>CM068981.1:21400870-23800870 GCA_035357415.1 Ophraella communa
TTTTAATATAAAATTTTCGTCGATCAATCTAATTGTTGATATATGAACGCGTGCTACTGTTTACTTGTAACATTATATATACATAAATATTGATTGAAATGTTAGTAAATTAACATTGTTTGTTTTTATCTCTTTGTTTACAAAACAGCTGTTAGACTATAAACTTGTTGCTGTTGTTTTGAAAACATTATGAGAACAATTTGAAAATATTTAAAAACATTCTTAACGCTATTTTACATAAGATTATTGACTATAATGAAAATCGTTTTACAAGATAACGTCTTTTCTTTCTCACTGGAGTCATTATTTTAAAATTGTTACATTTTTCTTATTCTCACTGCCCATTTACAGTGTCTCTTTGTCCGCACTTTAACACTATTCACTAACCGTTTTGACTGTCTGTAAATGCATGTAATCGGTTCTTATGAATTTCTTTATGTTTGTTTTTACTAATACCTTACAATTTACCTTTCCCACTTCGATGATGCGAAATGGACCAGTGTATAATGGATCAAATTTCGTTCTTTCCTCGTTTTCAACTAAGACTAGATCGCCTATTTTAAAGGTTTGTGCCGAAGCCGTCTGACTATTATTATTTTGTCTGATTACTTTATGCTTTAGTAGAAAGTTTCTAAACTCTCTCATGCGACTTGTAATTTAAATTTCAAGCTTTGACAATAATCATCTATATTATAACAAGGTTGTATCTCAGTTCTAAGGTTTTCTGGTACGATATTTGATCTTCCAAACATTAGTTCAAAAGGTGTGTATCCGTGATATGTGTTAGGAGTAGCAATAATGCTCTTTACGTTGCTTTTAGTTTGGGTGCTTACTATCATGTAGCAGAGTATCAATTCAACGAGGTCCAGGGATGTTGCCTGTTAGTATCCACAGTAACCATAGGGCATCGCGCAGGTACGTTGAGTTAACACCCTTACTTCATATTCTCAGTACCCTTTACAAACAATAAGCGAACATTTTACATTCATCCCAATCACTCTTACATTCATACATTAATAAAATAAATAAAAATAAAAACTTGTATGCAATATTTAAAATTTTGTTAAATTGTTAATTATTTCGTTCTTATATTCTGTCCCTAAATCATTTATATCTAATTACATCCATTTCCTGTTTGCTGTAGCCTGAGTATCTAGTTCCCTATTTCTCTTATTCCTTTTCCATATTTCCTTTTCTAAACGAAAATTATCTTCACAACCTTCACACTGACACATAGTGTTGTGTCGTCTGTTTCTTTTGCGGTGTTTATATTTTACTGTTATAAATCCATCATTTTCATTAATTTTGCTTTCATTAATATTATCTTCCTGAGCATATATCGATGTTTTTACTATTCCTACTTGAGCCCGCATCTCGGTGTCAGTATTTATATCAAGGTCTTGTTTAATTACCTCTTTATTATTATTCCACACGTTTATCGCTGTATCCTTTAAAGTATCCGTTTTATACGATTTATTGTTTCTGTCCTGATTTATCACCGTTTCTTTATTGCCAAAAAGATGTCTACTGGTTTTATTATTTTCAACAATATTTCTATCTACTGCAACAGGTTTTATGGTATAAATTTGTTTATTTCTTTTCGCTATTCCATTATTTTTAGTTTTTATTGGTCCACTTTTTTCTTCTAGCAATGACTTATTTTGTTTTAATAAAATAATATTCTCTGACAATAGCTTACATTTCTCATCTTTTTCAGCTAATAATTCTTTTAATAATCTAATCTCTCTGTTCAGTCTCTGGATTTGTATATCTTTTTCTTCTGAGCTCTCATACGCTCTCACATTTGTATATTCGTTGTTTCTATTGAACCTCCCTCGGCCATGGTCTCGGTTCCTCCAGTTTTCCTGTCTTCCTCTGTAAAAAGAGTGACCCTGATGCCCGTTTTCATAGTTCCTTTGTGGTGCTCTGTAATTATTCGGATTCGATGATGGACCTGAAAAATTATCCCTGTTCCGTTGCCATTGATTAACTCTCCGAGCTGGGTTATAGTTACCCCTGGTTGGGTATTGGTTTGCCCTAAAGTTTATAATTCTTTCTTGCCTTTCTGTCCCGTCATCCACCGAAACTAATTTGGTGATAACATCTTGCGGCGTGCTAAAATTACCCGCTGCGATAATAGTTCGCAGGCTTTCGCTTGCTGCGTTTTGTATTATTGATTTTGTAACAGCCTCCGTTGTGTATTTTGAGACTAAATTAGCTGGCATTCCTTCAGCTCTGTAGGCAGCTTGCATTTGTTCCATGAGTTTTTCGAGACCTGTGGCATATGTAGTCAAATCCTTACCGATTTGCTTGAACTTGCCCAATTTTGCCATGACTAAACTTGAACTTTCTCCCTTGATTCCATGTTTCAGGGTTGTTATGACATCGGCTAGTGTGTTTTCGTTCGTTATTAGGCTTCTCGCTTTTCCGGTTAACCTCGTCTTAACGAATAGTATCGCTGTGTCTTCATGATTGGCAGCATTTAATCTCAATAACTCTAGAGCGTCCGTAAACGACTGCAGCTTACTGGCGTCTCCATTGAATTCGCTGGGTACAATTTTACTCGCTATATTGAAAAATTCATTCATACTAAGAGCCATGTTTTCTTCACTTTCGCTATCGCTTACCTCTTCTAACACATTAATATTTATTAACTGACCTAAAGCCTTTGGTACCGTATATCTACAATTTATTACTTGAAATGCCCTGAGAACCTTATCTCTGATTTTATCAAAAAGTTTTTCGCATACTACTTGTTGTTCATCATTTAATAAGTTGAAATTTTTGTTAATTAAAATCGCAAATGAGTTGAACTGCTTAACTAAATTATCGGTAATTTCTAATCTAATGTCTTGGCCTTTAGGCACTTCCCTTTTTAATACCCGTTTACTTTGTTTAGTTATCTCTTCGGAATATGCATTTAATCTATTATACACTTGTTCCCAAGTCACAGACATTTACAAAAATTAATAGCGAAATAATAAATACAGTATTGTAAAAATAAGTCCATACGAAAGAAATTCATAAAAATGAGTACATTTATGACTTACAGTTTAGTATTGACTGAAGCACTTTGGGCTGGGGGTTGATTTCTACCATTATACTTGGAGCTTGGCTGGGACGGTGTTGATAACTGGGCCGTTTCCTAGGTGTCTTACTATGTTTCTCTTCAAGTTTCTCCTATGCGTCTTCCAGATGGACCATATGAATTGGCAAAGTAAAATAATAGTGATGATGTATAATAATGTTTTGGCCTCTATGTCGGGTTGAAACGCTTGTTCTTGTACTATAAAATTACTATTGATGACACCATTTTCCTGTACTTCTTGCTTCGTTGATTTTCCACCCATAATAATAAACTGTATGTACCTTAATTTGCATAGCTTCCTCTAATTTCTAGTTTTGCCTTATTACTTCTTCCAGTTCTTAGTCCTATGTCCTTTTGTTCGTTTGCAGGATCGCCATGTGTTGAGGGGTGTTCTGGAGCAGTTTTACGTTAAACACCACATTTAATTTAAGTCACTTTTAATTACTTATTCTGATGATACATAAAATTACACTAATAACGAGTCATCAGTTTTACTATATAGAATCAACAATAACAATAGGATAATAATGAATCGATTTGTTTACATTGTACCATATTTATATTCCTATGTATTCATAACATTAAACAATAACTCATACCAGTCAATGTACGTCCGCTAGTGACCCTATATGTGATACTGCAATGTCTAGGTCAGGTCGTGTTACTACAAGGTAAGAAACGTGCATAATAAACATTCTTAATTTTCTTAATAATAGAAAATGCGTTATACCGGTTGTCTCATCACACCTTTCCCCTTTGAAAAAATTCCTAGTTAAGGTAGGGTGTGTGTGTGTGTGTGTGTGTGTGTGTGTGTGTGTGTGTGTGTGTGTGTGTGTGTGTGTGTGTGTGTGTGTGTGTGTGTGTGTGTGTGTGTGTGTGTGTGTGTGTGTGTGTGTGTGTGTGTGTGTGTGTGTGTGTGTGTGTGTGTGTGTGTGTGTGTGTGTGTGTGTGTGTGTGTGTGTGTGTGTGTGTGTGTGTGTGTGTGTGTGTGTGTGTGTGTGTGTGTGTGTGTGTGTGTGTGTGTGTGTGTGTGTGTGTGTGTGTGTGTGTGTGTGTGTGTGTGTGTGTGTGTGTGTGTGTGTGTGTGTGTGTGTGTGTGTGTGTGTGTGTGTGTGTGTGTGTGTGTGTGTGTGTGTGTGTGTGTGTGTGTGTGTGTGTGTGTGTGTGTGTGTGTGTGTGTGTGTGTGTGTGTGTGTGTGTGTGTGTGTGTGTGTGTGTGTGTGTGTGTGTGTGTGTGTGTGTGTGTGTGTGTGTGTGTGTGTGTGTGTGTGTGTGTGTGTGTGTGTGTGTGTGTGTGTGTGTGTGTGTGTGTGTGTGTGTGTGTGTGTGTGTGTGTGTGTGTGTGTGTGTGTGTGTGTGTGTGTGTGTGTGTGTGTGTGTGTGTGTGTGTGTGTGTGTGTGTGTGTGTGTGTGTGTGTGTGTGTGTGTGTGTGTGTGTGTGTGTGTGTGTGTGTGTGTGTGTGTGTGTGTGTGTGTGTGTGTGTGTGTGTGTGTGTGTGTGTGTGTGTGTGTGTGTGTGTGTGTGTGTGTGTGTGTGTGTGTGTGTGTGTGTGTGTGTGTGTGTGTGTGTGTGTGTGTGTGTGTGTGTGTGTGTGTGTGTGTGTGTGTGTGTGTGTGTGTGTGTGTGTGTGTGTGTGTGTGTGTGTGTGTGTGTGTGTGTGTGTGTGTGTGTGTGTGTGTGTGTGTGTGTGTGTGTGTGTGTGTGTGTGTGTGTGTGTGTGTGTGTGTGTGTGTGTGTGTGTGTGTGTGTGTGTGTGTGTGTGTGTGTGTGTGTGTGTGTGTGTGTGTGTGTGTGTGTGTGTGTGTGTGTGTGTGTGTGTGTGTGTGTGTGTGTGTGTGTGTGTGTGTGTGTGTGTGTGTGTGTGTGTGTGTGTGTGTGTGTGTGTGTGTGTGTGTGTGTGTGTGTGTGTGTGTGTGTGTGTGTGTGTGTGTGTGTGTGTGTGTGTGTGTGTGTGTGTGTGTGTGTGTGTGTGTGTGTGTGTGTGTGTGTGAAAATGTATATAAACGATAACAATATTATTATATTTCTAGTTTAGTTTCACGCAAAAATTTAAGAAGCAAATCAATAATTATCTTCTCCTCATTTGCTAAGAGTGTAGTAATATTAGTGGGCATAGGCAAATTATAAGGATCGATCTTTACAGGTGAAAAAAATGTGATTTAGGTCTTCTATGGATTCATTATCGCATGTGCAATACGGGTTTTTATAGATACCTATTTTATGGAGGTGAGCTCTGAAACGCCCATGATTCATTTTCAATCTCGTAATGGTTACCTGAGAAGTCTTACTGTAATCTAAGTTTAAATGGAAGCTTTTACTTGGAAGGAATGGATGTAGTTGAAAATAATGATTCCTATAAGTTTTGGCAATATCATGGTAAAATGTTTCCCAGCGGACGCGGAGTAATGATTTGAACACGTTTATAAAATCTGAGAGAGATTGGACAATAGTTATATTATTTATGTCACAAGCCGCTTTTGCTTCTTAGTCGACTCTTTCATTTCCCTCAATACCGCAGTGGCCTCGTACCCATATCAGGTTAATTTTTTTTATTAGTAAGATCAAACAGTAATCGTTTAATTTCCATTATAAGGGGTTGTGTAAAACATTTTAGTGGGGAAGATTCTATTGCCTGTAGTACTGATTTAGAATCCGAAATGATGGCAACTTGTTGAACAGCATTGACTCTACACCAGGATAAGGTTTCCTTAATAGCTATTGCTTCAGCAGTAAATATTGAATGGACTTCTGATAGTCTTATTTTTTTAACGTAGTTAATGTCAGAAACAAAAAATGCAGCACCCGTGTTCTGATTGCTTTTAGATCCATCTTTATATTTTTTTTAATTTACATCATTTATCTGATTCAGAGTGGTTGTTAAAATTAATTTGTTTAAAATAGGCACCTCCGTATATGATGGATATATGACAGTTGGTCGGAATATCAATGAACCATAATTATGTTGGTAAATAGGAAAACTGATTTGTTTTTTTTATTTTATTGGCATATGAGTTAGTACTTAAAAAAGCATCTGACAATGGCGGTGAGTTTTTTATTTTCCAATATGGGAGATATAGATTGGCTGTATTAATATCTGAGATTGTCTGTATTAATATCTGAGATTTTCGAAACCATGATCGTGTTAAATGATCTATATTTAATTAATTGTTTCTCAGCGAAAAATTGTCTTCGGAACATTGGGAAGGTTCTTGTATCTCTGCTAGAACTGCGTGATTGGGTGAAGACATCATAGCTCCCAAACAAATTTTTAGCGACCTATATTGTATGGTATCTAAATTCGCCAAATTAGTTATTGATGATGCACCATATAATGTACATCCATAATTCAAGATCGAGCGTATGTATGCCCTATAAAACATTAAGGAAACGTGGCTATCTGCTCCCCATTTCTTTTTAGAGACAGCACGAAGCAAGTTAATTCCTTTTTCACACTTTTTTGTATACTGGATGTGACTAGTCCAAAGCAATTTCTGGTCCAATACTATTCCTAAATTTTTAAATTCATTGACGAAAGGTATTCGGGGTTCACCTACTGTAAATACCTTAGTTGTTTTTATCCTATGTCTGGTAAAACATAGGAAGGCGGATTTTCTTGTGAAATGGTGAAACCATTGTCTAAGAACCACCCATCCAGTATTCTTAAAAAGGTTTTCATAACACATAGTTTGTAAGAACTATGGATGACATAAAAGCATAAGTCATCTGCATATTGAATAATATTTATTTTGTCATCACCCAAACTATGCAAATCTGCAGTATAGATGTTGAATAAAAGTGGACTTAAAATAGAACCCTGAGGTAGACCGTTATAGATTGTACGGTGACCATGTAACACGTTTACATGATCACGGATAAACATTCTTCTATTTGTGAATAAACTTAGTACATTGTCACATACCTTTTCTGATAGACCTATTTTTTTCATTTTATTCGACAGGATATTCAGATCAACCACATCATACGCTCCAGTTAAATCGATAAATAGGCTAGGCATATAGTGGTTCTTTGAAAAGCAAATTTGTGCATCAGCTACTAATAGGCTTACCGCGTCTATGGTGCCTACTCCTTTGCGAAAACCAAACTGAGTTTTTGGTAATAGAGATTTACTTTCTAGAAAATATTCGAGTTTGAGTTTAATAATTCTTTCTAAGGTCTTTAGAAAACAAGATAATAACGAAATAGGGCTATAGGATGATGATATTTCAAGGTCTTTATGTGGCTTTAAAATAAGGCATACAATAATATCTTTTAAATTTTGGGAGTACTCTTGTTTCTGCCACCAACCGTTATAAGTCGGCAATAAGAACATTTTTGCTGATAAAGGTAAATTGAATATAATTTTATATGTAAATCAATCTAATCCGGGTGCAGTGTTATGACTATCTTTTATAGCCAATTCCAATTCGTCAATTGAAAAGGGATCTAACATATAATCTTGTGAGTGAAATGAAAACTTAGCAACTTGAGGAATGTAGTTAGCAGCAGAAGGAGGAGCTATTTTGTTCAGTAGATCATCTATTATTTTATCTGATAAAGGGGTTTTTCTTCCATGGTAATGCTTATTACTAATTGATTTTATATATTTCCAAATATTGGTAAGGGGAGTATTTTTATTTAATTAGTTTAAGAACGTAATCCAACTGTTTCTTTGCTTGTTTTTAAATAACCGTTTGGCTGCGATATTTTGATAAATTATACAATTATCGTAGTTTGCCTGGCTGCGGTAGTTTTTCAGTGCTACTCTACGTTTTTTTAACATTTCTGAACATTGTTCGTCCCACCAAACCGGGTTATGAGTAATTGGCGTGAAGGCTTTTTTAATTGGCATTGCATATGTTGGTGCCTTGGAGACCGTGTCTAAAAAGTTTTTAATATTATAACCAGAATCCTTTTGGCATAAATTTGAACTATTATTTAATTCTCTTTCCAAAAAGTTGCGAAAAACATTCCAATCAGTACAAGTGTCATTCCACTTAGTAGATGGGTTAATTAAAAGGTTTGAAGGGGCAATTTGCATTTTTATAATTATAGGATAGTGGTCCGATCCCATAGTGTCGAAAAATACCGACCAGTCTGTTTTATCTACCATATCGTGTGTGGCCACAGCTGAGTCATTTCCCCTAGGGTTTATTCTGGTTGGTGTACCATCGTTTAACATTATCAAATTTAGATGTTCGATTGCCTCCAACAATATTTTGCCTTGTTTATTCTCAGCAATAGTCCCCGCAAAAAATGGTTGTCTTATCGAATTGTTGAAATAAATTTATCCAGTCCAACCGAGACACATTGATGTCTGATGGTCTGTAAATTGACACAAAAGTTGTTTTTGATGAGTTAAGTGAGATTGCACCAACTTCTAACTTGCTATTAAAATTATTTTTTATTTTAACTTCTGTTAAGCATAATGTATTAATGACAAAAATACCTACACCTCCGTAACCATCATTTCTACATTTTTTAACAAAGTCATGGACTTTTAAATAAAATTTTGAATTGGGTTTTAACCAATGTTCGGATATAATAATAACATCGATATGAGTTTGGCTGATGAAATTTAAAAGACTTGCTTTGTTTGCTGTTAATGATCTGCAGTTCCATTGGAGAATCGATATTGTATCTTTAATATTATTATTAATATATTATAGTGATATGTTTTGTGAGAGAAATTTATATTTAATTAGATTATAATGATTATATCAATTATCTCACGTTGGGCTAACCAAATTATAATAAATGTCTATTCTGTGTGTAATTATTATTGTTTTATACCGATATCGGTATAAATGTTAATTAGAAATATTATAATTATTTATCTTATTAATTGAATTGTTAAATTAAATGATTTTAATGAAATATTCTTTATTAATATTGTTAAAACACTTTATTTTTATTTATCTCAATAGATGGCGCTGTATTACTTTTATTTTAAATAATTTTTATTTTATTTTATAATGGTTTAGAGTTTTATATACAAATAATATTATAAGTTTAGATATTATGATTTAGATTATAATGAGCATGAAACTTCTTTTCCCTAGAGTTAGGATTCAGCTGTCAATTCTTGTTGATTATAATTATTAATTTGTTTGATGTAAAATTTATTATATTTGTTAAATTTATCCTACCTGTATACTTCTCTAGCAACCTATATTATTGAACAAAATATAATAAAACAACTTGTACAATATCGTGAATTTATTATTAATCAAACTTTTAATCGATCTTTAAAGTATATCAAAGAGAAATTATCTTTACAGGAATATACAAAATTGTTCACAATCGTGAATACACATAAATTGTCACTTTGATTAAGAGAAATGTTATAAATAGTTTTTTTGAATTTGCCTCGGAAAATAAAGTTAGTACTCACATTGAAATTGTTCACGTGATCCGACGCAGTCCTATGCGCAGAGATAGTTTTTACAAAATGGCGAATCCAGCTGACCGCTGCTGTAATCGTTTTGAAATAATTTCACTTTGCATCGATTTAGCTGTGTTGAAAAATTTTTTTTTACAAGTAAGTGATGGTTATAAAGTGTTGTTAAACTTGTATCAGATGTGAAACTTTACTATATTTGTAGGTATAATTGGATATAACACCTTTATGACTAGTTAACCGGCACAATTTACAATTATTCAATACAGAGGCACGTATTTCATAGATGACCAGGAAACCAAGAGAGCTTTTTGATTGTGCACCGATTATTTATATCTTTTTCAAAAACAATTGAATCTCTAACGACTGTTGCTATGCAAGGTAATAATTTTGGTCTACAATACAAACATAACCTATACTAAAATAATATTAATAATATAATTTTTTATAAATTAAGACATATTTTGAATAATATTTACTTAAATTATCATTCTTATTTATAAAAATCAATATTCACATGTATCCATAGTTGATATTTTGTGTATTTGTTTATTAATTTGCATAAATGTTTATGTTACAACTTTTTATTATTTTAGGGCTTTTAAATGTTATTCTGTGCTTATTTTATTGAAAACTTAATAATCCTTTTAAATACTATTTTAGATACTCAAAATGTGAATTATTGAAAATACTTATTTCAAAATTAATCTGCACTTTGACATATAAATTTTGATAAATATTTTTAAAAATTTTGATAATGCTGTAAATATTATTCTTATATACAATTTTTAATCAGAATACAGTATAAAAAAATAAAAACATTATAATATAACCTTTTGTTAATTAAAATAATACAATTTTAGATTTGACGTTTAGTCTTTATATGTACATTATTGTACTTTCTTTGGAGCACCACACAGATAAATTCTATGTCTTTTAATACCATAGGCACTCTGGGTTTTCAACACTGAAGTTGTCTTTTTGTGCATTCACTAGCAATTATGATTTTGGAGCACATTTGTACTAACAAGAGGCATAATTCAAAGTCCTATCTTTGTCCGTATACTTCAGTACACAACACTCAAAAAAAAGTAAGTAGTTTTTCCTTATGCTAATTTGAACAACCTAACTAAATTATACAATTGTTTGTTCTTAATTCACTATAAGTAATTTTATTATATTTTGTTGTTTTAGATTTGAGTTTGAAGAGTTTAATGGAATATACTATGAAAACTTGTAATCACCTTCACACCATTGGAACGATTCATCAAAAATCATAAAGAAAGAATGTCATATGGATTCCAACTCCAGATAATTATTTTTAAATTATAATATCTACACTAATTACTTGTCATAATGTTTAAAAGATTAGTAAATCAATTAATAATATCCTTTTTTAAATTGATAATGAAATTGGTGAGTTAAATTATATCATTATTTGATTATATTTAAATTGTTATTCTTTTTAACAACTATTATTATTTTTAACTAAATTATTATTGATTAATTCTCATCTCATCTCATTTATTATTTCATTATAATATATCGGGGTCGTCGTCATAAACAGTATTGGTTGGTAATCGTGTAAGTGGGTGAGATTCAAATATTTTATCTAGTACGTCTGATATTGAATTTTATTTTGAACAATATCCCTAACCACATTTTTTACTTGATCGATTAACTGTTCCTTAAAAAGTTTAATGTCTTCTCTTTGAGAAATTGGTACCGCATTTGGGTTAAAAGATTTTGTTTTTTCAAGAACAATAGGAGGGGTAGAAGGAGGGGAAGATTGTTTGCATTTCTTAGGTAAAGGTACAATTTTTTTCGAAGGTGTTTGTTTTGATTTTGATGGTTTATTAGTAACCCCAGAATATAAAGTAGAAGGAGTTGTAAGCTCTGGAAAGTTATTTAAATTTGATAATATAGAAAAGGGATTGTTCCGTACGATGGGTTGTTAACCAGCATTGCTGCCTCTTTGTAAGAAATGTTTTTAGTTGACATAACTTTTTTAATAGAATATTGTTTTTTGTATTCTGGACATTTTTTTGATGTTGCAGTATGCTCAATGCTTTTACAGTGGTTACAGCATTGTCTGTTGGCCTACAACTCTCATCAGCACAATTTTCTTCCTTAGGGCACCTTTTTTTACCTTTGCATTGAACCTTAGTATGACCAAAGCGAAAACAATTATAGCACTGCACAATCGGGTAGATGTATGGTTCGACTTCAAAATTTACCATATTAATTTTGACATTCTGCGGAATTTTATTTCCAAGAAAAGTAACTACCATCATTTGTCTATCAACATATTTTACTTCTTTTGTGCTATCGTCAATAATTTTTCGTCTAACTCTGTTAACTTCTACAACTTTGATTGGAGATTCAATAGAATCCTGTAGGTATTTTGAGGAAAAAAAGTGTCTACTATACGTAATATACCTTTTTTTGAGTAAAAAAGTATTGATTTAATTGATTTTTTTTATTACCTCATGTTCGACAAGTTTATTCGCCATTTCATAAGACCTAAAAACAACTTTGGCTCTGTTTATTTCAACTGGTTTTATATCTAAATGTTTTCCCTAAATTCCCTAATTTTACGAAGATAGTGGCCTATCCTCATTGGAAACAATCTACCCAAGTTTTTCTCAGAAACCAAATATGGTCGAATGTCTATTTTTTTATATTTGTTATTAAAATCAATTTTTCTTTCAAACTTTTTTTCTTGAGCTATACCGGGCGACTCAAGGTAGTCCTCATTTCCGTTCATCTTATTTCTATTTAATTACCAAAAATATTCGACAATTGAAATAAATTATTAAACGTTTTAAACTTAAACTTAAACTATACTTATCTATTATTATGAATTTATTAATTTTTTGCTGTTGGGTTCTTATGGTTTTACTTTTGTTTATTTTAATTTTAATTTAATTCACGAGAACCAATCAGAAGGAACTATTTCTTAATTTGCTTATTTCTAACTAACTACTTATATTTTACAAACAATTTTTTTACATAATATATACAACAATCATTTCTAATGTTCAATAATTTTTTTTATAATTTATTATGGTCGGAAAAGCTCTCAAATTATATTAACACTGAGGCTTGAAGTCATAAATTCGACCGATACATTTCCGAGTAACTCTTACGTCACACGTGCAGGTGTAAGCTTTTGGAGTTTGAGGAACCAAACACTTCAAACACGCAAGGTTGTTTACGAGCACTCTAATTCTGTAAATTTGACGTCACAGGCACAGATGCGCTTCTAAGGTTTTGGAGTTCGTGGAAACTAAACATTTCAAACACGCGATGTTGTGTTCGAGCACTCTAATTCTGTTAATTTTACGTCATACATATGCACAGGTGTTATTCGTAGAAGAACTTTTAATAGACACTTGTAGATTTTTGAAAATCCTTTTATATGTTTAACGGAAAAATATTTTTAGAAAATTTATAATTTATTCGTTTGTTTTTTTTCTTTTTTCATTTATAATTATATTTTCATTATTATTTTTTTTCATGGTGATTTTGATTATTTTTATGTAATGTGCTTACTTTTTTATTATTTATTTGCATTCAATTGACTTAATAACGATTTTGTTTTTGATTTAATCATCATAATACATATTCTTATTGAAATTAATCTTTTTTTTATGGATAATTTTTATATTAATATAACTTCGTCTCACTATATATGTAAACTGGTCTGCTTTTATATACACGTTGATAACTCACTTATGATTTTTAAATCACTTACTCGCTACTGTTAGAATATGAGTGTATACTTAGAATATTATGTTTATGTATTTATGTAGTTTGTACCTATTTATTGTCATGGTAAAAAAAGAGAGTAGTTACATATGCAGATAAATGTGTCATAATCAAATTGTTCCTCAAGATCAGTTTATTCATTGCGCAGTTGATTCTCTAATAGGTTATGGGCCCAGTGATACGAGTATCTAATTGGGAAGTCTGCAATTAAAGTGTTCATCTAAAAGTTTTTGTGCTAACATGCAAAAATGGCTAGTTGATCTTCGTCGTTCGTTGCGATCGATAAATTAACTGGTAGAGACAACTACAGTGAATGGAAGTTTGCTATGAAGGCTCTTCTAGAACTGGATGATATGTGGAATGTGGTGGAAGGTACCAAAAATGACCAGAAGAAACAAAAGAAAGCCTTGTCAAAAATTATTCTGTCTGTGGATAAGGGGAACTACTCGCATCTCAAAAGTGCTGCTATAGCTAAAGAAGCTTGGCAAAACCTGGAAAAAGCTTTTGAGGATTCAGGACTCACAAGAAAGGTCGGTTTACTTAGAACGTTAGTTACTACTAAGTTAGAAGACTGCCGATCTATCGAAGAATATTGCGATAGAATTATTTCTACGGCTCACAAGCTAAACGAAATGAAATTTAAAGTTGAAGATGAATGGGTAGGTACACTTTTGTTAGCTGCTTTACCTGACGAGTACCGTCCAATGATTATGGGTCTTGAGAGTAGCGGAACCCAAATCAGTGGTGACTCAATTAAAATCAAGCTGTTGCAGGATGTTAAGGCACAAAATGACTCCAAATCTTCAAGTTCTCATGCAGCTATGTTAATGAAATCCAATAGTCCCAGGAATAACCAAAAGAAGATGTTGAAGTGCTACAATTGTGGCAAGATAGTTCATTTCAAGAGTAACTGTAAAGCAAGGAAGTATCCGTCAAAGAAACCTGAAGAAAAAGCCAAGAATTTCTAGCAGGTTTGTCTACAGATAAGATAAATCATAATGCGTGGAACCTGGATTAGTGTGCTTCAACACATTTAACCATGAACAAGCAGTGGTTGCGAGATGTAGCTGATGTTCAAACATGTATCAAGACAGCTAATTCTGACCTGAAAATTGAGCAAAAGGGAATAGCTATGTTAAACGTTGCAGTAGGTGGAGAAAGTCAGTCAATTCCAGCAAGTGGTGTCATGTATGCACCAGAAGCTGCTGTGAATTTACTTTCTATTAATAAGATTGTTCAAAAGGGAAATTCCGTAATTTTTGACAAGAATGGTGCAACAATTATAGACACTGACAAAAATACAGTGGCCACCGGATTTGAAACTAACGGGATTTACCAGCTAAGAACTACGGACTATGAAGAGAAGGTGTATTCGTCGATTCATCAAGAAGACAATTTGTGGCATCGCAGATTGGGGCATCTTAACCGAAAGTTCATGAATTTGCTATTCAAGAGGTCAACTGGGTTGGAGAAGAATCCAACAACGCTAACACCATGTGTATCTTGCATAGAAGGAAAGCACAGTAGGCAACCCTTTCCAAGAAGTAAAAAGAAAACCAATCATATATTGGAGCTAGTACACAGTGACTTATGTGGTACCATGGAGACGCCATCAATAGGGGGCAGTAGATATTTCTTCACACTGATTGATGATTTCTCCAGGTATATACATGTTTACTTTTTAACGGAAAAGAGCCAGTTGGTAGATGCATTCATAGAATTCAAAAATTTGGTTGAAAATGAGACAGATCGTAAAATCAAGATTCTAAGAACTGACAACGGGACTGAATATATGAATAGAAATTTAAAAGTTGTTTTAACTCAATCTGGCATCAAGCATTAAATAACTGTGCGATATTCTCCTCAACAAAATGGTGTGAGCGAGCGTGCCAATCGTTCAATTGTAGAAAAGGCTCGGAGTATGTTAGCGGATGCCAAATTGGTCCAAGGAGTACTGGGCGGAGGCAGTTAACACTGCAGTATATCTGATGAATCGATCTCCGACAAGCGTTATTAAGGATATGACACCGTATGAGGCATGGTATGAGTAAAAACCGGATTTAGGACACTTACGAGTATTTGGATGTGAAGTTATGTCACACATTCCAAAGCCCCTCAGGAAAAAGTGGGATCCTAAATCAGAAAGGTTGGTCTTTATTGGATATGGAGAAAATACTAAGGGATACCGGCTCATAGATCCAAGAACTAAGAAAATAACGCACAGCAGAGACGTCATATTCTTTGAAAGTAAAACCAAAGAAAGCCCTGGGAATGCCATCGAAGAGAAGTCAGTAATTTGGCCATTACAAGAATCAAATCAGGAGAATGACAAACATGAAGAAGTCAGAGATGAAAACAAAGAAAACGAAGACAGAGTTCATACACGAAATGGAAGAGAAGGCGGAGATGAGACTGAAGAAAGCACAGATGAAGATGAATACAAAGAAAACGAAGACAGAGTTCATACACGAAGTGGAAGAGAAGGCGGAGATGAGACTGAAGAAAGCACAGATGAAGATGAAAACAAAGGAAACGAAGACAGAGTTCATATACGAAGTGGAAGAGAAGTACGACAGCCGAAATATTTAAACGATTTTGAAATGTATGCTGCTTATGAAGTCATCGAATCAGGAAACGATCCTCAAACCTATAGAGAAGCTCATATATGGCAAGTGGCAGAAAGCAATAGATATAGAATTGAAGTCACACGAGAAGTTAAAAACTTGGTCAGTTTGTGATTTACCAGACGGAAAATCAGCGATTGATACCAAGTGGGTGTTTCGTACAAAGGAAGATGGCACAAGAAAGGCTCGACTTGTCGCCAAAGGGTTTCAGCTTCAGGAGGAGAATCCATTGACAACTATGTATGCTCCAGTAGCAAGAATGGCTACAATAAGAACTTTGTTAGCTCAAGCTTTACAGAAGGGATGGAATCTACGACAATTGGGCATACCAACAGCCTTTCTAAACGGACGGGTTGAATTTGAGGTATACATCAAGGTTCCGGATGGTTTGAAGGTTTCAAATTTCAAAGTTCTGAAGCTAAACCAAGCGTTATATGGATTAAAAGAAAGTCCACGATGTTGGAATAATAGATTCAATGAAATCATGACCGAATTGAAATTTAGAAGATCGAAGTACGACTTTTGCCTATATTTCAAAGAAGACTGCTGGCTATTGATATTTGTTGACGATCTAATAGTAACTGGACATAACGAGAAGATAGAAGAAACTCTGAAAAATCTAAAAGATAAACTTAATGCAAAGGATATGGGTGAAACCAAACGATTTTTAGGAATGGAGATATTAAGAACATCAAAAACATTAAAAATTACACAAGAAAAGTACACAGAGAAACTGCTTAAAGAATTTAAAATGGACGAATGTAAGGGAGTATCTACACCGATGATAACAGGATTTTCTGTCAATGCTTCAGAGTTTTGTGAAGAAAATTTTCCCTACAGAAAACTCATAGGCTCTTTGATGTATCTGGCTTGTACATCTAATCCTGATATAATGTATGCTGTAACTTTTCTGAGTAGATATTTAGATAAGCCAAACAAAGACGTATGCACAGAAAGAGGATTCTGAGATACCTGAAGGATACTGTCGACGCAGGACTGACGTACACTCGAGGAGAAGAGTCAAATCAAGCATTTTCTGATGCAGATTGGGCAGGAAATAGGAGTGATAGGAAGAGTACGGGTGGTTCGGTAGTTATGTATGCAGATAATCCAGTTAGTTAGTTCTCTAAAAAGCAATCTTGCGTGGCGCTTTCGACGGCTGAAGCCGAATACGTTGCAGGGGCAGCTAGCGCGCAGGAGCTGGTTAATTTAAAGGGTGTTATTTCGGAGTTTCGCGATACGCAAACAGCAGTATTAAAAGTCGATAATTTAAATGCGATTTCGATGATAAATAGTTTCGAAAATTCAAAGCGGGCGAAACATATCGACATAAAGGAACACTACATAAAAGACCTTATAAGTAAAAAGACTATTGTTGTAGAGTATGTTGCTACTGACAATAATTTGGCAGATATTTTTACAAAGCCGTTGAGCAAAGAAAAATTTGTAAAAATGCGATCTTTGATTTCTATCGTCAAATAATATTGTCAGATGTTATTTCTATTGTTTAGCGATTGTATAATTTTGTTAAAAAAAATATTGTAAATCAAGGAGGAGTGTTAGAATATGAGTGTATACTTAAAATATTATGTTTATGTATTTATGTAGTTTGTACCTATTTATTGTCATGGTAAAAAAAGAGAGTAGTTACATATAAATAAATGTGTCATAATCAAATTGTTCCTCAAGATCAGTTTATTCATTGCGCAGTTGATTCTCTAATAGCTACCAAGGTACGGGCAATACTGATGGTATAATAAATATTTCCACAATATGTAATATTTTTATAACTTTTAATTTATTCAGTTTGTTTAGTGACACTCTCTGTTCTTTCTTAGTAATTAATTTATTTATCAAATGAATTGGATAGCCATTAGATGTAGTTATTTGTTTTATGATATCAATTTCTTTAAATTTCATCATCGTACAATAAGCTACAGAGCGTTGTTATCTACGATTCTCACAGTAACGAGTCCATATATTTTGAAAAACTGTATAATATTTCAAATATCTATATCAAAAACTCCAAAAAAATGTGAGCAGACCGAATTCGGTTTAATATACTGGGGTTCTCGTTTAAAAAACCATATGTTTGGTTTGTAATGGAATTATACAACACTGTATAGTTTGAGATACTTTCAAAATTTGGACCTTAAAGACATCTACCATTTTTGTTAGGAACATTTTTTAATATCTCTTTAAACAATCCTTATACCAAACTTTGTCGTAAGATTGGTTAACCCTGTATATTTATTTATTAAATATACTTATTTATAATAAATTTTATTGTATGACAGGGACAACTTTTTCTAAAATTATTTTCATTCTCAGGTTAACGATAAACTATTGCTCAAAAAAAATTTCATTAAAAAATTATAGAAAAATTAAATTAGAAATTTAGTGTAATGGAAGAAATTATTAAACTGTTTATTTTATATGCAAAACAACTTTATAAACTAATTCATGAATAAACGAATCACCCGATAAATAAAAAATGTCTTTGGTAAAAGATTATTGACAATCTAAATTTTAAAACTTTGCTCTAACTGAAGCTAAAAACTTTTTATTGGTTTTTTTGTAATATATTTAAAATTTAAAATGGATTTAATTTTTATAAAAAAGTTTTTGTAACATAAAAAATCGACCAGCTTGGGTAGTTTCTAGTGTATTTTAAATAAACAAAACCAATACATATATTGTATTAAACTTGTACACATCCATAAAAATTGAAAGATTTTAATTATGCTTACCCAGAGTGAAATATTTATTAATAGCAAAAATGTTATTAACTGCTTCCCAGGTTTTTTCTTTACTTGGGCCTTCGTTTCACATTGTCTCCGACGCGCATCCAAAATGAATGCTGTTTGACAGCAGCTTTGGATTACGGCCATTAAAGGTGTTATTATCCTGAAAGGACCACGAAAATTGATTTTGTAATTTCTACACTCAAACTGTGATTACTTTTTTATGGGTAATTATTAGAATATATTCTCTTGTATCTATTTTTTGAGAATATACCCTAAAGTTACTAGTTAAGTAACTCCATGTTATTATACGTAATTTAATGAAACTTTTTTACCCCATTTTGGCTTCAACTCCACTGCGTCCCATTAAAAATCCACCCATAATTTGAAAGAGAAAATAAATAAACACGCCAAACTGGGTCACCAACAATAGTAAATGTTCCAACTGAAGATCTTTTTTAAGTTTACTAATCTTTACATCTCTCAGACGTACAGAGCATATCATTATTACTATAGTTGATGTGACAAAGATTGTAGACTCCCAGGCGCTCATCTGAAAAATAATCCAAATCATTTAAATGTTCAATAAAAAAAGAAGTAAACGATTATATTATCATGTTAAACTTATCTGAGTAAAAAGTTAAAATAATATACAGGGTTAATTTAAAGTATGGAACTCCCTAAGTATCGCTTCAGTGGTTTAATATTTTTAAATTAAATTCCTTATTCCCTTTTGAGATCCAAAGAATTGAAAAATGTTTTATGTACCATTTTCGATTAAATCAGAAATGCATATTAACTTAGTTATTTTAAATACAACACCCTGTATATTTAAAAATTTTGGAATTCCTTGTGAAGCTCTGCAAGCAATAAAACTTTCCATACATATTTTTATTAAAAAATTGATCAATAATTTATCGTTTTTGACTTAGTCCGCCATTGATGAAATGTTAAATAAATCAATAGTTGAGTATGGTGGTTAGTGGTATATCCAAGGAAACGTATCGAAATATTAATTACGCGAGGATATGTAGACAAACAGCCATCTCATTAAGATGTTTTAAACATATTCAATTAAGTTATTCCAGGGCACCAAATCACAAAGTCTGCAGTTGACCATTTAGAGCTGGATGTGCTACTATCACTGGAAGAAAATCCACAAACGTCACGTACCCAGTTAACTCTTGATTTGATTTTTTTATAAACATAATGAAATCCGAGAAATTGAAACCATATTTATAAATTTCTCTCTGTCATGAACTAACTGAAGATGAACCAGATTGCAGAACAGAATTTTGCAAAAACATTCAGAACAGATGTATATCAAACCCAAACTTTATCAAAAGATTGCGTTCTCGGATGAAGCAACATTTTGATTAAGTAATAAAGTGAAAGTAAATAAATGTGCGGACATATGTAATGGTAGAAGCTACTTTTCTGGATGTAGGGGGAGGATGGAAAGAATAGGTGTCGAACACATCATCTGCATCACCTTACATGTAAACCACGGCAGTAAATTGCTCATGTTAGGCCTCAAAAAGTGCCCAGGTTGGGTGCACCTTGCCTGTATATATCTTTTTTCAGATGAAAAACTGACACTTTACCGCCTTAGTAAATACTAAAATATACTATTGTTTCTATATTTTAAACAATTCTTTTATTTTTGTGCCTTGGTTTCAGCTAATATAGGCATATTAGTTGGAAATAACATTTCTACATCCAATAAAAAAAATTTAGCAAATTAAAAAAAAAGACAGATAAATAAGAATACTGCCAAAAGATAAAATCTCCCATCATCTCTCTCAGCCGAAACATGACAAATACCCGTAAACTCACAAGGTACCTGGCTTTCCTCCATCTGAAACATGCAGAAAGATGTAATTACTGATACTTGCCACACAGTAATGACATAACCCAACCGAATCTAGATCTCCAGATTGAATCTACCGTAAGAATGCGAGAAAATAAAGAACTAACCTTCAGACAACTGTGAAATTTGTTAACATCTACCTTCATCCTTACATCTTGTCCACTCTAATCCGACTCACCCCTTTTCCAACTTTAGATTCCTTTTTAGTTTACCCTAAATGTGACCAGCACATTTTTCTTTTCTACGGCTCTTTTTCCCATTATATTTCCTCGATCATCAAATCACCTTTTACTATTTTCCTTATGCCTTTTAGACTCTGACACAAGCCTCAATCTTTCCTCCGTTTGTTCCTACCTTTTTACGACTGCCGCCCTTCAGCTTTGACTACCACTATAAATGTTTCCTCCCGTCCTCTTTTGGCTCTGGCTCTCTACCACAATCTTTATCGTCGTCTTCGACTCCTTCAACCTTATATTCTAGCCATATGTGACCTAAATCTTAATATTCAAATGTATTTTCAGGTTCTAAGGAATCTTATACGAGCGAATAGTTTTCTCAACTTACAGAGAAGTTGATTTTTTTTAACCAAATATATGTACTAAAAAAATATGTACTAAAAAATATATTGTCATACATCTCGTGTATTTCAAAACCATAATTACTTGGTCAATAAAATATCTTGCCTAAATCAGTTTACATCAAACTCTGATGTTTTAAAAAAAGTAGATTTAACTTTGTTACACCTGTTACACATATTAAGAAAATTACATTAAATGTTTAAAATTACGCCCTTACCATATGTCTTCAACAGGAATTACTGAGTTATTTGCATAATCATGAAGTCTAGATTAGATTTGGAGCGGCTCTTTGTCCTATCCCACTGCGACCTTGGCAGATCTATTGTGGTCCTCCCTATATTTAGAGCTCGATTTATAGCTTTATCCTTTTTATTAGATCTATTAGCCTAGACACTGTCTCCTTTGCGTAGCTGTCTGTCCCCGGTATTTCTTCTTCGAATAGGCGAAACCACACCCTTGCTAGGCCTTCGCGCTCACCCCACTCGCAGTATGTGCTCCGTGGTGTCGTCTTCTTCTTGGCAAAACCTATAAAGGCTGTCATCTGCTAGGCCAATTGTGTTCATATGCTTCCTTAGCCTACAGAGTCCGGTCAGCATTTTCACCGTCATCCTCATCATTTCTTATTGATTACCTCTTCCTACCGCCGCTGTCTGTAATAGTAGCGTCACCCAGGGTCGACGTAATTATCCTATTCCCTAGATTAACTGCATACCACTTGCAGATGATGGGTTAAACCCATCCAGATTCCCAAACACAATAACAGAGCTCACCCGAAGGGCGCTTAATATAGTGTGTGGCTGGTGAAGGGAGGTAAACCTCCACAAAATCACAAAGGTATCATTTGCAAATAAGAGGAATTTCCAAAAGCCGCAAATCAACGAAATAGAAATTCCATTTAAATACCTAGGGGTATTGACCAGAAGCTTACATGGAATTCTTTCATCGAAAAATCCACACGCAGAGCCCGAATCTCCCTGGAAAGGAGTAGGTAAATGTACGGAAAAATTGAGGATTAAATCCCAACATGACCTAATTATTATATACAAAGGTCTCAATGTCAATTATAACCTATGTATCAGTAATCTGGTGGCCCAGAAAATTGCAGGGTGGAGCGCAGAGACAGTTAAGTCAGTTCAAAGCAAGGGTGTCTAAGTATCACACGACGCCACTGCAAGCCTGGAGAGGAATTAGATTACTAAGCCTTTCACTACTGCATAACTTAGTTCCAGGAAATTCAAGTTCTGTTACTGACAGATTATTACATGGGCAATACTGGAAATGCCAATGGATAGGATTGCCCCACAATACAGTTTTAAAAATGAATACCTAGTAGTCATTTCAGAGAGTAAGAACTAGGAAGCAGGGCCTCCAATAACAGCGAATTTCAACGTGTGCATTGATGGCTTTAAAATAGACTCTGGAGTAGGAGACGGAATATAGGGAGTAGAAGAGAAGATCACGATCTCTCTGTGCCTTGGAAGACATGCCACTGCCTTTCAGGCAGAGATGAAGACGGTGTGACAGTTTCGCAAGGCCCCAAGTAGGGGGTCTCAACATACTAGGTAGTCATAATAGAGTGACATTAGGCTGGGTGCCAGACCATATAGAAATAAAAGGCTATTAACAGGCTGATGAATTAGCCAAGCAGGGAGCAAAGAAGATCATGATGGGACCTTCTTGTGGAATTGCTAAATGCCTCATTAGGGAGAGCATCCAGCAATGGATAAACAAGCAGGCGTTTCACTGGTGGCAAAAAAAAAAAACAGAAAAAGGCAAGCTAAACTATTCCTTAAAAGCCCTTGGGTCAAATTGTCACACCACATATCTCACAGTCGAGAAACAACGAGGATGATGGTGGGAATGCTGCAAAGTTAAATCTACTTTTTTAAAACATCAGAGACTGATGTAGACTGATTTAGGCAAGATAATTTATTGACCAAATAATTATGGCTTTGAGATACACGAGAACTATGGCAATATTTTTTAGTACATATATTTGGCTAAAATAAATCAACTTCATTGCAAGTTGAGCAAACTATTCACTCGTATAAGATACTTTAGAACGTGAAAATCACGTTTGAAAGTTAGGGAATGCTAATGAAGGATATAAACATAATTGGCCTAGACAGCCTTTAAAGGTTCTGCCAAGAAGAAGACGAAACCGCTGAGCACATACTACAAGTGGGGTGAGGGCGAAGGCCTAGTATGGAAGCGGTTTCACCTATTCGGAGAGGAAAAACCAAGGACAAACAGCTACGCAAAAGAGACAGTGCGAAGGATAATAGGTGTAATAAAAAGTAGAAAGCTAGATATGGAGCTCTAATTATAGGGAGGACCACAATCGATCTGCCAAGGTCGCAGTGGGATAGGACAAAGAGCCGCTCCAATTCTAATCTAATCTAACCGGTAGAATTTATTTACAAATAATATTGTACCCTCTATTACAAGACTTCATCATTATCCAAAGAACCCAGTAATTCCTGTTGACTACATATGGTAAGGGCATAGTTTTGAACATTTAATGCAATTTTCCTAATATGTGTGTTTTTTGCCAGTTTTGCCTGTTTTTAGGATATTTTCATAAATTAAATTTGCCTTACTCACCGTTTGATATTTCATCAATGTCTTACTAATTCAAAAACGATAAATTATTGATTTAAGCCTAAATTATACCTACAATAAAAATATGGATGAAATTTTACAACGAAATAAGATTTCTTAGAACCTGAAAATCACAGGACGGGAGGAAAAAGTTATGGTGGTAGTCAAAGCTGAAGGACTAAAGTAGTAAAAAGGTAGTAACAAACGGAGCAAAGATGGAGGCTGGTGTCAGAGTCTAAAAGGCATAAGAAAAATAGTAAAAGGTTATAAGGCCATACGGTAAATTAATATGAAACTGAAGGCGCGGGCTCAATGAAAGGGACAGGAATACGGTAAATATAATGGGAAAAAGGCCGTAGAAAAAAGAAAAGTGCTGGTTACATTTGGGGTAAACCAAAAAGGGATCTAAAATTGTAAAAGGGGTGAGTCGGGTTGTACTGGACAAGGTATATGTTAACAAACTTTACAGTTATCTGAAGGTTAGTTCTTTGTTATCTCGCTTTCTTATGGTAGATTAAATCTGGAGATCTAAATCCGGTTGGGTTATGTCATTACTGTGTGGCAAGTATCAGTAATTACATCCTTCTGCATCTTTCAGATGGAGGAAAGCCGGTACCTTGTGAGTATACGGATATTTGTCATGTTTCGGATCATGATGATGTCTATTAGAGTGACAGGTTTTATCTTATTTATCCATGTTTTTTTAATTTTACTAAATTTTTTCATTGGACTTGGAAATGTTGTTTTCAACTAATGTACCTGTATCAGCTGAAATCAAGGTACAAGAAAAAGAAATGTTTAAAATATAGGAACAAAATTATATTGTAGTATTTACCAAGGCGGTAAAGTAGCATTTTTCCGTTTTAAAGCCTGAAAAGAGCTCTTTACTGCCGTGGCTTACATGTAATTTTTTACCCTACACAATAATTGTTGGTGATATTTTTTTTCCAATAAAAAATTCATTCTACTACAGCATACCCTGGAGTCTGCAGGCCACATGGCTTCAGCCTTCCCATCCATTGATAGCGCCGTTAACGGAAGAAAGAAGCACCTGAGTTAGAGATAGGCAAACATGTTGTTCTTGAGAAGCAGTTGCAACAGTTTCAGCTATTTTTAACACAGTTTAAAAAATCAGATACAACAAAAGTGACATATAGCTCACCAGCTTAATTCGAACAACTCATGTCCACGCAAGGAGATGTCTTCTGCTACTGTCTCCCAACAGCAGGAAAACTAAAAAGGGTCGACTCCTGGAGGGCGACATTGACCCCAAACCATTGCAAAGCCCCTCCTACGGTCAAGGTAGTAATATTAAAACACCAAGCAGGCAGCTTATACGTCGAAGCCCTGATCGACAGATACAGATACAACATGCTGGTGGATACTGGAGCTACAAAAACTGTGGTATGGCTGACAGTTGTCGTGGCTAGGAAGATGTCGGCCACCAGTTGGAGACTGCGCACCGCTACTGGGGAACCTACCAAAGTCTACGGAGAGTTTAACGTGTGTCTACAGTTTGGTTCAACTAGTCTTATTCGATATTGGTGGCTGATATCGATGAAGATGCTATCCTGGGTATGGACGTAATGCACAACTGTTGTTTCCGCTTGGATTTGGGACGACGGATACTTCATACGGAAAAGGAAGAATTGCTTCTATATCGAAAACATGAAGCTATTGCTCCGTTGAAACTATCTTACCACATCGATCTTCCACCGACCTGCGAATGTGTTGTAACGGCACGACTAGAGGAAGTAGAGCCGAATGGAACCCCAGCTATGGTAAAACCCAAGAACCATGATCAGACTATGGGAAGAGGACTTCTGGTCGGAAAAGCTCTTGTTAGATCAGACAAAGAGGTACCAATCCGAATCATTAACATGAATGATCATCCAGTTCTTCTGCGAAAGAACACCGAAATCGGAACCTTGGAACCGGTAACGGCCGTGATTCACCAGGTAGGAGCCTTTGAATCAGACAGAACCAACGACATAGAACAATTAATGGCTAGACTAGACCCATCTTTGTCAAAAATAGAAAAGAAGCAGGTAAGAAATTTACTCTACCGCTATAAACCTGTCTTCGGTTCTGGAAGTAAACTGGGAAGGACCGACATAGTCAAGCACAAGATTGATACTGGCGATGCACGTCCGATTCGTCAGGTACCCCGACGATTGCCTCAAGTTAAAAAGGAAGAAGCGGACAAGGCCCTCCAAGAAATGATTCGGGATGGAATAGTTGAACCCTCCAATAGTCCGTGGGCTTCTCCCGTTGTATTGGTAAGGAAAAGAGACGGATCAATGCGGTTCTGCGTTGACTATAGGAAGTTGAATTAGGTTACGAAGAAGGATAGTTATCCCCTTCCGAGGATTGACGATGCCCTCGACGCCTTAGGTGGCTCTACCCTTTTCTCTACGTTAGATTTAAAGAGCGGATACTGGCAGGTTGAAATGGATCCTTCTGACAAAGAGAAGACCGCCTTCACTAGTGGATCAGGTTTCTGGCAATTTACCGTCCTTCCATTTGGCTTAGGCAATGCTCCTGCTACCTTTGAGCGGTTGATGGAAACTATTATTTTCTTAGGGAATCTTGTTTGGTCTACTTAGATGACATCAGTATAATGGGTAAGGATTTCAAAGAACATTTGGCTAACCTAGAAGAAGTCTTTCGACGACTGAAAAAGGCCAATCTCACATTGAATGTTAAGAAATGTAACTTGCTCCAGAGACAGGTCAGTTATTTGGGACATGTTGTAAGCAAGGATGGCGTTACTGTAGATCCCGCCAAGATTCAAGCCGTTCAAGAGTGGCCGGTCCCTTCTGATAAGCATCAACTTCGAAGCTTTCTGGGTCTTTGCTCATATTACAGACGATTTGTTAGAAATTTTGGAGACATCGCCAAGCCCTTAACGAGACTAACTGAGCAAGATAAGACTTTTTGTTGGAGTGAAGAATGCCAAAAGGCCTTTGAATTTTTAAAGAAGGAAAGAATCGCCGTAGATGTGTTGGGGCCAGTACCAACTAGTGAGGCTGGAAATAAATACATCTTCGTTGTGATGGACTATTTTTCTAAATGGGTGGAAGCCTACCCTGTTCCCAACCTTGGCCGATATTCTGGTCTGGTCATTAGCCATTTTGGAGTACTGTTGGAGCTGCACGCAGATCAGGGAAGAAATTTTTAAAGCAAGCTATTTCAAGAAGTCTGCAAACGATTAGGTATCCATAAAACTAGAACTACAGCGATGCATCAACGAATGAACCGAACCATTGCAAATTATTTATCGAAAGTGGTCTCAGAACATCAAAAAGATTGGGATAAACATATTCCGCTATTTTTATTGGCTATCCGATCGGCTTTCAATGAATACACGGGTCAGACACCCGCGAATGTCCTCTTTGGTAGGGAAAGTAGATTACCTTGCGACTTGATATATGGGAGCAAACCTGGTGAAATAGCGACCGGTGAAGAATACGTCGGAGATCTTCAGAAGAAGATCGAAAATATTCATGAACTAGTGCACCACAAACTACAACTCTCCAGTGACCGGATGAAAAGGTACTACGACTCACGAGCAACAGGAAACACTTATGAACCTGGGGAATTGGTCTGGCTCTATAATCCTCGACGGAAACGGGGTGTGTGTCCGAAACTTCAAAAGAAGTGGGAAAGTCCATATTTGATTAAAAAGAGAATCAATGATGTGATCTACCGAATTGTTAAAGTCCCCAAGGGAAAACCCGTCGTAGTCCATCATGATAGGTTGGCGTTATATCAGGGTGACCACAGTAGGGAGGTACAGCAACTTCGGGTAAAGGGTTCGACCAGCTCCAAAGATGAACAGGATTCTACTCCGGAGAGTTATCACATTCCGGGAGAAATGAACTTAAGGAGGGGGCAGTGCAACGGGTGACAGATGTGTGACGGATGATTGTGACAGATGCGAGAGGAATGCATGTATTTTGATGTAGCTGCTTGTCATAAAGGGTGGAGTCCGTGAATGAGGAAGAAGATTTTGACAATAACTTAACATAATATATAATTATTTTAGGTTGGTAGTTATTCGGGAACATTGTAGTATTATTTGGATTTTAGTAAATAGTTGTTTCGAGAAAAATCGAGATGTCAAGTATTTTGGTATATAAAGCGGGTCATTCACGTTAGTAGTAGTAGTGTTCGTTCAGCTTTTGTATAGTTTAAAAGTAAAAAAGTGACAGTTAGTAATTTGTAACCAGCTGAATTCTTGTATTCTTACAATTTGTAAATAAATTGTGTTTAAAGTCCTCACAAGTGTTTCAATATCATTCAAAATTATACCGTGTACCTAATCAAGGAAAAAATAAAACAAGGAGCAATACTTGCTAACAATTGTATTTAACTGACGTTTAATAGTTTTGTTTATTTGTCAATTCAGGCGACATCTAGCGTGGAAACGAAAAAACTATATTCTTGGCTAGCCATAGAAAAGCTCCGTAAAGCTGGTAAAATTCAACTTTCTTATAGTGTAGGATAAAAATTTAACGAATTAAACATACTTTTCCTAATACGTTAGAAAATTTAATTAATTGTTTATTACGATCTATATCTGACCTTTTTTAAAAACAAATAAAATATTTGTTCATTGCAAACTGTACAAAAACTCAATAAAAATAAAACATCGACTAGAAAGAATTTACCTGTATCAAAGCAAGTCCCCCTTTACGTGGAATAAGTTCAAAAAATAGTATGAGACTGATGATTGTCGCAGCTAGTACGAGTATTCCGCTAAACAGCCCTCTCTCTGTCTGAGCGCAATCGACTGAAAATTGATTTTGACTCCTACCATAAATTACGTTAGAACCACTTTGTCTTGATATTTCGGTTGAAAGGTCTCTAGAAGCTTCTAAAAATTAGATTTAAAAGGTAAACAAAATTTCGGTTTTAAGCATACCCTTAAATCAAAATTGAAGCGGGAAGCAAATGACAAATATCGTTGATAGGCCCTATTGAATATACGTGTGTACTTTGATTAACTTAATTCTATTTTACTTCATAATGCTATTTAATTACAGTATGTCATTTATAATGTTTAATAATAATTTATTAAATCATGCTTTACTTTGTGGTATGGATATTTTAATGTATCGTTTATAATTTAATTATGTTTTTATTTAATTATGTTCAAAGTTTTGATGTTTCATTAAAATATTATATAGGATGAGACTTTTGAAGTCCTTATTATACTTTTTAAACAATTTAAATATTATTATCTGAACATATATTCCCAAACAAGTAAAAGATAATCTTTGTGACATTAGAATCACGGCATAATCAATCTGACAGAGCTAATGAATGTTGAAGCTTATATCGGGGCACCAACAAGATTGGGATACACACCTTCTATTCTTCTTTATGGCTATTCTATCATGTCAGATTTTCCTAAGTTAATTTACGAAAAAAATAATACTTGTGTAATATTAATTAATATTTATTCTTATATATACCAAAATATTTTTTTCAAAACATGAAATATAATTAAAACAAAAAATTATTCAATATAACCAATTTTAAGGACTTGGAAAATATTTCCAAAAAGTGAAACATCAAAATTAATAGTGTGACCTCCACATTGGTTAATTTCTGACCTACATTTTTGTGAAGTGATTGAACTTTAAAGTATATCCCATACATGCTCAATAAGATTAAGGTAGGGATATTGTGCTGGCCATGGTAAAACTTCAATTTGCTCGCTTTCCAATCAGTTGGTCACAATACGTGCAGTACGAAGACAGGCATTATTATGCATTAAGTCTGCAAATTGGTGTACCATAAGACGAAGAATGGTATCTCAATACAAATGACCTGTTAGGAACGATTTAGGAAAAACAAGATTGGTCTTGCCTCCTATAATTTATTCCACCATGATTGTGACACCTCTGTATCTGCTCACTTCCTGAACATGTCTTAGTCGTTCCATATTTTTAGACTGTCGCCACACTCTTGTTCGACGAGAATCTGGGTAAAATTCAAACCTACATTCGTCGCTGAATAAAACTGTACCCCAATCTTGAGTTAGAATTAAAAATCGATCTTGAGTTGCTGTTATGGATGTTTCTCGGCTGTACTACCAATTTCTCTAAAACGTTTCCATAATCTGTAACGCTTTGTGAAACTCCCATCCCCACAGCAACTTGAGTATGTCGTATGCCACCTTCAGGAAGACCTAGAGCTCGATTCATTTCGTCTAACGTTAAATATCTCATTTCCATGATAAAACACAATAATTGATATGTAGTTACAAGACAATATCTTAATTAGAATGATCAAATTGAAAATTAATTCAAAATTTAAACAGTGTAGTATTTATAGAGGTATAATTATCATTAGAAATTAAACCAATACATACATTCCACGTGCAATTTAATCGATACAGAAATTAATTATATTTAATTAATTACTCATTAAAATTATCCCTAGACTTTTCCAATGTGTTTCTTAAAAAGTGTGTTACCAGGTGTGAGGTAGTTAAGGGGCTATTTATTTAATGAAGCATGAACAAAAGGTATTTGTCGTTTAACCTGGCAAATATCCAGCTAAAGAGATGAGTTATCCCAACAAATATTCAGCCAAAGAAATGGGTTATTTGAGCGATATGGTTCCCTTTAGTTCTTTGGTCTAAAGTCCGGAGTATACGAAAAAAATAAAGTTAATTTTTTGTAAAATTTGACAGAAATGTGGTAAAAAATTAAGTTGTAAATTGTACCGCTGCTTCTGTCATAAACTATTAAACATTGCTCCAATTCTGGACATTAATTTAAACATTTAGTGTATCCTACCACTTCTGGTTATACAGTATACTGGCGTATTAGTTTATTTTGAAAAAGTAAATTTTATTTAAAACATTTTGGGAATCTCATAGTCGATTACTAACATTTTGCAGAATAATTCGCGTATTCTAATAAACAATTACCTTTGTGAAGAAAGAAAAAAGACCAATATCAATGTCACAAATTATTCATTGTTATTAAAGCTACTACTAGTAGCTTTATAACAACAAAAAAACTTTAATAATAATAAATAATTTGTGACATTGACATTGGTCTTTTTTCTTTCTTCATTTACGAAGTCATATTTCAGAAATGGATAATTTACTTCGGTTAATTACCTTTGTTTTGGGATGTGCTATTTTTCCATATCAATAACAAAATCATGGTACCCAACAAATTATATTCAACGGCACAAGAAGCTAGATGAGGTTCGATTCTATCCAAAACTGGTGTAACTATATGTATCTTCAGACAACGATTATTTTGTTCGTACTTTGTTTGCATTACCTGCAAAATCCTACTTTCTTCAAAATATAGTAGACTTGAATTGTTGTAGTTGAGTCCGTGCCTGATTAACATAGATTGCCATAAATCGACCACAGTTGCTTCGGTCAATACGTGAAACCAATCACCGATATTGGTTGCTATTAAATGCATAAGTCCAAATTTTGCGATTATTTGACTTTTTTGTACTGCTAAAAACTTAAATGGAATTATTTTTTATATAAATATCAATAGAACTTGATAAATTAATAAGACCAGACTTACTAAACCATTTGAACTATACACATTATTTTTAGAACAAATGGTAGTTTAAAAAAATATTGAAGCTTTAATTGAAATATAGAGATTGCAAACGTAAGAAATTACAAAAAATGTTGCTAACCGAACTAAAAAATAAGATATAATTTTTAATTACAAAGAGTTTATATTATAGTAGTAGAAGTTTGAACCATCAATCATAACTATTTACCCCAAAATAAAATAAAATTAAAGTTATTGAAAGAATCATTTAATTGAGAGTAAAAAGCGTGGGGTGCCAAAATATTGAATGTTACATTTATTCTATTGGTAACTATCTATGAGCAAAGTTATGAAATGTAATAAAATACACCTCAAGCTTTTTTGTCTGAATTAAATTATTCTTTTAATAATTTAAATTTTATTATAATTTTATTTTGGGGTGATATATATTGGGGTAATATAAACTCTTAGTTGGGTTAGCAATAAAAGCGTGTTTTTATATAAATAGTTTTTATCTATCTATTCATTTTTTAGTTTGATTTATCAAATTGATTATTTCTGAACACATGGTATGTCTTACGAATCATTTCGCAATCTCATAATTTTTTTTATTTCACCTTTACCATTCCCAAAGTTTTTATTCTTCGCCCATATGCTGTATATCCTTTTTAACCCACCATGTATCTTTATTTTCACGTTAACTGTCACAAGAACGATAAAATTTCACTTTAACCTTCCTAAAACAAAAAAAACCATTCCTAATTCCTAATCCATTCCCCCGTATAGTTCCTTTTTTTAACCCACTCCGTATCTTTATTTTTTATTTTTTTAGTTTGATTAGCAATAAAGGCGTGTTTATTAGTTTTTTTAAGCTTCATTTATTTTTCATGTTTTAGTTCGATTTATTAATAATTTTTTGTGATTTCTTACGAATCAGTTTGCAATTTCTATATTTCAATTAAAGCTTCACTGTTGCATAGATTTTTTTATGTTAACTTCTGTTATGTGCAATCAAGTTCTTCATTGTGCAAAATTTACATTAAAAATTTCTAACTGAAAATTTATCACTTGTAGCGAGCATAATGGGAAACTAATGTTATCAAATATTTTCATCGGACCTTGTTTAAGAGGTGGCCAGAAGCCTATTCCACTGCGACCTTATCAGATCTATTGTGGTCCCCCACATCGGACCTTGATACGTATGCAGTTTTAAATTAATCAGGCTTCTAGAAACCGGTGAAAATTAAGGTCAAAAAGGGTACTTACCCTTGCTGTGTGAAAGTTAATCTTATTAAGAACAGTAAACAACTAAACGGTTTAACAAAACTTCTACTATTTTACCGTTTACTTGTTTTCCGTTCTTAATAAGCTCAAAAAAGATTCCTTTACATGCACAGTTACAACCCAAGCTAATAAAAAGCATGTTAAAAACATTAAACGAATTTTTCCCACACATATTTTTAAAAACAGCAAAATTTAATAAAAGTTTGTTTGTTGTTATTGTCCTCTACATGCCAAAAATGTTTTTTAAAATTATTTATATTACTGCCCAGATTTATGACAGCCTAAAAATGAGATAAAATATTAAATTTTTAACCCGCATTAAAATACTGTTTACCCACACAAATTCACAAAATATTTCCTAATTTAAAATACATTAAACCAGTGCTACCATTTTTTATTAATTAATTATTTCAACATTTCTTTTATTTTAAAATAGTAAGGGCACTTGCGGATTCATTTTCTGATGCTTTTCGTGAGTAAATTAATTATATTTCATATGAAATTCTCGTTTCTGTACACTCGACATTTTCCTTTTTGACATTTTATAAATAATGAATTTCTTGAGTGTACACTGCTCTTTATGGGATGCAAACAAAAAGATAATAACGAATTCATTGGGTGTATAATTGCACACAAATAGCTATTATCAAAATACACTAGAAATTTTAAATATTTAGGGGACTTATAGCTGCAGTTTCAGAAATTAGCTAGAACGAAAAAAATCAATGGATTTTCAGAAAATAAAAGTAATTGTTAAATATAAAAACGACGTCTTAAGGTAGACCTAGTAAACGATACGCTACGCTTCGCCTTAGCCAATCAAAAACACCGAGGTCCTGAAAATACTTTTAATCATTTTTTAAAAATGGGTTGGAACTATATCTAGTTTAATAGTTTATATTTCAGATTGTAAAAGTACCAAAAAGATTAAATTACAGATTATTTTTTGCACATTTCGTAAATTTCCATTAAAATTAAAATTAAAATTTATTAAATAACTTCAAAGAAAATTAGAATAACTCGATTCCAGAAAGACAAACAAAAACTTATTTAAAATATAATGCACAAAATTTTGTTGCCTGAAGATACCATTGACTGACTAGAGAGGGAAGCAATGGAAATAAATGTAATTAATGGTAAAACTGTTGAGAAAGAAGAAATCGAACAATTTTCTATACGGAGTTAGATTCAATCATGGTCTTTGACGTTAGCGACATCGCATCGGTATGGCAGTGATATATTTGTGCTTTATACTTTAAAATACATATAGAAATGATAGCATGGCTAAATAATGTATTCCGTAGAAGAAAGGGTGGAAATGATAAAATTATATTTTAGGAATAACTACTATGCGTGAACAACAGTGGCATTATTTAAGGAACTATATCCTGGAAAAAATGTATCCGCTGCTTACGTGCTACTGGTTGCCAAATTTGACGCTATTAGTTTAGTAGGAAACAAAAAGAGGGTGCATGAAAGGGACTAAGCGAGGGACCTGCCTGTTTTAGGTCGCATAGCAATGATTTCGACCTTGAGTACTAGGAAATTGCCTGATATATATGGTGTTTCACGCAAAACAACCATGAGAATCCTGAAACAGCATAAATTCCATCCTCATAAGATGCGATTAGTTTAGCCATCCCGATGGTTGACTCCACTTTTGTGAATTGGCCAAAGAAATTATAAACGGTAATCAAAACTACATGTTCTATATCTGTTTTTCGGACTAGTGTTTATTTTACCTTAACCGCATTATAAACCGGTATAACTGTTGGTATTGGTCAGCTGAAAATCCACAATTATTTCATGATGTGAATACTCAGCGTCCCCGAAAATTAAATTTTAGGGCGGATATTTATGCCCGGTAATCTCACTGGCTTAATTTTTTGTTTTTTCCAAGAAGAAGGCGCTCCACATCATTTCGTTCAATCGGTGCGTGAGTTCTATAATGAAAATTTTGCTCGAGCCTGGATCACCAGATTTAGCTCCAGTGGACTTTCTTTCATGAGGTTACCTAAAATCCAAGAAATGTACCACCCAACCTGAGTCACTGGATGGTTTACAAGCTGGGATCATTAATGAATGCCGTCAAATTATACCAGAAAAATGAATTACTGCATGGAAGTGAATAGTGACCATTTCCAGCATTTAGTAAACTAATGACAAAAGTAAGTACTATTCGGCTTACTTAAAAAGTCGAACGGAGAATATACTGAAGACCAAGCAGAAAGTTTTAAAGTGCTATTAGAGACTCAATTTCCTGGATCTCAGTCAAGATAATCCGCCAAGCTCTCAACCAAAAGAGTGTCGTAGTAGACTCAACAGGGTGAACAGGCAATTAAAAACTTTAAGCCTATTAAATCGCTGGGTAAGGATGGAACAATTCCAGCCTTACTCCAAAATATGGCTGTAACTAGATTAGTAACAGCCATATTTAGAATGGCTTTTCAAAGCCAGCCTTATCCTCGGCATGACAGGGTGGCTCTTTTATACCCAAGACAGGGACCCATAGAGAACCCAAAGTCTTATTGCCCAATAACCCTTACCCATTTTCTCTTCAAAACTATGGGGAAACTATCATTCTATAAGAAGCGAAAATCTTGCGAAACGTTTTACCTATCAAACAGGCAAATCCAGTTTCCTAAAATGCTTTACTAAAAGCATAGAAAAGACACTAGTGGCTAAGAAGATAGCCTTTTGAGCTTTTATTGACATAGAGGGTGTTTTTGATAACACCTCCTTTACATCCATCAAAAGGGCATTGTAAAATAGGAACATAAAGGCCTCACTAGTACAATGGATAGAATTACTGCAGCTAATATAGGAGGAGAATCGGTGACCGTGGCCCCAGCAAAAGAATGTAGGAAGGAGGAGTCTTTTGTGGTCCTGGTGGTCGACGACCTTCTGTCAAAGCTGCATATTCACTATTTTACTATTCAAAGGTATGCAAATGACCTGGTTCGAACTATGAAGGAAAAGTATGATAAAGTTATCTAAAACTTAATGCATATTGCCTTAAATTACCCAACATAGAGAAGGTGCCAGAAGGAAGGCCTTAAGATCAATCCAGATAAACAATAATTTAATACCGTTCACCAGATACTCTCTAACCGCTCCAACCATGAACAATATCGAACTAGAATTATTTAAGGGGATAAAATATCTGGGATTCTTTAGTACTTAGGATCCTGGATCAAAAACTTGGAACAATTATTTGAAAAAAATCTTATCAAAAGCCTTAGTGGTAAGCTGGACTTGCCGCAGGACATTTGGTAAGACTTGGGGCTTGAAACCGAAAATTACTTTCTGGACATACCAAACGATTATCAAGCCCATGATCACCTATGCTTCATAAGTGTGTCGGCGAAACATTGAGCAATCAACGGTATGTGCTAAGTAAGTGCAACGGCTGACTTGTCTGGGAATTACAGAGGCAATGACAACGTGTTGTTAAACCAACTATTAGACACGAAGCCAGTTAAGTTTGACTTTAACACACCATTTTAAGTGGTTATAGAAAACCGCCATACGGTTAAAGAAGTCGAAACAGAGCTGGAAAGCGGCTCACTGAAGTGGTACACAGATGGGTCCAAGATAGATAATAGAGTTGGAATCAGAGTAATGGGACCGAATTTTTGGTTGTCTGAATTCCTTGGTAACGCCCCAACTATCTTTCAGGCAGAGATATATGCTATAGCTGTTAGTGTCCAGGAGTGTCTCCGTAGATGCACCCGAAGGAAAAACATCTATATTCTTACAGTCAGGCAGCTTTGAAAGGTGCTGCAAACAACTTAAATTCCTAGGAGTTGCTCTAATTCCTTAAAAAGTATAACATAAATGTTGCACATAAATCTATTAACAGTCTAAATAAAAGGTTCTCTACCAATCTCAAACCAAAAATCGACACCTTAAATCAAAACAAGACTGTCCATCTACCTATACAGGACAAACCAAGCAATATTTGGACAAGCGTATGTATAAGCATAAATATAACAAAAAACGAAAATGCAACTGCCTTATCCAAACATTCCATCAATAATTTTCACCATTTTGATTTCGAAAATGTTAAAATTGTCTCTAAGGAAAGTAATTTAACCAAACGAAACTTTCTGGAAATGGTCTAAATAAAAAGAGATTTACATAGTGTTAACACCCACACTGGTTTGGAGTATTTATCACCAATTTATTTTCCTTTAATTAAGTAATTTGTGTGATCTTGTCTCTTGTCTTTTACTGTTTTGTATGTTTTTACAATTTTATTCCACTTCGATTTCTATAAATATTTTAAACTAATATAATTTTAGATGTATACTTAATGAGTAATTTTGTAAGTTTTTGAAGAGATGTTTTTCTGCATTAGCTTTAATTAATATTTTTTTAGTTTTTTCTTTATATACCTGATGATGGCCCATGGCCGAAACGGTGTGATGCCAGTTTTAATATAAATAAAGATATATTTTGACCGATACCCAGGAAAAATTTAAATTATTTTTCCTTATGAAATAAGGAATTTTCTCTCTAGAAAGCTGCTTAACTTCGCTAGATGTACTGGCATTCTAAAGTTCAAGTAAATTAAGGTAGGCACAAAAGATCTTCATAAGTCGAAATACAATCTAATTGGCTTATACGAGCTAAGACAATCTTATCTAATTAAAAGTAGTCTTCCACTATTTTATCAGTAATTTCGTCATCGATGGAAATTTATAAGCTAAATTTCAGGATTAGATAGTACTGGATAAGATCTTCAAAATGAGGTATTGACCTCATCCCCATTCCAAATCAAGGGGTTTAAGTTAGGGGGATTCAAAGGGCGGAAAAGTAGTTCCCCTCGAATCATAAATTGACGGGTCCAAACTTTTTCACATTTTTATTTTAAAGCGGAAAATCGAGGTGTTAAATTTTCGGTAGACTACCTTGTATGTACGTTTTAATAAAGCCGCAATAACATAAATAAAAATAAATATTATCGTTTAAGATTCTATCAGTAAATTGATACTTACGTTGCTAAATGAGAATATAAAAAGCAATTGTGATAAAATAAAAACTACGCGCGCCGCTGGCTTGATAGCTCTCAATATCGATGTACAATTTTCGTTAGAATCATATTCGAAATATTGACCAAATTTTAATGTTGCATATATCATCGAACCAACTCCAAAACCTGAAACGTTTGAAAAGCAACTCAAATATTGTTAATTTGTGATTATATATATAAAAAGGGTCTAAATTATGGAATGAATGAAAGATATGGGTTGATAAAGTATGTTAGCTATGATTGATCAAGAGTTGGATAGTATGCATCAGGATTTACAGGGGTGTTTGTGTTAGCTTTGGTTTTATAATTTGGCCAGTTCTCTTTAGAAAGCCTGAGAAATTTTGGTCGATATGTAGTTTTAATAGGATTTTGTACTAGCTCCGTTTGTCAATTTAAAAACAAAATACCTTTTGAATCCATTAAAATATATACCTTAGAGAGCAAATGATTTTATATAATAAAAGTACTACATGTATTTGCATATAAATAAAAATAAATAAAATAATTAAGAGTTCATTCTGTTATAAAATACCATAGAAATAAACACAAAGACATACCGAAATCACGAGATATTAATTTTTATAACTGAAATTATACTGAAAAATTTCCATATGAATAAAACGCACTCTTCCCGTTTACTAATAACTTTAAAAAGTAGACATAGCACTTTTATCCACAATTTATTCAATTAATTGTTTTAAGAGTATGTAACTTAAGAGACAAATCCTGAAACAGGTCGATCTTTATTTTTAGATTACAAGTTTTTTACAGATATCATACTAGTGACTTTATCCACCTGGGCAAAAATAGAATTATTCTATTTTTTCTTTTAATCTTTTAAAGTTTGTGGCCCATCGAAATAAAACTTTTATTTTAAGTAAATTCATAAGTAACAAATTAAGTGATATAGGCTCTAGAGATCCTAGGGGAAAAATCTGGATATACATATTTTTATACAATGAATTAGGATCATATTTTTATGAAAAAATTTCCAAAGGATAAGGGTATAAGTTTATTTTGTAAAAAATCGAGATATCTTTGCAACAACATAGAAAAAGGATATAACATACACTGATCCATGTAAATAATAAGTTGCTTCACCCGACATAGTAGTATATTACTAGGAGTAGAAGTGACTCTTTTTGTGTTGAGTTCTTAGTTTGCAGCCGAAGCGAAGCTGTGTTTTGATTATTGAGGCCATTTTGTTTAAATATTAATTTACTTGACAATAAAACTAATCCTTATAGAAAAATGTTAACAGCTAACTTTAATTTGACTTTTTGACGTTTTCTTCTGATCGCAATGAAATAGATTTTGTAAAAAACATTACTTACTGTATCAATAATTAATATGTTAATGTTTTATATCGTTGAATGAAAAATTTATAACTTGTTCACTTAACTATAATTGACTCTTTTCACCTATGATACTAGACTTGAAAGGTCTTTATATCTGTGGGGCATAAAAAGCGGGCGTAATCATTAGGCCCGCTTTTTATGGCCCGCAAATTGTATCCAGTAGTTTATAATAATTATTTATTCAAATAAATTGATGAAACTTTATTTAACAACAATACAATATTATTTATTTGATGTGTATAAAAGACGGGAAAATGTTACCCTCGAATGATACACATCCTCATTACCCACTTGGTATATAAATAACTATTATAATTTAAAAAATCTTAATGATTAAATTATCAAACCCAGTGGAGAGTTATATTTATATTTAAAAAAATTGTAATTTAAATAAAATTCAACTTATTTCAAGATTGTCTCTATAATTGCCTATTTCCTTAACCAAAATTCCATATTTCATAATTTAGACCCTTACTGATAAATTTATTAAATATTTAACTTACCAACAATTCCCATTCTGTAATAAAAACTTCCATATCTAACATAAGATTGTTTTTTTAAAATGTCAATAATCTCATTCGATCTGCTATTGATTTCATTATGAATTTCATAAAGAACTGATTTAGTTCTAGAATGTATCATGTACATATATAGTAAAAAAGTTATACTACCAGCGTATAAATATATATAATATATCTGTAAATAAATAAAATATTTTATAGTTTCTAAGATTCAGAAATGATTAATATTTGTTTCGTTTATTGAAATATGATTAAGTTTAAATTTATTGTTTGGATCACATATTTACAAGAATAACAAATTTAAAAGCAATCATGTTGGCGGAATAAACATTAAAAGATCTAGCTTATTAACATATTCAAACAGTTTTAATGTTTTTTATACTTACATCATGCTGTAAACCACCCTTAGTAGTAATAGATCTGGTTATGGAAAAAGCTATTCCTACGATTACCAATATTTTCGCATAAAACGCTGATAGAATATATGTTAAAATTTCACTAAAACAAAAGTTATGTTAATCTACTTAAAAAAAATTTCTTTACATATTGAATTCCTGGTAAGTATCATTTAACAATGGCATGCACTTATTGAGGTCTCATAACAATAATCCAATTATTGCAATACTATTTTTATCTACGTACTACTTTATTTGGTCTATTTACATACTTTTAGTTAATTGAAAAACACTAGTGAAAAACCTTTTAGGTGAAATGAGCAATGCCCTTAAATATGGACAACACATTATACAATTGTGAAGTGATGAAATTATGAGCATCCTCTTAAAAGAAAATATATGGGCGTAGAAAAAGTATTACACGAGATGTAATCCCATTACGTTAACTTTTTTACTTCGTGCGTAATGGGTTACTTAGAACTCTTGTTACGTAATATGCTATTAATATGAAACTTGCATAAGTTTGTACTTATGTAAAGAATATGAGGCTAGGGATTTTACAAACCAATACTTAAAGTAGGATGTTTTAAAAAAGATATTTAATTTCAATATCTATATTTAAATTTTGTAAAACCAATATTTTGGTGTTGTCTTTTACGTTTTGGTCATTGTACAAATCGTGCTTCAACGCTACCCAATGTTGGATGCAGTCTCTTTATTGATTAAATTTTTATCTGTCTTAGAAAATCCTAACCTATTTCCTTTATTATTATTGTTTCTCATTTTGCCTATCCACCTATTTTGCCACATGTCTTGGGGCGACTTGTTTCGACTTTTCGCTTTATTCAGACCGTCAATATGATATCCATATCATAGGTCTGTTCCAACCAAGCAGAGAACCGTTCTAAAATAGTAATTTTTGTGCGCAGTGGTGTAGTGAGTTGCGCAGTGCACTAATTTGGTCTCGTGAGTGGTAATGTTACCGTTCTAGAACGGTTCTTTGCTTGGTTGGAACAAACCTTAAGTCTACCGAAGCGATGACACGTAGCGTTTAAACGCTCCGACTATTCGCCCATAACCTTAAAGAGTTAAATTATACAAGATCGGATGTAAATAGAAAATTGTCAAGATAGGCCCCAAAACGTGGGCAAGCTATTTTTTGGCGGCCATATAGCGTTAATTAGTGCATCTGTAAAAGTTCTTATGACATTTTATTTGTACTACAATCAAACTTTTGAAGTAAAAATATCAAAGAATTGCGAATATCTGTAATATTTCTGTTATTGTTTTACAACTTAGGAATTAGCCTTTGCTATCTCACTTAGAGACGGGATCCATTTGATTTTCGATAGATTTTGAGATTGAATTTATTTGAGATAGATGAGTGTTTATATTGGAGCAATTTGTTATTTTTAGTAGGTAATTAAATTTAAGCAATTACTAATTAAATATTTTCCATTAAATCATAAAATATACCTGTTGGGTACATAATTAACAATATTTTTATTCAAAAAATGGTGTTATTATTGATTACAATGCACCCGGAACTGCACTAACTGGAACGAAACCTATATAACGAAGAGATTATTTCTTTGTACTCACTCCTCTGGTTGTCTCCCTTTCTTTTTCTTTTGAGGCTGGATCTTTTGCTTCGTTTCAGTTAGATATTCAATGTCTAACGCGGGCAATGAGTGATGTAATCGTTCTCTGAAATTTTAATAAACTAATTAACACAGTTAACTTATATCTATTTATATTCTTGGAATAAACATTATGCATAGAATAACTACTACACAATTTTCTGTATTATTTACACTCACTAAAATTTATATTAATCTACAAAACATTCCACGTTAATTTTTTTACGCCAAAATTTAGGATTACATTTTACCTGTGGTCCATCTTACAGTACATCGGTTACTGTTTTGAAGTAAAAACATTTTTAAATATATTTTCATAAATCGTACACGTCCGATAATTATTAAACAAATAAGTAAGTTTTTTAATATTTATATTTAATTAAATGGTATTATATCGTGGTATAATAAAAACAAATTATAAATTAGGTTTGTAAATATACTTGGCTACTAACACATGCTTTTATTAAATAAGCGATAATTTGGATATTTTGAATACAAGAACTTACTGTTTTTTAAGGGCTTTCAGTAGGGCGGTAGAGAATTTTTCCCATCACTGGTGTTGGGCTAGTTTTTGAATGAATAATTTATACTATTTTACACCCCAATCACCTGCGATTTGCTGATGATATCCTTCTCCTCGGCTCCTCGGTAAACTGTCAACATTGATCCAGGAACTCAAAAATACTTCCCAAGTTGTAGGCCTTCAAATTAACCTTCAAAAGACTATAATCCCAATCGCAAACCAGGAACTGGAAATTGTCAAAGAATACATATATCTAGAACAAAATATCAAACTTGGAAAAGAAAATCAATATCAGAAATCACCCAAAGAATTAATTTAACCTGGATAACAACTGCAAAGCTTAGCTGTCTGTTGACACTCGACCATTTCAATCTAAAGAGAAAGGTTTACGATGCATGCATCCTCCCAGTGACAACGTTCGAACTCGAGACGGTGATACTTATATTAGAAAGTGCCAACCGTCTATAGGTCTATAAAAGCTATAAAGCTATGCTGGGAGTGAGGTTGATAGACAGAATTATAGCGAGATTGAAGTTGCATTGGGCAGTGCAAGTTGCTAGGAACAACGTAAAATGGACCAATACACTTATGCAATGGCGTCCAAGAGACTCAAAAAGAAGTGGCGAGACGACAACCAAAAACTGGATTCTAACCGCCCAGGAAAGAAAGAAGAAATGTATACCTATGGTCTATCGAGGGTAGAGGTAAGGAGGACTTACTTTTAGTACATGGGGCGAGAGTGGTAAAAGACAAGGTGAATTTAGTAACCCCCCTTAGGTTATAAACAGAGTAAAGTGAGCTGGTTTAAAAAATTTAATATTTTTTCTGACCTGTGTAGCTAAAATTATGGAGTATTTAAAATCTCAACTATTTACGTAGTAAAATAATTGAATTCCTTTTCTTACTTTAACAATTCATTTTGCTATAGCATATTACTGGACAAATTATTTTTTTCTTCTATTTGTAAAGTCATGTGACACTTACTCTTGCTACTGTAGCGTCTGTGTTCCCTTTCGAAGGATACTTTTTAATGCATTGAGTTGGTTTTTCCTTCTCTATCCTTCATATTATTATGGTCATCAGGTAGATAAAGCTATTTCTAAGCAAATATAGTGCAATAAATTAATGCATTGTTTAATGCTTAATCTATATACATTGTGTGGCGTGACAAGTTTTGATTAAAAGTAATGGCGGATACAATTATGTTAAAAATCTGAAATTACGAAGCTGTAGGTTTTGGCTGACCCTGAGTTCAAATTTAATATTGTCTTGAATGTGGCACTTCCGGTTATACCGGAAATAGACGTCAACTTTGTTATTTTAAATATTAAATGGAACCTAATATTTTTTATTTTATTTTCGAATTCTACATAATGTTTTAGATAAAATTTGTGCACAACGTCCTATACCCAAAGTGAAGTATTTTCGAGATATTTCGTTTTTTTTTTAAATTTTGAAAAAAATCCTATTCCACATTAAATAACGATATCTCCACTAATACCGAAGTTAGTGACGTGAAATTGTAACCAATAAAAAACAAGGGCTTGCCCGTTAACTCCACATGTCCAACTCATTAATATTTCATACAGGATGTTTTAAACTTAGCCGCCAGCATGCACAATTTAAATAATTTATAAGTTGCTTACTTTAAATAGAACACCCTATATTTTATTACATTTCCCGATGTATTTTTTAAGCCAATTCATTTGGTATCGGTATTCCCTATACCTAAATCCAACCACTTTTGAGGTAGTTGGAGTTGGACATGTGGAGTTAACGGACAAGCCCTTGTTTTTTATTGGTTACAATTTTACGTCACTAGCTTTGGTATTTATGGACTAGGATTTTTTCAAAGATTTGAAAAAAAATGAAATATCTCGAAAATACTTCATTTTTGGTATAGGACATTATGCACAAATTTTATCTAAAATTTCATGTAGAATTCGAAAATAAAATAAAAAGTACTAGGTTCTATTTAAAATAACTAAGTTGACGTCTATTTCCGGTATAACGGGAAGTGCCACATTCAGGACAACATTATATTTGAACCAGCGTCATCCAAAACCAACAGCTTCGTAATTTCAGATTTTTAACATAACTGTATCCGCCATTACTTTTAATCAAAACTTGTCGCGCCACAACCTGTATATTTCCATGATGTTTTATTAGAAAAAAAAATTTATTTCTTAGAATTATATAATACACAGCTAGAGAATATTTTAGTGAGTTTTGTTATCAGTTTGATAATTATTAAGTATAGATTTTCTTCCTGTCGAGACTCAACTGTTGGGCCACCTCTTCTCATCTTTGGCTGGATATTTGCTGGGATAACTTGCTAAAGGAATCTTCGAATTTCAACGAAGTGGGGTCAAATTAGAACTTACCAACTATTCTGTCAACTTTAGCAAACTTTACCTTCATGTTTACAGGGCTTCCTGATATAATATTTGCCATAGTTCTAGATTCTAGACTTTTCTCGAACATCCTGGAACGTTCACGAAAACTATAGAAGCTAGACCATATTACAACAGAATACAATGCGGCCCATATGTATAAAATAATTTCATTTTTAGTTTTAATATGTGCTATGTGAAAAAAAAACTGAAACAGGTCGATTTTTATTCTTAAATTTACAATTTACAGTATGAAAATATTATCCCCTTCCAGCAAATCCTCTAAATTATAAATCCCTCGAAAGTTTTAAATAACAAAGGGGGTATGGCACTTTGTTGGAAAGTGATTTAAGTCTTCTGTTCAGCAATATGAAGTTTTTTTAAATTGGTGCAATTATAAGTGAGAAAGTGAATTTTTACAATTAAAATAAATGTTCAAAATGACATTAGTTAAAAAGTCAAATAAACAATTGAAATGAATTTGGTAGGCTGTCAATTAGGTATTTAAAGTTGCCAAAAGACGTCGGTACAATATTTTGTGCGGGAATAAAATTCAATTATGGCTCATTTGTCCGAAACTCAAAGAATAGACGTTTTTATTATAATTTGTTGTGGTAGGGTAAAGTGGTCACCCTTCGTACACTTTTTGGATTTTATTTGTTTACTCTATGATACATTGTGGAATTTATCTAGTTTATGCACCTAAGTGTAACAAATATATTGCAGTTTGTTACAAGAAAGTCCGAAACTATTATGTTAAAAGGGTTATAACAATTTTCCTACAATAAGATATTTGTACGAACCTACCCCGTGAATGGAGTACATTCGTACAGTAGCTGGGGTACTTTCGTACGCCATGGGGTAGATTCATACAGGGTTATTAAAAAGCCAATTAAAAGCCGTTAAATTTTTATTAATGATATAATAGATAGATAATTCTAAATTTTACAATCAGTGAAAAAAAGACAATTTAAACTTAAATACATTTGGTTGCTACTTTGGAACTTATTGCACATGATAATTATTTAAATTAACTGCAAAAGTAAAAAGTCTAGCCATTCTAGCTGTACAGTGCTCGTGGTTGAGGATAAGTGAGAATCATGACAACATCGCTGATATACAGAGTGTGTATGTCTTCTATATTAGGGAAAAAGAATGACCATGATGATACCGTTTTCTTCCGAAGATAAGATATTTTCATCTCGTCACCCGAATAATGACTGAAAACTTTTTCAACATAATAAACAACAGAAGTCTTTTTTTCAAATTTTACTAAAACAAAACAATTATATCTGATTTCCTCTGGAGTCACATTAAAATTATTATTGATAATACGATCATCAGCCTCTTCGTCCATTTCCAAATCAACTGGAGATGTTGAACTCTCCCGCAAGCTAAATTGCGATCCTTCAGATTCCTCTGAATCTTCTTCGCTTTCTATTTTCTTAGCATTCTTTTGTCTTAAATTAACTTCATTCAATCTACGTTTCACTGCTTGTGCTGTCTGCATGATAAATTTTAAAAGGTAATATTTTATTTCAAAAAAAAAATAATTTTTATACACTGGTGGTTAATAAAATCTAAAGGGGAGCATTCGTACGGGTACGAATGTGCCCCCTTCTCGGCTGTCCGAATGCACCCCATGCCGTTGCACAAAATTAAAACATAACCTCATACAAATTCTAATTTAGTTTGAGAAATATAACAATTAAAGCTCAAAATAAACAATGTTAACATTAATTAATCATCACCATTCTATCAAAAACATAACAATTCTACTTACAATTACGAACTAAACTTAAGTATAAAATTTACTCAACGGGCGCGGAAACACGTTACGTCTTGTCAGCCGATACACAGTAGTGCGACTGGCGCGTCAGTTCGCTAGCAACATGGCGGTCGGTATGTCTATACACACAAGCAAAGGCGTGATTGTGTGCAGCTTAGTTTTGTTGTTATACTAAATGTACGAATGTGCCCCGCTTACGAAGAGTGACCACTTTCCCCTAATAAAACAAAAACTCAAAAGGAGGTTTGTGAAATTTTTTATAATAAATCCCCTAGTCAACACGTTTCGCAGTCTACAGTTACAAAAAATGAAATAGTTTCGTGAAATTAGAGATGCAAAAAATATTAAAAAACCAGGTATAATATGCAATTTACTGATAAATAAAAGTTAGATGTACTTAGATCCGCATAATGCAACTCGAGAACTTGGCTCCGACAATGATGTAAGTAACTGATAAGTGATTACTAACATAATTAAAATGGTCGCTTACTTCGTGGTAATATAAATAAAAATTTGATAAATTCATTTTGTAGTTTAACAAATTTAAAAACGCTCTTAAATGCACTAAATTAATAAATAACGAAAAGGTGAAAATTAGATAAGATTTCATTATCACAATTGAAACTGTTAACATAGCCAATGAGATAAGTAAACAAAAACTGGATGTCGACTTTATCCATTAACAAAAAGTATTGCCAAGTTCAATAAATTTATTTTGATTCCAGCGTTGTAGAGTAGGGAGAATAAGCGTATGTCTACATTTTTTTTTTAATTTGCTGTTGTGTAACTAACTACGTAGTGAACAAGACGACATAGGCAAGATGTTAACCAAACCAAACGATGCTGCCGAAAAATCAAAGAATCCCCAACGCGTGATGTCGGTCTGTTCAGGTGAAAGATATCTTGCTATTGGCGAAAAGTTATCGATTGAAATATGTAACCGACAGGAGCGTACATTGTTTTCTCGCAGAAAAAATTTAGAGGTATCACGTCACTGTCATACCATAATAATGATAGTTGAAATTTATTGAACCGGTCCTGGAGAACCACGTGTGCTTTCAGTGTGCCATCGTTTTTGTTACAATATTGTAAATCTGAATATACATAGTTTAATCAAATAAAAATAATAAACTCACTTGTGTGAAGGTTTTTTACAACTCTACAGTTGCAGCACTAGAAAACTACATAAATTAATTAAGAAAGAAGAAGAAGAAGAATTAAGAAAGAAACTAGTTACCCAGCAAGAACCTTTTATACAGGGTATCCCAAAAATAAGAGGGAATGAGTAGGTGGTGTGCCAGTACTTCATACAACATTTTTATTTATTTATTTATTTTATATTTATTTAGCAGAATTAACATCAATAATACTTAATCAATTAGGTAGGTATATCCAATATATATATAATATTTTATAATGTCAAAATTGAGAATATATAATAAAGTTTAATTAGATTTTATCATATAAATATGACGTAAAAGGTATATAAATGTTTTATATAAAAATGTTTCTTTCTCTATTATATATTTTTATGTACCATATAAATTTGTGTTTGCTGGGTAAGTATCACTTCTTCTTTTGACGAAAAACGCTTTTCGAAACCCCTTGTTAACGGGTCTTTTAAGAAGAATGAATTCCTTCAGCGAACTTGAAATGTTACTAGTCCCCAATACAAGGACCTCTAATTTTTTTGACACATACAAATTTCATACTTTGTGAGTGCTTTCTTCGCGTCGAGTCCGACAAACTTTTCCTCTGCGAAAACTTTCTGCGCTCCTGCGTTTTTGAATGCCCTCTTCTCGAAATTTTCGATATTACGTCACTATGACTCCCCTTACATACATATTTGATTTTTTAAAAATTATTTATTAAAATTATATTAAAAATTGTGGTCAACTTGTCGGACAAAAATCATGCTGCGTATGGGGGTGTCCACCACCCTCAAAATGTCGATGTGACGTCAATATGACTCCCCGTACATATAAGTTTGATTTTTTTAAAATTGTTTCATGAAATTACGTTAAAAATTGTGGTCAACTTGTCCGACAAAAATCATGCAGCGTATAAACTGTCCACCGCTCTGAAAATGTCGATATGACGTCATTATATCTCCCCGTACATACATGTCGGACAAAAATAACAATGATAGATAATAGTATTCTAATTACAAATATCTATTTGTCCAACAAATATATTGAGTTATATAGTCAGTCCGACAAGAAAATGAAAAAAAGACATCCAAACCAATGGCATAGTTATTTTTGTCGTTTTCTGACTGAATAAGTTTTACTGGGTGTCATAAAATTTACAAATCAACAATTCAATTATAAAATAATTTCAATTTAAAAATCTGAAAAATTCAAAATCTGTTTTCATTTATATTGATATTATGAAAGCACAGGTTTACAATTTGTTGGCAAACCATTTTCAGAAATAAATAATTTAGAGAGAAAAGAAGGGGGAAGGAATCCTTCTAGTCCAGGAGGAATCGGCGCATGAGTACCGAAAACTATTCCACCTCAATTTTTTTATGTGATCCTTTTTAAATTGCCCTCCTAATGATATAAATGCATGTTGCCATGGCGCAACCCGGTGCCATATTGTTTAAACCGAAATTGTTTAAACAATTACAAGGAATTGTTATTTTTCAAACGGACAAATTTTTTTTATGTTCTTTATTGAAATACCAATAAAAAAGGTTTTATGACTTTTCACGATAAAGTTATTATTTTTAAAGATATGAATTTTTTAAAATTCGAAAAATCTCAAATTTGGGTAATTTCGACCCATGAAAAATATATTAAAAAAAAGATAATGTGAAAGTAATATTTTTTTAAATTCTCTATACAATAGTTAATAATATTGTTAATAAAGATTTAAAAAAATTTCATTGTTTATATCTTTTTTTTAATTGTTAATTTGGCGCGCTCACAAGTATGCATCGCTTACTTTTAAGTATCGTTGTCTCTCTCTGACTCATGCGTTGCGTCGGCCTCTCTGTGTCTTGAATCATTATTTATCATTTATTTTAAAAACTATCAACTTTATCAAAATTTTTAAAGAAAGCAATGTTATTAGCTAATAATTAAATTGCCTACAATTTGTTTTTAATAAATTTTTTTCTGAAATCAATTTTTCAAAAGTTCTTTAAGCATAAATCGGAACATGTCATTAAAATTACTTTTTTATCAGATTATATTACTTTTTGCTATTAAACGTTATTATTTATACAAAGAGTAACCTTGAAAGAATAAAAAATAAAAGAAAGAATTTTTTTCTTACTCAGAAACACTCATACACACACTATGATACATATACATAAAATTATTTTTATTTAATTTATTTGAATGTTTTTTCTAAATACCCAATATATTTTTATTATTTATAAATAATTGTGATTTAAAAAAATGTTCAAATACCATTATATCTTATTATTGTTGATATAAATGCAAAAATTACTATGATAATAACAAAAAAGTAATATAAACTGATAAAAGTAATTTTAATGACATATGCTTAACTTTTGAAAAATTATTTTCAGAAAAAAATTAATTAAAAACAAATTTTAGGCAATTTAATTATTATCTAATAACATTGCTTTCTTTAAAAATTTTGGTAAAGTTGATAGTTTTTAAGATAAATAATACATAATGATCAAGACACAGAGAGGCCGACGCAACGCATGAGTCAGAGAGAGACAGCGATACTTAAAGGTAAGCGATGAATACAAATTAACAATTAAAAAAAAGATATAAACAATGAAATTTTTTTATATCTTTATTAACAATATTTTTAACTATTGTATAGAGAATTAAAAACATTTATTACTTTCACATTATCTGTTTTTTTAATATATTTTTCATGGGTCGAAAGTACCCAAATTTGAGATTTTTCAAATTTTAAAAAATTCATATCTTTAAAAATATTAACTTTATCGTGAAAAGTCATAGGACCTTTTTTATTGGTATTTCAATAAAGAATATAAAAAAAATTTGTCCATTTGAAAAATAACAATTCCTTGTAATTGTTTAAACAATTTCGGTTTAAACAATATGGCACCGGGTTGCGCCATGGCAACATGCATTTATATCATTAGGAGGACAATTTGAAGAGGATCACATAAAAAACTGAGGTGGAATAGTTTTCGGTACTCATGCGCCGATTCCTCCTGGACTATTCAAAATTATCCTTTAATTATTATTTTGTTTTTCATTATTTGTTACTTTTCTGTTTTTAATTTTTGTTTTGCAATTTTTTTGTTCAATTATGATTGTTTGTTTTTAGTTTCCCGCTTAATGTTGATAAAATAAATGTACTTATATGCATTCATTGAACAATATGGTAACAACAGTACCTAGCTTTATTCTTTTAACCCGCATCGCTACCAAAAATATTATATTATTAATAGCCCTAAAGGATTAACATCCAGGCTTTAATATTGTAATGTCTTATTACTTCCATACTTGGTCTAGCCTTAATACAACATCAGGTACCTAGCTACAAACAAACAAAATGTAACTTAAATGTCAATCTGACGATGCTAATCAGCGAAACGGCCGTCATTGAGGTTAAAAAAGCAATTTTTTAAATAAATACTGAAAGTTTTGTTAAAATGAGGAATTTTTTATTCTTAATAAGATGGACTTCCAAAAAGTAAGGGTTAGTACAATCAATTTTATTTTATGAATTAGTTTTAAATTAAGAATATCGCTAAATTTTTTCATAGGTCCAATGAAATAAAATATTTGAAGTAGTGAGAAAAGTAAATATCTGACATCTATATTATGTAATATTTAATATATAAATATCATCTAGATGTTATCTCATTTTTACATTTATGTATTACATAGTAATTTGGAAATATTTGAGATGTAACATAATTTATCTAATATATACGTAAAATAAATACGTATATGTTATATCACTACTGTTCTCTAGCTGTGCCAGTATTCAATACATAAAAATTATCTAGTGGTAACTTCAGTCTTATATAACTCTGACTTTTATATTTCAAAAGTTACATAATCTTCAAGCACAAAATGTTAACTAACAATTTAGAATGGAAACTGCAATACTAAAAGCAAAAATAGAATTCTAGTAACCGGCCGAACCGTTAGATGGCACTGTATCCGAGGCGGCCCGAATTTTTGGTTATACCATTTAAATTTGTGTATATGCGTATTTCTTTACAACAGAAACACAATCGTGAATATAAATATTGCATTTATTGTATAAAAAACACATACATATAATACAAAGTAATCTAAATTTAAAAGTAATGGTCTACAACAGCTTCTAACATGGTCAGTCTCTACAAACCCTTCGATTGTTATACAGTGGCTGTGGAGCAATATTCTTGATCTCGTCACTATTATTTCTATTAATCCACACACATTTTCTGGATACGATACATTTTGTTTGAACCTGCACAACCAGGAATACAACACTTTTGTAACCATAATGTACATATACTTTGATTTAATTTGGAAAAATTAAGGATTTAATTCATTTCTTCACAAAAGTAGTGCGATAAGGATATGTACTTTTTCAATATTGCATATGACTTACCAATTTCTCTGCTTAACAAAATACACTTGTAATAAATAAATCCAAACAAATATAATAAATAACTTAAAGATAAACGATGATACTTTTCCAATAAACATAAACAATAACTGATCATTTGAATTCAAATATAAAATATGTCATATCTGTCAAAATGGGATAAGGGCTTAGACAAGGAAAGAGAGAGGACTGCGCATTGGAATCAATTTATGTAACCCACTTACCACCAAACTAATGGCGGACAATATTGACATAGGCGTATCATACGATTTTTCTTATACGATTATTAAATAATAAATTTCATTATTTCGTATTACAAATCTAATTTAAAAAAGTCTTTAAATTTATAATGCTCCAAAAAAAAACAATCATTTTAAAACATATTTATTTAATAAATATTATAATTTTAATCCATTTTATCTATTTTAAATATATGTTTTTATTCCACGCCACTGCCAAACTATTAATCTATGAGCAAATAATAACAATTAAATGAAAAATAATCTTTAAAACTGAATGAAAACAATTTTCAAATGTATATACAATTAATTTAAGTTATCATACATAACATATGTGATTTAGTTAAACATCTATTGCCTGAAAGCTGTAATATTAATGGAAATAAATTTCAAGGAAATAGTTTTAAAATACTTTTTACCTATGAAATGAAATTCCTTCCTATTTTTTAGCACTCTGACTGTTGCACTCATAAGCTGCACAATTAACCATTTTCAAATGTCTATTCAGGTAATTAAAAAAGGTGAAAATTAATAAAAAAAACTAAAAAAATACAATTCGACGTTCCAAATTTGTTTACCACCAAACATATGTCAAACGTTTGAAAATTGGCTTCAATCACACGCATAAGGTTTTCATTGCCATGCGTTGTCCTCTCTCTTTCCTAGTCTAAGGATAAGGGTAATTAAAATTTTGTTGTTGCGACATCTATTGACTCGGCCGGCGAACTGAAAAACAATACGACCGTGGCCGCTTAAAATTCATTTCTAGTTCATTAATATTTTGTGCCTTCAATACGTTTTTGTGTTTGCTGGGTGGTGCTGTAGGGAGTGAAAAATATTTGGAATAGGCCCATATTGCCATCGGTTGTGTTAGGAACTTAGTTCCTAAGCTGATAGTAGAAGTACACTAAAACAAGGATGAACACAAAAGATCTTTTTCACAATCGACATTATTGTTATATTAAGAACACAAAACAAACAACTCTTTAAGAAAACTTCTGTTGAATTTCAACTCAACATGAATTTGTTTACTTTATACTTTTGATAGGTATAAAAAAAAATAGTGTCAAATAAGATTTTACAATAAAAAACCACCAAAAAACCTGGCAAAAAATACTTAAACCCAGACCGACTAAACGGAGACTTACAAAACCCCGATAAGAAAGCTCCAATTTTATTAACTTCCATAATTTACTTATTGGAAAATTTAACTAATTTTGGGTTTTTCGATTTCGAATTTTCGAAAAGTTTTGTTATACAAATATTTGTTTAATGTTATTAATAAGTTGATGGAATTTCACAAAGTAAGGGTTAGTACAATAAATGACATTATTTTTATTTACAATCTACCCTATATAAGAGGAAATTCGGTATTATTAATTAAAATAATTTGTTCCGGTTCCAATACAAAATGCTTGAAATTTACAAAATAACAGTAACTATTTAGATTTTCTGGCATTTCATTAAAGTATTTATTCATTTCATATATAAATAAAAAACCCAAAACAATTTCAGTATTAATCCAATTTGTATTTTTTACAGGTAAAACATTTGGAGTTCAGGGAAAATAGTATTAACCGGTTTTAATGATAGCATTACAGCGTAATGATGTTACACGAGCCAGCCGCAGAGTTAATTGGACTTGTGGAATCTCAATTATTGTTTTAGTGTGTTAATTACGTCTTAGCCAAACAAATCCATATGGTAGTTTACATGGTCACTCAATATTAACTGCTTAAGCGAAACGTTAATCAGAGTCGACCAATAAAATTTACATTAACACGCACACACACTCGTTATTTAAATATTAAATTTTGAATAATCTTTATTAAACCTTGTTACAAATAGGCACACACTCTGCGTATAAGTGAATTGTACGCAAAAATAATTGAGTCAAAAATAAAAATAATTTAATTTAAATATTGAATTATAAAATTGTTTTATTTTGGAGCACACTGCTGTTTTATTAATCATGTAATAATGCCGTTCAGATATTGTATTCCAGGTTGCAGCAATAATTACAATAAAACAAAGAAAGTTACTGGTAAGAATCAAAACGAAGAAATTTGTATCAATCGTGATAACTTATATCTGAACTTATAGGAGCATTTATGTATAGGGCATTTTTATGATAAATTTATAATAATAAGATGGAGTGACTTGACCAGATAAAATGATTTTATTAATGCCCAGTTTTAACCTGACGCATTTTACTTAGCAAAAAATCCCCGGGTGCTGAGTTTCTCTCCTTTTTTTCATGAAGGGATAGCCCCTCGGAGACGACGTTCATTGGTGTTCCTGAGCTCCATGTGTTCGAGAGGCCAATTTGAACATTTTAATCTTGATAAACGACTTCAAAATCCCCTGGGCACCTGATCTGGACCGATTCTAACTCTTATTTAGATTAGGTTAAGTTTAATTTGCGTGGTGCGCTTCCCCGCCACTCCATTGCGGCCAAACTCGGGCCTACTGTGGCTCACCCCTAAGGGTTACAATTTGCCATCCATTCTGCGAAGTCCAAGATTGTTTTTGCGAGACTCTTTTAAAGTCGATAGGCTTAAGTTGTGTGAAACCAAACAAGTCTGTGCATTTCCAAAGCAGGAGAGTAATAAAAATTTGCTCTGCCGATTCATTTACCACACTGCAGTAGCGACAGTCCGAAGTATAACTCAGGCGAAGCTTCTTCAGGTGGTTCCTCAGACAACAGGATTCAGTCAGCAGTCCAGAAAGAATGCATAGGTGACTTCTACTCCATTCCATGAACTGTACTGTTTAATTACTCGGCGGTTGTGGCATGAACACTTTCGAGTGGATGAGCCCCGGTACAGAAGGGTTTCCGTTGTTGTCCAGCTGGAGGTGATGACTTTGGCAGTGCTTTTCGCTATGCCAAGAAATTGGTCCAGCCCAATAAATGCTGACTCCGTTTCCTTCTTTATCAGAGTGTCGGCTTTCTCACTGCCCTCCACTCCCGCTTGCCCTGGAGCCCAGAGTAGCGCCACTCTGTTAATTGCACCAAAGTTATTTAGATTCGATATAGCTCCATACCAGCTTTTAATCAGTGTTTTTAGCTGGATGTCCGAAATTATGAATTTGTTTTTGTTTGCCAGTGGTTGATCAATAGTGCTTCCCACGTGATTTGATTACCTATCCACTTAGCTCTGTACGCGACGATTCTAGCCTCCTTCTCCAAGTTTGAGGTAGTTCTTTAGATCTGCACACTACTGATCCATACATTACTATTGGTTTTATCACTGTTTGATAAATCCAGTAAATCTGTTTCGGATTCATCCCCCACGATTTACCACAGATCCTTCAGAGATCTCAGAGGGATATTCTGATTTGTTGATTGTCCTTTTCAGATGGAAATTACAGGTAAGTTTGCTGTCTAGGATTACTACCAGACACCTTCTCCACAATTGAAAGGAGTTTACCATAAAGAGTCGGCCGACGCAGATTATCCAACTACCTCCTATTGGTGAACGGAATGATTACGGTTTTGTGGGTGTTCACAGACATCTGCTCCTCCCTACACCACCTGTATACTATGTTTAGAGCCTTTCTAAAATGGACACTTCAAATTTAACTCTAATTACTATAACCAGATCGTCCGCATAGCATTGGAAATCCTCCCCCTAACGGGAGAGAGCATTCAGAAGAGTCTCAGCCAGAAGGAGCGGTAGAGCACCTCCCTGTGGGCTCCCTAGAGCCAGCCTAAATCTTAAAGTCTCTCCTTGCGATGATACTAGGTGCCGAATTCCAAGCATATTTTTTATCCAGATAATTCTGTCAACTCCTCTAGCAGAGTGAGTAAGGTATTATTAAAGGCTCCCTTAAAACTGTCAGCGCAATCTCTTTGTTTCCAAGAGAATCACATTTTTCCTACGAGGTTGTTTAATGCCAGATCTGTGGACTTCCCAACCTGATATGCAAATTGGTGAGTATTCAGAGGCCCTCCCTAATGTGCCTATCTGGAATCCATTCCAGAGTTTTTAATACGAACGATGTGAGAGCCTAAAGAACTCTTATTTACAAAGTTATTAAATTTGCTCTCCAAAAATGCATTCCAAATGTGCATTAATTAAAAAAAATATATAAAATTCGGTTTATAATGGGTAGAAACAAGGTAGGAATGATGTTAACAATTTTTGAAAGCGAATGCAAAAAACCGCATTCCAATCCGTCCTATTCTAAAGGATTTCTTAACAAAATCCTTCATTTCCTCGACTATTATGAAGGAATCCTTGGCTAGTTGGTCAACCACCGCATTACTCGTACCATATACAAAAAAAAAGTTTTAGATCATTTAATTTGCTTGAAAAATATGTTTCGCTTCTATGTATACATAACATAAAAGGAAGATTAAAATTCCTAGTAAATAAAAAACAAAAATCAAAAATATTTATTTGAAAAAAATATAAAACATTTTTGATTATAAATTTTAAATTATAAATTGTGGCAATAGGTACACTTGCAGCAACTAACTAATTATCTTCAACACAAATTTTATCAATATTCACTTAAAACAAATGGTTACAAACATAATTTATTAAACAAAATGTTTTAAACATTTACATGTAGTAAATCCAGATACCAAAATATTCAATTATTTTTAATGAAAATTATTGTTATGAATTTTCAATCTTCCGTGGTGGTTTTTCGACTTAAAAGGACTTGTGTGTACGTTGACTTGACTGACTCTGACACTCTAGACTGCTTTTCTCGACTTCACCGTCGCTTTCTGTCCTGACTTAAAATGAAACCCTTTAACAGCCGCCCTTGGCCGATAACCTGTTGAGAATTTGGGGTGGATATGGGTTTCTCTACCAAAAAATAAACTACGTCCAAAGTTGACAGTTTGTAGACACGTTTTTTTATTTTTTTTTTTGCAAAATTTGTTTCACCAAGGCAACTTAATTACACAAAAAATATAGGATTACATTTTTAAAACATATCTACCAACTTTAACAATGAAGTATACAGTTAGGATAGGATCAACTTGAGGTAGGTGGAGTCTGCTGTCAATTAATTAATTTTCAACAGGATACAATATATGCAGCAGATTAGAGATCTTAGGCCTAGGTTCAAATTGGAATATTTAGCACAATTGAACAATTTAAAACAGAATAAGGAGATACCTGGCGTCAAAATGGGAGATATTGTACTTGTTCAATGCGACAATAAAAAATGTATGGAGTGGCCTCTTGGAAAGTTTCACCGAAAGTCGTGACAAGAAAATGCGTTTTTTTTGGGTTCAAGCAAAGCATGGAAAAGTTAAGCGAACAATCCTGCGGATTTATCCATTGGAAGTTCCGATTGGAGAACGAGTAGGTGGGAAACGTCAGAAGGTGCCCAAGATAGTCACAATGTTGTATGTTTGTGCAGTCACCAGTGGAAAACAGTGACTGAAGGTGAGAGTGTCAAGAAATGCGTCAAACATTTAGGAAATAGAGTTTTAGTTGTAGCAAGTTATAGTCTATATAGAAAGGACAAGGAGTAATAAATCATTCATTTAAGTAGATTTAACAAAATTTGAAAATCTTCTACTTAGACGAAACATGGATAAATGCTGGATATACAGTTTCCAAATCTTGGCAAGATGAAAACATTAAAAGCGGAAGGCAGGCATTCGTGGAAGGTTTGTCGTTAGGTTTGCAGCCACCATCTGGAAAAGGAAAAAGACTTATTATTGTCCATGTTGGAAGTTCTGAAGGTTTTGTTGAACTTTTATTTCAAAACGCACGGGGGACTATCACGAAGATATGAATGGGAATGGTTTGTTTAAATGTTGGATCTTATTCCAATGGATCTTATTATTGTTATGGACAACGCAAGTTACCATTCACGGTTACGAGAAGCATTGCCCACAAGTCGTTGGCGTAAAGCAGAGCTTTTGGAGTGGCTTATTTCGAAAAATCTTATGTTTCCAAAAGATCCACTGAGGAAAGAACTTTACAGAATTGCAAAAATGAACAAGAATAAATACAAAACCTACATTGTAGAAGAAATGGCTTCTTCTCGTGGTATATCAGTTCTTCGACTTCCCCCTTATCATTGTGAACTTAATCCCATAGAATTAATATGGGCTCAGGTAAAGGGGAAAGTTGGAAAAAAATAAAATAAATAAATAAATAAATAATAAATAAAAAATAAAATAAAATAAACGATGTTGTGAAATTGTTTGAGAGTGCTGTAAGTCATGTTAGTAAGGAAAATTGGACAAACTGTATCGAGCATGTTATCAAAGTAGACGCAAATATGAGGAAAATTGACAATATTTGTGATGATTTAATCGACCCTATTATTATTAATGCCAACAACGATTCTTCCTCTTCCGAGTCGGATATAGAATAAAATGTAAGTAATAAATGTATTCCAATAATTATTATTTCTTTTTATTTTTTATTATATTATATTTTAAAACGTATTTTTTTCCCAAAATACACACCACTGCATTGCGTTATTGCTGATCTGCTAATTCTTTAACAATGAAGAATACCCTAAACTTTGCTACAACTGAAACAAATACGGGGTCGATCTACCTGGTTTTTAGATTTACGGAAGAAATGTAATTTAAAGTAAGAGATTTATCAAAAATTTCATGGTGCTCCCTGTAAAGGTTTTGCATACTTAATTAGGGTTTATTACTCCTCGTACTTTTTGTACAGACTATAGTTGAAGTCTATTCAAAATTATAGTGACGCTTTTCGTCAAAATAGTATATTAAACAACGCATTTCATATGTCTTCATATGAAATAAGTTGTTTATAAAATTTTTTATAGTTTGCCATTTCATTGTTTTTTAAATTAATTTATTATTTGTAAGTAAATTACGGAAATTTTTGATTTAAAAAAAAAAAAAATGTACTCGTACATTTGACAGTTTTGAAATTTAAATTAATGTTATCCAAACAAAATTTTGACTTATTGTAGTTAATTTGCATTAAAGATGTTTATATTATGTATTTTCATGTATTTTCTTGTTTACAAGTTATTATAGTGCTAAATGGACACCTTATTATCGTTAAGGAATATTTCGAGTCGTATTTAAAGAAGTTTTATTTTGTTTTATATAAAAAAGTTTCCTTTTGAGGTTAAGTAATATTATTTTAATTTTTTCTCACCCTAGAACAAAATAAAACGTATTTAAATATAACTCAAACTATTCCTTAATAATAATAATAATGTGTTTATATAGCACTATAATGTCAAAAACTCCACAAAAAAACAAGAAAATCCACAATACAAAAAACTTCAATGCAAAATAACTAACCGGCGCGGCGTTGAACACAATTGCATCCTGTCCTTTTCCCTGTCCCCCGAATCGATCTGCAGCGACCTTCAATTACCTGACATTTGAAAACTTTAAATTTTCTACATTTCGTGAGAAATCTACGAACATCTCTACCCACCTAGAAATCATCAACCCGTTTTAGTGCATTTATAGGTTTAAGATTTTATGTAACGCCCCTCCCCCGGGGAAAATTTTGTGAGTTTCTTTTTACTTATCCCGCCAAACAAAAAAAAAACATTTATTGAGCATATCGTTTTTTGGCCTAAACAGTACATTTCATCATTTTTAAAATTTTTTAAATTTCTATAAAAAATAATTTTATTGGTGACAATGTCAGAATTAGAAAGTACGTTTGCTAAAGTTGGAGCAGCAAAACGCCGCACTTCAGGAGCGGTTAGAATAACCAGTCTCCATATCAGAATCAAAACCTGTGGTGTCACCTTTCTGGACAGACCGGCCTGCCATATGGTTCTCTCAGGCTGAAGCACAATTCGATATTGCTAGCATCACCGCGGATGCAACTAAATTTAATTATATTATCTCACATTTAGACCGACGACTAGCACTCGAAGTGGAAGACATTATTACAAATCCTCCTTCCAATGAATGCAAATATCAAACTAAGAACAATAAATAACTGAACGGTTAAACTAAACTTCCACTATTTATTCGAAAAATTCGCTTTAAAATTCAATTACAGCTGTTTCGCTATAACTAGCATCGTCAGTTTGACATATTGAAATTACATTTTGTTTGTTCAGTTATTTATTGTTCTTAGTAAGATGAACTTCCACAAAGTAAAGGTTAACACAATCAATTTCAGCAAATATTAAAATTTAAAATCTGAACTCATTAGGCGTCTCTCCATGTCAGAGGAGAAGCGGGTACGCCAACTTATAAGCGAAGAGGAACTTGGGGACAGAGTTGGGGACAGTTCCTCCGACATCTACGTTCGTTGGCAGGTGCCGCTCTATCTGATGACATCCTCCGCCAGATATGGATGCTCCGCCTTCCGACACCTGTACAGGCTATTCTAGCATCCCAGGCTGAGCTTAGACAAAATTGCTGATTTAGCTGACAAGGTAAGTGAAATTACTTCACTTCAGGTATTTGCTTGTTCTACTTCTGCTGTTCTTCAATCTATCCTGGATAAATTGGTATCTCAGGTCGATGAACTCAAGTTGTAGGTAGCTTCCCCGTTTAATACTCAGCATCGTAGCCGCGCTCGCAGTCGCACCAGAAGCAAACTGTCACGCAAAGATACACCCGGTAAAATGTGCTGGTATCATAAAAAATTTGGTTCCAATGCAACTAAGGGTACATCACCTTGCAGCTGGAAGCCGGAAAATAGCAAAGACAGTCAGTAGTTTATGGCGAAAGCCTACGCCTTCCAAGTGAAATTCTCGCCTCTTCTACAGCGTCAAACTTGTCTGAAAACCTAGCCGATTTCGTCGAGCAGCTCCGACAAAGTATGTGGACCGTGCGACCTACTGCTACCTCTAGACACTGCACACCTTCATTGTTCATATTTAAAAATCTAATTTCTTCTTCCCATCTTAAGGGACGATACTGTTCATCGTCCACTACAACCACCATACACTGGGCCTTTCCCATCTGAGGATGGCAAAACGCTAACCTGAAACATTAAAGGTCGAGAAGTTGTAGTGAGCGTTGACCGCGTCAAACCTGCTTTTCTGGATATTCAAACAAATCAGTTTCCATCTCCACAGAACTTACAGACTGTCCATTAGCCTCCTTCTGATAGCAGAATAGCTAGTTTTAATTGACCTTCGTACGATCTTTTGGGGTAACATCAAGGAGGTGAAAGCACATTGGCATAAAAGGGGACTGCCTTACAAATTATCCCCAAAGCCACAAGTGCAAAATATAAAAAAATATTAAAAAGTTTATCAGTTGATTTACAATAAACAATCTATAAAATGGTCGTCATCTTGATCATTTGTGATTAAATATGAGCATATTTCGTGCATTTGACATACCTGGGACATAAAACAATAATCATCGCGTTGATTTTACGTAAAAGAGAGTGTTTGTCTATAAAGCTCAGAAAGTCTTATTCATGATATTGATCAAAAGAACTACCATCAAAATATACGAATTTTCAAGGTTATCTAGAAAGAACAGGAAAAGGCAAAATGTAATCATAGACAGTTCAACTTCGAATGTATAAATCAAGTAGCTAGAAGCAGTTATGTTTTTTGTCTTACAAGATCTGTTAAGGTCAAGATGTTTCTAAATTTAAGTTTATTCGGAATTAATTAACCCGATTGTTATATACGATCTGGAAACAGAGAGGCAAAACAGAAGGAGTTATGCTTAGAACGTACGATGCTTCACAGTAGATGAGAGATTGGATCAATGCTATATAAAAACAAATGAGAGTCTCAAAATTATGTACAAAAAGTCGAGTTTAGTAAACGAAGTAAAATCACATCATACGAAGAGAATATGCTTTCTCATTTTTTAAAATCGAAATAAAAAAGTAATCCTATGGTCAAAAGAACTCTGCACCTAAATTTGATCCTTTGAAATGGAACTTGTGTAAGTCGCATCTGGAAATCAAATTCCTTTTAGTAAACATCTTGGAACTGTGATTTAGCGAATAACGAATTAACTTTCTTAGAAATTCATTCAGTTCAATTTAAAGATTTAAAATCTTTTCTTTAGTAATATATATTATAACCTAAAATTGCTCTTTACTTGAACAATAATAAATAATTATTTCTTAGTGTAATGAATTTATGATACACATTTTAAGTTAAACAAACTCATGAAGTAGCTAGGTAATATAAATCGATTTGTAATGTATAATTTATTATTAATTCACGACAAAAGGTAAATTGCAATTAAATGGACGTATTAGTATAACAAAAAATGTTCAAATTATTAATTAATTGTTATAATATTTATGATTTTTTTGGTGTATTGATCAACTAACTCTGTAAAATACTATTTTGAATTATCTCTTTTATTACAGGAATTATTACATTAAAGCTACAGAATTAGCATCATATTTAGTTTTAATCTTATAAACAGTTTTCCAAATTTCGAATAAGCATATGGTTGAATGGAATCTGTAAAATATCGCCAAGGGCATGGAAATGTGCGTGATTATCGTCCAAGCCCAATCGCCGAAAAAATCCAAATGACTCGGTCGAAATTCGGCTCTGTTCTTTTCCAAAGTATTTATAGCCCACATCGCCATATTGGCTACTATCAAAAAAGTTATTATTTCTTTCCCTGGTTTGCATTTAAACTGTTCGATATTTCTGCATCTTCTCCACCAGGCGTCTAATATGAAAATCGTTTGAATACACGTTTGAATAAAAGAAAATATCTCGACGGCAATTTCGATCTCGTTGTTGTCGTCGTAAGTAAAACAACAACCGATTAAGGAAAATACGCAGTAAATAAACATTCCTGTTTGAGCTACGACGAGCAACGTGCAATCCAAACCGAATCCGGAGCTGCTGTCCTCGTATCCTGTTGAAAAAAACAAAAATATCTTAACGAAACGTTTACTTAAGTAACCAAAACATACAATATTGCGTGATATATGGAATGTTGCGGATACATGTGAAAGAGACATTTAGGCGCGTTACACATATAAGCGACGAACATGATGCTATTGACATTTTTTTGTGCTGGTTGCATGTCTTTTAAAAACCAACCTGTGTTATCAAATGGTACGTTACACACTTATGTTACTGACCCGGTGCAACCGACAGGAGTTAGAAGCAAATGCCTCTTCGAACCAATTTGTCAGCTGTTAAAACACACTCACTGTGTCCCTAAAATCTCGGAGCATGTGATTGTTTTAAAAATTTATTTAAAAAAGAAAAAAAAACGGAACACATCAACTGTATTAGTTTTCTGTTATTTTTTAGCTTAACTACTTGAAAAAATGATCCTGCCACTTATCGACTGTCATGTGTAACTGGCATGGCTAAGAAATAAAATTATTCTTACACACTTATGTAATTAACATTGTGTCAGTGGCATCAAAAATATCAGTAGCACCAAGTTCCTCGCATATATGTGTAACGCGCCTTACTGTGAACGCGTGCTGAGCTTAGTGTATAAAGATATCGATTTTTTAAGAAACTTAAAGCGTAACCTCGATAGTTACATCAACCGACCAATAAATCTATTCCTTGGGTATGAAAGTGCTCATGCCATTGCATTGCATAACTTAATTTTTTAAGATTTGCAGCAACCACTATTGTTAAAGATTTGATCATCTTCAGAAACTTTATGGAACATTTGCATATTTTGAATATACCTCTCTCTCCGTAGCATTACAACCCCGGGTGGGTCTTAGCTGCCTTCAAATTTTGCCTCCATTTAGTCCGATCCATCAAAAGGTCATCTGCAAGATCAATATTTAAAATTCGTAGGTCTGTTCTAACGTTATCCTTTCATCGCATTCTTGATCGTGCTAGTGGAGATTCCATCTGGAATCTCCTTCCATACTAATTTAATGATGCGAACATCCTCCTGTCTCTTGACATGGCCAGCCCATCGTAGTATTTCTGATTTTACCACTTGTACTTGTACAGCTCCATACTGGTTCTGATCCTGCATTATTGTGTAGTGTCATCTCTTACTGCATCCTTCTGTCTGCTATGTTGAGCCTGTTTTCATTTTGTTTTGTTAGGGTCCATGTTATGACTGTGCGGTATATTTTTACTTTTGTTGACCTGGACACGTTTTTTGACATCATAATTTTTTGTAGTCCAACCAGTAGTGATTTCCACTATGTATTTGGTTATTGATCTCTTCTTAGTTTATATTAGCCTGAGATATTACATGGATCTTTACCCAACAAGTATTTTACCTATCTTATCCCTGGAAAAATTTTCCAGTCACTTTCATACCAATTGGCTACTTCTCGCAATTATCTGTGTTGTATCTTAAGAATTCTCGACACAGATAATTGGGATCTACAGTTTTATGCCGGATCCGAACGGCAAAGTGAGAGGCTTTCCTAGGCAGGATACTTGGTTTGTTCAAATTGAAGGCTTTGATTTTTGCTTGGCTGCCAGAGATATAATTATATTCTGTCTGCAATATTTTTTTCAATATAAAATTGCCTGAAAAATAATATGATGTGAGCTTAAGCTCTTGAGATGTTTGGATCAAGGTCCTTATTCCTTTCTTCTTTCTGTTTTTAATCCATCAGTATGCCATAATAAATATTTCTTGCCTTTCTGCCATATTACTGTGAACCCATTAACTCTATTCAAATTTACAACAAAGTTTTTTGTAAAGTTCAACTTGTTGGGCATCCTGTCCTGATGTATTTCCCAGGACGTTTCAGTTTTTTCTTTAATTAAAATTCTTCTTCTTTCTCTATTATTGTAACTAATTTTTTTCACCATTATGTATATTTTACAATTCTTCTTCAATATTGTATTTCCCGTATTCTATATGTCTGCTACTACTGTATTCCCACTTTTTTTACCTATTCATTTCTAAACTCTTCCTGCAAATATCGCTTTGCTATTGTGCCTGACAAATATGTCTCAACCTACATGAACACTTAGTTGAAAAAACATTTGTTCTCATTGGATACACAGAATCAACTGGTCGACTGTTTTTTCGGCCGAATGGACCGCTTGAGCAAAGTAGGACGGTCAAATGGTCAATTCAAAGTGGAATATCACTTTTAAATGGATTTTAGCAATTAATATTGGAAAGATTATACACGACCATTTGTTTGCCAGTAGTCTTCGAATAAAGTCGCAAAACCACCCACCAAAAAATGATAATGCAAGCTCTCACACATCTCGTCAAATAATGAAGATTTTTAACAGTCTAAACATCGAATTAATGATTCATTTTTCATGTAGTCCTTATGTAGCGCCAAAATAATTATTCTTGTTCCCGAATATCAAAGATAAACTTCGTGTTCATTGAACGCCAATGAACCATTTGGAGTGTTCAAATACAATGCTTTAATTAAAAGTGTCTCACGAGGAATAGAAAAATTGCTATGAAAAAGGGTTTGAACCAATGCAAAAGTGTATTGTTCATCAAGAGAAATTATTTGAAAAACAAGTCTATTATTTCTTATCCCGAAATATAAATAGTACTCTATGTACGAGCAATAGTAGTAACTCTTTTTCATTGGATTTTTTTTAATTAAACTGACTTATTAAACTACTATTGTTTTCCTTAGAAATCTTAGAAATTTCCATACTTTCTAAAACAGCAAATGAGAACTTATTTACAAAAATTAGTAGTTTACTTAACTAGTATGGATTACAGAAGCGCATGCGGAAAAGTCACTTGACGCACGTGTTAGGTACACTATTTTTTCTACTAGCCTTTAAAAAAGTGCGGTAAACTGAACTTTTTCGTACGCTATAAACTATAAGAAAGAACAACTATTTTAATTTGTTATTCAATGAGTTACATATTAATGGAAAAGGTAACAGTGATTAACCCTTATATGTGAGTAGTCGATAAATGTCGATAGCGACACTTCTATGAAGTTTATGAACTAGAGTTGACGCAGACCAAATTTATGAATCCTTAATCTTTCGACAGTTGCTCAAAGTACGCTCTACCGTTTCATCCTCAACCTGTCAGAATCTGCATTCAGCACTCTGTATCTCTTGAGATCTTTTTTTGCCTTAAGGGTCTTTAACCTGTTAATATTCCTACAGCACCTTTCCTGGCTAGAAGCTCTTTTTCCCTTTAATGAAGGTATATCCAGGTGCCCAAAGTTACGATATGATAAGGAAGTTAATTCCGACATTAATGCTTATTTATAACTGCAAATGACTGCAAATGACAACAGCAAGAACTTGAAAAAGAATCACAAACTAAAAAATGTATAGCTACAACCAGACGCTCCAGCATATTTACTGAAATACCATAATCTTTGTTGGACGGGTGCAGGAGGGAGGGTGTAGTTTGTTATTGACAATCGAAAGTAGATAAAGTGATTATTATAGGGATAGATTGAGTATCTAAAAGGTCACTTACCAACTTTTCGGTCATATTTCAGTTGTCTCATTTTTATCATTGCGACGATAACAGTTAAAGTGGTTACAACATACAGAGTTAACTCTACGACGTTTACTTCAAATATAGCTACTCTTTCGCTGTGTCGTTTCGTATTTGTCAGTACGAAAAACATTATTAGTGAAATTATAGTAAGTACGATTACCTGTAAAACAATTTAGAAATATGTAAACATAGACATGGTTGCAATGACAGTGACGTATTACAAGTAAAGATAGAAGCGAATCTCGGCAGATTAAGGTAACCGATTTTTAATGGGCATAGGCCACGTAATTGGTGCATGACAATTTACGCCCTAGTACGGAAAGAACTTCCCGTCAATAAGCAATTAAACCAGTGAATCCTGTAAGATTTATAGATGTAATTATTAATTAATAGTTATTTATAAGAAATAAAAAGAAAAAATGCGAGAACATGAAATAAGAATTAAATAAGAACTTTTTAACTTTTAAATAAACCTCCACGGTTTATGTAAAATATATTAACTTTTTAGGTCAATGGCAACTGTGTCTATTTAGATTAGATTAGATCTAAATCTAATGCATCGATATAATATTGCTTTCGTCAGAATTTTTATGGTTCTATATAATGTAATTCGTTACCCAGTATCTAATAATTACTTACTTTTACTGTAATTGTTTCAAATAAACGATAATTATCCTTGTTTCACTATGAAAGTAATTATAAATGTGAGCACTATTTATGGAAACAATATTCAAACATAGACTGCCACACATAAAATGTAAGGTTGTAGCATTTTTTATAAAATAAAATATATTCAACTTTTTAATTTAACTTACCTAAGGTTTACATAAATATATTCAACTTCTTATAATTAATCCCATTATAGATATAATTGATTTACAATGTAAAACAGGTAAAGTTATGTAAACAAATATTGAATTCAATTTCAGCCGGTATACTGACTCTATAAGTATTTAACGCAAATTATCAATTTATGAAAAATAAAAAACACCATCAAAGATTCGAGAGAAAAAGGAATAAAAAAACAAATAGACGTTATATAAAGCTAATCTCCTTGGAGACTGGAAGGGTAAATTTGGATACACGTGGTAGTTGAAGAACCCAAAAGGAAAGAATTCAACTTTCTTAAACCAAAGGAAGTCAAACAGGATATATTTCATAAATACAGAACTTTTTCTTGGACGAAGCTCTGGAAGAAACATAAAGCCTTCAGAATCGGTAGTATATATTAAGTGACATAAAAATCCGAACACCCAGTTTAAATGATTTTATTTTCATAAAATTTTGTATAAATACTTACTGAAGCATAATAAGTAAATGATAAAATTTAAAGTCCTTTTACCTTTAATAATGTGTGGATGCACCCCGATGTGTTACGCATTCTTCAACGCGCCTAGGCATGCTTCTGATCAGGTGGTAAATGTCCTTCCGTGGTATCTCATTCCAGGCAACCACCAACTCCTCTCGAAGTTCTTCTAGAGTCTGAGGAGGACGTTGCAAATTGAGCAATCTCCTACCCATAATATCCCACACGTGCTCAATTGGAGATAAGTCGGGAGATCTTAGTGGCCAAGGTAACAATATGACATTATTATGTTGAAAGAAGTCTATTGTGACTCTTACGACATGTGGTCGGGCATTATCTTGTTGGAAAGTTGGATTTGCCAGGGTGTCAAGATGGGGTTCTAAAACTTCTTGGATATAACGTTGCGCGTTCATGTTACCTCTGATGATAGCACCCCAAACCATAACTCTAACAGTTTGATGAGCATACCTTTTGACAAAACCGTGGAGTTCTCCTTTCACCATGTCGTCTTCTAACCCTCGCTCGACCATCGTACATGCCTAAACAAAATCGAGACTCGTCACTAAAGACAATACTGTTCCATTCCTGATCCCAGAGTGACCGTTCTCTGCACCACTCAAGGCGATTACGTCGATGTTCTGGAGTTAAAGGGTGGACCCAGTGTGGTCGGTATGAAAACAGTCCAAAACGTCTTATTCGTCGGTAAATACTTCGCAAGCCAATAGGTCTTCCGTGTTGTGGAAACCATTCATTTGCAATGGACCTGGTAGTGGAGAAACGGTCTCCTAAGGCCAATAATCTTCACGGTCTGTTGTGCTACAGGGGCGTCCAGAGCCCCTTGCTCTTTCGGTACGGCCTTCTCGAAGCCATGCCTAACAACACCTAACCACGGTGCCTACTCTTCTTTGCACTCTAACTGCAATTTCCCGAAAAGAAAGTCCAGCTTCCCGAAGTCCCACTATACGACCCCTATCAAACTCACTAAGTTGACGAAATCGTACAGGTCTCCGTACCCTAGGCATCGTAACTAATCGTAAAGATTGTCAAGAACCAAAATCTGCAAAATTTGAATCTTTACTACGGCTACAATATTCATTTTTAGAATATTCTTCAATTGATAAGGCTGAAAATTTTATCAATTTTTGATTTCAGTAAAATAAATAAATTCACCAAATTTTATTAAAATAAAATCATTTAAACTGGGTGTTAGGTATTTATGTCACTTAGTATATATCATAAACATATAATATAACCCAAACTGATCTGTGCAAATAACTAAGTCCACAATTGATAGTGAATATTCCAACCCTATAAATCAGCTGACAAGCTAATCACACAAGATAACGAAAGCAATTTAATAGTATCCAATTAAAATATACTTAAAAGAAATAAGAAATTAAAGGTAAGCATAAATGTTACTATATTGCTGTATATTAATACTTATTAATTTCTTTTAGGTTCTTAAAGCTATTATAAACAACAACATTCCGGTATATGAACTTCTACCAATACAAGAATTGTTTGAAATATTTGTATTAATCATAAAAGTTTTGTAAACACCTGATTGAAAGGAATAAAAAAAGTATAAAAATATATCTTTATTATATCTAGAGTAGTTGTTTCTTATTTGGTGCTACAATATTAGTAAGGCAACTCATTACACTGAATCTGATTTTTTACTTATTTTATTAAGGTGGTCGTAGGAAAAAAGTGTAGATTACTGGGGCAAAAATAATTTTCCCACTAGTGTAAAATATTTGACTTTACGCCCTATTATATAATATTTTCAAATTTGATTTTATTGTTCAGTTCCCACTTCTACCTCTTATTATAAATCCGTAATACGCCACTGCCTACAAAATGCATCAAGAATATACTTACTAAGATGCCTGCAAATAGTCCTTTATGAGCGTTAGAGCAATCAATTGTGAAATGATGATTTGGATTAATCATTTTTCCTTCAAAATGATCTAAAAATAAATATTAGTCGCAGCATTCGTAATTCGTACAATGTCAACTCTAAGAATAACTTATCAAATATCTTAAAGGATAGCGGAGTTTTAAATACACACATCGGAAAAGTCTATGGATAATTTAAAAAAAAATAATTAATTAGATAGAAATAATTTCTGTATTGATTAAATTGCACGTGGAATGTATGTATTATTTCAATTTCTAATGATAAATATACCTGTTCGTTTAAAAAAGTTGCAAAAATTAAAACAATCCTGAGATATGGAAACCGTGGAGATGCTACACTGTTTAAATTTTAAATTAATTTCTAATTTGATTATTCATAAAAATGTTGTCTATTGACTGCATATCAATTATTATTAATTTTAACAGCAAGGAGGCAACCACCAATAACTACTCCTGAGTTAGTTACGACTTTACAAAGACCGCATAACTTATCTATTGGTCGAGATACAGTGCGAAATCGTCTTCATGAAGCCAACTTGTTCAGTAGACGGCCCCTGAAATGTCCACCTCTGTCTGGAATGGCGTCAAGAATTACAGAATTGGGCTACTCAAGATTAGACTACAGTTTTATTCAGTGACGAACGTAGGTTTGGATTTCACCCAGACGCTCATCGAACAAAAGTATGGCGATGATCTGGAAATGTGGAACGACTAAGACATGTTCAGGAAGTGAGCAGATAAAGAGGTGGCACAATCAAGGTATGGGGTAGGACCGATCTCGTTTTTCCTGATTCGTTTCCCGCAGGTTCTTCTTTCTATTGTGTGTTTTAAAAAAATATTTTGGTATATGTAAGAACAAACATTAATTAACATTAAACGAGTATTATTTTTTTCCTAAATTAACTCGTGAAAAACTGCCTTTGATTTTTAAAAATATCCCAAGACTTTTCCGATGTGTGAGTTATTTATTGGATATTATCTGGATACTTGTATAACTGTTAAGTAATAGTCGTGAAGTAGGTTTTTAACTGAATTTAATATTTAAAGTTCCTAGAAAAGCATAAATAATAGATGAAATTTATTGTACCCAACCCTACTTTGTAAAAGTCTATCATATTCAAAACACTAAACAAATAACTTTGCAATAAAACTTTCACAGTTTATTACTATTTATTATTATTTATTTTTTAAATAGTTTCATCAAACTGTTGTTTATTTTATGTTTTTAAAAGTCTTAAAAAATTTGACAATAAAAATAATTATTTCTGAGACACCAAATTTTGCAAAATAGGAAAAGTAATGAAGTTTATTTCTATTCCTTTTATTGGGTCTTACAGTTTCGGTTTCCTTTTGGTATATTTACTTCTACAAATAGATTACTTTTAAACTTCACTCATATAAAAATATCACTTTTTCTTCAAGTTTATAAATTGCTGTAGGGACACTGATTTATAGTACGTCTAGGAAGTATGTGCAATTAAATAAATAGCTATACAAATATAAAAGGTTTATTCTTTCAAATTTTAATTTCATATAAACGATAAAAACATTACTTTACTTGCTCATACACTGGCCTGAAAAATGTATGCTGCCAAGAATGCTCTGCATTAAATTGAATGCATATATTTCAGTACGAATTTGTCATGCTTTGAAAACGATTGTTATTATTTTATTTTTGTTTGAGGTACTTTCCTTTTCATCTTTATTTTTTAAGTTCCTTTGTATACTCTGTGGGATTTAAGTCAGGAGAAGCCGCTAGCTTTCTAAGAGTTTCGATTCCGATCCCTTCCAACAAATTTTTTGTATACTGAAAAAGAATTATATAAAGCATTCAGCCAACCCTTTGGATACTCGGTATTGGCTGTTTCGATGAGGAAAACCATTTATAATTGTTTAGTAAGCTGCATTATCTACTTAAAAGTTTAAGAGTTTTTTTTTATTATTCTTTGCAGTATCTACTATTTTATTAATAATACTCAGTTCAGTATTACCCCAAACCATGATTTTTTTCAGTAATTTTTGGCCTTTCTGTACTATAGGTCTATCTTTGCTCAAATTAAGCAAGTAGAGCACCCGAACAATCTTCATAAAAATATTTTTAAAATTGTTATTACCAATAGCAGACAAACTTGAATTATATTATTGAATTATATGCCCTTCCTCGGATTTCTTGCTCCATATACATTCAAAATGTACACCATGACGTAGCAAACAAGCTTCATAACGTTTCTGAGGATCATTAAAACTTTAACAATAGTGGTTGCTGCAAATTTTAAAAATGTTATTCTTTTGCCGTGGTTCTCCAACAGTTTCTGGCGGATTTTCCAAGCGAAATATGAAATCCATCATCATGCCACAAATGTAGGCATCAAGGGATGTTTAATTCGATGAATGAGCTGAATACTCTTTACTATTCTTAATTATTCTTAACTGGCTGCTCATTCGCGTCTTTAATAAAATAAGGAACCATTTATCCCATTACCAAATACAGTAACCCAAATGGTTACTCGAGCACTGCGGAGAGACTTTTGTACAATGGTATCAGCACGTTCAAATCCAAAGAATCTGCCAATAGATTTAACATTCGACTTGTAGTTTTTCACTTTTATTAAGTTTACGTGCTATTCGTAAGAGATTGGTTAAACAAGCGCCCTTCATTAACAATGGTACAAACTGTTCTTCGACGACCTGAAGAGCCTTTACGTTGACAACGAATGATAAGTATACCAAATATGATAAATGCAACTTGCGTGAGCAATTTCACAGCCCTCTTAATTTCGGTACTATTTTTTTGGCGGATACCTTACTTAATAGACGTACTTATAGTTTAAATGAAATAATGAATACAAAGTTTTTTATAAGGCATGCCTATCTTATTTTAATTATTTAAATATTTAAAATTACCAATTAAGTTAGTTCTTCACTTCATAAGTATTTACCCCTCATATATCAGAATATTAATGTCAGTGTGGAAGCTAAGAATGATATGTTAACAAAAAACAAAGCTAACTTTAAATTGTCTTTCCTTAAGTCCTTCCAAGTTTTTTCGAGATCGTCCGCATCGAAGACTTTTTTGCAAGAATCGTCATTAGGGATGTGCCGATGAAAATATATACGAGAATATAAAACAGTAACACAAATACTTTACGAAAATCCGCTTTTTAATAATATAAAATAAGATTTTAGGCGTATAAGGATTAAACTAAACTTCCACTATTTATTCGAAAAATTCGCTATAAAATTCAATTACAGCTGTTTCGCTATAACTAGCATCGTCAGATTGACATATTGAAATTACATGTTGTTTGTTTGTAACCAGGTACTTGATGTTGATAAGGAGGTAAGGCTAGACCAATTTAGGAAGTTATAAGACATAACAATATTAAAGCCTAGATGTTATTAGCTCTAAGGGATTATATTCCCTCTAAGATCAGTATAACTGTGCAATGATATAGAAAAACCAGGAAAAAACTATATCATGCTGATCTTTACAATAACTTAATATACCTATGTATGAATTTTAAAGCGAATTTTTCGAATAAATAGTGGAAGTTTAGTTTAACTGTTCAGTTATTTATTGTTCTTAGTAAGATGAACTTCCAAAAAGTAGAGGTTAACACAATCAATTTCAGTATAAAGATTATCGATGTCTCACCGTTGCAACATAAATAAGATCGTAGAATACGATAGGTTTTAAATAAATACGTACTAAACTGAAAATGCGTCATAACTTTATTTTGTTCGGGATAAAATCGAATGTTTTTATCCTTTTGCTCGTCCTTTCGCTTCGGATCAATTTTAATCATCTTCCACATTTCGAAAAGTATCACAGCACATATAAGGCTGTATTCAATAGTGCAGGGAAACAAAAACGGACTTGCATTAGCCACCAACGAACCCATAATAAGTCCGTCTTGGCAATAATTTATAGATGTGTTACCATCAGTACTTTTATGTCCTAAAAAATAATAAAATTATACAAAATTTACGTTTTCAAGTATCAAGAAGAAGTAAATATTCTATTTCTAATCAATCACTCGTACGTTAATGGAAATAATAAAAAGCCACAAAAGAATATTATAATTAGAATATTATTTTAACTTTCTAAATCCGCGAAAACGCTATTCGAGGGACCCTATTGATTGTTAACAAACGTAGATGACCGGTGACAACGTCAACTATTCATATTTTGTTGATTTTTTGTAACAACAATGAATTTCAATCACCACCTTTTTCTCCAAATTTGAGTTTCATCTATGATGTGGGTTACCTTTCTAGACCCCGATGTTCAAAATACAGACGGGTAAGCCGTGTGAGAAAATGCACTACGTGACACTCACCGTTCTCACACTTCGAAAATATTGGTATGCTTGAAACCGAAAGAGCTCGATAAGTTCTTATAGGAGCACTCCGTTGGTTTTTACCAGTAGAGTAAGAGGGTAAGCATGCGCAGACTACACCCATATAAAATGTAAGTTGTTTCATGTTGTTGATAATTTAATGGGCAACGGGGTTTTATTTTATTTGCAAACATGAGCGGCATACTTTAGAAATGTTTAAAATTATTGAACGGTTTTACTATGTCTGGGGGTCGGAAATGTTACCTGTCCTTTATATAATACTTAATATTCTATTCATAATTATTGTCAAAATCTAAAGATTTTAATGTAGTTGTTTATCATACAGTTGCATCAGAAAACCTTTTAAACATTTATTTTGAATAAGTATTACAGAAAAAGTTGAAAACTAGTGATATCTTCTAATCTTCTATATTGAAAAAAGGATTAAATATTTGAGAATTGTAGCATCATTACTATATATTTTGCTTAGGTATCAAAAAATTCAATATCGAAGTTGACCTTTGTTTTGAGAACTTCGAAAAATGACATGCTTCCACATTTTTGCTTACAACAAAAAAAACCAGTAGTAATTTTTGCTTGGCACCATGAAAATGCCAAGAAAATTTGCTGCAAAAATTTGGACCTTCTATTTTATCTGCTAACGATTTTATCATAACCGAAAGTTAAGCTTTTGGTTTTTTTGAAAAAACTCTTATCTCTTGCATAGTTTTTTGCTTGTCACCATTCGAAAGTCAAGAAAATTTGCTACTAGAAGATGAATTTTCTCTTTTTTTTTTAATTTATAACAATTTTGTCATAACCGATACATTCCCGGATTTTAATCGCTAATTGATTCAAATGTTACTTAAATTTTTAACCTTAATTAATTATTTAACTGCCAATAATTGTATTTTCGTGAATATATTATAATTAATACGTTTCTGATACCCAAAGTTCGTTAAATGTACTAATAACTAAGAGAGAGGCTAAAGCATTACGAACAATGATGAAATTGTATTTATCGGTCCATTTCTTAAGTAATGTAGGTAGAGCTTCCTTATTGGTTTATTTGTTTGAGTAAAGGGTGAATTTATTGACAACTTCTAAACTTACCGTAATTTCGCCAAAATTGAGTACTAAAACCCCTGGCAAGTGCTCAATTCTTCATATTGAGATCTTCTTTTTGCTTTTTACTTTTTTGCTTACTATTGTGTTTTATTGATATTAATATCTTATTATATTTTTTATCTTTAAAGATTCAAGTATAGATTATAATTATTTTATTTTATTAATTAATTTATTAAAAGCCATTTCATTGTCACTCATTATAAAAATACAACTTTACAATCCCGGGTTTCGGCACCAACGGAGTACCTCAAGGTTCGGTCTTGAGCCCTACTCTTTTTATCTTAGCCATAAACGATGTTTGCAGTTATATCCAGCGTCCAGTCAAATGTGCTATTTATGCAGACGATTTAATTTTGTTTTGTCAAGGTTCTAGTATTTCCTCCATTAATAGCTTACTTCAGACGCAGCAAATAACTTAAATAAATGGTCCAATGATTGTGGACTAAATTTTTCAACCTCAAAATCCATAGTTATTAAATTTAGCAGGGAAAAAGTTAGCCCAGTTGCTCCAAAAATAATGTTTAACAATGTCCTACTGTCTGTAGTAACCCACCATAAAATCTTAGGGCTTATATTCGATAATCGATTAAGTTGGAAGCAACATGTTCAGGAAGTCAAAGGGAATTGTTTAGTTCGTTTCAATATCTTAAAAACTTTAGCTAATCACCAATGGGGAGCTCAAGAAAAGATATTACTACAAGTATATAGGGCCCTTATTCGCCCAAAATTAGATTATGGTAGTCCCATTCACATGTCTGCTACAAGTTCGATTTTAAAACATCTCAACATCATTCAAAATGCTGGGCTACGTATTTATCTTGGAGCTTTTAGATCAAGCCCCTCTAAGGATCTACACTGCGAAGCAAATGAGCTTCCACTTTATCTAAGACGAGAAGAAATGCTTCTAACCTATTCCGCAAGAATATCTGCTAATCAAGTAAACCCTGTTTATTCACTCTTAACCTCTCCTCATCTTACTTATAAACCTAAAATTCAATCTCTGCCCCAAATTATTAAACCGATTCTTTCTGATATTGATCTATCGCTCACCACACCCTACCATATTTTGGTAACCCCTCCATGGAAAATGATTTTTCCAAATTTTAATACATCCCTGAGCAAGTATCAGAAGAGTGAAACTTCCCATGCATTCTTCAAACAAGCTTTTTATGAAATTATCAATTCTTCTCATTTCAAAAGAATTCTATACACTGACTCATCAAACAATGAATCTGGCATTGGATGTGCTGTCACTACAACACTAAACACTATTAAATCCAGTATACTTCCATCACACTCCTGCATTCATACAGGTGAATTATTTAGTATCTTACTGGCAATAAATTGCCTTACCCAAGACCATAAACAGGTGGCTATTTGTACTGACTCTCTAGCATCTATCAAATCTATCAGTACCATGTTTAGTCAACACCCTCTGATGAAGAAGATTCAAGATTCAGCCGACCGCTTTATTTCTTCTAGGGTGTCAATAACATTTATTTGGATCCCATCCTACGTCGGTATCCCCGGAAATGAAAGAGTTGACAAAGCCGCTAAAGAAGCCCTATCATCACAGCTGCCTTGGCAAACTTTCCAAATTAACAAAGACTTACAAACCTTTTTTAAAAAACAAACTCTTAAGCACTGGCAAGACGACTGGAACCATACACATACTAAATTACATGAAATACAACCCACCGTTCCATCAATCCACCTTCCAGAGATGTATAGAAGAAACACTGTTATACTTCGAAGATTTTTGATGGCATCACAAAGTCCACCTAACACTGTAATGCTCCTCTAACTGTGAAACATATTCTAATAGACTTTTTATACTATTCAAGAAAACGCCAGAAACATCAACTTAAACACACCATCAAAGAAATCCTAGGCTCACCTCTTCAATTTCCTCATCTCTTCAGATATTTACGAGATACTCAACTGTGTGACAAAATATAAAACTTGGACTTGCCTATAGTGATATAGTAGTGATCAAAAATTAAAACTGTTAATTATCTGTGTATCTTATCATATTATGTAACTAACTAAAGATATTATTATATAATAAAAAAATAAAAAATTGCAATCATAAAAATAGTACACATTTACTCGGAATACACAGTAATCTCTGGACCACTCTAGCAAAGACTAGACTAGATAAATGATTAATAATATCAATCAAAATTAAATTTTTAAATTAATTATCATAATACTACCACTTAAATTGTTTGTGAATGCCACGTATAACGTTGTAGAATCATGCTATTCAGGCTATAATACCAAAAGAAAATTAATTAAAAAATTGTCAACTGCAAGAAACAAGTGTAGTCTGCGCATGCTTACTCTCTTACTCTACTAGTAAAAACCAATGGAGTGCTCCCTCAATATTTTCGATGTGTGAGAACGATGAGTGGTCACGTGGTACATTTTTCAGACGGTTTAGACTCACAATATACTAAAACAACCAGTACTGCATCTCAACTTCGCACATGGGTTATCTGCATTTCGCAATTCCGGATTAGAAACCTGCCAAATTCACCAAGCACGGCGTATATTCTACTTCGGTTTAGTTTGGTTTAGTCGCTTAAGCAGTGGTGTGTGTGAGTTTTTTTTACTTTTTGAGCGACAAGATGAATAATAAAGTTAAAGCAGGTGTAGTTTGTGCTGCAATGAACTGTGAAAGTAAATCATATTTACACATTAAACATTTTTTTAGATTTCCCTATGATTCTTTGAGGTAGGTTAGTAGATACGTTTAAAGATTTTGCACACGATAGGTCTATAATTAAATAAAGGCCGGAACTTGTGATTATCGGTAGTGTGGCTTTTTAAATTTACATAAATATGAAATTTTTAAATTATGTAGTTAGTTCGATATATTCCTCTGTTTTGTTACAGTATCCTCTATTGACGACCAAATGATTTTGTATCATTCCAGTTTGGCCAATATAATGCTAGTTAACATTCCTTCACAATTCCACACAGATTTTGATAGAAGTATTGTAAACAATTTACTGTTTCAGCCCTTACTTTTTGTTATCTATTCATATTACTTATTTAAATAAAACTAAAGTTTCTAATTATCTTCACCTTAAATAATGAAAATTTTATGAAACCTCTTAATTATTGATAATTATTATGGTACTTATATAAAATATCATTATAACGTTACTTCTTTCATCAGACGATTATGATTTTAAATAACGAAATGATTATAAAATTAGAAGTTTCACATATTTTTTAACAATAAAATGGAATTAGTTAAAAACTTTGAGTTTAATTTTAAATAGTAACCATTTTTTAAGAAGGATGGATTGATGAATGTACCAATTTTTTCTCAGAATTAATTACAGCAATGTAAAGAAATATTGTTTACGTCGCCTTGTACAGATTTTCCTGTTCTTTTTATTATAAATTTATATATAAGGGAACGATTTAGTTATGCAATTTAAGATATTAGAGATTTAAAAATAATATTAAGGAGAAGATAATTATTTAGCGTTACAATTAATCAAATGTAATGTTAATTTACCATTATATCATTTGATTATGGATTTGAACTAAGTATTTAATAAAAATCAATAGTTATTTTGTTTTGTTTTATTACAATTTTTGTTACTATTATATAGTCATTGCCGATATTAATTCTCAACAAGTTTTTCCTTGCAACTTGTTCAAAGTGTGTATTTTATTATTCACCATATGAAACTACTCAATAACCTTTCTTCGAAATATTTTAACACCTATAAATTTATACTAATCCTTCCATGTCCAAAAAGTAGAATATTTAGTTAATACGGACCTAGTATCTAAACCAATCTAATCCCGAATGGCCGCCTCAAGGCTAAATACAATTATTGCGCAAAACCGATGCGCAGTCTATAGTTTACTCGTCTATATCTCAAATATACCGCTAAATCTTATTAGGAGTAAGTAGGGAGTAGACGAGCGTCTAGGAAACCCACGTTTTCTTATTTAGTTTGATAGTGCATAAATGCACCGGTTTTAACGATGTATACTACATGTATTGAAATTTAAATGCACATGTGAACAAAACTAGTTATGTTTTTTCCTAAATAACATTGCGAACCGTATTTCAAAAAAATAAAAAATTCTGATCCTTTCACTATTCACCTTTGAAACCAGAAACTGTGATTAACATGCTTATTTGACTATGCCTTCTTCTTGTCTTAGACACCGTACCATACAGTCGCTGATTAAGGATGCGTACTATATTGGGGAAAGTGCTTATTGCCATGCAAAAGTACTAAATATAAGCCAAACTATTTTTTATAATTTTTTTAACAATTAATACCTTTAAAATAAGTTATTTATAATCCCATTTCAAATTTCGCGCCAAAGCATGGAGACCTGTCAAACTCCTGTTGTGACGTCACTTGTTCCTAAACATTGTCGAAGTTGTGTGTAATAGAACGTTATTTCCTAGTTTTGTGTTAATAAGATGGATTCTATATTTTATAAATGCTGTGCAGTGCCGCAGTGTGAATGAACTACTATTAAAACACCTGAAAAACTATTTATTCGCGGACCAAAAACGATGCGGTAAATGTGGCTTCAACTAGCCCGTCCGGATCATTTTGATGTAAGTTTGATAATATTTGTTGGATTTTCTTGTATTCAAAGATAAAAACTGGAATTTTAAGGTTAGAAATAAAGTAAACAATATTTTGTATTTTCATTTTAGCTGCCGAATGAAATGGAGAATTATCCAGAATTATCCAATATCATTTGATGGGCACAGTATCACAAATCCGACTGAGAGCAGGGACTAAAAAGTATTGAAACAATTTGTTAAAAAGATAAAACATAACCTTAAAATCATATTATTTTATTTTATTATATTCAATTTAACTTTTTATATATAAGTACTTTTATAAATACCTCCGATTACTATTATAATGTATCTGAGTATATTACTTACACGGATGTCTTCATATTTCTAAATTTAGCAATTCTTAGTAAATTTGAACTACCTGCCTTAAGAGCATACAGTAGTGGCACAGTCCGCCAAAAAAATGAAAAGTTGAACTAAAGCCTTAGAGATTATTTTATTTAGATCGATTTTTTTAGTGTTTATTTTTTTACATAAACTCGCTCTCTACTTGGTTTTTTGTTTTAATAAATAGTTTCTATTTTTTATCGTTTTTTCAATAAATAACTGACTCATTTTTCTATTTACAAGTTTTTAAAATAATGTAAATTTCGGCGTGTTTCTAGTTGTAGAATATTATAAGAATTTGCTGTTTATACTTTTACTGTTAGTCAGATTCACGTGTACGATTTTACAGAAATATGTTGAATATTCAAGGAAAATTACGACAAAGGTGTCATTTGATTTGGAATATTATCATTTAAAGAAAGGTTCCAAAAAGAGCCGAAAAAAATAGCAAAAGTTTAAAATAATAAAGTAAAAAAAGTTTAGCTTTTTTTATCTGGAAAAGATTTTTAAATGTTAAAAAAAGATTTGAAAAGACCATTAAATTTTAATAGTGCTAAAAACAGGCAGTGTGATTTTTAAGAGAGGGCATTTATTAAAACCTGAAATTGTTAATTATTTAAAACTTAATAAAAAAGACCAAAAGTATTGACGTATCTGCCGTATTTCCAAAGTTATTTAAATAATGAAATTTATGGTACTAACCTTTACTATGTGAAAGTTCATCTTATTCAGAACAATAAACAATTAAAAGGTTGAATTAACTTTCACTATTTATTCTTTGAATACTTTAAATGCAATGACAGCCGTTTCGCTAATAACTAGCATCGTCAGATTGACATATTGAAATTACATTTTGTTTGTTTGTAACTAGGTACTTGATGTTGATAAGTAGTTAAGGCTAGACCAAGTAAGGAAGTAATAAGACATAACAATATTAAAGCCTAGATGTTATTAGCCCATGAGGGATTATCCTGGATGTATTTCCCTCTAAGATCAGTATAACTGTGCAATGATATAGAAAAACCAGGAAAAAACTATATCCTGCTAATCTTTACAATAACTTAATATATTTGTGTTATAATTACGTCTTATCTATGTATAAAATGAAGACTCAATCAAAGTAAACAGTTTAATAGTGGTGAACTTCCAAGATTTATTTGTTCATTAACTACTTTATATTGTTGAACTGCTAGATGTCTTTTGATTTCAAGTTTTTCGAGGAAATCTTAATTTTGTTTTTTATCACAGGTGTGTAATATTTGAATGTCATTGGTGTGTATGAGTGAGTGTGGATATTCAAGAACGTGTTTTGCATAGTTTGACTTATCTGGTTGTTGTAATCTATATGCTCTTAAATGTTCATTGAATCTTATTTCAAAATTTCTTTGTGTTTGACCTATATATACAGCATTACATTTTGGACAATTAATTTTGTAAACACCAGATTTTTTAATTTAGGTAATTTTGTTTTTACATTTAACAATTTTGTATCAACATTATTGTGTGATTTGAATGAAATTATTGCAGATGTTGCCGAAAATATTATTTTTGAAATTGTATTAGAAATATTTCCACAATATGTAATACTTTTATAACTTTATTTAGGTTTTCTTTAGGTTGTTGAGGGAATAATAGTTGTAGTGACACTTTCTGTTCTTCCTTATTAATTAATTTATTTATCAAATCATCCTATATTACATAAATTAGCAGCTCATAATTCTATGATACATAGAGCATTTTCAATTCCAATGAACAAAAATAATTTTAATAAAGAAATTGAGATTATAAAACAAATAGCAATATCTTATGGCTATCCAATACATTTGATAAATAAATTAATTAATAAGAAAGAACAGAAAGTGTCACTACAACTAATATTCCCTCAACAACCTAAAGAAAGAAATGACATTCAAATATTACATACCTGTGATAAAAAACAAAATTTAGATTTCCTCGAAGAACTTGAAATCAAAAGACATCTAGCAGATCAACAATATAAAGTAGTTAATGAACAAATAAATCTTGGAAGTTCGCCACTATTAAACTGTTTACTTTGATTGAGTCTTCATTTTATACATAGATAAGACGTAATTATAACACAAATATATTAAGTTATTATAAAGATCAGCAGGATATAGTTTTTTCCTGGTTTTTCTATATCATTGCACAGTTATACTGATCTTAGAGGGAAATACATCCAGGATAATCCCTTAGGGCTAATAATATCTAGGCTTTAATATTGTTATGTCTTATTACTTCCTTACTTGGTCTAGCCTTAACTACTTATCAACATCAAGTACCTAGTTACAAACAAACAAAATGTAACTTCAATGTGTCAATCTGACGATGCTATTTCGATAGCGAAACGGCTGTCATTGCATTTAAAGTATTCAAAGAATAAATAGTGAAAGTTAATTCAACCTTTTAGTTGTTTATTGTTCTGAATATTTAAATAATAAAATATAAGTATAAGATATGATCAAGACACAAAAATATTAAAAGTTGTAAAAAAATCACCTTAAATAAACAAATAAGAAAGAATGACATTTTTTTAGAATCCAAGAGAACAATAGAATTTTTGATTTTTATAGAAAAAATGGTTTCTTAATTTATTAAGTTGCAAAAATAGAATGTTAATTAACAAATGCATTTTTTAGCAATACATATTTTTTAAGAAACCATTTTTTCACTAAAAATCATAAATTTTACTATCCAATATATTACAAAAAAAAATGCATTTTTTTATCAATTTTTTAAACAATTGTGTTAAAAAAATTAAAAAATATTGATAATAATCTTTTAATCTTAAATTTTGGAGTATTTTCAATCGTTAATAAAAAATGGAAAAATGCATATTTTTTAATTTTTCCTACAGTGATCTATGTGTTAAAATCCCAAGACTTTAGTTCAATAATTATCGTGGTTATCTGTTAATATTTACTGCAGAAAAAGTTGTTAATTAACATAGCATAACTAATGAAATTTGGATAAAACTTTTTTAACTGCGGATTATTGTTCATTCATGTATCCGAATATAGTACATGAATTTCATCATTCCTTAGTATTCATATTTAATATTTTTTTAGTTACTGCTTTAGAGTGGCGCAGTGTGCCTAAAAATCAGACTGCCCGTTTTGAGCACTATTTTCAGGGCTCTGTAAAAATTATAAATATTGGAGATAGAGTTCCGGGAGTTGGGACTTTTTTAGCAAACTAAATGATCTTTTTAAATATTTTTAACATTTAGAAAATCTTAAATATTTTTCCAGATATTCAAAAAATCTAAACTTCTACTTTGTTTACTTAATTTTTTTTCAACTTTTGCTATTTTTCCGGCTACTTTTTTAAACTTTCTTTAAATGATCAACATAATATTACAAATCAAATGACATCTCGGTCGTAATTTTTTAAAATATTTATGAAAAATCATACATGGGAATCTGACTAACAGTTCAAAAGGGATATTGCAAAATAAAGTGCAAACTGCAAATTTTTATGTGTGGTCACTGAGAAAATAGTAATGGGTATGTCCAATGTCAAATACATTTTGACTGACTAATACTTGAGAAAAAATATTTTTTTTGTCTCATATTGATTCATAAAAATAAGTTCCCAGGCATTTATCTATTATTAGTTATTTTAATTCAAAATAATATGTACCTATTCCACTATCTCCCATTAGTTCTGAAATTAGGCGATGTTTCTCGTTTTCACATATGACGCGCTACTGCTTGCTTTTAATATATCCACTATCCATTATGGGAAAACCTTTAAAAGTTATTTAAAAAGATAATAGAGCAAATTTTGAAGAAATTTCTGGGGGATAAAGTAATAAAATAAAATTTTTGTTTGGCAACAAGTGACATCACGCATTTTAATTGGTGTTCATTGTCACGTGACTTGAGGGTGACATATTTAATTACATTTTGTTAAATAAAAATTAATTCCTTATTTATTGAAGAAACGATTGCGTTTTTTTATTATTTTTATTATTATTACCTTTTCGTAGTAAATATTTAAATACAGTAGTAAATATTTAAATACTGTCCTATTCTGCCATATATCTTAGAATTCTATGTCTATTAATTTACGTACCTGACAAATGAATGATTTCATGTTTGGTTTCTGCTACTAGTACATACAACCACTCGGATAAATTGGTCGCTATCATATGCATTATGCCAAATCGAGCAATAGTTTTGTGATTATTAAATTCGATATTCTGAAAAACATAAAATAAAAGACGGCAAACATTATCATCTACAAAAATTATTCCGGTTACTTTCTTATACAGAAAATCTATGATGATCGTATTTTATGCATTACATTCATTTAAAATTTTTTTCACTAACAGATAGTGAAGAATTTTTTACACCTCTATTCTTTAGAGTGAATGTCGCTATTTTATATTTTTTTGTCTATACCTATATTACTGTTCCAATGTAACTATTTCTATATCACCAAACATTTAGTTTGTGTAGCAAATACTAACTAGGAGATCTGGCTATTAAAAAACGAGACTGCGCGTGCAGAAGGAGTCCTAGAGGGGTAGGGTGGGAAACGAATTCAGTGTTAGATAGCTGAAAGTGTCTACTATTCCAGTACGAAAACACATTGCTGTAGTAGTATTTTTTCTGTAGAGGTTAGAAACGAATGTGTTTTTTTCTCGTGCCGATAACAATGTGTGACGAAAAACACGAGCAACGGATCAATGTGAAATTTCTCGTTAAATTAAAAAAAAACTCCGACTGATTGCTATAATTTGTGAAAGAGGCCTATGGTGAGAATTCTCTATCTCGTGCGCGTGTTTTCGAATAGTATAAAAGGTTTTCTGAAGGTGGAGAGAACACCGAACATGACCTACGTCGAAGTCGACCTGTCTCTGTTTGAACTCTGAAAACAGTGACCAAAATAAATGAAATTCTTCGCGAAATCAAAAGTTAAAGCCATGCTAATCGTTTTTTTTTTCGACATCAACGGCATCGTGATGACTCAATGGGTTCCAGAGGGTCCAACTGTGAACCAAACTTACTATTTAAAAGTTTTGGCAACGCTGGGAGAGCGAGTTCGTAAGAAACGGCCGGAGTTGTGGAAAACAAATCATGCATCTTGCACCAGGACAACGCACCTGCCTATAACGCGCTGTGTGTGAAGCGTTATTTAGCCACTAGAGGCATTACAGTGCTCGAACACTCGCCGTACTCGCCTGATTTAGAACCCTGTGACTTTTTCCTATTTCCGAAGATCAAATCTGCCTTAAAAGGAACCCGGTTCGAGTCGATGGAAGAGTGAAGCGAAAATCGGCGGAGCTCCTAAATACTCTTAAAAAAGAAGACTTTCAGCATTGCTTTGACCAATGGAAAAAACGAATGGAAAGGTGTGTGGCGAGGAAAGGGGAGTATATTGAAAGGGAGCATTCGATTGTAGAATAATTTTTACAATAAAACCCTTTTTATAAGCAGTCTAGTTATTTAATACCTTAACCTTATGATAACTCTAGAACTGAATGTTAAATCTTTTTTAAAAAAATGTACTTAAATAAAGGTACCCAAATTGCAGATTTAATTACTTTCCAAAAATGGCCTTTTATTATTATCTAGGTCTATAATTTTTCATTTAGTTAAATTATTAAGTTTAATGATCATAAGATATACCTACGCCCATGAAGAACACTCAAATTCATCCACATTTTATGTATTTTGCATTTCATTACTCTATATCTTTTAGAAACAGATTTTGAACTAAACTTCCATGTTTAGTATTAAGACGAGGCCAAGTATGGAATGGAAGTAATAAGACAACAATATTAAAGCCTAGATTTTATTAGGGATTATCCTGCATGTATTTCCCTCTAAGATGACTATAACTGTGCAAAATTATAGAAAAACCAGGAAAAACTATATCATGCTGATCTTTACAATAACAATATATTTATGTTACATTCACGTCTTAACTATGTAAAAAATGAAGACTGAATCAAAGTAAACATTTTAATAGAGGAGGACTTCCAAGATATATTTATTCATGAAAAACTTTAAATTATTGAGCTGCTAAATGTCTTTTTATTTTGAGTTCTTCTAAGATCGTTTTAAATGGCTGTTTTGAGCTAATCCGGAAAAACAGTTTTTTTTATATAAAAAACTTATAAATCTGAGATGATAGAACAGATTTGTTTTTAAATTCAAGCTATGGACTTTGAATTCATTTCTGTTATTTAAAAACCTACTTTATATGAAATTTAAAGTGTAGGATTATTATTAAAAAAAAGCTATTTAATGCAAGAAAGAACTCTTCGACTGGCAAAAAACGTAGTAATATTTAACTGAAAAATGTAAGAATATTAGAAAATCAAATGAAAAACCGAAATTCTATGTCACAGAATATTATTTATATGTTGATGGAAAACAGTAATAGCAACTAGTTCGGCCTAACATTGAGACCATCATCAGGCTTGGTGTGAAAATTAAAACAAATATAAATATAAGGACCACAATTAAAACATAAAATATAAAATTACATACATTTTCAAACAAACTAACAGATAAAAGTTAAAATAAATATAAGAACATGCAGGATAAAATGTATAAAAATTTATACAAATTTATATTTATTTTAATTTTTATCTGTTAGTTTGTTTGAAAATGTTTGTAATTTTATATTTTACGTTTTAATTGTGGTCCTTATATTTGTATTAGTTTTAATTTTTACACTAAGCCTGATGATGGCCTCAATGTTAGGCCGAAACTAGTTGCTATTATTGTTTTCCATCAGCATAAAGAATAAAATTCTGTGACATAGACTTTAGGTTTTTCATTTGGTTTCCCATTAGTCACATTTGAGATATGGATGGTTTACTTCATATGAAAAAATGTTTGACATTTATTAAAATCTAAAATAGCAAAATAAACTTTTGACCTGGCAACTACGCATGTTTAGATACATGACATTACAGACACAAAGATGTTTATATTGATACGGTCCGTATGCACCAACAGTCGGTTCTAATTCAACACACATCAGGAACTGTAAAATTGATGTGTACCAACCCAATCAGTGGTTAAATCCAAGCGTTGTTTCCGATTGCCTATATTCAGCTGGTTACTAAACAGAATATTGTAAATATTATATATGTTTTGGGTGTGTTTAATAAATTAATGTTTCTTCTAGATAAATAGATTTTATTGGTCATAGAAAATACAGAAATATTTTGCAGCTCTTCTAGTAGAGTAGAGTATAACATTACGTTCTACATTGTAAGTATTTAAATTGCAGAAAATATTTATCTATCTTCTGATTTTATTTCAGGTATTTTAAGCATAATACTTTAATAATTTCCACTCTTTCCCTTTCCGACAAATGCACCACCACAAGTTCACTCGTCATTTTAAAGAAATAAAACAAAATTTTATAATTTTAGTGTAGTGGCTATACTCACAGAATACTAATAGTGCAGTGGCTACACTGTTGGTTCACGAGCCAGATTGCTATAAAATGTTAAAAAGTTGCTATAATGTTGGTGCATACTAAGTTTATTATCGTTTGCTGAAATTGTTAGTTAGATGTCTACCGTAGAGTATTCAACCAATGATTGGTAAGATTGTTGGCAAGACATTTTACAATAAAGAAATAACATTCTAACTAACTAAAATTTTGAAAAATGTAATTTTCTACCAACATTATTTTGTGTTTTAAATGCTGATGTTGCCGAAAAAATTATTTGTGAAATGGTATAGGAAATATTTTTACCAATTTAGTATTTTTAGTAATTAATTTCTTTAATTTGTTTGGAAAATATTATTTGTAGTGACATTTGCTGTTCTTTCTTATAAATTTATTTATTTATCAAATGATATGGGTAGCCATTAGGTTTTAGTTATTTTTGCCAATGTATTATTAATTCCATACTTGGCCTAGTCTTAACACTACTTAATTAACATCAGGTAGTTACCTTAAAAAATAAAATGTAACTTTAATATGTCAATCTGACGATGCTCTTTGTATCAAAACAGCTGTCATTGTATAAAAGCTAAATTTTTAATTAAACGTGGAAGATTGGTTCAAAGGTTTAGTCGTTAATAATTCTTAGTAAAGAGTAAATCGTTCAGAGTAAAAGTTAGTACAATAAATTTAATTAACAGCAAATACATATTAAAATAAATAAATTTTACTGATTTTTGAAATAAGGATCATTATCCTTTTCATATCTAGCTAAGTCGTTTTTCTTTTTTTATCATTCTATTTGAGGTCGATTGTTTTTACTACATTTTCTCATATTTTTAAATAATAAAACATATTGACTACATTATTATTAACCTGTGGCATGTAAAATATAGTTGAGTTACAACGAGATCATTGTGGATATTGTGTTTATAATATAAATAATGTTAAAGGTAAATAGCTCTTTGAAATATTATCGAAATCGTTTTAGTTCAAATATTAAACTAAAATAATAGTTTACCTTGCTATTAAGAAATATAAATTGGACCTGAACTAAAGTAAGTACCATTCTGGTAACAGGGGTTATAGCATGAAGGATATTGGAATTGCATTCTCGATTACTCTTAAGTTCGAAGTATCGTCCGAACTCCAGTCCAGAATATACCATACTACCAATACTGAAAGCTGAAACAAACAAAATAATAGTTTGGTTAAATAAGTATTTGCTATACATTTTAAAGGTTAATTAAACTAATTGTTTATAGAATTAAATTAGTAATAAGCGTATAAATAATTAGATAATACATTACAATTGTATCTTATTATTTATATTTTATGATTAAATGGTATTGAATATTATAGTATACAATGCGATCAATATGTATGGAATAAATTCATTTTAGAGTTATCTCAAAAGGAGGTTTGTGAAATTTCTAATAAAAAACCCTGGTCAACATATTTCGTAGTCTACAGTTAGCAAAATTGAAACAAGTTCCGAGAAACTGGACAAATTAAAAAACCAAGTAGAAATGTCCAATTTTCTGATGAGTTAGATGTACTACTATAAAAATTGGGGCAAATCCGCCTAAGATAACTCTAGAATTTATTGCCGAGAATAATGTAGGTAAGTAAATTATTTATTTTAGGAGTTTTGCATAAAGAAAAATACCACCCTTACATAGTACAGTTGGTTCAGGGGTTAAATAAAGATGATCCTGAAAGAAGGCAAGAAGTCTGTGAATTGATGATGGACAGAATGAACGCAGATTTGCAGTTCATAAACAAAACAGATTTTTTTGATGAACTATAAATACTGGAGCAAAGAAAATCCTCACTAAAAAAATACAATATTCGAATTTAATACTACAAAATCATTTTTTTAATGAAATTTATTGTACCATCCCTTACTTTGTAGAAGTCCATCGTTTTGAGAACAATATTAAAATAACTGTCCACTAAAACACAATTTAATAAATTGATTACTGTTGAATATTGTTTTGAATTATATTTTTAAATAAAGACTATTAAATAAAATGTGTCCAAATTGACCACCAAAATACTTACCGATCATTTGTGATATTTTTCTTTTTATATTTTGTCTAACGATGGTATGCCAAAGAAAAAAACATTTTTATTTTTAGTGAACAAAGTCATTCCTATTAAGGTATTGCTTTTTTTAAATTTCCATAAAATGATAGCCTTCTTTAAAGCTTGTTTTTAAAATATTTGTTTTTAATAATATTTACTCTTCGACAAAGAAAAAAATACGTTTTTATCCCAAAAGAATCATTTATCCTTCATGTTAATATATCTTCTGATGTATATGACAGTTACATAATAATTAAACACCGAATATTTGATGTTTGATTGAATTTAATAAAGAGCCAATGTTCCTTTGACAAAAAGCTGAACAATATGAACACATTTTATAAAGTACAGCAAAATCTCTAAACTATGCAAACAATTTTTAACGCAATTTGTTAGAGAGGGTTCCGAGTCAATCGATAGAGTTAAACTGCGTTCACAACGTTTAATTACTGGATAAATTGCTGGATTATCACATAGGGCTGTTGCGAAATTGCAGTGGAAATGCAGTTAGTGCGATTTACAACAATTATTATTGTTTGCTGGAAATATTAATCTCAATTGATTAATATAGAGTATATTAGGTATTATAAACTTATAACGTTCGATGCGGTCATGATGTTAATTACACCTTAATATATGCAACATATAATTGGTAAATATAACTTTTTTTTTTCGGGCTGAGATGGAAAAACTCATGTTCGAACGGGTCCTCCTCAGGACCCGAACAGTGTTGGACTCATCACCGCTAGGATGACGCCTACCAACCAAAACTACCTCCGTTGTTCCCGTCTCGGAATCACTACCCTAGCATACTTCAAGACGGGCAGTGGTCCCTCACACACTCTCCATTTATTCTGCCACTCATAAACGTTCTCTTCTCCTAACCATACTCTCCACTGCCTTTTCCACCTCCATCCATTCCTCCTCACCTCTCAACATTATCTCTACCATATTTTCCCAGTACACAGCCACTCCGAGTCTTTCCTCCAAGTTCTTCAGCACTTCTTCATTTCTCCAGCATCTAAACGCGTGTCCTCCACTTCGCACCTTTCAGACACTTGTGGTATTTAAGTTGCCATGAGATATATTTTAACTGGGAGGTAGTTGATATTGGTGGTTGATAAATACACTGTTACACTAAAATTATTATTATTATATTTCTAAGTATCAAAACTAATTACAACACTTCATTACTATAAAAATAACTTTAAATATGCTTAGTCAGCAACATAGCGAACATATATTGAACTTGAACGCGAATAAGGTCTATCTATTTATATCCGTAGACCATTGATGTTTACTTGTTTTATTTACCAGACCTTAGTTAAAGACACACTATGACATTGAACGTGATGTTATCATAAGACAACTATACTCTTCTAGGTCGTAGATATTTACCTATAGTTATTTAATTAAATATACAAAATATACAGGATGTTCACACCACACACTCGTCTCTCCTTTCCCAATCTTGCGAAGATATCCTGTTCTTGACCCATGCCCAATCAGCACCTGTGTCAAGAAGTAGTTCACTTCCCCGAATTTCTATTCTCTCCTACTTGCAATTACTCTTTTTAGCGCACCTTCATACTCCTTCCACCTTACTTCCATCAATAACTTCCTCTTTTATCGCGCCCTTCCACTATAGTCTCCTAGCTCTAGCCATCACACCCAATGGTTAGGATCTTGCCAGCACCACTGCTGCTAACCCTCCCACTGTCCTGTACCCTTGCACTACTCTCAGCAACATTCCTCTTTGAACTCTCAGTAGTGGTTTAATCCTAGTATGTACTCCCGCTCTTTCACTCCACCTTCCGCTCCATAAAGCATACTCTGCTCAATCGTTCTACCAATAACTCTTCTCTTCCATTCTCCCGGTCCTTTCACCTTATACTTCAATCTCCCCAGCCATACCGCTCGAATTTTCGCCTTCTGCGCCGCCTTCAACATGTAGTTTTTGAACTGCAATTTATCCAAAATACAACAGTTATAAGTTATATTTACCAATTATGTTGTAATTATGCGTCAAGGTAGGAAAGTGAGTTATTATTGTCAAGGTCCATTGAAGACCGAGAGATCATTTTCGAATAAGTAGGTGGACTATTAAATGAGTAACAAAAAATATTTTTTTCATTTTGTCTTTGCATTAGTTAACGACACATCCTGTCAGAGATTTAGTGCTTATCAAGTAGTTCCTGTCTTTTTCCACCTTGGTTAAAAATGAATAACTTTACTACCTCAACAAAAGCCAATAAAGTTAGGTATATAGGCTAGTAGTGAAAAATAGTAATTATGCGATAGAAAAGTAAGTTATTATTGTCGAGCTCCATTAAATACCGAGAAGCGAAGCTTTAAGATCTTTAATGAATCCGAATGATGATTTATTATTGTTATTACTGGGCCTTAACAATTATTTTGTGCACGAATTCTGTTGGGTAATTATTGTTTTTTAAAACTTATTTCCTTTATGAATTCATTATTATTAGAGCAAATTATTTTGATCCTAAAGTATAGGGATTTTACGACACCTTTTTTTACGCTTATGGAATGATTGAATTCATAATTCAAATACCTATTAGTGTGAGTTGGTTTACGGTAAACACTTATTTCATACGACAAGGAACATACAGAAAATATTAACTATACTCACCTATTGCTCCTAATCTTAAATAAAAACTTCCATACTTAGGGGCTACTTGTGGTAATTTTTTAATAGCTCCGGTTTTATCTAAAAATTTTAAACAAAATTTTTAATTAAATGTAGTATACTTTTTGGCTAAAATATCCTATCTTGTGACGTAATAGATCACAATTAAATATTATTATGCTACCTTGACATTCATATAATAATTATAATAATATGAAATAGAGATATACAATTAATTCATAGTACAATCAAAGAATACCCCAACTAACACGAAGCAAAAGCGAAGGAAAGTTCTTTAATATTAGTTTGGCCACAATTTATGACCTTGAATAACTGAGATTGATAGATATACTGAGAAAAATATAAAGCTCTGGTTATACGAAGCTAAATAGTTTTTAAATATGTCAGACAGTGTTCACCGTGTGTGTCTGAGACCGAACGAACCCGTTCAAAGGTAAGCACACCAAAATATATTATTACCATATCCATATCCCCCCACTCTAATTGCTGTAGAGGTAGGCTTCCTGTACAGTTCGTTTTCCCCCCATTTTGAGCATTGTACATTTAAATTTATGTTTAAAAATCACACATTTGAATTTCAAAGTTAACGGGTCCCAGCGTTTTTATAATCTTCTAAACTAACCCCACAAATAATTTTATTCCATAAGTAGTTTACACACTGTATGTTATAGCATTTAAATGCCTTAGTCTACAATTTATAATTAGCTTAGTTATCACTTTTATTATTGTCTTTTATACTTTATTTCTATTATTGCTGGGTAGCACCCATGTTTCTTTATTTCATTTTTATTATAATTAAATTAGTTTAAAACTTGTATCTATAGAAGTTAGTTATTAGTATTCAAGCTATTTTTTTAAAAACGCGGTCTCAGTAATTTAAAAATTAAGTGGCACAGTCATTAGGATAGTCAAAGGGGCGTTAAAGTATATAACCATCGGGTCGTTTCTACGATTTATTGACTATTCAAATAATTAAATAAAGTATCAGTTAAGTGAATTGAGTAGCTTAACTAAAAGATATTTATTATTATTATTATATTTGGGCAGAGGACCAAGTCCTATAATGCCCATATTGCCTATGTGAGAAATATCAATATAATATATAAAGAAATGAAAAAAAAAACTAATACTACATACTAAAATATACACTAAAATAAGTAAGAGTCCAATTTGTTTTTGAAACTATTGATGCTTTCAGTTTCGATTCTGTTGCTCAGAAAGCCCTGTTTGGTGTGGGTTTGAAATGCTTCCTTGTTCAGTTTAAATAAGTGTCCTCGCAGTCGACCGTCAGTATTAAGGGGAAAAACTGTAGATTGTCCAGGTTGTATTTTATGACTCGGTAGGAGAAGTCACCCCGGAGGCGTCTTTCCTTAAATGTTCTAAGATTCGCGGTCGATAACCTTTCTTCGTAAGTAGGTCTAACGCGGCCAAAGGAGAGTCTAGTGGCGCGTCTTTGCACTTTTTCTTACATTTCCTGATCACGAACTAACTCCGGATGCCAATCGGGACCCGCGTAGTCGAGGATTAGGCGAACAAAGCACTTATAGAGTCGACAGTAAGTTTCAAAAGATGCTTTGGAGAATGACTTTTGGATCAGGAATAATTTAGTATTAGCCCGTTTGCACACCTGAGTTACATGATCACTCCACGTCAAGTTTGAGTTCACTATTATTCCAAGATCGGTATGTGAGGAGACGATGTTTAATGTTTGTCCGTTAATAGAATACGGTAGTTGCGGATTATTTTGCCGACATGAAGCACAACGCACTTTTCAATGTTCAGAGGGGGCAACCAATTCTCACACCATTATTTGCGCAAGAAGAAGAAAACTCCAAGTGGAAATTGTGTGCGTTCCTGTTCAGCTTCGAACCAATAAAAGGAATCTTCATTTTACTGTAGGTAAGTGTTTTTATATCGTATAGAGGAAATATACAATTAATTTTATCTGATACATCTAACGATTCTGATTCCAGTACTTTAAGTTCTGACACATATTTTTAAAATTAATAGAAAACCTAACTTAATTCCTTTAAAACAATATTTTCCTAATAAAATTTGAAAATGGCCACACCTCAAGTACCTCAAGTTTTAAAACGAGAATACCTCTATATGATTCCGGAATTCGAAAGCTATAATGCTTTACTTCCTAGATTTATAGAGATTTGTGAAAAATTAGTCAAAAAATTTTATAATACTTTAGATGTAAGCGACTTTCAAAATGAATATTTGATGTTGAGCATTTTAGCTACAGTAAAAGGTGAAGCATCTATAAAGATTTCCTCATATTCGATAAAAAATAAAAATCTTAAAGAAGCTTTACTAAATAGATATTCTGACAAACGTAATATCTATAAATTGAACATTTAATTATCAGAAACGAGGCAATGAAACGCAATTTGAATTTTATAATCGAAGACAACATATCTTGAATCTTTTATTTTTATATTTATTAACTCAGTCTGTAAATATAATAATCAAAAAACTAATTTTTCTAATCAAAATACACATAATTATACACCTAGAAAAAAAAATAATTTGTCAATCAATGTAACAAACTTTCAAAGGATACCTAGAAAAAGTTTAAACCAAAAATAATGCACCAAATAGAACTATACCTTTTAATAATCAAGTTCGTCCATCGAGATTTCTAATAATCCTACAAGGAACATCAATTTGGATTATTCTAATAATCAAAACGTTTTCAAGTCCAATCCGAATCAAAAATTTTCTAATTCCACTTCTATATGAGCATTTCAACCAAAAATACATAGGTTTCAACAAAATAATAATCAACAAAGAAACTTCATTTCCGAAGAACTTCATAATATAGATGAGCTGAACTCTTCCAGAGATAATTTTTTAAAGCTTTCAGCCTCGGAACCGAACCAACAGTAGAATATTTAAATTTAAATAATTTGGAAAATGTACTCCCGTATATAATTTTTCCTGAACAAAATTTAAAAGTGTTAATTCATACGAGTAGTGCAAGATCTTTTGTGACGCAGACGGTTGCCGAAAAATATTTTTAAAATAATTTTGTTAAAAAACCTTTAAGCAGTCAACAAAATTATTGTACTTGTATTGGAGTACAGTATTTTTAAATTCCATAACCACTTCAATTGCCTTTTACGGTTGGACAACCTTAAATTATCAAATGCGAATATTAATTTAATAAATAATAATTTAGTGACTCCTTACAGTCAAATTAAAATAAATTACTTTAACATTAAATCGGGATCCACGAATTGTAATCAAATCGTATGCAGATACAATGTACACGTATGTTTAAGTGTCCGTGTATTTAGTAAATTTACCATAGTAAAACACATCAGAAAATTTTAGTTTTTGTGCTATCTAACTATTATAAGGAATACTTCCAGAGGTGTGAATTTCTTTTCTGTACTGTAAGTAGAAAAGGGTTTAATCAATTTGGTTTTTTTGGTCAATTTGGTAAACAATGGATTTTTGTGACGAAAAGACTCCCACTACACAATCATGTGGCGTTTGCACTAAAGTAATTAACTTACCAGTAGGCGAATCGGTTTACATTAAATGCTCAGTATGTTTAACACCAGCGGGTAGCGATTGCCGTTCTCAGATAAATGTAGGTGGTTTAACACGCTGGGTTTGCACGAATTGCTTGAAAATAACTCAAAACCAGAATGATCCACTTACAGTACAGCATTTTAACCTCATGATGAGTCAATTTAACATTCTTTCGACATCCGTTCACTCCTGCAACTCAAAAATTAATTCGCTGAAGGATCTGGTTGCTGCTCATTCATCTGCAATTCAGTCTTGTCAGTCGGACATCGATGCCATAAAACATGAAAACCAGCATCTTCGGGATAAAGTCAAATCTCTCGAAATGCAAATAGCAGATTCCTACTATGATTGTTATGAACGTATTTCGCGCGAAAAAAATATTTTAATAATGGGACTTATTGAACACTCAAACAAAAATGATCTTAAAGAGGTTAAGAAAATTCTTGATATCGTGGTTCCCGAGACTTCCAACGATATCGTCAAGATGTTTCGAATAGGTAACGGTAGCAAAGGACCAAAGCCTATAAAAGTTTGTTTCAAATCAAGCGAAACCGCTATTAATCTTCTAAGAAACAAGAAGAGATTGGTTGGTTCAGAATTTCAGAAAATCTCAATAAAATCAGACATGACTCCTTTTCAACGTGACCACTTAACTAAATTACGCAGTGAACTTGATCAACGGATTTCTGCTGGCGAAAAGGATATTACCATACGATACAATAAAAACCGTCCAGTAATTGTTAAAACATCCAAAAGAACTCGTGAACATGATGACTCTCCTAGTCACAGCCAAGTCTCTAAAGTATCCAGACAGGTATGTAGTCAAACTCCAAAATAGTAACCATTAGTAATCGTATCCTGGAATATTCACGGGTTTAATAACCTCTACGAATTTCTGGAAGAAAAACTTGACTTTCATATCCTGTGCATTTGTGAAACATGGATTTCCTCTACCACAATTAATACACCTTTACGTCTGAAGGACTATACGTATATCTGTTCACCCGCTATAGTTGACAAATCATATGGACGCGCAAGCGGAGGACTTTGTATATTTATAAAAAAATGTTTTTCTTACACTATATTAGATAAAGCGCCTTGGTGGTTGTGTTGTTTAATTAAATTTGGAACTTTTTCTTTTATTTTATGTTTTGTTTATTTTAGACCTAATTTAAATATTGTTGATACTTTAAATATATTTAAGTTTTCACTTGAACATATACTTGAAATGTATCCTTATCACTTTGTTACTATTTTAGGCGATTTTAACAGCAGAATTGGTAACTTAGGCAATGTAGCTGTAGAGATTATAGAAAATACAAATTTATTCGATGACAGAGTTAGTTACGATGAAACTATAAATACCAGAGGGCGTAGCGTACTTGAATTTATGGAAAACTATTCTTTTTGTTTATTAAACGGGACAAAGCGTTATTGATCTTGCATGGGTCAATAACTCAAATCTCGATTTAATAAGATCTTTTTTTGTTAGAAACAACTCGATAATTTCCGATCACTTTCCGATTCAACTTGAACTAAACCTCGATGTTAGTCTTGATCAGATTGCCCAAGTACAATATGAAAATAATGAAATTTCCTACCTAAAATGGAATAGTAATCTTATGGACATTTACCAACAAAAAATGATGTGGTCCCGAAGAACAACATTTTTACCCGATATTAATGAGTCTTACAATAATCTATGTACTGCAATTCGCGAAACTGCAGATCAGATAGGTATGGCGAGTATCGTAAAACAAACTAATGCGTACTTTAAAAATACATCTAAACCGTGGTACGATCAAGAATGTAAAATAGTAAAAAGAGAATTAAGTTTGATGGTTAAAAAATATAAAACTAGCAATTTTTCGCATATTGCTAAAAACAATATGCTAACGGTGAAAAGAAAATACACACGTTTATTAAATTTTAAGAAATCCACTTTTGAGTTGAATATTACTGAATCTATTGCCAACACAAATAATCCCAATGAATTCTGGCGAGTTATCAAATCTTTCAGAAATACTCGAGTAAATCCCAATATATCTGTAGCTGAATGGGAACTTTTTTATGATGGTTTACTTTGTCCTAAAACCATTGATCTTACAATCTTCTCAGACGCTAGACATGAGTTTCTTGATAGTGATATTTCTTTTTGTGAGGTAGAACGGGCTTTGCAGCAGAGTAGAAATAGTAAATCCCCGGGAATAGATGGCATTTCTTACGAGTTTTTTAAATATCTGCCGGAAGTATGGGTAACCTATTTACAGTCACTTTACAACCAAATTATTTCGAATGGTTGTGTTCCGGGTTCCTGGGGAGACATTGTTCTTACTATGCTACACAAAAAAGGGCCTTTAAACGATCCAAGTAACTATAGGGGAATAGCTCTCGTTAACTGTTGCACTAAACTTTTTACCTCGATCTTACTTCATCGCTTAACATCTTGGTCAGACATTACGAACGCATTACCTGAATCCCAGACAGGTTTCAGAAAATCACGTGGTTGCATAGACAATGTTTTTACTTTAACCTCACTTATTCAGCTGCAACTTCGGCTTAAGAGAAGAGAAGTTTTTGTCGCTTATATTGATTTCAAAAGAGCTTTCGACAGCATCAGTCACAGATTGTTATGGCAAAAACTTTACTCCTTGGGCGTAAGTTCCAACTTCATAAGCATCATCCGCAGTTTGTATAATAATGCAACCATTATGATTAAGTCGGCCAACACACTTTCGAAAACATTTGAAGTATCTTCTGGCGTTCTACAGGGTGAATCTCTCAGTCCTATATTATTCTCACTATTTATGTCTGATATAGAAGATTATTTCTACACTAGAGATTCACGTGGTTTTTCCATTGATCAACAAACGGAAATCTGTATTTTATTGTACGCAGATGATCTTGTAATATTGGGCGAATCAGAAATCGATATTTCTCGTAAACTCTCCATATTAGAACGGTATGCTGATGATAACGGTATTGTGGTAAACACTCAAAAGTCCAAAATAATGCGTTTCTCGCGTGGTGGCTATAAAAGAAAATTTAACTATAGATTTTTAATCAATAACTCTGAGATAGATATAGTTAATACCTTCCCCTATTTAGGGGTCGAATTTACTTCGTCTGGACTATTCCGCCAAATGAGTGAAACGGCTATTTCTAAGTCAAAACAGGCTATTGGTGTGGTTTTAAATCTGCTTTCTAAGTCTAAGTGCACCTCGTGGGATGCTCGAATTAAATTATATGATTCCATCGTTATCAATACGCTTTCAGCCTGTATGCCCATCTGGAGCCTTGAATACCCAAATATAGTGGAAAGAGTACAAGTTGCTTTTTTCAAGCGAATCCTTCTTCTTCCGCAAAACACACCGGATTATTTAGTAAGGTTGGAAACAGGATCAACCCATCTATCCTATCTAATTTTTAAATACGCTTTAAACTGGTTGATCAAAATATTAAGTATGGAAAACTGTCGTTATCCAAAGAAATGTTTTATTAAACTCAGAGAGTGTGGAGCTTCTGATAAAAGATACAACTGGATTTTGCAACTAGAATCTTATTTTTCCGCTATAGACAGTCTCCATATATTTCATCAGTTTGATGCACGCGTTTTTATCAATAGCAAAGTGTTGCTTCTTGAAAAATTTAAAATGTTGTGTCACCGAAATGACTTGCCAACTCCAAATATCCTCTATTCCCATTAAACTTTCAAATGTCTCCATACACTAAAACTTACTTGACATTAAAGATCAACATACATTTAATCCGTTTAATCTCACAAGTCCGTTTGGCTAATATAAATGTATTCAGGATTTATCATAAAGGCATTTACTATAAAATCGACACAACTGAAATCTGCTCACTATGCAACACACATCAGGATCAAACTTTAAAGCACATTTTGTTTGACTGTCCTATACTGTCCCCAGTAAGACCTAAAGTAGACTTCCTTGAAAGCTATATGACTTTGTCTCAGTCGTTGAACGACATGTCATGCATGCAAATGAGTATTTTTTGTAAGTTCATTTTAAGCTCGCTCAAACTAAGATCTTTTCTGTTAAATGAATAATTTGTTCTTTTATTTACCAAGTCGCTAACTCTGTTGTAATTTACTTTTTTATATTGAATTTTTCTTCATATTATTTTTTGTGAATATTTTTATTTTTTTATTTATTTTATATCGTAGGCATTTCTAACTCTGTATATGGTTGGGCTTCTTGTCACAAGATGTATTTCTTTAAGGCAATAAAGTTATTATATTATTATATTATTATAGTAGTGCCTCCACGATGTGAATAAGTAATTAAATTAAATGTTAAAAATATTAAAGATAATCATACCTTATACGCGTATCGGGAAATGAGAAATCCAGGAATGTTTAACAACAATTAAAAATAATGTAGCTTTATGTACAATTTTAAACTCTTCAGAGTCAAGTTTCAAAGTAGATTTAAGTAATTATATTAATGTTGAGCTAACAGATTTTGAATAAATATGAAATTTGAATAATATGTTTTCCGAAAATATTAATTTTGATATTTCAAAAGTTACAACGGAACATGAATTCCCAAGAAAAAAAACAAAACTCCTACAAGAGTACTGCGACATTTTTAATGGTGAACTATCAACTAACATTCACAAGTAAAATAAAACATCACATAAAAACTTCAAATAATATACCCATTTACTTAAAATCTTATAGATAACCAGAAATTTACCGTAACGAAGTTCAAAATCAAATTCAAAAAATGTTAAACGAAAATATTATTAGACCTTCTAGTTCTCCTTTGTCTAGCAATATTTGGGTAGTCCCAAAAAACTATACGCGTCAAATAAACCCTAATTTAGAATTGTTGTTGATTATCGCAAACTTAATGCCATAACGATTGGTGATCGTTATCCATTTCCAGATATTACAATGCTTCTAGACAAGTTAGGACGTTGTCAATTTTTTACAACTCTTGATCTCGCATCTGGTTTCCACCAGATAGAGATGGCTGAAGAAGATATTCCCAAAAAAGCCTTTAACACAGAAAATGGGCACTATCAATATGTGCGCATGCCCATGCCTCTTAAAGGAGCTCCTGCTACTTTTCAAAGGGTCATGGACAACATTTTAACAGGTGTACAAAATGAAAATTGTTTAGTGTACCTCGATAACATTTAATACAAATTTGCAAAAGCATCTTAATAACTTAAAAGAGGTATTTGATAGGTTAAGACACTCAAATTTTAAGTTACAAATGGATAAATGCGAATTCTTGAGAAAATAAGTAGCATATTTAGGCCATATTGTCACACCGGATGTGGTAAAACCGAATCCAGACAAAATTACGGCTATACAAAATTCTTCCATACCAAAGAATACAAAATAATGAAAAGGATTTTTGGGGTTATTGGGTTATTATCGTAATTTTATTAAAGACTACCAAACCATTGACTATTAGACTTAAAAATTGGGCTTATTAATATTAATGATTCTAATTATACACAATGTTTGGAAATGTGTAAAAAATTGTTAATAAATTAGCCAATACTTCAATATCCAGATTTTACGGAACCGTTCAAGCGCACTACAGACGCTAACAATTACGCTGTACTAAGTCAAGGCAAAATAGGCTCACACTTAGTTGTAGCTTACGCCAGTCGAAATGATTCAGAATGCAATTATTTTGTGATCGAAGAGGAACTTCTCGCCGTTGTTTGGGCAGGAAAGTAATTTCGTCCATATTTTTTTGGGAGAAAATTTACAATAGTAACTGATCATAAGTCACTTCAATGGCTTTTTCACTTAGAGACCCTAGCTCTAAACTTGCCAGATGGCGTTTGAAGCTAGAGGAATATGATTGTGATATTGTATATAAAAAAGGTGATTTAAACACCAATAGTGACTGTTCTAAAAGTTTATTAGATTAAGTACATGGACAAATTTAATGATTCAATAATTGAACATATCAACGATAACGAATCCATAGTGGTTTAAATTGATAATAATAATATTGATAAAGATGATGGTATTACTGTTCACACAATTGTAGAAAATACCGATATAGGTATACCGATTTCAGACTCAGCCGTAAATGTCTGTAAAAAGCAATTAATTTTTTCAGAAGTAAGTTTTGAACCAATGGCAACTAGTATAATAAAATTGTATGAAACTAAACAAGGAATTTAGTATAACTATCGAAAAATACGTTATAAATTTTATTAAAGAATACATAGTTCCTAAAACTAAATATTTTATTTATTTTGAAGATCCAATTTACAAGAAATTTTTTGTTGTTCTACAAAATTACTTTAAAATTTCTCAAAATAACTTTATTTAATAAAAAATTAATAGATGTTTCGCTTAATGAAACTAAAGAGGTAATTCAAAACTACCACGAAGGTAAAACTAATCATAGAGGATTAGATAAAACCGAAAATAAATTAAAAGACTTATATTATTGGCATAATCAAAGGGCATCAATACAGTCGTACATTAATGAATGCGAAATTTGTCAACTTACAAAGTATGACAGAAAACCGATCAAACCACTTTTAAATATTACCAACTCCTACAACTACGAAACCTTTTCAAATTTTACACTTAGATACGATAATATTACAAAACATTAAATTCTTAACAATAATGGATTCATTTTCTAAATATGGACAACTTTATCAATTAAAATCTAGTCAAGGTATCGAAGTATCGCACATCACTATATACCACAGCAAATAATTTCGGATAATGGAACTGACTTAAAAAATTCTGTTGTTAAAGAGTTATTTAAAACTCATAATATTGAAATTAATTTCATTAGTTCGCAACACCCGGAATCAAATGGAGTTGCCGAAATATTTCATTCTTCCATTACTGAACATATTAGGCTTTTAAACAATCAAACTAATTTTAAAAATTAACCAATTGATCAAAAAGTAATTTATGTATTATAAGCATATAATAATAGTATTCATTCTGGTACAAATTTAAAACCCAACGAAATCATTGCAGGTCACTTAGACATTAATACACCGTTAGATTATAGAAATAGATCAACAGATTGTTAATAATTATGTACAGAATCATAGAGATAAAATTAAACTTTTATATTCAAAAATTAATCAAAAATTACTAGAAAACAAATCAAAAGTTTTTTCGAAAATTTATAAAAATCGCGAAGAATTATCTGATAAAATACCTTCTAAAGTTTTTGTGAAAAATAAACAGACAAAATAAATTTTGCAACATTTAAAAAACAATTAAGGTAACTTGCAAAATGAAATTAAACTACGTTAGCCAACAAATCATAGATAATTTTAATAAAACAATTCAAGATATTAAAAATAATGAACTAATATTAAAAGCAAAAAATTTTTAAGATTAGAGATATGTTGGATTTCGTAGCAAATGCTGAGAATATCACTTATTTACAACAGCTGTTTAATGAACTTTTGATAATGTTTAATGTAATATTAGGTCATAGAAACAGTAGAAAACTCGCTAACATTTTGTAAACTAAAACCCTTACACCCGAGTATAAAAAAATTCTAAAGATTTATTTGAAAAATTGCAAAAAATATATTTTCTCTATAAAGCAGAATTGCCATTTGAATTAAATTACAATAATCTTTTAGACTTTGAATCAGTCATAGGCGTAACTTGTAAAGTAGAAAAAACAAAATAGAATATTTTTTATCAATTCCTATAAATTATAACATTTAATTTGAATTATTTTATATGTTGCCAATACCAACCCTCATTGAATTAAAATTTGTAGCAATTATACCAAATTCCAAATAGTTTTTAATATATACAAATTTAATTAAACCTCCTAAACGATATTTGCACGCACGGTAAAATTTTCCATTGTCCTAATCACCTTCAGTACAGTAACAATCATCTTTGTGAATAACAATTATTATTGAAAGAAAACTCTACGAGCTGCCATTACATGAAAATTAACATAGATCGTAATCACATGAAAATAATTCCCGAAATTAATAAATATTTAGCTGTTTTTTCATTTGAAGAAAAGTCAGTAATACAATGTTTACGAGAGACAGGAACAAGGAATTTATTTGATAGAAAATCCACCCTGCAAGATCATTTTTCAAAATCAAGAATTAGCATTTAATGGTTAAACAATTGGACAATCATTCATCATTAATAAAATAAATTTAAAATTGCATCAGTTAGACATATCACCTATAAAAATTAATTTAAAAACGATTAAACTTAAAGAAATAAAACAACCAATTATGCAATAAATATCAAACAATGAATTTAAATTCATACTTTATAAAAAGATAATCAACAAGAAAACCAATGGAGCAGCAGAACAAATTCAGCTTCCAGAAGGAGTTTTATTCTGAAGGGGAAGGTGTTATAGTATTTAAATGCCTTAGTCTACAATTTATAATTAGCTTATTTATCACTTTTATTATTGTCTTTTATACTTCCTTTCTATTATTGCTAAATAGCACCAAGTTTTCTTTATTTCATTTTTATTATAATTAAATTAGTCTAGAACTTGTGCGTGTAGTAACAATGATATGATATTGTCCCAAAATATAGGTGTTGGGTGTCACAACATAAGAGTTTTAGGTTTTTATGTTTAGGTTTATGTTGCAGTATTAAGTAAGTTTGTTTAGAATCATCCATCAAATTGCACTATTTATTAAGAAAATAAAGAAATATTGAAAAATAAAAATATGTAACTCTTGTTAGTTGTCCCCCTCTGCATAATTAAAAATTTATTTATATTTTCTACGCTTGTAAAAAAGTATTGTTCCTAACTCATGTGAAAAGTGTCTTTCCACACTTCTTAGGAAAATTATTATTTTACTCTTCAGAATTATTTTTGACTAGTGTATTGAAAAGTTTAACCGATTGTAATTCTGCATTTTAGAATTTGTCTCAAATAAATTAATATTGAACAAATTTGCCACAGGATAATGTTGTTTTAAAAAATGTATAAATCTTGTGATATTTATTTTGCTCTGTTGTAATTAAGTCTTTGTTCAGAAGGTATTTCCCATTGTAATTTTGTATTTAAGTAAGATGTTGATTGTTGAACAAATTTGTCAATGATATAATGTGATATTTATTTTTTTACGGTAATCAAACCTTTGTTATGAATGATTTTCTTTTGTTTATTTATTTGGGAAATTAAACCCCAATATTTTTTTTATTAGTTCTTGATAATGGTATCTAGAACGCTACCGAAACGTTGAAATAAAATATAAAAAAAGGATTGTGGTTTAGTTTCCCAAAAAAATTAACAAAAAAAAATGAATACACCACAAGGAACATAGGTACAGAAGACAAAAATGATTTTATTCCGAAATGTATTTAATTTTATATTTGATTTTCAGTTTTTATAATTTGACTTCAAACAAAATTATTTCTCTGTTGTTGAAATTATTGATAAATAAAACCTTTGTTATAAATTATTTTATTCCGAATTTCTTTTTGTAGTTTTTATATCATTAAAATTTCACAAAATTATTTTTTTTCTATTGAAAGTATGGATAAATAAAATCTTTGTTATAAATTGTTTTGCTCCGAATTTTATTCTTTTTTTGTATTTGCTTTATAACATAATTTTACTTTAAACACGATTATTTCTTTGTTATGACTGATTAGTGAAATCCTTGTTATAGATTATTTTGTACCGAACTGTGTTAGACTTTTGTTATTGTAGTGTATTTTTACCATCATAATTTGACCCATAACAGAATTATGTTTTTAGTACTTAAAGTTAGTGTAGATAATTGTTCTGCCATTTTTCTGCTGGTTGATCTCGAAATATCGAGAATGTTTCATTGGTTAATTCTAGAACATTTCATTTACATATAGGTTTTTATTCTCAGTTGAGTCATTTTTTAGTTCAGTAATGGAATAGTTATCATGTTGACAGTAGTAAGTAGTTTTCACCAGAATTCTTTTAATATCTGACAATAATTTATAAATAAATTGTGCTTAAGTCCTCACAATAATTCCTAACTGGTGGTGTCAGGTGTGGGGTGAAGATTTAATAATGCTAGGAAAAAAGATTCTTGAGCTATTGGTGATTACCTCACAATAGAGCTCGAAGAATTGGATTTAGAAACCATCAGATCCAAAATCGCTTTAGTGAATAGTCTATGTGAGTACTATATATAGATTCTCACGCAGTGGGATTGTAAGATTCATAAGACAATGTCCGAGCAATCGCAGTAACTAGCCCATCAATCGCAACAACAAATCGAATGACGAGCCAGCAAGTGCAACAACTGACCCAGCTAACAAATTAAAGGATGGTCCAATATGAGGAGCGAATGAAGGAAAAAGAGGAACTCTTAAATGCGGGGAAAGTTGTTCAGCTACTTATCCCAGCAAGGATCAACTCTACGTAGTGAGCAATCCCAGAAATTAGTCGAACTATGGAATGAAGTCAAAACCTTTACTGATGGCCTAAGGAACCAGAAAGTTCCAAAGACTGTGCAGTAGGCGCCACCAAAAGACCTTATTGACGCTACAACCATTTCATTCGAATTTAAAGTGGGAACGAAAACATTACGGGGAGTTGCTCTAGAAAGGGAGGTGGCCGGAAATTACAACAATGCGATACCACCCGGTATGTTGATGGAATAGTGGAATAAGTAATGAAACTATTACTTACGTAAGAAACTCCTGCCAACTAAAGGAGAAATCTCCTGGTAGTAAAGCCGAAAGCCGAAGGTAGACTCCAGAATGGAAGAGGAACAGAAAAACGATGCCGTTATAAGAAAAATTCTGGAGTGGAAAAGAATCGACCGTGGTCCAATGGAGCTCTTTAACTTCGGATGGTGGGCTCCTTAAAAGAATAATTGAAAATCCTGAAGAAAACAAATTGTACAGACCTGGTGCAATAGCGGCAGGGGAAAAATATGTCAAAGATCTTTAGAAAAAGATTGAAAATATTTATGAACTGTTACGTAATAAATTACGATTATTAAACAGGGAAGGAAGGTTCGTATATTGTCAAAAAGAGAAAATATGACGTAATCTATCGAATTGCTAGAGTTTTTTATGGAAAACCCTTCGTATTCCACCATGATAAGCTGGCTCTTTATCAAGGTGACCACAGTAGGGAGATGCAGCAGCTTCGGAAAGATAGTATGACCAGCTCGAGGATCGTGCTCAGGAAGATCAAATTCCTGGAGAAATGGATTTAAGGAGGGGCAGTATAACGGGTTGGGATAGCATAAAGACCTTAAAACGAGAAGAAAAATCTGACGGTTTAGTGACGATCAAATAGTGGGTTAACCGGCAATAGAACAGTAGATAAGTAGTGGATAGGAATGATACAGCCGGCAAAATTTATAGCAGGTTCGAAGTTAAAATTAACAACGTATCTGTCACTAAAAATACAATACAAGAAAAGTCGGTCGTAGTAGTCTCAACAAGCATATTTATGTGCTTAAGTTGGCTGATAGACCATAATACAGATTCCTCTTAAGACATTCTTTGAGAAGGTGAGAATTGCGTGAAGTTCGCCAATGAGAATACTTACCTGGTAGTTTGACAGTTTTAATTTGACTGGGTGTGACCACTACTGCTGCGACTCCTATAGTTTTAGACGCGTCAATATATATCTCAGAGTAAGCTTGGAAATTGAGCTGCTATTTTGGAAAGAGTTTTGAGGAAATGTGAGGGCTGGTATCCTGTTTTCTGTATTGTGAAAAAGATATGTTTACTGATGAATGAGCGATCAGCCAGGGAGGAGTTAGTTGGTAAACTGAAAACACTTAATTACAAATGGGAAAGTTACTGGTAGATTATAAATATTTGTGAATTCTTTCATATATTGTGGTACTATTTTGAGAGTCTTAAAAAGAAGTTTTGCCGAAAGTGGTGTGGTAAAAAAAGAAGGGTTGGGATTGGCTCGTATTCTAGCTGCATAATAGAGACTAAGGTACTGTCGTTTGTATTTGAGTGGAGCTTTTCCTGCTTTGCAATTTAAATCATTTGTGGGGGTTGTAAGGTATGCTGCTACTATTAATTAAAGCATATAGTGGTTTTAAGACATTTAATGTAGCCGAAACATAAGTTACACATCCGTAATTTATTTTGGATCTGATGTTCTTTATATCAGTAGCAACAGTTTTCCTTCGACATCCCAGTTAAGAAGTTTTTTTTGTAGAAGATTAGCTGTACTGCTCAAGTTTTTTTTCTTTTATAAATAAAATTAGATCATCTGCCTATAGTCGGGCTTTTGTGGGTGTATCACAATGTTTGTGTGATAACATTAACGTGGGGCTTAAAATCTAGCCTTGGGGCGTTCTATTATCTTGTGTTTTAGAGCTGAAAATTGTTCCTTTCGCCCTAACTTGAAAAATCCTTTTTAAAAAAGTTTTTGGCAAAAACTAGTATGTTGCTTTGTTGTTCCCACCAAAAAACACTTTTAAAATACCTTTTTACACCGTAGAGACTACTATTTTAGTCCTACATTAGTAGTCTATTTAAAAAAATCCTTCTACAGATTTGTTTAGACTTTTAAATAAATGAAATCGTTTAACAAAAGCAGTACCAATAAATAATTAATTATTATTACATTTTAGACAAATATTTCAGGAAATCGTCACGTTCATCACAAATTTACATTTGCATAGTATGTTTTTTTCTTAGAATCTAATTTATAATTGAAAGTTGAATGGTCCCGAAATAGAACCGTAAGGGACTCAACACAATTATGATAAATTGTACTTACCATAGCTGTTCATCATTTCGACCAGTGCCTTTTGTTTTAATAACGTGGCATACATGTAAGATACGAACAGTATACTTCCAATATATAAATAAAGGTAAAATCCTTTAAAATAAAAGATATTTTCACTTGTAATAATTTCTAGTGTTGGAAATGCTATACCTAGTACGACTACCAGTTTAGCATAAAGCGCCGATAGAATGATAGATAACGCATCTCTGAAAAATTATTTCAAAATGTATTTTGTTTCAGGTTTTATGTAATAATATTTTATACGTACTCTCCTGCTTCTCGATTCCGTCTTAAGTTTTGAAAGTCTTTGCCATCTCCATCTTCCTTTTTGGCATCAGAATAATCGTTGAAAAGACTAAAAAAAATCTCTAGTAAGAGTAAAAAGTTACTAATTAAGATTGATTATAAACATTTTACTAAAAATAGAAAACTTAACAAAAAGGTTGAAAGAAACAAAAGCAGTCAATGGTATCCTACAAAAAATTAAAAATCTACTAAACGTCCAAATGGAATTTAGAGATATAAATAATTATTATAAACTAGGAAAATATAGTCCTTTAAAGATTGAATTTATTTCTTACCTCAAAAAATTAGAGATTCTGGAAAACTGTAAAAAATTAAAAGGTACAAAAATACGTATTGTAAACGACTTAACTGAAATAGAAAGGGAAAATAATAGAATACCAACCGAGCATTTAAAACTAGCCCGTATCAACTCAACTGAAAAGTCTTTCGTCAAGGGTAATAGATTGTATGTTAATGATAAATCTTATAAAGCAAGTGACTTACGAAACACTGACCAAGAACAACAACAAAGTCCAAAAAGCAACAGCAGTCCGGAAACACCAACTATAGCAGTTTTTCCAAAAAAGGGGTCATTGGTTTTTGATGAAGTTCAAGATTTTTTTAAGAATAGATTATTAAAGGAAACTCACTTGGAAGATATTAATAGCACCGAACAAAAAGATAACAAAGCTACAGAAGAAAGTAAAAATAAAGAAGAAAATAAATTAAAGAAAGAAGCTACAAATAACGATACACCAAGCAGAATAGTAAAAAAAAACAAACCATCAAGAACAAGACTGGGGAGCAGGAAATAGATTTTTAAAGAAAGTTTATTGTGAGGACATTTTATTTATTTTTTTTTAATTTAATTAATGCTTGTTTAAAAAAAATATTTTTTTATTAGTCACTTTGCCAATGGATCCATATATTAGGGATGTTAATTATGAAACGTATCCAACAATCGAATTTTCAGAAGTAAATGATATTAATGAACACTATCAAAATTTAAAAAATAGTCACTTTAAAATAATTCAACAAAATATACGTAGTTTAAACAAAAACCTAGAAGAATTAAAAATATATTTATCACAGCTAAATCACGCATTTGATATTATTGTTCTTACAGAAATGCTAATTATTCCTGATTTAAGTTTGTTTCAACTATCGAATTATAGCATAATTTATAATGAGGAAAATATTAACCGTAACGATGGAGTTGTAATTTATATTAAAAGTAACTTAACTTAGCGGTAAAAGCGGTAAAAATTAATATCACTTTATATAACAAAAATAGGCCTTTAGTTATATTTCTGTATAAACGACCACCGATAAAGGAAGAGGAATTTATCGACAATTTGTGGACATATCTTGAAGAAACAAAGAAAAATTCAAAAACTACTAAACACCCAATTTTAGGAGATTTCAATAATAATATTAAATATTAAACTGATCTAGTCTCTACATATCTTGACATATAAAGGAGAGTATAACTTCTTATCGCTAATAAATAATTATACAAGAGTTCAGGGAACATCTAAAAGTTGCATAGACCACATATTTTATAGCTCTGATACGTTAGACCAACATGTTGTAGCCGCTACGTATGATACCAATATTACAGACCATAAAGCTACAATGGCATATCTTCCATTACAAGCTGAGATAACCCAAAAAAACTCATTTTTTAAGAAAACTAACTATAAAAAATTGAATGAAAATATTAAAAATCATGCATGGGATGAATTTTATAGTAGACATAATTTAAATGAAAAGGTTGGCTACTTAGTAAAAACGTTGAATATATATTTAAACAAAAATAGCAAAGTTGTTAGAGAAAATAAGCAATTCATTAAAAGACAACAGTGGGTAACGAAGGGTATTATTAACTCTATTACAGAAAGAAACAGACTACATCATATTTATAAAAAAGATTTGGGTAATATAGAAAAAAAAGAAGCATATTTAAATTAAATTGATTGTGTTAACCTTTACTTTTTGGAAGTTCATCTTACTAAGGGCCGGTTTATTCATCTGTTCAGTAATGTATCCGTTAGTTATTTGTTCACTAAACTTAAAGGTCACCTGTAAGCAGTTTGTGTTTATTCAACGTATTTTATTCGTTCAGTAGTTACTGAATACTTATCACTACGGGAGATAAGGCAACAGTGTATTTTCTGTGGTTTGTGAGACTGACTCTACCTTAGAACAAAAAGATCTTTTTGTTCTGAGAACTCTACTAATGAGTTCTATAGTTTTTTCTGACAGATGACATTTTACTCTGCATCAGCTATGTATCTTGTTTGGTTTTTTCGAGATTTTAAAAGATTATTAGAAGTTTTTAATTAAATCTGAGGGTTAACAAAAGCTGTTGCAGTGACGGAATCGGATTGTTTCTAAAAAATTTCATTATTTCCGAAATGGTTTTCTAACATAGTTTACAATAAAATACCTTTCAGATTGGTGTAAAAGTATTTCTTCTATGAAGGCTAAAGTTTGTGCAACCGATTTTTTTGTTAAACGAAATTATCTCAACAGTTTAAATTGTCCCATTGGTGAAATCTGTTTTGGCTATTATAAGGTCGGCGATCGTTAATATAGTCAAGAAAAAGATTTATTTCGTCAATAACATCCATTTTAAAGTAAAAACACAAAGCAATTTTAGGTTAGAATCTCCTCTGTAATTCCTTAATGACAGGTCCGATCGATCTGTAAGTTAAAGTCTTTAGTAGCTTATAATTACTGAAAACTTGGCGTTACTAGGAGATGAATAAACACTTACGGACGACAATCTTTTCAGTAACGCTACCGAACACTTTACTGAGAGGTGAATAAACCGGCCCTAAGAACAATAAATAACTGAACAGTTAAACTACACTTTCACTATTTATTCGAAAAATTCGCTTTAAAATTCAATTACAGCTGTTTTGCTAATAACTAGCATCGTCAGATTGACATATTGAAATTACATTTTGTTTGTTTGTAACTAGGTATACTTGATGTTAATAAGGAGTTAAGGCTAGACCAAGTAAAGAAGTAATAAGTAATAATAACTGTGCAATGATATAGAAAAACCAGGAAAAAACTATATCATGCTGATCTTTACAATAACTTAATGTAGTTATGTTACAATAATGTCTTATCTATGTATAAAATGAATACTCAATCAAAGTAAACAGTTTAATGGTGGAGAACTTCCAAGATTTATTTGTTCATTAACTACTTTAAACTGTTGATCTGCTAGATGTCTTTTAATTTCAAGTTCTAGAAAATCTAAATTTTGTTTTTTATCACAAATGTGTAGTATATGAATGTCATTGGTGTGTATAAGAGAGTTTGGATGTTCCAGTAGGTTTTTTGCATAGTTCGACTTATCTGGTTGTTGTAATCTATATGCTCTTAAGTGTTCATTAAATCTTACTTCAAAATTTCTTTGTATTTGACCTATACATACTGCATTACATTTTGGACAATTAATTTTGTAAATACCAGATTTTTTTAATTTTGGTAATTTTGTTTTCACATTTAACAATTTTGTTCCAATACTATTTTGTGTTTTAAATGATATTACGCTGCAAAACCAAAACAAAATCAAATATCTAGGTGTTACCCTAGACTCCCACTTAAGATGGAATATATGTTTATTCCAACTCACAATAATTATTGATAAACGTTAAAATATCTACCAAATCAATACTTTGATGGAAAAATAAAAATATCTAGAAAACTGATAACTTTAGGTATAGGGAGTACTTCATAAAATTTGAAGTATGATATTAGTACTTTTCGATAGTGATATAAAATACAGGGTGTTCCATTTAAAATTACCAAGAAGATAATGTACTAGCATTTTGACTTACCCTGTATTTGATTTAACGAATATTATGAAAACGAATATGTTTTATAATTTTTAACAATTATTAAAAAACTATGGTTGCAATAGATCAATGTTCCTATACTCCTTTTTAATTATACAGGGGGTTAAACTTGATACGATTTTCAGGTAATATTGGTTATAACTTTTTAAATACCCAGTATAACATAATAAAACTTTAGATTGTTGTGATGTGAAAGTTAAGCAGATTTCAAATTTAAAATAAAATACAGGGTGTTCCATTTAAAAAAACATAAGTTTGGTATGCCACCATCTTATGGAACACCCTGTAAGATTGTAACTAATTTTAAAATGTGGAGTTTAAAGCTGCCTACAACTTTTGTTAATAACTTTTTTTTGTAAATTTTACTATAACAGATCTACTGAGCTTCCTCACACTAATCAATCACCCTGTAGATACTTTAACCAACACTTTAAGGATGTTACTTTTTAAATTTAAAATTCCCAAAAATATATTAAGCGTCACTCATCTTAGAACTATTTACTATGCACTTGTTCAAAGCAGACTTCAATACTCTGTTATTTGTTGGGGGGCTACCACTAAGAACCATTTACATAAACTGGAAATTCTTCAAAAGAGATTACTTAAAATTATATACATTAAAAATATTAGAAATTCAACGGATTCACTATATGATGAAATTAAAATTATGGACATCAGACAGTTATATATTTATGCAGTTTCAATGTACACTTACAAACATAAAGATATCCTACAAAGAAAGAAATTTAAGTATGAAATAAGATTTAAGAAAAAAGGCTCGGTATATACCAAATTTGCAAGTAAATCAATATTACGAAGATATTATTTATATATAAGTGGAAAAATATTTAATCACCTTCCAGAAATGTACAAGAAATATTTAAATACAATAAACTCACTTTCCCTCTTTAAAACATTAATACACAATTTAAAGTTTTTTTCTGGGTATCTGGGTATAGATAAAACTAAAAAATTCTTAATTAAATCACACACAATAATATTCTTTTTAAAAACTTACAAATTCACCACTAAGTCTACATTTAAAATTATATTCGTTTAAAATATTTGAAGAAATGGAATAAAATTGTAAAAACATTCAAAACAGTACAAAACAGTAAAAAAGTAAAAAAAAATTAATAAAAAATGTGAAACTATCACATAGTGTTAACAGTCACACTGATTTGGAGTGTTTATCACCAATTTATTTTCCTTTAATAAAGTAATTTGTGTGGTCTTGTGTCTTACACCTGTCTGCATTTCGATCTAGATTTATATACAGGGTGTCCATCTATAAACTGACACATTTTAACTGCTTATAAGTCGAGAACGAAAAATGACAACAATGTGCGGTTTTCACAGAACTTCATCAATATCTTTAAAGTTTTTTTTGACAGTGTTGCCAAGTTTCAAAATTTACCTGAAATAGGAGAGAAAAAATTGATGATTTTCAAAGGCCGATTTCTCAAAAAATTTCAAAAAGGTGTCATTTACTAAGACAATTTATACATTTTCGGAAAGGGGATTTAACAGGCTTTCATGTGCAATTAAAACGTACAGGGTGTTACATTTAAAATTATTATTATTATTATTATTATTATTATTATTATTATTATTATTATTATTATTATTATTATTATTATTATTATTATTATTATTATTATTATTATTATTATTATTATTATTATTATTATTATTATTATTATTATTATTATTATTATTATTATTATTATTATTAAAAGACTTATGCACTTACTCAGCTTTCGCTGGTAATATTTACCTATCCCGAGCGTAAACGCAAATGGGATTAGGCTCAAAGATTATACATTTAAAAATTTCCGAACAGTGTGACATGTATTTAAAATTGCCGCTTTTTGCAAATCAATGAAAGTATTTTTATGAAGACTGAGTTTTTTAAGACTATCTTCAAGACTTCTCGGGATAAGTCCGGTTGATGATACGATGATCGGTACCACCTCCACTTTTTCTGCATGCCACATCTGCCCTACTTCTATAGCAAGGTCGGTGTACTTTGCTATCTTTTCATTATATTTGTCCAAAATATTGTTGTTGTTTGGAACTGCTACATCGACTAGCAGCACTGAATTAGCTTTTTTATCCACCACTACAATGTCGGGTCGATTATTCGTCACCTGTCTATCGGTGATAATGGACCTATCGTAGTAGAGTCTAAAATCTGCATTCTCCAGTACTGCTTGTGGGTTGTATTTGTAATAGGGTGTATATGTATTTAGCAGTCAATATTTATTGGCCAGTTTCTGGTGGATAATATTACACAGCTGGTTGTGCCTGCGTAAATAATCCGTGTTGGCTATGGTTGAACATCCTGATGTGATGTGTTGTATGGTTTCCGACGTTTGTTGGCACCGTCTACACTTATCCGATGTAATAGTTGGGTCCCTGATAACAAATTTTTTGTAATTGTTAGTATTAATTACTTGATCCTGAATGGCCATCATAAATCCTTCAGTCTCTGGGAACAAGGTACCGTCAGCAAGCCACCTATTTGATGCTAGTTTGTCAATATGTGGTTGGTTAAGGTCGTGATGATGTCGACCATGTAGAGCTTTTTGGGCCCATTTTACGTGTTTCTCAGCATCCGTTGTTATTTCTAAATCCACATTAGGACCTGCTAAATTTAGAGGGGAATAATTTTTATCTGCTCCTACAATAAATTTGTGTAAATTAGATGATGTTGATTTAGTAATAAAGAAGTCTCGTAATTTATTTATCTGCTTGTTGTGTAGATTGATTATGTCGCATAGAGCTCTTCCTCCCTCCTTTCTCGGTAGTGTTGTTCGGAGTACTGACGATGTTGGATGGTGATATCTGTACTTGGTCATCATAGTCCTTGTTGTTCTCTGAATATCTTCCAATTCAGTTTTTGTCCATCGTAGAACCCCAAACGAATAAGTTAACACAGGTACGGCATATGTATTAATTGCTCGGTTAAGGTTTCCTGCATTCAGTTCGGATTTTAGTAATGAACAAACCCTCTGTGTATACTGATCCTTGATTTTGGACTTGGACTGTTTTTGGTCTAGCAATCTGGCTTGTTGAAATCCCAAGTATTTATAGGTTTCCCCATTCTGCATGGCAGCGATTATATCTCCATTAGGTAGCGCCACATCTCCATTGACAATTTTTCCCTTTTCGATGTTTAAGGTTCTGCACTTATCTAAACCAAATTCCATTCGTATATCACTGGAGAACCTTTCAGTTATATCCAGAAGATGTTGAATTTGTTGTTGAATGGAAGCAAAGATTTTGATGTCATCCATATAAAGGAGATGGGAAACGGTGCAGTTGGTGTTTCTATTAGTCTTAAGATTGAAGCCATATTTTGTGTCGTTAAGCATGTGAGAGAGTGCCAAACATTGCCAAACAGAACCACAGTGGACTAAGTGAGTCACCTTGGAATATTCCTCTGCGAATAGCAATTTCATCGGTTTTAAAATGCTGACCATTTATATTTAACTGAAGGTTTGTTCTCCATTGTTTCATCGATGCTTCAAGAAAAGTAACGATGGTTGGATGTACTTTGTAGATGTTTAAAACACAGATAAGCCAGGAATGAGGTACGCTGTCAAATGCCTTACGGTAGTCTACAAAAGCAGTCGAGATGTTGCGACATTGCTTTTGCGCTTGCCTTAGGATCACAGAGTCAATAACAAGTTGTTCTTTGCATCCCTGGTGACCACGTTTACATCCCTTTTGCTCCTCTGCCAAGATGTTATTTTGGTCAACATGCCTGTAAATTCGGTTAGTAATGCAAGATGTTAATATCTTGTAAAGCGTTGGAAGACTTGTGATTGGTCTATACTGTGAAGGATCCTGTGTGTTAGCTGTTTTGGGAAGCATATGGGTTAAACCATGAGTGAGAAAGGCTGGAATGTCTTGAAGAATGTGTGTAAATTTTGATGCCATTACCTCGTGTAAGCTGTCAAATTTTTTGTACCAGAAATTTTGAATATTATCAATTCCTGGAGCTTTCCAACTATTAGTTTCTCCTACGGCTTGGTTTACTTCAGCTGTTGTTATGTTATCAAACACCATAGCAGCAATGTTTGATTTGTCCGTCTCGGATTCTATCCATGCTGCACCCTCGTTGTGGTTTTGAGGATTGGACCATATTGAAGACCAATAGTCAGTAAGTTCATCCTTACTTGGAAGTTTGTGGTAGTTGTATTATTATTATTATTATTATTATTATTATTATTATTATTATTATTATTATTATTATTATTATTATTATTATTATTATTATTATTATTATTATTATTATTATTATTATTATCAAAAGACTTATGCACTTACTCAGCTTTCGCTGGTAATATTTACCTATCCCGAGCGTAAACGCAAATGGGATTAGGCTCAAAATTTACATATTTAAAAATTTCCGAACAGTGTGACATGTGTTTAAAATTGCCGCTTTTTGCAAGTCCATAAAAGTGTTTTTATGAAGATCAAGTTTTTTAAGACTATCTTCAAGACTTTTGGGAATGAGTCCAGTTGATGATACGATGATCGGTACCACCTCCACTTTTTCTGCATGCCACATATGTCCCACTTCTATGGCAAGATCGGTGTACTTTGCCATCTTTTCATTATACTTATCCAAAACGTTGTTATTGTTTGGAACTGCAACATCGACTAACAGCACCGATTTAGCTTTCTTATCCACTACTACAATGTCGGGTCGATTATTCGTCACCTGTCTATCGGTGATAATGGACCTATCGTAGTAGAGTCTAAAATCTGCATTCTCGAGCACTGCCTGTGGATTGTATTTGTAATAGGGTGTATAGGTATTTAGCAGTCCATATTTGTTAGCCAGTTTCTGGTGGATAATATTACACAGCTGGTTGTGCCTGCGTAAATAATCCGTGTTGGCTATGGTTGAACATCCTGATGTGATGTGTTGTATGGTTTCCGATGTTTGTTGGCACCTTCTACACTTGTCCGTTGTAATAGTTGGGTCCCTGATAACAAATTTTGTAGTTGTTCGTATTAATTACTTGATCCTGAATGGCCATCATAAATCCTTCAGTCTCTGGGAACAGGGTACCGTCAGCAAGCCACCTATTTGATGCAATTTTATCAATGTGTGGTTGGTTTAGGTCGTGATGATGTCGACCATGTAGAGCTTTTTGGGCCCATTTTACTTGTTTTTCAGCATCTGTTGTTATTTCCAAGTCCATATGAGGGTCTGCTAAATTTAGAGGCGAGTATTTCTTATCTGCTCCTATGACAGACTTATGTAAATTAGATGACAGTGATTTTGTAATAAAGAAGTCTCGTAATCTATTTATCTGTTTGTTATGTAGATTTACTATATCGCATAAAGCTCTTCCTCCCTCCTTTCTCGTAGTGTTGTTCTAAGCACTGACGATGTTGGATGGTGACATCTGTACTTTGTCATCATAGTTCGGGTTGTTCTCTGCATATCTTCCAATTCGGTTTTTGTCCATTGTAAAATACCGAAAGAATAGGTCAACACAGGTACGGCATATGTATTAATGGCTCGGTTTAGATTTCCTGCGTTCAACTCAGATTTTAGTAGGGAACTTACCCTTTGTGAAAACTCATCCCTGATTTTAGCCTTGGACTGTTTTTGGTCTAACAATCTGGCTTGTTGAAATCCCAAGTATTTATAGGTTTCCCCATTCTGCATGGCAGCGATTATATCTCCATTAGGTAGCGCCACACCTCCATTGACAATTTTTCCCTTTTCGATGTTTAAAGTACGGCACTTATCTAAACCAAATTCCATGTGTATATCACTGGAGAACCTTTCAGTTATATCCAGAAGATGTTTGAATTTGTTGTTGATTAGAAGCAAAAATTTTGATGTCATCCATATAAAGGAGATGGGAAACGGTGTAGTTGGTGTTTCTATTAGTCTTAAGATTGAAGCCATATTTTGTGTCGTTATTATTATTATTATTAATATTATTATTATTATTATTATTATTATTATTATTATTATTATTATTATTATTATTATTATTATTATTATTATTATTATTATTATTATTATTATTATTATTATTGTTATTGTTATTATTATTATTATTATTAATATTATTATTATTATTAATAACATCATATTTTTAACGTGTTTAGATTAGCACTCGCTAACACGTAGATTGCGAGCTGACGGTAGCTCGCAAAGGTAACTTTGGTAGATTACAACGTATCTTTAAAAAAATTCAAAAACTACTCTAAAATGGTTTACAACCGATCAGCTCGCCCTAATTTTAGAGAACGATCTCAAATACTTTGGACTGAATAAATAAGCAAAGCACGGTGTCTCAGATAATTGCACAAAGAAGAAAAGGGGAAACGATAAAACAGTTTTTAGTAACTCTTTATTTATACTAAGAACGATAAATAACTGAACGTTTAAACTAAACTTCCACTATTTATTCAAAAAATAAAAATTCGCTTTAATTTAAGCGAATTTTTCGAATAAATAGTGGAAGTTTAGTTTAACCGTTCAGTAATTTATTGTTCTTAGTAAGATGAACTTCCACAAAGTAAAGGTTAACACAATAAATTTCTTTGTATGCATAGACTACACCTTGATATCTATGGTGGGAAATTAAATTTATTGTTTCCAATACAAGATTGAAGAAAACAGTAAATAAAGGATCGCCTTGTCGTAGACCTCTGATGAAGTTAAAGTTTTCAAACACTTAATCCTCTATCACAACTTTACTATTGGTTTCGTTCAAAAGTGATTTAGTTAACCTTATTATTTTTTGTGAGAGTTTATTGCTTTTTTTTTCATATGCTTGACGAAATAATAAATTTTACTCAACCTCAAAACAGCTAAAGTGACTTTTATGTGACCCAAATTAGCCAGTTAGCAAATTAAGCTTAAAAATAAGTTAAAATCAGTACAAGATACAAAATCCACTAAAGGTTTAAAGGAACATTAGCCCAACGGTCCTTTTAAAAAAAGACAGTGCAAGTTGCTGTAAGTCTATGTGAATTTCATGTTAAAAATTTAACTACAGGACTTGAACAATTATTAAAACTTGGTGAGCCGTTGATGCAGAAACTTCACCTTTCTTTTATGGAGTAAATAAATTATGGTATAACAAAAAACAGGTGTACACTTTTATTAAATATTCATTTGCTTTAGCTTACACGTATGGATATGTAGCAAAAAGTCATAAGGATTTACATGAAATTGAATATAAAAAGAGACAAGTTATAAAATAATGTCATGTGATATTTTTTCTTAATAAAACTTTTTGCTAAAATTAATAATAAAAAAGTTTCTTCTCTCGTGCAATACACAAATTTCAAAAACTCCTAGACTACTATATCCAGTAAAATAATTTTGGTTTTACTTACTCTAAAAATTTAACAATATTAAATTCTTGTCGTTCCATCTATCACGAGAATGTCAGTCATATAAATTTATCAAACTGTTGCATAAGACAATTCATACCGAATTGAATAACCGCAAAAAAACTTATTTAAACAATTAATTAATTGTTTATTTAACTTTTTACCATTGAATTAGTTTACCAACCATGGTGACGTTTATTTGCCCGAATCTGTTGATTATAAAAACATACCTAGCTTGTTAAGAACAGTAAACAGCCAAACGCCGAACTAAACTTTCACTATTTATTAGCAAAATACGCTTTTAAATGCTTACTGTTCCTAATAAGATGGACTTTTACATAGTAAGGGTTTGTACAATAAATTTCATACCTAGCTTGAACTAAAATATTGTTTAGACCTAAAACTTTTGACAAAGCAAACTTTAGTTTGTTCTGTTTTCGTATAAAATTAACTTTAGAAAATTTTAAATGTTATTCTATTTGTAAACAGCATTTAATAATATCCGAAATTATTATCCTCTAAGTAAAATCCGCCGCTATACCTACAGCTACAATGTACCAAAAAGAATTAGCCAATAAGGAGAAACTGTTGTGCATGTCTTGATCATATACTATGATTAATTACAGTCAACATACGAATAGTAAGTGATAACCTACAACAAAATTAGTTTGAGTAAAACCAGAGAAAAAAAGGTTCAGGACTTTCTTCAAAATAAATTTTAATTATACAGTATATTAAAAAATGATAAGATATGTAAATATTTTAACAAAAATACTTGATTTCACTTTCTCTAAACAAAGTTTTGGATTGAGAAATTGTGAACTCTCAATAAAAATACTTAAAGAGCCTGAATATAAAAAGAAATGAAATTATAAAAGCTGTGCATTATATTCATATTGGGTGCTAATAGAAATTATGAATTTTAATCTTACTTATCTTAATTATACAGTGTGTCCATAAAGTAACGCATAAAGTCATTTTTAGTTAAAATGATCGTTAGACAATAACTGAACCGGGTATTACTTTCGTCTCCAACATTCTATATAGTATAGCGGGTATTATGTTTTTCTTGTCTAATTCAGTGTTGTAGTTGATGGATATTATCAGATCTGTTTGTGTATATTTTAGGTATTAAATAACATCTCTATCTTTGCCACTGATACAAAAGTATATACCTGTCCTACATCTGCATATGACCAGTTCCAAGCTGATTTGCACAAAGTGTCAAAATCAGCAAAATAGGTATATACTTTTTTATACAAATTTAATAAGTACGTGAGACCAACTTTGGAGTTTTCTGATCATGTATGAAATGCGAAATGAAATGGAGCATGGAATTCCACCCATGGACAAAAAGAATTCCATATGGGCTACGCCGATCGTCCTATAAGATCGATTGGTTGTCCAACGTTCAGGGTTAGAAGGCTTCGAAGTGACTTAATACCTAGTAGTCTACAGAGCTCTAAATAATAAATTCGATTCTAATTTGCCACACATTTTTCCTTTAAATACTGATACTATGCTGTGGAGATATTCCTTCAAATTCAAATAACAATAATTTTACAAAAAATGCCGTGAAGGGTTTCTGTCAAATCGGACAATTGGGATTATCTTTCACTTTTTTCTGCTTCCACATAAAAGTTCTTAATGCTTTAAGCGCAAAACAGACTATCCTAGAGGGCTTTTCAACAAAGAAATGTTTTGTCCGCATGCGGACTCTTCGTTTTAACGTTTAATAAAAAAATTAGGTTTTTAATTACAATGCCAGCCGTTTCGCTAGAATTAGCCTAGATGTTATTAGCCCTAAGGGATTATCCTGGATATACTTCCCCCTAAGATCAGTATAACTGTGCAATGATATAAAAAAAAACAGGAAAAAACTATATCATGCTGATCTTTACAATAACTTAATATGTGTTACAACTACGTCTTATCTATGTATATAATGAAGACTGAATCAAAGCAAACAGTTTAATAGTGGAGAACTTCCAAGATTTATTTGTGGATCTGCTAGTTCTTAAAGGAAATCCAAATTTTGTTTTTATTACAAGTGTATAGTAGTTGGAGTGTAAGAGTGAGGCTGTGTGTTCACTTATCTGGTTATTTTAATCTATATGCTCTTGAATGTTCATTGAATCTTACTTCAAAATGTCTTTGTGTTTGACCTATATATATAGCATTACATTTAATTATAATCAAGTTATCTGTTCGAAAAGGAGCACCAAAACCGAGTTGTTATAGAATATGTAAAAGGGATACATGGTGTAAATCATTTAAAACAAATAAGTGCATACTATTTAATAAACTTTTTATTACATTTTCTTGAAGGGAGTGGTCCAACTGAACTAAACCATTATTCTTTAAGCTATCAAGAATTTCAAAGAATTGAAACATCAATCATAAAGTTAAGTATTACATTTTTTATACAGCAATGAAACTATTCAGGTTAAGTGTTGTAAAAATATATATTTTCATAAGTCTCCTTTTTGAGTAAATCGCAGTACATAAATTTTTAAGCCAATATTTCCTATTCAATCAAAGCATGAAAATTCTGAAGATAATAGAAACAAATTAACTTCATTGAAGCAGTGGATTTTTGTACAATTAAGATTAATTACAAATGAAATATGAAATAGAACATTTAACATACAATTTCGATATTTCAACTGGGTTTGTTTCAAAAATATTTACTACTTGGATTTATTTTTTAAACAATAAATATCTTACTTTATTACACCAATCATGTTTCTAAGAAAAACAACAAAATAATAAAATAAAATTAAAAACGACAACTTCGTTTGGGTGTAATTTTGCAATTAGGAAACAAATGCTAATACTTCACCTCTCAATTAGCACAGTTCTTTCCTTTTTGCGAATGCCCAACACATTCATGACAGTTGTGAATTTCAACTAAATCATATTTAAATAAAGCACCATCGATAATTACTTGCCCAGCCATTATTCAATGAAACAGTGCGAATTTTTTGAATTACCGCTGTTTCTATATCACAGCTACGCTTGCGCTCGGCTTATGATGAAAAGCTTTATAGACATGAAAGTTTATATAATGACCTTAAATTAAAAAAATGGGGTTTCATCCACCGTAAGCGCTAATTGAGATTGAGATGTCGAAAAGAAAAAAAATATTTTGAACGCCATTTTGAAATTTAAATTGTTCATCCACGTTTATTTTTATTGGTGTTATTTGTGTTTTAATTAGGTACTGTAAGTGTTATCAAGTGTGATAATAGCGTTGTTCGTAGGAAGATCTACAACAGTTCCAATGCGCATGCGATTTGTAGTTAAAAACGGTTGCTGATCGCACTACAAACAAAGCTAATAACTTTAAAATGGTTGGAGGGAATTGTTGTGGTGCTGGGTGTAGAGATATTATTATAAAGAATGGAAAAACTTTAGCGAAAAGATAGATAAAAACCCGATATTAGCAACACTCTTAAAGTTAGTTATAACCTAAAACAAATTTAGGAATGCAATTTACGTTTAACCATGCGCTAAGAAGCGTCTGAGAATGACCACTGCAATTCATCGCTAAAATTCTTCTTTCATACATGACTTAACTGCCAGGACTATTCAGACAACTCAATCACAATTATCGCTTACGGTGGATGGGTTTAACAGGGTAGTTAATAAAGAGACTGATGAACGATAAGGGGGAGTATTTCTTGGAATTTTTCATCAAGGTGCTGAAGGAGGAAGAGTTTCCGGAAGCGTGGAAAGTAGCCAGAGTGGTCCTGATGACGAAGACAGGTAGACAGGAGAAGCGGACAGGGGGCTACAGGCTCATCAGTCTGCTGTGCGAGATAAGTAGTGTTGAAGGGGGTAATAATAATAAAAACTGATAATTAAATGAATAGAAATGGGGTCAGCAAAATGGCAGTGTTGGTCATCGGTATTGGCACCGACGCTTTGGAAATGCGTGTTTGATGAGGTTTGTGGAATAAAATGTGAAGATAGATGACGTATGCCTGGTATGTAAGGCAAAAGGAGAGGCAGAGATAGAATGAAAGGCGGAGAACTTGTATAGAAAGATTATGGAATTGGAGGTGGCTGAAGAGAAGACAGTAGGATTACTGGTGAAGTGACTCAGCAAGGCGAGGGAGTTGGAGGTGATCGTGAAGGGAAATAACATTCAGAAAGAGGAATCGGTGAAATACCTAGAGGAGAGTGATGTGTAATACGAAAGGACCGAGAGAATGAAAGAGAAGAGTTATTGGTAGAACGATTGAGTAGAGTATGCTGTACGGGTCGGAAGTGTAGGGTGAAAGAGCGGGAGTACATGCAAGGATTAAACCACTACTGAGGGTTTATAGAGAAATGTTGCTGAGGGTGGTGTAAGGGTACAGGATAGTGGGACAGTTAGCAGCAGCAGTGCTGGCAAGATCCTGAGGTCTAAATTAATGAGTTTGGGAAAAAAAGTGGATCGGATGAGGACGCATTTTGTTAAAATACATTAAATAAATGCAAACATATGGACCAATAATTTATATTTCTCACAATACCATCCCATACGTTGATTGTTTGTGGTCTTTGTGGTCAGTGTGGATTTTCATACCAATAACGAATGTTTTGCCGATTAACAAGACTGTTCAAATGAAACGTTGCCTTATTCAAAACTATAACGTCAATTAAATTGTTATTTTCGTTCATTATATGTACTCGCAGAATTTAGTCCTGCCACCAAAGTCATCTTGAGCCAAGTTATGTATAAGACTACATAATAAGAATGGCATTTTTTCTTCGTAAAAACTTTGGATGCTGAAGATCTTTCAATGCCAAAATCCCTAGATAAGCCTCGTACTGTACAGTGTGGATTTTCTACTGCTGAAAAAATTTATTTATTACTTTTTGGTCTACCTTGCTTTGCTGCATTCTCAATTCTCTGTGTTTTCGCTTTATTGTGCTTACCGTAGATTGTGAAATAGATTCAATCCTATCACTTTTTAAAAATGATAAATTACTTGGATAGTTTTTCACTTAAGTGAACCTTCTTTTAAGCTTTAGCTTTAATGTTTCTGGCAATGTTTAACGTCAAATGAAAAAAGTTAAGAATTAAAAATATTTTATGGCACATTTTTAAAGTACCAATAAAAGCTAGATACAATAACACAAATAATGTCAGTTGTTTTTAATAGTGTATCAAAGTAGTTGTATAACAATAGGAAGTTTCATTTAAAGTGTTTTTTACGCTTATTCTTCATTTCTTATTTGTAAGTAGTTGGGAATTTTTCCGTCTCTGTATGAATTAAGCAATATCTTAGGATACTACTAGGCTTGAGAGAGATAATGGGCCACTGAACTACGAAAAAATATTTCAAATCCAATGAATATTATTGAACTGACCATACCTAAAAAATCGCTTAGCGAAAAATCACTCAGCATATAAGCTAGTCAGTCTGTTTCCAATTCAGTTTGATTTCTAAGCAATTTTAGTTTCCATGAGTTATTCAAATATGTTTTTATTCCGAGGGTAATGTATTTGTCTGGAATGTACACCATATACTCCTTTTGCTTTTTAACACTCTATAAATGGATCATCTTCTAAAAGAAGGGTAACTCGACGCGTTCATGAGAGAGTATGAAGAAAACTGATATTAATCGCATTTCTGTGGACAGTTTCTCGCTTGTCGCCCGCTACATTGTCGTGAACGATTTGTCTCGCGCGATGAATCACTCATAACCCTGGCATATTTGGAGGATTTAGATTTGGATTTGGAGGAAATTAATATTTGAATAAAATAGTGAAAGTTTAATGAAATTTATTGTACTAATCATTACTATGCAACTAAACGGCTGAACGAAATGTCAACTATTTATTCGAAAAATACGTTTTAAATTCAATTACAGCTGTCCATTCCTAAAAAGATTTATAAGCTTCTGGATTCCCATAAAGTAACTCATTATGTAGACTCCAAGACACCTTTTCCGATGTCTTTTCTTTGTAACAAATTATCTTGCCAGGTTTTCCTATGTTTTCTTTTCTGTTTCTTAGTACTGCGTGTTTGAAATATTAAGTATATACAACGATAAAATTTTACATTCCAGATGTAGTTCTTGCACATCCATTTTATTAAATTACGACTACTAAATACAACTAAACTTAATAAACTTGAGATAAATAATTAAAAAAATATTAAAAAGTAACTACACTATAGAACAAATCTATTATTTTTAAAAGATGGACTAAAGACGCAGAATCCGAACACATATTGTTCAATAAATTCTTATGAGGCTCAAAACTAAAGGAGAAAGTAGGAAGTGGAGTCTTTTCAGAGTCCCCAACCTTCAATATATGATTTCAAGCAGAAATAGTAGTTATAAATAAATAAATATTAGTTTATGGCTCGAACCGAGTCGACGTTGTTTTGAAGTGCTGTATTTAAATTATAGAAATCAGTGCAAAATGGGAAAGAACAGGTAGATGATTTAAAGTTTTGTGGAAGTAGACTAACTACGGTCATTCTCGTAAGTTCATTTTATGTGGTTATTTCATAATGAAAGGAACGAGAAATTTGGTCAAGGTAGATGATGAACTGAAGAATTTATTGGTGAAATTACCAAAAAGATAGCTGAAGGGTATTAATGAAAAGCAAAATGAAGTTATTCGAGAGCTAATGGAAAAGCAGGAAAGATGTGAAGAAACGATTAGAAATTGTAATATTTTATTTTACGGAGTGGCCGAAAACAAGGAAGAAAATTGTAGACAATTGATGAAAAATATATTTGCTGGGAATTTGAAAATACAAGAAAATACTATTGAAACTTGTTTTAGAATCGGTAAACATACAAACAAGCCTAGACCTATACTTGTAAAATGTTCATCCACTATTTGTAAGGAGTTTGTTTATAGTAATAAAAAATTATTAAAGACAACCAATATTGAAATTTATTGTACAAACCCTTACTACGTGAAAGTTCATCTTATTAAGAACAGTAAACAACTAAAAGCTCAATCTAACGATGCTAGTTCTATAGCGAAACGGCCGTCATTACATTTAAAGTATTTTACGAATAAATAGTGAAAGTTAATTCAACCTTTTAGTTGTTTACTGTTCTCAACAACCAATATTGTTCCCGAGGGCTGGGTGCCTACCGGGCGCGTCCCCAGGTGGCGGATAGGGGATCCCCAGGAGAGCCGCTGAACTGCTTAAGCAGGTATAACACTACAATTTAGCAGGGAAGCGGCGAAGCTGGGGTGTGCATCTATACGGGTGGCACGGTCTGGTATGAGCAGCTGATAACTGCAAGATTGCCAGATTGGTCATTCCTAAGGTCGCACCGCGGACCAACCCCCCCAATCCAAGGTGTAAGGTAACGTGCCGAGGGATGAATGGCCGCAGGGGCATATGCGGTCGCGAACGTTCCCCTGGGGGAACCGGGCGAAACCCCCTTGTATGCAGCCTTACTCCGGCATACGGGGCTCTGCCGGAGTGGACCAACATTCCCTAGCTACTCGTGGGAACAACCATGTATAAGAAAAACGAAAAAGAAAAACCAAAGCGGGAATACACCGCCACATCTAAGGAGAAGGGGAAGGGAGGAAAACACTCCCCCTCAACCTCTCGGGAAGCTCCCCGTGAGGCAGGAAAGTCGAGGACCAGGCCCTCAGACTCCACTGTGGGAACACACCACACGGACAAATCTGAGGTGAGGAAGACCCTCCAAAGGCCCTCAACTTCAAGACATCCTCCACTCCCAAACTTGGGAGAACCTGGAGGCAGGGACGACCCACTGAGACGTGGGCTCAGCGGAGCGGGCTGCAGATGGTACCTGAGGTACCTCAGTCAGGGAATTTCCCCTGAAGCAGCAAGGAAAAAGGCCTTGGATCATAAAAGCCAAGAGCCCTCTTTTCAAAAAAGAAAGCGGACTGAGACGGTCATCAGTCCTGCTCAGAAAGTGACGAAAAGAAGGAAGGAGGAAGTGGGAAAAAAGACCACTTTCTCAGTAGGCACGAGCAGCTATGCAGCTGCTCTAAAATCGGAGAAGATTGCCATTCTTCCCAAAGGGTTCCCTGAGATCATCCTCAGTCCGGAACAGCAGACTTTGGTGGAGGAGGCAATAGTGCAGGAAATGTTCGCTGGATGGGAGCACAAGCTCCAGTTCGGCGGCATTCACTTTAAGCCGGGTTACTTGGTAGTTGACTGTGAAACACCACAGTCAGCGGAGTGGCTAAGGCTGAAGGTGCCACACATTAGGAAGTGGGAGGGGGGAGAACTCACAACATGTAAGGGAGACGACATCCCTAGATCACATGTTGTGACAGTCTTCCTCCCCAGAAGCAAGGGGCTATCAGCTGAGAAATTACTTCAGCTGATAGAGATCCAGAACGAGGGCCTAATGACGAGTAGGTGGAAGGTCCTGAGTGTCAAAGAAGAGGCAGCAGGGCAACTCTTGAGGGCGGCAATAGATGAGCTATCTTGCGCTACCCTCAAGAAAAATGGATGCACCATTTTCTACCGGTTCGGGAAAATCCCCGTTCACGGTATAAAACGAGAAACAGGTAAAGAAGAGGAGACTCCGGGGACCAGCGGTGGGCCAGTAACCACCGAAGGCGAGGAAGCGCCTCCGGTGCCCTCTACATCGCGGTGTACTGATGTGCCCAGCGATGCCGAGAGCATCGGAGACTACCACATCACCGATCTCTATCGGGATTCGGGAACCGAGGGAACCGACATGGAATTAGAAGAAGACAAGGACAAAACACTTGTCGGGGGGAAGAAGAAACAGGTAAGTAGGAGCGGGAAGGGGAGGGAAAAAGAAAAAAAATGGCGGGAATTAACATCGCTCAGATAAACGCCCATCACGCCAAGGGATCATCGGCGGTTATTATAAGGACGTTTATCAGAAACCAAATGGGATTAGTACTGATCCAGGAACCATGGGTTCGTGATGGTCAGGTGAGAGGACTCGCAAGTAGGGATGCCAAGTTAATATATAAAGTAAGTAATGTTGACAAACCCAGAGCATGCATCTTGGTAAGTAACAGTATTAATTACTTTTGTGTTTCAGAATTCATGACGAGAGACCTTGTTCCGATTCGAGCAAACCTCGAGTTTGAGAATAGACGTCAAGAAGTCATGATAGCATCATGCTACTTTGCAGGGGACGGGACTGCACCGCCCACAGAACTGCAAAGGCTAGTCGAGTACTGTAAACAGAAGAAGCTGCCGCTTCTCATAGGATGCGACGCTAACGGTCACAATACCATATGGGGAAGCACAGACACCAACGATAGAGGTGAGAAAATTTTAGAATTTATACTTAATAAGAATCTTGTTATACACAATATAGGGAATACCCCTACTTTTGTAACCAGAACAAGACAGGAAGTACTCGATATAACACTAAGTACACCGAACCTTAAGGATAGGGTGAAAGATTGGAGAGTATCGAACGAACCATCCCTCTCTGATCATAGAATGATTATGTTCAGGTTAGAGTGTAATCCTCCTGAGCCAGCACTCAGGAGAAACCCCAGGAAAACTAACTGGGAAAATTACAACACTAACCTGAACATAAATCTTGCAAATCTCAAGAATAAAAGAAATGCCAGGAATCATCTGGCATTAGAAAACGATCTCATAGAGCTGAACGAGGCAATACTCGATGCCTATGAATCCAGTTGTCCCCTCCAAAGGACTAGAAAAGCAAAAGATGCGATATGGTGGAACAGTCATCTGTCAAACCTAAGATCCGAGACGCGACAGCTCTTCAACAGAGCCAAACGTAATGGAGATTGGCAGAGCTACACCGAGAAACTTACATCATACAACAAGGAGATTAGAAAAGCTAAAAGAAACAGCTTCAGAAAATTCTGCAAAGAAATAGACGCTACACCCTCTGCAGCAAGGCTACACAAAATCTTGGCAAAAGGAAAAGTAGACACTGTAATGGCACTACGGAAGCCAGACGGAAGCTTCACAGAAAGCGAAAAAGAACGAGCTCTGCTCCTATTAGAAACTCACTTTCCCGGAGGAATTGTCCCTTCGGGAACAACAAGAGAGAAAACTAAAAGACCTACCAGGGAAGACACTGCAATGGCAAAACACATATGCAGTGAGGAACGGCTGAGATGGGCTATGAACACCTTCCAGCCGTTCAAAACCCCTGGAACGGACGGAATATTTCCTGCCCTACTCCAACAGGGCCAAAAGGCAATAATTCCACACTTGATCCGAATTAGTCGGAGCAGTCTTGAACTGGGATACATACCAGAAGCGTGGAGAAGGGCCAAAATCACCTTCATCCCAAAAGTAGGGAAACGGGACACTACGCACCCCAAATCCCTTAGACCGATCAGCCTCACATCGTTTGTTCTAAAAACGATGGAAAAAGCTGTAGACAACTACATTAGAACAGAAATCTTGGAACAGGTGCCATTGCACCCTCGTCAACATGCGTACCAAGCGGGAAAGTCCACGGAAACCGCTTTAACACAGTTGACGGACGAAATCCAAGACGCACTGAACAAAAAAGAGACCGTGGTATGTGCCTTTCTAGACATAGAAGGGGCCTTTGACAATACGCCACATGAGGCAGTCAAAAGAGCACTGATTGAGAAAGGAGTAGATAGAACGACTTCCAGTTGGATGTCGCAACTGCTATCTACAAGAATCGCAGAAATGGAGGCAGGACAAGACACTATCTCCATTAATGTGACCAGAGGCTGTCCACAGGGGGGAGTTGCATCCCCGCTTATGTGGAGTCTCACTGTGGACAGTCTGCTCTGTCAATTGACTAGGGAAGGCATACCATGTCAAGGGTATTCCGACGACATGGTTATCCTGGCAAAAGGGAAGTATGAAAACGTCCTCTGTGATATTGTTCAAAGAGGATTGAACATTGCGGAACAATGGTGTGACTCGGTGGGACCGACCCCACCAAAACCACACTAGTAGCCTTTACAAGGAAAAAGAAACCTAATCTAAAAATCATAAAAATAGGGGAGAACATCGTCGAGTGGAAAACAGAGGTAAAATATCTAGGGCTAATCCTAGATAGCAGGTTACTCTGGAACAAACACGAAGACGAAGTAATACACAAAGCAACCAAGGCCCTCATGGTGTGTAGGAACATTGCAGGGAAGAACTGGGGATGTAACCCACGTATCCTGCAATGGATGTACACAGCAATAGTGAGACCATTAATCACATATGGGGCAGTGGCTTGGGGCGTAAGGGCTAATCTGAACACGACGAGGAAAAACCTCTCGAAGATTCAAAGACTAGCCTGTTCATGTATCACTGGAGCAATGGGAACTTGCCCCACTGCTGCAATGGAGGTGATTTTAAACTTGACCCCACTGCACATTCTGCTAGAAAGTGTAAGGAAGAAAACAATATATAGAATGATCAAAGAAGGAATTATCAGGGAAAAACCTCGATCACTTCACTTTGATCAAACTTGGGAAATGCCCCAAGATGATATGCCAAAGAAATTCAACTTTGTGAGAAAATTCATCACAAAGTTGAGTAACAAATCTGAATGGGATGAAGACACCATACAGAATTTAAACCAGAATACCATAAAGTGGTATACGGACGGTTCCAAGCTAGACGAGGGAAGTGGGATAGGAGTTTTTGGACCGAGAGCCAAATACTCAGAAAGCTTGGGCACATACCCGAGCATCTTTCAAGCAGAAGTCCGCGCCATCGAAAGATGTGTGGAATTCAATATTGGAAGAAACTACCGCAGACAAGAGATTGTGATCATGTCGGATAGTCAAGCAGCCATCAAAGCGCTGAGTTCAAATATAATCAGTTCGAAGATGGTTTGGGAATGCCTAGGCAAACTAAATGAACTAGGCCAGAAGAACACTGTCACCCTCCTATGGGTCCCGGGACCCATAGGGGAACGAAACAGCAGATAAGCTGGCAAAAAAAGGAGCTGAAACCCCACATTTGGGACCAGAACCATCTTGTGGGATCAGCAGTAGAGTAATCTTAGGAAAACTAAGGGAGGAAATGGAGAAAGAAAAATCCAAGTACTGGAATCAGCTGGAAGGACTGAGGCAATCTAAGATACTACTGGGGAACTATGACCAGAAGAGATCTCTTAGCTGCCTCAACCTCAGTAAAAAAGGCTCCGTATTCTAACGGGAATATTAACCGGGCATTGCCGGTTAAGAAGCCACATGAAGAAACTAGGGTTAGCAGATGAAGCAAAGTGCAGATTCTGTGAGGAAGAGGATGAAACCTCAATACATATACTCTCAGAATGTCCTGCCTTGCAAAATTCTAGGGCTAGATACCTAGGAGCACATGAAATAGAGGAAGGGGATCTACCTAATTTGAAGCCCGACGATGTCCTAAACTTCCTCAGGAAAATAGGACTCGAAGAGCTGCTATAAATCTGAGAAAACATCAGAACGTGGCAAGTAAGGGGGGACACAATAGATCCTATGGGTCGCAGTGTAATCATCACCCCTAACTCATTCATACATTCATTCATTCATTCAACCAATATTGTTGCTGGAGAGGACTTAACACCTACAGAAGTAAAAATTTTAAAATCAGCTTTGCAGAAGGTTGCAAAAAATGGTAAATTTTGGACAAAATACGGTAATGTTTTTGTTAAATTTAATAATTCTAATAAAATAGTGAAAAGATGGACGACATTAAAACAATAAAATAAGTATCATAAATAAAATAAACGTATCACATATAAAATGTATCATATTACATTACTGATTCCCTTTTGATTTTATTTTTTCTTTTGGTTTTTTTTATTTTTTTTGTCAAGTTGGTACATAATATATTGCTGTGGTTTGTATTATTTGTACATTTTTTTTAAATAGGGTTTTGCATATTTTATTTATATTTTATGTGGATTATACAGCTCTAACAATTGTATTTCCAATTGATATACACCTTAGTGTATCGATTAAAAATAATATTATTTATTTTATTTTGATAAACTTATTTATAGTTTTTGTAAACATTTTTTGGTAATTAACAATACTTGTAGGTAGTTTAAAAATGCACTTTTGCGGTTGGGGTTTGCCAATGCTAGATCGCTATTACCTTCAATACGAGATGTAAAACAAATTATTTTCAAGAATAATTTTGATGTATTTTTAATATCTGAATCGTGGTTAAAATATAGTATAGATTATTTAGCTTTGACTGTCAATGGGTTCTATTTATTTAGAGCTGGGATACATTACGCAGCGAAATAATTGTGAATGATAAAGATTATGTTTGGGGGCAACTATGGATTAAGCTAACTATCAAAAAAAAAACGTACGGTATAGGAGTTATTTATTAGACTTTGATAACTCAGATGTAAAAAAATTGAATTGCATCCTTGAACAACTCAATTTAATACAGAAAATTAATGAACCAACAAGAGTTGCCGCAATCACGGTAACTCTTTTAGATTATGTTATATTACCAAAGAGTTCTGAGTGTGATGTGGGAGTTATGCAAAAGGTTATTTCAAACCATTCAATGTTATTCTGTCATTTAAAAATTGATGGCAACATTAAAACCCAAAAGTTCGTTAGTTACAGAAGTTTCAAAAATTTTAATGTCATCCTTTCAAAATGATTTATTCAATATAGTTTTTTTTAGAATTTTTGATTTAACCACAGTGAATGAAAAATTATCATACTTAGTAAATTCTCTGATTCATCTCTTTGATAGACAAAGCTTTAAGTAAATATAAGCGAACTGGATCTGAAGTTGATTTCCGGATATACAAACAGCTGCGCAATTTTAAATTTCACTCTATTAAAAGAGAAAAGCGGGTATATTTTATTCAACAATTCAGTAATATCAATCCCAAAACCATATGGCATACTCTAAAATATAATACATTTTACCCGAAAAAAAAAATTAATTTACCAACTGATCTCAATAATTGAAATTAATAAATTTTTGATTGAATCTATTCCGCAGATTAAGCCATCAGAAGTTATTAAAAATTTTTATAAATCAAATAAACGTGTAGAATGTACGTTTTAATTTCATGAAGTAAATGATTTTTTTGTCTATAAAACACTTTGGGAAATTAAGACTGGAGCTGTAGGTTGTGATAACTTAAATGTAAATTTGCTTAAATTGTGTTGTCCGCATATAATACATCACTTAGTTAATTGTTGTATAACTGATTGTGTTTTTCCAACTTCATGGAAAAAGCAATAATTAAGGTTTTGTCCAGAAAGCAAAATCCTGTTGAATTTAAAGATTTACGCACTATAAGTATACTGCCCACCTTGTCTAAAATTTTAGAAAGAAACTTGGAAGCACAAATTAAAGATTATTTATATAAAAATGATTTGCTTCCTTCTATTCAATCTGGTTTTCGTAAAGGATACAGTTGTACTACGGCATTACTTCATATAACTGATGATATTTTATAGGCAGCAGATCAGGGTGTGTGCACAATATTGGTATTATTAGATTTTAGTCGAGCATTTGATACCATACATTATGAGCTTATGATTAGCATATTAAAATATATAGAATGCTCTAATAATGCTTGTTCTTTAATGGAAAGTTTTCTTTAATCTAGACAACGGCAAGTTTCTATAAATCGTTCAAACTCAGATTTTTTTTCCCTTACATCGGGTGTTCCACAAGGTTCGATCTTGGGACCCTTATTATTTTCTATATATACTTCTCAGCTCATTACTTAAATTGAAAACTGTAAGGAGCATTTGTATGCGGATGATACTCAGCTGTACCTACACTTTAAGCCAACTGATATGGAAAATGCCTGCACTACAGTAAATAAAAATTTAAAAGTATTTATTGACTACGCAAGTGAACATTGTCCATTAATTAATCCAATAAAATATAAAGTCATGGTATTTGGTAGTAAATATCATTATCAGAGTTTGTTGCCTTTCATTAATATTTATATTGATGACAAGAAGCTTGAAGTGATAAGAGATGCAAAAAATTTGGGTGTTACTCTAGATACTAAGATTTAAGATTTGAAAAACACATTAATACTTTATTACAGCGAGCTTACTGTAATATCAAAATGATTTATGGAAATCGTAATTTGCTACCATTTAACATAAAGAAACAGTTATTTGAAATACTTGTGCTATCCTTATTTAATTGCGCAGATGCGGTATATGGACCAAACTTAACCGTTGTTTACAAGAATAAAGTTCAAAAGGTACAACATTCCTGTCTTCGTATGCTTTTTGGTTTAAAAAGGCGGAACAGAGAGTCGTTTAAACTTAAAGAAATAAAATGGTTAAATATGGAGAATAGGAGAAAGCTTCAATATCTCACGCTTTGTCACAAAATAATTGTAGATAAAAAACCATCCTATTTACATAGAAAAATAACTCTTACCATTGCGATACTCATAATATAAATATTAGAAACAGAGGACTCTTGACTATACCCATCTTTTCAACCGAGCTTTATCGACGATCTTATACTTATCAAATCAGCAATTTATACAATAGTATTCCACATAGATTCAAAGCATTAATGTGTTTAAATTTAAATAAGCTCTTAAAAGACATCTGGTTTCTTAATATTATAATATTAGCAATAAGGTACACCTTTCTCTCATGTGTGCTAAAGACTTTTGAGAGAATAATCAAAAATAGACTAGAGTGGTGGTTAAATCAGAACCGAATATTACCCATAACTCAATATGGCTTTAAAAAGGGTTCGGCACTATTGATGCGACATCACACATTACCACAGATATACAGAACACATTCTCAGAAAATGAACACCTATTTGCAACATTCTTAGACCTTCAAGATGCGTACAATACAGTGACATTCCAATATTAAAAGAAAAAATGAATGAATTGAACTTACCCGAACGAATCAGTAATCTATTATGTCAAATGCTATCAAATAGGAAAGTATATATTAGACACAATAATTCCCTAATCTGACCACGACACACCTCTCTGGGACTACCTCAGGGATCAACATTATCTCCTCTATTATTTAATATATTTACCGCATTTTTACACTCGGTAACAGAAACAACTATAATACAATATGCAGATGACATTGTCTTATATTCCCAGGAAAAGAAATACGATTATGGGTTAAAGAAACTAAAGAACTCATTTATTTCTTTAATGACCACCATCCAGGACCTAGAACTTCAGATCGCGCCTCATAAGTCAAGTATCAACGTCTTTTCTAGACACAATGTCCTAAAACCTGAAAATATTTAACTATGTAATGCTCCAATACCATACAAAGATGAAGTTAAATATTTAGGAATAGTTTTGGATAGCAAACTAATGTGGAAACCATTTATAGGACTCATACGACTAAAGTGCACAAAAGCTATAAATTTCCTGAAAATGATTACGAGGACGTGGTGGGGAGCTAGTCCAGATATTGCACTTCTGTTTTACAGAGCTTACATCCGGTCTATAATGGATTATGGAAGCATACCGTATGGGTCAGCAAATGACACAAACCTAAAACAGCTAGCAATGAAGGCAATGAAGTCTATACCTGTTGAAGCAATGAAAGTGGAAGCAAAAGAGCCGCCACTAAAATTAAGAAGAAACAATGATGTTAAAATGCAAACTAAAACTATCGCCACTAGTCCATAAAGTATCTGATTTAAACCGCAACGATTTGACCAAAATATTCTGAATAAAAAAATTCTCCTCCACTATGTATAGGCTTTCGTAATACGAGCAATACGACTTTGATGCAATACACAAGAGTTAAATACCTTGATTTATATCAAAACAAACCAAAAATTATAATACCGAAATACTCTGAAGCATGAAAGAATGAGGTAGGTACAGGGTGTGCATTTTTTATCCCCAAAGGAAAAATAGGAAAAAAGTTCAAAATCAACCACAACAGTTCGATTTACACCGCAGAGGCATACGGAATATTGAAAGCTGTAGAATACGTAGCATCTCGAAATCAACATAAAAACATTACTGTATTTTTTTGATTCACTATCTGTCCTACAAAGTATAAATAAAACAAACAATCCAAGCTCTCTCGCTACGCACCCCTATATCTACAAAATTTAAGCCATCTTAGGAAAACTCACCTCAAGGAAATTCAACATACAATTGGCTTGGGTAAAAGCTCACATAGGCATAAAACAAAACGAATACGTAGATACATTAGCAAAAGAAAACATCGAAACAGGAGAAGCATATTTGGAGAATAATTGCCTATCGGATTGCATTAACATATACAAAAACAATCTGTATAAAAAATGGTCTGATAATAATGGCAATCTATGACTTAGGTTTACCGAGATAAAGGTTTTTTAAATATAATGATAGTTCTTACACCATCAATTAATAATTTTGAAATAAAGTATATTACACGAATAAAGCTTTGAACTTACCCCAGTATATATCTCCGTTGATTCATCACCGTATGAGCGGCTGATAGAGCTATAGCTTGGGACGGTCTTCTAAGTGCTTGAATGATGGCTGAAGCTCTTCGAGAATTACTTCTTGAATTATTAGTGCTATCTAATATTTGTTCAGATGGTCCTCTGTTTATAGAATTCGGTGTATCATTGACTAATACGTAATGTAATTGAGAAGAATTAGAAGTTTGACAATTCGGAGATCCCATTGCTTGGAGAGACGGTGGTGATGCTGGTAATAGAAATGCATGGCCCTCTGCACTTGGATTTGGCGATGGAGGGGGACTGCAAATTAAATTTAAAATAATATATAATGTGAGCTGTTCGAGTAATATAAAATCATTCATCATTAGGGTTGTGAATGATATATACCTTGTCCAGTGTAAATATAAGTGCTCGTCATCAAAGTGAACAAATCGGTCTGTTCGTTTGGCTTCCTTCGTTCGATTGCTACTGTCAATGAGTATCTTTTTCACTGTAAAAGTGATATATATTGAAATTCTTTGTCTGGCGGACTATTTAAATCATCCAAAAGTTGAATTTTCAAATCGACATAAAAACCATGTGAGAATAAATTCAATAAGATTAATTAATTTCCTAGTATGATTTTGTGTACCCCTAACTATTAACATTGAGGAAAACATCATATTTTTGTTGTTTTGCAGTTATCAGTGTTAAAGGCAGTAAACCATAGACGTGCGTTTTCAAAATTAAATTAATATGGAAATAGAAATATTTAATTTGTTTTAGTTATTTATACCTAGATTACCAATTTTAGATAGATAAACATAATTCGTAAGTAGTAATTTAATTTGGGTAAAATGAAGAAAAAGTCAATATTATTTTAGGCATTTTGTTTTAGGCATATGTTTATTTACAAAATATGTATATAATATGTACAGATAATTACAATTACTTATAAATTAATATGAGGAGCTAAAAAAACAATTAAGTAGGTATATGAGAAAAAAAACCAACCGCAAGGATAAAATTTGACGAGAAACATGCAAAAAATACGACAATATTAAATCTTAAAAAATAAAAATCTAAAAATAAAATTAAAGTACATAAATTAATCATTTTAAAGTTATGGTTCCTCGCACTCTGTGTCAGAAGATTCACCATCTGATTCTAGAGAAATTACAATGGGCTCTATAGTAATATCAATTATGTTATCTAGCTCCCACATTTTTTTTTCTATTTCTGTAACGTGCCTAATACATTTTTGCCAATTTTCACTTGTTACTTCAGATAATGCCTTATTGAAGAGATTTTTAACATCTGATCATTTAAAAGTAGTGTTATTTCTGGCAACATAACCTTTAACTTGAGCCCATATCAATTCTATCGGATTCAGCTCACAATGGTAGGGTGGTAAACGAAGTATTTCAATTTCTCGTTTTTTGGCTATCTCCTCAATATTATATTTTTTATAATTTTGCTTATGTTTTTTAGCAATAGTTAACAATTCTGCCCTCAGCACTGTATTGTCAAAGGCTAAATTTTTAGAAGATAACCATTTTGCAATTTCATCCTTTTTCCATTTAGTGGTTGGTAAAGGTTCAAGTAATCTGGAGTGGTAACTTGCATTGTCCATTACAATAACCGATCCTTTTGGTATGAATTGAATCATCTGTTTAAAATATTCCTCAAACACGTCTTCATTCATTTCTTCGTGATAATCAACGGTTTTTTTTATTCAAATAAGAGTAAACCATTCTCAAGAAAACCGTTTGTACTGCCTATATGACAAATAATTAATCTTTTACCTTTTCCTATAGGTTCCTTAAAACCAGTAGTATATCCTTCTAGAAAAGCTTGATGGGATGATTTTATATTTTTGTCTTTCCAAACTCTTCCTACACAATGTCCTTCATTAACCCATGTTTCATCTAAATAATAAAGGTTTTTATTTTGAGCTTTAATTTGTTGTATTCTTCTGAGGTACTGTCTTCTTCAACATACAATTTCTTCAGAATCAATTAGCATTGAGTGTCTGTCTGCCCATTTTTTCAAATTTAAAGTTTAACTCATGTAACGTTTTCCATAGTTTATCCCGGCTTATTGTGGGTAAATCAACATCATTCGTAATGGCTTGCAAAACTTTATCTAAAGTTGGTATTTGCTTGTTTATAAAAAATGAGTGAACAAGCTTACGAATAGCATTTATAAAAAACTCGTCCACGTTGACTTTTAATAGTTTTTGTCTACCTGGTTTCGGCTTTGGTGAGGTTACTCCACCTGATTTTTCCTTCTTTAGAACTCTATATATTGTAGATTTTCCATATCCCATTGCCTTAGATGTTGTTTCAACTACACTGTCAATAGTGTTTGAGGGATTTTGATGTTTAAAATAGTGGTACACATTCACTACAGCACTCTTTTCATTGAGCGATAAATGGTCTAGTTTTAATTTTTTCACTGGCGTATACTCACAAACTGCTTCCATTTTTAGTCACTACTATTTGTCACGTTTATCGAAAATCAAATAACTGCATTTCTAGAAACTTAAGCACTATTTAAGTCAAAATATCTGTCATTAGAAGCTGTTGCCATTCGGAGGTCGTTAAATAACAATTATCCCTTTCTAATCTGGTTACGCCTTTGACGCACGTTAATCCTCTTAGGCCTACTGTAGTAACAATGAAAGATCATAAAATAATGTGATAGTCCAAGAAATTTAATAAATTTTGTATTGAAATTAACAAAAACAATTTAGAATGCATTACAAATATTGAAGTTTTACCGCACGTACTGTACTATAGTTTTGCATACCGAATTAGTTTTTATTCTGGGAATTTACCCTCTCTTGATTTTCAAATACAGTATAGTAACAAACCATATATAATTAATATATTTTATCGATAAAAACAATTTACGCGCAATAACATGTCTAAAGAATCATTTTTCCTTGATAAATTATAAAGTAGACCATATGGAATAGGGCCCCCGGCAAGTCGAGCGCGAAACAAACACTGTTTAACTATCCTTTACTGTAACCATTTTCAGGCCCAAATTTGAGAACCTCTGAATAAAATCAGATCGCAGAAATTTTTGGTCATCCAGTTTCAAAATTTCAAGTTTGTAGGTCATCTAGTTCCGAAGTAAAGGATGTTTTGTCGGTATTTTGGATATGATGAAAATCTATTAAAAACATTTATATATAATTCTGACTAGCTTCCTAAAGCTCCTCAAAAAATCTGCCCGTTACGCGTTACCTTAATAAGTTAACGCTTTGACTTTTTACGGTTATGTTAAGGACTATAAAATAAAATTATAGAAATAATGCCATAATTTCTTAATTTTTTTGTCAAGGATGACTTAAATATTAAGGAAAGCCAATGTCAAACTCCAGTGAACATTTTTGCTACCCAATCAACTCCACATCAGAAAACATAATTCTTGGCGTCAAGTTAGTTTCAAAAAATGAACAGTTAGTGGACCTGGTGTATTTTTTCTGATACCTAATTGTTCACTTCTTTAAGAAAATGTGCTATGGATTTTCTTAATAAAATTAAAAACTAGATTCACATTTTCAGTTTTAAATCTTTTATTTGTTATTAATAGGTCAATGCTTTTCCATACAACTTTACCGACTTTGGTTGCAGCAACTGAAAATTTAGTTTAGAATTGTTAAAATTTACACCAGTAAAACGGTGATACCCGCACACGTTGCTAGATGGCGCGGACTTAAAACGCGCTTAGGCGTAAATACTGCTACTGTAAAAGAATCAGAACCGGAAAATAGGAAAAGAAAGAGTTCTAATAACAAAAAAACTGTCAAATAAGAAAATTCATAAACTTAATATCAGCGGAGATGGAACTATTTATTTTCTTATTTGCTCAAACATTACTTATTTATGGTCGACTGAGTCATCTTGATATGACCGACTGGAATTTGTTGTCCTGTGATATTACCTGTTCTCCATTTAAGGTAAGAGATTTGTGATTGTTATTGAATCATTTATAGTATATGTTGATTACATTTGTAAAAATATTGTTACCATAGTGCTATCTTTTATTAATATTTTATATAACCACCTAAATTATACAACCCATTTTATGGAATGTTTAACCATTCAACTATTTTATTCGGCTAGATCACAGAAATGAGTTGCTCAATAAACGACAACGTCACATGGTTTGTCTGAATGATACCACGCGCAGAAGCTGTTATACTATGAAATTTGACAGAGGCTCTTTAATTATTTCAAGCATTGATGCCGAAGCAATTGTAACAAAGTTATATTGGTGTTTTTTGGCGAAAATATAAGTAATATAAAATGAAATTTAGTGAAAGAGATGGTTCGTCATTGCCAAGTGTGTAAAAAACCGGAATATTTAAGCCCCAATGTAAAAATATTTGTTTGTGTACGATATGTTCATCCAGTGGCGTAGCAATATCAAAATAAACTGGTATGGTAATTATTCCGTTAATTGGCATCCTCGATTGAAAAAGTGAAAAACTGAGTACTAGCTGTTCATAAATATATTCCCATAAAAATAACATAGACACAGATATTCCCATTTTTAAAAAATAGCACGCTAGAGATTACAACCGTAAGAATAACTCCTGAATAATGATGCAGCGTTGCCAGCACGAAGACGTAACAAAGAGAATCGATTGGTATTCTTTAACATACTCATAGACACTTTCTTGTAATTATTGCGACAAAACAAACAGAGTTTTATGAATGGAACGTTGCGTCTCCTCCGATAAGGTTTATGAGAAAATCTAATAAAATAAATCAATAAGCCCACTTTTCTACAAACAGAACTGAATTCTCACTAAAAACATTCTGTAAAAAACTAACCAAGTCTCGATCAAGCTGCTTGTTTATCTCTAAAAAGTATTGAAATCCAGACAAGGTCGTGCCAAGTCTTAAGTTTCTTAATGCTTTCTGATAATAATTAATGTTGTATGACTTGGCCGTTAAACATTTTTTATACGTTAGTCAATTGTAGCTTGATGAGGGTGAGTATTTCAGTAATACTAATAAGCGAGCCTAAAAAAAACAGTATCAAAAATTATTTCCAGTGCTGATGGACTAATTATTGATAGAAATCCGTCTGTACCTATATCTATTTTATGTTTGATCTGTGATCGATTTGACGCTCCAAAAAGATGAGAGCAGAAGTCAGCATTGCCATTGCTGAATGCATGTGTTACACCATCAACAACAGCCTAAAATGATACACTAGTGTCCAATTACCAATACCAATATGGGCTTAACAAACATAAGTAGTTTCAACAGATAACAGATTTAGCATTACGTGTTAACATAATTTTTTTTATTGGCATAAACTAATAGTCAATCAGCCAGACACATCATGAACAATATAATCTAAAACTTTTTTACAACCTACCAACAAAGGAAGAGTACAGGGATACACGCTTCTCGTCTAGGGGCTCATCAAGACATTACTTATGTATGACATACAACACTGAGCCACGGAAAGGAGGAAATAAAATTTAAGGGATCGAATACAACGGAAAAAAAATAAACCTAAATTGAAGAGAAAGACAAAATTAAAATAAAATTTTTCACTACAAAAATAATTTAGTACGAGACAGGAATATTATCAACATAATTGACTTGTACCCACTAACGTATAAAGAATGTTTAACGGCCGTCACACAATATAATGATAAATAAATCGCAGTAAGGAACCTTAGGTATGAATTTCATTCCTTGTTAAGTAATAAACTAGCAGCTCCATTGAGACTCCATTGAGACGACTTCTTGTAAAGCCTCTGGAGACGTCTCCTTGTAAGCCGTCTTACGATACCTTTTCCGTAACACCCTGTATAACACGATGATGACGACGACGACTACTTCTTGTAAAGCCTCTGGGGACTTCTTCTTCTTCTAAAGTATCTGCTTACACCTACCATTCTCTTACGACACCTTTTCAGTTACACCCTGTATACATGATGATGACGATGACTACGACTTCTTGTAAAGCCTCTGGAAACTTCTTCATGTTACCACGGACTCAATCCATCTGAAGCGCCATCTAATTTTGGCGGAGGTGCTAACATGGAATTCTCTATAAGAAATCGTGTCCTAGCTGTCCCCTATTATAACTACTTGGCTAGTTTTTTACAGAATGTTTTTGGTGGAATCTATTTTAATACTTAATAATTTTTATGTTTTCAAATGCATCCAACAATATATTTATTGTTACATTTTTTTAAAATTTTAAATTATTTACATTTATCGAATGATGTTTAGTAAAAGCAAAAAAAAACTAGATTTAACCAGAATTTGGATTAAGTAAAATAGGGATAAATATAAATAGTACTTTAAACTGTATTCGGTACCTGTCAATTTTAAATCTCTACAAAACAACTTTCAAGATTATTTTTAACAAATTAAACTTAAAAAATTTTGTTTGAATTTTTATCTTTTTAATACAAAAAGAGATGTGATAAACCATTTCTTATTTATATATTTAGATTATTATAAAAATGCTTACCTATTTTCTTCTTGCACGGTGTCCATTAAAACTCCTAATTATATTCCTTATTTCTCCACTTTCCCTGGTGACTCGTAAATATTCTTTATTAAAAACTTTATCCGAAAAAACAATGAAATTTTATCCCGTTTCAGTAGAAAAATTATTATTCTTATAATTTAGGAAAACAAGCACGTAAAATAGTTTCTGGAGAAAAGTTCTGAAATCTCCGCATAGATATAATACTTAAGACGTCCAATGTGAGACCCACTGATAATGTTTTAATTTTAATAAATTTCATTCGGGTTATTATGCAGCGAGTGTTAGAGGAAAACTTTTTATGCTAATTGGCAAAATAATTGTTAGGATACACTTTGCAAACTGGTGTAAAAATGTATGTGTTTAATCTTAAGATTACTTGGGCAAACAATTTACACAAACAAATACACGGTGCGAATTTAAAATTGACTCTCCAACATATTGTCCCAACGCACATATTTTCTCATTTAAATCCAAGTTTGTTTATTAACAATAAATAATTTTTTCTGCTTCCTCCAATTTTAATTATCAATATGTTTTTGACAGCAGGTAAATAAAAGCTTACTAATAATATACGAGTATTCCAAATTAAATTAATAGTCGCCAATTTAGTAAGAAATTTTAAAAATTAATGAGCTATGTAACAATTAATCTGATTTGAAAACGACACCTAGCACAGTTTTGAAACTTATTACTAATATCATAAGCTTTCGGAAAAATAAGAAAAAAAGAAGCAACATCACACACGTATATTGTTCAAAAACGCACAGAACGTAGTAATTTAAGCAAGATTGATGAATAAAAAACTAATAATTTTTGTAAATAAATCACTTTTGTTTGTACAATTTGAATAAGAAATATGATCTTTTAGCATATAAATGTCAAATTATTACTTTTATAAAAATTTGAGTAGCATTATCTATGCAACCAAATATACACTTACCCAGGTGTGCTTTTAGTTCTAAGGTAACTAATAGTCCTATCTATTTTATTACTTATAGAAGTGTGTTTTTGGATGTGTTATGAATACCTTATGTTCATAAAAATGGTTTTAAAATATTATTGCAAGTGCAATTTGGGTATACCTACCATGGGTATAACAGAAAGAACAAAAAAATGAGAATTACAGATAAAGAATTCGGTAGTAAAACCCTGTGTATATGTTTTTTATGTGCTGAATGTATTCAGTTTTTTTTATAATATTACATATTAATACTCTGTTGTACACAGTGGTACACTAAATTGAATTGCTTGCGTGTTTAGCGCTAAGAGTTGTATATAGGGATGATTGGGGCATACAACAGGAGTTAAACGTAAATGAAAATGTTCAAAATATGTACAATAATAACACATAACATTTCTCAAGCTCCAATTAATTTCACCAACTGTTCCAATAACTATTGTCCTTTTAAGTTTTATGGAGTCATTTATCTAATAAAGAATTTTGATGTAAAATCGACAGCAAGTTCGATAGCCTAAAGCAGAAAGTTTAAGTCGTCTGCCTCTACTGTGAAAACAGAAGATTCTAGCGTCACAACAGCAATCAGCAGAACTACTACGAAGATCAAAGCTCCATTCTACGATGGAAAAACATCCTGGTCGAACTACTGTTACGGTTTGGAAACAGTCATTAAAAATATTAAAAATAAATAACCAAAAGCTTACCTTAAAGAAGGAAAAAATATATATATAACTTCTAATGTTTCGATATTTATTCAAAATTATTAAAACAAAATCATAAATAAATGTGCTTTCTTTAAAGGAAGGGATCATCTGTATTGTTTATATTCTAATCTTCTTCTTCTTTCTTGAATTAATTGTTGGTCTTGGTTTATTGAGTACTATAGCTCGCTAATCGGTTGCCATTAGTGGTTAATTACTTTTAAATGGCCAACTGATTTAAATGTTTAGACTACATACTTCGACTTGTACCTTGTCATTTTTTTTGGAAAAAGGCTGTCTCTTGAACCACATGGGTTTCAACTTCTCGAAGTAAATTTCGGATTTAAAATAGCCTGAAATACAAAAGAAACTTAGTAAGTTAAACTTATTTGCATTCTTCTCTTCAAAAGCAATGAAAAGAAGTCCTAACGGGGATATTTAATAGTTTAATTTACCTATTCAACATAAAAGCCACCCACCACCTTTGGTAAGTTGACCAGGTTACTTTCCATTATTTCTTATTATTTGAATGTTATGCTTGTAGTTTTAATTTTATAATTCTTTTAGGCTTTTACTTATTAATCACTGCTTGTCTTTTATTCACTGCTGCATGCAAAAGTAGGGCTTAACAAGTATTGAATAGAGCCACACTCACTGTAGCCATCTTCTGTTCAACTTGCTTTGCTGCTCTTGCTTCCTGGCTGGCCAAGTAGATACTGCATGATTTCACCTACCTTCACACCTAAGACAGTGGTTCCGCTCGACTTATTACACAGTTGTACACCACTTGTAACAAGTAAGATTGTTCCTTTTTATATTCTTTGATGTGTCATATCAAGACCATCATAGTGTTGTAGTACAACCTCCACCTAAAACATAGAGACATAATTATTACAAGTACATGGATATATCCAGTAGATTAAGACATAAATAAAGATACTGATAATAGAATCACTTAATATTGTTAGCTATTTGTTTATTTGTATTTTACACATAATTTATTATCACCTAAAATCTACTTACTTTATTTAAATTGTGTACACCTTCTAGTACTAAAAGGGGACTTCATTTATGGTTAATTGTAATACTACCAGATATATTGTTTCTTACCATTTAAAGATATCGTAGATCCAAACTTGTACCATACCTCAGCAAATAAATTATTTACCACCACGTCTACCTTCTTACTTGATTGAATGACGAACCGATATTAACTTTGTTGTTTAAATGAGTAACAATTGGTAATAAAAATGGCGCTCCAACGAGTATAATCAGTTAGAGGGTAGATTTTCTGAGGTTTTTGCATATAGGTGGATATTTTATTATTTTTATTCTGCAATCAAAAACAATAACAACATATTTTTGATGCGAATGAAAGTTTACAGATTGATATTGACAATATTGACATTTGACAGACTGGTTCGATTTATTTCTTCGATCGCTGTACGATTGTTTAGGGAGAATCGATTTGCGATTTTGTTTTTCACCGGTTTAAGCTTTTTAAGGTAGGACTTTGGTTGTTTTCGTTTTTTTTTTTTTTAGGAAGGGGTGGGGAGTAATTTGATATTACTGGTTATGTATATTGTGAGATTACTGCGTAATAACATAATACTCTTTTGATGTGTTTTCCCTTTAAATTAAATTTAATTCTAAACGCTATACAGAACAATATAACGCTACAATTTGGTATTATTAATGATAATACAACATTTATTTATTGGTTTGAATTTAAATTCTAAGCGGTGTACTAAAAGCAGTAATTTGGGGTTATATTTAAAACTAATTTATTTATTGAATTTGTGATTAAATTAAAATTCTTAAAAACTCATAAACTATAACTTTACCATTTTCATCCACTTAAATTTGTGAGGTAGAGTTAGGGAAATATTTGGGAAAGTTGTAGGGAAAAATAAGTAACGTTCACAAAGTTCAGCGCATATACTTACCTAGACAGTTGAAGTTTAGTCACGATTAACTTAGGAGGTATACATAGTACTTTTATACTTTCAAAATGTTTGAAGTAAATCGACTTCTAGGGGATGAACTTGTCTATGAATTATTATTAAGAAACATACCTGTGTATAATACTGTACAAGAAAATCGGGCTGCGTTGAGAGTAGCCATGCAGATGGAAAAAGCGGGATTGGGATTTGAAGAATTAAGACTGGATAAATTTATTCCATCGGAGGAAATTAACATTTGTAAACAAAAACTGGATGATGTAGAGAAAGGTATTAAAAATTTTAATTATGCCAACCGAGATAACGAATATAAAAAGAATATCTTCAAGATTATCACATATCTATTCTCGATTGCAACGTCTAATCTTAAGTGATGCGAACTTGGAAGAAGCTAGATTCAACCTAGTTTCTAAATGTGTACGGTACACAGAGGCATTAGGACGTATAAGGGATACCGGTCACCAAGAAGAATATCGGACTACTTCTTCCAACTTGTTGGATGAAAACATAGTGTATGAGGGATCTATATTAGATGAACCAAACCCTCTGGTACCAGAATTGGTTCAGTCTAATGATAGCATCCGTCCGACACTAGTAAATAGTATCAGACGAGAGGAAAGAAGAGAGGGATATTCGGAACGAGAATCCGAACTAAATCATGTTGGGATAGATGTGGCCAGCTCATCTCATCATCAAGCAGGAGAGAATCCTTTAACCTTCAATACTGAAAAGAATTTAACGGGAACTCCCAAAGAAGATGGTCGGACTACTGGAATCTATTCATCTACCACACTAAAAAGGAAAGATCCGGTTTTGGAATTACTCTATCCAATTCAGTCTAGGTCCCATACTGTGAGATTCTCTGATGTGGACTCTGTAAATCAAAGGCCAAATAATTGTGTTGGAAATTCGGAATGGATCTCAGGAGCTAATTATCCTTCATTTTTGCTCAGACCTACGACCTCACAAACAGAAACTCCAGTTTCTTATCAACAATTTGTGCCACCTGAGCAGAAGCAAACGCATATACCGAGAAGTTTTTCAAATCGAAGCCGTGCAGATCCTACAATTAACTCTACGAGTGATTTTGAACAACGACTTAGAAATATCGAGTTATCATCTTTAAATTCTACCTCTATTGCTGAGTCTTCTAAACCCTTCTTTGATGTAAGTCGTTGGAAGATATTTTTGATGGAGAAGGTAGCGTTACCAATTTTTTAGAGAATTGAGGAAATGAGGATTTCTCGGGGTATTTCAAAACATCTGTTATTAAGGTCAGCGTATGAGTTATTTAAAAATGATGCACTAGCTTGGTTTAGAACTCAGTCGTTTCAGTCTTGGGACGAGCTAACTCATCGGCTTCGTCAAGACTTCCTGCCGTATGACTACGAAATTGATCTCTGGGAAGAGATCCGAAGAAGGACACAGGGAGCAAAAGAAAAAGTGATAACATACATCTGCATAATGGAAAATCTTTTTATCAAACTAGGACCATCACAACCAGAAGAGTCTGTTCGTGTAAAAATGATCCGCAGGAATCTCTTACCTTATATCCAATCCCAACTGGCCCTTCAAGTAATTGAAACCATCCAGGAATTGACTCGGAAATGTAGGATGATAGAAGAGACGTCTATTAGAACCATGCGATTCTGTCCCCCTCCCACCAATTTAAAAGAACTTCTTGAACCGGAACTAGCTTACAAAAAGAATAGTACTGGTAAAACAACTGCAACTTATTCGGTATTGGCTGCAGAAGGAAACTTAACTAACGATAATGTCGACACAAATATTTCGTCCGTAACCAATACTTTTACCACGACTTCAAATCAAGTTCTATGTTGGAACTGTAAGGAAGCAGGTCATCGATTTCGCAAATGTCCTAAGCCACGAAATAAATTTTGTTTCGGATGCGGTCAAGAAGGAAATGTCTTGAGCTCTTGTTCAAAGTGTATACAAAAAAACGCGAAAAGAGGTCAGCAGTAGGTCGGTCGCCAACCTCTTCTCACCAAACCCCGACCACCAAACCATGGACTATGGCGGTTCTGGACTATGTGTTGTCGCATGCGAAGAATGATACCCGTCCTTATCTTAAAGTTCATATTTATGGTCGTACGTTTATAGGGTTACTAGACAGTGGTTGTAGTGTGACCGTAGTCGGAGAACAGGGTTGGAATGTATTAAAGAATATCTGTACTCTAGAAGCTAGCTCTCAAAAAGAATGTACAGTGGCGAATGGGAATGTGTGTGTTGTGTTGGGAAGTGTTAGTCTACCAATTGAGTTAGAATCGCAAATAAAAATTTTTAAAGTTTTAGTTGTGCCGTCAATTCCTCACAGTCTAATTTTGGGAGTAGATTTCTGGACTCGGATGGAGATAATCCCAAACTTGTATTCCGATAAGTGGTGTTTTCGTTCTGGCGAACCTAGTTCGGCGAATTTTCTTTGTGCTGTAACACCTCTCGATCATCTTCAGGCCGAACAACGCTCTGCCCTGGAAATACTAGTAGATGAAACGTTTAAGAATATGCCAACGACTCCAGGATGTACGTCAATGGTGGAACATACCATAACAACCGACAGTCCAGCCATAAAACAACGACATTATCCCCTATCACCAATCTTACAGAAATGTGTTAATGAAGAGTTGGATAAAATGTTAAGAGATGGAATCGTAGAACCATCAAATTCACCGTGGGCATCTCCAATAGTGATGGTCAAAAAGCCGGATGGCAGCTATCGTTTCTGTGTAAACTATAAACGATTGAACGAAGTCAGTAAAAAAGACGCTTATCCTTTACCGTTTATAAGTGCCACACTGGATAAACTTCGAGATGCTAAATACTTAACGACACTCGACATCAAATCGGCATATTGGCAGATTCCGGTGGCTAAAGATTCTAGACCTCTTACAGCATTTGTGGTCCCCACTAGAGGTCTCTTCCAATTTCGACGAATGCCTTTCGGGTTGCATAATGCTCCTGCCACTTGGCAGAGGTTTATTGATCGAGTCATTGGAGTCGATCTTGAAAACTATGTTTTGGTCTATTTGGATGACATTGTGATCTGCACTTCAACCTTTAGTAAACATCTAGAAGTCCTTCGAGAAGTCATAAAACGAATAAAGGAGGCAGGATTGACATTAAATAAAGATAAATGCAAGTTTTGTAAAGCCGAATTAAAATACCTTGGTTATGTGGTTAATAGCTCAGGATTGATTGTGGATCCCGAGAAAGTAGAGGCAATTTTACGTATTCCACCTCCCAAGAATGTTTCTGAGACTCGGCGAATCATGGGTTTAGCATCTTGGTACAGGCGATTCGTCCCGAATTTTTCTACCATCATAGCCCCGATATCAAACTTACTAAGGAAGAATACTAAATTTGTTTGGGATGAAATGTGCAATGTAGCTCTTAATACAATCAAGGAACACCTGGTATCGGCACCTGTTCTATCCTGCCCAAACTTCGATTTACCCTTCATATTACAAACAGATGCCTCAGACTATGGATTAGGAGCAGTTTTATGCCAAGTTCAGAATGGGGAGGAAAAAGTTATCTGCTACCTTTCTCGATCTCTGACGAAAAGCGAGAGAAAATTTAGTACGACTGAAAAAGAATGCTTGGCTGTACTGTTCGCAATTGAAAAGCTTCGTCCTTATCTCGAAGGCTCCCATTTCACCGTTATCACAGATCATTACTCCCTGAAGTGGATTAATCAAATCAAAGATCCTGTTGGAAGGATTGCTAGATGGGTCATCCGATTACAACAATATGATTTTGATGTAATCCATCGGAAGGGTAAGGAGCACATTGTTCCAGATACACTGTCTCGATCTGTCCCTGTACTGGACGAAATCGATTGTTCTGTTGTTCTAGATTATCCGGTTACAACTGATAAATGGTTTTTAAAAATGTGGGATTTGGTTCAGAAGTTCCCATCTAAATATCCCTTATGGAGAATAGAAGGGCCGAAAATTTTTAAAAAGGAAAGGAACACTTTTAATACCTACCTTAATGGTGGAGAGCAGTGGTTAGAGGTGGTTCCCAAGGAAAATAGAAAGGAACTTATTAGAGTTCATCACGATCCCCCCACCTGTGGGCACTTAGGAGTGTATAAAACCGTTGGTCGGATTGGTCAAAAGTATTACTGGCCAAAATTAAGAGACGACGTGGCTAGATATATTAGAAATTGCATGGTTTGTATAAGAACTAAACCTGAACAGAAGTCTTCAACGGGTCTAATGTTAAGCAGAACTCCGATGGTTTCTAGGCCGTTTCAACTGCTTAGCATCGACTTTGTTGGACCGTTACCCAGGACAAGCGCTGGTTATACTTACATTTTTTCTGTGTCTGATTGTTTTTCTAAGTATGTGCTATTATTTCCTTTAAGATCAGCCACCGCTGAACTTATGTCGAGAGTATTCGAAGAACAAGTTATCCTAATTTATGGTGCACCTCGAAAGGTCATAACTGATAATGGCACTCAGTTTCACAGTGATCGATTTAAAAAACTCATGAGAGAATATGATATTGAAATAACTTATACCGCCAATTATCACCCTCAGAGTAACCCGGTAGAACGCGTTCATCGTGTTGTCAAATCTATGTTAACAGCTTATGTTTCGGATAACCATAAGAAATGGGATAGTGTCTTAGCCAAGATATCTTGGGCTATTCGGTCTGCACGACATGAAGTGACGGGTTATACGCCAAATTTCCTTATGTTTGGACGAGAAGTCAATATTTCTGGTAAGTCACAGTTACCTGTTGGTGATATTATTTGGGTTGAACGTAAGACGGATGACTTGACACGTCTAGATAATATTGTAGACATATATCATGAGGTTAATAGACGGTTAACTAAAGCATATAACCAAAGTAGCAAACAATATAATCTTCGTCGAAGAGATGAAAGATTCAGTATAGGTCAGAGGGTTTGGAAGAGAAACTTCGCTATATCCGATGCATCTGCAGGTTTTACTTCTAAGTTCGCAAACAAATTTGTGGGACCATTTTCAGTCAAAAGAATAGTCTCCCCATGGACCTACGAGTTGGAGGATGACGGGGGTAAAAATAATGGAATCTGGCATGCGAAGGATTTAAAATCTCATCCACCAGATTCTCAGTAAATTTATATTTTTTTTTGGGTTGCTTAGTTCATATGGTCGTACCTTACTGATTTTGATTTTTGATACAAGTTTATTTTTTTTATGGAAAAAAAACTTTACCTGGGAAAGAGGGGTGTGTTACGGTTTGGAAACAGTCATTAAAAATATTAAAAATAAATAACCAAAAGCTTACCTTAAAGAAGGAAAAAATATATATATAACTTCTAATGTTTCGATATTTATTCAAAATTATTAAAACAAAATCATAAATAAATGTGCTTTCTTTAAAGGAAGGGATCATCTGTATTGTTTATATTCTAATCTTCTTCTTCTTTCTTGAATTAATTGTTGGTCTTGGTTTATTGAGTACTATAGCTCGCTAATCGGTTGCCATTAGTGGTTAATTACTTTTAAATGGCCAACTGATTTAAATGTTTAGACTACATACTTCGACTTGTACCTTGTCATTTTTTTTTGGAAAAAGGCTGTCTCTTGAACCACATGGGTTTCAACTTCTCGAAGTAAATTTCGGATTTAAAATAGCCTGAAATACAAAAGAAACTTAGTAAGTTAAACTTATTTGCATTCTTCTCTTCAAAAGCAATGAAAAGAAGTCCTAACGGGGATATTTAATAGTTTAATTTACCTATTCAACATAAAAGCCACCCACCACCTTTGGTAAGTTGACCAGGTTACTTTCCATTATTTCTTATTATTTGAATGTTATGCTTGTAGTTTTAATTTTATAATTCTTTTAGGCTTTTACTTATTAATCACTGCTTGTCTTTTATTCACTGCTGCATGCAAAAGTAGGGCTTAACAAGTATTGAATAGAGCCACACTCACTGTAGCCATCTTCTGTTCAACTTGCTTTGCTGCTCTTGCTTCCTGGCTGGCCAAGTAGATACTGCATGATTTCACCTACCTTCACACCTAAGACAGTGGTTCCGCTCGACTTATTACACAGTTGTACACCACTTGTAACAAGTAAGATTGTTCCTTTTTATATTCTTTGATGTGTCATATCAAGACCATCATAGTGTTGTAGTACAACCTCCACCTAAAACATAGAGACATAATTATTACAAGTACAGGGATATATCCAGTAGATTAAGACATAAATAAAGATACTGATAATAGAATCACTTAATATTGTTAGCTATTTGTTTATTTGTATTTTACACATAATTTATTATCACCTAAAATCTACTTACTTTATTTAAATTGTGTACACCTTCTAGTACTAAAAGGGGACTTCATTTATGGTTAATTGTAATACTACCAGATATATTGTTTCTTACCATTTAAAGATATCGTAGATCCAAACTTGTACCATACCTCAGCAAATAAATTATTTACCACCACGTCTACCTTCTTACTTGATTGAATGACGAACCGATATTAACTTTGTTGTTTAAATGAGTAACAATTGGTAATACTACTTATAACAATGATATTTATTTAATTTGTTGTTTTTAATTTTTCCTTATATTACTGTAACGTTTATTTATTTTTACTAGTCTTTTTAATTTATTTTTATACTATTTAAATCACTAACACTGTTTAATTTATATAACACAATTTATTTACAATACTTTAATTTATGTAAGACAATATTTCTATTCGCATTTATCTAACAACATACTACTAACTAACTAACTAACTCAAAATATTCAAATCGGTCCTTTATATAGGTAAATATTGTTCGGGCATACTCCAGTCTATTCTGGCCGTCGAAATAAACGTATATTCCGGAACATTCTCGCATCATCTGTCTGCCTCGCGTCTGGGTCATAGCGCCAGGGGCGTACTCGCACATTGCCCCCTCCTTAAGAGATAGTTCCTCCTGGAACTTTTAAGGAATTGAGACTGGATGGAGATACTTGCAACTGAATCCTCGTCTACAATTTCCAGTTGCATGGAAATAACATGGAATGGTCTTTGATGTCAGCTGGACACGGGGCGAATGGCTGCATACCAACACTTGGACTTCGGTATCTTGAAAGATTACTTCCACCATATTTCGGATGACCCTCCAATCCAATGAGTTGCACTCTATTTTCGGCATGGCTAGCTTCTGTATGTTGGACTCCAATACGTGCTCTCTCAAGTTAAGTAATGATTCCCATATATTTCGATAATTGGGCTGGGCTGTGAACAGGTCTTGCTGTCTCTCAATAGTCACGCCGTATCTAGCTTTCCCAGTACCTCCATATGCACCCACAAATTCTTCGAAAGCAAGGTCGGGTGTATCTTGGACTTGATTTGACTTCTTCTTCCTGGTTATGATCTCCTTCAAATTTCGCCAGTCGGTTTCGATGTACTACCTTAGGTTTTCCATTCGGGATCTTTATTATACGGTATATGACGTCATTGATTCTTTTCTTGATGATGTATGGACCCTTCCAGGATTGTTGTAGCTTTGGTGAGTACCCCTTCTGTCTTTTCTGGTTATGGAGCCAGGCTTTGTCACCTTCTTGGAAACATCCCTCTATAGCTTGGGTATCATACCGTTTCTTCATCCTGTCACTGGCAACTTGGAGATGGGAGCGAACCAAATCATGCATGTCGTCCATTTTTCTCCGTAATTGGATTACATAGTCTTCTCCAGCTATATCCTCTCCAGGTCGGCATCCAAAATCGAGGTCGCATGATAACCTCATCTCACGTCCAAACAAGACTTTTGCTGGTGTTTGACCTGTTGATTCATTGACGGCGGATCGATAAGCCATTGCAAAGAGCGAAATATACTGGTCCCAGTCTCTTTGGTGATTGGATACTACTTTTGATAGATATTTGCAAATGGTTTTATTCATGCGTTCTACCATTCCATCCGATTGTGGGTGCAATGCTGTAGTTCTTGTTTTCTTCATTCCTAAATTGTCGCAAATTCCTTGAAAGAGTTGACTTTCGAAGTTCCTTCCTTGGTCACTGTGAATCTCCAAAGGCACTCCATATCGGCAAATAAACTCCTTCACTAACACGTCTGCGACAGTTGCTGCCTCTTGATTTGGAATGGCGTAGACTTCAACCCACTTCGTAAAATAATCCATTACCACCAACATGTATTTATTCTTATTCTCAGTAGTGGGGAACGGTCCAGCAATATCTAAAGCAATTCTCTCAAATGGGCTACCAACGTTATATTGTTTCATGGGAGCCTTTCTCTTTTCTGAGGTCCATTACTAGCAGCACAGATAGTACACTTCTTACACCAGTCCTTAACATCATCGGAACTATTCATCCAATAAAACCTTTCACGAACTCTCTGCAGGGTTTTCTTAACACCAAGATGACCTCCTGATGGACTGTCGTGTAACTGTCGTAGTACTTCGGCTACTCTATTCTTTGGTATAACTAATTGCTTTCTGTTAGCGGAACCGTCATAATTTTCAATTATTCTCTTTAATAAATCGCCTTCCAAAATGAAAGACTCCCACTGAGCCCAATATGATTTAAGGACTGTAGAGAATTTTGACATTTCTTGCCAAGTAGGTCGACGATCTTCTATCTTCCATTCTCTCATTTTCTTTAAAACAGGATCATTATCTTGTTCTTCTTTAATTCTAGTAGGTGCCCAGTCGTCGATAACTACAGTTTCTTTTAATTCTGTCTTACTGCAGTGAGAACACTCTTCTGGACACGGTCTTGGAAGGGAGTCTGCATTTCTGTGACTTATCCCAGCTCGATGTTCGATCCTAAAGTCGTACTCTTGGAGTCGTTCGATCCACCTGGCAATTTGACCTTCAGGGTTCTTAAACTGCATTAGCCATTTTAGGGCTGCATGGTCCGTCCGGATTAAGAATTTTCTTCCATAAAGATATTGGTAGAAGTGTTCCACCGATTTCACAACTGCCAGAAGTTCTCTTCTCGTAACGCAGTAATTCCGCTCAGGTTTGGAGAGCACTTTACTAAAATAACCCAGGACTCTCTCTTGTCCATCTTGAATCTGTGAAAGGACTCCTCCAATTCCGACATTACTGGCATCTGTATCCAAAATAAATTCTCCTTCCGGTTGTGGGTAGCCTAATATCGGTGCTGCGGTTAAATGCTTCTTCAGAGTTTCAAAAGCCGTTTGACAGTTTTAATCCCAGCTGAACTCTCTCGTTTCCTCTGTAAGGCGTGTTAATGGCTTAGTAATGTCTGAAAACTTTCTGATAAATCTGCGATAGTATGTACATAGACCAAGAAAACTTCTTATTTGATGTTTATCAGTTGGTTGTGGCCATTGTTTGGTAGAAGCGACCTTATCCTTATCTACAAACACGCCCTCTTTGCTGACAATATGACCCAGATAATTAACTTTGTCTTGGAATAACTGACATTTCTTTGGATTCAGCATCAGTTGGGCAGCTTGAAGTCTTTTAAAAACATCTTCTAAGTTTTTCAGATGTTTTTCGAATGTCTCCCCCAAGACTATGATGTCGTCTAAGTAGACCAGGCACGTTTTCCAAAACAACCCTCTCAATACGTTCTCCATCAGCCTTTCAAATGTCGCAGGAGCATTACATAGTCCGAATGGCATGACATTGAACTGAAATAGTCCAGAACCGGTGGTAAAGGCTGTCTTTTCTTTGTCTCTTGGGTCCATTTCTACCTGCCAATAACCAGACTTCAAATCTAAGGTAGAAAATAATTTACTTCCAGCTAGAGTATCCAAGGTATCGTCGATTCGAGGCAGAGGATAACTGTCCTTCTTGGTAACATTGTTCAACTGACGGTAGTCTACACAGAACCTCGTAGTTCCATCCTTTTTCTTGACCAAGACTACCGGAGAGACCCATGGACTGGTAGAAGGTTCTATCACTCCATCTTCTTCCATTTCTCGAACAATCCTTTCAGCTTCTTGCCTCTTTGCCTGTGGTAATCTTCTAGCTGATTGACGAATTGGCTTGGCATCACTCTAGTCGATTTTATGTTTTACAGTTTTACCTCCCTTTGGTACAAAAATGTTGCGATACCGATGAAGAAAATCTTTCATTTTTCTTTTCTCTTCTCGGTTTAGAGATCTACCAGCAACCGCCACCATTTGTTCAAACTTTTCGTTGGAATTATCGGGAATAGTTGTCTGTCTAATTATAGATGTTACTGGTACGGAGGTTCCAACTTTGGTCTCTTTTCTTGATCGTAATTGGGTGATCATTGACATTTATAACTCGTACTGGAATTTCTTTAGCAGAAGTGACCAATCCTTTTCCTATCAAAATTCCTCGACCGACCTCCTCATCATGGTTCCATGCTTCCATCATCACAGGTATTCCTTCGTCAATAGTTCCTTGCAGTCTGGCCACTATGATCGTTTCGCTTCTACCAGGTACCACAGTATCCTCCTGGACAACGGCTGGCACGGTTTTGTCCTCATATGGATGAAGGAATATTTCTTCAGAACCAACTTTGATAACTCTGTTCTTGAAATCCAGTTGGAAACCATGTAAGTTCATCACATCCATTCCTAATATAACATCTTCCTCAATATAAGCGACAATAACAGTATGCGTGAACTTTTCTGAGCCAATTCCTATTTGAACCAGGACTTCTCCAAGGATGTTAACTCTATCACCTGTGGCAGTTTGCAGTCGTAGCCTTGTTGGTAAAAGCTTCTTACTGCTATTTATAGTTGTTGGCAGTATAATCGTTCTGGTCGCTCCAGTATCCACCAATAGTGTATACTTTTTACCGTTGACTTCACCATCTACATAAACACTATCGTCGCGGCATTTCAAAGAGGCTATTAGTATGAGAGGGTCTTTGGAAACGTTCCGGGTCGAAGCTGCCCCCTCTAGGCCGACCCGTTTTAGTTTTCCTGTGGAGTAGTTTCTTGATTCGTAGTGACCCCAGGGCGTTTACATGAATTGCGAAGATGTCCTATTTCACCACAATTCCAGCACCTGATGGTCGTCTTTTTCTTTTTCTTATCAGTAAAGTTCTTCATCATGTTTACTAATGGGTCTAACTTATTTTCATCTTCCTCTTCCGTTACAGACCTTACTTTACTGTATCCTCCACAAGCTTTCGAAGCCGCTTCATACTCAAGCGCGGCAGACAAGATGTCAACTAATGTTTTGTGGTGAGCTAAACGGAGTGTCTTTGCCATTTCATGGTCACGAAGTCCATCAAGAAATGCTTCAACAGCTAAACATTCCATCATTTGTTCTGGAGCTGAAGGGTAAGCAAATCTTACCAATCTAGCAATATCTACTTCGTACTCTTGAAGTGTCTCCTCTCGCTTCTGTTTTCGAGTCTTTAACTGTGATCGGTACAAGTTCTTCAAGTGTTCGTGACCATATCGCATGTTCAAGCTTATCTTCAGTTGCTCAAAATCATCTGTGTCCTCCACTGGTATGGTCTGAAGAACATCCAAAGCGTCTCCTCTCAGAGCGATGGTGAGGTTTATTGCCTTCTCTTTTTGGGACCATCCGTTCGCTCTTGCAGCTGTTTCGAACTGTTTGAGATAATTTTCCCAAGACATCTTTTTCGTCAAAGGTTGGGGCCTTAACACGAACAGAACTTTCGTTGCCTTCCAATTTCGGTTTCCGCTCCACTTTGTAGCTTCTCATTTCGTCCTTGTTTTCCTCTCCTAAATCTTCCATATCTTTTTTACCTCCTTTTTCCATCTCTTCCATTTGCTTTTCCATTTCTCTTATTTTCTCTTCAATTTTTTTTTTCAAATGAAGACATTTTATTTTCCATAGAAGAAATATCCAAAGAAACTTTGTTTTCCAAAGAAGAAATGTCAGAAGATACCTTATTTTCCAAAGACGAAATATCATTTTTTAAAGAAGACATATCAGTAGAAACTTTGTTTTCCAAAGAAGAAATATCATTTTTCAAAGAAGACATATCGCAAGAAATATCATTTTTTAAACAAGACATTTCGGAAGAAATATCACTCTTCAAAGAAGACATGTCGGAAGAGATATCAGTCTTCAAAGAAGACATGTCGGAAGAGATATCACTCTTCAAAGAAGACATATCACTCTTCAAAAAGACTTATCGGAAGAAACTTTATTTAAGGAAGAAATAATTGTAGCAGAAGAGTCGTCTACGAAAATATGATTTTCTGGATCTAAACTATCATTTTCCAATGCTTGCTTAAGTCGCTCCAACAACTCAGTCTTCCTTCCTGTTGTTTCCAATTCACGATCCTCCAGCTCTTGAAGCAATTCTGTCACTTTCAAGTCACAAAGTTTTTTCGACATATTTATTTTTTTTATTACACTATTTATTTACAATATCCCACTTCTGACACCAATGTAACGTTTATTTATTTTTACTAGTCTTTTTAATTTATTTTTATACTATTTAAATTACTAACACTGTTTAATTTATATAACACAATTTATTTACAATACTTTAATTTATGTAAGACAATATTTCTATTCGCATTTATCTAACAACGTACTACTAACTAACTAACTAACTCAAAATATTCAAATCGGTCCTTTATATAGGTAAATATTGTTCGGGCATACTCCAGTCTATTCTGGCCGTCGAAATAAACGTATATTCCGGAACATTCTCGCATCATCTGTCTGCCTCGCGTCTGGGTCATAGCGCCAGGGGCGTACTCGCACAACATTGTCCCCTCCTTAAGAGATAGTTCCTCCTGGAACTTTTAAGGAATTGAGACTGGATGGAGATACTTGCAACTGAATCCTCGTCTACAATTTCCAGTTGCATGGAAATAACATGGAATGGTCTTTGATGTCAGCTGGACACGGGGCGAATGGCTGCATACCAACACTTGGACTTCGGTATCTTGAAAGATTACTTCCACCATATTTCGGATGACCCTCCAATCCAATGAGTTGCACTCTATTTTCGGCATGGCTAGCTTCTGTATGTTGGACTCCAATACGTGCTCTCTCAAGTTAAGTAATGATTCCCATATATTTCGATAATTGGGCTGGGCTGTGAACAGGTCTTGCTGTCTCTCAATAGTCACGCCGTATCTAGCTTTCCCAGTACCTCCATATGCACCCATAAATTCTTCGAAAGCAAGGTCGGGTGTATCTTGGACTTGATTTGACTTCTTCTTCCTGGTTATGATCTCCTTCAAATTTCGCCAGTCGGTTTCGATGTACTACCTTAGGTTTTCCATTCGGGATCTTTATTATACGGTATATGACGTCATTGATTCTTTTCTTGATGATGTATGGACCCTTCCAGGATTGTTGTAGCTTTGGTGAGTACCCCTTCTGTCTTTTTCTGGTTATGGAGCCAGGCTTTGTCACCTTCTTGGAAACATCCCTCTATAGCTTGGGTATCATACCGTTTCTTCATCCTGTCACTGGCAACTTGGAGATGGGAGCGAACCAAATCATGCATGTCGTCCATTTTTCTCCGTAATTGGATTACATAGTCTTCTCCAGCTATATCCTCTCCAGGTCGGCATCCAAAATCGAGGTCGCATGATAACCTCATCTCACGTCCAAACAAGACTTTTGCTGGTGTTTGACCTGTTGATTCATTGACGGCGGATCGATAAGCCATTGCAAAGAGCGAAATATACTGGTCCCAGTCTCTTTGGTGATTGGATACTACTTTTGATAGATATTTGCAAATGGTTTTATTCATGCGTTCTACCATTCCATCCGATTGTGGGTGCAATGCTGTAGTTCTTGTTTTCTTCATTCCTAAATTGTCGCAAATTCCTTGAAAGAGTTGACTTTCGAAGTTCCTTCCTTGGTCACTGTGAATCTCCAAAGGCACTCCATATCGGCAAATAAACTCCTTCACTAACACGTCTGCGACAGTTGCTGCCTCTTGATTTGGAATGGCGTAGACTTCAACCCACTTCGTAAAATAATCCATTACCACCAACATGTATTTATTCTTATTCTCAGTAGTGGGGAACGGTCCAGCAATATCTAAAGCAATTCTCTCAAATGGGCTACCAACGTTATATTGTTTCATGGGAGCCTTTCTCTTTTCTGAGGTCCATTACTAGCAGCACAGATAGTACACTTCTTACACCAGTCCTTAACATCATCGGAACTATTCATCCAATAAAACCTTTCACGAACTCTCTGCAGGGTTTTCTTAACACCAAGATGACCTCCTGATGGACTGTCGTGTAACTGTCGTAGTACTTCGGCTACTCTATTCTTTGGTATAACTAATTGCTTTCTGTTAGCGGAACCGTCATAATTTTCAATTATTCTCTTTAATAAATCGCCTTCCAAAATGAAAGACTCCCACTGAGCCCAATATGATTTAAGGACTGTAGAGAATTTTGACATTTCTTGCCAAGTAGGTCGACGATCTTCTATCTTCCATTCTCTCATTTTCTTTAAAACAGGATCATTATCTTGTTCTTCTTTAATTCTAGTAGGTGCCCAGTCGTCGATAACTACAGTTTCTTTTAATTCTGTCTTACTGCAGTGAGAACACTCTTCTGGACACGGTCTTGGAAGGGAGTCTGCATTTCTGTGACTTATCCCAGCTCGATGTTCGATCCTAAAGTCGTACTCTTGGAGTCGTTCGATCCACCTGGCAATTTGACCTTCAGGGTTCTTAAACTGCATTAGCCATTTTAGGGCTGCATGGTCCGTCCGGATTAAGAATTTTCTTCCATAAAGATATTGGTAGAAGTGTTCCACCGATTTCACAACTGCCAGAAGTTCTCTTCTCGTAACGCAGTAATTCCGCTCAGGTTTGGAGAGCACTTTACTAAAATAACCCAGGACTCTCTCTTGTCCATCTTGAATCTGTGAAAGGACTCCTCCAATTCCGACATTACTGGCATCTGTATCCAAAATAAATTCTCCTTCCGGTTGTGGGTAGCCTAATATCGGTGCTGCGGTTAAATGCTTCTTCAGAGTTTCAAAAGCCGTTTGACAGTTTTAATCCCAGCTGAACTCTCTCGTTTCCTCTGTAAGGCGTGTTAATGGCTTAGTAATGTCTGAAAACTTTCTGATAAATCTGCGATAGTATGTACATAGACCAAGAAAACTTCTTATTTGATGTTTATCAGTTGGTTGTGGCCATTGTTTGGTAGAAGCGACCTTATCCTTATCTACAAACACGCCCTCTTTGCTGACAATATGACCCAGATAATTAACTTTGTCTTGGAATAACTGACATTTCTTTGGATTCAGCATCAGTTGGGCAGCTTGAAGTCTTTTAAAAACATCTTCTAAGTTTTTCAGATGTTTTTCGAATGTCTCCCCCAAGACTATGATGTCGTCTAAGTAGACCAGGCACGTTTTCCAAGACAACCCTCTCAATACGTTCTCCATCAGCCTTTCAAATGTCGCAGGAGCATTACATAGTCCGAATGGCATGACATTGAACTGAAATAGTCCAGAACCGGTGGTAAAGGCTGTCTTTTCTTTGTCTCTTGGGTCCATTTCTACCTGCCAATAACCAGACTTCAAATCTAAGGTAGAAAATAATTTACTTCCAGCTAGAGTATCCAAGGTATCGTCGATTCGAGGCAGAGGATAACTGTCCTTCTTGGTAACATTGTTCAACTGACGGTAGTCTACACAGAACCTCGTAGTTCCATCCTTTTTCTTGACCAAGACTACCGGAGAGACCCATGGACTGGTAGAAGGTTCTATCACTCCATCTTCTTCCATTTCTCGAACAATCCTTTCAGCTTCTTGCCTCTTTGCCTGTGGTAATCTTCTAGCTGATTGACGAATTGGCTTGGCATCACTCTAGTCGATTTTATGTTTTACAGTTTTACCTCCCTTTGGTACAAAAATGTTGCGATACCGATGAAGAAAATCTTTCATTTTTCTTTTCTCTTCTCGGTTTAGAGATCTACCAGCAACCGCCACCATTTGTTCAAACTTTTCGTTGGAATTATCGGGAATAGTTGTCTGTCTAATTATAGATGTTACTGGTACGGAGGTTCCAACTTTGGTCTCTTTCTTGATCGTAATTGGGTGATCATTGACATTTATAACTCGTACTGGAATTTCTTTAGCAGAAGTGACCAATCCTTTTCCTATCAAAATTCCTCGACCGACCTCCTCATCATGGTTCCATGCTTCCATCATCACAGGTATTCCTTCGTCAATAGTTCCTTGCAGTCTGGCCACTATGATCGTTTCGCTTCTACCAGGTACCACAGTATCCTCCTGGACAACGGCTGGCACGGTTTTGTCCTCATATGGATGAAGGAATATTTCTTCAGAACCAACTTTGATAACTCTGTTCTTGAAATCCAGTTGGAAACCATGTAAGTTCATCACATCCATTCCTAATATAACATCTTCCTCAATATCAGCGACAATAACAGTATGCGTGAACTTTTCTGAGCCAATTCCTATTTGAACCAGGACTTCTCCAAGGATGTTAACTCTATCACCTGTGGCAGTTTGCAGTCGTAGCCTTGTTGGTAAAAGCTTCTTACGGCTATTTATAGTTGTTGGCAGTATAATCGTTCTGGTCGCTCCAGTATCCACCAATAGTGTATACTTTTTACCGTTGACTTCACCATCTACATAAACACTATCGTCGCGGCATTTCAAAGAGGCTATTAGTATGAGAGGGTCTTTGGAAACGTTCCGGGTCGAAGCTGCCCCCTCTAGGCCGACCCGTTTTAGTTTTCCTGTGGAGTAGTTTCTTGATTCGTAGTGACCCCAGGGCGTTTACATGAATTGCGAAGATGTCCTATTTCACCACAATTCCAGCACCTGATGGTCGTCTTTTTCTTTTTCTTATCAGTAAAGTTCTTCATCATGTTTACTAATGGGTCTAACTTATTTTCATCTTCCTCTTCCGTTACAGACCTTACTTTACTGTATCCTCCACAAGCTTTCGAAGCCGCTTCATACTCAAGCGCGGCAGACAAGATGTCAACTAATGTTTTGTGGTGAGCTAAACGGAGTGTCTTTGCCATTTCATGGTCACGAAGTCCATCAAGAAATGCTTCAACAGCTAAACATTCCATCATTTGTTCTGGAGCTGAAGGGTAAGCAAATCTTACCAATCTAGCAATATCTACTTCGTACTCTTGAAGTGTCTCCTCTCGCTTCTGTTTTCGAGTCTTTAACTGTGATCGGTACAAGTTCTTCAAGTGTTCGTGACCATATCGCATGTTCAAGCTTATCTTCAGTTGCTCAAAATCATCTGTGTCCTCCATTGGTATGGTCTGAAGAACATCCAAAGCGTCTCCTCTCAGAGCGATGGTGAGGTTTATTGCCTTCTCTTTTTGGGACCATCCGTTCGCTCTTGCAGCTGTTTCGAACTGTTTGAGATAATTTTCCCAAGACATCTTTTCGTCAAAGGTTGGGGCCTTAACACGAACAGAACTTTCGTTGCCTTCCAATTTCGGTTTCCGCTCCACTTTGTAGCTTCTCATTTCGTCCTTGTTTTCCTCTCCTAAATCTTCCATATCTTTTTTACCTCCTTTTTCCATCTCTTCCATTTGCTTTTCCATTTCTCTTATTTTCTCTTCAATTTTTTTTTTTCAAATGAAGACATTTTATTTTCCATAGAAGAAATATCCAAAGAAACTTTGTTTTCCAAAGAAGAAATGTCAGAAGATACCTTATTTTCCAAAGACGAAATATCATTTTTTAAAGAAGACATATCAGTAGAAACTTTGTTTTCCAAAGAAGAAATATCATTTTTCAAAGAAGACATATCGCAAGAAATATCATTTTTTAAACAAGACATTTCGGAAGAAATATCACTCTTCAAAGAAGACATGTCGGAAGAGATATCAGTCTTCAAAGAAGACATGTCGGAAGAGATATCACTCTTCAAAGAAGACATATCACTCTTCAAAAAAGACTTATCGGAAGAAACTTTATTTAAGGAAGAAATAATTGTAGCAGAAGAGTCGTCTACGAAAATATGATTTTCTGGATCTAAACTATCATTTTCCAATGCTTGCTTAAGTCGCTCCAACAACTCAGTCTTCCTTCCTGTTGTTTCCAATTCACGATCCTCCAGCTCTTGAAGCAATTCTGTCACTTTCAAGTCACAAAGTTTTTTCGACATATTTATTTTTTTTATTACACTATTTATTTACAATATCCCACTTCTGACACCAATGTAACGTTTATTTATTTTTACTAGTCTTTTTAATTTATTTTTATACTATTTAAATTACTAACACTGTTTAATTTATATAACACAATTTATTTACAATACTTTAATTTATGTAAGACAATATTTCTATTCGCATTTATCTAACAACGTACTACTAACTAACTAACTAACTCAAAATATTCAAATCGGTCCTTTATATAGGTAAATATTGTTCGGGCATACTCCAGTCTATTCTGGCCGTCGAAATAAACGTATATTCCGGAACATTCTCGCATCATCTGTCTGCCTCGCGTCTGGGTCATAGCGCCAGGGGCGTACTCGCACAACATTGTCCCCTCCTTAAGAGATAGTTCCTCCTGGAACTTTTAAGGAATTGAGACTGGATGGAGATACTTGCAACTGAATCCTCGTCTACAATTTCCAGTTGCATGGAAATAACATGGAATGGTCTTTGATGTCAGCTGGACACGGGGCGAATGGCTGCATACCAACACTTGGACTTCGGTATCTTGAAAGATTACTTCCACCATATTTCGGATGACCCTCCAATCCAATGAGTTGCACTCTATTTTCGGCATGGCTAGCTTCTGTATGTTGGACTCCAATACGTGCTCTCTCAAGTTAAGTAATGATTCCCATATATTTCGATAATTGGGCTGGGCTGTGAACAGGTCTTGCTGTCTCTCAATAGTCACGCCGTATCTAGCTTTCCCAGTACCTCCATATGCACCCATAAATTCTTCGAAAGCAAGGTCGGGTGTATCTTGGACTTGATTTGACTTCTTCTTCCTGGTTATGATCTCCTTCAAATTTCGCCAGTCGGTTTCGATGTACTACCTTAGGTTTTCCATTCGGGATCTTTATTATACGGTATATGACGTCATTGATTCTTTTCTTGATGATGTATGGACCCTTCCAGGATTGTTGTAGCTTTGGTGAGTACCCCTTCTGTCTTTTCTGGTTATGGAGCCAGGCTTTGTCACCTTCTTGGAAACATCCCTCTATAGCTTGGGTATCATACCGTTTCTTCATCCTGTCACTGGCAACTTGGAGATGGGAGCGAACCAAATCATGCATGTCGTCCATTTTTCTCCGTAATTGGATTACATAGTCTTCTCCAGCTATATCCTCTCCAGGTCGGCATCCAAAATCGAGGTCGCATGATAACCTCATCTCACGTCCAAACAAGACTTTTGCTGGTGTTTGACCTGTTGATTCATTGACGGCGGATCGATAAGCCATTGCAAAGAGCGAAATATACTGGTCCCAGTCTCTTTGGTGATTGGATACTACTTTTGATAGATATTTGCAAATGGTTTTATTCATGCGTTCTACCATTCCATCCGATTGTGGGTGCAATGCTGTAGTTCTTGTTTTCTTCATTCCTAAATTGTCGCAAATTCCTTGAAAGAGTTGACTTTCGAAGTTCCTTCCTTGGTCACTGTGAATCTCCAAAGGCACTCCATATCGGCAAATAAACTCCTTCACTAACACGTCTGCGACAGTTGCTGCCTCTTGATTTGGAATGGCGTAGACTTCAACCCACTTCGTAAAATAATCCATTACCACCAACATGTATTTATTCTTATTCTCAGTAGTGGGGAACGGTCCAGCAATATCTAAAGCAATTCTCTCAAATGGGCTACCAACGTTATATTGTTTCATGGGAGCCTTTCTCTTTTCTGAGGTCCATTACTAGCAGCACAGATAGTACACTTCTTACACCAGTCCTTAACATCATCGGAACTATTCATCCAATAAAACCTTTCACGAACTCTCTGCAGGGTTTTCTTAACACCAAGATGACCTCCTGATGGACTGTCGTGTAACTGTCGTAGTACTTCGGCTACTCTATTCTTTGGTATAACTAATTGCTTTCTGTTAGCGGAACCGTCATAATTTTCAATTATTCTCTTTAATAAATCGCCTTCCAAAATGAAAGACTCCCACTGAGCCCAATATGATTTAAGGACTGTAGAGAATTTTGACATTTCTTGCCAAGTAGGTCGACGATCTTCTATCTTCCATTCTCTCATTTTCTTTAAAACAGGATCATTATCTTGTTCTTCTTTAATTCTAGTAGGTGCCCAGTCGTCGATAACTACAGTTGTTCGTAGTATTGCAGTTTCTTTTAATTCTGTCTTACTGCAGTGAGAACACTCTTCTGGACACGGTCTTGGAAGGGAGTCTGCATTTCTGTGACTTATCCCAGCTCGATGTTCGATCCTAAAGTCGTACTCTTGGAGTCGTTCGATCCACCTGGCAATTTGACCTTCAGGGTTCTTAAACTGCATTAGCCATTTTAGGGCTGCATGGTCCGTCCGGATTAAGAATTTTCTTCCATAAAGATATTGGTAGAAGTGTTCCACCGATTTCACAACTGCCAGAAGTTCTCTTCTCGTAACGCAGTAATTCCGCTCAGGTTTGGAGAGCACTTTACTAAAATAACCCAGGACTCTCTCTTGTCCATCTTGAATCTGTGAAAGGACTCCTCCAATTCCGACATTACTGGCATCTGTATCCAAAATAAATTCTCCTTCCGGTTGTGGGTAGCCTAATATCGGTGCTGCGGTTAAATGCTTCTTCAGAGTTTCAAAAGCCGTTTGACAGTTTTAATCCCAGCTGAACTCTCTCGTTTCCTCTGTAAGGCGTGTTAATGGCTTAGTAATGTCTGAAAACTTTCTGATAAATCTGCGATAGTATGTACATAGACCAAGAAAACTTCTTATTTGATGTTTATCAGTTGGTTGTGGCCATTGTTTGGTAGAAGCGACCTTATCCTTATCTACAAACACGCCCTCTTTGCTGACAATATGACCCAGATAATTAACTTTGTCTTGGAATAACTGACATTTCTTTGGATTCAGCATCAGTTGGGCAGCTTGAAGTCTTTTAAAAACATCTTCTAAGTTTTTCAGATGTTTTTCGAATGTCTCCCCAAGACTATGATGTCGTCTAAGTAGACCAGGCACGTTTTCCAAGACAACCCTCTCAATACGTTCTCCATCAGCCTTTCAAATGTCGCAGGAGCATTACATAGTCCGAATGGCATGACATTGAACTGAAATAGTCCAGAACCGGTGGTAAAGGCTGTCTTTTCTTTGTCTCTTGGGTCCATTTCTACCTGCCAATAACCAGACTTCAAATCTAAGGTAGAAAATAATTTACTTCCAGCTAGAGTATCCAAGGTATCGTCGATTCGAGGCAGAGGATAACTGTCCTTCTTGGTAACATTGTTCAACTGACGGTAGTCTACACAGAACCTCGTAGTTCCATCCTTTTTCTTGACCAAGACTACCGGAGAGACCCATGGACTGGTAGAAGGTTCTATCACTCCATCTTCTTCCATTTCTCGAACAATCCTTTCAGCTTCTTGCCTCTTTGCCTGTGGTAATCTTCTAGCTGATTGACGAATTGGCTTGGCATCACTCTAGTCGATTTTATGTTTTACAGTTTTACCTCCCTTTGGTACAAAAATGTTGCGATACCGATGAAGAAAATCTTTCATTTTTCTTTTCTCTTCTCGGTTTAGAGATCTACCAGCAACCGCCACCATTTGTTCAAACTTTTCGTTGGAATTATCGGGAATAGTTGTCTGTCTAATTATAGATGTTACTGGTACGGAGGTTCCAACTTTGGTCTCTTTCTTGATCGTAATTGGGTGATCATTGACATTTATAACTCGTACTGGAATTTCTTTAGCAGAAGTGACCAATCCTTTTCCTATCAAAATTTCTCGACCGACCTCCTCATCATGGTTCCATGCTTCCATCATCACAGGTATTCCTTCGTCAATAGTTCCTTGCAGTCTGGCCACTATGATCGTTTCGCTTCTACCAGGTACCACAGTATCCTCCTGGACAACGGCTGGCACGGTTTTGTCCTCATATGGATGAAGGAATATTTCTTCAGAACCAACTTTGATAACTCTGTTCTTGAAATCCAGTTGGAAACCATGTAAGTTCATCACATCCATTCCTAATATAACATCTTCCTCAATATCAGCGACAATAACAGTATGCGTGAACTTTTCTGAGCCAATTCCTATTTGAACCAGGACTTCTCCAAGGATGTTAACTCTATCACCTGTGGCAGTTTGCAGTCGTAGCCTTGTTGGTAAAAGCTTCTTACGGCTATTTATAGTTGTTGGCAGTATAATCGTTCTGGTCGCTCCAGTATCCACCAATAGTGTATACTTTTTACCGTTGACTTCACCATCTACATAAACACTATCGTCGCGGCATTTCAAAGAGGCTATTAGTATGAGAGGGTCTTTGGAAACGTTCCGGGTCGAAGCTGCCCCCTCTAGGCCGACCCGTTTTAGTTTTCCTGTGGAGTAGTTTCTTGATTCGTAGTGCATTCGTAGTGACCCCAGGGCGTTTACATGAATTGCGAAGATGTCCTATTTCACCACAATTCCAGCACCTGATGGTCGTCTTTTTCTTTTTCTTATCAGTAAAGTTCTTCATTATGTTTACTAATGGGTCTAACTTATTTTCATCTTCCTCTTCCGTTACAGACCTTACTTTACTGTATCCTCCACAAGCTTTCGAAGCCGCTTCATACTCAAGCGCGGCAGACAAGATGTCAACTAATGTTTTGTGGTGAGCTAAACGGAGTGTCTTTGCCATTTCATGGTCACGAAGTCCATCAAGAAATGCTTCAACAGCTAAACATTCCATCATTTGTTCTGGAGCTGAAGGGTAAGCAAATCTTACCAATCTAGCAATATCTACTTCGTACTCTTGAAGTGTCTCCTCTCGCTTCTGTTTTCGAGTCTTTAACTGTGATCGGTACAAGTTCTTCAAGTGTTCGTGACCATATCGCATGTTCAAGCTTATCTTCAGTTGCTCAAAATCATCTGTGTCCTCCACTGGTATGGTCTGAAGAACATCCAAAGCGTCTCCTCTCAGAGCGATGGTGAGGTTTATTGCCTTCTCTTTTTGGGACCATCCGTTCGCTCTTGCAGCTGTTTCGAACTGTTTGAGATAATTTTCCCAAGACATCTTTTCGTCAAAGGTTGGGGCCTTAACACGAACAGAACTTTCGTTGCCTTCCAATTTCGGTTTCCGCTCCACTTTGTAGCTTCTCATTTCGTCCTTGTTTTCCTCTCCTAAATCTTCCATATCTTTTTTACCTCCTTTTTCCATCTCTTCCATTTGCTTTTCCATTTCTCTTATTTTCTCTTCAATTTTTTTTCAAATGAAGACATTTTATTTTCCATAGAAGAAATATCCAAAAGAAACTTTGTTTTCCAAAGAAGAAATGTCAGAAGATACCTTATTTTCCAAAGACGAAATATCATTTTTTAAAGAAGACATATCAGTAGAAACTTTGTTTTCCAAAGAAGAAATATCATTTTTCAAAGAAGACATATCGCAAGAAATATCATTTTTAAACAAGACATTTCGGAAGAAATATCACTCTTCAAAGAAGACATGTCGGAAGAGATATCAATCTTCAAAGAAGACATATCGGAAGAGATATCACTCTTCAAAGAAGACATATCACTCTTCAAAAAGACTTATCGGAAGAAACTTTATTTAAGGAAGAAATAATTGTAGCAGAAGAGTCGTCTACGAAAATATGATTTTCTGGATCTAAACTATCATTTTCCAATGCTTGCTTAAGTCGCTCCAACAACTCAGTCTTCCTTCCTGTTGTTTCCAATTCACGATCCTCCAGCTCTTGAAGCAATTCTGTCACTTTCAAGTCACAAAGTTTTTTCGACATATTTATTTTTTTTATTACACTATTTATTTACAATATCCCACTTCTGACACCAATGTAACGTTTATTTATTTTTACTAGTCTTTTTAATTTATTTTTATACTATTTAAATTACTAACACTGTTTAATTTATATAACACAATTTATTTACAATACTTTAATTTATGTAAGACAATATTTCTATTCGCATTTATCTAACAACGTACTACTAACTAACTAACTAACTCAAAATATTCAAATCGGTCCTTTATATAGGTAAATATTGTTGGGGCATACTCCAGTCTATTCTGGCCGTCGAAATAAACGTATATTCCGGAACATTCTCGCATCATCTGTCTGCCTCGCGTCTGGGTCATAGCGCCAGGGGCGTACTCGCACAACATTGTCCCCTCCTTAAGAGATAGTTCCTCCTGGAACTTTTAAGGAATTGAGACTGGATGGAGATACTTGCAACTGAATCCTCGTCTACAATTTCCAGTTGCATGGAAATAACATGGAATGGTCTTTGATGTCAGCTGGACACGGGGCGAATGGCTGCATACCAACACTTGGACTTCGGTATCTTGAAAGATTACTTCCACCATATTTCGGATGACCCTCCAATCCAATGAGTTGCACTCTATTTTCGGCATGGCTAGCTTCTGTATGTTGGACTCCAATACGTGCTCTCTCAAGTTAAGTAATGATTCCCATATATTTCGATAATTGGGCTGGGCTGTGAACAGGTCTTGCTGTCTCTCAATAGTCACGCCGTATCTAGCTTTCCCAGTACCTCCATATGCACCCATAAATTCTTCGAAAGCAAGGTCGGGTGTATCTTGGACTTGATTTGACTTCTTCTTCCTGGTTATGATCTCCTTCAAATTTCGCCAGTCGGTTTCGATGTACTACCTTAGGTTTTCCATTCGGGATCTTTATTATACGGTATATGACGTCATTGATTCTTTTCTTGATGATGTATGGACCCTTCCAGGATTGTTGTAGCTTTGGTGAGTACCCCTTCTGTCTTTTCTGGTTATGGAGCCAGGCTTTGTCACCTTCTTGGAAACATCCCTCTATAGCTTGGGTATCATACCGTTTCTTCATCCTGTCACTGGCAACTTGGAGATGGGAGCGAACCAAATCATGCATGTCGTCCATTTTTCTCCGTAATTGGATTACATAGTCTTCTCCAGCTATATCCTCTCCAGGTCGGCATCCAAAATCGAGGTCGCATGATAACCTCATCTCACGTCCAAACAAGACTTTTGCTGGTGTTTGACCTGTTGATTCATTGACGGCGGATCGATAAGCCATTGCAAAGAGCGAAATATACTGGTCCCAGTCTCTTTGGTGATTGGATACTACTTTTGATAGATATTTGCAAATGGTTTTATTCATGCGTTCTACCATTCCATCCGATTGTGGGTGCAATGCTGTAGTTCTTGTTTTCTTCATTCCTAAATTGTCGCAAATTCCTTGAAAGAGTTGACTTTCGAAGTTCCTTCCTTGGTCACTGTGAATCTCCAAAGGCACTCCATATCGGCAAATAAACTCCTTCACTAACACGTCTGCGACAGTTGCTGCCTCTTGATTTGGAATGGCGTAGACTTCAACCCACTTCGTAAAATAATCCATTACCACCAACATGTATTTATTCTTATTCTCAGTAGTGGGGAACGGTCCAGCAATATCTAAAGCAATTCTCTCAAATGGGCTACCAACGTTATATTGTTTCATGGGAGCCTTTCTCTTTTCTGAGGTCCATTACTAGCAGCACAGATAGTACACTTCTTACACCAGTCCTTAACATCATCGGAACTATTCATCCAATAAAACCTTTCACGAACTCTCTGCAGGGTTTTCTTAACACCAAGATGACCTCCTGATGGACTGTCGTGTAACTGTCGTAGTACTTCGGCTACTCTATTCTTTGGTATAACTAATTGGTTTCTGTTAGCGGAACCGTCATAATTTTCAATTATTCTCTTTAATAAATCGCCTTCCAAAATGAAAGACTCCCACTGAGCCCAATATGATTTAAGGACTGTAGAGAATTTTGACATTTCTTGCCAAGTAGGTCGACGATCTTCTATCTTCCATTCTCTCATTTTCTTTAAAACAGGATCATTATCTTGTTCTTCTTTAATTCTAGTAGGTGCCCAGTCGTCGATAACTACAGTTGTTCGTAGTATTGCAGTTTCTTTTAATTCTGTCTTACTGCAGTGAGAACACTCTTCTGGACACGGTCTTGGAAGGGAGTCTGCATTTCTGTGACTTATCCCAGCTCGATGTTCGATCCTAAAGTCGTACTCTTGGAGTCGTTCGATCCACCTGGCAATTTGACCTTCAGGGTTCTTAAACTGCATTAGCCATTTTAGGGCTGCATGGTCCGTCCGGATTAAGAATTTTCTTCCATAAAGATATTGGTAGAAGTGTTCCACCGATTTCACAACTGCCAGAAGTTCTCTTCTCGTAACGCAGTAATTCCGCTCAGGTTTGGAGAGCACTTTACTAAAATAACCCAGGACTCTCTCTTGTCCATCTTGAATCTGTGAAAGGACTCCTCCAATTCCGACATTACTGGCATCTGTATCCAAAATAAATTCTCCTTCCGGTTGTGGGTAGCCTAATATCGGTGCTGCGGTTAAATGCTTCTTCAGAGTTTCAAAAGCCGTTTGACAGTTTTAATCCCAGCTGAACTCTCTCGTTTCCTCTGTAAGGCGTGTTAATGGCTTAGTAATGTCTGAAAACTTTCTGATAAATCTGCGATAGTATGTACATAGACCAAGAAAACTTCTTATTTGATGTTTATCAGTTGGTTGTGGCCATTGTTTGGTAGAAGCGACCTTATCCTTATCTACAAACACGCCCTCTTTGCTGACAATATGACCCAGATAATTAACTTTGTCTTGGAATAACTGACATTTCTTTGGATTCAGCATCAGTTGGGCAGTTTAGTGGTGTGGTTCCACTAAATATAAATTTTATTGTAAAAGGAAAACTTTATATTTTAATACATTTCTTTAAAAAAAATACTGTATAAAATTATATGAAAATTATATGACAATCTTTTTTCAACTCCTCGTTTTTTCTTGTTCTCATCAATAATCTCCCTAGCGACGTTCCTCTGGTGATTCTCCAGCTTCCTGCCTCCTTGGATCCTTTTTTCTTCTTCCTTTTTTTATCAGAGAGAACTGGCATTGACAGGAAATGCCAAATGACTGTCACTCAAGAAAAATTGCATATAACCATATAACCACAAAATAAAATGTCATAAAACTGTCAACTTGAAATAACGTCAAAATATGATTAGAATGTAAGTCAAAAGTGATAGGAGTCATTTTGTGTGCTCGTCGTAACCAGACACGTGCACCACAAATACTCCCCTTCTAACAAAAAAAAAAAAAAAAAAAAAAAAACTAAAATCGTAAAATTGAATTAAAAGTGTTCTAAATTATTAATAGAAAAAGTGACTTTTTTTGTCTTTGTGGTTGGTATCTGTGTATCATTGATTTGATCGTTTAACAAAAACGCTGGTTTAGTCATGTCAATGTTAACGGTTTTTTCGCGGTTGTCTTTCAAGATCTTAAAAACTTTTTCGTTTCTAGAAATTACTTTAAAAGGACCTTCATATGGCGCTGTAAGGCTCGGTTTGATACCGGGAACTTTTAAGAAAACAAATTCTGCGTTATTTAAATTTGGATGAACGAATGTTTTTGTTGAACCGTGCCTTTGCACTTGAGATGGTTTAATGTTATTAAAAATTTCACGAAGTTTAATTAAAATAGAATGGGTATCTACGTTTTCTTTAGAATTATTAAAGAATTCACCAGGAATACGTAGAGTTTGTCCGAAAACAAGTTCTGCAGATGAACATTGTAAGTCCTCTTTAATAGCAGATCGCAAACCTAGAAGAATCAAAGGCAATTCGTCTTTCCAATTATTTGAAGTAAGTTTTGCCATCAGGGCTGATTTAAGAGTTCGATGAAATCTTTCAATCATCCCGTTTCCTTGTGGATGATAAGGAGTGGTGTGCAAACTTTGAAAACCTAATAATTTGCTAAATTCTTTAAACATGCTTGATTCGAATTGAGTGCCTTGATCGTGTGTAATTTTGTAAGGAATTCCGAAACGTGGGATATACTGATTTATTAAGGTATTGATGATATTGTGTGATTCAATGTTTTTTAGTGGATAAGCTTCTACCCATCTAGTGACTCTATCGATTACTGTTAGAATGTAAGTACATCCTTTTGAAGGTTTTAACGGGCCTACTAAATCAATGTGAATGTGCTGGAATCTACCTTCAGGAACATCTAAACCACCTCGACACCTTGTTTAAAAGACTAGAAAAATTTGGCGTTAATGTCAAACCTTCTAAATGTATTTTTGGCGTGACAAAGGTTAATTTTTTAGGACACACTATTACTCCAGAAGGAATTTTACCATCTGACGAGCGAGTTAAAGTCATCGCAGATTATGAAATTCCTAAAACATGCAAACAACTACAGAGATTCGTAGGAATGGTTAATTTTTATCACAAATTTGTACCTAAATTCGCAAAAATTTTAAACCCATTACATATTTTATATTTCATATAATTTTATACAGTATTTTTTTTAAAGAAATGTATTAAAATATAAAGTTTTCCTTTTACAATAAAATTTATATTTAGTGGAACCACACCACTAAATAATTGGTGACCCCGACGTGATACAAAAAGAAAAACGAATCAACCCGAAGTAACAAAAACGAATTAACCCGATCCAACGTGATAAAAACGAATCAACCCGGAGTGACCAAAAAGCAGCGACCCGTCCACCAGTCCAGTTTCTCCAACAGCAGCGACCCGTGTGATCAATATCAAAACGAAGTATTTCCGGAGCCTTCCCCCAAGTCCAGTTTCCCTAGCTGAGAATTTTACAGCGAGATTCCCCAAGTCAAACAACATAGTCTAGAGGTTTTCCGTACCAGTCATTCTCGCAAAGATTTCAGACAGGTAAGCCATTTGATTTGTCGTTCTTTGGGGAATTGCATATAACCATTTCCAGTATCTTTTAATCGACTAAATAACAAACTAAACAATTTTACTGACATGACAGAAACAAATACTTTTTCCCCGGAAGGAATTGACTCCTTAGAAAATTTAAAAAATATTAGACTTCCAGCTTTCTGGTCATCAAAACCTGAACTTTGGTTCAAACAATTAGAAAGTCAATTTTTTATAAATAACGTCAAAGCGGATAAAAGCAAATATCACATTACGGTAGCACACTTACCACCGGAAATTTTTAGCGAGGTTTATGATGTTATTAATAAACCACCAACAAGTGATTTATATATTTTTTTAAAAGATACAATTCTGAGTAGGTTAACATTGTCAGAGGAAGCACGTTTAAATAAATTACTGTCTAGTTCAGAATTAGGTGATAAAAAACCCTCTGCATATTATAGGGAACTCATGCAAATTGCTGGGGATAAAACAATAGATGAAAAATTATTGATTAAATTGTGGAGAAGAAAATTACCAGACGTAATCCAAATTGCTCTAACTTCTTCCAGTCAACAAGACATTTCTCACTTATTATCTTTGGCAGATAAAATTTGGGAAACACTTAGACAAAATTCAAATTCTATCAACGAAATTCAAAATCCCCTTAACGAAATGTCAAATTTAAATAAAACTATTACTAATTTCATAGATCATTGTCAAAATTCTTTCAAAAATATCTTAAACAAACAAATGGAATTTGAGAAAGAACTCTCCTCTCTTAAAAAAATTTTTTCATCAGACTCCCAATATCAATGTCAATGTCAAGGTTACATAAACAGGTCGAATAGTCTTAATAGATCAGGGAATTCAAATTATCATCAAAATAGAATTCTTGATAAATCAAAAAACTGTGTTTTTTCCACGAGAAATTCGGAAAAAACGCCAAAAAATGTAACGGTCCACCCTGTCTTTTATCAGATACTTTCAATAAAATTGACGTAGATTCAAAAAACTAATTGCCCCAACCGTAAATAATTGTAATCTTACCAATAAGCTCTTTTCAAAACGCCTTTTTGTTTATGATAAAATTAATAAATTAAATTTTCTTGTCGATAGTGGAGCCGATATCAGTTGTCTTCCACATAATATATTTAGCAATCATAAAAAAGATAAAAAATATAATACTTACTTCAGCTTCAGGTAACACTATTTTTACATACGGAAAAAAATTTTTGAACGTTGACCTTGGTCTACGTCGAAAATTTCCTTTTCTTTCACAATTGCAGATATAGCCAAACCAATAATAGGCGCAGATTTTTTATCTAATTTTGGATTGTTACTTGATTTAAAAAACAAAAATTAATAGATAACGAAACTTTTATTATGTCCACCGGTAGATTACAAAACGCCAATCAGGAACTTCCAAAATTATTTACGGTTGAAAATCAATATACATCTTTTTTCAAAAAATACTCAAGCATTTTCTCATCTCCTAATTTTCATTCCGAAGCAAAACACGATGTAAAACATCACATAACTACCGAAGGTCATTTACCTTATTGTAAACCTCGAAGGTTAGATCCTCTTAAATACAAAATCGCTAAAAAAGAATTCGAAGACATGGTGGAATTAGGTATTTGTAGACCATCATCATCTTCAGTGACGTCGCCCCTGCATATGATCCCTAAAAAAGACTCTGCAGATTGGCGACCCTGTGGTGATTATCGTTTCCTCAACAAACAAACAATTCCAGAACGTTACCCGTTAACATTGATTTCAGACGTCAATCTAAAAATTCACGGATCTACAATCTTTTCAAAAATTGATTTAGTTAGGGCATACCATCAAATACCTGTGGCCGAGGAAGATGTTTATAAAACAGCAATCACTACCCCATTTGGTGCATTCGAATTTCTACGTACTCCTTTCGGATTACGTAATGCAGGCAATACATTTCAAAGATTTATTAATGAAGTCACCAATTATTTAGTGGTGTGGTTCCACTAAATATAAATTTTATTGTAAAAGGAAAACTTTATATTTTAATACATTTCTTTAAAAAAAATACTGTATAAAATTATATGAAAATTATATGACAATCTTTTTTCAACCCCTCGTTTTTTCTTGTTCTCATCAATAATCTCCCTAGCGACGTTCCTCTGGTGATTCTCCAGCTTCCTGCCTCCTTGGATCCTTTTTTCTTCTTCCTTTTTTTATCAGAGAGAACTGGCATTGACAGGAAATGCCAAATGACTGTCACTCAAGAAAAATTGCATATAACCATATAACCACAAAATAAAATGTCATAAAACTGTCAACTTGAAATAACGTCAAAATATGATTAGAATGTAAGTCAAAAGTGATAGGAGTCATTTTGTGTGCTCGTCGTAACCAGACAAGTGCACCACAGGCAGCTTGAAGTCTTTTAAAAACATCTTCTAAGTTTTTCAGATGTTTTTCGAATGTCTCCCCCAAGACTATGATGTCGTCTAAGTAGACCAGGCACGTTTTCCAAGACAACCCTCTCAATACGTTCTCCATCAGCCTTTCAAATGTCGCAGGAGCATTACATAGTCCGAATGGCATGACATTGAACTGAAATAGTCCAGAACCGGTGGTAAAGGCTGTCTTTTCTTTGTCTCTTGGGTCCATTTCTACCTGCCAATAACCAGACTTCAAATCTAAGGTAGAAAATAATTTACTTCCAGCTAGAGTATCCAAGGTATCGTCGATTCGAGGCAGAGGATAACTGTCCTTCTTGGTAACATTGTTCAACTGACGGTAGTCTACACAGAACCTCGTAGTTCCATCCTTTTTCTTGACCAAGACTACCGGAGAGACCCATGGACTGGTAGAAGGTTCTATCACTCCATCTTCTTCCATTTCTCGAACAATCCTTTCAGCTTCTTGCCTTTTTGCCTGTGGTAATCTTCTAGCTGATTGACGAATTGGCTTGGCATCACTCTAGTCGATTTTATGTTTTACAGTTTTACCTCCCTTTGGTACAAAAATGTTGCGATACCGATGAAGAAAATCTTTCATTTTTCTTTTCTCTTCTCGGTTTAGAGATCTACCAGCAACCGCCACCATTTGTTCAAACTTTTCGTTGGAATTATCGGGAATAGTTGTCTGTCTAATTATAGATGTTACTGGTACGGAGGTTCCAACTTTGGTCTCTTTCTTGATCGTAATTGGGTGATCATTGACATTTATAACTCGTACTGGAATTTCTTTAGCAGAAGTGACCAATCCTTTTCCTATCAAAATTCCTCGACCGACCTCCTCATCATGGTTCCATGCTTCCATCATCACAGGTATTCCTTCGTCAATAGTTCCTTGCAGTCTGGCCACTATGATCGTTTCGCTTCTACCAGGTACCACAGTATCCTCCTGGACAACGGCTGGCACGGTTTTGTCCTCATATGGATGAAGGAATATTTCTTCAGAACCAACTTTGATAACTCTGTTCTTGAAATCCAGTTGGAAACCATGTAAGTTCATCACATCCATTCCTAATATAACATCTTCCTCAATATCAGCGACAATAACAGTATGCGTGAACTTTTTCTGAGCCAATTCCTATTTGAACCAGGACTTCTCCAAGGATGTTAACTCTATCACCTGTGGCAGTTTGCAGTCGTAGCCTTGTTGGTAAAAGCTTCTTACGGCTATTTATAGTTGTTGGCAGTATAATCGTTCTGGTCGCTCCAGTATCCACCAATAGTGTATACTTTTTTACCGTTGACTTCACCATCTACATAAACACTATCGTCGCGGCATTTCAAAGAGGCTATTAGTATGAGAGGGTCTTTGGAAACGTTCCGGGTCGAAGCTGCCCCCTCTAGGCCGACCCGTTTTAGTTTTCCTGTGGAGTAGTTTCTTGATTCGTAGTGACCCCAGGGCGTTTACATGAATTGCGAAGATGTCCTATTTCACCACAATTCCAGCACCTGATGGTCGTCTTTTTCTTTTTCTTATCAGTAAAGTTCTTCATCATGTTTACTAATGGGTCTAACTTATTTTCATCTTCCTCTTCCGTTACAGACCTTACTTTACTGTATCCTCCACAAGCTTTCGAAGCCGCTTCATACTCAAGCGCGGCAGACAAGATGTCAACTAATGTTTTGTGGTGAGCTAAACGGAGTGTCTTTGCCATTTCATGGTCACGAAGTCCATCAAGAAATGCTTCAACAGCTAAACATTCCATCATTTGTTCTGGAGCTGAAGGGTAAGCAAATCTTACCAATCTAGCAATATCTACTTCGTACTCTTGAAGTGTCTCCTCTCGCTTCTGTTTTCGAGTCTTTAACTGTGATCGGTACAAGTTCTTCAAGTGTTCGTGACCATATCGCATGTTCAAGCTTATCTTCAGTTGCTCAAAATCATCTGTGTCCTCCACTGGTATGGTCTGAAGAACATCCAAAGCGTCTCCTCTCAGAGCGATGGTGAGGTTTATTGCCTTCTCTTTTTGGGACCATCCGTTCGCTCTTGCAGCTGTTTCGAACTGTTTGAGATAATTTTCCCAAGACATCTTTTCGTCAAAGGTTGGGGCCTTAACACGAACAGAACTTTCGTTGCCTTCCAATTTCGGTTTCCGCTCCACTTTGTAGCTTCTCATTTCGTCCTTGTTTTCCTCTCCTAAATCTTCCATATCTTTTTTACCTCCTTTTTCCATCTCTTCCATTTGCTTTTCCATTTCTCTTATTTTCTCTTCAATTTTTTTTTTTCAAATGAAGACATTTTATTTTCCATAGAAGAAATATCCAAAGAAACTTTGTTTTCCAAAGAAGAAATGTCAGAAGATACCTTATTTTCCAAAGACGAAATATCATTTTTTAAAGAAGACATATCAGTAGAAACTTTGTTTTCCAAAGAAGAAATATCATTTTTCAAAGAAGACATATCGCAAGAAATATCATTTTTTAAACAAGACATTTCGGAAGAAATATCACTCTTCAAAGAAGACATGTCGGAAGAGATATCAGTCTTCAAAGAAGACATGTCGGAAGAGATATCACTCTTCAAAGAAGACATATCACTCTTCAAAAAAGACTTATCGGAAGAAACTTTATTTAAGGAAGAAATAATTGTAGCAGAAGAGTCGTCTACGAAAATATGATTTTCTGGATCTAAACTATCATTTTCCAATGCTTGCTTAAGTCGCTCCAACAACTCAGTCTTCCTTCCTGTTGTTTCCAATTCACGATCCTCCAGCTCTTGAAGCAATTCTGTCACTTTCAAGTCACAAAGTTTTTTCGACATATTTATTTTTTTTATTACACTATTTATTTACAATATCCCACTTCTGACACCAATGTAACGTTTATTTATTTTTACTAGTCTTTTTAATTTATTTTTATACTATTTAAATTACTAACACTGTTTAATTTATATAACACAATTTATTTACAATACTTTAATTTATGTAAGACAATATTTAATAATAATAATAATAATAATAATGACTTTATTGCTTTATAAAAAATACAAATACAAGCAAAGGCGACGTTCGCTCTTAGATGATGTCCTCGTACTGAAACACCAGCTAAGTAGCGCTCTTCCACGCAACCGCAAAACGCAAAACTAAATATCAAATATACTTTCGTACAATATCTTACATGCAAAGAGAACAAAAAAAAAACATAAAACTAAATATCAAATATCCTTTCGTACAATATCTTATACGCTGAAATAACAATAGTTATGTAACCTAATTTTGTAAATATTAAAATGAATAAGGCCAATTTTACATTGCTTAAAATTTGAATTTCAACGTTATAATATTATTAAATAGAGATTTTTTAATGTTAAATTTAAATCGAGAAATAGGTAACGTTTTGTAATCTTCAGGGATTAGGTTGTACCATTTCTATTCGCATTTATCTAACAACGTACTACTAACTAACTAACTAACTCAAAATATTCAAATCGGTCCTTTATATAGGTAAATATTGTTCGGGCATACTCCAGTCTATTCTGGCCGTCGAAATAAACGTATATTCCGGAACATTCTCGCATCATCTGTCTGCCTCGCGTCTGGGTCATAGCGCCAGGGGCGTACTCGCACAACATTGTCCCCTCCTTAAGAGATAGTTCCTCCTGGAACTTTTAAGGAATTGAGACTGGATGGAGATACTTGCAACTGAATCCTCGTCTACAATTTCCAGTTGCATGGAAATAACATGGAATGGTCTTTGATGTCAGCTGGACACGGGGCGAATGGCTGCATACCAACACTTGGACTTCGGTATCTTGAAAGATTACTTCCACCATATTTCGGATGACCCTCCAATCCAATGAGTTGCACTCTATTTTCGGCATGGCTAGCTTCTGTATGTTGGACTCTCTCAAGTTAAGTAATGATTCCCATATATTTCGATAATTGGGCTGGGCTGTGAACAGGTCTTGCTGTCTCTCAATAGTCACGCCGTATCTAGCTTTCCCAGTACCTCCATATGCACCCATAAATTCTTCGAAAGCAAGGTCGGGTGTATCTTGGACTTGATTTGACTTCTTCTTCCTGGTTATGATCTCCTTCAAATTTCGCCAGTCGGTTTCGATGTACTACCTTAGGTTTTCCATTCGGGATCTTTATTATACGGTATATGACGTCATTGATTCTTTTCTTGATGATGTATGGACCCTTCCAGGATTGTTGTAACTTTGGTGAGTACCCCTTCTGTCTTTTCTGGTTATGGAGCCAGGCTTTGTCACCTTCTTGGAAACATCCCTCTATAGCTTGGGTATCATACCGTTTCTTCATCCTGTCACTGGCAACTTGGAGATGGGAGCGAACCAAATCATGCATGTCGTCCATTTTTCTCCGTAATTGGATTACATAGTCTTCTCCAGCTATATCCTCTCCAGGTCGGCATCCAAAATCGAGGTCGCATGATAACCTCATCTCACGTCCAAACAAGACTTTTGCTGGTGTTTGACCTGTTGATTCATTGACGGCGGATCGATAAGCCATTGCAAAGAGCGAAATATACTGGTCCCAGTCTCTTTGGTGATTGGATACTACTTTTGATAGATATTTGCAAATGGTTTTATTCATGCGTTCTACCATTCCATCCGATTGTGGGTGCAATGCTGTAGTTCTTGTTTTCTTCATTCCTAAATTGTCGCAAATTCCTTGAAAGAGTTGACTTTCGAAGTTCCTTCCTTGGTCACTGTGAATCTCCAAAGGCACTCCATATCGGCAAATAAACTCCTTCACTAACACGTCTGCGACAGTTGCTGCCTCTTGATTTGGAATGGCGTAGACTTCAACCCACTTCGTAAAATAATCCATTACCACCAACATGTATTTATTCTTATTCTCAGTAGTGGGGAACGGTCCAGCAATATCTAAAGCAATTCTCTCAAATGGGCTACCAACGTTATATTGTTTCATGGGAGCCTTTCTCTTTTCTGAGGTCCATTACTAGCAGCACAGATAGTACACTTCTTACACCAGTCCTTAACATCATCGGAACTATTCATCCAATAAAACCTTTCACGAACTCTCTGCAGGGTTTTCTTAACACCAAGATGACCTCCTGATGGACTGTCGTGTAACTGTCGTAGTACTTCGGCTACTCTATTCTTTGGTATAACTAATTGCTTTCTGTTAGCGGAACCGTCATAATTTTCAATTATTCTCTTTAATAAATCGCCTTCCAAAATGAAAGACTCCCACTGAGCCCAATATGATTTAAGGACTGTAGAGAATTTTGACATTTCTTGCCAAGTAGGTCGACGATCTTCTATCTTCCATTCTCTCATTTTCTTTAAAACAGGATCATTATCTTGTTCTTCTTTAATTCTAGTAGGTGCCCAGTCGTCGATAACTACAGTTGTTCGTAGTATTGTAGTTTCTTTTAATTCTGTCTTACTGCAGTGAGAACACTCTTCTGGACACGGTCTTGGAAGGGAGTCTGCATTTCTGTGACTTATCCCAGCTCGATGTTCGATCCTAAAGTCGTACTCTTGGAGTCGTTCGATCCACCTGGCAATTTGACCTTCAGGGTTCTTAAACTGCATTAGCCATTTTAGGGCTGCATGGTCCGTCCGGATTAAGAATTTTCTTCCATAAAGATATTGGTAGAAGTGTTCCACCGATTTCACAACTGCCATAAGTTCTCTTCTCGTAACGCAGTAATTCCGCTCAGGTTTGGAGAGCACTTTACTAAAATAACCCAGGACTCTCTCTTTTCCATCTTGAATCTGTGAAAGGACTCCTCCATTTCCGACATTACTGGCATCTGTTTCCAAAATAAATTCTCCTTCCGGTTGTGGGTAGCCTAATATCGGTGCTGCGGTTAAATGCTTCTTCAGAGTTTCAAAAGCCGTTTGACAGTTTTAATCCCAGCTGAACTCTCTCGTTTCCTCTGTAAGGCGTGTTAATGGCTTAGTAATGTCTGAAAACTTTCTGATAAATCTGCGATAGTATGTACATAGACCAAGAAAACTTCTTATTTGATGTTTATCAGTTGGTTGTGGCCATTGTTTGGTAGAAGCGACCTTATCCTTATCTACAAACACGCCCTCTTTGCTGACAATATGACCCAGATAATTAACTTTGTCTTGGAATAACTGACATCTCTTTGGATTCAGCATCAGTTGGGCAGCTTGAAGTCTTTTAAAAACATCTTCTAAGTTTTTCAGATGTTTTTCGAATGTCTCCCCCAAGACTATGATGTCGTCTAAGTAGACCAGGCACGTTTTCCAAGACAACCCTCTCAATACGTTCTCCATCAGCCTTTCAAATGTCGCAGGAGCATTACATAGTCCGAATGGCATGACATTGAACTGAAATAGTCCAGAACCGGTGGTAAAGGCTGTCTTTTCTTTGTCTCTTGGGTCCATTTCTACCTGCCAATAACCAGACTTCAAATCTAAGGTAGAAAATAATTTACTTCCAGCTAGAGTATCCAAGGTATCGTCAATTCGAGGCAGAGGATAACTGTCCTTCTTGGTAACATTGTTCAACTGACGGTAGTCTACACAGAACCTCGTAGTTCCATCCTTTTTCTTGACCAAGACTACCGGAGAGACCCATGGACTGGTAGAAGGTTCTATCACTTCATCTTCTTCCATTTCTCGAACAGTCCTTTCAGCTTCTTGCCTCTTTGCCTGTGGTAATCTTCTAGCTGATTGACGAATTGGCTTGGCATCACTCTAGTCGATTTTATGTTTTACAGTTTTACCTCCCTTTGGTACAAAAATGTTGCTATACCGATGAAGAAAATCTTTCATTTTTCTTTTCTCTTCTCGGTTTAGAGATCTACCAGCAACCGCCACCATTTGTTCAAACTTTTCGTTGGAATTATCGGGAATAGTTGTCTGTCTAATTATAGATGTTACTGGTACGGAGGTTCCAACTTTGGTCTCTTTCTTGATCGTAATTGGGTGATCATTGACATTTATAACTCGTACTGGAATTTCTTTAGCAGAAGTGACCAATCCTTTTCCTATCAAAATTCCTCGACCGACCTCCTCATCATGGTTCCATGCTTCCATCATCACAGGTATTCCTTCGTCAATAGTTCCTTGCAGTCTGGCCACTATGATCGTTTCGCTTCTACCAGGTACCACAGTATCCTCCTGGACAACGGCTGGCACGGTTTTGTCCTCATATGGATGAAGGAATATTTCTTCAGAACCAACTTTGATAACTCTGTTCTTGAAATCCAGTTGGAAACCATGTAAGTTCATCACATCCATTCCTAATATAACATCTTCCTCAATATCAGCGACAATAACAGTATGCGTGAACTTTTCTGAGCCAATTCCTATTTGAACCAGGACTTCTCCAAGGATGTTAACTCTATCACCTGTGGCAGTTTGCAGTCGTAGCCTTGTTGGTAAAAGCTTCTTACGGCTATTTATAGTTGTTGGCAGTATAATCGTTCTGGTCGCTCCAGTATCCACCAATAGTGTATACTTTTTACCGTTGACTTCACCATCTACATAAACACTATCGTCGCGGCATTTCAAAGAGGCTATTAGTATGAGAGGGTCTTTGGAAACGTTCCGGGTCGAAGCTGTCCCCTCTAGGCCGACCCGTTTTAGTTTTCCTGTGGAGTAGTTTCTTGATTCGTAGTGACCCCAGGGCGTTTACATGAATTGCGAACATGTCCTATTTCACCACAATTCCAGCACCTGATGGTCGTCTTTTTCTTTTTCTTATCAGTAAAGTTCTTCATCATGTTTACTAATGGGTCTAACTTATTTTCATCTTCCTCTTCCGTTACAGACCTTACTTTACTGTATCCTCCACAAGCTTTCGAAGCCGCTTCATACTCAAGCGCGGCAGACAAGATGTCAACTAATGTTTTGTGGTGAGCTAAACGGAGTGTCTTTGCCATTTCATGGTCACGAAGTCCATCAAGAAATGCTTCAACAGCTAAACATTCCATCATTTGTTCTGGAGCTGAAGGGTAAGCAAATCTTACCAATCTAGCAATATCTACTTCGTACTCTTGAAGTGTCTCCTCTCGCTTCTGTTTTCGAGTCTTTAACTGCGATCGGTACAAGTTCTTCAAGTGTTCGTGACCATATCGCATGTTCAAGCTTTTCTTCAGTTGCTCAAAATCATCTGTGTCCTCCACTGGTATGGTCTGAAGAACATCCAAAGCGTCTCCTCTCAGAGCGATGGTGAGGTTTATTGCCTTCTCTTTTTGGGACCATCCGTTCGCTCTTGCAGCTGTTTCGAACTGTTTGAGATAATTTTCCCAAGACATCTTTTCGTCAAAGGTTGGGGCCTTAACACGAACAGAACTTTCGTTGCCTTCCAATTTCGGTTTCCGCTCCACTTTGTAGCTTCTCATTTCGTCCTTGTTTTCCTCTCCTAAATCTTCCATATCTTTTTTACCTCCTTTTTCCATCTCTTCCATTTGCTTTTCCATTTCTCTTATTTTCTCTTCAATTTTTTTTTTCAAATGAAGACATTTTATTTTCCATAGAAGAAATATCCAAAGAAACTTTGTTTTCCAAAGAAGAAATGTCAGAAGATACCTTATTTTCCAAAGACGAAATATCATTTTTTAAAGAAGACATATCAGTAGAAACTTTGTTTTCCAAAGAAGAAATATCATTTTTCAAAGAAGACATATCGCAAGAAATATCATTTTTTAAACAAGACATTTCGGAAGAAATATCACTCTTCAAAGAAGACATGTCGGAAGAGATATCAGTCTTCAAAGAAGACATGTCGGAAGAGATATCACTCTTCAAAGAAGACATATCACTCTTCAAAGAAGACTTATCGGAAGAAACTTTATTTAAGGAAGAAATAATTGTAGCAGAAGAGTCGTCTACGAAAATATGATTTTCTGGATCTAAACCATCATTTTCCAATGCTTGCTTAAGTCGCTCCAACAACTCAGTCTTCCTTCCTGTTGTTTCCAATTCACGATCCTCCAGCTCTTGACGCAATTCTGTCACTTTCAAGTCACAAAGTTTTTTCGACATATTTATTTTTTTTTATTACACTATTTATTTACAATATCCCACTTCTGACACCAATGTAACGTTTATTTATTTTTACTAGTCTTTAATTTATTTTTATACTATTTAAATTACTAACACTGTTTAATTTATATAACACAATTTATTTACAATACTTTAATTTATGTAAGACAATATTTCTATTCGCATTTATCTAACAACATACTACCAACTAACTAACTAACTCAAAATATTCAAATCGGTCCTTTATATAGGTAAATATTGTTCGAGCATACTCCAGTCTATTCTGGCCGTCGAAAGAAACGTATATTCCGGAACATTCTCGCATCACCTGTCTGCCTCGCGTCTGGGTCATAGCTCCAGGGGCGTACTCGCACAACATTACTTATTATTTATCATTCTCATTGTATAATGTATACATAAAGTATACATTTATTATATTTTTTTTGAACTGACCTTTCGCAATGTTTATATTGTGAAGTTTTATTTGTTTGTATGTTTTATGTTTTATATACTTGTAGATACTCTTGTATTACTGTTTTAATATGTTTTGTTCTATGTGATTTGCTTTTTTTTAAACAGCTTTGTCCACAAATTTAAAAAAAAGTTTTCGACAATAAAGCTTATTATTATTATTATTACAATTTAACGCCGTTGCGATCGCCAATGGATGGGACGAGCAAGGAAAAGCTACATCGCTGATAATTTCACTCGATATCTTACAAAACATTCCAGAAGAAAAACAAGATTTCAAGTACCTTTGCGAACATCTAAAGAGAAGATTCATCGATAAATATATGTCACCGCTTTTCAGGGCCCAATTTACAAATCTTCGTCAAATTTTAAGGGATTGGCTCCAAGAGTACAGTGCTGACATCTTCCTGCTGACAAGATTAGCATTCCCTACGGTCCCAAAAGATGCATTGGAGTGTTTAGCCGTCGATGCATTTGCAGATAGTATCAGAGATGCGGAGCTGTAGCAAATACCCAAGCTTGCAAAACCAGGTGCTTTGAATTAAGCATTGGTAAAGGCGTTAGATTTTGAAGCTGTGGAGTTCAACACGGGGATTCGTCAGTCAGACAAACTTCCGTCAACGACGAAGTCACACGAAACAACTGGGACGTACTAGCCGAGCTGCAAAAATTCATCGGTGAGCTCATGGATAAAAATAAGCATTCACCTGCTACAGCATCTAATCCTTCAAGACGACAGTTAAGGTTGTATAACTGTCATAAATCTGGACATTTAAAGAGACAGTGCAGAGAGCCACGTCGACAGCAACAAAACCAGCAAAATCGATCAAGGAGTGCAGTCTCCCAGCTACAATGTGCCCAGAATAGCTTGGTATTAGAAGGAATGGTTGCAGGAAGATCTTGCCAACTTGTAGTGGATACTCGTGCTAGCCATACCATCGTACGAAAAAAAAATTTGCCGGATCGGAGAGTGGTGACTCCTTCCAAGAAGTACTTAATTACCACAGCAAATGGCGAAACTAGAGATGTAAGCGGAGAAATTACAGTTGACATTGAACTTGGCTGCAAGACGATACCCAATAAGGTCTTTGTAGCAGATATAACAGTGGTATTGGGGATGGATTTCATGGACTATCATGGACTAGTTTTGGATGTAGGCCATAGGAGTATGCGTATTGGCAATGAAGAATTTAATTTGAAGTACAACAGAGAACCAGGCATCCAGACCCGGCAAATAATCCTAGCTGAAGATCAGTTGATTTCCACTAGAAGTGAATTGGTTACATCAATTTCAGTGGAGAATGATTTGGAAGGCATGATTGTATTTCAATAACAAATACAAAAACTTTGACCGAAAACTAAGAAAAGGAACTGTCATTAGTCAATGTGAAGAGATTGAATCAACCACGAGTACAGACATGAAGAGAGAAGCTCCATGTGAAAACCCAACAACGAAGTCCAAGATCTTGACTAATTTCCTCGAAGAGATGGTGAAAGATCTGAAGCCTAGTAAGAAGCCTTCGCTCTACCCAACCAAGAAACGGCCACGGTAGCAGAAGCGTTAGTCGAGAAAATTATTTACCCGGTTTGGTGTCTCTGTTATACTCTGTGAGTTACTGTGGTGAGTTATACTCTGATCAATTTTGAGTCGCAAGTTTTCAAGAAAGTGTGTGACATCTTGGGCATTAGGAAGACAAGAACGACTCCGTTACATCCACAGTCCGATGGCATGATAGAGCGATTCAAAAAACGTTGGAAAGTGATTTGCGTATCCTCGTCAGCGAACACCAGGATGATTGGGACCAGTATATACCGATAGTGATTATGGCGTACAGATCAGCGGTTCACGAGACGATGGGTCGAACACTAGCCAGTGTTGTTTTCGGAAGGGAATTACGTCTGTCAAATGATTTTTTTGTTTGGCTGCCCGAAAATCGAAGAAACTGAAGTAGACGACTATGCCGAAGACCTGAGGAGGAGACTACAAAAGATTCACTATGGAGTCTGCAATAAGATTAAAATGGAAAGTGATCGTATGAAAACCCGATACGACTTAAGAGTAAGTGGCCGGACATTAGCCGAAGGAGAGCAAGCTTGGCTCCATAACCCCAATCGGAAAAAGGGAAGATCTCCTAAACTACAGAACAACTGGGAAAGTCCTTACAAGATTATAAAGAAGGTCAATGACTTGGTGTATCGGATCCAAAAGACTCCTAAGTCTAATTTGAAAGTCGTCCGTCTCGACCGTCTGCAGCCGTATACCTTAGAGGAGAATAAATCTGTCGGATACGAACAGATCTAAGAGGGGGCAGTGTGACGGATTGGACGAAAATAAATCGACGCTGCCACTGGAATATCGAGGTTACCATTGTCTTGAAGGTACCTCGAAGCTTCCAGAATCATCGGGAAAAAGACAAGCTCAGGTATATAAGTAGCCACGACATGCTACATGGGAAGTCTGTATTTAGACAGCGATAGTTTCAGAGCGAATTTCGGGAGAGAATTTCCAAGTGATACAGTGCGATTTTGTATATAGTGATTATTATATAAATACAAGGTTTATTGTTTCGTTTACTTAATTAGTGTTTTATTATTACCCACGCAAAGTGACAACAGTGCAGTGCTATATTATGAAACCATTCAATTGTTTAAAAGCCAAAATTAGGAAACTCTCTCCAAAATCTGTGTAAAATCCGAATTAAAATCATTTTTTTTTAAATTTATTGTTCAACAAGAAAAATAAAAAACTCTTTAAAACTTCTAATATTTATTTAAAAAATTGCTTTTTTAACCTTAATGGCAGCCGTTTCGCTAGACTTAGCATCGTCAGATTGACATATTGAAGTTACATTTTGTTTGTTTGTAGCTAGATACCTGATGTTTATTAGGTAGTTATAAGGCTAGACCAAGTATGGAAGTAATAAGACATAACAATATTAAAGCCTAGATGTTATGAGCCCTAAGGGATTATCCTGGATGGATCAGTATAACTGTGCAACGATATAGAAAAACCAGGAAAAAACTATATCATGCTGATCTTTACAATAACTTAATATTTTTTACGTCTTATCTATGTATAAAATGAAGACTCAATCAAAGCAAACACTTTAAAAGTGGAGAACTTCCCAGATTTATTTGTTCATTAACAACTTTAAATTGTGGATCTGCTAGATGTCTTTTTATTTCAAGTTCTTCAAGGAAATCTAAATTTTGTTTTTTATTATAAGTGTGTAGTATTTGGATGTCATTGGTGTGTAAAAGTGAGGTTGGATGTTCAAGTAGGTGTTTTGCATAATTTGACTTATCTGGTTGTTTTAATCTATATGCTCTTAAATTTTCGTTAAATCTTACTTCAAAATTTCTTTGTGTTTGACCTATATATACAGCATTACAATTTGGACAATGAATTTTGTAAACACCAGATTTTTTTAATTTAGGAAATTTTGTTTTTACATTTAACAATTTTGTACCAATATTATTTTGTGTTTTAAATGATATTAATGCTGATGTTGCCGAAGATATTATTTTTGAAATTTTATTGGAAATACTTCCACAATATGTAATATTTTTATAACTTTTAATTTCTTTAGTTTGTTTAGGAAATATTAGTTTTAGTGACATTTTCTGTTCTTTCTTATTAATTAATGTATTTATCAAATGAATTGGATAGCCATTAGATGTAGCTATTTGATAAAAAAATTAGATAAATGTAAATTACAAAATAATACTAAATTAGTATCATTTGATGTAACTAATATCCTATTACATCATCTGTTAATATGCACCTCGTTGTATTTTTGAGAATTGGACCATATTGAAAACGAATAGTCAGTAAGTTCATCCTTTCATGAAAGATTATGGTTGTTGTTTATTCCGGCGCTACTAAGTTGTCTATATAACAGCTTTTTATTGTTGTTACATAAATCATTTTATTGCTTTTTGTGCTTACATTTAATGTATAGATAAAATCGTTTGGATTTCGCCTTCAGCTTTTGTCTAAGAAGATCCGTATATGAGCATAAATATTCCTTATACCTTGGATGTCCTGTGTTGGTTTCAATCTTCTAAAAGATTCTTTTGACGATATTAGTTAAGCGTCTAGAGAATTTTGTATTATTTTTACATTCCGTCAGCTGTCCCAGCTCTTACCGTATGTCATTAATGGTCCTCTCAAGCCGCTATTGCCACCAAGGTTTACGTTACTTCTGCTCTTTGTTCGGAAACAGGACTTGTTTGTTGTCATTTCGTACCACTGCAACTGCACCACAGAAGAAAAGGGTGTGGATCTCTTCCAGATTCTGTCAGGCTGAGGATAAAACGGTGGATCATATCTTGTGTAGCTGCCGAGAGCTCGAGAGAATAATAATAATTAGCATCAATAAATTTGATGAGCTTCATTGGAGGCATAGGGCTGATAGAACGACTATAACCTAGGAGTGAGCCACAGTAGATCTTTCAGATCGCAGTGGAAGGGACGTTAAACGACCACTCACATAGAACACGGTGTATGTCACCAATTTTTAAATAACTTGATTAAGCTACAATTGACTGATTGTATGAGTTTACTATCCAAAGCCACGATTTTCAACAAATATGTAGAACCAGTCATAGAAAAAGCATAGTACCCTCCTGGATGAGCCAATTAGGTGACTTCTTATCCTACACGGTACATAATATTCTATAAACAGATCATAATATATAATACATATAATAAAAAACCTACCTGAAAAATGCGTAAAACCAGTATAATCCTCGAGTTTATCTCATTATTTGTTTAAATTTGAATTGAAAAGATTTGTCAATCCCTAATATTTCAGAGAGTAAATTGTTTCATTATTCCGACTTATATCCGGCCTTCAGATAGAGTGGGATGAGTGATTTCAAATACACCCAAAATGTTCGATTTAGCAGATTATCGAGCGATAGATTCCGATGTTTCAGCAGAAATTGACTGGTAATTAACTTATCCTGTCTGAACCGAAATCAATCGGTAGACGTGAACCTCGACTTGCCACTTAAAATGAAAAAGAAAGGTTTCGAGTACACGTCAAATACGAAAAGGGAGTTGCTAAACCGATATTTAGATTTTCATCAAAAATTTTGAAATCTAAGTCGAAATAGATCTTAATCCATCTTATTTAAAATCTATAAGTAATTAATATCTTTTTAGTTTATAAAATTTAAGAATGCAAGGTAAGGTGTATTAAGGGTCATTCTACAATTGATCCCAAACTAAAATTTTCAGGCAAAAATTATTTCACTCTGTGGAAGTCCATCTTACTAAGAACAATAAATAACTAAACGTTTCAGTGACTGCCCCATTTTTTTAAATTGTTATCTTTTTTAATTCAATGATTTTTCACGGTAACTACCTGGATTAGTAAGACAACAATATTAAAGTCTAAATATTATTAGGTCTAAGGGATTATCATGCATGTACTTCCTTCTAAGATCAAAATAATTGTGCAATGATATAGAAAACCCAGAAAAAAATATATCATAGTGATCTTTGCAATATATTTGTGTTACAATTACGTTTTATATTTATACATAAAAAAAATTAAGACTCAATCAAAATAAACAGTTTAATGTGGAGAATTTTCAATATGTATTTGTTCATTATCAACTTTAAATTGTGAATTTTGCTTGTCAAATTCCAGATAAGTCGAACTATGCAAAACACCTACTTGAACACACAGACTCACTCACACACAACTATGATAAAAAACTAAATTTAGATTTTCTTGAAGAACTTAAGCTGCTTACTTTGATTGAGTCTTCATTTTATACCTAGGTAAGACGTAAATGTAAGAGAAATATATTAAGTTGCTGTAAAGATCAGCATGATATAGTTGTCTTTCTATATCGTTGCACATTTATACCTACTTATCTTAGAGGGAAATACATCCAGGATAATCCCTTAAGGATAATAACATCTAGGTTTTAATATTGTTATCTTATTACTTCCATACTGGGTCTAGTCTTAGCAGTACTTAATCAACATCAGGTAGTTACCTTGAAATAACAAAATATATCTTCAATATGTCAATCTGACGATGCTAGTTTTAGTGGATCAGTGTTGTTTATTGTTCTTAGATTATTTATCCTCTTTAAACTTAATTTGTTATTAAAGCAAAAAAATATTGTAATGTTTTTCTTATTTATTTAAACTGTTTTTGTAGGTGGGATAAATTATAGGTATACACTATGGCTAACTAATATCTATTTATTTACTAAAACACACACTAAAATCAATTAATTTACATACACCTGGTATATCAGTTATAATTTATTCGAGTTATTTTTCTAGATGATTCCACGTTCCAGATCAACGAAGAACCATCGAGTACAATACCGATAAAATTGACGTATTAGACCCGCAGCATTCGCCATTATTTAGGGTTTAGTTAACCAGTGCCGTGATTGCGGTTGGCGAGTTTGTAACACTATTTATTCCTCAGTGGTAAACTCCACCAGTCAGGAGTTCTGAATAACCTGGTTTAGTTGTTTTACACGTACACTAAGTTTTCTTACAAACATTTTTTTTTTATTTAATAATCAAGTTATTATTATTATTATTATGTTTGGAGCTAGCAAAAATGTAACCCATCGGTGGCGATTCATCCAAAAATTCTTCTACATTGGCCCCTTGCCTTGACATTATCCAATGGTCAAGAATAAGATTTATAATCCGCATAGGATCAAGCCGAACACTGAGGTAACGATTTCCAATTAGCTTCTGTGATTTTGTTCTTGAAATACTGGAAAAAAACAGGTTTGTACAGAAGAAAGTCCTTAAGCGTAGATTTAAAATAAAAATATATATATACTTTTTAAAATTATTCGTTCCTTAATTATAACAACTATGCATTCTCTTTCAGGCCAATAAATACAATCGTTAACCCTATGGAGACTGTTTAATAGTTGTAAAAGGACATCAATTAAAATATCGGAAGTATTACTTCCGTAACTTATAACTTATGCACAGAGTATATAATACAAATCAGAGTATCGACTTGCTGTCGGCTCCTTTGATGTTCATAAGACAAGAGCAGCCATTTTTTGGGAGTATAAACCACAGAACAGAATATTGGATAGTCTGTTTTGTGCTAACCAATATTCTGTTTTGTGGTATAAGCTCAGGGTAGTACTAAAAAAATTGTTAATAAATAAAACCCGTACTTCCGTATTATTACGATAATCCGTTTCGTTAAGTATCATAGTCTCTTTATCAGATACAGAACTCTGAGAAGGAGTACATTCACATACAACCAACTGCCTACCTTAACCAAAACTAACAGCGACGGCTATGGATACTCCCAAAGTGTCATGGCGATACCTGAAATGGATGCTTACCCCATCCATATAGAGTCGATACTCTGATTTGTATTACTACTCTGTGACTTATGTAAACCGAGAATCGCATTGATAGTGCGATCATCATGTGGGATATACAGGGTGTCCTACGACGAGTGCCACCTAGAAGTTTATGGGAAAGGTAAAACGCGAGATTAATGAAATTTGGTATACAGGGGTTTTTCATTTTCTCTATTTCCTTTTCAAAACAAAATTGATTTTAATCGAAGACTAAACAACAATAATGAAACAAAGCCAAATAAAGTTGCATTTTAACCGAAAATCATAAAGTATCTAATATCTTAAAAACTATTAGGAATTGATATAGGGATGTAAATATGAACTTACCTTATTTTTTTATAAGGAATTCAATTAAAATAAAAAAAAATATGGGTTGCTATTTGAAATAAGGAAGATACCTTCGTTTTTTAATTTAAAATTTAACTCAATAGTGTGATCACCCTGTATAATATTTTTTTTAAACACACTTTATTTACTTACAATTGAGGATCTTAAATGCAAAATAATACACATACTTTTTAATTTAAATAATTTAGGTATTGAAATAATCATCATTTTATTAAGCGTGATTTCTGTCAAAATTTTCGAAAAACATTAAATTTCTCCTAAACGGTTAATTTTAGATACAAAGTACCTTACATAAACTAAAACTTAAATTTAACGAACTAAGCAAAAATAAGAAAATAAACAGGGTGTTGCATTTAAAATAGTGAAGTTGGTGTCGGTTTCCGGTATAACCGGAAGTGCGATAAAATTGAAAATATTTTAGTTAAACTTAGAAGTATCAAAAACCCCTGTACACCAAATTTCATTAATCTCGCGTTTTTCCTTTCCCATAAGCTTCTAGGTGGCACTCGTCATAGGACCTGTATATGGTAATGATTTAAATTTATAGGTTTTATTATTTTGTTTATATTTATTTAATTGATTTACTATTTATTTTATTTATCAATTTGTAAATATTTAATTGATTTAGTTTTATATTGTTTTATTATTTATATTGATGTGTCTAATTGATTATCAATATAATAATTAATTAATTTTAAGTTTGATTGTTGGACGCCCTATAAAATTTTAATTATCTATAATTAAGTTAAATTATTTATCTGTTTGAATTTGAAATCCGACTCTTTATCTTGGGTAGGATTCAAGAGAAATTCAATATTTATTTTATATAATACACTAAATTTTAATTGAAAAGTTGCTCGCTACAGACAATATACAAAACTATTAATGTTATTTATGTGCTTATTACATGTGAATTTAAAAATTTCTAATTATTATGAAATTCAAAAAATGATACCCTTACAAAATTATGCCGTACAAAATTTAATACACAATATTATACGCAATCACAATAATAAGTTTTTATTATTTCACATACCTCAAATATGTGTCTTCTGTATTTTCTACTACGTCAGGCGGAAATTCTCGAATCGATACAATCGGCTTCAACGATCGTATTCAACAGTGAGCGGCTATCCCTAGATGTCTGCCGGTTGTGTCTCTCGAAATAAAGGAATGAATCATGAATCCTATAAATTCTGCTGTGATCTGGATATATTGTGTTAAATTTACTCTATTGGTAAGTGCTTTAGTAGTTTTACAACACTTTTATACTAATATTTTTGTTGAATGTTTTAATTTAACATAAATGAACTTTTAATTAATGATCGTTTTAATTACCAATCGACGTATTCTGCGTAAATCAAACAGGAACAAGAGAAAGAAATTCCATTTCCTGGTCCTTTTATAGTCTCTCCCGATTATGACAATTTAGACATATAAATCCGCATTTAACTGTTTACCTTTTAAAAAAATAACCTAAATTTCCAATATAATATAAAGATAGTTTATCTTCTTTTATTTACTAAAAATCTATTTAAATTATTTTTATATCACTTTTTCCCGATAAAATTTGGATTTGAAATATGCTATTTTCAGTCATGTCAAATACTTTGTACATTTTTAAAATTTGAGTTAAAAACATAAATTAAACCTAAATTTATGCATAAATTCATTAAACTAATCCTATTACAACTTTTAAATACTAATTTAACCTCTAAGAACTAAAATTTAAACTTTTTAGTGACTCTATTATTTGAACTATGTATTCACTGTTATAAGCAATGATTGAATTAATATCTCTTGATATTATCAAAGATTAACATCTTATAACTAATATACAAACTTACTTAATTAACTTACATAATTGCTCATAAAAAGTTGGCTATCACTTGATCGAGAATGGTCCTTATGTTAAGAGTCCAAAAAATCCACTAAATAAAATGATTTCCACGGTGAAGAGCACTCTCAAAAGTATTTTTAATATTTGTAAAAATGTAATATTGAAATTGGCATTTTAAAGGGTGGCTGTATCTTCCATAATAAAATATTTACAAAGAAATACAGAGAGACACAAAAGTTTAAGAATAGATGTTTGATTCCAGTGGCGAGCCACATTTTGTTAAATTATAGCCCTAAAAATAGTTGGGGTGTGAAAGAGGTGTTGATCCTCTAGGAAAATCCATAATAAATCAAAATAATTGAATGCAAGTGTTTTCAATTTATTGGGTATTCTCTACCAGTATTTCATACATTAACGTTAAACGGTTTTAGAGTACCTAATATTAAAAAAAAATATTTAAATTTTTAACTTTAACACCTTGCAACCTTTTTTTGTGTGCACTATTGTATATAGGTAATTGAGGTTCAATCATCATATTTTTGACCCCAGAATCTGTAGTATAATTTATGACCATTCTTTTAGGGACACCCTAGAATTACATTTTTTTAAATTTCATCCCTTCACGTCGTGATATCCGTCTAAAATTTAATAATAGCAATGTTAAGTATAGTCTTTCCAATATTAATTGCTAAAATCCATTTAAATTTGTCATACTGAGTGAGTTAGTTTACTAGGCTTCAAAGTAGAAAGAATAGCATGAAAACGACATATTTGTCGCGTTAAACATCCACTCTGTATCGTCGGAACCCAGCTCTCTCTAGACTGGTAGTTTGTATGACGCTTTTAAATGGATTTTAGCAATTAATATTGGATAGACTATAATAATTTTATAATTTTCTCTTGTATCCTGAACAAGCAGTTTAAATTAATTTAAAAACACGAGCTAAACCTCTATTATTGCTTAAATAGTCGGTCGCAGAATGGTCCTTATTAATCACAATATTCATACCTCATGTAAAACATAATAAGCATAAAGAATTGCTTCCTAGCTACCATATAAATCAATTTAAACATCTAGGTACTCTACTTTTACTTGATGCTTTTACTGAAACAAGAAATTCTTAAAATCTTAGTGGATTATTAGTAGAAAAATTACCTACACTTGAAGCAAGAAAAAGGTATATTTGCTTTAAGGATAAAACTGCAGAATGGATCAGAAAGAATACAATATTAAAGTTGTTAAGAGAGAATTAGCTCTCTCGAGTAAAGTAGAATCAAATTACCAGTAGCGTAGAAAATTAAAAATCATTATGGTTCTATCCATGGACGTATAAACACAGATGGACTTACATATAAGCCAAATTTATTGGAATAGGTCAGTGCAATAGTCACATTATTAAAATATTCAAATGTTGCCGTATTTTATTTTTAAAATTCCTTGTTCATAAATTGCCAGAAATGTTACTTCTCATTTTGCAGCCTAAATCCTATTAACTAAAATATCGAATGCTTATACAATTTAATAGTTATCACAAAACCCAATGACTGAACCATTCTCTATTCGTTATTTGTAAATTAAATTGGTATTTTTATTTTCGACATTACAGTGAACGCTATTAGTAAACGGCAACGCTGTCATATTTATTAACTTGTTTAAGTAGATGTATGGTTATTGTTATTTTTACAGTATTTTATGTGATTTTTGTGAAAAGGTTAATAAATATATAATTATAATGGTGCTACAGTGCTACATTTGAAGAAAAACTAAATTAGGTATTACTACCCAATCTCTCATTTCACTACCTCACTATGTTTACATTATACAAGATGAGGAAATTATTTGTTTACATTTAAAATTGTAATTCATAGGTGTACCTACGTTTTTTTAATTATATAATAAACAAATTAATAGTATTTTTAGTATGGAGAACGGTCTTAAGGTTCGACATGCTTACCTATAACGTTTTTTATACGAATGATACCATAATAAATTATAAAATTAAACATTTTTGTCATATTGACTAGTTTCATTCATTTTATCAAGATAGATACTTTGGTTATTAGGTAGTAACTAAGGTGCATAACAACAATGGAGAATTGAGTTTTTATTTAGTTGTCAATAATTCTAAGTACAATTTTGATTATTATAAATTAAACTATGATCGAAAGTGAATTTGAAGTAATTGAACGGGTTTGGGAAGAAGGGTGTTCCGCAATAATTATTTCCTAGAAAAATCAAAAATCCGTTATCAAAATACCTACCAAAGTTTTAAAAAATGGTGCGAAGGCAAGAATATAAGCATCGATGAAAATACTCTATTGGCATATTTCGTTCAAAGACATATGCAGTAAAAAGCTTCTGGAAGCCTTTGGGCAGAATATTCAATGATTAAATCCACCGTTTTTCTTTATGATGGCATTGATATTTCCAAGTTTTCAACTTTGATCGCGTATTTGAAGAGATAAAATGTTAGCTATAGGCCCATAGGCCAAAGCGAGCCTTTTTACACGGAAGCAATTTGAAAAATTTCTGATGGAAGCACCGGATGAAGAATTTATAATTCACAAGGTAATGTGAGCTAGTTTAGGTAAAAGAAATACTCTAATAAAGATTTTTTCATAATTTGTAGGTCGCAATGATATTGGGAATATCTGGTGCCTGTAGAAGAGAAGAATTATATATTACTGTGAATAACATCCAACAATGGTTTAATGATTGTAAATGTACCCAATACAAAAACGAACATCCAGCGTAATTTTACAGTCGTTAATAAACTAGACGATAAAATTCCATATTTAGAAATTCTGCAAAATTATATAAAACTTCGTCCATTACAAGTAAAATTAAATCATTTGTTCTTAAGATACGCCAAAGGAAAATGTCGTGCTCAAGTATAATAGGGAAAGGGACAATCGAGAACTGGCCTTCTCAAATTGCCAAATTCTTATATTTGCCTAATCCTGAGAACTATACTGGCCATTCGTTCAGGAGGACATCAGCTACGCTTTTGGCTAATAAAGGTGTTGATGTCTTTGGATTAAAGCGACGTGGAATAAAATATATTTTGCCGAAAATATATTGTGCAGTACTAGTATGCAATTTTGCAGAAGTTTCTGTTAGAAGTCAAACCACAGCCTGAACAAGTGGGATTTCATTAAATAATTTAACAAATTGTACCATAAGTTTCAATATTAATAAATAATTCGTTAGTTTTCTTTATTCTTTCAAAAAATAAATTAAAATTAAGAAATTTTTAACTCGACGGTAAGTGAATTACTTACCGTCGAGTTGGATTTCTTACAGTAGAGTTGCTAGTAAATGTCACCTACTGACGTAAAATCTGTCACGGTAAACAGTCGAAAATGATCAATCGTGCAAAAAAACTTTTTAGGTGTTATGATTAATAAAACTGTGCTACATATCCCAATATATTATTCCCATATGAAATTTTGCAGCGGGGCAGCCAGAGGCGTCTCTTGATTGCTTCCAGTGGGGTTACACATCCGGAGAGACTTGGGCAAAGTTTGGAAAAATATAAGTCTAAAGTACGTGCTTTAAAGCTATCTGAAACACATTCTTCTCAAAGCATTAACAACAAAAATTTACAATTTAGGTACCTATACGCGACGCAACGCACGTTCGCCGCTGGAGTTTAGTATCTATTATTTTAAAGCTAATATCAATTGTTTTAATTTAGTTCTCATGGACGAGCCACCACTGGGGGCAGCCTGTACGTAAAGAGATTGCAAACAACAATCAATCTGCGAAAAATTAGTTATCGCTACCTTTCGATGCAGATGGCAACAAAGAACCTTTTGAGCATGTAAAACAGTGAAGAAACCAGCTGTGTAAAGAGAAATCTTACGTCAAAAAATTGGTGTACAAGGAAAGAACCAGATATGTCCGTGCGTACAGGGAAAAACCATCCGTCATGAGTTGCGCATTGAGACGGCTTCAATAAAAAGTGTTTATTTATTTTACATTCAGATAACAGTCTCTCGAATCTTTGATTGTGTGGCGTTGTGAATAATTAGAAATTTTTAAAACAATTATTGTTAACGTTTTGGTACCTTTCTTTGAAATTACCTAATTGATTCAGTGATTTTAATTCAAAATGCCGAATTCTGAATCGAGTTGTGAAGACGAGCTTCCTGTTCTTCAAACCAAGAAAAGAAAAATAACTGACCGTATGAGTGCAGTGAGTTAGATAATTAAGCTTTCAGCACATGAATTAGGCGATCCTTGTCATTGTGCAAGGTACAAATGCTTTGACCAAACGACAGAGGTTCAGAGAAAACAAATAATACAAAATTTCAATTCTTTAAATTCTCACGATGAACAAAATTCATATTTTACCGGATTAATATCCGTGCTTCCTGTTGGGCAGAGAAGACCGCTGCTCTTCATAACGCAAGTATTCGTTGCTTGAAGGCGTTTTGTTCAATGCATGGTATTACTAAAAACAAGCTAACACAAATAATAGTTTGGGAGAAACTGGGGCTGCTCCCAAAGATGGGAAAAGAAAACACAGTTCAACTCACAGAAAACTTCCTGACTCTGTAAAAAACCTTATACGCGATCATATAAAAAGCTTTAAACCTCGTCAGAGCCATTATAGTCTTAAAGACAGTAAGAAATTTTATCTGCCTGAGGAGCTGAATTGGAAAATAATATTTTCCATGTTTAAAGAGTTACATCCTACTGTTCAGGTTTCTTATGAAACCTATCGTACCATTTTCACAACAGAATTCAACATCTCATTTGGGTATCCTCGTAGTAATACATGCGCGATTTGTGATGAATTCCAAGACAAGATAAAAACCCTTTCTCCTGAAAAAAATGCCATTGAAATAAAAAAGCTGAGAGCAATGAATGACCTCCATAAAAGAAAGACCGACGCTTTCTATTCCCGCAAAAGAGAATCTAAAAAATTGGCAAAAGTGAACAAAAAAGTGGAATCCATTTGCAAAGACTGCAAAAAATATCAGTGTTCCAAAAATCGCCACCAATGACGTTTACTACAAAAGGCAATTGTCAATGTACGCATTCAATGTTCATGTTCTATCTACTGGACAATCGATATTTTATACTTCTCATGAAGGTGTTGCTAGAAAAGGATCGAATAAAGTAGCATATTTCCTTTTTCATTATATCACTAATTTTTTAGACGATGATGTGGAAGAGTTACACATTTTCTGTGATTCTGCTGGGAGTCAAAATAAGAATTATACCATTTTCCGATTCATTTATTATATTGTCACCAACAAAATTCATGGTTTACGCGAGATGAAGATCACTTTTTCAGTTAGGAGCCATTCATATTTGGAATGCGACAAGAATGTTGATATGTGGAATCTGAAAAACCCATTTCAAACACCCAGAGATTTCATGAATGTGATTGAACATTTACGGATGAAACCATCTCCATTCATCGTTATAAGAGTTTCCCAAGAAATGATCCTCGACTGGAAAAAATTTTTGGATGCAAAATATCTACAAAAATGTAGCTTCAAAATTCAGAGTATGTAAAAGAAATCTTTGCCACTACAGATCACACTCGTCTAATCTACCATCGATCAACTTATAATGGTGCATTTACATCTAGTATAATAAGGAAAACTCTCTAGAAATCTCAGGACTTGAGACCAGGGGAATTCGAACTACATTCGCCGATGTATGAAGGTACTTTTTTCTTGAATGATTTTCTGTGCAAATAACAAGAAGAAAAACTTTTTTTCAGGCCCTATTCCTATCTCTAAGGCAAAGTATGATGACATCATGAGCGTAATGAAATTTTGTAATCCAGAAGCAGTAACATTCTTCATAAGCTTGCATCACCTTTGAAGTAAACACATGACCGCAACAAGTTTCTGTGGTTTTTAAAATTTTTTGCTGTCAACTTTTTTTCTTAATTTTGAATACAGACTATGTTTATGAAGGAGATTTCAATAAAACAATTTTTGCAGTAAAATTTCTTGTTCGTTCCTTCAACAAGATGGTAAACTGTTTCGAATTTTAAAAATCGTTTTTCTCCGTTGCTAAGTAAAATGACATATCTGGTTTTTTTCCTGTACTCTTAAAATGTCCTCTACCCGATTGAATCTTGCAGTGGAGTGTTTGGGTGTTTCTTGTGCATGTATCTACGTATGTGGTTGTTTTGAAGTTATGTTCTGGTAGAGAAAGTGTTTTATGTCACTATTTAACACCCGACTTGTGCCTATGATGGCATACCATGCAACATAGGCGTTAAACGCATTTCGCAAAGCAGGGTTTTTTACATCAGATAGAGCAGGTACTTATAAATTGCAAGACCCATATCCTTCTACGTCGAAAGCAACAAGTCTTGCATCAATAAAAAAGTTATGCTTACTATACAGGAGGTATCGCCGGTGCCAGTAGCTTCACCAAAACTTGAAACCACCTTATTTTGATAGTGACGAAGAATCTGATGTTGCCTGGATATATTCTTAGTCTAGTGCTATATAAACTTGGATCTCAGATGTGTCTGTCGTGGTGCCAATATGATTGGACTGAAGTAGCGGTTTGTTTGCGAGCAATACCAGAAGATTTGTTTTATGTTAAATCTGTTAGGTTAAATTTTATGAATATTTATATTGTGCTGCATTGTTGATTATAAGATTTTTCCTTATTTAGTTACTTTTTAAGAACGGTAAACAACTAAAAGGTTGAATTAAACTTTTACTATTTATTCGCAAAATATGAAATGCAATGACGTGCGAATAAATAGTGAAAGTTTAATTCAACCTTTTAGTTGTTTACCGTTCTTAATAAGATGGACTTTCACGTAGTAAGGGTTAGTACAATAAATTTCATTAGTTACTTTTTGTTCAATAAAACTTTTTTTGAAACAAGTATATTTAATTTATGATGGGTATGCTATCAAAGGTTCTGGCATACTCTCATGATGGCGTAGCTTGAATTGAAATTATAATCAATAGCTGTTATAGGCAGAATGTACACAGTCAGTAAATATGACGTTAAGGAAATTAGACAGCATTAAATAGTCCCAAGTAGAAGGACCTCTAACTTTTTTAACACATACAAAATTTCATACTTTGTGAGTGCTTTCTTCGCGTCGAGTCCGACAAACTTTTCCTCTGCGAAAAATTTCTGCGCTCCTGCGTTTTTGAATGCCCGATTCTCGAAATTGTCGATATTACGTCACTATGACTCCCCGTACATACATATTTGATTTTTTTAAAATTGGTTATTAAAATTATATTAAAAATTGTTGTAAACTTGCACAGTTACTTTTGTCGTTTTCTGACTGAATAAGTTTTACTGGATGACATAGAATTTACAAATGAACAATTCAATTATAAAATAATTTCAATTGAAAAATCTGGAAAATTCAAAAACTGTTTTCATTTTTATATTGATATTATATTTTATATAAAATGGTATAAAAATATGTATTTTATTCTTTATTGAAATCATCATCATAATCATAAGCATTTGAATTGTTTCTGAAGATATATTATTTTATAAACTAACCAGGAAGTAGGTGGTACTGAAAATGACAAACATGAAGCTGAGTCTACAGAAGAATGAAATGTACGTACTAGAAGTATTTTCGTCAGCTGACGATGGTTCAAAGCTGAAATCGGTAACAAAAATTATTTTTAAAAATTTTTTATCTTACATTTCTTTTGTTAATTTTTTTTATCATTTTTATCTAATTTAAATGTTTTATTGTATTAATTTAATGTTCATTTAAATTTTTATTTCATAAATTTTGTGTTATTTCTATTGAAAAGAATAGAAAATATATTTCTATAAAGAGACACATATTCTGTTATATACTAATATACAGGAGACAAATATAAGTGTTGTTGGATAACTAATTTCTCAACTAGTTTCTTGTGTAATATTATTGTTCTTTGTTTGTTCCTCCAAATGGATATAGTTCAGTGTTTGTTGGATTATAGTTCTTTTTTATATTTTGCATTTATAAAAATCTTCATTATAAAACGCATTTGGCGTATCATAATGTATTTTTTTATATTTTGCACTTATAAAAATCTTTATTATAAAACGCATTTGCGTATCGTAATGTAACTTTTACGCACACAAATTTTTGTTTTAAATGGTTGGCTACATGAGTGAAGTATCTAATGACAAAGACTATTGACAATGACATTTGTGGCTAATAGCAATTTATTAATTTTATATTGTTATTTAAGAAAGTATTTGTGAATATAAATATCACCTTTTACTTGTAAATAATATTATTATTGGTGAATTATTCATTTTAAAATATTTTAAAACATTAACATTTGATAATTTAAATGTCAAAACTGTCAAATGTTATAAATTACACAGTGCTACCGACATACTTTTTAAAATCAAAATAGTCGTAACTCAAGAATGATAAACATTTACCAGGAAGCCTAATCGGCCAGATTTGTCCGCCAGCTGTGTGACGTCACTGCAGTTCTTCATTACAACGTTTACCATATAAATGCATGGAAATAATAGGAATTAGACAGTATTTTTATGATTTCTGAAATACTAACGTACCACTATTTGGATTTTTAAGATTAAACACTTAATTTATAATAAATATTCCCATAAAATCGTTTTTATACTTATATTTAATTAATTTATTGAATATTATTTGGGAAATAGGTAAAGAAAACACTATTTCAAATATATTTAGTTCTATTTTTATTTTAAAAAGTACATTCAAATAAATTTATTATTACACAAAATCATACCTAAAACTAGTGTTTTTTGACAAACAAAGGAACATAATAAACAATTTGCAGCGTATTACTAGTACAATCTGTGAATCTTTTATGGAGCGACATAATATGTATTCTATAGAGAATTTTTAATTACAAATTTAAAATTAACAAAAAATACTACATATTAAAAAAATAGTAAGTAAGTAAACTATTTCAGTAAAAACGTAAAATAAAAAATGTATTCACTATTGAATATTAACGTTGACACTCAACGATACTAACCAAGCAATGTCCAGCCAAGCAGTGTAACACATGAAATTTAAAAGTCCGAACTGGAGTTTAAAAAAACAGTTTTTTAAAAATGCAACGTACACTAATGTATCCATAATAAATGCTAGTCAAAATTTTCAATATTTTTACAATAAATCTAAAAACGACGATTGAAAACGACCTAAAATGCACTGTCAAGATAGGAATAATACGGCCGAGGACTGCAGTGACGTCACAGGCCACCACGTGTGATCGATTTTTTGGCGAACGTACGTCTTATGGGATTAAGCAATCCTGGTAAATGTTTATCATTCTTGGTCGTAACTTACATACAAATAATAAATTAATTTTTCGACGCCTGTACTATAATAATACACTTATATGCTCATAATCCGTTTCATAATGATATTCATTATAACACTATTTTTATAATGATTTTCATTAAGATACTGAACATTGTAGTTTAACCTGTAGTGAAGCAGGCTAAGGCGGTGATTTTGTTCTAGACTACCGTATGAGACGCGGGTTCGAAGCCCAGCCTAAGTCATGTTGCTTTTTTCTTAATTTTTTATTGTTGTATTTATTTAATTTATTTTTTGTTTTAAGTAGCAATGATTTTTGGAATAATGGGAGCCTGTCGAAGGCATGAATTACATGACCTAAAATGTGAAAATATCAAAGATATGAATGGAATCTTAATTATTGTTAATGTGGTAGTATTTTTATTATAAATTTGAACATTTTTAGAGCTTGTTGACTTTCTTTATCTTAGACAGAGATGAAAATATGAATTTTGCTTCGTAAATCTTTGAATGTTTCCACGACACGACACACATTTGACCTTGAGACCATAAACAGATGAAAAATACTTGTATAATTTTTATTAAATATCCTATTTGGATACATTTTGGAAGTTTGTTGTGTGTTATTGTTGTGTCATAGGCGTAACAAATTAATTGTTTTTAGGATTTAAAATATCGATATATAAAAAAAATAAAATAAGATTTCGGCATTCCCAACAAATAATTAATTAATGAAATTTATTGTACTAACCAGAGTTGGGTCGGATATTGAAAAAAAGTATCCGGATACCGGATAAGGATACTCAAAATGTATCCGGATACTTCCTAGGATCCTTTTTTTCAAATGACATAAATTATTAGTATTAAAACTATGTGATGTGCATGTATTTTTAATGTAATATATAATAATAAAAATACATTTAACGAAAAATTTTTCGTGTCACTGCCTGAACTTTTGATATTGAATTTGGCCAGCGTCGGACCAGCCGAGTTTTCAAACTTTTTAGGGGGTGTACTTATTTGTACTTGTAGGTACACTAAAATAAAAATATTAGGATGTCCTTTATTATAATATCCGAAAAATAATTTCTTCTAATAATTATAAATACAGGGTACAAAGGGGTTCTTGAAAATAGAGATATAGAAAATATAAAAAATAAATAACGTACTTATGAAACTTTATAACTGATTTATAGGTAAAAACAAAGCTCCATTAGAATATAATATATTATAACGGTGACCAGTACGAAAAATGGGATTTAACATGTTAGACACATCTGAATTAAAGGAAGGGCAGTGTTGTGCCTACGTTAGGTGCATTATCGGAGGGCGCTAAAATAGTTATTTGTGTACCAAGGCCGTAATGTTGATCTTTTTTGGCCGAATCTGAAATTTGCGGCCGAGGCGTAGCCGAGGCCAAGCAAATTTCAGGTGAGGCCAAAAAAGATCATACGGCTGAGGTGCACACAAAATTTTTTAAGCGAGTGTCTCATCAAATAGGTAACAACTTTTTTTTACAATTTTGTTTCTAAACAGAGACGAAACTGGAAGATTAGATTAAAATTTTTATTAACCAAATGAAAAGTGTATTATTAAGTAACAAAGATGTGTACAGAATTACTTACAGTAAGTATGATAAACAGAAGTTGGGTCATAACGAAGTTAATAAATTAGGGCATTATTTGTTTTATGGGTAAATAACCCAAACATGCAAATTAAGTGTGTCTAGTAGGCCACCTTCATAATTTGACAAAATTAATATCGGACGTGGAAATAACTCAAATAAGCAAATTAAATGTGTCTAGTAGGTTGCCCTCATAATGACTTTGTTTGCAAAAGCGGCCGTAAAGTAAAAAAGCGGCCGTAAAGTAAAACAGCGGCCGTAAAGTAAAAAAGCCGCCAAAAAAGATACACTTTAGGGACGTTAATAGATCCGTAAAACTTCCTTTTTTGTGACACTCGCTTAAAAAATAATAAAAAGTATCCGAATATTAAAAACAGTATCCGGATACTTTAAAATTTGGTCACGGATACGGATACCGGGTACAAAATTTAAAAGAGCTTTCGGATACATAAAAAGTATCCAGATATTGTATCCGTATACAGAAGTATCCGGATACTACCCAGCTCTGGTACTAACCCTTACTAATTAAGGTATTTATTAGAATAAATATATTAATTATAATAAAAACATATTACGGTTTCTGAATATACACACATCAACATGGTCTAAAGAAAAATTGAAATAAAGTGGAAAGTATGTAATTATACCTTTTTTAAAATTGAGATTGAAATCTATTGGCAACAATGCAAAATTAAACGAGGTTAGTTGTTAGTTTGATCAGAGATGTATTATTTGAAGGTGTTGAAGTAGATGTAAATTTTTAGAATATATTTTGTGGGGAAAAAATTTAAATACTTTTCCAAAACGTTTGATGATTATTGCAAAAGTGTTACTATAATGTTTGTAAACATTAACAGGTTAGTCTGTCTTCAATATGACTTCAAGTAAGTAGGTACCTTGCTAATTATTTACTGCCTAAATAAATAAATATCATTTATTTTTTAGAGAGTATTGGACATTCCTAAATTACCACCCAGATCCATGATTTAATGAAAAATAGAGTACAAAGTAAAGCACACCCTACATCCCAAGTAGCATTCAATATACAAAGCATATTCCTAGTATATTCATAATGTTCAAAATATATACCAAATTTAGTGGGTACATTCCCAATATATTGTTTGAAATCTTAGAAGGTATATCCCCTTCACAATGTACCAACAATGTAATAGGAATTACACGCAGGGAATGTCCATTCAAGGATGTACCAGTGACATCCATGGAATGTTGGAAAAAGTGCATAAAATGTACACGTAAAACTAGTATTGTATATCTATTCATGTACATACCTGTGACATTCATAGTATATTGGAAAAAATATAAAAATGTACATTCCCGTTATTAGATCAATGTAATACCTAATTTGATATTCTTATTATTTTGTAATCTATGATACAAAATATATCACCCGCAATTGGACCTTTTGGTTGGGACTCAACTGTTGTTATTCTGTTGATTCTGTACCAACCTTACTTGAAACTAAAATTAGTATTATGTTATGTTGTCAACACTGGTCGCGTCGGATGAAGACAAGAACGATAAACATTTACCAGGATTGCTTAATCCCATAAGACGTACATTCGCCAAAAAATCGATCGCACGTGGTGGCCTGTGACGTCACTGCAGTCCTCGGCCATATTATTCCTATCTTGACAGTACATTTTAGGTCGTTTTCAATCGTCGTTTTTAGATTTATTATAAAAATATTCAAAATTTTGACTGGTAGATATTGTGGATACATTAGTGTACGTTGCATTTTTGTGTAAAATTTTTAAAAAACTGTTCTTTTAAACTCCAGTTCGGACTTTTAAATTTCATGTGTTACACTGCTTGGTTAGTATCGTTGAGTGTCAACGTTAATATTCAATAGTAAATACATTTTTTATTTTACGATTTTAGTGAGATAGTTTACTTACTATTTTTTTAATATGTAGTATTTTTTGTTAATTTTAAATTTCTAATTAAAAATTCTTTATAGAATACATATGTCGCTCCATAAAAGATTCACGGATTGTACTAGAGTAATATGCTGCAAATTGTTTATTATGTTTCTTTGTTTGTCAAAAAACACTAGTTTTAGGTACCTAAGATTTTGTGTAATAATAAATTTATTTGAATGTTGTTTTTAAAATAAAAATAGAACTAAATAGTGTTTTCTTTACTCTACCTATTTCCCAAATAATATTCAATAAATTAATTAAATATAAGTATAAAAACGATTTTATGGGATTATTTATTATAAATTATAAGTGTTTAATCTTAAAAATCCAAATAGTCGTACGTTAGTATTTCAGAAATCATAAAAATACTGTCTAATTCTTATTATTTCCATGCATTTATATGGTAAACGTTATAATGAAGGACTGCAGTGACGTCACAGAGCTGGCGGACAAATCAGGCCGATTAGGCAATCCTGGTAAATGTTTATCGTTCTTGGGATGAAGATCGAAATTTTAGGTTATGTAATGAAAGTGCTAGTGAGTGAGCGTGATATTTTTGTGTAATTTAGTTTTATGTTTTTTTGACCACAGTTTAAAAAAGGCGGTAAATATGGGTAAGTATATCATTATTCTAACTGGTAATGGTGTATTTTAGGTCACCCCCCTAGGCGCATGCGCGACAATTTCAAATTTATTAATTTTTAGACGAGTTTGAAGTTGCGGTGTTGTCGGATTAAGTCATTTTTCCCTTAAACCGAATAGTTTGGGTTTAGTAAATTTGATTTAAAAAAAGAGGCTGGTAAATAGGTATTTATTATTTAGATTAAAGGAGTTTTATAAATCCATAAATAATAAATTATATACTGAAAGTAGTAATTAAAAATATAAATAAAAAGCGTTCTTTTTTTTATTTTTTTAATTTGCAAATATACCTACATATAAATCTCTTGCTTTAATGGTATTCTGTGATTTTAATTTATTGTGGTTTAATAATATTAACAATATATAAACTTCTGTTATAAATGCCATAGAAATAATAAAACAGCAATTAAAAATAGAAATAGAACATGTTTTATGGTTTAAAATTCATTAAAAAATATAAACTATTTATGTAAAGGCAGTATAAAAAATATTAGCAAAAACTTTTGTTATTCATATGTTTATATGTACCTCAAGTTTAAATCCAGAAATGTTTTCAGATGCAAAATTTATTGTTCTGAATCACTATTTATTTAAAAAAACTTAATTTTTCAGCCAAGATCTAATTTATCTAATTTATGAAAGAATAATTTTCATCTTTTCAAGATCTTTCACTCAGTTTATTTATTCACAAAAATGTGGCAACGTAGCTTAAAATTCAAAGTTTACCGCTCGGTTACTGCTCTCGTCGACCAATAAAATTAATTTAAGAATTCAAATTGCCGCATGCGCCTAGGGGGGTGACCTAAAATACACCATTACCTTCTAACTTATCAAAGGATGCCATTGTTTTAAAAATTTAATAGTTACTTATTGCTTTTAATTATTTTGTACTATAGTCTTTAAGGTTATAATGTCGTCTTCACAAAAGAGACGAAAATTTAATTTAAAGTTAAAAAAAGATTCAGTGATATTATTCAAATAATTAATTCATCATGCCTTACTATATATTAGCATATTTTTTATTCTCTTCGATCTGTATCTATTTCATATTTTAGAGAGTGCTACTGTGAGTGCAGTCCAGTCAATCCAACCAAGTCCATATAGTAATGATAAAAATTTAAATCCTTGCCATGATCTACTTAGTTTACTATTACTTATAATTCTTACTTACTTAATTAATATTAATTTTATTTTCAGAATTCTGTACCTACAACTAAAAGAACGTAATAAATTAAAAATTATATTCTTTGATGGAATCTATGCAGCTGATTCTAAATATTAAGCATACCAATCAGATAGTTGTTACAAAGTCAAAATTTATTCAAAACATTCTACAAAAATTCCCTCTAGCCGAAGAAGCCCTGCAGAAGCTTGAAAAAGATCTATTAGAGGATGAAAACATGGAAATATTGGTAATATATTTTTATGAATAACTATTTTTTTCAGTTATGCATGTTTATTTTAAATTTTAAATAAATAAGATATAAGATAATATGAATAAGACTTCATAACTCTCTTAATCATCAATGTTTAAGTTTCATAAATTAAAATGCAATTTCTGTGGTCTACACATACATGTGAGTTTGTATATGATTTTGTAATGATTTGATCTTGCTTGTTTTATTGTAACTTAGACATTTCATGTACTGTCAACAGTGTTTATACTTTGTTACTTCAATTTGAAAAGTTTTAACCATCATTGTTTAATGTAATCATATATAACCTCTACTAATTATACTTCATTATAACTATTTTTGATTATTTCCTGATACCATTGTTTTCTTTATAGCCTGATAATGGTCTATGGACCGAAACATGTCGCTTCTTTATTATTAAAATTGTGGATTGACCTTTATTGATACTGTATATCTGCATCATCTACATTTGAGAGATGGATTACCTTTTCAATTTATAAATAAAATATATTGAATATATTGACATGTATTGTTTTTTTTTCTCTTTTAGAGTTTATTTTGTTTTCATAGTTATTATGTATGTTTTATAATGTTGTTTTAAATAAATAAGATTATAATGCAAAATGTAATTTTTTTCCGCCTATATATACCTATATTATATATTTTCTTTGACCATTGATTTTTTTCTTGGGTAGGTGTGATGGTTAAAATTTGAAATTTTTTTCTGCTTTTCAAATATTAACCAACTAACTAACGTTAGTGAACGGCGACCATACCCAAGAAAAAAAATCAAGTTAAGATTTATATATATAGCATTATGTATATATTATATTTATAATATTTGACTAATTACAATAGTATGGCGAAAATCTGAGGACAGATTTAAGGAATATACCTGGTATATGTATTGCAATCATTTTGGACATTTTAAGAATATGAAGGGAATATTTATAAAGAATAATTCCTTCGGGGATATTCATGTTATATAACATCCATATGTAAGGGATATTCTGAAAGTTCCTAAAACATGCCACACATATTCACTGGGGAACATAGTGACATATTAGGTACATACCAGGTACTTGATGTGACATACAAAAGACACTACCCTGGCAAGTTCTAGGGATATACATAATGCAATTTATGTACATTCTTGGAATGTACTTTGGACCATGCCGAACATTCCCTGTACATTCCTAAGATATGAAAATGTTACTTGGGATAAAGCTTACCTATAGTTTATTTTTATTTTGAGAATGTGGAGCAAGAAAAAAATAATGTTTTGAATAACCTACGATAATAACTAACCAAATCTAGTATCTATAGAAATACACTTTGTGCACCTTTTTTCAAGATACCTAAAGAAGTGGGATAAGCTGACTATCAGCTATTGGCCAACAATACTCTTGCAAGTACTAAACATAATTGTTAATGTTATGGGTATATCTTAATAAAACTAATTATATCATTAAATTATGGCTATTAATTATATTCCAAAAATGTCAACCCAATACTTTGTGAAATCAATTGAAATTAAAATGTATCCAATAGGATTGTAACTGAATTTTTTAACTGGTATCTTTCACACAAATTAAAAATCTTATTTATTTTATAAAGATCCATATTTTATTTACATTTGAAAGCACTCTCCATCTAGTAATCAGAAGTGATAACAGGTAAGTTTTAATTTGTTTATTTACTGGTTTAATTTTTTTACAATTAATAGGTAGGTATTATTTATTTTATTATCTATGATTCAGATCTAAATATCAAATTTAGTTTTAAAAGATATTTTGCATATTAGATATATGAATTTTCTTCTTTTTGAGTAGGTACCTACCAATAGTATTTGCCCATGTTGAAGTATTTTCTTTGGAAAATTGAAATCAGTGGTATTTTGTGTACTACTGCTACTGTGTGCTTATTCCCCTGTGAATTTGCCTCTTGATACTAAATAATCAGCATTATCTGGATAGCATATTTCTTTGGTTTCATATAAGAGTCTTTACTAGGGCATCTCAGAGAAGTGTTAATGCTACTCGTCCTTTGAGCCATCCTTTGTGTACTTTAAATACTAGGATAGAACAGGAAGAATGTTAGTATTATTTTCTAAATCAAAACTATTTGATTAATTTTTGATTATTTTATTAGGTGGAGTATAGAAAACAAAATATTTCTACAAGATTCAAAATAGGTTACTACTTTTCTAAAGTATTTCAAAAATGTCCTGAAAATACTATTTTTAGCAATATACTTTTTCTGGCAACCATATATGTTATTTCATCTATGTTTAGATAATTAAATTGTTGGAGAAATAAATCAATGGTTTTCAAAATATATGCTACTGTTTCCTCAAAAACTTTGGACCTCAAGTAACTGCCTACACTGGTTGTATTCTGTTGATAGTAAGAAGACTGACAAAATTAGTAACCGAGTTAGTAATGTTATGAATTATTTTATATTTTATTTCTAATCTTTAATTTTTTAGAACTGTTTCCTCAGAAACTTTGGACCTGAAGTAACACAGGCTTTATTCTATTTATACTAAATAATTAATAATTTTTACTCTTAATTCTAATCTTTTATTTTTTAGAACTCTTTCTTCAAAAACATTGAATCTGGACCCTTATAGAACCCATGGCTACATCAATATGAAACCTATTGTGGGCTACTATGTGTTTTAAAATACAAATGTTTATTTTAGGGTTCAATTACATTTTAAACATTACCAACCCAAGCAACCAAAAGACGTCCATACGACGTCATAATTTAGACGTAATGACGTCATTGTTTGACGTCCCTATGACGTACTCACGACGTGAAAAAGTCACATGATTTTGACGTCATTTGGTGACGTCCCCACGACGTCATAATTTAGACGTAATGACGACATTTGGTGACGTCTCCTCGACGTCATATGAAGACATTATATACACAGTTCTAAATTATTTATAGGATTTTAAAAATGTATAGGAGAAGTTATTAATAATAATAAATTAATAAATAAAAAATTTTTATTCTCTACTCATAAAAATAAAATAATAATACATTATAAATCAAATAAAAATACATAACACATAAAATACATATTACAGTATCAAATATAATAATATTTCATAAAATGTAGATATTACAAAAAAAATACACATTAATTATTTTCCGATAACAACACGCTTAGTTCATCGATGAATAAAAGCACATGCCTCAACTTGTACATCTAAACAAAAAGGTAGCCATCTTTTAAAGGTGATTATAATTTTTCATTTCTGTCTATTTTATTGAGGATGAGTACCTATAGTAGAATGTTTGATATTGTATTTCTTAATATAAATCTTAGAAAACTTACTTTTCTTTCTAATTCCTGGGATAACTCTCCTAGCCACAACACAACTTGCACAATTCACGTTAACTTCACAACATATAACAACTACTTCCATCAAGTCGTTGTTTCACGTGTGCTGTTGTTTCACTTGTCAAAAATAACGGAAACGGAAAACACTCCAATGACGAGGAATGTATACAATGAAGCGGGAGATTTAAACAAATCTGTCACTCCGAATTCCAAAGTAAAATATACGTATAGAGGATTAATCACGAATGTGGATACTATCTAATAAAATAAATTATGTAAGATACAAATCAATCAGAGTGTAGTAGGAACATATTTAAATCAATTATATACAGGGGTAGGGGAAAAATTGTGTGTTGAAATCTGCATCCGTAAGAGAACGTATGTGTTACGATATGCATTTCTATCGCTGGTATACTGTGAACACACGGTGTTGGAAGGCCGAATCAAATCGTCTTTGGCTAACATTTTTTGGAAAGATAACTTTTTATTAAAGTCACGAAACAGACGTTATACCGACGTCGTTCATAAGACGTCGTTACATCGACGTCGTACCAACGTCTATACACTGACCTATGACGTCTGTGACCAAATATCACCAAATAAGGACGTCGCCACGACGTGATGTTTAGTCAGCTGGTTACCTGGGAAATTACATCTGCATATTATTAGTAAATAACAAGTAAATGTTTTATGTTTTTCTTTTTTAGGACTCATTTTTCAATTATATGTACCCAGTTCACCATATATGAACTTCATTCTGACATGAATATGGAACCCTTTGCTCTGTTTTATCATTTACCAACAAACTTTCAATGGTGAGGGGGATATATATAAAGATAACAGACATATTCAGTATCCAACCCAAATTTGTAAAACTGTTTTAATAAAAATATTACATATTTGACTGTAAATTTTTATTCATCACATTATCTAAAGAGAAAGCTATTATATTTATGCATATTGAACATGTAAATAAATATTGTAGTTAAATGTTATTTAACAAATAAAGATATAAGGTAACTTAAAGCTTAAAAAAGTATAAAGAAAAATCAGGTCTCTCAAAACTCACATTTTTACCAATTCGACCAAAATAAGACAACTGGCCCGCTATTCTGGACTTGGATTCGCATACGAAAGTTACAGTTCGGACGGAATAACATGCGAAAATGGCGAAAGTGAATTCTGGACGAGGCGAACAGTGATTCGCATACGAATTGTACATCGAATGGTAATTTCCGTCCGAACTGACAATTCGCATGCGAATGTTAAGCCTGTTAACCTAACATTTATATTTTTATAAAGTAGGTACACAAGTTATAAGCAAAGTGAAAGATGGCAGAATGGAATAATTTAATGAATGTGCAAATTAATTTGGCTGCAATAGAAGCGGTAGAAGAGGCTGAAATATTAAATGTGCAGGGACAACGACAATTTCATGCATTTAATAACCCTTTTGAAGAGCTCAATGAAAAACAGTTTATTAGATACTTTAGATTAAATAAGGAAATAACAGAAGAATTAATCGATCAGTTAGAACCACATCTTACACCTCCTAGTAGAGCGTCTGCATTGTGTATAACTCGAAAAGTAAGTTATGTGCTTTGTATATTTATCTCATTAATTGTTTTAATAAATAATAATTTACTTAATAGGTATTAACAGCATTACGTTTTTTCGCTAGTGGGAGTTATCAACTAGATATTGCTAGCAATCTGCATCTAGGCCTTAGTCAATCATCTGTAAGCCGCTGTGTTACAGAAGTCAGTGATGCACTAAATCATCCCGATATTCTGAATAGATATATTCGGTTCCCTAGAAACTATGATGAGTTGAATAGAATTCGCAATGAGTAAGTTACCACAATACTAGTTGAAAGCACATTATGTTTCTTGTAGGTTTTACATGCAGCATCAATTTCCTGGAGTCATTGGATGCATAGACTGTACGCACGTAGCCATTTTCCCGCCGCGATTGCACGATCCTGTATTTCCCGAAGCAGCGTATGTCAACCGTAAAGGGTATCATTCAATTAATGTGCAGCTGGTATGACAATTCAAGTCATGTAATACCTAGGTATCAACTAATTTGCGTTTTGTTTTAGATATGTGATAGTAACTTAAAGATCATGAACGTCTCAGCGAGATTTCCTGGCAGTACTCATGATAACCATATTTGGCAGAACAGTAATGTATTACCCGTTCTTCGAAATATCTATGATGTTGGGAATGGGCCATACTATTTACTAGGTGTATTTGTTAGTACAGCTGTTGAGCATAATAGGTAACTTTGTAAGTTTGTTCCAGGAGATTCTGGATATGCCTTAAGACCATGGCTACTCACTCCCATACTGAATGTAGCACCACAGACACCAGAAGCTGCATACACCGAGAGGCAGCGAAGTACCCGTTCCGTAATTGAACGATGCAACGGTGTATTAAAATTACGGTTTCGCTGCCTCTTGAAGCATCGAGTGTTGCACTATACTCCAACTCGAGCCTCCAAAATTATAAACGCCTGTTGTGTTCTACACAACATGTGCGTTGACCACAATCTACCACCTTGGGAAGATGATGATGAGAACGTCGGTGTTGAATTAGATTTGGGGATGTATGAGGCAGATGAAGGAGCAAATAATGAACAACAGTTGGTGGTTAATAGGGTCAATCCTGAGCTCGCTGCTGGAAGAAGACTGCAGCAACAAATTATTAGAAATTATTTTGCCGTGTAAAAATTTTTGAAAGCAATAATAAATACACATTTGAAAAATACAAAAACATTTATAAAAAACATTTCTACATGTACCCACTAATCTTACCGAAAAAAAAAATAAAAGTTCAACATTGTTTACTAACATGACAAATGAAATGGAATTAGCAAAAAAATAGTTTAAGAGACATTAGTGCAAATTTATGTAAGTTTAAGTTGATGTAATTTTAGATAAATTTTCACAAATGATTTTAAGGGATTCACTAATTTCCCTTTTAATGGCAACATCCTCCTTCAATATTTCTATCTTTCTATTATAATATTCTCGCATAATAACTAAATGTTGTTCTTGTTGTGTGGCCAAGCGATCACTGGCTGCCAATGTGTGTCGCATCCGTTGCATGCGTTTACTTGGAGTTTTAACATATGATGAAGTCTTACTTTCTCTCTGTGTATTTTCATGAATATTATTTTGCTGGTAGTTTTCATGTTGCGCTCTCCCTGGCTGTAATGTAATGGTACCTACTAAGGGTTGGTTGGTTTCATTGATTACATTATTCGCACTTGCATTTGGGGTTAATGGGGTTGTGTTCTTACTCTCCACCTCATGTGAATCGCTTTCGTTGCCTTGGATGATAGTGATAACTTCATAAGTAGGGTTGAGATCAAACTCCACTTCTGTCTCCAACACATTGTTATCTCCATCGATGACCGTAGGCCCCATCATTTCAGCGATTGCTCCTTCCGTTAGAGTTAGGTCTTCTTGCGGTAGAGGACTGCCTCCCCCTGTCCCTTTACGGTGCTTTTTTAAAGCAGCTGTTTTTGTCTTTGTGTGGCTCCTCATATCATGCCATGTCTACAAGATTATGTATAACACCATTTTAATAGAGCACAATGACTATTGTATTAAATTGTTTTTACCTTACGCCATTGGTACCACTCCTTCTTGGCTCCACCTAACGCATTTAATATAGTTGCAAGTTCCTTCCACTTCTCTTGGCCATTGGTTTTCGTAAAGCTTTGGGAAAATTTTCCATCTTGTAACTGTGGATTTTTTTTAAGAAACTCCACCATTACCTCTTTTTGGTTGGTTGTAATATTACCAACGCGCTTGGTTTTCGACATTTTCCCTTATTTTTATTACAACATATAAACACGAACAAAAGTTAAACATAACTTAACTATGAACATAACCAACAAATCGACAGCGCGCCACCACAATATTTTAGTTATTTTGGCTACTCCCCATTGGCGAACCTTAATTTTTACAGTGTTGCCGTGTTTGCTTTCGAAGGTACATTTCGTTCGAATGTAAAGTTTCGAATCGAAGTGAAGCATACACTTTTACATTTCCGTCCGAAATTTTGTATACGAATTACGTTTCATACGAACAGATTCGCACAAAACCCAGAATCGCAGCCCTGGGTTTATACAGCAAATAAGATAACATAAGAAATAAGATAAGAAAGTTAAACATACGTAAATCAATGGGACCGTTTATACAGCAACTGAAATAAAATAAGAAATAAGGAATAAGATAAGAGTTGACCAACTTTTAACTCTTATCTTATTTCTTACATGAAAATGGAAGTGCGCATATGCAGAAAAAATTGTTTCATGTTTTGTTCTAACCTTATCCTAACCCTAATCATTTTCTGTGTTTTCTGACAGTTTCTGATAATTTTGTGCTTGCGTTCATTTAAAAGATTTTTATTTTTATTTAATTTAAAAATGAAGTTGACAGTAGACATTAACATTATTTTCAAAAGGGCGTGATCTTATTGGTTGATTCTTATTCCTTATTTCATCTGTATAAACAGGTATAATTTTGTCTTATTCCTTATCTTATTTCTTATGTTATCTTATTTGCTGTATAAACCCACAGTTTTGTGTTTAAGTAAAAAGTAATTTAGGAAATAACGGTTCATAACACTAAATTCCTTGGATAATGCTATAAACGATGTAAAAATCAACGCAAATTGTGAAAATATACTTTAAAATTAATTTTTTTGACTTCTGGTAAATTATAAATATAGACAATTATATATATTTAAAAGCAAAACACTAAAATGAATATATTTTGACGTTATAAACGAGAAATAAGGTTAGGTTATGTTAAGTGAAGTTTGTGTTTGGATTTGGAGAATTAGAATAGACATACGTTTTTGAAAAAAGCGCCACCAAAACTGTTGAACTAAATTGACAGATTAGTGCAATGTTCAAATTTTGCGTGCAACAAATCTCAAAAAATATACCTTTTTTTAACTTCATATTTTGCTAGTCGCATTCTCTATGCATTCTTTAGAAGTTAAGCTTCTGGCGTTAAAATTCGTGATCACAAATTGTCAAACTTTTTAAAAACATACCATCACTTAAACACCAATATCTCTTTTATTACAATATAAAACTTAACTAAAAAACCTTATCTCCTAGAGAAAGGTCTAAGCTATATCCTGTTTAAATTTGAATACGTAATTTAAAGGCGTTCTTTAGATTTGTTGTTTACAAAATGATTGAAATTTTGGGTACAATTCAGGCTTGCCACCCGTTTTCAGCTGTCACATTTTTGACGCCCCTCTTAACAATTACGGGAAAATACTACGAAATTAGTAAAAAATATATGAATCTACGACCGAAAATTTGCCCCACCCCATCTTTTTTCGTTAATTACATTTAATTGGTATTAATAAATTTGGTAATTTAGGGAAGCAAATAGCAACATTTTAAATCTGCCTGATCCGAATTTATATACAAAGCATTGTTTTCGAAGAACATCTGCAACCGTATTAGTTGATGCTGTGGTGATATTACTACATTAAAACGTCATGGTGCCTGGAAATCAAATTCAGTGGCAGAGGCTACATTGAAAATTCGGTTCAGAATAAAATCAGCATTTCCAATATAATATTGAACTCTATTGAGAGTAACAATAATGAAATAAATGTAAATATTTCTTCCACTTCCAGATCAGTGGGACCTGGAATAAACTTTTCAAACTGCACAATAAATAATCTTAATATTTTCAAGAAATCAGATTAATTACAATTATTATTATTTTGAATATAAATAGAATGTTTAAAGCTGTGGTAATACACCTCAGGTAATACCATTAATTACAATTTTGTAGAATTTTTTATAGAAATACGTGTAATTACTGTTATTGTGTTCATTACAAATATAAATATAATATTTTTAGTTCTTGATTATCTATATCTGTCGTAGAAAAAATAGCGTATGCAACTCTCATGTACCTAATGGTTATTATATGATCGTTGCATAATATATCTACTATTAAAAAATGATAAAATGGCAAAATATAAAAAATATTATAAACAACTTATTTCATATGGCATATGGCGTTGTTTAATACACTATTTACGCACGCAAATTTTTGTTTTAAATGGTTGGCGTCGTTAAGAAACGAATCGCGAAGCGATGAGTTTAATTTTAAATTTGTAATTAAAAATTCTTTATAGAATACATAATATGTCGCTCCATAAAAGATTCACGGATTGTACTAGTAATATGCTGCAAATTGTTTATTGTTTCTTTGTTTGTCAAAAAACACTAGTTTTAGGTATGATTTTGTGTAATAATAAATTTATTTGACTGTATTTTTTAAAATAAAGATAGAACTAAATTTGTTTCAAATAGTGTTTTCTTTACTCTACCTATTTCCCAAATATTTACTACGTTTTCATGCAGAATTCAAATCGAATTGAATACACTTTCCGTGTTAAAAACTTCATGAAAACAGGTATCGAAACCGTAATGAGTTTCAAGGTCGATACTGCTTTTTTTTGGGATCGTATCGAGATCGAAAAATCGAAATAGACATGAAAACCGAGATCGTATTGAAACATGCGCATTCTGTGATATTCACTGACAAATTTATCGTCAACTGTCGGTCCTGGCCACATAAAATATTATCAGTACTCAAATTAATTTGGTGCATGAATCTTATCATATCATTTTGTCGCTTTATGTATACAGTCTCCTCTTCATGGAAAAAAGACACCAATGAGGCAATTAAACCAAAAGTTACAGTTAAAAGGGCAACTTTTTTGAAGTTTTGATTATTGATCATTATGACTAGAAAAACCCCAGAAACCAATCAAAATCACAACGGTAAGTCTCCATAAAGGCACAAAGACAAGAACAACAAAAATAATTCAACTTTTGACTTTTGTTTTGATTATGTTTTTGTTTTGACGTTTTAACTAAATTAAACCGATATAATATGACACATGACACTATTGACAGATAAAATGTCAAATATCAAAACGATTTCAAATCGATTTGAACCCTATCATGAAAACAGAAATGGGTATTGGATTCAAAATGAATTGAATACTCCATGAAAACGTATTAAATATTCAATAAATTCATTAAATATAAATATTAAAACGATTTTATAGGCATATTTATTATAAATTATAAGTGTTTAATCTTAAAAATCTTAATAGTCGTACGTTAGTATTTCAGAAATAAATATAAATAAAAATACTGTCTAATTCCTATTATTTCCATGCATTTATATGGTAAACGTTATAATGAAGGACTGCAATGACGTCACACAGCTGGCGGACAAATCAGGCCGATTAGGCAATCCTGGTAAATGTTTATCGTTCTTGACCTTGACCAAATAGCTAGTGCCAAATTATTGCCCTCGGTTCGCCCTTAGCTCGCTCGGAGTTTGAGTGACACATGAATGGAACACAAAAAAATGAAAAAAGTTCAACGAATGGAACACAAAACTGGCGCGAGTTCTGCCCCAGTGCGACGAATGGAAAACGCTATTAGTCAGAATTAATTGCATCAATAGCCCGTTGTATTTCAGCAAGCTCAAAATAGTGTAGTAATTGGTATCATCTGCATACAGTTGTATTGAACTGGTAGTTGGTAGTTTGGGCAAAACAGAAGAATAAATAAGAAATAATAAAGGGACCAAAATGGCACTCTGTGGAACACTAGAAATTACGACCTTGGATGATAAATAATTATTTTGAATACGCGCGCGTTGGTTACGATTCCATATAGATATGATTTGAAAAATGACAGTGCATTATACCTTCTATTCCATAGTATTGAAGTTTGACACACAATCAATCGTGATCAATTAAATAATAATAATAATAATAATAATAAAGCTTTATTTGCTACATAAATATAAATCAGTTACAAATGATAAAAGTTACAAATAAAGAAACTACAGATATATAGCAAAAAGGACTGATAAACAGTAAAACTGATCAAAGTATCAGCCCCTTACAACCTACACCATAAAAATATAATGTACATATACTTATATGTATTTTATACTATTAATAAATAAATAGTTCAACTTGAATATTTACTATAAAGAAACTCTCTGAAAGCCTTCTTGAATTTACTTACAGTCATCTTTTTAAATTTGTCCGGGATATCATTGTACATAGCATAAACGTTATAAGTAAAAGATCTTCTGAAAATAGAAGTATGATATGCTGGTGGTGAGATACGGCCACGGAAGCGAATATTCAGATTATGCACATCTGAGCGAAATTTAATTTTATTAGCCAAGTAAGCAGGGGATTTAAAAAGTATAATGTGGTGAAACATATTAATTGAGTGCAATACACGTCTGGTCTTCATATCAAGCCATTTCGCCTCCTTTAGCTTGTACGATATTCTGTCATATTTACGAATTCCATAAGCAAACCTGAGGCAAGAATTCTGCACTTTTTGAATGCGATATTTATCTAGGGTGTGTTCGGGGAGCACGCTATTTGCGCCATTTGGCGCTATCTAGTACTATTCCTCGTTTGCGTTATATGGCTCTTGGCGCTACATAGCTCGAAAGCGTGCTCCCTGAACACACCCCTAGACTACTCAGACATGGACCGTACACAACATCACAAAAATTAAAATGACTAAGTACTAATGAATCAGTTAATAAAAGTTTAGTGTATGTGGAAAGTATATGTCTATGTGGATAAAGCATTTTTAAGTTGCAGTAAGATTTCTGTAAACATTTAGTGATATGTAAATTAAATCTTAAATCACTGTCAAAAACTAATCCTAAATTTCGAGCTGAATACGAAAATGGTAATAATTTATCTTGTAATTTTATATTCATTTCATTTTGTAGACGTTGCCTGAATTTTCCAAACAACAATACCACACTTTTGACAGGGTTAATAGCTAACTGATGATCTTTTGATATTTTAACTAGCCTTTCAAGGTCTTGGTTTATAATAGCATTAGTTTCGACAAAGTCACTATGATGAAATGCAAATTTAATTTGAGTGTCGTCAGCGTAAAAGTAAGGTTTGCCGTAGATAATGCTGTTTTCGAAATTGCAAGTATAAATAGAGAAGAGAATGGGGCCAAGAATAGAGCCCTGTGGTACTCCGCGTAAAATTTTTTTAATGTTTGAAATTCCAAAATCCGTTACAACGAATTGCTTTCTATTTTCAAGGTAGCTCTTAAAAAGTTTTATAGCGTCACTAGAACATCCTATGAAGTGTAATATCGAGAGTAGAACTTTGTGGTTAATAGTGTCGAACGCTTTTGAGTAATCAAGTAATACAAGCGCAGCAGTATTTCCCATGTCTACATCTCTAAAAATATCATCAGTAAGATCGAGTAAGGAAGTGGCACAACTATAACCTGATCGAAAACCGGACTGTCGCATTGGAAGGATTTGGTTCACGTCTAAATGCAGGCTTAACTGAAATTTCATAATTTTTTCAATTACCTTAGATAAGACTGGTAGTATAGAAATCGGCCTCAAGTCAGTTAAAGCAGACACAGTTTTTTTCTTTGGTAAGGGAATCACCTTAGATAATTTCCAGGCTCCAAAGCTCCAGACTTGATTTCCAACAAATACTTATAGACCACCGTTGTATTTACAGGATTAAAGGAAAATATAGAACGTACATTATTTTTCAGATTGTTATTATAGAAATCAATTAAGTTGCCATTAGGTTCATCATTACTTAAGGAAGAACCCAAAAAGTAATTATTTATTTCCTCTGGATTTGCGAGATTGGGCGGTATTGAATTATTTCCTATTTCCCACAAACATTTAGCTCTCTGAATGATTTACAGAGAGATTTACTTTTATTCCTAGAACCACTTAAAGAAAATTCGAAATAAGCTTTTTTTTCGTTATTAATAGCCATATTGGTGAAGTTTCTCAAGTTTTTATAATATTGCCAATGGTGTGGGTTTTTAGTACGTTTCCACCTATTAAAGGCTTTATCCTTTAAATTTATTAATAATTTAATGTTATTAGTTAACCAAGGAGGGTTGAGCTATTTTAACTTAATTGTGCGAACGGGAGCTAAAATGTCAAAGATATTTAGCAGTATAAAATTAAGATATTCTACTTTATCATTAACGTTATCAACAATAAAAATATTGTAATTAAATGCTCTGGAAAAATCAACATCAACAACTAAGTCCAGTCTATGAGATGTACAATGAAAATACATAACTGAAGGATACCTTTTTTTTCTTTTAGCCTATACTCCAGTTTCATGGCCTGCCATTGTAGAACAACCATCAAAGCCTAAGCCGATTAATTTATTCATTTTAATTCCCAAGTTTTCAACAAATGTTAAAGGTGTTAAAGATGAAGAAATTCCTTCAGCTCCAGAACCCTAAAACTCTTCATTAAGTTAGATTTTTCGTCTACAAATCCTATTTCTACCGACAGTTGTTTTTTGCCACTGATATCGACCAATAATGAAAACGCAGGTGACATATTTACCTCATCTACATTCTCGTGCTGTAAAACAGAACCACATGCACTCAGTAATTCGTTCTGAACTCTATGATGTGTATTTGGCCTTTCCACTGTGGTTCTGTAAATGGCCATATTTACCTCATCTACATTCTCGTGCTGTAAAACAGAACCACATGCACTCAGTAATTCGTTCTGAACTCTATGATGTGTATTTGGCCTTTCCACTGTGGTTCTGTAAACGGCCTAGCAAAACTTTGTCTCCTTCATTTACTCTAAACAGAAGATCTTCTTTCCTCCAATAGAAATGTCATGTGTGCCACAAAATATTAATGTTGCTAGAATCAGCTTCAGCTTGTGTCTGTTGGCATTTATTTGCCCTGGGATCCCACTGTCTAATTGCTCCATTACGTTTTTCTTTTTCAATTCAATCGATTCACAAAAACTTATAGCTTTGCTTGTGGATTCAAAATGCCAACTGCTCCTTTTATGCCATCGGGCATCTTCATGGAAGTGTTTATAGTCTTGATGAGCTTTTAGCACAAACGCACCAAATGTTCCTAGAAGTTTCGCGGCTTCAAAATACATGTTTAAGGTATCTTATTGCTGTGTCCGTTTGTGTTTATACGTCCATGGTTCTATCTATTAACACAACCAAGTTTAATTTTATGAATAAGGGGAGAAAATATTTTGAAAATAAACAAAAAACTGTACTTAAAATGAATAAATTATATTTTTTTAGAGGCTGATTTAAAAACTGCAATAAACATTTATACCACTTTTACTTTTATCTTTGAAGATATAGTTCTCCTCATTGCACAATTGCCTCAACCAGAAATCGGTGACATCTTTCGATGTAATTCTATTTAGGAGTAATAGTACTTGCCCATATGAATGACCAAATAATATTTACTATTAATACTTGTGTGGGTTACTTCTTTTGCTGTTATAGTTATATCAGTCAACTCCGCCTGAATTAAACTTGCATGTTTTCCTTTAGTCCATTTGCTTTTTATGTCCTGTTGACTCAGGAGGAACCACAATGAACTAAATGGATGCAACAAAGTGAATGTTTATTAATTATTTGCCTATGCTTACGAGAGAAATGTCTTCAGGTAAGTTGTTTTCTTCGTGAAAAAGGCAGGTTGGAGAATAAACTAGAAAAGATAATTGCCGGCAGAATGTACGAAAATGACCAACTGAATCCCAATATGCAATATATAACATTAAAATTATATTAAAATAGAGTCGTGTTATAAAAAAAATTAATAGACTACAAGACTTAAGGCCTTGTTACACATGGCGACCCAATATGAAATATTTATATTAAAATATTGGAAGATCATATATCTAAGGCGTGTTAGAAAAAAAAGAAATTGGATTGACTGACAACTGTCCTAATACTACAGAACCTAAGGCCCTATCACACATGGCGATCTTACTCGCCGCTAATTTAGTCGCATGGCGAGTTGCAGAGGCTACTCTAGCAACAGTGAGAAACACAGTAAAACATCTGCTTTCGTGCCTCTCAGTGTAAATACATCTGGATAGGACATTATCCAAAGAGCACTTATTGGAATTGGCCAAAAACATTACATGTAAAAAATGGTAAGCATTACATTTTTCCTCAATGTGTTACTTTAAATTATAAATAAACATTTCACACGGTTTCAATTATTTCTAATTAGTTTTTACCCTTTTTATCACAAACTTTCAAAAATCATCTTGTGGCAAGTAATGATCTTAGCTCGGGTTACAGAGGACCTACAAATATTAACACTTACTTAAATCTCTAACCATTCCTATAATGATGGAATAATCCCAATTATGTTGGAAACTTGTCTCAAATATTTTCTGCATGAACAAACCTATTCATAAAGTAGTTATCATAAAAACAAAAAACATAGCATTAGGATAAAAAAATATGGAACTAAATTTGAATACAATGCATAAATTACGTCCGATGCAATACCCCACTCTGTCTCATATTAGATTTTATATTACAGTAATAAAGGAAAAACATACAAAAACAATTTATTTTTAATAAATAATTTAAACCAAAAACTGTTTTTTTATTATACAAATATCACCAGATTAGATTATGAGCATGGTTTGATAACAAAAAAATAGGAAACATTAAAAAATTACATACTATAACAAAACTCTTGTAATAACTATAAAAAATGGAATTTCATGCAACTAATACCAATGTCATTTTGCAAAACATGCGATATAAATGTACTTTAAATAAATTGTATAAGAATTAATAATTGAATCGTATTTAACTTTAACTGTACACAAATATAACATAAAATTAAGTTAATTAACAAAAATACTTTAAAAAATGCTTTATCTTTATAAATCAAAAAATATATAAATTTCACAATTATTAAGGCAACTTTTAATAAGGTTTCTACTTCATTAGAGAATGTACTACTGCATTGGCGTTTAAAGCTTTCAAATCAGTATAGGTTTGTCCAGTACCCACAAAAACGATCGGTTGTCCTGTTATGTAAGTCATTGATATAGCTGCCCCCACCTAAAAGAAACATCAAAATTTAATGAAATAGGATGAAAATAAAAATAGGAAAAAACCATTCTAATAGAAACCTACAAGCAAAAGTATTATATTACCTTATCATCAATTGTATCGAATTTGGTTAGAACAATTCCGTCTATAATGTGAGGATTCGTGCTTGACGAATAATCTGCAAGTGCTTGATTGAATTTTACTAATTGATCTACTGCTTCGTTTCCCACCAAAGCCTCGCCAACAAAGAGTACCAGATCGGGTTCATTCACTTTAATTAACTTGGTCAAAGCTCTCATCAAGGGTTCGTTATCCTAAAATTAAAATATATCAACTTCATTCAATTCGCTATATATCTGAAAGAGAATCGAGAATCTATTAATGCGCCTGAGTTGGAAGAACGGAGAAACATTTAGAGTGGCGTTTGCTTAAGCATCAGTCAAACTTGATATCAAACTGTTTGAAACATTCACAAATGAGTAACCTTCCCTTCCACTGCGACCTGAAAAATCTATTGTGGCTTTGATTAAGAGCTTTTCAACAACGAGAAAATTTGACTGCTGCTTGATCAAACCTGAAGACATTATTTTAAAGTTGTTCCTTTTATTAATAAGGAGGAAATTCATGGTACTTTATTTATAATTGCTTAACTGAAATTATTTAATTTAATGCACTATCAGTGAGAGGAGGATCTTCCAGAAATAGAATAGAATAAAAACAGTGATATTTATAATAGGTCAGACTAGTTTGACACATCAGTAGATAAAAGTAGTGATCTGATGGTGAATAATTGTAGGTTTTATTTCTTTTGCCTAATTAAAAAATTTAAATCAACCTGTTTTAGCTTACATATTATTGAATCATGTTAAATGGAGTCCTACTTAGTGCATGCAGTGTAAAAGATAAATAATTACCTGCATTCTCCCAGCAGTATCTATTAATACAACATCAATTTTAGAATCCCTGGCAAATTTAATAGCTTCCATTGCAATTCCGGCAGCGTCCTTGCCATATCCTTTTTCATACAATTGTACCATCTGTCGTCCACTATGTTTTTCTGGTGGGTGAAGAGCATTAAGGTATTTCATGTGTGTTCGGAGTTGTTCAACGGCACCGGCCCTGAAGGTATCGCAAGCCGCTATAAGAACGCGCATGTTGTTTTCAATTAACCAAAAACAAATTTTGGCAAGATTGGTTGATTTTCCAACACCATTAACCTAAAAATTGGAATATTTACAGTAAAAATGTGCATTACCAAAATAAATTATGTTTTCTTACCCCACAAAAAGTCATAACATATGGCCGATTAGCTTTTTGAGCTTCTAAGCAATCTCGAAGAATATCCACTCTTCTGTTAGGGCTTAAAATCTGTACTAAAGATTCGGTAAGGGTGTTTTTAACAGTGGTAGCCACACTATCAAAAGTACCCAAAACTTTTCCTTCTAACTTTGTAGCGACTGAATCACATAACTTGACAGCTATATCAGCAGCTACATTCTTAGCTATTAAATGATCTTTCATTTTCTCTAGAGCTGGTTCCATGTCAGTTTTTGTGAGATTTTTTGAACCAACCAATCCTCTAAAGATGGAAAACATACCACCTCTGGTTGTTTTGTTTTGTTGAATTGGTTCATTTTCTACTACTTCTTCTTCATAATCTTCTTCATCTGAAGATTCAACTTCAAGATCTTTTATTACCCCTTTCATTTGACCAACCATCTATAATCAATTTAATAAAAAAATGTAAAATGTATCCTTAAATACATAATTACCTCTACATCAGGAGTATAATTACTTCTAGCATCTTCAGGTCTATCTGTTGTTCTTTCTAATATTTCTAAATCTTTGTTGGTTCCACCCAAATCCCAAATTCTAGGTTTCTTGCCTGCCTTTTCAGCTGGAGGACTCTTGGGACTTTTTCTACAAATGTCAAATTAAAAACTGGTACCTCTATATAAAGTAATGCACACAATAAAATTTAAGAGTTCTTAGACTAATTGGATAAATTTAAAAATGTGCATTTATCTACCTCATAAATATTTTTAACACATCTTAAGTACAAAATTTTATGAGCTGGTTCTCCTTATGTTTATAACTTCACATGTATTAATTCTTAGCCAGTTAATTAATTTATAAAAAAATATGTTTATATTATCTTCTTTTATTTTACTTTATAATCATTGTTACTTACTTTACATCTGGTTTTTTCTTTTGCATTTTCTTAGCTAATTTAGCTCTATTAGCTGCCAATGTCTCTTCATCAATTAAACCATTTGTTTCAATTTTTGGTGATGGTGGAGGTATGACTTTTTCTAAAGAAATACATAAATCATAAAAAATTTCTAAATGCTTGTACAAATAACAATTTCCAAACTTAATAGAAAATCTTTTGAATAAAAAGATGTAGGTATAATAAATTAATAAACATATACCTTCACTGAAATTGACTTCTTTTTTCTTAATGGGTTTTTGTGGTTTTTCTTCTCCTTTTCTCTCTATCATTGAGGACACAGTCTTTTTAGATTTTGAGGATTCTTCAAAAGTCCTCATTTGTTTTGGTTGCTTTAATTGAGTTTTACTCCAATTTTCAGCTTTCCGAAGTGTTGCATTGTAAATATCCATAAAATTAAAATCTTGAAAGAACTGCTTTTCTGTAAGTACATTTTTGTATTTATCTCTAAATTCTAGATGAATGTCATTCAAAAATTTGTCTACATATGATAACTGCAATATCTTTTGGTAGGCTACTACAAAAACCAAATCAAACTCATTATCCAATTTATACTGCAAAAGCAAGCCATTGTGGTCAAATGTGTTGACACCTGTTCGTTCCTAAAAAATTACAGTATTTGGAAATTTGCTAAAACTATTACAAATGTATTAAGCTATGCATCTCGATGCAATTAGTATAATACTAAGAAATAGTGAATTTCTTAGTTCAGGACACATGACATATTAACATATTGATCAATGCTATATAATATATAGGTATTATATACTATAAAAGAATCAAAAATATGGGCTGTTAGTTGTATCAAATTAAAGAAATAATTTATTGTGAAAAATCGAGTTATTAAATATTACGACATATGGTACCTTAACCTATCACTTTGAAATCATATTTTTTTATTAAATTTTGGAAAATTACCTGTAAAATTACATTTTCTATTAAAGCATTTACAGAGGGGGTAAAGATTTGATTTGTACTTTGAAAACACCATAATACTATGCCACCTTTGCTAAAAATTGTAAATAAGTCCAACATATTTATTATAATAATATATTCAGTTAAGTTATATGGAAAACACGTCGTCACCCCTGTCATGCACGTCACTGTTATAAATTGTTTATTTGTCATATGTCATTCACGTTAATGTCAATGGATTATTTCAAGATCTATGACTTTGACAAATTAGGTTTAACGAAACAACCGAGGTTTCTTTTTTTTAATTGATTACAATACTACAGCATTTTTGAACGCGGCAACATAGCGCAATTTTGGCAACATCTAAAACATTTTAGCACGAGGTATGTTCGTCTGAAGTTTATATGTTATTAGTCCAGGAGTTGCATTTGATATAAAATTAATTAGGTAACCTTTCTTAAAGCATTTATTTATTATTTGTAATAACTTGCGGCTTGCGGCCTAGGAATTTAAATATTTAGCAAATTTACAGCAGACTACCTAAGTCGTGACGTCACTGGGCGGAGTTTATTTTTCCAAACAAAACAAAAAATTTAAAGCCCATGCATTTAAAGCACCTTTACTCTTTTTCTTTTCAATTTATTTCTTATTGTTAATTAAATAAGGGAGGTTGTAATTTGTTCTGTTGAGTGTGTGTGTATATTTATTGAAAACTTCAAGAATTTTTAAAGGTAGGTCTTTTTCTGTTATTCTAACACTAAGAAGCTTTTTTAGGTTATATTATGGATTTGAATGGTTTTTAATAATAAAGATTTTAATTAAAACATATTATTGGATTGAATTATGTATAAAATTATAATTTATTTCTAGAAAGAGCCTTTTTCGCAATGGTTATGTGTTTTGTACCTGACTGTAACCATTACAGTGAGCAGAGAATATGCAAATACTTTGCTTTTCCATCCCATCCAAAAGAAAAAGAGTAATGGATCTCTTTGATAAGGTAGGTAACTAATATGTTTAAATTTAGTAAAATTTTAATGAAATTAAAAAATATTAATAGGAGACAAGATAGAGAGCCATCAAAATCCTTGTTGCAGTTGTCAAAAAAAATGGGCCAACTTCAAAACTAAAAGGAAGTTAATCTTCGATTCCCCTGAAAAACGGTATGTAGTACATTATATTTTTACAATAATATAAAGATATAGGTACTTTTTCTACCTTCAATAAGGTAGGTTTGTTTTACAAGTACTTTTTTTGCAGTAAACGAAATCCACCATTAACTGATAATATGGAACCAGCAGGACCTTCAACTTCAGTGCCAACTTTCAGAACCATCCACTTCTAAACACCCTCCTGAAACTGCAAATTCATCTACACCTGATAATGATTTGCGTTCTTTTTCAAGATTATCTGGGGCATCATTGGATGCTGAACATTATTACTTAAAACAAGAACTGGAAGAAGTTACCAAAAAACTGAATAACTTAAGCACCCATTTCAGTTTTGAACATATAAAAAATAATGATTCACACATACTTATGTATACTGGCATACACAGTATATACACAATTCTATTTGAATTAGTCGACAGTTTGAAAATAATTATGCTGGGTGGCAGGTAAAATTATTGCCAAAAATTGATAAAATACTAATGACGTTAATGAAATTATGTTTACTTGTCACATGAAGATCTAGCTATGCACTTTAATTGCAGTTCATAAAACATTTTTTGTTGTATTATTTTAAATTAATAAAACACAGGCCTTATGAAAAATATTATATTTTACAAATGTTATAAACAGTATAAAGTTTAAACTGAAAAATCATAAAAATAATTGTATACATTGTCAGACCCAATATATTTATAATAAATAAAAAAATGTTTAATTTATATTACAACTACCTATTATTTCTGTTAGGTACTAAATTTAACCATTTAATAGTTTTGGGAGGTAATGATTTACATAAAATGTTTCCAATAATAATACATTTTCTTCCCAAGAAGCATCATAATCTACTACAACTTCAAGTGGAGTCCATATGCATAAATAACATTTTAATTTTTTTAAAATAATATGTAGATTACCTTGAATTTGATGATAATAATTGTGATTTTTATTAATGCATATATATCTCCCTCTTCATTATAATATATAATGTATGTTTTATTATTTTTAAGTTTTTCTGACAAAACATCATTTTTAAAGGAATATGGGCACTTCACCTCAACAATGGCGTCATCACCAACCAAGCTATCAGGACTTGCTCCTAATATTCCTGAATTTGTCAGCCAAATATCTGTTGGATTAAATGTTTCAGATCATGCTTCTCATGACTTCTTCCCCACTGAATAGCCTTAATGCCATCGAGAGAATGAGCACCTACAATAGCAAAATAAAAATTAATATAAAAGGATATTAATGTTTCATGATTGTTTTCAAAAGTTGTGAATATAATTATGCAGCAAATGTATATACTCACCAATTAGAGTTTTATAAAGACTGTCTGGATACTTGTTTCTTTTGCATGAAGAAATAACTACTCCAAAATTACTAGCAGTAAGTCTAAATTTTCTGATAAAAACCAGTGTTCATTGGTAACTTGTCCTACTGTTAGAGCAGCAATATTTTTAATGTTTATTTGAGGCCAAATTGAATTCTGCAGATGAAATGATATCTTCAATAATGGGCAAATTATATTTAGTACCTTGATCTGCAGCATCTCGAAAAAGACAACTAAAGCCCACAGTATTACCATATAAACTTAACTTGCTCTTGACTTAAAGGCTCTTCAACAGCAGTATATGGTTTTTGAGGATATAATTCTTCTGTAGTTTTTACTGCTCAATATTTTTGTTGCACATCCCATGTACATTCTCTATCTGTTACTGAAATATTATAGTGTCCAAATAGAGTCAATGCAGCTGTATGGTGACATTTTATTCCTCTAGGGCAAGCACAAGTTGCAGAAACAATATCACCCAATTTATTCAATGTAATCTGAAATAAGCTAATATTTAGTAGATATTACCATCATATAAAAAAATCCAAACCTACCTCATCTTTTGAAGTGTTTTCTTTCATACTGGCATATATATGTCCCCACTGATCATCATCAAACTGCATATTTTTTACATGGTTCGACTCCAATGAATTTTCACCTCTTTTAATTATTTTATTATCATTGTTTAAAAAATCCTTAATATTTGAAAGCTTTAAAACAAGTTTAAAAGCCATATTTTAAACACAAAATCTAAAAATATAAAAAATATTTCATAAATTAAACAAAACTTAACCTTAATTTTATGAAAATAGTATTAAAACACCTACCTTTAAAAATTCTTGAAGTTTTCAATTAATATATACACACACACACTCAACAGAACAAATTACAACATCTCTTATTTAACTCACAATAAGAAATAAATTGAAAAGAAAATGAGTAAAGGTCCTTTAAATGCATGGGCTTTAAATTTTTTGTTTTGTTTGGAAAAATAAGCTCCACCCAGTGACGTCAGACTTAGGTAGTCTATTGACAGTAGCAAACGAACGAAGGAAGTCAAACGAACAGAGCGATTTGTTCACTTTGATGACGTTCACTTTGATGACGTGCACTTATACGGGGTTGGGATAAAGTATGGAACCAAGTAAATAGGGAGTTATGTTATCGCACACACTTGTTTAAGGTTATATTTTTCTTTATTTTAATAAGTCAAAACCTTAATACTGCATGGCACAAAGAGTTATCGCCACGAAACTTCTGTAAGATAATAAGTTGACAATTGACGCGAATACTTGTTAGTTTTAATCTAGATAAAAGTTGTTATTTTTTTCAATAATTATTATCAGAGAGTGTTGTATCTGTTATTACGTTAATAAATTTCATACATTTATATTTTGACTCTCAGAGTAATAATTTTGACTATACTCTACGTTGGTAAAAAACATTATTAATTAATGTTAATTACTATCTTACCTATATCTAATAGTTCAGATATTGTAGATTTTGATAAATCTTTATATTATTTAAGTTACAATTAATTTATTTCTTAAAATATACATCAAATTCTGACACTTCACAGAAAAAAGAAGAAATTAAGGTATTTTCACTACTTTTATTTGAGTCCTTAACACGACCGAAATAAAGTCAAAGCGTTAACTTATTCATCTATCCCATAAAATATCTCTGCACGTAACAATCGCTTAGTGCGAATACCTACAATTAAACGCTCAATGAGAATGAATTTCATCTCACACGTCTTGTACAACACGGACTGGCCCCAAATGTGTGTTATTGCCTTAGAACAAAAAGAAACAGGAAGGAGTCTATCATATATTAACTTTAAGAAAAATTTGCGACGGAAGTCGGCCATCTTGAAGCTCCTTGTATGATTCATTGTTTATGTTTACAGTATGTTGTCAAAGCCAAGAATGATAAACATTTTACCAGGATTGCTTAATCCCATAAGACGTACGTTCGCCAAAAAATCGATCGCACGTGACGTCACTGCAGTCCTCGGTCGTATTAAAACGATTTTATGAGAATATTTATTATAAATTATAAGTGTTTAATCTTAAAAATCCAAATGGTGGTACGTTAGTATTACAGAAATCATAAAAATACTGTCTAATTCCTATTATATCCATGCATTTATATGGTAAACGTTATAATGAAGGACTGCAGTGACGTCACACAGCTGGCGGACAAATCAGCCCGATTAGGCAATCCTGGTAAATGTTTATCGTTCTTGGTCAAAGCAATATTTGCATATAAATGTCAAAAACGAGCGCATAAGCGTATCATTCGGTGTTTATAAACACAAAATGATTTACAACACTAAATGTATTCACATACTTGATTGGTTGGAATTAAATCAAAATAAAAACCCTAATATAAATTTTATTTTTTTACGGTACGACATTGGAAACGGAAATTAAAATTGACAATTGGCCGCCATATGCAAGCTCCTTTCTGGACTCAAGATCATTTTGCATATAATCCTTCCTGTTTCTTTTTGTTCTAAGGTTATTGCATTGATATAATGTCATTATTCTTTAAATTAAATATGACAAGAAAAATAACTTCAGCATGTTTCCGTAGAAACGGGAGTACGACATCACCTATATCTTGAAATATTTGACTTTTAGGCTTCATCTCAGATAAAAAAAATACATTAGATAAGTATATCGATATATCCTTTAACACAGCGTTTGTTTGTAAGCTACATAAACAACACAGCATGTAGAAGGGGGGCGAGGTTTGTTTATATCACAGAGGCGTAACATAATACAAATTTACTGGTTATTTGGTTTTAAAGCATAAAATTACTTAACTATATTTTTTATCTCAACACAATTTATATATTCATAGAAGAAAAAGAACTGTTATATTCTATTCTAATTTGGTAGGTATCTATGAAAAATAATTTATTTATTAGTAAGAAAATGGTTGCTGTATGGCTCTACTTATTTTCGATATTGATACAGATATTAGCAAAACCAAACAGAATATTGGCTTTATTCAACTTTAAAATACAGCGCAGTAATGCATACAAAATGATAATCTTTTATGACAGACAACGTCAAACACTATAAACATAGTTCATACTACAATCTTCAATAAAGACACTAGGAGACTATTATTACATTCGCCCCCTCTATGAAGAGATGTAGTAGGCTGGAGGTCTTCGGTTTCTGCACGAACGCCGTGGCTGACTGCTACCTACATCCGAATCAGCATCATCTGAATCAGCATTGGCGGGTGAATTTTGGTTCGGAGAGATATCTTCCAGATGTTCATCATCAAAGTCACCATCTGACAAGTCTTCAACATTTCGTGGTACTGGGGCCAGTTTTCGGTTGGAAACTGTTGTCTCCCGCCCGTCGGGAAGTCTTACAAAGGAATATTCTGGGTTACTCTGCAACAATTGAACTTTGTCCACAGCGGGGTCATATTTCGAACTTCGTACATTCCTTTTCATGAACACAGGTCCAGGTGAATGGAGCCAAGTCGGCAAAGACTGTCCATTTTGTGAACGACGTGGGTGTTTGAACATGCGCTCATGGGGAGTTGTGTTAGTGCTCGTACATAATAAAGACCTCATAGAGTGCAGTGCAGATGGTAAAGCCTTCTCCCAGTTAGCAGTATCTTCTTTGTTGGATTTGAGGTATAGCTGGATCGTTCGCCACAGTGTACCATTAAGTCGCTCAACTTATCCATTTCCTTGAGGATTGAAAGACGTAGTGCGACTGCAAGATGTACCAATGGAAAATAAAAATTGCTTAAGTTCATCTGATATAAAAGACGTTCCCCTGTCTGAATGTATGTACGCAGGAGCGCCGAATGTAGAGAACAAATCCTTAAGACAGCTAATAACTGTACCTGAAGATACATCCTTACAAGCGTAGGCAAAAGGGAAGCGACTGAATTCATCAATTATGGACAATATATATCGATTCTGGGTGTTAGAGGGTATCGGCCCTTTAAAATCAAGGTTCAACCTTTCAAAAGGTGCGGTTGCTTTGATAAGATGTCCCTGATGTTTTATAAAGCGTGGTTTTATTTCTGCACATGTTGGGCATGCAACAGTTACTCGTTTTACATCTTCTACAGAATACGGTAAGTTCTTTGATCTGATCCAATGAACCATACGCGTGATTCCTGGGTGGCAAAGGGATCTATGTAATTCCACTAGTTTTGAATTCGAAACGGAATGATCTATTTGCATACAAACTCGAGAAAACGCGTCAGCGGCGACATTCTGTTTTCCAGGTCTATATACAATATCATATTTAAAACATGACAGTTCCAATCGCCATCTCTCAATCTTTTCGTTCTTGATTTTGTTAGAGTGTATCTGATTAAACATAAATGCAACGGATTGTTGATCAGTGACGAGCAAAAAATGTCTTCCTATCAAAAAATGTCTCCATTGACGTAAGCTTTCAACAATAGCGCGCGCTTCCTTCTCGATTGATGGTTGTCTTTTCTCAGAATCGTTGAGAGTGCGCGAGAAAAATGCGACGGGGCGGCCTTTTTGTGATAGCGTCGCTGCAATAGCAAAGTCAGAAGCATCTGTCTCAACAGAAAACATTTCTTTGTCGTCGATTCCTGCTAGTGCCGATTTTGATATGTCAGTTTTGAGATTTTGAAAGGCATTGATAGCTTCTTGAGATAGAGGGAATGTAGCCTCGATTAAAGGTCTGATTTTTGAAGAGAAGTTGTTGATCCATTTTGAATAATGTGCGAAGAGTCCGAGTGCTCTTTTCAATGTAGCAGAATCATCGGGAATTTGAAAATTCGTCAGTGGTTCCAATCTAGATTTGTCTGGTTTGATAATATTGTTTTTGATAGAGTAGCCAAGTAGTTTTATCGATTCTGTTGCAAAAGTACATTTGTTCATGTTTAGAGTTAGGTTATATTTTTGAGCGGCCTTCATAAACAATTTTAGGTTTTCGTCATGATCTGATTTATCTTTACCGCATACGGTTACATCGTCAAGATATGCGAAGGTACCTTTGAGTTTTTCAGTATCAATCAGGTACTGCAGAGTTCTTTGGAAAGCCGCTACTCCATTCGTTACGCCAAATGGTATTCTCGTAAATTGGTAGAGGTTTCCACAAGCTTCAAAACCAGTGTACACTTTTTCTTTTGACAGAATAGGAACTTGGTGGTACGCACTTTTTAAATCAATTTGACTGTAAAATTTGTATTTTGCTACTTTTGCTATGATAGAGTCAATGCTTGGGATGGGATAAGCATCTAAATTTGTAAATCTGTTGATTGTCTGTGAGTAGTCGATGACAAGACGCTTACGATGATGACCATCTCCTGCAACGAGTACTTGTGCTCTCCATGGTGAAATACTTGGTTCAATTACTTTGTCTTTTAGTAAGTTATTTATTTCGTTAGATATGAATTCTTGATCTTCTTGAGAATGTCGTCTTGAACGAATAGCTATAGGCTTTATATTTGATGAAAGATTGGTGAAAATCGATGCTGGCGGGACAGAAGCCTCTAAAACACTGCAAACTTTCAACGGTTGTTTGTCACCTCCAAATTGAAGTTCAAGTGACGAGTGCTTCCCAAGAACATCGTGTCCGATGATGACATCAGCGCACAGATTCCCGATGACAAACAGAGGCTGATTTTTATACTTGTGTTCACCAATCTGGATTGTTGCCAAGCATAGGCCGTCAGCAAAAGAGACATTGTTGAGGGACGCTAGAGTTATAGCTTGGTTACAAGGTTTTTGCTTGAGATTAATAGATCGAGCAAGATTTTTATCGATGAAGCTGATTGAACTACCAGTGTCGAGAAGAGCATCTGCACTATATTCATTGATTGTAATAGGAATAGTTGCTTTTTTTAGACTTGCAGGAGCAGCAGCGGAAATAGTTGACAGGTAAGGGTTAGTTGATTGAGAAATTTGTTCATCTTCTATGGTGATAGCATTAGCAGTGCGATGGTTGGAGCCAGAACTACGACAAACGTTCGCAAAGTGTCCTTTTTTGGAACAAAGCTGGCATTCAGTGTTATAAGCGGGACATCTATTTCGCTGATGAATATTACCACCACAAAAAAAACATCGTCGTCTCGTTTGGTTAGTGTAAGCATCTGGTCGGGATTTATTTGGAGTGTTCATGGCTGCTAAATTGGATATTGGCAAATGTTCTAAAGTTTCAGGAACAGCGTTGACATGAGCAGAAGTAGAAGGTGTCCCGGTGAGCAATTGTGATGTCTTTTCCGCAGTTTCTAGGGATGAAGCTAGATTAAGAGTCTTTTCCAGGGAGTCAGTAGAATTTTCTAGTAGTCTTTCTTTTATTTTTTGCGACAATATTCCAGCAATATACGCTAAACGTACGATCTCGTTTTGGTAATCAACTGCAGTTACATCTGTGAATTTACAATCATGTGCGAGTATATTTAGAGCTCTCGAATATTCAGCTATAGACTCACCTAGTTGTTGTTTTCTTGATATGAGGGTATGTCGAGCCAGAGTGATATTTTGTCGTTTTTCGTAAGCATCATTTAGCGTTTTAATAGCTTCGACGTACGTGATTTTCGATTGAATGAAGTTGTAGATTTGTGGTGAAATATGATTGACTAGGAGTTGGTACTTAAGAGCATCATCCGCTGAGGCAGCTTCCCGTGCAATGAAATTCTCAAAGGAATATTTCCAATGGGCCCACTTAAGGTCCGATCCTTCCATTGAGGGCTCCACGTCAAAACGTTGGGGACGCAGATAACGGGACATAGATGTTTTTTCGTCAGGCATCGTAGACATAGATGTTTTTCCGTCAGGCATCGTATATTTGGCGACGTAAAAATTATAAAGTTGAATAAATTGATACAGATATTAGCAAAACCAAACAGAATATTGGCTTTATTCAACTTTAAAATACAGCGCAGTAATGCATACAAAATGATAATCTTTTATGACAGACAACGTCAAACACTATAAACATAGTTCATACTACAATCTTCAATAAAGACACTAGGAGACTATTATTACAGATATCAATATTTGACGATTTGGTTCCACAATCTTATTGGCTAGTTCATCTGAGTCAATAATATGTCAATAAATTTCCGGTTCGATTAAAACCCATGGAGGTTAGAGAAAAGGAGAACGATCGCTACGTGCTGAAGCATTAGCCCGCCTGTCCCTCAAAATTTGTAGAATTTATAATTCAAATTTCAGCCACCAGCCGCGCTGCCGTCGGTAAGTAGTATCTGCGAAATTAGCTGTTTATAAGTACAGTCGGCTTTAGAATAGCATATACATGTTAAATGTGAATTTCCTTTACCTACCGAAGTTATAAAAACACCCTACTTAGGAGTGGCGACTTTTAAAACGCCTACAATTTGTCAATAGAATACCCTCTCTGTTTAACATTAAAGATGTGGGCATGGACAACTGTTTGACTGATTTCAAATTTATTATTATTTAAACCGTGATTGGTTTATAGGCGACCCTTAAAATGAATTGAATGCAAGCGATTTTAGTTTGAAAATGTATATGCTATTCTGAAGCCGATAGTACAAGTAGATGAAGTTAGTTGAATAATGTACAAGTGGTTTAGCATCTGATCGAAAAAATAGACTAAAAAACAATTTGCGTCAACCATCGTTATTTAAAGTACCAAAGGTAATTTATTGAGACAACTTAGCGATCGCAGCGCCTCACTTATTTTGTCCATATTTCTGGGACACTATTTTCTACAGCGATCGTTCTCCTTTTCTCTAACCTCCATGTCAAAACCCTTCAATCACTGTTAGGAACCAAACTGTCAAAGAAGTAAACACAAGGGAACATGGTGGGGTTTATGTGACTTACAAACAATACACCGACGTTTATTTTTTCATCCTTAGGGTTTCATGAATATCAAAATTACAATTTAGGTACCAGAAAAGTGCCAAATTGGACTAGGAAAGAGACAACAGTTAAAAAACATCCAGTTCTAAAACGAGTAGTAAAAAACAAAAATAAACAAACAACACTTCTTCTCATCACTTAAATTATTCTATTCTATTCTATCGATGATATTTACAATTTGTAACGTACAATCGTTAACAAGTGCTCGTAATTGCCTGGTTGCAAAAACCTTTCTTTTAGTTCGCATATTTTCCGAGTCTTATATTTGCTTCTGTAGACACGTAGCGTGTTCTAGTGGTGAAACCAGAAATTTGAAATATCGCGATATATTTCCACCGCACCGGTTACAAATAATATTATTTCGAAAAGAATTACCTCAAAACTCATAAAGGTTTAGATTTTAGAAAAAAAATTGTAATTAAAAATTGATATTTGCAAATTGGCAGAATTAAATATTAGTTTTTACTTTTCTTTCTAAGCGAGGACCATCCATAAAAATTTAAAACCTACAGATTGTTTGGAGTTTAGTTTTGAATACTTCTGCAAAAAATAAAATAATTTTATTCAAAAATAATGGAGATATTAGGAAAGAACTGAAAGAGTGCAGCAAATAAAGAGCCTTAATTTTATTTTTTAGAGAATTAAATTTAAAAGATAATACAACCTTGCTCAATTGAGAAACCCTCTTACCTAAAGCCAATAAACCAAATTGACCCACTAAACATATTTGTTGTTTAAATTATATACAAATTTATTACAATTATTTCATCAATTTTTACTTTGTTTTAAAATTTTTTAACTTCTAATTAAAAGGAAACTTTTAATATTTTGTATAATAAATGACACTCATCTATTTTATATATATTTTTAATTTTTTGTTTCAATCAGATATGTTTCCTTATTTTTTCTGTTTTTTTTTTAAACACATCTAATTATTACATTTTCATATTCTCGATTTTTGGTAAAAATTTGGTAAAAATTCGTTTAGCTGTTTTTTTTTAATTCTTAAAAAACCTTAAAAAGTATTGAAAAAATAAAAGTTTCACTCAAATCGTAGAGTTCAACCCTGGCGTTTTTGATTCTCACTAGCTCAATGTAGTTAGCAGCAGTAAGAAGGCGAGAGAGCGCGAGATACTTTTAACAGTTCCGAATAATGTTATTTTCTCGAAATGATTTACCACAAAACGCTATTTTCTCATTTTAGAAAAAAATTGTAAATAGAAAAAAAATTGAAAAAATATAAGGAACAATCTGTAGGTTTCCAAATTTTGATTTTTGAAAATTAACAAAATTAAATATTAGTTTTTAATTTTTTTTTCAAAAAACAGCAGAGACCTAATACAAAAAATTAAAACCTACAGATTGTTCGGAGTTTTCTTTTGAATGTCTCCTCAAAAAATGAAACGATTTTATTCATAAATAACCGAGATATTAGGGAAATTCTGAAAGAGTGCACCGATAAAACAGCCTTAAGGCAACGCACAAAAGTAGTGTGCGATAACTCCCTAATTATCTTTTAAACGAAAAGAACGATATTTATGAAAATTTGTAGGTAAGTGCAATGGAACAAAACGGATCTGATGTACATTTTTTTGATAATAATATATTTCCGGTTTAACCAGAAATGCCATCAACTTCTTTAATTTAAATGGGACACCCTATATATTTTTACAGATTTTGAAAGAGCTTGTTATTTTGAATTCATACATACTGAGTTTAGTGTAAAAAAATTTGTAAAAACGAAGAATATAGCACTTTGACCAACTTCCTTTGAGTTTTTTGCATTAGAGCAAAAAACTATTTAGATAAACTAATTGATGTTGTTTGTATGCATAGTAATACGTAAATTAACAAGTACTGTCACAAATTTTTTTACACTAAACTCAGTACACCGAATACGGATATTAAAGAAGTTGATGGCATTTCCGGTTAAACCGGAAGTATATTATTATTAAAAAAATGTACATCAGATGCGTTTTGTTCCATTGCACTTACCTACAAATTTTCATAAATGTCGTTCTTTTCGTTTAAAAGATATTTACTGGGTTCCATACTTTATCCCAACCCCGTATACTGGAGAAGGTATATATTTATGCAAAATGACCTTGAGCCCAGAAAGGAGCTTGCATATATGGCGGCAATTGTCAATTTTAATTTCTGTTTCCATTGACGTACCGAAAAAAAAAATAAAAATTATATCAAGGTTTTTATTTTTAATAAATTTCAACCAATCAAGTGTGTGAAAACAATTTGTGTTCTAAATAATTTAGTATTTATAAGAACCGAATGATACGCCTATGCGCTCATTTTTGACATTTATATGCAAATATTGCTTTGACAGTATGCTGTAAACATAAACAATGGTCGCATTCAGGGAACAGCAGCGCTACAGCGCTTCATCAAGCCGCGCTGCTGAATTGACATATTAGAACTACAGCGCTGCGGCGCTTTATTGCAGCAGTACAGCATATATATTCGTACGCTGGAACGCTCGAACGCTTCAAATTTTGACGTTTGAAAGAAGAATAATAATAAAGCTAACTGATAATATTTAAAAAAGATCGTTTTACAAAAAAATCATTTTTTAAACAAAAAGTGACAAATAAAATAACCTGTTTACACATAAGAAGAAAGGTAAGTAGCCTGACATAAAATAGTATACAAAGGAATTATCTGTTAAACATAGTTCTGATTTCTTACAGGATTTCTTCTTTTATAAACTGGCGGTTCTAATGGAGCCGACAATGCTTGCACCACATGTCCAATAATATTTAGGTTGTTGTTAATTATGTTAACAACAACCATTTCATCATTATAGCCGTCAATAATTTGCGCTATATTATTCATTTTTATTTTAAAATAAAGGTTAGGAAATAAACCCAAACGTCATGTCACACACAGAACACTAATTAAATATGTCACATGTCAACTAATTTAAAAGTCAGTTCAGCGAATTCTAGCGTAAAAGCGCTGCAGTGCTATATCGCTACAAATTACCTGAATACGACCAATGAGTCATACTAGGAGCTTCAAGAAGGCCGACTTCCGTCGCAAATTTTCCTTAAAGTTAATATATGACCTTAGAACATAAAATAGTAAGGAAGGAGTTTGTGTTATATCTACAATGTTAAAATCTGGCGACGGAAGTCGGCCATATTGGATAACCATTTATGACTCATACTTTGTTTACAAGTTATAAAAATTTGGATTAACTATTTATTGGTAAGTAGCTATTATTATAATAAATATACATTATATATACGTAAACTATATTTTTGTGTTTAAATTAAATTAATACTTTGTATTGATCCCTAACCTATCTACTTAAATTGACATAGGCGTATCAATAATGGAAAGAGGATATTTTATTTTAATTATCATTAATTTACAATTTTTTAGCTGTACCTATATGTCAATTATTTTTATGTCTATGGAGTATTCTAAAGCAACGTTGTACAATAAATGTATTTGTGTATTAATTAACACATTATTACATTCACAGTTTCCCACGGGATGAAAATGTTAGACGGAAATGGTTAAATATTGTGGATAAAGATAACTGGAGTCCAGGCAAGAATAGCTTTTAGGCTCACAACATTTTACAGAACAATCTTTTGATAGAATTTCTTCAGTAATTGTTTTACTAGTACCAAATGCTATACCTACAATTAAAATCGCAAGAATGAAATATGTAAGTAATTATTACATCCACAAATTGCTTTAATAACATTGACCAAATCTATATTTTTTCTCAAATCTATTTACAGATATTTTACTTAAACATATATTTCACTAATATATACCTTTTCTATGCAGGTAAGGACTAACGACCCTTATGCTGAAGAGATAATAACTACTAGCAGTGAAACTATTTCACCAGCTCCTGTTCCTGAAACTCTACCTCTACCATCTACTTCTGAAAGTCCTCGTAGGAAACAACTTATAAAAAGCATCTGTGAAGTATATTTAAAAACAAGAATTCATTATATATGTAAAAGTAAAATAAATAATGTAGAAAAAATTAGACATGTTTACAAAAAATTCAATTTGAGTGCCAATAGTGGTAGAATGAAAAATTTTAATAAAAATTGTGTAGTATATAACTGGTTTTATTTCCTTAAATCTAGTACCCCCATTTTAGGCAATGTTATACTATTTTTTTCCTCTACTTTCCTTATTAAAATGGTTATTTTAATATATAATGATTAGTGTCCATACTGAATAATAATAGGTATGTTTCAATAAGGACATTATTTTTCTACAAATAAAAATATAGGACGCCACTGTTAAAAAGTAACTTCCGGTAGCCATCTTGGATAACCATCCCGGTCACCTGTCCTTGAACAAGCAATACTTCCTTACTATTTTATGTTCTAAGTATATGACAGACTCCTTCCTGTTTCTTTTTGTTCTAAGACATAAACAATGCGTCATACAAGGAGCTTCAAGATGACCGACTTCCGTCGCAAATTTTTTTTTATGACAGACTCCTTCCTGTTTCTTTTTGTTCTAAGGTTCTATACAAGGGAAATGCTGCCAACAAAATGAACAAAAAAATACTGAAAAAGGTTAGTCCCATAAGGAAGCGGTTTTTCTTATATATTTTGGGCCTCTTTACCACCCATGTTGTACCCGAAAAGTATGAGTCTTTTAAGATATTTTTAATATGGAGTATTTTACATCTTACAGTTGACGAAAAACTAAATGTCAGCTGTCAACACATAAACGTATTGTTAAGGTCCAAGAATGATGAACATTTACCAGGAGTGCCTAATCGGCCTGATTTGTCCGCCAGCTGTGTGACGTCACTGCAGTCTTTCATTACAACGTTTACCATATAAATGCATGGAAATAATAGGAATTAGACAGTATTTTTAAGATTTCTGAAATACTAACGTACCACTATTTGGATTTTTAAGATTAAACACTTATAATTTATAATAAATATTCCCATAAAATCGTTTTAATACTTAGGTATATTTAATTAATTTATTGAATATTATTTGGGAAATAGGTAAAGAAAACACTATTTCAAACATTATTTAGTTCTATTTTTATTTTAAAAAATACATTCAAATAAATTTATTATTACACAAAATCATACCTAAAACTAGTGTTTTTTGACAAACAAAGAAACAAACAATTTGCAGCATATTACTTGTACAATCCGTGAATCTTTTATGGAGCGACATAATATATGTATTCTATAAAGAATTACAAATTTAAAATTTACAAAAAATACTACATATTAAAAAAATAGTAAGTAAGTAAACTATCTCAGTAAAAACGTAAAATAAAAAATGTATTCACTATTGAATATTAACGTTGACACTCAACGATACTAACCAAGCAATGTCCAGCCAAGCAGTGTAACACATGAAATTTAAAAGTCCGAACTGGAGTTTAAAAAAACAGTTTTTTAAAAATGCAACGTACACTAATGTATCCATAATAAATGCTAGTCAAAATTTTCAATATTTTTACAATAAATCTAAAAACGACGATTGAAAACGACCTAAAATGCACTGTCAAGATAGGAATAATACGGCCGAGGACTGCAGTGACGTCACAGGCCACCACGTGTGATCGATTTTTTGGCGAACGTACGTCTTATGGGATTAAGCAATCCTGGTAAATGTTTATCATTCTTGGTTAAGGTCTATTTATAAATTTGCAGTTGCCGTTGCCGCTCGCAGTTGCCGTTCCCGTTGAATCTTAGGGAAACGGCTTTCATTGTGATTTAAAACCAAATTTAATTTTTTCAATTAAACTTGGAAGTTACGTTTAAAACGAAGTTTTTTATTATTCTTAATTTAGTTCCCGTTGAAAGTTAAAAAACTGCTCCCTTATTTGCATATTTATATTCACCGTTAATGTTACCGTTCACCGCAGCATGACATTCTAACATAACGAAGTTTTAACTTTTGCAGTTCACCGTTCGCGTATTAACCAATCAAAACCCAAGAAGATATTTTATTTATTCAACTCTGTCTGTGAATGTGCGTGTATTATACATCTTTGTATAATAACCTAAATAGATACCGTCATCCATTATATCAAGTTACTAACATTATAGTAACAAAATCCTTAATAAAACTTCACGAAAATTCAAATTTCATAACAAAAACAATAAAAAAAATCGCTCAACTCTCTTTTTTTTCGGCCGAACTTCAGTTTATAAATTGACACTACGAACGGCAACTGCAAGTTTATAAATTGGCCTTTAATATATTGGCAATTTTTATGCAATGCAAGAAGTAGGGAAGACGAATAAGCAAGAATACATCCAGCGCCGGATTCCGTTATGAGGCTAAAATAGGCCAATAGAAATATTAGTAGGTGTGGCTTGGATATTTGGCGCACTTTTTCAATTTGTGCTTTCTAGGCTAGAAAGTAAAAAAATATATAATTGCAGTGTAAAAATGTATTATAAAGGTGTATTTTTTTATTATGCTAGGGGATAATTTCAGGTTTTTTAAAAATAAGTTTAATTTAATTAATATACATGTTTTGGTTATCAGTAACTAAATTAAGGGTAAAAATACTGAGGATTTTTTATTACTTATTTTTTATTTCCATCCTCCAACCTCCGAGAGTTGAAATATTTCATAGATTTGGGCAAATTATTGTAGTTTTAATCCATAATGAAATCCAGTTTTTATCAAATATTTATAACTTGGGCATCTATTCCTATCTGCTAAAGCTGTGTTGTAGTCATCACAAGTTAGCTGGATATTGCACTTAATCATTTCTAATGCTTTTCCTGCTGTATGTCCATTCTTGTAGAGACGTAAGACGTAATAACTGTTCTCTTACATCATTACTAACTTTCCGAAACCGCAAATAATCTGAATTGCCTGATTGTGTGTTACAATAAGAGTTATTTCACAAGGTGCTTCTTGTAAAAGTTGGAATTTTTCTTGTATGCCCATGTATTTTTTCTAATAAGATGAATTTTTACTGTTAATTTTGAAGGGCAGTTGGTATTTCTCGTTTTAATTTGTGAAGATGGTTCGTAAGTTTTTGAGCACCGAGTAAAGTGGTGACATCTAAAATTAAATTTAAACTTTATATGGTAAATAAAATTTTTTAAATGTTTACTAAATAATTTTAATAATCTCAAAAATTCAATATATTATGTATAGGTACCAATATATCATTTAAATATTTAAATATTCGGACTATGTAATGCTCCTGCGACATTTGAAAGACTGATGGAGAACGTATTGAGAGGGTTGTCTTGAAAAACGTGCCTGGTCTACTTAGACGACATTATAGTCTTGGGGGAGACATTCGAAGAACATCTGAAAAACTTAGAAGATGTTTTTAAAAGACTTCAAGCTGCCCAACTGATGCTGAATCCAAAGAAATGCCAGTTATTCCAAGACAAAGTTAATTATCTGGGTCATATTGTCAGCAAGGAAGGCGTGTCTGTAGATAAGGACAAGGTTTCTTCTATCAAACAATGGCCACAACCAACTGATAAACATCAAATAAGAAGTTTTCTTGGTCTATGTACATACTATCGCAGATTTATCAGAAAGTTTTCAGACATTGCTAAGCCATTAACACGCCTTACAGAGGAAACGAGAGAGTTCTGCTGGGATGAAAACTGTCAAACGGCTTTTGAAACTCTGAAGAAGCATCTAACCGCAGCACCGATATTAGGCTACCCACAACCGGAAGGAGAATTTATTTTGGATACAGATGCCAGTAATGTCGGAATTGGAGGAGTCCTTTCACAGATTCAAGATGGACAAGAGAGAGTCCTGGGTTATTTTAGTAAAGTACTCTCCAAACCTGAGCAGAATTACTGCGTTACGAGAAGAGAACTTCTGGCAGTTGTGAAATCGGTGGAACACTTCTACCAATATCTTTATGGAAGAAAATTCTTAATCCGGACGGACCATGCAGCCCTAAAATGGCTAATGCAGTTTAACAACCCTGAAGGTCAAATTGCCAGGTGGATCGAACGACTCCAAGAGTACGACTTTAGAATCGAACATCGAGCTGGGATAAGCCACAGAAATGCAGACTCCCTTTCCAGAAGACCGTGTCCAGAAGAGTGTTCTCACTGCAGTAAGACAGAATTAAAAGAAACTGCAATACTACGAACAACTGTAGTTAACGACGACTGGGCACCTACTAGAATTAAAGAAGAACAAGATAATGATCCTGTTTTAAAGAAAATGAGAGAATGGAAGATAGAAGATCGTCGACCTACTTGGCAAGAAGTGTCAAAATTCTCTACAGTCCTTAAATCATATTGGGCTCAGTGGGAGTCTTTCATTTTGGAAGGCGATTTATTAAAGAGAATAATTGAAAATGATGACGGTTCCGTTAACAGAAAGCAATTAGTTATACCAAAGAGTAGAGTAGCCGAAGTACTACGACAGTCCATCAGGAGGTCATCTTGGTGTTAAGAAAACCCTGCAGAGAGTTCGTGAAAGGTTTTATTGGATGAATGGTTCCGATGATGTTAAGGACTGGTGTAAGAAGTGTACCATCTGTGCTGCTAGTAATGGACCTCAGAAAAGAGGAAAGGCTCCCATGAAACAATATAATGTTGGTAGCCCATTTGAGAGAATTGCTTTAGATATTGCTGGACCGTTCCCCACTACTGAGAATAAGAATAAATACATGTTGGTGGTAATGGATTATTTTACGAAGTGGGTTGAAGTCTACGCCATTCCAAATCAAGAGGCAGCAACTGTCGCAGACGTGCTAGTGAAGGAGTTTATTTGCCGATATGGAGTGCCCTTGGAGATTCACAGTGACCAAGGAAGGAACTTCGAAAGTCAACTCTTTCAAGGAATTTGCGACAATTTAGGAATGAAGAAAACAAGAACTACAGCATTGCACCCACAATCGGATGGAATGGTAGAACGCATGAATAAAACCATTGGCAAATATCTATCAAAAGTAGTATCCAACCACCAAAGAGACTGGGACCAGTATATTTCGCTCTTTGCAATGGCTTATCGATCCGCCGTCAATGAATCAACAGGTCAAACACCAGCAAAAGTCTTGTTTGGACGCGAGATGAGGTTACCATGCGACCTCGAGTTTGGATACCGACCTGGAGAGGATATAGCTGGAGAAGACTATGTAATCCAGTTACGAAGAAAAATGGACGACATGCATGATTTGGTTCGCTCCCATCTCCAAGTTGCCAGTGACAGGATGAAGAAACGGTATGAAACCCAAGCTATAGAGGGATGTTTCCAAGAAGGTGACAAAGTCTGGCTCTATAACCCGAAAAGACAGTAGGGGTACTCACCAAAGCTACAACAATCTTGGGAGGGTCCATACATCATTAAGAAAAGAATCAATGACGTCATATACCGTATAATAAAGACTCCGAATGGAAAACCTAAGGTAGTACACCGAAACCGACTGGCGAAATTTGAAGGAGATCATAACCAGGAAGAAGAAGTCGTAAATCAAGTCCAAGATACACCCGACCTTACTTTCGAAGAATTTATGGGTGCATACGGAGGTACTGGGAAAGCTAGATACGGCGTGACTATTGAGAGACAGCAAGACCTGTTCACACTTCCTGATGACTACTCATTGGCCCATAGCGTTTCCGCCACTATCAGCGACGGCCGAGGATTAGCGGGTGTTTTTCGAAGGAAGTTTGGTCGACTGTCAGAACTTCGAAATCAGTTACCAGCCACTGGAAAGGCTTTGATACTTTGAGATGACTCCCGTTGCCTCTTCTATCTGATTACCAAGAATACCTACCAAGACCAGCCCACTTATCGAAATATATGGGAATCATTACTTAACTTGAGAGAGCACGTATTGGAGTCCAACATACAGAAGCTAGCCATGCCGAAAATAGAGTGCAACTCATTGGATTGGAGGGTCATCCGAAATATGGTGGAAGTAATCTTTCAAGATACCGAAGTCCAAGTGTTGGTATGCAGCCATTCGCCCCGTGTCCAGCTGACATCAAAGACCATTCCATGTTATTTCCATGCAACTGGAAATTGTAGACGAGGATTCAGTTGCAAGTATCTCCATCCAGTCTCAATTGCTTAAAAGTTCCAGGAGGAAGTATCTCTTAAGGAGGGGGCAATGTTGTGCGAGTACGCCCCTGGCGCTATGACCCAGACGCGAAGCAGACAGATGATGCGAGAACGTTCTGGAATATACGACATCCGATGAGCGAAGCATCTAGACTCGATACGATTACCAGAATAGACTGGAACAATATTTACCTATATAAAGGACCGATTCGAATATTTTAGTTAGTTAGTTAGTAGTATGTTGTTAGATAAATGCGAATAGAAATATATTGTCTTACATAAATTAAAGTATTGTAAATAAATTGTGTTATATAAATTAAACAGTGTTAGTGATTTAAATAATATAAAAATAAATTAAAAGACTAGTAAAAATAAATAAACGTTACAATATTTCACTTAAGTTTAATCCGTTCTCTATCCTCAATAACCGTATTATTTATAACCTTAGACAAGGAAAGAGAGAGGACTGCGCATTGGAATCAATTTATATAACCCATTTACCACCAAACTAATGGCGGACAATATTGACATAGGCGTATCATATAATTTTTCTTATACGATTATTAAATAATCATTTTCATTATTTCGTATTACAAATCTAATTTAAAAAAGTCTTTAAATATGTACTGCTCCAAAAAAAAACAACAATCATTTTAAAACATATTTATTTAATAAATATTACAATTTTAATCTATTTTATTTATTTTAAATATATGTTTTTGTTCCACGCCACTGCAAAACTATTACATCTATGAGAAAATAACAATTAATTGAAAAATAATCTTTAAAACTGAATGAAAACAGTTTTCAAAATGTATGTACTATTAATTTAAGTTATCATACATAACATATGTGATTTAGTTAAACATATATTACCTGAAAGCTGTAATATTAATAAAAATATATTTCAAGGAAATAGTTTTAAAATACTTTTTACCTATGAAATGAAATTCTTTCCTCTTTTTTAGCACTCTGACTGTTGCACTTATAAACTGCACAATTAACCATTTTAAAATGTCTATTCGGGTAATTAAAAAAGGTGAAAATTAATAAAAAAACTAAAAAAATACAATTCGACGTTCCAAATTTGTTTACCACCAAACGTTTGAAAATTGGCTTCACTCACACGTATAAGGTTTTCATTGCCATGCGCTGTCCTCTCTCTTTCCTAGTCTAAGTTTATAACGTATGATGAATTGGTTAAGTTTTCAAACTCTCTTAACCATTTACCAAACACTTTTTTGTTCGTGCAATTAACAAAAAATTGCAACTGAGCGTTAGGGAACTTATCTTCACCTTCTATTATCTTTTTCTCCATAATTTTTGTTCCCCAGCCAGGTGGCAAAACAGACTAAAAAATTGGTAGATTTAACAAAAATAAAATATCACATTAATGAATTTTTCATTTAACGAGGAAGACACAAATTTTCCATAAAAAATCAATAACTTTTGTTTACCTACTTTTAAAGACTATGAAATGAAGACAAGATCAAAGGAAAACAATCATAAAATAATAAATACCTGCTTAAACCTTAAAAATTACTTTCAGTTATACCTAGTTTAAACGTCACGTAAAATATCAACGGTAGGAACTCCGCCCACAAGCATCATTTTAATTGGCTTATTTTAACCTCATAACGGAATCCGGCGCTGGATGTATTCTTGCATTTCTAATAGCGTTTTCCATTCGTTGCATTCGGGCAGCACTGGGTTTTTAAGAGAATGCAAGGCCAGTGCTGTCAGATGCATGCTCTAGGGCAAAACCAATGTAACACGAAAGTTGATTTGACCCGGACTGGACTGTTTGTTTTTATTGCCATTTGATATCGATAATAAAAGATTTAAATTTTTTGTTTTGTAGAGTGTAGATTTTATTTAACTAGGTCTGGTTTGTCATTTGGTTAAATGATTAACGTTTACAACCAAATGACAAACCATACCTAGTTAAACAAAAAATTCAAATATTTTATTATTGTTATCAAATGTCAATAAAAACAAACAGTCCGATCCGGGTAAAATCAATTTTCGTATTCCATTGGTTTTGCCCTAGAACATGCATCTGACAGCACTGGCCTTGAATTCTCTAAAATCCCAGTGCTGCCCGAGTGCAACGAATGGAAAACGCTATAAGATTCCACTAAACTGCTTCGAGCATATATACTAACGTAGAGACAGCGTCCAAATGAGCTTTGTTTTGTATCAGGGGGGGAAAATAAATGTCATATAGTGTCCAGCAATCTCATTGGTCCGTTTTGAATTTGCGTGTCAAGTCGAATTGTCACATATATGTCATTATTGCCAATTTGTTTTGCATTTCGAAGTTATTTTTACAATTTAATAGTGTTTGGATATTACTTTTAAAGCCATTTTTTAAATTAATTTGAGTATATATTATATGGTGAGAGTTTGTGTGATTTGTAAATATAAATATGAAAATAAATCATCAAGGTCGTTTTACAAGTAAATATACATTAGCGTCTCTTATACTTGTTTAAAAATAGGAAAATGCATAAAGTAAATATACCGCCATAATATTAAGAATACTGAAAATCTAGAAATTTATGCCATAAATTCAACTTTCTATTTTATAAAATATCTTATGTTTCCATGTAAATAATTAATTACTATTACTACTTAAATTCAAGTCTAAAAAATATTTTGTTACGTTTCAAAATGTATTATAAAGGTATTAATTTCAAACCCCCTAAAAATGATACGACACTGGCTGTAGTGTCCGACAGTTTCCCCTCTGATACAAAACAATCAGTATTGGTTGCTGTCTCTACGTTAGTATATATGCTCGAAGCTAAACTGGCAATTTGAGAGTGACGTAAAGAAAGGGAAGGGCTACAAAGTTAAAGTTGTAAAAACACCGTCATCTGGACATTCTCCTACGTGGCTAATTTTTGTTGTTTTATTAAGTTAGTTGTCATATCTGTTAAAAGAAGAGCCGAGAAGGCCAACTTAATAAATTTCTTCATCTTCGCTATATTTGATAACGAACTCAATAAGTTATTAAAATAAATTATATCTACTTTTTCCCCAAGAATAATAAAAAATTTACCAGGATTGCTTAATCCCATAAGACGTACGTTCGCCAAAAAATCGATGGCACGTGACGTCACTGCAGTCCTCAGCCGTATTAAAACGATTTTATGGGAATATTTATTATAAATTATAAGTGTTTAATCTTAAAAATCCAAATAGTGGTACGTTAGTATTACAGAAATCATAAAAATACTGTCTAATTCCTATTATTTCCATGCATTTATATGGTAAACGTTATAATGAAGGACTGCAGTGACGTCACACAACTGGCGGACAAATCAGCCCGATTAGGCAATCCTGGTAAATGTTTATCGTTCTTGCTTTTTCCCTTTCTTTTAACTGTTAATTAATTCTTGACTCGTCTAAACTAACCTCACTTTTTTAAATTAAAACCTTGTTATATTTTTACCAGCCCGAATTTTGGCTGTTAACTTTAACTTTCTGAGAAGGAATAAAATTTTATGGTGAATACCACATAGTGATTTAACATGCTGATAAATGTCTTAACCAACTGTTAGTGAAGTATTAATCGTTGACGTTGGTGAATACGGCCGTAAGAATATAAAAAAAGCATGAAAATAGAACAAGTTCTACTTTTTCGACTTGCGCGGCCATTGCTTCAAAATATCGTATGGTCATGCGCACTACCATTATTCGTCGCAAGAATACATCCAGCGCCGGATTCCGTTATGAGGTTAAAATAAGCCAATTAAAATGATGCTTGTGGGCGGAGTTCCTACCGTTGATATTTTACGTGACGTTTAAACTAGGTATAACTGAAAGTAATTTTTAAGGTTTTAAGCGGGTATTTATTATTTTTTGTTTAACTAGGTATGGTTTGTCATTTGGTTGTAAACGTTAATCATTTAATCAAATGACAAACCAGACCTAGTTAAATAAAATCTACACTCTACAAAACAAAAAATTTAAATCTTTTATTATTGTTATCAAATGGCAATAAAAACAAACAGTCCAGTCCGGGTCAAATCAACTTTCGTGTTACATTGGTTTTGCCCTAGAGCATGCATCTGACAGCACTGGCCTTGCATTCTCTTAAAAACCCAGTGCTGCCCGAATGCAACGAATGGAAAACGCTATTAGAAATGCAAGAATACATCCAGCGCCGGATTCCGTTATGAGGTTAAAATAAGCCAATTAAAATGATGCTTGTGGGCGGAGTTCCTACCGTTGATATTTTACGTGACGTTTAAACTAGGTATAACTGAAAGTAATTTTTAAGGTTTTAAGCGGGTATTTATTATTTTATGATTGTTTTCCTTTGATCTTGTCTTCATTTCATAGTCTTTAAAAGTAGGTAAACAAAAGGTATTGATTTTTTGTGGAAAATTTTAACTAGGTAACGTGTAAATGGAAAACTTTGTGTCTTCCTCGTTAAATGAAAAATTCATTAATATGTGAGTATCAAATCAAATATCTATTTTTGGCGTATAGGTAGTAATAAGAACAATTATTAAATTAAATCTACCAATTTTTTAGTCTGTTTTGCCACCTGGCTGGGGAACAAAAATTATGGAGAAAAAGATAATAGAAGGTGAAGATAAGTTCCCTAACGTTCAGTTGCAATTTTTTGTTAATTGCACGAACAAAAAAGTGTTTGGTAAATGGTTAAGAGAGTTTGAAAACTTAACCAATTCATCATACGTTATAAATAATATGGTTATTGAGGATAGAGAACGGATTAAACTTAAGTGAAATATTTAAACGATATATTGGTACCTATACATAATATATTGAATTTTTGATATTATTAAAATTATTTAGTAAACATTTAAAAAGTTTTATTTACCATATAAAGTTTAAATTTAATTTTAGATGTCACCACTTTACTCGGTGCTCAAAAACTTACGAACCATATTCACAAATTAAAACGAGAATTACCAACTGCCCTTCAAAATTAACAGTAAAAATTCATCTTATTAGAAAAAAATACATGGGCATACAAGAAAAATTCCAACTTTTACAAGAAGCACCTTGTGTAATAACTCTTATTGTAACACACAATCAGGCAATTCAGATTATTTGCGGTTTCGGAAAGTTAGTAATGATGTAAGAGAACAGTTATTACGTCTTACGTCTCTACAAGAATGGACATACAGCAGGAAAAGCATTAGAAATGATTAAGTGCAATATCCAGCTAACTTGTGATGACTACAACACAGCTTTAGCAGATAGGAATAGATGCCCAATAAGTTATAAATATTTGATAAAAACTGGATTTCATTATTGATTAAAACTACAATAATTTGCCCAAATCTATGAAATATTTCAACTCTTGGAGGTTGGAGGATGGAAATAAAAAATCCTCAGTATTTTTACCTTTAATTTAGTTACTGATAACCAAAACATGTATATTAATTAAATTAAACTTATTTAAAAAAAAACTGAAATTATCCCCTGGCATAATAAAAAAATACACCTTTATAATACATTTTTACAGTGCAATTATATATTTTTTTACTTTCTAGCCTAGAAAGCACAAATTGAAAAAGTGCGCCAAATATCCAAGCCACACCTACTAATATTTCTATTGGCCTATTTTAGCCTCATAACGGAATCCGGCGCTGGATGTATTCTCGCGCTTGGGCTCCCGTAGCGGAAACATGAAATTCCACATTTCCGCAAACACTATGAGCAAAATGGTGGATTGTGTCGTCGTCATAGGTTTAGTTTATTTCTCAGCGCATGCAAGCCTTCCCCGCCGAACACACTCATGAATGATCGTTTTAGTTCCTGTTCCTATACCCTACCCAAGAACGATAAACATTTACCAGGATTGCCTAATCGGCCTGATTTGTCCGCCAGCTCTGTGACGTCACTGCAGTCCTTCATTATAACATTTACCATATAAATGCATGGAAATAATAAGAATTAGACAGTATTTTTATGATTTCTGAAATACTAACGTACGACTATTTGGATTTTTAAGATTAAACACTTATAATTTATAATAAATAATCCCATAAAATCGTTTTTATACTTATATTTAATTAATTTATTGAATATTATTTGGGAAATAGGTAGAGTAAAGAAAACACTATTTAGTTCTATTTTTATTTTAAAAACAACATTCAAATAAATTTATTATTACACAAAATCTTAGGTACCTAAAACTAGTGTTTTTTGACAAATAAAGAAACATAATAAACAATGGACTGGGAAAGTGTGACGTCAAAATTTGTGTTCTATGCTGTTGAACTGGAAAATGTCAACGAACTGATTCCAAACGGCAACATTATAAATCTCCAGAAATAACTTTTGTTTGAGGTATTTTGTTATTATTATACTTTGAAATATAACGGAAGTATCTTAATTAAATACATATAAGCAAAATTTTTCCAAATTCGATTTTTAAGGTACCATTTTTGTAAGTATTCTTAAAATTTATGACAATGCACAACTTTGAAGGTTATGTTATAATATTTTTACGGAAATTGTTCGTCTATCTACTTTAGTGATATGTAAATTATATGAATGAACACTTACCAATGAAAAAACAGTAATTAACTCCCAAAAATCAAGAAAATACAATATAATAGTTAATAACACTTATAAAACATACCATAAAAAAAGTTGTTTGGAATCAGTTGGTTTGACGCTTACGTCACTACTTTCCCAGTCCATTTGCAGCATATTACTCTAGTACAATCCGTGAATCTTTTATGGAGCGACATATGTATTCTATAAAGAATTTTTAATTAGAAATTTAAAATTAACAAAAAATACTACATATTAAAAAAATAGTAAGTAAACTATCTCACTAAAATCGTAAAATAAAAAATGTATTTACTATTGAATATTAACGTTGACACTCAACGATACTAACCAAGCAGTGTAACACATGAAGTTTAAAAGTCCGAACTGGAGTTTAAAAGAACAGTTTTTTAAAAATTTTACACAAAAATGCAACGTACACTAATGTATCCACAATATCTACCAGTCAAAATTTTGAATATTTTTATAATAAATCTAAAAACGACGATTGAAAACGACCTAAAATGTACTGTCAAGATAGGAATAATATGGCCGAGGACTGCAGTGACGTCACAGGCCACCACGTGCGATCGATTTTTTGGCGAATGTACGTCTTATGGGATTAAGCAATCTTAAATGTTTATCGTTCTTGTACCCTACCTATGTTCATGTTTAGTTCTGTGGTTTGTAACATCAGTAGACATTTGACATCTGACATAGTTGATTGACAGAATTTAGTTGTTTTTATCTTTTGTAATGATTCAATTTGTGAATGTGTATGGTGGTGAATTGTAACTGATGGTAACCCGGTACAGTAAAATTAAAGTGAATGTGTATAACGAACCACAAATTGATTGTAAAAATTTGATGTGTTATACAATAAAAACATTTCTTATTTAATAAGTAATCGTCAAATTATTGATAACATATATCTAATTGTTCATTTCAAGGATATCTATTAGATTAGATCATTTTGCTTAAATTTTGTGGCATTCTATACAATTTTTCATTTATATCAAACAAATATTGAAGAAACATTTCTAGTGTATTATCGATTATTTTAAGGAAATATGTCAAAAGTCAGGTTATATTTTTATTGAATATTTTTATTTATTATTTAGTGACGTAATTATTAAGGAATGAACTTGGAAAAAGAGTGAAAAATTAATTTAATATGGATATACGTAATTCATTAAGGTAAGTTTCTGTAGTTGCTTTAGTAATATTTTGTAAGATAAATTAGATACTACCTATATACTACATTAAAATTATTAATTATGTAATATGGTGTATTATATCCCTAAAGTTATAAATTATTAAACTAGATACTTAAAATTGTCAATAATATACTATTTAGACCAGTGCATTCATCTGACAATGAAATCCTAAAAATAGAATTGGTTTGTATAGTTTATTTGAACAATGCCCTAACACCCAAGTACTGTAGAAATATTTAAAATGGTGTAAATAAATAAATTGCCCACTTAAAATGTTGATACATATTGGATATGATTATACAGAATAACCATATTTTATAAAATGACCATGTCCATAATAACTAAAATGATTAATGACCAAGCAGTTAGTATACAAACAAGAATGTATGTAAACAAAAAGAACTCTTTATTTTGATTTATTAGCAAATAATTATATATTTTTGTGCATATAGGAATTGAGAACAGAAATACATTACTATTGGGCTATAAAGTAACAAACCCAATTGAGTTATTTTCTCTGAAGCATATTTTAAAAGTCTTTTGCAGTAAAAATTACTGTTAGTTCATTTAAAAATACTATAGTTTTCATTGATACTTCATGTTAATTAATATTTAAAATATTGAGCAACCACTAAACAATAGGTATATATAAATTCAAAAACAAAAGTAACCATTGTAAAAGAAAAATTTAACCATATTGGGTGAATAAATAACCATAAAATGTAAAATTTGACTAATTAGTAACAGTACAATGTAAATGTATTGCAAATCAATTCAATTAATATGCTGCACTTGGTTAAATTGACCTTTTCCCTGACATCATTAAGTAATCACCACATTATTTTCAAATAATTTTTAACTATGATCTTGGAGAAAAGGTCAGGTAGACTAAATGTATTATCACTATTTATATCAAAAAGCTGTCATTGACTAAAAGAAAAGTTTTTATATACAATAGTGGAATTTTTATTACAAATTTATTTTTTTCGTTTTCTCAAGATATTAAAAAAAAACTATTTATATTTTGTTTAGTCAGGTGTTTAATACATTGTGGACCTAATGATTCAGTTTGTAGCTCAGATTGTAACATGGTCTTTTGAAAGAAACATATCCTTAATAATTAGTCTATTTTATAGTTGTTAAAATTTTGTAAATATAGATAATAGGACCAGTTTATCATTAAAGGTCAAAAATAGAATAATTATTTAATCTTCCTCTGTAATTTGTGTAAGAAAAACAACTTAATTATCCAATTTTTGAAAAATATATTTTGTTAAACTTTGTAATATATACACAAAACAACACAAGCATTCAATTTGAGAAATAATTTTGGTGAGAATATAAAAAAATCTTAAATGCATTTTTAATATCCAACAAATATACAAATAAGAAATAGATTAAGGAGAATAATACTCAAAACCCCTGAATGATGAAAAAAGAAGGCAAAAACATAAGTCTAAGGGTGTAATGGGCTTTACCCCTCGCTTTACCCAATATCCTTAGTCTTGGATTTGATTATCTCTCAAAAAATATTTTTACTTTTGTGTATGTCTATCATAAATATATTCTTTATCAAAGGGATTTTTTATTAATGTGCTAAAACATATATGTACAATTTCACCAATGGTTAATTATATCTGTATTTAACAGTATTAAGAATGTTGTAATATGTAAAGTAAATTTGCAATTTGGTTTAATATGTATATTTCTTGTGTTTAATAGATACACATTAATCTCATTATTTCAATAAGGTATATTTAATTATTTTGATAATATAATTTTTTTGGTTATTTGATAAATCACTGATACCTTTATCAAACATTTCACTATTGAATGTTTTATCTTTTAAAGAATTTTTTAAATGGTATATACTATATCCAGAAGTGATAAAATTTAATATGTTAATAAAAAGTAAGTAATACATGTGTAAAATGTATTTGAATTTAATAATTTTTTTTTGAGTTAATTTTATGTAAATTTGTTCTTCATTCCTCAACAAATGCTTTTAAATTTATAAGATAGTTTCTGTATAAAAAAAAGTTGAATTTAAATGTATTTAATAACTAAACTGCAAATATTAATGTTTCACAAAAAAAGTCTGTAGGTACCTATAGGTTTTCCTACTTTTTACATGATATGTAAATTCATCATTTTTTTTACATAACTTATCTCTAGTTCATTAGGTTTACTACAAATCCACCACATTACATGCCAGACTGGCTATAGAGATTTTACTTTAATCTAGTAAAAGCATATCCTGTCCCTTCTGTAAGGAGGGAACTAAAATTACTGTTTGCTTACTTTTTTTCAGCTTATGGAAATTTATCATTTTGTTTTTTAAACATTTGATTTAATCCACACCACAACAGTTCACAGTAAGATTTAGATATACCAAATGGTTTAAATACCAAATAATATCCAGCTTGTGCTGTACTGATAAACAAGCAGAATCTAGCGTCATATTTTGATTTTTTTTTCAGTGACTGGTACAAAATACTAAAAGGTATTCTAAGGCTGTGCTTCATTTTGATAAATAACTTATATTCAATACCAACATATGTGATATGGATGATCCTCTTGTTACCACTTAGAAAAGTAAATCCAGATGTTTATTGGAAGATTGAAGGGTATTTTTTCCATTGGCTTTTGGCCATGGTTTCATTGTGGAGTAATTCTGCAGGATATGACAGTTAGTATTGCATACATTTAAATAATTATTTTATAAAATACTTGATTGGAAATTTTTTTAGTTCCATTGATTGTTTATTTCAATGAAAGTAACTTTTCAAAAGTTCAAAAGTTTTGTATATAAACAAATCCAAGAGATTTATATATAGAATAAATAACTCACAATATGAACTTATATATAATTTACAAGTTATCTTTACTAAATGAAAAATTATTTTAGTTGTTGAGTTAGGAGATGATCTCACAGAATGTTTAGATGATCGGACACTTGTAATAGCAAACCACCAATCTACAGCTGATGTGCCTTTATTGTTTGCTTGTTTCAATCCAAGAAAACAAATTCTACCAAATATCATGTGGATAATGGATAGTGTATTTAAATATACTAATTTTGGCATTGTTAGTGTCCTACACAAGGATTTTTTTATCATGTCGGTAAGTTGATTTGTATTTCAATTATTTAAAAGATCATTTTTAGATTTACTTTTCAGTTGGTTATTGAAATGTTTGTCTTTTTAAATAATTACAGATGTCAGGAAGTTGACAGGTATTATATTTAGGTATTAAACTAGGAAAAGTCATAATTTAATGAATATTAATTTTTAGTTTATAAAAAGTTATTTGCGACAAATATTTTTTAGGGCAAAGCAAAGCGCGACAAATCTCTTCAAGAATTCGCTAAACATTTACTGAATTATTATCTTCCACTTAAAAGGAAATGGTTGGTGTTATTTCCTGAAGGAGGATTTTTAAGGAAAAGAAAAGCTGTGTCCCAAAGATATGCGGAAAAAATGAATTTTCCAAAATTTGAAAACGTTACATTACCTAGAGTTGGTGCTATGCAGGTCATTATGGATGTCTTGAGTGAAAAAAATGTAATCAATAATAATTCTGAAAATAGTAAGTATCTGTAGTATTAGTCTTTAAAACTCTTCATCTAAAGTGGAAGTTTGAGATATTAAATGGCAACTAAAAAGTCAGAATATTATTATATTTGGCAAGATATATGATTATCATCTGTAATTATATTGACAAAATTATAATCAATAAAGAGGTTTAAATCATTTTTATTTATAGGGGCCCTAAAAATTTCAGTTAAATTTTACAAATGTTTAACTTTTAAAAATTAAAACAATAATAAATAAATTTGTTAGTTTCAACAAAATTAAATTTAAAGCTTTGTCTATTTTTGGAATTTGTTTTATTTACAACTATAAAAAACTTTTGGTGAAAAAATATAATAATATTGAATCAACAGTATTTTTTCAGGTTTTGTTTATTAATGGTAAAAATCTTTTAAGTCTACAAATACTACCCCCACATATTATCATTGTTTAGCTTAAATGGATATGATCTATTTTCTCTTCTATACAGGGTACAAATTAATTTGATACATGCAAAATCTGTTCCACATAGTATAAGAAATGCCAGAAGATTGGAAGGAAGCAATACACCACATTATTAGAAACGTCACTGTCGCCATTATATCCAAACAAACTTTTGCCTTATTGTAGTTAATTTGCATTGAAGATTTTTATATCATGTATTTTCTTGTTTATGAGTTAATATAGTGCTAAATAGATACATTATTATCGTTAAGGAATATTTCAAATTGTATTTAAAGAAGTTTTATTTTGTTTTATATAAAAAAGTTTGCTTTTGAGGATAAGTAATATTATTTTAATGTTTTCTCACCTTAGAACAAAATAAAACTTTAAATATAACTCAAACTATTCCTTAATGATTATAATGTGTTTATATAGCACTATAATGTCAAAAACTCTACAAAAAACAAGAAAATCTCCAATACAAAAAACTTCAATGCATACTAACTACCATAAGATCACAGTTTGGATATAATGCTATGACTTTGTCAAACAATGGTGACAGTGACGTCACAATAATGTGGCGTATTATAATTACACTTGAAACGCTGAAAGATTACCCGTGCGTCATTGTATGTAACATACGAGTCAAATCAAAAAATTTTAGTCAAAACAAAGTCTAAAATCAGCTCTGCGACCCGAAATAATATGACGTGGCTAATACTCCAACCGACTTTTCTCTGCAAAGAAATTTTTATTGACAAAAATATTTTGTAATAAAATTGCTGTTGTAATTAACTGGTAATATTATTTTAACAAATGTTATGTTATTCTTGTTCTCATTCTTAAAGAAAAATGTTATTTTTAATACTGCAATTAAGGAAATAATACCTATAGTTTTTTTTATGAGCAGACAAAAATTTTATACACTTTTGTAAGGTAACAAAATAATATATTTTTGTTAATACCTCAATAGTTTTCCTATTTACATTAATTAGTCTCAATACGAAAAAAAAGTCATCAACAAAAAGCACAGGTAATAGAAATAAAAATTATACCTCCATATGTGTATTCTATTATTATTTATTTAAACAAACCTTACAAACTTTACATACGTTTATGTTAATTACATATAAATTATTAACAGTAAATAAATAACATACCAAACAAAAAAAAGCATATAAAGCCTATAAATAAAGTGTTAATATATGATATAGAAAATTAAATATGATACCTACTTGTTCTACTTTAAAGAAAATTGTTAGAAAGAGTATGTCAAATAAAAAATAAAATTTTTCATAAAACATACTTAAACATCCTACAAGAACACAATTCAGAAAATTTCTACTAATAATCACTTTCAGAATCTGAGTTGTTTTCATTTACATTTATAATGATTTTTTCCACGTTAATGTTTATTAAATTTGGTTCTCTTGTAAACCATTCTTCAATAAGCTGTTCGGTCTTACACAATTTTTCCAAACTTCTTCATTGCAATTTTCTAGTGACTCCTTCCAAATGTTTAAAACTTTATCATCCCCATATCCGTCTCATAAGAAATACTGAAATTACTTTTATCATCAGACTTATCTTCGCGTTTCTTTTTTTATTGCTACTCCATTTTAAAACATTTTGTTTTATTTTTTTGCCAGAGTTGTCGCTTTCCTTATTTAATGCCATTTTTTTGCGATTTGCCTTTTACATCTGTGTTTGTTTTTTTCCCCCACAATAAATCTCTTAAGTCTGCCACTACTCATTTCCTCTTTCCTTCTGACAACAACCAACAAAAATTTTTTATGACCATGTTCTTACCATTTGATACATTTATTTAGAGTAAATGTGTCACAATGTATAACCTCTTTGCAATTCTTCTAATTCGTATCGCTCTCTATAAATGTGTTAAATTTGGTATTTTCCTCGGTATTTCCTTGTGTGTCTCCATCTGTATGGTCGCCAACCATTTTGCAGTCTTAGTGTTCAGTCTCAATGGCAGATTGAAAATCATCAATTTCAGTTTAAGTTTCAGCTTGGTAAAATTACAAATCAAGTAAATAACAGTAGTTTTCATCAAAATCCATTTCAAGTTTTTTGCAATCATTCAATGCTTCAACCATGCTATTGCGCACAATTTCTCTAATATCAAGATTATGAATGTCCTCGTTAGTACTTTCGAAATTGCATTTTGCTTACGTTTTATTTCGCGCGGAAAAATATACCTAAGTATCTCGTATTTAAGAATGAGATTCTATAAATTTGTGACATGAAATCTTTTATACTCTAATTCACCATTGTTGATAAGGTTGACGTTAATAATGTGGCTGATCGAAAACGGATTTGCATCCAAATAAGTTTCTTTTTTGATCTTATTGATCACATTATAATAGTTGAGCGATATGAAATTATCATTTAAACTCAAGGTTTATCTAGCACAATATCACATGCGTCTAACAAAGGTTCGGAATAGTTTCTTTCTAAAAATGGTTTGCCTAACAGTGTTGTAATTTACTTCAACGAAATTCACCGATATCGTTTTGCACTTAATCGCACTTCCCTGATTTCACTCTGCACTTCCCTGTTGAAATTTACTTCAACGAAATTCACCGATATCGTTTTGCACTTCATCGCACTTCCCTGATTTCACTCTGCACTTCACCGAACTTCCCTGTTGAAATACCCCAAAAACTTCTCCAAACTTTCCAATCTTTCACGTATTTTGTTGTAATGTGTTTTCATAGTTTTCCAACAATTACGAGAATTTCTTGAGTAAAAAAGACATCTACTTAATTTTTCAATAAAACAAACTTATATTTAATACTGATGTAAATAAAAATTAAAAGATAAAGTAAACAAATTTTTATTGGTAGGTTTTTTAAAAGGACACAGGTTTTTGAGCAAAGATTTATTAACAAAAAATATATACACTTTATTAATTTACATCAACCCATGCCTAATTTCCACATCAGTACAACAAGATTTGGTCATTGTTATAATAACAAAACCTTTTTTATATCAAGAAAAATGTGCTTATTTAAAGTCATTTTAAACAGTTTCCTGATAAAATTGATTTAAAATGTGATAATAGGCGAGTGGAGTATTTTTTTTAATTTATATTTAAAAAATATATGTTTCAAGATGTAACCCCGCTGCCTGTTTTTTCTGAAGCAGGACCGAGTAACGCCAGAAAGATGCACTCGCCAATCTTAACATCAACACCATTCAAAGATGAGCTAGAAAAGAAGAAAAAAAAAGTGAAGCGCTTTTGAAACTGAAAGAACGAAAAAAAATTGAAGAAATGAACCTGAAGATAATCCACCCAAAGGCTTTACCTTGGAAGAACCACCGCAACAACTTAACATAGGTAACTTTCTTCTTGTGACAGTTTTAAATGAAAAAGCAAAGAAGAATTCCGTCTGAAGTGGTTGAACTGGGGAAGAAACCTATTTCAGTAGAAATGGACCAGACAGACCAATAAGAACACCTCTTAATAAGTGACGTCATTATGAATACAAATTGGCGCCTGTCATGGATTGTTTAAAATAGGTTATAAAATTTTGATTTCGAGCAACGAATGGGTTCATAAATAGCATTTATAATAGTTTTGATGGGATGCAAAAATTAATTAGGGTCTGTAATATTACGATGATGTAGTTCAAAGTCCAATATTTAATATCAGCCCAGTCGTCTATTGTGTGCTCTTAAAAATTACACAAGATTTTAATAACTAATGTAAAAACGTACGAACCTCCGGAAATTATTGTGGGAACGTGAAAAATAAACAGTATCTTTTGTGACAATAGTAGAGATGAACATGGATGAACAATTTGAATTTCTATATTTCTTCTTTTCGGCTAGACTAAATGCCTAGAAAATAGACCCCCTTTTTTTACCTAAAAATTTTGTAGTGGTAGTGCTAACGGACGCCCTCATTGTCAAGCAAGACACCCACTTAATTTTATTTTTCATAAACATTGATAACCGCGATATATTTCTATAAATTCTATTAGAAATATTCGGTCGTTTTGAACCACTTAATAGAAAGTAGTATGCCCCAGACAAAATCGTCGTTTTCAAAAGTAGTTCAGCTGACAAACTACAGAATTATTTAGAAATACGAGTATTTCTAACAAATTCATCATCGAAAATCAGTCCTAAACAGATTATGTCCGTCGGTCAGCGTAAACAATCCACACACTTCGGCTTTGCGCCATTCTTGTTCGATCAGTCTTGGGTACCTTAGGTAATATTTCAAATTTATGTGTTATACAAAATATATTTTTATTTTTAGGCGACAAGTCTGAAGTTCCTAAAATCGAATGGGTTCTCGATATAACGATTGCATATCCTGGAGGTTGGCCGATAGATCTGAGCCACATAGTATTTGGAAATCGTGATCCTTGCGAGACAATAATGTTCTACCGACTCTATCCCTCCAAGGATCTTCCGAAAGACTCGGAAGCTCTCACCAAATGGCTATTCGATCGGTGGTCGGAAAAAGAAAAAATGTTAGATTCTTATTATCGGACTGGTACATTTACCTGTGATTTTAATAGTAAAAAGTGCGTAGGTCCGCGTAGAGTTGTAGTACAGGATTATTTAAGGTTTGCTATATTACACGTATTTTTTATAGCTTCAACTTACCTGCATATACAGATGTTTGTGGCAGCATACAATTATTATAATTATTTCGTTTACTAGCACCCTACTATAGCATATTTGGTGTTTTTGGTGAAGTACTATATGTAATAGGTGATCTGTTTGGGATTTGAAATCTTTTAAAAATTTGCCGCTTTGCTTTACTTTCATTATTGTCACTTTAATGTTTTGGTTAAATTTTTTTCACATAAATAAAGTTCCCTGGAACCGAGCATTCTGAATATTTAAAAATATTTCCTATAATTTCTTAAACTTTTTTTAAAGGTACAGTGAAAGATTTTCAACTTCACAAATAAATAAATTTAATATGTACCTTTATTTAAGAAGCAAATACAGTGAACTTTCTCTCGAAATGATCGCATACGTTTAGCTGTGTCCATAAAGGTTTTCTTTAAAGAAGTATATGAAACTTGTAAATATGTTTATGTATATATGATATACGTGTAAATACATAATTTTTTTTATTAAATACCTAGTTTTTAACACTAAATATATGCATACGAGTGTAGATTTCATATACATAATATGTTATTTTGAAGAACTCTAAAGCGACATTTAGTTAAGGCTAGGTAATTTATTTTTTATAATTTGTTGTGTAGTTTATACCAAATTTTCACCAATACTAATTGTGTCAAACTATAATTTTCCGTTAATACCACAAATCTTGTTTTAGATTTTTGTACTTTATCAAGTTTTTTTAATTATTTTGCAATAACAGTTCATTGTTGTCACTTTCTGATAATATTTCTTATTAATTCTACAAAATATTCCTATTAGAATCTTCAGGTTAAATATTATCTATATTTTAATTCCAGAATGATTATTTTTCCTTATACTTTGATCTATGTAGTAATTGTTTAAATTAAAGGGCTAGTATTAATGAAAGACCTCTCAATCTCTCTGGTTGAGTCATTTTTGCATTAACAACAGTAACTTTTTAATTCAAAATAAATACTTTTGAATTGGCAGCACTCCTTAATTTAGTGAATTGTGAATCAGACAGAACATAGTGTAAGAAGAAAATCATTTTAACATTTTTTTAATGAATTCTCTTTTCAACATAATTAAACCAGTTTGGTGTAACCAATTTTTTGTTTGTCATGTATGTTTTCAGCGTATCATGTCAAAGTAGTCAAGAGTTTTGCTTCCAGTGAGAAATAATTACCATTGCTTTACCACGTATATACAACTATCAAGCCATTCATTAGCCATTTGATATCTGAACATATCTTGGAATATTTTTTTCTACTATGCCACTTTTGTTGTATATTCATCTCCAAAAGCCTGTCTATACATGTAAAGATTATAAGTTCTACGTTTATCTAGCCTGATAAACAATAAGGTACGTTTAATATTTAACATTCCCATTTGGTTATTATGTAGATGAATATTACTTAATTCAATATGGATTGATGACCCTATAACTCTTTTTTGAAATTTGATAAATGTTCTTTGGCGATTAGTTTAGTGATTATTAAAATGATATGATAATACTTCTTTTAGTTCTTCTTATAGTTGGAGTAAATATTGCTGTTATTATTTTTGGCTCCATTTCTTATCACATACTCGAATTCTATTAACTTTACTACTACAACTATTGATAAGGAGAACACAGAATAACACTTGGTAATTTTGACTTTTATTGTATTTTGTGGCATGTAGAAAATACTATTTCATAAAAGTAGCATAATCTAGTTTCTCTTCTCGTCAAAGCGACGTTTGAGTCGTTTAGATTTTTGATTATTAGTAGCAGATAAATCACCAGTTGGTTGTCTTTCAGTTAACTTGCAAATCGCAAACCTCAAGGGTGGTTTGTGGCAAGCAATCTCTGTAAGATTTGAGGTAGCAATATGGTGCGTTGAGTCTTTATTCAACTAATCATTATATGCGGTGGTCCATTTTATGCTATCAATTTCAGTTCCTTAATCTTTCAGAATCAATTTATCCTCGACATTCAATATTTGTTATAAACTATTCCTTCTGCTACCACAGCTGGTTCTACATTTGTGGACTTTTCACATATTCAGACCAATATTAATTATATCTAATAATTCAGCAACGATTATTTAATAATTAGTACAATAAAAAAATTCCTTTATTACTGTACTAATAACAACACTAAGCATTTATTGCAAACAAAAAAAAACAATAGCAACGATTTTGCTCAGTGTTACTACTAACGGGTTCTTCGTACCAAAATTATCAGAAGTGCGCTAATTTCTCAAATGGGGGGTATACCCATTTCTTTTAAAATTTAAAAAAGTCTAGGCGTCATCTACTCCACTCTAGTACTTTCAACTTTCTGTAATAGGAACGGAAACAGTAACGGGAAGGTGTTCATTAAAAGACATTTCACTGTATTTTGTTAATTTCCATTACTGCCAACTTTCTTTCTTGCCAACTTTTTTTTGTTGTGATAATAAAATGTAATTTATTTTTTATTATGATCGGAAATTTCTATATCAGATTATGAGGAATTGAAAATCGTATGTACGCTCACCAAATTCAAGAATTATGCTGAAATTCGATAAACAACAGAACTGACAATATATTTTTTATATTATAGGTGTATACTAAGTGTAATTAAATGTGTAATGTACGGTATCTACTAAAAATTTTCTATATAATATATATTTTCTCTTTTCTTTTTTGATTGTGTAATTGAATTATTTCAAAAATTAAAACCTCCGAAAATGTGGTTACCTTTGTTTTATACTGTAAGGCCAAGCGCACTCGATTTTATTCCCAAAATTACTTTTTACAGTACGTTACATTGCATTACGTGCAGTTAAAATAATTTTTAAATGACACGCTCTTAGCTATTTAAACATATTAAGAGGCTACATCAGTTGTTCATCAAGACGACGGAAATTGCGTTCCAAAATTGAAGCTTTAATGTTGAATATATTGTTTAGTTATTTGGCAAACATATATGTAATATAGTAAATAATGGCGGCACAGAGCCCAATTTAAGAAATATGTTAGTATGTGGGAATTACTAATTACTCTATAATTAAATAATTCCAAAAACGAGTCTGTACCGCCATTTAGAAGAACAAAAAATATATTTTCTTCAAATAAACTTTTTCATCCCATACATAAATTTTGTATCTTAATGGAACTACTAAAATCGATTATCTTTTACAAGAAATCGAGCTTAAGAGCGGTTAAGCCAAATGTAAGGAGTAAACATAATAAGGGGAATCTATTCGCATTACCCCTGAGCCTCCCACTACCAGCTAGACTCGAACCATCCCTAGCGATAATGCATTTTGTGTTTCATACCGTATTGGATGTATTAAGGTAAATTTCATTTAGGACCATGGGAAAAATGAAATATTACATTAATAAAAAAGACAGTACACAGTTAATAATCTAATAACTGCTAGAAAGTTGTAATTTTTATATAAATAAAGTTTTTATAGAAACATTTAAATAGAAATGTTTTAATAGAAATTCATATGGGATCAATTGCTTAGCAACTCAAAACAAGATGAATCATAAACAAATAAAAATAAAAATGTTCCTTCAGTACCTAATACAATTTAAAGCAACAGCGTTTTCATGTTTAACATAAAAAAATTAATTACTTGATTAAAAAATAACCCTTATTAAGTGGAATGTAATTTAAAAGTTTTTTAACAATTTATATTACTAAGTATATTAAGGATTACAATAAATAACAGTTGGTTCATTCCATTTAGATGAAGTTGTTTTCAAGTTGCAAGTAAATAATAGTATATTAAACAACGCATTTCATATGGAATTCTGTTATGACACGAGTTCAAGTTTAAAAAACTCATCGCTTCGCGATTCGTTTTTTAAACTTGAACTCGTGTCATAACAGCCATATGAAATAAGTTGTTTATAATATTTTTTATATTTTGCCATTTTATCATTTTTTAAATTAATTTATTATTTTTATGTAATTACGACAATTTTTAATTTAAAAAGTATGTCGGTAGCACTGTGTAATTTATAACATTTGACAGTTTTGACATTTAAATTATGAAATGTTAATGTTTTCAAATATTTTAAAATGACTAATACACCAATAATAATATTTTATATAAGTAAAAGATGATATTCATATTCACAAATACTTTTTTAAAGAACAATATAAAATTAATAAATTGCTATTAACCCACAAATGTCATTGTCAATAGTCTTGTCATTAGATACTTCACTCATGTCGCCAACCATTTAAAACAAAAATTTGCGTGCGTAAAAGTTACATTACGATACGCAAATGCGTTTTATAATGAAGATTTTTATAAGTGCAAAATATAAAAAAAGGATTTTTTGTTTTTATTAAAAAAATACCGTTTTATACATTTATGCAATGTAATTGTAAAATATATTTATCTAATGTTTCACAAAGTAGGTACTTTTGTTTTTGGGACCCTTAAATCTTTTGCTTTTTTGTGAGTACCTACTATTGTTTTACCCTTTGATGTCCATTTCTAACATATTAGTAAATAATGTCACATTCATTTTTACAAACAAGATCACACTTTTCAAAATAAAGGGCTATCAATTAGTATGCATTAGAACCAATTATGATGAATAAATGTGCTACAATATTAATCTCGAATTTGTTTAAAAAAATTAGTTTACTCATTATTTTAATTAAAAAGTCCATCGCATTACGTTACCGCTTCTTATAACTGTACGAAAACGAATTTCTTACATAACGGAAGAACGTTTTGCACGAAACAAGTTTAAAATACCATACAATTTAAAAAAATCCACACACATTAGCCCGCCCCTGGCTAGATTGATGCAGGCAGTCAAGATGAATCGATTTCTTGCAAAATTGTATTGAGGGAACAATTATTTCTAATATATAAACCCATATATCTGTTATTTTATGTAATATTCGTATAAAATATTTATTGAAAGCAGAAATATAACTTATGTTTAGTAAAAATTATAGAAGGGTGTTTTCTTTATAAAATGCATAAGGAAAATTTAATATTAGCTTCAAAATAAACACAGTGCTTAAAATGCTGCTATAAATTCATTTTTTTCTCTATTATACTCATACTTTTTAAAAAATATAAAGTGTGATTTTATATATTGCATAAAAAATATAAATGTGTATTTTGAAAATTCATAATGTAATAGCAAAAACAATTCAATAAAACCTCTGACGGAAAAATTGTTATTATGGCAACGTGTAAAATAATTAATTTGCATTAGGGGCCCGATCCTGGAAAATGTCACTAGTGACAATGACAAAAAATGTCGCTAGTCGTCTAATGTCAAATAAAAAAGTCGACCGCAGACACAAAATTGCTATTCTTGAAAAGGTGAGAATATTTAGTAACTTTTTCTATTTATGGTTGGTACTTGAAACCGAATTTTTGTCAAGCCGAAATAGTTTTATAAACGAAACATCACTCAAACTGAATGGGTCCACTGGAGTCCTCCTTCTTCTTACCACCTCTTCTTCGTCCTCATTTTCATCTAAATCATTTAACATGTTCAGAAAGATGTTTGAAGTCCATTTTTAATAACAATAAAGCTTGTAAAAACTTTCACCACCACGTAATTAATCGTAACTTTTTGAAGGTTAAAAAATAAGGTTATCCTTCATGAAAACACCTTTAATAGTAACCTAATGCGCCGAATCGGAAAAAAGTCTCTCGCGACTTTAAAAGTCTCCACTACTTTACGAGAGATATTGCCAGTTTGCAAGCGACATTTTTTGTCATTGTCACTAGTGACATTTTCCATGATCGGGCCCTTAGACTAGGAAAGAGAGAGGACATAGCAGGTAAAAAGTATTTTAAAACTATTTCCTTGAAATTTATTTTTATTAATATTACAGCTTTCAGGAAATAGATGTTTAACTAAATCACATATGTTATGTATGATAACTTAAATTAATTGTACATACATTTTGAAAATTGTTTTCATTCAGTTTGAAAGATTATTTTTCATTTAATTGTTATTATTTGCTCATATATATGTAATAGTTTTGCAGTGGCGTGGAATAAAAACATATATTTAAAATAGATGAAATGGATTAAAATTGTAATATTTATTAAATAAATGTGTTTTAAAATGATTGTTCTTTTTTTTTGGAGCGGTATAAATTTAAAGACTTTTTAAATTAGATTTGTAATACGAAATAATGAAAATGATTATTTAATAATCGTATAAGAAAAATCGTATGATACGCCCATGTCAATATTGTCCGCCATTAGTTTGGTGGTATATGGGTTACATAAATTGATTCAATGCGCAGTCCTCTCTCTTTCCTTGTCTAAGATCGGGCCCCAGAAGTACCTAAATCATCCATAGCACAAATGTCACTGATTGTTAGACGAAGAAAAAAACCAAAATCAATGTCACAAAATTTTATTTATTGACAGCTACTAATTTCGGCCTATCTGTAGGCCATCATCAGGCTAAAAATAATTAAACAAATAATAATCATTACAAACAATGATTCTAAACATACCTTAAAAAACTAAAGTGAACAATTGAAAATTACAACTTCCACCATGCTTGCATGAAGTTAGTATATAATGAAAAATTGTGTCATTGAAAACAAGTAATGTAAGAGGATGATATTAATTAGATTGAGTAGAAACTAATTAATAGCACTGGTTATAAAATTTACTAATAAATAAAAGGAATTTTTAATGAAGCTTAGGGTAGAAATACACTAAAGCTTGGTATATCAAAGTAAGAAAGTTGGGACAATATTTATAGGACCTGTAAATTGAAAGGAAGTAGGAAATCAAAGACATGTTGGCATGTGCACTATGACTGCCAAAAGAAATTAAAGAACCAATGTCTTTAAGTATCGGAAATAAAATGTATGAAATGTAAATAATTATGCTAAGCAGATATGAATAAAAATAAACCCACTGAAAAGTGTTGGACGGTGGGTCATAACACGTGGTATGTAAAATATATTAATTAATACAAACTTACCTTCTCTGCAACTTATGTAGATATGATTATATCAAAAATAAAATAAAAACACGAAATCAGACCTAAATCTAAACAGTTAATTGAACGCTTGTTGCACTTTTCACAAATATCAACTATTATAAAAATATGAGAAGTTAGAATTTAGTTTAAAACTACAAATTACTAAAGTACAATAACAGAAAAAGCAAAAGTTTACAAAACACAGACTGAAAATAATTAAAACAATAAAATAAATCTACTTAAATATCATAGGGATTATACGGCAGCTGATTGTTTTACTCATTGCTGACAATCGTCGCATTCAGCGGATGTAACATGTTACTAAAATGTAGCGGAATGGAAGTTGTTGTTAAAGTAAGAATGTAATACAACTAGTTCGTACGAAAAGTATACAATTTTTACTCTGACCTGTCTTTTATACCAACAGTGGGTTAATTAATAGAAAAGACGTTCATTTGGACAACGTCCGGTTCGTTACATTTTGGTAATATGTTACTATGTACTATCTCGCGAATTAATATCGATGACACGCTAATGTAGGCTCTTAATTAAATTATTGTATGTAAATATAATCCAATGTTTATACTGTAAAAATGTATCAACTACTATACAGTGTACCTTAGAAATAAGCAAATTACGAGTACTATATGGGAGGGTTTAGTTGAGTGGCTGATATACCATTTTTAGTAGTGGTAATAAAAGTCTTTAGACATTAAAATTCGTGTTTTGATGCAAACTGAATTGTTTCAAGAGAGTACGCTACTAAAAAAGTTCTAGACGGTAACTGACAAAAGAAAAAAACAAACTCATATAATTGTCAAAGTGATAAGCATTATCTGATTAGACAACAACAAATCATAATAAAGTGATAAAATGTATCAAAACTAGTGTGAGATAAATTTGGTATTATTTTTCTACGTTTTTACATTCTTCTTTAAAAAAAGGAATTTCTTGCTCTGAAAATTTGAAAAAACATTAAGTAAAACTTCATTAAAAAAATTCTCTCACTTCAAACAGTCAAAATTCGTTAAAAAAAATTGTTTTTGGATATTTTTCAGTATTTAAATAAAACTTTTATCCTACTCAATATGCCTTAATAAGATTTATTTTCAGACTATTATTTTGGATATTCTACTGAGATATTTAATGATAATAAATATTGGTCTAATTTTAAAGTTGTTACTTTATGAATTTATTTAACAAACGCATAACTTGACTGAACTTATAGTGGAGATGATTGTATGTTGTATCCTGCAAATTTACAGCAACTTACTATTTGATGTATTAGAAAACTATAACGTTAACTGTAGCACAATTTTTATAATTTTAATATTTGGATATATTTCTTTTTAATCCAATTTCATATATTTTTTTTTAATTTGCTGGAGTTTCTTAATTATAACTATACATGTCAGAAATTATTACAATGTAACAAATTTTGTAATTTATTATGCTTGTTCCTGGATTCTTGAGACACACACAAGTTTTGTCTTTCGTCCATTATTTACTAGTGATAGTAATTTAATTTTATTAACTTTTGTACATATTACTTTCAATAAACTGTCGACTTTAATTTGTAATAATGTAATTACTTTTTTTGTGTATTTTATTTATTTTCCCAAATTATAGCTATTTGTATAACAATAAGCAGCGAAGTGATACTTTTTGTATTGTATTTAAAAAAAATATATTTTTCTTTCCTGTTCACTTTTTTGTCCATATTATATCAATGTGTCCATATTATATCAGGTGCTCGGATTTATATAAAAATAGAGTAATTATTTTTTTGTGAACTGGACCATATATTTTGGTTTAAGTTTATTTAAACTATTAATAAGTAACTTATATCACTTCTATTTGTACAGGCGATTTAGCACCAAAGTTTTTTGTGGGTTATGAAGGTTGTGAAATATAAACAAAAACTAAAAAACAATTTCTTTATTTCAAAAAACATTCATAATACTTATGCATACTTTTAATAAAATAATAAATTTATTTAGCGTAAATTGTATATAAACTAAAGGAAATCTGTACAAATAAATAACCATTTTGAAAATGACATAAATAGAATGAACATCATATCCCATTATAAACAATTACCAGCGATCTGTTGACAACATATATAACATTCAAACTATGAGTATTATAGAAAATGGCCAACAATTTTAAGTAATGTTTTTATATATAAAAAATTACAAAACATGTCCTGCTAATTAATTTTAAACTCTTAAAGCATTTCTTGTTACAATAATTCGTTTTACTTTAGATGTTTGAGACTTTATGAAACAGTGCTGTAATAATATTAAATATTCTAGTGTGCTATAACAAAAATGTAGTGGACAATCGACTTTGGTGAGCAATTCCTTTGGCAGGAGTACCTACATATACCTATGTTACTGAAAAAATCTAAATATCTTGTATGTAGTTACTAATTTACAGTTAATTAGAAGCAAAACTATTTCCATTTTAAACAGCAATATTTTTGCAATATCCTTGCCTACTTCCCAGCTTAAAATATATAATATTGTGATTCTTTTTTCTAAATATATTTTTAATTTTAGTAAGTACCTTTCCAAGTTTATTTAGAGTGACATATTGTTCATTGTCCTATACCAAAGTTTGAAACCTTTCACATTAAGTATAGGCTATTCATAAGTAAATTTTTTCAAATTGGGTCAACTTAGTTGATAAGTATAGACCTTTTTGGAAACATTCATGTAAAATCTTATACCCGAATAATATAAATCACAAGTTTATAATTTGGGCTGGAGTTAATTAGCCATAACCATATAGTTACAATTCAAGCATACTCGCCTTCGTCGACTAAATCAATATAAAAGTAATTAGAAACCACGTAAATACAAAATAACTTTTGTAACAAAAATCGACATTTAATTGATGATGCAGGCGGTGCTTGTAGAAATTTTAAACGACCTAGTAATTAAAAATAGAGTTGGTAAATGCTCAAATAACCAAGGATAAGAACATAAACGATAATTATAATATATTATATATTTAAGTGGTCGTTGATTTGGTTTCAGTCGTTTTTTAATTTTATGTGTACTTTGTGCAACAAATAATATTTAAAGTATTTTGCACAAGAAATAAATTCTAAAAAATTGCTAAAAGCTGATTCACACACATTATCTACATACATTAGAGATTTTAGCAAATCAGAGTAGCAGTTATGTATTTTAATTAAATTTAATTTTTTACTCAAGAGACACAAAAATGCTATCATATATTATGTTTGTGCGTTTGAAATCATAGTATTTTAGTATTCAAAATAAAAGAACTAATTCTATGTAAAAAATAGTATTTTTCCCATTACGTCATGAAATACTTTAATAATTTAAGTATTTGGAATGGCCTGTGTAGTTTTTTTCAGAATGTTCATAATATTGATGATCTGGTGCACTACCTTAATATTAATAATACACAAAATGGATTCTCTGAACTCACTAAATTAACCCATAGTATTATTAGTATATTAAAGTTACGAACATTTGCACATGGCGAATGACCGGCTTTAGCATGTATTATCGTTTAGTTTTTTTTTTATCTTAACTTTTCATTAATTAACAAAAATATTTGTAATCATAATTAGTTCTATGTCATAATTTATTTCTAATTATGTTAATACCTTTGTTGATATTTTGTACCGAACCCTTGTGAAAAGTTTTATCTTATACACAATAAACTATCTATCTATCTTATTATGTCGTTAAGAGACTGTAGCTGTAGTTTTAATATAAATAAGAAGCACCTATACTATATTCAAATTCAAGCTACCGTATATTCTTATTGGTTGGGCTAACATATATGTACTTAGTTTTTCCGCTCTGTCGAATTACGTGACCTAGTGGTTAGTTGTTTTGATTTTTTGAGTTGATCGTGTTAAACATTTTTTTTAATAAATTCTATAAGTATAATAAAGCATTTATAAGAGTAAATTTTGAAAATTCACAATTTAGGTCTTTCAATATTATTGTTAAAAGTATAATTATTACTTTTAAAAAATATGTCTAATATGGAGTCTGCAAATGAAAACGGACAACGTTTACTAAGTCCTCCAATAAAAAGAGTTCAAAAACCTTATAGATATAAGAACCAAAGTTAAGATAATCCATCTTTAGCGTTAATCAATATTCAACAAAGGGTTGCACTTAGTGTTGGAGTTTGTTTGAAAAGTGTTTTTAATGTCATGAAGGAACATAAAAGTCCCACTACATTATCTCAAACCAAAATCTGTCACATTGGTAGTGAGAATGGTTTTGTTCCGGATGCACTGTGGGCTTTTGAATCAGCAAAAGTGTTGACTACAATGAGGAGATGGATGGAAAGTCTTTTGAAGATTGGTTTCTGAAGATTCTTACCAACTCTGCAAGAAAATGTCGTGATTGTTATGGATCATGCCTCTTACCATTCCAGAAAGTTTGAAAAAAATTATTATGTCTACAAAAAAAAAAGGAAAAATTTCATAAATTGTCAAAGGCGTAAATAATATATACATTGTAGATGAACTGGCAAAAAATAAAAACCGAATAGTATTAAGGTTTCCGCCCTACCATTGTGAGCTCAATTCAATTGATCTTGTATGGGCGCAAGTAAAGAATTATGTTGCAGTCAAAAATTCAGCATTTAAATTTGTTGGCATTAAAAATGTATTTAATGAACCTGTATCTGCTAGAACCATGGAGTAGTGGAAAAACTGCTTGAAACACGTACAAGAAAAAGTGAAGCTAAAAATGTAGGAGTTGGACAATTGATTGAAACACAAACCACACCACTTATTAACAACCTTAATGAGGAGAGTGTAGTACATCAGAATCTGAAATTTCTTCTTAGGTTGCCTATCTGATCACTATTACTCTCTGCATCTTGTTTGTAGCTATTCGGAAGTTCGAAAATTCTGTTAAGCTGTTATCAAACCACATTGTACGATTGGCTAACCATATTCTTTAGAGAGGGTCCAAGTTACAACTACATATAAAAGCGTTAAGATACTTAAAATTGAAGGTGTCTTAATTTTCTTTATGGTGAAAGTTAAACCTTTTCAGACTCTATTAACTTCTTAATTAATTTCAATATACTAGTGAGGCCCTGCATAAAAACGTGATTCCAGCATGCATTTGTTTATACTGAAAGTAGCTTGGGTTTGATTATATTATAGTAACTAAAATTTTAAATTAAAATGAATCTAAGCTCCTATATTTAAACAGTTAAAAATAAATACTATTGTCAAGTTGTGGTTGCCAGTGGTTTAATGTTTAGTGTTATTCTATTATACTTATAAGAGTGTTTATAATTATTTTAACATATCCTGAAGTTTAAAATGTTGAAAATTTGAGAAAGGGCGGTTTGAATACTGTTTGAACTGCCTATTTATTAAAAAAAAATACAGTGGTTTAACAACGAATCAAAATACACAACTGCTACAACATTACTCAAAACGTGCCATTATCTAAAGTAAGTATATATCAACAAGGAGCACACAGAATATGGATATACTATGTGGCAGGCGCGCGCGTTTAAAGAGTGAAAATATATATATATATTTATATTATATACTTTTGATATATCGCATTAACAAAATAAAAATTTGAGGTGTCACGAAATGGCGTAAGGTAAACAGTATTAGTAGTAGATAGGTATGGATATCGTTCAACACAGATCGGTCACAATGATATTTATTATTTTTTTGTAAGTAATCCGTAAAAGCAATACAACATATACGATTAATAGTTTTTTTATTCACCCTACCTAAGATAAATTCGTTCTTTATTTTAAATTATTAAAAAGTTTTAACTGGACTATATTTACAATTTTTTGATACCTCTAAACTTCATTTCGTTTTCAATCGGTGTCTTTCAATAATTTTTGTTTTGTTGTTTTTTTTAAGACTAAGTAATTATAAATGTAGCGCTATAGTGACTTTTTATTTTCAAGAAACAAAATTTAGCAGCAGTTACGCAATTTAGAAGAAACACCGTCGCTAAAATATTACGCTATGCAATATTAGGGAAATGAGTTTATATGGGAGATTTTAATATGACCAGATGTCGTAGTTCTGAATATTTAGATAATTTTTAAGTAGTTAGACCTTAAGAAATCCTGAACTAAAAGTTTTCAAGATTTTTGATAATAAATATAAAAGTTTAGGGTAACGTAAAATATTTAAACTATTTTTTGATTTCCTTTAAAAAATTGTAGTAACTATAGATTATATGGACAAATATATGCTATTTTTTCCACATCAAGGACAAAAAAGATTTGTAGGAATTTTATCAAGAAATTGAGAGCTGTTTCCTGGAGAAAATTTTAGTGGGTTAAAATTCTGAGAGTCGTAAGGTATTCTTAAAAATTGTCAGTATTCAGAAATTGTTAAAAAAATATGTGGTCTGGCCATATCATTTAAAAATGTTTCTTGAAAATTGTAAGACATATTCAGTTGTTTTCTCTACAATTATGCAAAATATATACAACATCAGTCTAAAATGGATTTTGCAAATCAATAGTCAGTCATATCAAAAAAATTATAAAAAGAGTTTGATTGAGCAAAATCCATCTCAAACATTTTGGATCACATACATATAGGTAACATATTTTAAATAAATAATATACATTTTTTTGGCATCTTTGAAATTCTTACACAAATAGACTTTGGTATAAAAAGGCTTACTTTGTAAGCTTTTTCTTTTTTTGGTACCTACATCACACTTAGTTAATTGAAATGATTCACTTTTGTGTATTTTTTTCACTAGCATATTTCAGAAAAGTCGAACCACCAATGGTTTCGGCATGTGTTCTTCAGTTCTCTTTTCCTTCTACGTTTCTTTGATGATTCCACTTGTTTCTTAACGAATTTTATGTTATAAGGATCTTCCGCCAACTCGGGATATTGTTGAACATCGTGTATGTATTCACCTTCGAAGTTATTGACGTAACCAAGTTTGGAAAGTTCTTCCAATTCACTAACGCTCCAATCCACACTACCAGTAAAACCATTTTTGTAGCATTCCTTCTCCTTGTGCCATGCTTTTCTGATAACGGATAATTTGGCATGATGTAATAGTCTCTGTTTCTCTTTTTCTACTGTGGTACCGTAGCGTAAATTGATAACGACGTTCGAACCGTGAATTTTCACGTCAAAGTAGTTCGTACCGCTTCCGTTTTCTTTGGTGATTTCGTGGAACGTAGTGTTGACTTGGCCCTGGAGTCTCTTCAATTGTCCTGTTTTGAAAAAAATAATTTTTGTTTATGTATATATTGCAATTCAAATCTGAGAAATGTAATTTTTATTGTCGTTAACTAGTTTTAAGAAATATCGCACACTGGGATGAATAGTGTCATAACTCAAAAAACATAAATTTTACAGGAGAAGCAAAAAATGAATTTGAGTTTTTCTTTCAAACAAATAAGATACATATTGCAATCAGAGGTCACTTATTTTCCCGATTTTGTATTAATAGTGTCTTGAAGATGCATACCTGAGTTTTTTATTTCATTCGACTTTCCTAAAGGCTCAGAAAAATAGAAGTTTTTGTAGTTGCGACACTTTTAGTCGGAATTTATTATACTTTTTTAGTTATAACATGCAACATAGAACAAATTTTTTGACAACATTTAAAAAAATATTGAGAAGAAACCACAAAGGTAGGAACGTTTAAGTAATCAAACAAAACTAACTTACAAGCTACCATTCTAAAAAAAACACATTTTTCTAACCAAATTGCCCATAGGTTTCGATGGGAGACATTTGAAATGTATTGTGTTTGAAACAACCTTAAATTCAAACTAGGACATTCTCAAACAATGATTCGTAAAACTCTCGATAATAATTGGGTATAAACCCTTTGTCTAGCAAGAATTTGAGATCTGTTTTTTTATTTTCAGGAAGAGGTAATTTTCTTTTATAGGCCTTTTGAAGAGCAGGTGGAGTACCTATGAAGCACTGTCTAGCCATTCCAGAGTTTCGGGTGGGTTTTTTTGTTGGTGTCACGAACATCTATGCTATTCCAATTATCTTCTGAATAAGAATTTTTGTAAAGAAACGTATAGGGATTTTCCTTTTCGACTTTCAGAACTTTCAAATTGTTGAATACAAGAGTCTCGCCCTGACTGTTGATGTTAAAATTGAGTCCTATGTCAGTCATAAGTTGTTTAACATTATAAAATCCTTCGTGATTTATTTCTCTGACATTATAAGGTTGTCCTTTCTTTTTGCAAGCCTGATCATTGTTATGAATTGGTCAGGAACGAAAATTGGCCCGACTTCAGGGATCTCGTCACCTAAAATTACAAGAATACAAATATTCAATCGAAAACAAGGGTGAAAATACAAATTAACAAAATCTAAGAATCATTTAGAAACAGTATTCACCGAGGTATTCACCTACCTGTTTTTCAATTACGGAATGGGTACTATCTCCTTCATTCTGAGTGTGTGCCCGACTATCAAGTATTTGTGTGTTATTGATTTGATCTTTAGAGTTTGTACCGCATACATAAATACTGCTATTATGTATCTGAAAGGAAAAATAAAATGTTAAGTTTTGTGCAAATTTAAAACCAAATTCATTTTTAACCTGTTTTTTTGTTGTGCTCCACAGTTGTCACTATAAAGAATGAATTCCAAATTTCGTTGTCACGTTTCAAGGACTGTTCTTCTAGGTATTTATATAAACAGGATCCAACTTCTGTGGCACCTTTTTCCGCCTTCACCTTCATGCCACACATAGCAAAAGGTCTCATCACTTTTTAATTCAGTCACAGTGAAATTCATAGTACTCAGCCTTGATTTGTAATAGAATATTGATACGTCCCCCTTGGGAACTGGCATAATAGCTTGCATATCGAAACAACTTACTATCAAGTTTTCATTGATATTTTCTTTGTCAGTTGCCTTCTCCAACCTTGATAGATTTTTTTCATGAATGTGTCCTTCATATTCAAATGCAAGTCTCTGTTTTTCATCCTGACCTGCTGTTTCATATTGAAAACAGAGACTGCACTGATCTTTTTTTGGTTTGAAAAAGGATATGTTGTACTCTCGATTAAATATATCACTATACATGTGATAATTGGCAGACGGCTTTTGATCTAAAATACATTGGTTTTTATAGTCTTTGTGCAAACCGACAAGAGTTTTTCCTCCATCTATAAACTCTTTACTAGTTTGTGCTCGTAAATAATGGCTCTCCACTTTTGGAATGGAATTTATGTGGTCTCTTACACCTTGCTTAATATTGTCATCAATTCTTCTATGATTTTTGTGTTTTCCTCTCAAATCATCTGTGACCGCCCCAAAATTAGTTTTTTTTTAACAGTTTGAATATTTCTGTCGTTAATATCCAATGTATTTTTGAAAAAAGTTTTGCACACTCTAATTTTCGTTTCATTATTTAACTGAAAATAGAATGCAACATTTAGTCCTCTTTGGCTATCTCTACGTGTGTACCTGTATTTTGGTTCGATATTTTCCATATTTTGTCTTATAAAATTGCGTTTTTTGTCGATATCTTTCAAACTGTAATAGTTTCTAAATAATTCATGCCTTTGTTCTATGGTAAACTTTGCAGAACATTTCAAATAACAATTTTCAGCACACGAATTCTTGAGAGTTTTTGCAGGAGTTACTTTTTTAGACTTGTAGGAAGTATATTGCTTTCCTTCATTTCTTAGCATTTATAATTTATTGAGATTCCACTCGCTTTCATTCCTAAGCCTTTTTTTGCCTTTTTTAACAGGAGTGTTCTCTCTAGATGCAGGCTGTGCATTCTCTGCTTCTTGATTTTTATCCAAAGTCACTTCTGCATTAACTGGTTCTTGATCCATTATAACATTTTCTCTTGAAACTCTTCTGCAACTACGTTGATCTTATCATCTGCTTGACTCTTATTTTGATCAAAATTTTTATACGAGTTCTCTACTCCATTATCTGGTTCCCTCGCAACTTCTGCATTTACTCTGCCAGAACTTTGACAAACATCAGAAGCTGATGAGGTGGAAGACGTAGAGGACGAGCGAGAAGAGCTACTACCAGAACATGTAGAACAAGACGAGCACGTACTGGATGAAGTTGAAGAAGGTACTGGGGGAAAATCCGGATCTTTCAAGCTGTCGTCACTGTCTTCCACAAATTCTCTTAACTCTGCCTCTTTGCCTTGCAATTCCTCTTCATTTTCATCCTCGAGTACATCTTTTTCTTGCAAGACCTCTTGCGATCTTGCCATTGACATCGACATTATTCTTCGGGTTCTTGCAGAATATTTTGCTTTCTCCATATCCTACATAACAAAAAAATAGGTGGATGCTGCTTGAAAGACAACAACAGTTAGTATACCTAGTGGTAACTAACACAAAATATTATTAGCTAGGTATTATTTTCTTTTTTCGTTGCACTATTTTTCCCTATTTTCTAAACAAAAATTGAAAAAAAAATCCGAAAAAACTGTAACAACACGAAAAAAGTTTCCTATTTCCGAAAAATAGTGTAGTATCTCGAAATAATTACCCTATTTAACGGAATAATTGGTCTTGAAACACGTGTCAACTCAAAATACTACTCTATTTTGCGGAATGAAAACAAAAAACTTACCAAATTATTTATGCAAAAACGGTATCATCCCAAAATACTACGGTTTTTGTCGAAAAATAAACACAAATAACTCACTTCGAACTGTTTTTTTTTGAGTTGTAACGTTATCCGTCGGAATTTGACAATCCTCCTTGTAGCAACCCAAAAAGAGACTGTCTCCTGCGGGTCTTGACAGGAGTTTTTTAGTTGCGTCATCCGACGGTAACGCCATCTCGCGGGAAGTAGTTGATATTCAACTACAGAATTTTGCTGACCATAAGAATACACAAAGTAGATTTCTTTTCTTGAATAAAATGAATATTGCAGAATTTTGAGTTGCGACACTATTCATCCCAGTGTGCGATATCATCTAACATGAAGTCTGGTCGATAAATCAGTATGGTAAAGCTAATCAGTATTAAAATAGCAATATCTTGAAAACGACTTAATATATGGGAATTGAACCAGTATACCTTTTTTGTTTCAAAATGATGCAGTTTTCATTATTTTGTAATAAAATGCACATTATACAGGGGGTAAAAAAAATACCGCTGATCTATCAAATTTTAATTGTGTAACCAGCGCCATCTAGAAGTATTATTAAAAATTAAGGCAATATCATGCTTATTACCATTAAAAACCATAGTGTACCAATTTTGAGACCAATACATTCAGTTGTTTTCTAAATATTACGAATTTTCAAAAATATTTTGTCAACTTTAACGCCCCATATCTCGCTTACTATTAACATTGTACCAGTGCATGTTTGTATCAAACGACTTATTTTTATCACCCCTTTATACAGTTCCTATATTGTCCATTAGTTATGGGACACCCTGTATATTTGAAATATAGTTCATAATATAGGTACTAATAATTAATTATTGTTTTCTGTGTACTTTTTAAATGTTATACTTATATATGCTTTAAACTGAAACATTTCTCATATATTTATTCGGGTAAAATTTCAGACATAAGTCCTTAAACTATTAGCCATACCTTTGTCCTCATTGGCCTTCCAAGTTTCGTCCTTAACGAAGTGGAATGCATCTTGTTGGGCGTTATGCACAATAAAAGTAAAAGGCAGTAAATATGATCTATTGAACACAGATGTGTAGACGTCTCTGTAAATTGCGTTTGCCGCCGGTACGCTGGACACGATAGCCTGTCCGGATTCAGTCTGCGAAACCAAAATGCCTCGCCCGAACGGCGGATCAGAAGCCGATCCGATTTTCTTCGGTACTAAATCCAGGACATCCACTTTTAGCGCAGATTTAGAAAACACCGACAATTTTTGCGCCGTCAACATTTTTCTAGAATTTACGTGCGCCAAAAATCCTGAATGAATTTCAACGGAAGAAGGTTGCATATTCAATTGGCTACTGATACCATTCTTGGACGGATTCCAGAAAGTTGGAAGATGCGATAAAAACGGAGGCATCGTACCGCCAGGAAGTTCGTCTGGGAAGAGTTGAGGAGCTAAGTTCTTCAAATGTATACCTATTTTCTTCAACCAATCGAGGTGATCTGTAAATATTACATTATTAAGGAAAATTATTGATGTAAATCTACAATTTAGCATACCTTGAGGTCTGGTTCTGTCCAGTTCGACGTTTATAGGATCATTTCCGTTGAATCGGTACAAGTGAAGATGAGTTGGTGTTGGAATTCGTTCCAAGACATTTTCCCATAAAGGCGACATCCATTGACCAATAAGAGGATCATAAACCTTTCCATTACTCATGTGAACCAAGGATGTTACCTAGAAAAATAAGAAAGTTAATATTCTATTTAAATTTGCTAATTTTGAATCTAAGATTTGTAAAGCTCATTTAAAATGTTTGTTAAAGAGTGATTATTAAAGAGGTTTGTAAAGCTTTAAATGATTTAGTAGCATTCCTTTTTGTATATGACATTTGGCATACACAACAGAAATGCAAATGAAACAATTTTCTTTAATAATTTGTAATTAAAAAATTTATGCTACGTTTAAAATAGAAGTGTTTTTTTACCTGATCCAAAATTCCTCCACAAAAATCTATTGGTAAATATAGGTAAGGATTTGAATCGTAAACTATGTGCCCGTACGGCGATCTCATTATTTCTCGTATTCCTTCTCCGTATTGGTTGAAAATCATTACAGGTGTTCCACATTGATCTGTAGCTACGTAATATTTATGTCGATAAACTTGGGAATATATCAAATGTCCTCTATTATCATAAACGAGAGACATAAGTTTACCGTCTCTCGGTGAATAAATCTGACTAACTTCGGTGGGTCTCAGGATATTATTATAGAAAAATTGTGTCACATTCCCAAAATTGTCTTTTCTAGCAGATAACCTGTAAAAATAAAATGAATATTAGTTTAAAGAGAAGGCATTAAACTCGCCTGGACATTCAGGTATATTTCCTTAATATTAATAGTGATAAACTATTTTAAAAAGAGGTTTTCCGAAGAAATGTAAATATTTTGTAAATCCATTAAAATTCAATTCTTAAAATTCTTACAAGTCTTCCCACCTCCCTCTTTAAAAAGTAGGTTTATTTAAATTTCCGTCAATTTATAATTATTATTTTATTATTTAACTAGTGAACTGCCAAGAGTGAGCTTTAAGTTTTATTCGAGATTTAATTTCTGCAAGTTTGCTATATAAAATTATACGTGTAGTATGGAACCATTTGTTTCTAATACCCAGCGTCGAAAAATTTCCTTAATTGTAGAGACGCTCAGTTTTGTTAAAAATGGTGTATTAAAAACTGGAGTAACACCATGGCACTATTGACATCCTACTTATGAAGGCAAACTATACATAATTGGAAGTGAGTTTTTGATTTGCAGGAAAGATCTAAATCATACACATGAGATTGATTCGAAGATAGCGACAAATTATCTCTGCTAGTGTGAAAAGAAAAGCCATCAAAGATTAACCACAAGGAGCTAGTTGCTATTAAAACTTATATTGAAACAATTTCAGTGAAAGATCAAATTTATATCAGAATGAAAGTTTTTCGTCCAGACAAGTGTGTCTATGGGTAATGTGACGTCACATACTTAGACGTTTTCATTCTGAACGATCTTTAGGTGTTTAGTTTGTATTGCATAGATAACCTTTATACTTAAAGTATAATAATCTCTCAATAATGTATAATTCTGTTAGTTCCTCTTCTTATGAATATTCATCATTAGATGATTCATCAACAACCCTCAAGAAAAACGTCTGATATAATATAACAGCACTTTGTGCTATATTTGTTATGTTTATATTAATTATACTTTATTATTATTATTATTACATAGAAATAAGGGCTGGGGTCATGGAGACCCATAAGCCCATTTACAAGATAAATGAAATAGTACCTACATTATAAAAATTGGTTTCGTAAATAAACTATAGACTAATAGATTGTGCACAACACTGATCAGTTTACAAACAAATAACTGTCTAGTTGGTTTTTAAAAACATTTATAGATGCAGAATTTATAATTTCCATTGGGAGGCTGTTCCATATACTAAAAATACGATTACACAGAAAATTTTGGCGTCTTATCGATAAAAAGGGTTCCTTCTTCACTTTCAAACTATGTCCACGTAGTCTGCTGTAATCATCTAAAATGAACAAGTGTTGCAAATCTCCATATCCATACTTTAAAATTCGGAAGGTGATAATTAAGTCACCACGGAGACGACGAGCTTCAAAAGTTGGTAGCCCTGCTAAAGAAAGTCTTTGTTGGTAATCTGGCCTTCTTCGTGTAAAAGATAGTCTGGTGGCCTTCTTTTGGATATTTTCGAGAAGAGTTCTATCGCGTACTAGTTCTGGGCACCAAACCGTTCCACAGTACTCCAGTAGGGGTCGAACATAAGTTTTATACAAACGAATAGACCCCGAAAATGATATGTTTTTAAAAGTTTTACTAAGTAAATATAACTTACTATTCGCTAACGTTTGAAATATGTTCCGACCAACTCAAATTTTCAGTAATTGTTACACCAAGGTCACTATATGATTTCACGGTATCCAGTAAATGCCCGTCTATCGAGTAAGACAAATGAGGGTTATTTTTCCCCAAATGTAAAACCACACACTTATCTCTATTTAGAGGTAACATCCAATCCGAACACCACCTGAAGATCGAATCTAAGTCACTTTGTAAGTCTTGCCCATTGAAGAGTGGGTCAGCAAATATTTTTGTATCGTCTGCGTAGAAAGCTTTCTTAGATTTGATATGAGATTCAAGATCACTGGCATACAACACAAATAGTAGTGGACCCAAAACAGATCCTTGTGGAACACCACTTAAAACCGGTTTTTTAGATGACAGCGACCTACCAACTCTAACACAAAACTCCCGGTTTGTTAAAAAATCATTAATCCACTCAAGAAGTGGTCCGCGAATGCCAAAATGTTCTAGTTTATACATCAATTTTCTTCTTGGTACTCGATCAAATGCTTTTGCAAAGTCTAAATATATTACATCCACTGGTCGTTTTTTATCTAATGCTGCTGTCCACTCATTAACACACCACAGTAAATTAGTCATGGTCGATCTACTTTTCACAAAGCCATGTTGTTGTGGAGGAATAATATTTTCTCGAAGTAAAAATTCTGAAAGACATTCTGTGATAATTGATTCCATAACTTTACAAATAACAGGTGTAAGGCTTATTGGTCTGTAATTATTAGGATCTAACTTATTTCCTTTTTTAAATATAGGTGTCACCGAAGCACTTTTCCAAATTGAAGGCAAAGAGTGTGCATTAAAAGATGAACGCATCATTAGTGATAGTGGAGCAGAGAGGACATCTGAGCATTTTTTTAAAAATAATGTAGAAATTTTATCGGGCCCTGGAGATGAGTTGTTTTTCAACTTGTCAATATGGCGCTGAATTATTTCAGGTGAAAAATCGATATAATCTATTTTGGGAATAACTCGTGGTTTACTGATTATAGGAAACTGATTTTGAGACGGTTCAACAGCAAAAACTTTAGAAAATGTATCAGCGAGAATGTTAGCGACCTCATACGTATTCTGACAAATCGTTTCATCATTCTTTTTTAACAGGGGAATGGACACCTTAGAAGACGTAGCAGACCTAACATATTTATACAGTTTTTTTGTGTCGTTGCAGCTTACAATGGATTCTTCATATGCCATTCTGGCTTCATTAATATACTTTTTTAAAATTCCTGTGTAGTTTTTGTGACTTTGTAAGTCACGTGTATCACATGTACGTTTGTATTTTCGCCATAATTTTCTTTTGTGTCTTATAAGTGATATCAATTCTCCGCTAATCCATGGCTTAAGTTTGTTCCTGTAGTAAGTTTTTTTTGTAGTGTTGAGTCTTTTGTAGTTGTCAATAATGTTTATGAAATTATTCCAAACTTCTTCCGGATGTTCTAGACTTCCCAGTAGTAACGGCCAATCAACATCACGCAATTGAAGAGAGAGGTTATCAAAATTTGTTATTTCATATATAACTGTATTTTCACTAAGATGATTATATTCCCTAATAAACTGTATATTTGTCGTAATAACTACATGATCAGAATTGCCGACTGGAGTGCGAATCACCGGATCTGTAAGCAATTGGTCATCATTTGTAAAAATCAAATCTAAAGTTGATGGCAAATTATTCATTCTGAAACGAGTTGGATTGGTAATCAATTGGTTTAGATTAGAGTTTTGAACAAAGTTTGTAAAAATGTTTCTCGCATTTGTTTGTTCATTGCTTACCATAGTCAAAGGCCAAGAGATATCGGCAAAATTGAAATCACCAAACAAGACAAGGTTTTCAAGATTTGAAAGGTATTCCATTTTTTCAATCAAGATTTGGTCATCTTCTAGGGCAGTTCTACCTGGACGATATAGGCACGCCAAGTGAATAACAAGTGAATTAAGAGAAATTTTTAAACATAAAAGTTCAATGTTAGGTACTACAACATCCAGATGAGCAACAGAAAAAGTTTCAGAAATTTCTAATGACAGGTATATGCACACTCCTCCCCTCTTCGATTCCTGCGATCAAATCTGTAAAGAGAGTATCCATCTATATTGTATAAATTGTCAGAATCTTTTTGTGTCAGCCAAGTCTCGGTGATTAGTATTATTTTAGGTTTTATATCCTGAATATAACATAATAGTTCATTAAATTTAGAATGTAATGTCGCTAAATTGGTATAAAAGCAGAGCCAGTCGCAAAAACAGGTTTTTTTAATATTATTGTCGAAAATTAGTAATTTTTGGTATACCACGTATATATTTTATTGTTAAATTCTGCTCTCCGTTTTCTTTTCTAGTCTCTAACTCAGATCGCAATTCTTTTAAAACGTTAACTTGCATAGGTGTCTTATCGTCAACAATCGATACATTTTTTGTTTTTGCTTTTTCTAAGAGTTTCCTTTTATTTCGTAGAATTTGCTTAGCTTCATACTCATTATTCATTACCATTTTAATCATTCTAGGAAATCTATCACCAACTTTACCTACTCTAAAGAAAGTAACCGGAGTAGCATTACATTCTACAGTCGATAAAACTTGCTGCAAAAATTTTTTGTCTTCATCTTTTTTAGTTTGAATATCCCCTGTGGATTCTGGTACGCCTCTGACAATAACATTTTTGGCACGATTAATACGATCGACGGCTTCATTGACGATATTTTCAGCAAATTGTGGTGACGAATTTTGGTCAGCGGATGATAATTTTGTTTCTAGATCATTGAATTTCGTTGAAATTGTCACTTGTCACTAATTAAAAATTAAACACATTAACAAATTAAGTAAACAAAATAGAACAGGTTATATAGCATAGAACACAACAGTTCGCGTAATGTTTGCATAGATAACAGGTAGTTGGGCTGTTCTGCGCATGTCGGGTGAAATTCGCCGTAGTCTCGAGTACGGCGAAAAGTTGTCGTCCCAACATTCTTTTAAACCCATTCTGAACGGTGCGAAATAAACGCTTGGACAAAACGCCCAATGAAACTGAACGATTCTGGGTAAAAGGTTGTCGTCCGGACGTTCATTCTGAACGCACCCCTGTCAGCCCCTGCGGTAAAAACGTCAAACTTCAAACATTTTGCAGGTTAAAAGAGGGTGGCTAAAAAAGTTTATTTTGTTTTTACTTATTTTGTGCGATTATAATGGATATCATAGTCATGAATCCTAATGTGTATCGATGGTGTGCGGTTCCACAATGTAAGAATACATCAATAAAAACTCCGAACAAGATATTTGTTTACGTTCCAATGAAAAAAATAGTTAGGTAATAGCTTTTAACGAGAAAATATCACATGAACTAAGCAAAGCCAGCAAACAACAAAATAAATTCAAAACATATGTTCGAACCATAGATAATGAATAGAAAACATCAAGGTCAAACCGAAATGTCAACAATATTTACGAAAATACGACGTCACGCTCTTCTGATTGGTGTTTCAGCTAATATGGCGGATTGTTAAACTTAGTGCTTATATTTTTACTAAAATAAATGTAATCACACATGTAATATAAAAATGAGTAAATTCTTTAGAACCTTCGTATCTTATATAATTATAACAAATCAATATTTTAGTGATTCTTACTGACTGTCATCATGCCTATTGTTTACTTGTTAGTGACAGATTAAGTAAGATTATAATTTTTCACGTTTTAGCAATATACAGATTTTAAGTCAAAGTGATAATATATGTGTAGATGGAACATTCACATACTGAGCTAAATTTTTTTTCCAAATGTTTAGTAAATATGTCTTAATGGACATTATATTCCCCTTACTTTTTGTTTATTACCCAATAAACGGAAAGAGACCTATGAATCCGTATTTAAAATTTTGCGTGAAAAATGTGTCGCTTTAGGATTTAATTTTAGCTCTAAAACAATTCACATTGATTTTGAAATGGCATTCCACATGCATGCTTCTCGGTATGGAAAGAGTCAAAAATTGTTGGTTGCCGGTTTCGTTTAAGGCAAGCATGGTTTAGGAAAGTTCAAAAATTGGGCTTAGCTTAGGAATATAGGGACAAAGATAGTGAAGTTGGACAGTGGTTGCATTACATATTTGGCTTAATTTTTCTAGAATCTAACGAGGGTGTTCGACTTACTCCCCATCCAACCAGAGAATAAAAAATAACAAAATTTTTAACTACCTAGTATAGATACTTATATTTCAAACGAATCCAAATTTCCTCCTAAATGTGGTCTGAATTATCTGATGTCATTAAGAGAAAATTCATTAAAAATTTAATAGAAGCTTTTATTTTACGTATCCTTAAATTTTTATTTTTATCTACGTAAATGATAAAAACTAATATATAAAAAATAGAAGACTATAAAAATTGTGAAATATCTTGATTAGAATTTGTTAAATGTTTGTATTATTTATCTAATATTAATTAATTTTAAATTTATCGAAATAAATATGTTAAAAAATGTGATTTTGTGTTTTTATGTTATGATTGAAATTTTCTTAAATAAATTAATTTTTCAAATTGTATTTGATCATTATTTTACTTGTAATCTTTTTACAGGCGATTTTAAGACTTTTATTATAGTACCTTATTTTTTCTTAATGGTGGGATTAAAGTATAGGCCAATTTAGTTAGTAAATATCTTTTTTAATCTCCAGGCAAGTTTACGTGCACCCTTTCAAAGAATGAAATAATTGTACACATTTTAAACTCAAATGTTTAGATACTTTAAAATAAATATATTAAATATTTTTTAATTTGTTTCTTTTTTATATTTTTATCAAGTGGTCTTATAGATAGAAAACGATATGTCTATTTATATAAATTTAAACTACAATATTTTTATCAAAAATTAACATATATATTCTATTCATATTTTTATTAGTCACATCCATAATAAAACTATTTATCTGTTTGAATACATATTATTTAAATATTTACCTGTCCATGTGGTCATAATAATATCTAACATCAAATCTGCCTCTTTTTGTTGCTCTTGTAAGCAATCCTTTGGAGTTATAATGAAACTTTTCTTCCCTTGCATTTTGCACCACTAATCCTCTGTTATCGTATTTATATTGTCCTTCGCCGAATTTAATTATCCGATCCATAGGATTATATTCCATAGGAATAGTGTTTCCCCTAAAATAAATTAGCTGTTTAACTAAAGACTTACATAATAAAATACTCGTCAAAAGTTAGGAATATTATCAGAAAATTATTTAAAAACAAAAATATTCCAAAGTAGTTAAATGAACAAAAATAAAGATCACTGCATTTCCTTTGTATCCAAAAACTACAAACTCAGAAGTTGCGTAAAACAAAATAAAAATAAAATTGACAGTAACATCCGATTCAAATCCAACAAAAAAATTTTAATAGGTAGTGTGCCATCCACGAGCCTGAATAACTGCTTGGCGACGTTTTCGCATACTTTTGCTAAATTGTTAAACAAATCTTTGGCTGACTTGCATCCAAAGATGAGCTAATAAGTTTCAGAGCATGGCTTGTGTGCATCTAATGTTCTCTGTAGTAGATCCCAAGCATTTTCATTGCAATCAAGGGTAATGGCAAATGATAGTCATATAATAAATTCTACCCAACAATGTAACAGTACCTCCTCAAATTGGATGAATTTACTGGACAGGTCAACTGTTTTTAGATCTCCTAGCGAGACCCAATCTAGTCTAGCGTTTGTATTTCTTGGTGAAGGGAACCCTTCTTAAAAGACTCCTTGATCTTAAATTGGCCTCAGATAACCTTCGACGTAGAATTGCTACTGAAATCGCAGTTTTCGTCGCATTAAAAATGTGTTTAGGATTCTACAGGTATTAAATGGGGTTCTTCTAGCTAGTTTCCCATTTCTCAGCCTTTCTGGAACATTTTCGGTTTCATTAAAATTATTAAATAACCTTTGTCCACTTGCCTATCCCCAGCCTGGATAATAACAATGGCAATATTTGCTCGTGCAACACTTAACTTCCTTCTTTACATATCTAAATAATAAAAAAGTTCAAAAATAAAATTCTGTACATTTCAAAAATAGACTGAACGATTGGTAGTTCATGCGCACTGTTATTGTAAATATTTCCCAACCAATAATTCTCTGTAAACAAAAAAAGTATTTAATTGGACTGTACTTCCATTTGAAATAAAAATTACCAGATTATTGCGATATCTAATATTTAATTTGAAAATTTCACACCTCTCCTTTTTAACCAATAAGATGCCTTAATTTTGACTACTTACCATAGCAATTTAAAAAATTTTTTCGTGGAGCCACAGTATTTAAGTGGAAATTTTTTGACAGCTGAATCCTCAACGTACAGACGGTGCAAACGTTTAAACTAGTAATTCTGAGGCTTTGTCACAGACGTCAGATTGGATTAATAATTATTTTCCAAATTGTACTATGACATTTTCTTAACAAATACCACGCAAGCTTAAATTATTCCTGGAAATTTTCTCTCGGGTAAGAATATTTTAAAAAAATTATATAATAAAGGCCGTATTGGGCTAGAAAATAATCAATATGTAAACCTCTAACCCAAGAAAATATTTAGACTGGTAAAATTACAACATCTAAAATTGCGGCTTGCGATTTTCTTTCTTCCTTAAAATTAAAATTATTCCAAAGGTGGGAATACGTCTGAAAGGAATATAGATATTCCGATGTGAGATCACATAGATATTAGGTATTTTCTATAACCTAATATATCTTAACTATCCTGGTACATAGTATTTACAATAATATTACATTTGGACATGCCTGCAACCCAAAACATTTATTTAACCTTAAGGTTTTAGACAGAGATCGATCTGAATATTGTACAGAAGAATACCTAGACCTTCTTCTTAATTTCAGCGTGTCTATCAAGCCCCCTTGACTTTGGCGATCAGCAGGGCAAAATTATTCTTATCTCTTCTCAATTCACGAACTGCATTTGCTTTGTTTGCATTACCGTCTACGGTATTTTGAGTATGCGTCTATATAACCACCTTTCAAAAGCCTCTAAGCGATATTTTTGAAGTCTATCCTTCGATGACATTCAAGAGGACTGACCATATGTAACATTTAATCATCCGTTTTCCGAGTTGAAGTTTTAAGTTATCGTTAAAGATAACAAAAATGTTGTACGAGCTACCTCAATTCTATATTTTAAATCTTTATCTGAATCCAGTTGTTCAGTAATGTAGCAACCAAGATGTTTGAAGTTTGATACTCTTTGAATTATTTGTTCCTTTAATTGTAATTGTGTACCATGGTGCGGCAACCGACTAAATACTTTAGAGCAGTTAACGTTTAAACCCATCTCACGTCCACCTTTGTCGATGGCGTTCAAAAGGCATTGCAGTCCATTCAAGTCTTCACACAATATAACTGTATATAGTCTAGGAGGAATCGGCGCATGAGTACAGAAAACTATTCCACCTCAATTTTTTTATGTGATCCTTTTCAAATTGCCCTCCTAATGATATAAATGCATGTTGCCATGGTGCAACCCGGTGCCATATTGTTTAAACCGAAATTGTTTAAACAATTAAAAGTAATTGTTATTTTTCAACCGGACAAATTTTTTTTATATTCTTCATTGAAATACCAATAGAAAAGGTCCTATGACTTTTAACGATAAAGTTAATATTTTTAAAGATATGAATTTTTAAAATTCGAAAAATCTCAAATTTGGGTACTTTCGACCCATGAAAAATTAATTTAAAAAAAAACATAATGTCTAAGTAATATTTTTTTTTAATTCTCTCTGCAGTTGTGCAGAGCTTGCTAAAAGATTTTTTCCGAGTAAAGATTAACTAAAAGTGGGGAACGTATGCATCCTTGTCTGACTCCTCTTAAGACTTTGCATTGTTCTGTCGATATACCGTTAATTCAGACACCCGCTTTTTGTCGCCATTATAAACTTTCGATAATTCTTACGGCGCGACTAACAACTCTTTTTAACTTGTGTTGTCCTCGATCGAATGCTCTTTCTTAAGACGGCAAATACATCTTTGCGTTGGTCCCGGCATGTTTGCATTAAATATACAGGGTGTCCCGAAAATAATGGTCATAAATTATACCATGAAAACCCACTTAACTATATACAAAAAAAGTTACAGGGTGCTAAAGTTAAAAATTTAAATAATTTTTTTTAACATTACTACAAAACGGTTTAACGTTACTGTATGAAATTTTATAGGAAATACTAGTAGAAAATACCCAATAAATTGGAAACAGTTGCATTCAATTATTTTCATTTATTATGGATTTTCAGAGGGGATCAATAAAACCCCTTTCACCCCCAACTTTTCTTAGGGCTATAATTTAACAAAATATGGACCGCCTCTGGAATCAAACGTCCTTTTCTTTTTGTATCTCTCTGTATTTCTTTGTAAATATTTTATTATGGAATATACAGCCACCCTTTAAAATGTCAATTTCAATATTTAATATTTAAACTACATTTTCACAAATATTAAAAACATATTTATTATTAAATTACAATTTATAAACCAACAAGATATTTGCCTTAACTCAAGTGTTCAATATGACCTCCTCCTTCCTTAAATTACAATTTATAAAATAATAAATAGAAGTAAAATAATAAAAATCTAATGAAATACATAATTTTAATTAATGTTATTTACAAGTTATTTCAAATCCGCTACGTATGTAGAATACACTACCTATTAATTATTACATGTAAAAATTAGGTAGTCTCTGATTGATTACTCTCAGGGTATTTGTTGTTGCTTTTTTGGCATAAGTAAAAAAGTTTTTCTAGTTAATAACTCAAAATGAATATGGTGTGGCGACTGCAAGGCGCTATGCTGATAAGTTCCAAGCATGAGAAAGATAGCGGCTGAATTAAGAGTACCTCGTATGAAGGTATGGAGAACAGTTAAGGACCAGTTACTTCACCCCTTCCATATCTCAGAAGCTGAAGGATGGAAGAAAGCCGAAACATGGTGCTAGAAGAAGAGTGGGAGAAGGAGATTATAGAAAAACTATTTACGATTGAAGAAGGAAAAGGGAGGTCATGAGTCGAGAAGGGCGGGATTGTTGGGTGGCAGGTAAAATAAGGGGAGTAATAAAGAGAAGTAGGAGGTAGAGGAGAAGAGGAGAGGCATCAAGGTAAGTAAAGCCCCTGGAGTGGATGGCTTGAAAGGGGATGTAATAAAAAGGTTACTGGAGGAGAATGGGGAGTATTTCTGGGAGCTCTTTAACAAAGTACTGCGGGAGGAAGAATTCCCGGAGGTATGGAAGGTGGCCAAATTATACTTGTTAGGAAAGCGGGTAGGGAAGGAAAGCGGACAGGAGACTACAGGCCCATCAGTCTGCTGTGTGGTATGAGTCAGGTGATGGAAGAAATAATAAAAGTAAGAATTGAGGAAGACGTAAGGAGAAATGGGGGTTTTAGAGAAAACCAGCATGGGTTCACGAAGGAAAAATCGTGTATCTCTGCACTAGGTAGGGTGGTGGATCCATGCGAGGATAAAGCCACTACTACAGGTGCAGAGGGGGATTTTGTTGAGAGTGGTAAAGGGGTACTGGACAGTGGGTGCATTAGCAGCAGCTGTGCTGTCAAGGTCATACCCTTTGGATCTGATGGCTAGGACAAAGAGGCAGCGGTGGAAGGTTGCCACAAAAGAGGAACCTCAAGATTGGATGGGTGAGAAGGTGGGAAGGATATGAAGGTGCATTAAAAAGGGCGATTGGGAGTAGGAGTGAGTGGATGGACCGAGAGTTTAGGGAGGTAAACTACCTTTTTACCCAAATGCTCACTGGGCTTGGGTCAAGAGTGGGGTATCTACACAAGATTGGGAAGAGAGAGACTGATATTTGCGTGAGATTTGAGGTGGAGGATGATGAGGGTCATGTGTTTAGATGTTGGAAGAACAAGGAGTAGATTTAGACTCGGGGTAGCAGTGTATTGGGAGAATATGCTGGAGATAATGTTGAGAGGAGAGAAAGAATGGGTAGAGGTTAGCGAAGTTGTGGAAAAAATGGTTAGGAGAAGGGAATCTTCTGATGGCTAATAGTATAAATGGGCGAAGAGTGTTAAGGGACCACCGCCCATCTTGAAGTATGCTAGGGTAGTGATTCCGAGGTGGGTTTGGTTGGTAGGCATCCTCTCGAAGGTGAGTCCAACACTGTTGGGTTCTGGATAGGGACCCATCGAACATTAGTTTCCCAGCCCGATAAAAAAAATCTCAGAAGTTCAAGAATTACTTCCCGAAGTAATGGGAATGGGATTTTGTGATTGGCTTTTAGAAGAAAATAGACGCAACATAAATTTTATAAATAATATTTTATTCACCGACTAATCTACTTTCACAAGAAATGGAGTTACTAATCACCATAACACTCACATCTGGGCTGATGTAAATCCCAAAGTTAAAAAAGTGCATCATTATCAGGTTAATTTTAGAGTAAACATTTGGGCTGGAATAATGGATAACTATTTGATAGGGCCAATGTTTCTTCCAAACAAATTAAACGGGGAACATTATTTATCATTTTTACAAAATGATCTACCAATTTGTTTAAAAAATGTCCCATTAGCAATTAGACGAAAAATTTATTTTATGCAAGACGATGCGCCACCACATTTTAGTAACGCCGTTAGAGCTTTTTTATTTCGAGAATATCCAGAACTTTGGATTGGAAGGGGGCTAGATGCACCAATTGAATGGCCACCGCGCGGTCCATGTTTGAATCCATTAGATTTTTGTTTCTGGGGATATATGAAAGAAAATGGTTATTCGGTGGAAATAACCAGTGAGGTTTTTTTTTTGGATTTTAAACAATTTTCTGGAATTTCTCCGGTTGAATAAACGTGATTGAAAAGTTTGACTAATATTCCTATGTCATTTTCATTTAAAAGCTTTGTAATCTCTTTTGGAATGTTGTCAGGGCCAACAGCTTTCAGGATTTTTGCCAATTTTTAGCATGCAGTACTTTATTATTTTCGGTCCTTCGCTTTCATCCAATGCATTTGCTCTTCTGGTCTAGAGTCGTTATAAAGTTCGTTTATATACATATACATTAATACACCTAGACCATATATTTTTCAATTCCCCTAAAAATAAATAACCTCCAACAAACTAATAAAGGATTTAAGTATGTAAACATAAAATTCCAGCTTCTTGGAATATTCAGTACTTATCCTTAAACTAAGGTAGTATATAATTGTATAATCCAGGTTTTAAGAGGTAGTAAAATAACGATGTAAATCGTTAAAAGTCAGCTATTTTGGAACCTATGTTAAACCAATTGCATTTCTTCTCCTTTTATATCGTTGCCTAGTGTTGTATGCACTTTTTAAAAATGCTTTGATGAGCCTTTACGGGAGAAGAGAGTAATCCTGTTAATTACAGTTACTTCTGTTTAATATTATATATTAGTTTAAGACAATATCCCGTCAATATTGGCGTACTTGTTGAGTCTGACTGTGTGACTGAAGTCTCTACGCCACAAACAAAAAAAAAGAATGGACTAATTATTACCAAGACAAAGTATTCTCTAAGGTAAGAAAATATCACCAAAGTTTATGGATAAATATAAGGGAAGACCTTTTGAATATGAAATAAAATAAATCTTTTAAGGTTATATGTCTGCAGTAAAATATTTTGCGTATATTTTATTACCTGTATGTCAAGGACAGCATATTTCCATTGTCGTCATATCTAAATCCCCATGGCTCCTGAGCTTCAACCCCAAGCAACTGTCCGTCGCAATCCCATGTGTAATTCTTGACATTTGTATAAGTGTTTACGCCCACATTTTTTGTATAGGTTCTCGTTTGGGATATCCTCCTATAAAATTATATGTAAGTTAAAGAAAACAACAATATTAGAGATAAATACGGTTAAAAGACAGTACCAGTACAACTACGGTACCATATCAGGATTTGATTTTTCGAAATCTGAGAGATAATTTAAGAAAGATATACAAGGTAACAGTTTAGTGAATAATAACCAAAACAGAATTAAGTGCGTTTTAGAGAATTTATTTATTAAAAAAAGTTAATTAAATTAAATGTTTTGTCATATTATTTATTTATTTATAATTCTCGTTAAAAACGAAAAACAAAATATTCTAAATATCGTATTATGAGTAATCCTTTACCTAAGAAGATTAAAATATGATGATTTAATGACTTTTCCTAGCTTCCAACTCCAAAATTGATATAATCTTAGATTTAATTTTTGCTTGCATAAATCCACCTCAAATATTAAAATAACATAAAGTATTACAAAAAAAAGTGAATAATAGTCTATTTAAGTAGAGTTAGATGTATTTATTGTTTGTAAATATAAAATAACCTATTAAATAATAAACTAATGTAAGTATTGCATAAAATTTTATTTATATTCAAAACATTGTGAATTATTTACATTATTATAACGTAATAAATCAGCTGAAAGCAAAATCATTTTGATTATTGCATTTACGCGTTCTTTATACTTGCTAACAAATGACTAGTCCTGCTTGCACTAGTTCCGTACAGTGCAGTGGATTATGAACTCAGTACAACAATAAAGAACAAACCAACCTATTATGACTACTGTTTATATTTTTTATATATATATATTTTATATTTTTCAAAAACCTAAAAAAAATTAAAAAATCCAAGTCTTTACGAGGGGACTTTATTGAATTGCAGACATTCTATATATTTTGTTTACATTTAAACAAGCAAACGTTGCGCGAAAACCGGTAAATATTTTACCAAATAAAATCAGCGACTTACCCGTGTATGTCGTGACTGAACTCCATACGAAATACTTCCATTCCGTGAATGGTTAAAGCGAGTTTTGTTTCCAAAAATCTAGAGTTGACTGTACTAGAAAACAACGCTGTACCATCATACACATTAGTTTCGTTTATTTTCAACTTAATTATTTTAAATGGCCCAATCATTTCTAACGACCCAGTCTTATGATTGTAGCCTAAGTTATGCTGAGGTAAATTTTGACCCCCGATTCTGCCTTGAGCAGTGATCAGTCTATAATTATTGTCATAGTCGTAGGTGAATTTTGCGTTGCTCAAGCCGGTTTTGGCACCGAAATCTATTCGCTCTTCCATAAGTAATGCGCCTGTATATTGATAGTCCCATCTGTATTCGATGTCTGCTTCGACGTGATTTACCTGGCTTGGCAAACCAGACGTTTCCGAATACTGATAAACAGTTTTACCGTCTCCATAAACTATTTCTTTTACTTTACCGTTGTCAAAATACCTGTAGACTATTCTAGCGCCTTCGCCAGGAAATACTGTTTGTAGAAGTCTTCCGGCATTAGAAAAGTGTTGTAGATAAGATTTGTTGCTGCCTGGAGGTGTGTACGTAGCTCGTAAAAATCCTAATGTAGGTTGGAGGCTGAAAGAATGTTTGGTACCGCTGGGGAGAGTGACGTGTCGAAGACCGCCGTTGTCGTCGTAACTTAAAGAGAAACTCCTTTGGCTCGCCAAAGTTATTTTCGATAACATGTTAGTTTCGTCGTAGGCGAAAATTTGAGTACCATCTAAAGGACTTGTCACTTCAGAGAGTAGTCCGTGTCTGTCGTAGTTATATTTTAATTCAGATACTCCCCATTTCCAACTGTCTATTCTGTTGAAGTGATCATAAGTAATATTCAAAACGTCTCCTCCGTTGTAAGGAGTATATAATAGAGGTAAACCAGCGGGATCGTAACTGATGGTTAAAAGAGGAAGTTTATCAACATCAAAAAACGTTTCTTTGCTTGTAAACTGATCAAATTCGATGCCCAAGATCTTGGTATGATTAACAAAAATTTCTCGGTAAAGAGTTTGTTGAGGATTTCTCACGTCTCCAACAAGACTAAAGGAAGTGGTCATTACGTTTCGAATATTGTCACCAAACGTTGTAGTTTGTTCGGACCATACAGGAAGAAGTTCAGCTTCTATAGGTAAAGAAGCTTCTAATAGTGGATGTCTAGCAATAGCACATACTTTTAATGAACCTTCGTATGCCGATTTTACTGCCACCGTGGAATTATTCAGCGTTACGATCTCAGTTACTTCTTTTCCTAAAAATATGTAAATAAATTATAAGTTGTTTTTTCAAAAAAATGCTGTACTTACTGTCAATGTTCAAAACGTGTTTATGAATTTTGCCTTGTATGCTTAAAACATAGGGTGGTCGAGAGACGAATACTTCTAAGCTTCCACTGTCTGAAATTTTCGATGTTAATTGAAGTGTTTCTCCGCTGGGAAGAATAACACCTGTACTTCTTCCTAACCAATCATAATTGTATATAACCGTTTCGCTTCCCTAAAAGTGCATAAGAAAATAAAAAAGGATCCTCAGTTAGACTTAGACACAGTTTTTCATTTTAATGTGTGCCAATTTGTCAATATTTAGAAATACACAGACTATATTATATTATTTAACAAGCATATAATGGTATGAAGTTTACAACACCAGCCGTAAGCGAATGTTTTGTAAATTATTTGAGTGAATAATAGCCATTATATGCAAGTAGAATACTATACTTTGTCCACGACTTTCAAATAAAATTTACTAGTAATTTACTTTGGGACGGGAAGCTATCACATACACACGAACATGGAACCCGGTTTATTTACAATATTTTATATGATCTTTGATTGCTATTCTCGGCAATTTTCTTTGTCTTTGTAGTCTTTTTGGTTTATATTTTGGAAGTGATAAATAATAAGTATTTAACAAAATAAAATGCAAATTTATAGGATATAGTTGATGAAGGTATTGGTAAGTTTTATCTGATCTCTCATGCCTTCGTATGTTTTTAATGTTATATTTTATTTTAATAAATTTACATTTCTTTTGTAACTATAATTTTAAATATTATTTTGTCCTAAAATAAGTATTAGTTACATGAAAACTTAAAAATCAAACTGTATAAAAAGTATAAAGAATATTCTCTTAGTTTAGACATATTTGGATCATATCGATCTTCAACTTTAAGTTTAAGGGGAACGGATAATACTAGATTAATGAAAGGCTTTTGGATACTTCTGAATTTAACTAAAATATTTTCAAATTTATAGCACTTGACACCAACTTCACTATTTTAAATGGAATACTACATTTTTTATTAGTAACACGATTAATTTTAAGGGGCATTATGTGTAAGGTACCAGGTACCTATTATTATTATTTCAATTAATTCATTAATAAAATTTTTAAATTATTACATCGTTTTGCACCCAATGGCCTAAATTATAAGCTATAGCGTTTAAATAAGAAATTAATTATACAGGGTGGTCATAACATTGAGTTAACTTAAGAAAACGACGATTCCTTTTTCATTCTTAATTCATCTTCAGTTTCATTTAGACCTAAATCGATAGACTTATCGCGAAAATTCGATCACTAGTGGTATTAATATTGACAATTCCATAATTACTTTGCATAGGTAATAATGATAGAAACTGTCAAATCATATAATGAGAAAGGTCCAAATCACTCTATTTGAGTAAAATTTGAGAAAAATAATAAAAGTTATTTGTATTTAGTTGTATTAGGTATTTATTTTATGTAACAAATTTATTAAAAATGACAGACAGTTTTTCATTTATGAGCTTTAATAAATATAATTGATTTAAAACAAAAACCAACAATAATGAAAGAAGGAAATCCAAATTAAAATTTTGGTATTAGAAAAACCTAATTTCCGCCTAATTTCTTACAAACGCATAAAAATTGATTTAGGAAAATAAAATACAAATTTTTCTATGAGAAATCAAATAAAATATAAAAATGAGGGCTGCAATCTAAAAAAAAAGAAGAAAACATCCTTTTCTCAAGTTAAAATTTAACTCAATGTTGTAACTGACCGCCTTGTATAATTAATATGATATTTAACGTATTTTGCGAATAAATAGTGAAAGTTTAATTTAACCGTATTTAGTTGTTTACTGTTCTTAATAAGATGGACTTTCACATAGTACGGGTTAGTACAATACATTTTACTATAACTTATAATTTAAAACTTAAATTTTATCAATGAATTAATTTAAATAATTCATATTTTAATAAGCATCTTTTTGGCAATTTTTTTAAATACCAAATTTCATTTATCTAGTATTATCCGCTCCCCATAAACTTCTGGTTGAAGGTCGATATAGGACAGCCTGTATATTTTTTGTTAAATACATAATTTTTCAAGGTCATACTTTTCTCCAAAAATTTCTACCCAATTAAAGTTTAATATTACTTTAAATCATAAAAAACAGTAGTTAAAAATGGATCAGTCATTTTTTACTTACCCTCGAACGACTGGCTAGCAGCCCCGTATTCATATCATAATCCAACTCTATGTCCGCTCTTCCTTTTTCGCTCAATTTAATTAAATAACCCACTCCGGAAATCTTAAGCTCAGACTTGTGGTCTTGAGTGTTTTCGATGGAACTAACGGCATTGCTGTAGTCTCTTAGGAATTGGATTTTATTACCCGAACTATCGGTAACTGTCGACAATTTACCGAAACTTGTGTTTTTCGAATACAGAAACGTATATCTTGTTTTATCAGATGCCAGGTCTTTTGTTGCTACATGCTGACCGTATCGATTAAAAACGTACACTTCTCCCGCTGAAAATAATTATTTAAATTTTCAATTAGAGTCCACAACATCTAAACATTTTTAATAATATAGAGTATTCTGTAGCTTTTATTGACACACTGTAGAAGAAATACATCTACCCTGTCACCCCATTAAACTCTCATTACTTTTTTCTTTGTTGCGCTTATGCAGACGTTTTTAGAAACTTACCTGCTGGATATGGGATTCTAAATTCTCCATTTTCGTCATGAGTTGGCAGATAATGTTCTAGAGACAGTATGTGCAATGAGCCTTGATCGGCAACGTATAATACTCCTCCTGGAGAGACAGCTAAAGCTGAAATGGCTTGGAAACGGGCGTTTGACGATAACAACGTTTCAGCATTACTAGTAGTTTCTTCAGTATTCGCACATAAACATGGCGGGAGATCTGGGGATCTTCCTAAGGGATTAGGTGTTGTTATATTAAGGGCACAATCGCAATTCTTTTTCGTTTTTTCCGGAATCTTTCCAGCGAAATGAGTTATTTTACCTAAAAATATATCAGTGGGTTAATTTAATACAATATAAATATAAAAATAAAGAATAATTTACCTGCTGTGTCTATAAGTCGTATATAATAAACGCTGTGGGTGTCAGACTCCGCCACGTAGATGTCTCCATTGGGAGCAAATGCCAGTGCTAAGACAGTTCCCAGAACATTTTCGGCTACTTTAGTACTATTATCTTCTCTATGACAATGCAAAGGAGTACCAGCTACTACCTTTACCTTTAAATCAACTGTCAATTTAAAAATAAGTCTGTCATCGATAAAATGCAAAGAACCGTCTAAAGGACTAAGAGCGAGTCCTGTGGGCCATTGGAGTTGAACCTAACATTAGATATATCGTAAATATGATAAAACAATAAAGAAAAATATTCAGTTACCTGTGTAGCCTCTATAGCACCTTTACATGGAATAGGCGTCCAACGGTTATGGTGTCCATGGTTTCCAATTAAAGTGTGGATAATTCCTTTGGGATCGACCGCTCTAATATTAGTACCATCAGCAATGTACATGGTACCGTCAACTGCGATTGCAATACCCTTCGGGTGAGCCAATCTAGCGTTTTTAGCCGGACCTTCATCTCCACAAGCTGATTCGTCACCAGGTATACATCGTTCACCATTACCGACAATCTGTAAAAATATCCATTAGCTTTTTTCGTAACGGTATTCACTATTTTAAAATATATATATGAAGGGTTAAAACATTCTGCAAAATATTAATACTATTTAAATAAACTTTATTATTTACCGGTTCACTGTTAATGCTAGGATCTTGAACAGGTTCTAGCATAAGTACTTTTAATATTTGATGTTTTTCTGGATCTGATACGTACAGACGTCCATCAGCAGGAGATACAGTTAGATAATATTGATAGGCCACTTGCGTAGCTCTGAAATACATTTCACATATTAATATGACTGCACGTTAATGAGACAAGTTAAAAAGAATAATAGTATATTAAAAAACGCATTTCATATGGCTTTCTGTTATGACACGAGTTCAAGATTAAAAAACGAATCGCGAAGCGATGATGACGTGTGTCAGCCATATAAAATAAGTTGTTTATAATATTTTTTATATTTTGCCATTTTATCATTTTTTAAATTAATTTATTATTTGTATGTAAGTTAAGAAAATTTTGATTTTAAAAAGTATATGTTGGTAGCACTGTGTAATTTATAACATTTGACAGTTTTGAGTTTAAATTATGAAAGGTTAATGTTTTAAAATATTTTAAAATGAATACTACCACCAATAATAATATATTATATAAGTAAAAGATGCTATTCATATTCACAAATACTTTCTTAAAGAACAATATAAAATTAATAACTTGCTATTTGCCACAAATGTCATTGTTAATAGTCCTGTCATTAAATACTTCACTCATGTTCCAAACCATTTAAAACAAAAATCTGTGTGCGTAAAAGTTACATTACTATACGTAAATGCGTTTTTTAATGAAGGTTTTTATAAGTGCAAAATATAAAAAAAATAAGAAAGGAAAAAACCAATGTCAATGTCACCAATCAATTTATTCATAAAAATAGTACTGTTGTTACAAAGCTACTAGTTTCGGTCTGAATTAAAAGACCATCATCAGGCTAAAAAGAATACAACGGGAAACATCAGAAAGAACATTACATAAATTAAGTAATCTTACCTGTATGTAGTACACAGATTTCAATCAATTGGAATGTATTGTGGTTACAAATTTTACTATCAAATTGAAGTTATTAATGACATTGAATAATAATCATATGCATAATAGTTATATACAATAAGGTGACATGGATAATAATAATAAAAATTGATAAAATGGTTATGAAAAGGTAGAAATTAATTAATCAATTCCATCTCAATTAGATAGAATTGAGGAAAAGTCCATTAATAGAGGACAATTACCTCCAAAGTATAAAATACGTGGAGGAGGAGAGTTACAAGAATTAAAAGTTCCACAGGCACCCTTATAACGGGAAACTGTGGGGTTTATAGTAGAAAAGTTACGAAATAGAAACTCGTAGTCTATTTTATAGACATGAGGGGAAAAAAGATAGGTTTTACACCAATAACCTACCTGCACAATAATTGTGCAGAGTATAGGAAAATAGGTATAAAAAACCAAAGTAAGGTCAGAAAACCTTATAAGTGGATACGGGAGGATCCATGACCCAAGATAATAAATCAATATGAACGGAATTAACCACATCAAAAGATTTAGGAACACGTGAAGCGCACAGTATAAATGGAAATGGAGATGCTGATGATAAAACATACAATATAAGAAATCATGAAACATGAAACAACAAAAGTTTAGACATATGTCATAGTTGACATAAGTCAGAAGTGTTAGTGTAAACCACAGAACACATTGACAATCGTAGCAGCAAAGGCAACAAAATTACCCAGAACAGACATTAAAACAATAAATAAATTGTAACCACAAACAATCCATTACAATATAAGTTATGAATTCACAATATCTAAATTAGAGAGATTGAAATGATCAAAAATATATAACAATAACTTGATGAATGTAAATGTTTACGAAATTCAATAACATCTATGATCTAAAGATACATACAGCATAAAAGAAGAAGACTCTATTGACAATTGAAATCAATTAAAGTAACTGAAGTATTGTTTTGTTTGAGAATAAAAGCCTTTTTAGCCTGATGATGGTCTTTTAATTCAGACCGAAACTAGTAGCTTTGTAACAACAGTACTATTTTTATGAATAAATTGATTGGTGACATTGACATTGGTTTTTTCCTTTCTTCAACTACCAAGTCACTTTTGAGAGATGGATGATTTACTTCGTTTATAAAAAAAATATTTAAGTACGTTATCTGCCAAAATAAACAGTATCGAAATTAAGAGGACTATGAAATTGCACACGAAAGTTGCATTGGTTGCATTTATCATATTTGGTATACTTGTCATTAGTTGTCAACTTGAAATTACATTACGGTGAAAATCTTTGTCTTTATTATTCTCTCTACCAAAGAAAAAGTTTTTTTGGTCACATGGAGTTGGACAGAATAATGACCCATGTTTAAAACAAGTGTCAGAAAGATATCCAACAACAATGGTGTAAAGAGGTTAAAAAAGGCTATCTCCAGTAAATCATAAATACTAGCAGATGTTGAGATATTTCTTCCCACTGGTAGTGTAATACGTCAACCTAAAGGCTCTCCAGGTCGCCGAAGAACAATTTGTACCAATGCTAATGAAGGGCAGTTGTTTGTCTGAAATAGAGGGAAGACGAGGCGAGAAATCTCGAATTTCGATAATCACGTGAAACTCTAAGTCGAACGCTCCATAAATTTGCTCGGTAACCTTTTTGGTGGCAGAATAATTATTCGTCGCACAGACTTCGAGTACCCACCTCTTTCACCGGATTCCATATTTCGTTAGGAAAATCCGCCAAAAATTGTTGGAGAAATACGGCAAAGAATAATGACTTATTTTCAACACCACTTTTAATATTCATTCTTAAATATATTTTTTTATATTCGGTACTGTTTATTTTGAAGGATACTGTATTACCAAACCCTTTTAAATTAAAGTTTAAAATACTTTTTCACATACGGTATTAATTTATTAATGAATTGTCCCAAAATGCTCACATCAAGTTCATTAATAACTCATACGTAGTTTATGCTTTAACTCCATAACGCTTGTCTAAGAATTTAATCCCCAAACTTAACCTCTTCCTTCCCTAGGGACTACATAAACCTGTCAACGCGCACAAAAACGTATACATCTTACCTTAATTGTAACACTGTATATACATTGCCCTCGGGAGTGATCCTCCTGACCAAATTGAAATCTCCAACGTAGATACTACCGTCAGGACCGGTCGCTAGTGATCCGGGTGTTAAGAGTTTTGCATCTTTGGCCGGACCTCCGCATTGACTGGGGCAATTCAGCGCTCTCTGGAGGCCTGTCCCCATAATCACTCGTACCATGCGAGGGTATTGTTTGAAATGTAAAGTGGAACCGTCTCCCTTTTGAAGTATACCTGGAACAATTCAAGAATCGATAGTGGTCGCAAGTACATAAATTTAATCCATCCTCTATTGTACGAATTATGACGGTCCTTATTTATACAGGACAGTTATTAAGTATTGTTTTAAAGTTAAAGTAATATAGGTGAAAAATGTCATTCTTGATAAAAAGTTTTGCTAATCTGAAACCCCATAAAATGTAATAAAATTCAAGTTTTTCAAAACCCGTCTCATTTTGTAGCCAGTTTTATGAAAACTGTATGAATTTTTGCACTGAAGTAGAAAATAATGTATTAATCACTACATGTAGTGAGTGAAGTTAACGATGTAACAAGTAACTATCAACTTTTATTAACAATTTTCAAATTGCCATTCTTAAATAATTTAATTTAATAAATATATTAAAGAATTGTATTCATTATCTAAAATACAGAATAATAAAGTGAGAAACAGTAAGTAAATAAGAAACATCTATTCAATATATCCTCCCCAAGCTTTAAGACATCTCTAAATTCTTTTTTTTTTAATTCTTTGTAAGTATTTCGCAGTATTTCTGGGGTAATTTCTTTAACGGCATCATTGATAGCTCGTTTCAAGTCTTCAATATTATGGTTTATATTATTTGTGTAAACTTTTCCCCATCAAAAAATCTAAAAAAATTAAATTGGAGGATCGGGGTGGAAAAAATGGTCCATAACGTCCTATCCGTCGTCCAGGAAAATATTCATCCAGCCAATTTCTAATTAGCAAAGTCCAATGTGACGAATATCAATCATGTTATGCCTTTGTTACAAAGGAATATCATTTTATTCAGGTATTAAGGAAGTTGTCGAACAAATACAAATATTTAATGTATCTTTCAGAAAATACAGTCCGAATATTCGATCCGGTAAAACCGTAGATACACCAAGTATTATCTTTTTTACAAATTGACTACTACAGTTAATCCTGTAGCTAGGGTTTCCACTAGCCCAATTTTGGGAAGAAATGACTCCGTTTGTTGTAAACGTTGCTTCATCAGAAAACAAAATGTTATTGTGAAAGAATCGGTTATGTAGTTTTTCACCAACCATCGCATAAAAGTCTATCCTTGAATGATTTTCTGTTTTAATTGATGAATTTTGTTTTGTTTAACACGCTAAGCTCCACACAAGTGCCACACACAATTTTGTTGATGATCGTATAGTTTATAAATATTGTACCTGTAGTGTTTTAGGTTGCATGGCTTAGAAGGCGCAGTTAAAATTATTTCTTTTATTAAAAAAATATAAAAAAAAAGATACAGTACTCAACAAAAATGTGTAAATGCTAATAAAAATAAAGCAAAAAAAAACATTCTTAAGTAACCAATTACATGATTTGGACGGCGTGGCGCTAACCTTATGCCACAAAAAAAATATTTCACAATTTAAAAAAAAACAAAAGATCTTTCAAATATTTTATAAAACACCCTTTCGAAAAAACTATACAGAAAAAATATGGTCCCAGGGACCAAACATTTTTAATGTATGGTGATGCTTAACTTGTTAAATATGTTCTGTAAGTGACTCTTATAAGGTGCAAACAGAGATTGTATTCTGCTACAAAAAGATATCAATCGAGTCTATCAATGGAGTTTTACTAACAAACTGTATTTCAATATCAAAAAGTGCAATTTAATGACCTTAACTCGTTTAAAAGAACCTATTATTTTCGATTACACCATTGGTAATAATTTACTAAATCGATGTTCAGAGATTAAAGAATTAGGTGATACCTACAATGGATGCGATGTTGTCGATATGCTTTAATATTAACCGAGAAACTTATCTCTTTCCCTTATTTGTTGTCATTAAAAAGAGATAAACATATCGATATTTTTGTTCTCTGATTGACACTTTATCAAATAAGGAGTAAAACACTAAACAAAATATTCTGTCATTTTCGTTAGTTTAATTTGTTGTTTGGTTGTGTTTGGTTTATGAAAGAAATTACTTCTATACTAGTTTTGGTTCGAAAATAAAAATCCCTAACACCTTCTCTTGTGTTATAGCGGTTCCTTCAGAAATAACCAATAGAAGTAATTGTTCTCTCGGGGAGCAACCCTTCTATCGGTACAGTAAGAGAACGAATTTCAAGAATACGGTTTTGGCATTTTAAATAGAACCACGCCCACTTTCTATTGGCTGTTCTATTCTATCACCATCAAGAATAGGGGTCTTGTTTGTCTTTTACAGATAAACACGATTTTCTCTCCTGTCAATAACCAATGTCCACTGCTTTTTTTGGTTAGGTTAGGTGAACTTGGAATTTTCTCTTAACGAATACATAGCTAGTCCACTAGCTACATCATTCCCCTCAACGTACACCTTTTTCAATTTATTTTTGTCTTGAACAGATCCTGTCTCATCAAACTTATTTATTAATTTTTTTAATCCACACCGCGTAATGGATACATCTGGATATTTTTCGTGAAATTTTGCAATTGCATACTGGTACGAAACTTCGCCAATACCATAACATCTAATAAGATATACTCTTTGTTGAATAGTTAACATTGTTTATTAAATAATAACAATTTTAAAATTATTTATAAACTTTGACAGTTACTTGGTACATCATAAGCGTCACCCACTATATTAATACATTATTTTCGAACTTGTGCAAAAATTAATAAGGTTTTCATAAAAATGCCTATAAAATGAGAGGGGTTTTAAAATTCTTGAATTTTATTTCATTTTTTGGGAATTCAGGACAAGCAAAACTTTTTATAAAGAATGAAATTTTTGTACTTTTTCACATTTTGTACTAAAACTAATTTTTAATATACCCCATCGCATCGGTGGAAACGCTGTATACAGAATTATTTAAGAATTAGTGTTATCATAGTGTTAAAGGGAAATTAATAACTATTACATTTTCTAATTTTATTTGATATAAGTATAGTTCTTTAAAATTGTTTTACCTTCATGGAAATTATAATGGTGATGGATATCCAAGCCCCATCCGCCTATGTCAGAGATGTCCACATCGAAACCTTTTATATCTACCGTTTGTGTTTCCCATGCTGGTTCTAAGCAAGTACTATGTTGATATCCAATAGAAACTTTAGCTTGGACGATTCCATATACTTTTTGTTTGTAGACGTTTCGTTTGTTCCATGCGAAGGTGTGCAGTAGATTTGGATCAGCTTCATATGTTTTAGTATGAAGTGAACCCTCAACTTCAACTCTGAGAATAAAAGAACAATTATACAAATACGTTATAAAATTATGATTGTGATAACAAGGTGCATAACACATGATACTTTAAAGAGATTATTACTAGGTTTCACGAGTTTGTAAGGGATGCAGCGGTGAGAGACGAGGAGATAATTTACAAGTAAGTACCTCCCTTACTGAATAAACTCCACTACTCGTATATCGTCGAAGAGGGTTTTTTAAAAATATTACAGCGATTGACCAAAGTATTTTATATTAAATTTGGAATATAGGTGCATATGACATATGTAAGGGCATTGAATTAATCAATGGTAAGGGTTTAAAATGTTATCGTATATTCTACCTGGGGTTTGAAGCTATTGTTATATTTATGACCGGATTTGTAAATTTAAAAACCAAAAATTTCTCAACGAGTTTTTGTTCATTTCAATTTAACAGTTTTCGCAATTTCTCAAAAATGGCGGTTTTGTGTTCACGAAAAAAGATTTATTTTTATACTGTAGTTTTCAAATTGTGTGTTTGGTTTTTAATAATTTATGCAGAAATTAATTAAAATTACGCTTTACTCAATACCACTCACCATCTGTTTCTTTTAATTAAAAATTTCTATTCCGTGTTTCAGTGAAACACCTTCATTGAGGTTGATGATTCCCTGGTAGAGACTATCAATTTACCAATATTAGTTGATGATGCTGATTTAAATATAACTAAGAGAGATCGTTCTATTGATAACACTTTAACACAAAAAGTGATATATGTAGATATTTGCGATCAGCCCAGTACATAAAGAAATCAGTTTAAAGGTCGGATTATCAAAGATGTCGTTCAAGCAGAATATACATAAACTGATAAAGAAATTTCTGTGAAAGAACGGCGATTGGTGAATATTGATCATTTTTTATCATCTCTAAATATTTTCAAAATATAATTATAATAGGTGAAAAGTTTTAGGTTTGTCACTTGAAACAATAATTATGTGTTACTTTTTCATTTGGAAATACCACCACATATGCCAATAACTATGAGCAAGTGTGTGATACTATAGAAAAGATTTCTAAGAAGGCTGTAATGGAAGCTGTGGAAGAAGAAAAACGAATTGCCTTGGAACGCGGAAATGTTATAAACGTTATATTATTTATTACCGTTTATTATTACTTTAATTATTTATTGACTTAGTGTACGATCACAAACCTAAAAATCGCTTGTAGTTTGTATCGCTGAATCTTTCTGTCTGGGATTAAACAATATATTTTTAAATGCTTAATGTACTTTAGTAACATTGCCACAACTTTATTTTTATAAATAAATTGTTTCACCATTATAAATTATGTCAAATTGAACTTAATATATCATAATTCCTTTTTTTCATATATACCTACGAAACATTTAAATTTTGCCAATTTCAGTATTTTTATACCTAGAACGTTAGTGAAAGATCTAAAATATTTCGAGCATCGGGTATGGGCACGCATACTGGGTATACTATTTTATTTTCATACAGTATCTATGCAACCATATATACATTGTTCTAAAAAATCGGCATTTTAATATGCGAAATTACCATTTTACTACTTACTAAAGTATATTTTTTGATATGAGACAACGTAATTAAAAAATAAAATGACCTGAAATATGCTATAGAAGCAGAAATTAAAAAATATTTTTTAATACAAATTTTAACATGTAGAATTAAAATTGTTAAAATTTGATTCTATAGACAAGTACATATGAGTTTTATGTTCATTAAGAAGTAATAAGAATTTTAAAAAATCCTAAGGCAGAATTGTGAGGATGCACGCCCAAGACGGATTTTGGGGATCTTCAAGGAAAGCAGTAATCCCTCGAAAAAATTCTCCTACTTTATTATTACCTTACATAATCTCTAGCGAAACATTAACATGACCAAAATTTTTATTAATTTCTAATAAAACCCATTTGACTCAATAAGAAAAATGTGTTCAATCATTATCTGGAAAATCTAACGATGAAATTCTAAATATGTTAGAATAGTTAGAAATATAAATATAAGATACTGAGCTACCAGTTCAGTCACTACAAAGCTTCTATATACGAGAAAAAACCAAATTGCAGATGTAATAAATGCAGAAATTGCATTTGTGCACGTGATACATCCTATACTTTTTCTACAATCACACTTTTTGTTAAAATTAAAACTCATCCATTTTCGAATAAATATTGATCAGAAATAATTCAATTATTGTTAGAAATCATTAAATTTTTGAACGAAACACTATACAGAAAAGCGTATTTTGAATAGTGGTTGAACAAAAAATCTGTAAAATTGTTAACGAATTTTGTTCTAGGCAAAAGAAAAGTCACTTTTATTTTTGCAGTAAAAACTAGATTAAGATGGTCTAAACAGCGGAGATCTTAGACACGTTTTTACACCGAGAGAAATACAATAAATGTTTACGTATGAAATGGTTACAAGGAGAAAAATAATATACTATTAATTCTAAGTATAAGTGTTTTAATATCTTAAGTAGGGTATATATAGGGTAGGTACCTACCAATAAAAAAATTATTGATAAATTATTTTATTTTGACAGTTTTTACAAATGAGATAAAATATTTATTTTTCGATTTTGTTTATGTTCCCTTTTCTTTTTGCTGTTCAGATCATTATTATAATTTTTAAGTGAATAATACATTTTTAATCTTATAAATAACTTAATTACATATTCCAGTGGGAATAAATTACATGGATGTTTAAAATGAATGTTTATCATTTCCTTGAACATTGAATGAGATATACATTTTCCTGTCGACATGTTTTCGCTGTAAATAGCAATTCTAATTTATGAATATATTCAACAAATTCCACACTTGGAGCTCTTAAGCCTCCAAAAGTTCTAGTGTCCTTTACGCTTTAAGATATGTAAAAATATTATCAATATCAATATTAAGAATAATAAAAAACTCTTCGTTTCAACGTAACTTCCAAGTTTATTTGAAAAAATATGTTTTAAATTACAATGACGGCCGTTTCGCTGATTAGCATCGTGAGATTGAAATTAAAGTTAACTTTAAGTTGCAAGTTACGTTGAAACGAAGAGTTTTTTATTATTCTTAATAAGATGTACTTCCAAAAAGTAAGAGTTAGTACAATAAATTGAATATCAATATTCTTTGGTTCTACCAGAATTGACAACTATCTTATTATAATCATGGCGGTTTCAGACATGCGCAAACATAAAATAATTTGACAGAAGCCCTTACTTTTGCTTCTTGTTAGTTGGTGTATTCTTTGGTTTAAAGAACAAAGTTAAATTTCAGCAGAAACAATTGACCTTTACCCTAACGTCACTACCAGCGAACAGTAGTAAAAACAAACTTTAAATACATCATTCTTTTCTAGCGATAGTAGAAACACATCAAATAATTTTGTTCACTTGCCTATCAAGCAATGACATACCTTCTTTTTTTTTGAACGGTTGTATTCAAAGGGTTTATTTTGACTTGACAACTGTCATTATTTTGATAAATCGAGTTTTGTTCAAAGCGTATATATCATTTGGATTCAAATAAATTCCATAAAATCGGTTTTTTTCAAAACCTATGATTTGTTATTTTTACTTTATGGTAAGTAGAAAATTTCTTGTTTTGAATTTAATAAATATTTTTAACACAACCTTATTTTTACGACGGTGGCTAAACTTTCATGTAATGGGAAAATTTATCGTAAATTTATACAATCAACTAAAGGTATGTGTAATGTGTAATTATATCAAGTACATCTAACAATGGGCAAAATGGTTAAAATTGACTTCAACCAACAGCAATATTTAGTTATATATAACCCAAAAAAACACTAACAAGATAAAGAAACAATGATAATATTTATGCACACGACAAAGTAACAGTAGCCACTTTTGACTCATCGATTCATTTCGCTAGATTTGTAGGTAAAGGGGAAAGGTCAATTTTTTCTACTTTATCTGAGCATTTTAGAAGAATCCCTTGAACCAGGGGAACATTTTGTATTCCAACAGGTTAACGCAACAGGCGACACAAAAATGGTGTTATGGTAATATTCTGTCAGAACAATCAAGGTTTCAAGAAATATGGGATTCTTTTACACTTCAATTATGTGAAGATTTATTTAGTACTATGTCACAAAGAATATAGGCAATTACATGTTCGGTTTTTATATATGTAGAACATTGACAAATAGAGTCTAATTATGTAGATAAATAAATTCAGCACAAAAAATTCAGGTGGTATATCTAAAAAATCTTAAGGTGTTGGCTAACTGAAATTGGGAGGGGCTCGTAACTGTACTTATTAATATAAAACAAATATTTTAATAAGTAAACTTAAAAAAAAACAAAAATATTATTATGCAATATGCATGTTACTTTTACTAACAAAAATATTATTTTCATTATTCTCGAATTTATGGGGCGATTCAGATAATTTTAATATTTTTCTTTTGCTGTCGACCTAAACTTACCTTACGTGTACGTGGGTCAAGGAACTGGGTATGTTTGGTCCTGTTAATTTCATATAGATAACACTCAAGTATCCCGTTGCCTGACAACTTTGATAGAGAAGATGTAAGTCTGAACCTGGTATAGTTATAGATTCTTGTACAATTTGAGTTTCGGCAAAAACAACACTTTTTCCTTGCATACCACCGACAGCTTCTGGCATCCAAGTTCCAGTTATAATTGGTGTAAGTATTTCAGCATCGTGTTCCTCACAGGTCAAAGGTAGAGCTCCGTTTTGACCGAAGAAATTTCTAGATACTCCTGGGAAATTTAGAGCAGGGTTTCTAGCCAAAAAACTGAAATACATTTTATATTAATATAGAAAATTTTGTGTCGTGTTAACTTATAACAAAATAGTTAATCATTGTAAATAAAGGAATAAAGTTAAAATATGTATTGGAAAATAAATAGAGATAAAAGTAAGTTAATTAAAGTTAAAATTATTAAATTGAATAAAATTAACTACAAATACAGTTAGATACTTCCAAATTTAATGTTCTGTTTATTAATAATTACTTTAAAACTGTTAGTAAATAATGAGCTAGGGCTTTGCCTAATATTATTTCTAAGAGGATTGGTTTAACTATAAATTATTTATCGTTCGGTATCATAACTTAAAATGTATCTTCTAACCCTTATCAACTGCCAAGAGTGTATAAATCAACAGAGATATTAATGAGATATGTTTCAAAACCTACTGCTGTGTTTATTTAATAAATGACATTTTAGAAAATGACTTGATATTTTTGTCCTTTAAGTGTCAACTAAAATGTCGGTTAAAAGGTTAATGGGGCCGTATTTATAGAGATATTAAAAATCAATACTGTTATTCTAATTTCCCAGCCTAATTTCTCTCTTAATCATGAGGTGGCTATTATATCCTTAACTTAATAATAAAAAAACTAAAATAGTTTATAATTATTGAAACTTTAAAGATGAGTTTTTTGAGTTATATACCTTTTTTGAGGAATATGAGTTACTTCAGTGTCTTCGCTAAGTTGCATGTGGACAGGAGGCAAAACGATAATTTGATTCCAAGGGACATAGACAGTAATTGTTCTTGGCCTAAATGGAGATCTTTGAAATTGCAATGTTACTGCTCCCCCTCCATTTACCAGTACGTCGAACCTAAAAAAATAAATAAAATTTTGAAATATCTAAAAGAAATCTAGAGGGATGTATATTGTAAACAAACCTAATATTATTACTATTAACAAAATTCTTTTATTTAACATATTTGGGCTTTGTACCGATATTTTTTACTATATTAAGTATATGTGTTCTAAATGCTCAACAAAATCGAAAATTAAAACTTCAACCTTAGAAAGCGTTTCCGTCTTGATGACACACTGATATAGCAAAATCTTTTTTATAACTTCTATATCATTATTTGTAATTAATTAAGGGTTTGTGAAAGTGATTGATCAACGTCCCTTTCTCTGCGATCTTAAAAATCTATTGTAGCTCACCCCTAGGTTATAGTCGTTTTATCGACCCTATTCCTCTATTGAAGCTCATCATGGTCCTTGGCGACACTTTCATAATGTCCGTAGATTCAAGTTGATGTAAACCAACCCTCTAGCTCTTGGCAGTTACATAAAATAAGCTCTGCCGTTTCATCCTTAGCCAGGCAGAATCTGCAGTCCGCACTCTTTGTCAGTCCAATTGTTTTTATATGCCCAGGACTACTGACACAGGACACAGGACTATCACAATTTGTTAGTCCTGTGTCCTGTCTGCTCATATTCATCAACTCTTGAAATTTTTTTTAGAAAGGTCTCTTAGGAATGCTTTTTATTGTCTTAAACCTAGCTCCAACCAGTAAGAACGGCTCATCCGATCTACCCAGTTCTATGTTGTTCCTCTGGTTAGGCTATTCGATGTGCCTAGAAATGGCTTAGGACCTATACATTTCCTTTAGCACCTTTCCTGGCCCGTCTTTTCATTCCTTTTATTTTCTCCTTGCCTTATTAGATTCCAAAGGCATTCCCAAACTATGTATGGGTCGATCCGATTTGATTCCAGAAACTTAAGCGTCGTCTGGCTATCGGAAATTATTTTTATAGTTCCTGTTCCTGCAGTAATACCTCTATTAAAAAAATCTCCTGTGGTAAAATTTTTGATAGGTTACCCAAGTTCTGGTTAAGATCCACTTTTGGTTTCTCTCCATAGAACCCGGCTCCAGCACTTCTCTTGGTCTTAGAGCCATTCGTGTATCAACACTGGTCAGCTATTATAAGAATCTTCTCCCATTCGCCACTTCCTGGAGATGGGACGGAAATGGCTTGTGGTAGTTGCATCTTATCAGCGTCTAGCACCGCTTCGCTCTCTAACATGGCATCTTACTAGCCTCAAATGTCATTAGTGTAAATTTACTAAATTAAAATAATAGATAATTTTTTAGATATTTTATATGAATACTATTTGGAGTCCTTAATACATAAGCCAACACATACGTAGATTATATTTTTTGAGAAGCAGTGTAGTCCAGTCACTTTAAGTAATTGACCTAGGAAAATTGAGATACCCAGCTGTAAACTTGTATTTGAATATCACAAAACTATTCGCAAAATTCACATATGATTCGATGTTTGCAACTTTAACAAGAGGGGTCAAAGGTCAAAAAATAGATTTTTGCACTTTTTTTGCAAATACCTAGTTGTCTATGGGTTTTACTCTCATTGTATTTATTGTCAATATTGTAGATAATTAAATTCTCTTCTCTACTACTTATATATTATAATATATAATTATTGGTTTATTATTTATTTTAAAATATTAACATTTGATAATTTAAATTTCAAAACTGGCAAATGTTATAAATTACAAAGTGCCACCAACATACTGTTTAAAATCAAAATTTTCGTAATTTACATACAAAAAATAAATTAATTTAAAAAATATGAACAACATATAGCTTTTTCCATTCGTCGCACTCGGGCAGCACTGAGTTTTTAGAGAATTCAAGGCCAGTGCTGTCAGATGCATGCTCTAGGGCAAAACCAATGGAACACAAAAACTGATTTGACCCGGACCGAACTGTTTGTTTTTATTTACATTTGATAACAATAAAGAATATTTGAATTTTTTGTTTTTTTTGTTTTGTAGAGTGTAGATTTTATTTAACTAGGTGTGGTTTGTCATTTGGTTGTAAACATATTTATAATAAAATATTTATTGAAAATGAAAATAAACAACGAACTTTTCTCCCTCGACTTTGAAAATGATTACGAAACTCACTATCCGCCATTAATAGCTAGTGCCAAATTATTCCCCTGGGTTCGCCCTTAGCTCGCTCGGAATTTTTGAGTGACACATGAATGGAACACAAAACTGGTGTGAGTTCTGCCCCAGTGCGACGAATGGAAAACGCTATAAAAACCCAGTGCTGCCCGAGTGCGACGAATGGAAAACGCTATAGGTCTTTAAACTTGAACTCGTGTCATAACAGAAAACCATATGAAATGCGTTGTTTATGATTTATGATAGTAAATAAAATTCATTATCTTTTCATGGTACTTAATACGGAATAATGTTTCTTATAACAAAAGTAATCACGTAAGAACGTAGATTCCCATTAGATTAAATTAGAAACATATAACCGTATCTTACCATTAAACAATTCGGATCCCTCATGTCTAATATTCAACATACACACTCGTATCAACTAAAAAGCACATATTGTACAGTTAAACATAGACACTGCTTTAAGGTAATTCATGTAATACCATGTTCCTGGTGCAATATTCCGCAATAAACGGGAAAATGAACACACTGGAGCGGTCGGTTCGTCGACCTCTCGGGACTTAAGCAATAAAATCCTGAACTGGTAAATAATGCTAAGGTTACAGTAGCGCCACATTGATATGTTTTTTTTGTATTCCATTGTGTTACAATAATTTGAATATAAATGATTCTCATTTAAACGTAAGCAAAACGTTTAATTCGTTTCAAAGGTATTGATTAACCCAGTTTATCATTGCTACCCTCTAAAATAGAGTTTACGCAGGAAATAGGCGTATCGCGATCGTTCGCCGATAGATGACGCGACTTTAAAATTCATTTTTCGAACGAAATTAATTGATTTGTGGTTAGTGGAGTTAATTAGGTGATAGGCAGGGATACATGATTTTTATAAACTAGTATCAGGCAATGCCGTATATATAGGTCAAATACAAAGACATTTTGAAGTAAGATTCAATGAACACTTAAGAGCATATATATTACAACAACCAGATAAGTCGAACTATGCAAAACGCCTACTTGAACATCTAGACTTACTCATACACATCAATGACATTCAAATTTAGATTTCCTTGAAGAACTCGAAATAAAAATACATCTAGCAGATCAACAATTTAAAGTTGTTAATAAACACATAAATCTTGGAAGTTCTCCACTATTAAACTTTTTACTTTGATTGAGTTTTCAACTTTTATAGACACATAAGACTTAAATGTCACACAAATATATTAATTTATTATAAAGATCAGCATGATATAGTTTTTTCCTGGTTTTTCTATATCATTGCACAGTTAAACTGATCTTAGAAGGAAATACACCCAGGATAATCCCTTAGGGCTAATAACACCTAGGCTTTAATATTGTTATGTCTTATTAATTCCATAATTGGTCTAGTCCTAACACTACTTAATCAGGTAGGTACCTTAAAAAACAAAATGTAACTTAAATATGTCAATCTGTCGATACTACTTTTTAGCGAAACAGCAATCATTAAGTTAAAAAAGCCATTTTTTGAATAAAAAGTGGAAGTTTTGTTAAAAAGTTTTACTTTTAATGTTCTTAGAATTAATGCTCGTAAAAGTATTTGAATTTTAAAGTAACATATTAAGAAGCAACAGGTTCTATGTAGAGTGCACATGTTAATTAAAATACACAGTTCAATTGTGAAGATCTACCCAAATTGCTTATTGACATATTCATTATGTTCTGATGTGTTTAGTATAGAATGATTTTAAGAGCCCATTGTATTTAACAGTTTGTTTAAAATAACTTAATGTTACGTTGATCCTCATCCTAAACCAAAAAAAGGACCAATAGTTTTCCATGACGCAGTTTCATAAGTTATTAAAATATCCAAATATAAACTAAGTAACAGCAAAATGTAAACATACTACTTTGTATGCCAAACAAGCGCTATCTTTCATTTTTAAAAAGTCAAGTGGTTTGGATTGCTTAATACGTGTTGAAGTTTTGCCAATCCGACAATAGTTATAACGAAAGGGCTATTATTGAGCTTAAAAGTTTAATTCTTTTGAATAATTTGTGGAAGTTTTATTGGAAAATGATCTTTATTTCATGTTCTTAACAATTAACTTTCACAGAGTAAAGGTTAGTACAATAAATTAAAGACAATCTTAATGGTATGAGCTATAGAGGGTTTAAAACATTCAAAAGCATTCCTAAGAGACCTTTCCAAAAATAGATCTCAAGAGCAGCTGAATATGAACAGACAAGATTTATGAATTGAGTAAAGACTACTAACTGGACACAGTTGCCTTAACATGCATATGAAAACGACTGATAGAGACTGTAGAGACAATGAGATTTGTGGCTAATAGCAATTTATTAATTTTATATTGTTCTTTAAAAAAGTATTGTGAATATGAATATCATCTTTTACTTATATAATATATTATCATTGGTGTATTATTTATTTTAAAATATTTTAAAACATTAACATATGATCATTTACATTTCAAAACTGTCAAATGTTATAAATTACACAGTGCTACTGGACAACTTTTTAAAATCAAAATAAATTAATTTAAAAAATGATAAAATGGCAAAATATAAAAAAAATAAATAACTTATTTCATATGGCTTGTGTTGACACGAGTTCAAGTTTGAAAAACAAATCACGAAACGATGAGTTGTTTAATATACTATTATGCAACTGCCAAGTTAAAATTTAACCAAAACTAACACTAATTTTACACACTTATTCATATCAGCTGATAAACCAAGATTTCTGGTGGAATTTTGAGCATTTCCTATAAGGTACAGAATCTGTAGAGTATAGGGTTCGTCATGTTAACTTTTACAGATTATTGCTTACAGACCTTACAGATGTGGTCAGAATACCACTATTAGTTCTAGACCTAGTGCAGATTCCTGCCAAAATTTATTAACCAAAGAGAAATAATAATATCAATGCGTAATAAGAAAATAATGAAGCACTTTCTATCGTATCATATCATATCAATTAATAATCACAATTTAGTTTTTTTTCAAATATGTTACAAAGAAATAATGATTATATCAGTCGATGACCTTATCACAAAAAATCTCTTAAACTAATTTAACAATTTCTTCACTATTTTTGACAAAACCTATTTTCCAATATCTAGAAGTGTATTTGCTGTAATACAAAACATTACCAATGTATCGAAAAGCCTCACAATTACCAATATTACTCTAAATCGCATGTGGAAATTTTTCCGATAGTTTTCTGAGACTTGTTTCAAAGTTTTTCGTTCGAGCAGAAATAATATCCCAATATAAACTCTCTTTTTTCTTTGTTTATATCATTTTCCAAACGATTTTAATACTGGTTTATTATTATTATGGCAATAATTGCTGAATATGACAATTTTATAGCCATGTCTATTTCAGTGCTGCTTATTTCGAGTAGTATAACTGCATACTGCTACAAACAAAATTGAAACGACAGCAGATACGTACTTCGTCGATAGATAGATAAATTGCCTGTTTTGAGGGGTACGGAACTTTGGAGTTTTTTTAAGGGGCTGTAAGTACAATTAAAGTTCAAAGAGCAGTAATATAGATTTTTAATTCTCTACTAGGCTTAAAAATCGGTGTTTTTAAGCGGATATATCATAATCCCGGTGAACTTGTGGATGTAGTGTTAGTGAATGGTACAAGACTGTATCTGTATTATTCCCTTCTTCTCGGTCACTCTAGTAATGTCACGTCACAGATGACCACAAAAAACCTGTAACTCGATATATCGGCTGGTTGGGGATAATTACCGAATAGCTGGATCGGGAAGTTCATCTGGAAGTCCTGTTTTGAGAAGGCGTAAAAGCTTAATCCGCACTTAGACCTCATTAATTCCACTGTGGGCACTGACTCCTCTTCTTAGTAGAAGTATTATCTGAGAGTAGAGTGCTTCAGAGATATTGGGATTGGACATTTCCGATGCAATCCAGAATGGGGAAGATGAAAGTGAGCAAAGTAGGTGATACAGGTATGCCGGAATGTTGCAATAAAAATTATCTATACAGAGTTCAAGGTTTACCTAATTTTAGACCTTTAACTGAGGAGAATAAAACTGTGCAGAGATTTCTCATAACCATTTTAAACGATGTATCAAAGTCAAATGGTTGATTTAAGGATGTCGGTAGAATTTTCCAGCATCCTTAGATGACCAAACAACTCACCGATTCGCTGAAGAAAATAAGGGACTGTTAGCTGGATGAAGGCACACTCTAGCTCAGAAGGTAACCACATCTTTGAATCTCTGACCAGAGAGGCCGCTCGATCCAAAACCGTTGGATTCGGATCCATAGGCCTAATTAAGTCACACTTCCATCAATTATTCAGAGAGACATGCTAAGTAAATTTTCAAAAGGAGTTACTAAGATACCCAAGTGAGTAAACAGCCAAAATATTCCTGTAAATAACAGACCAGTAAGTCTTGGGGTCTCCAAAAACACCTATACAGAATAACGAAACCGTTTACAACACCACTACACCACTCACTTTTAACTGCCTGACGCGCGTTTCGATAACCAAGTTATCTTCTTCAGAGTTTCGGTATTAGTTTCGCCAAAGGTTCCAGATTCAACATTTTGCCTATGCAGCATAAAAGTAAGTAACACACCTCTATAAATAAAAAGGGGAAACAGTCGAGCACACACTGTGTGACTACTTACTTACTACAATAGCTAACATAAGAAACAAGGACGTCGTCGACTTCTTCGAATCGAACTAAAAGGAGCAGACTCAGGGGGAAGCACAATGGACCTAATGATGTCTAAGTGCTTATAAAGCTTTTGGGCTTCACCTTCTTAAATTTAGAAATACAATATTTATACAATATTTAGAAATACAATTTCCGTTTCTTTCGTTTACTACTATATTTAGTCGGTCTTCTGTGGCGTTGAAGTATGGACGCTCAGAATAAGCAATTGGAAATTATTATTTTAAGTCATTAAATATACTCAGGATGGATCAAGTACGTAATCAGGAGTTGGTACCTTAAAAAAGAAAGTTAATTCACATAAAAAAGACTGGGTACAAGGGCCATGTAATACGGAATAGGAGAGCAGAACCTTTAATGCTAATCATTAAGGGGAAAATAGAACAGAAATAAATTGAATAACGCAAAATATTCACGTATAAAGAATGTATTGGACCAAGAATCATTAATTCGAGCTGTACAAAACATACCTTACTTTTAGTGCAACCGGACACAAAACCAGAATTTTGCAGCTGCAACAGAGGCCACATCATAATATTTTGTCATAACACTTTTGCGATTAGCAAAGTAACTGCTGGAAAACCATCATTATTGGAATATATAATTATCACTCTTGCACGAAAAATATGATGTATATTATGGCGGCGAATTGTTTTCGCTACCTCGAGATTATCTTGCCTCGTACGGAGAGACCTCGGCGATAATCTCTGTCTCGGATCGCGAAAAAGAATTTTTCGTCGACCTCTACAAAAAGTTTTACGTACTAATTTCCGGATTAAAAACCGACTATTTTTAAAGGCAAATAATTTACATCCGCAAATACTTTTCGACCGCTGTGGTTGCTAGGATACGGCACGGTGCGAGAGCGGCGATTAAATCATTTTCGTACATCTACGATTTAATAAAAACATGGACGCCTGTGAGAATTACTCATTTATGTTATCAAATAAAGTATTTTGGAAATTCGCTAGATTTTACTTTCATTAAGGTATGTAGAGGAGAAAGAAAAAATGTAATATGCACCTGGGGAAAAACTGACTGTCTCACCTGCCTGCTAGCCGAGACGCAGCCAAGGCTAGCAATGCTTGCTCGACTATAATAGATAGTTTTTCGTCTTTGGTACAAAAATAAATTTGATGCCTTAGTAACGATTTTCTTCTTTAAGATATGATACCAAAAGGTGAATTACTACTATTAGTGATTGGTCGCTAATTTTCAACATAAACAACATCATGATCTTTCAAGTTTAGTAAATTTTAATGTCAAAAAGACTTTATTCAGATCTGAAGATCGATCCTTCTCATCCGTTAAAATCTTGGTTATTTTAATTAAATAAAACTCTTTACTAACAACATGATGGTTAAAACGTCCTCATTAGAGAATAAGAAAGTTTTTGAAAATCTAATTTTATAATTAATATTGTTTACACGTTTCACGTACATTGTAGTAAGAGAAAAGGGGGAAAATATAAAGCAAGAGAGTGATCGCATCGCCAACAGGGATTAAAGGCGAACATTCTAAAGCACAAAGCCGCGACTCTTCGGTCTAGGGTTTCCTTAATTATTGGTAAATTGTTTGACAACAACAAACCTAATTAGGAAATGCCCTGAAAGGGAAATGGACAAAAACAACAAAAAATAAGAGAAGAGTTTGCATGCGACAAGCCGAAAGAAGATCGCAAAAGAGAACTTTAAAATGTGAAAAATTGCAATTTTTAAAAATGTAATATACATAAACTGCTTTAATAAATTTGTGGATTTTATTTTCGTTTAAAAGTATCTAAGCAACTAATTTAATTGGTTGGTTTTCTTCTACAAAGTACTAACAGAAAATATATGCGGTTTTCAAGTGTTTGTTTACGTTGCTGTCAAATCTTCATTTTTTTAAGCTGCTCATATCAATCCTCACCTCCCTTTTTTTTAAAAGCGAACCTATTATTTTTATACTATTCTTTTTTCTCCAAGGTAGGGATTCAAAGCTATCTTTTGGTTATCCACTTCAAACTATTTAGGGTGAATTGTATCTCAATTAGTCAACCAAGTGGTCTTATGACTAAGTTCAACTAAATATTGTTGCATCTCGAGTTAGTCAACTGACCAATAAATTTAAGTTGGAAGTACTGCCTCTGGCAGATTTAGAGTTTTGAGTTGGCATAATGTTCTCTACTTTTATCTATGATTTCCATAATTTATATGAAGTGCTTTTATTAAGAAACTTTTAAGGAATAAAACCTCAGAGTAATAAGTAAACATAGAGGTGATACAACAACACAATAACATACAGTTTGTAGTCAATAGCAATGAACCTATAATTGAGAGAGATGGAAAATCTAGAACTATAGGTAAACTCAGCTGTACAGTGGCGTGTAATTGGTTAAAGTATCACCGTAATACCTATATAAATGTTAGTTAAATAATTTAATACGCATATTTTGGTAAGGAATTTATATCTACACTTATGGCATGGCACCATACTTCTAACATATTTTTATCGGAAGGAAATCTTTATTATCTAAGGATATATGTATTTCATTATTAATTTAATTTTCTTAATTGTAATTAATTTTAATTGAAATTGCTAATTGTACGCCAATGTAGTGAATAACTTACCGGTGATAGGTTAGTTTATCATTTTGCGAAGTATCACAAATTATACACGCTTTTAGGGATTTCACCATTTTCAATATTGAAAATAAATAAAAACACTTTATGAAGTTTACTTAAATACACAAAAATTCAGGAAAAATCGAACAAAGCGCTAATCACCTCTAGACAATTACAAACAAAGGCACTGATGCCAAATTTTCGGTGTGGGTATTTGATACAATTGGTCTAGAGCTTTTTTATCAGTATTATAGACAGGTAAGAAATTGAATATTAAAATGTAAAGAATATTTTCTCTGAATAAAAATCTTCTCTTAAAAGTAAAATAAAATTGTTGTAAATTATATTATTACGTTTTTGTTTCCTACTTTCTACTTACAAAACACAACGTCTTGGAATGCTCTGCTGGTAAACAAATCTGTCTCGACGACAAGTAGTAGGGAATATGCCTACTCTATGTTTACTTATTACTCTGAGAATAAAACATTTAATAACATATTCCAACTACTCCTTAAAATTAACTGAAAGGCCATCAATAAACAAAACATACTAAACAATATCAACTGCATAATATAACTAAATTAATCGACCGTATCGACATAATATCAGATAAATAATTTATTTTCTTTTTTATTGCCTGCATTAAGTATTAATGAACTTGCACAAATTACTAAAGAAGTGGGATTGCAGATAAACCACAGAAATACAAATATTATGACCAAGTTAGTCATCGATGGAACAATCAAATTAGAAAACAATATCATAGATGAAGTATATCGATATATTGGTCACGAACTAAAAATAACTAGAGGCAACCAAACACAGAAGATACAAAAAATAATGACTTAGGTTGGGCTGCATACGGCGAATACTGTTAGAATGGAGACTACGTAAAGATAGGAAAAGTCAGGACAGACCACCGACACGATGTGCAGATGATATACGAAGAATAGAACACAACTGGAAGCAGCTTGCGCAAAACAGAGATTCTTGGCTATATATGTAGGAGGCCTATGTTCAGCAGTGGACGCAAGAAGCTGGATAATGATGATAATGATTTATTTTTTATTGTACAATATACAATAATCAAAAAGTTTAATTAATAAAAGTTTATTTTAATAGTATTATCAAAGTTTAAAAATACTGAATATTCATTGTCCTACTAAATTGTTTTTATTCAAGTGACGTTTGTTTGGTATTAAGTATGACTAGGATTGATGTTAATATTGAAATGTCAACCTGATTATAGTTTATTAAAAAAGTTGTCATTAAATTAAAGGAGCTATTTTTTTAAACACGTGGAAGTTTAGTTGTTTAATGTTCTTAGTGAGATGGACTTCCCCAAAGTAAGGGTTAGTATAATAAATATTCTATTAATTACAATTCTCAAAAATTACCTATTTGTAAATCTATATATACATAAAAACTGAAAATAATTTAGACCTCTTTACTTAAACAAGGCTGGGTAACACTTTTATATTCTGTTTATTGTTTATCTCGGAATCTTGTATTCACTAAATAAGTATTGGCGTAAAATAATCATTCTACTACTGATCTCGAACTGTCGATGACACAATAATGTCGAAACTGGTCTACGAGTAGTATTCTTCCCGTTCACATGCAAAACGACAGAGGTGGCCAATACGTTTTCTATTGAAATATAATTCAAGGTCCAGTCTGGCATATAGCCCAGGAAGTAGTGGTTTTTTCTTTGGAAAACGGTCAAGCTTGGTTGGGAAATATTTTTCTGTTTTTCAAATTTAATTGTGTATGGTTCAATTTGTAATTAAACATAGATGTATTCATAAAACAAGTATATATTTATGATTTTATACTCTGACTAAGGTTTAACCTCTTGAAATCAAGTAGTTATAAACTCAATGGTAAACCATTCAGTGACTCTTTGATTTACCAAGTAACAACTACGTTTTAAAGTTGACTAAGGTTTAACTTATCGTGTACCAACCCGCTCTTAACTTTACATCTACGGTATCCGCCAGTACCGAAACAGAGAGTGCTGTGGAGTTGTTTATGTAATATGGATTTGTCATTTTTGACTTAATTGTCATTAGTTGATATATTAATAGTACACTGCACTTAAATTTGATTTAAAAATGGTTCTAACAACGGAAGAAAAAGTGTTTTTGGTAGAGCATTATTTTCGTTCATACGGAAAAGGTCGTAATGATGGTCCAAGCTTAGAACAGGTGTCAATAATATATCAACAAAAATGTAATAAAGCAGCTCTTAGTAAAAGTGTGATGTTAGCTGTTGTTGAAAAATTTCGTCGCACTGATAGTGTATTGTGTCAACGTAAAGGTTCTTCAGGTCGTCGAAAAACAGTATGTGTTTTTAACCAATCACCCCAAAGAAGTCTAGAAAGAACTGCATATGGTTTTCAGACGAGAGTCACCTTCATCTTAATCGACAAACAACCAGATTCCTTGGATTTGAAAGTCCTGATGTCATTGTAGAGAAACCACTCCACAGTCTTCGAGTTACCGTTTGCTGCGCGGTATCTGGTAATGGAATGATTGGTCCTTATTTCGTTGAAGATGGTAATCAGAATTCACTTACTGTCAACCAAAAACGTTTAAGAGAGAAAATAATTATACCTTTTGTGAGAGATCTAAATAACTTTTGCCGTGCACGAAATATACAGTTTCGCACACAATGGTTCCAACAAAACTTACTCCGTCAGCATTTCGATAATAGAATAATTTCTCAGGGAACAGACTTCGAATATCCTTCTCATTCTCCTGATCTGATGCCACCTGACGTATACATTTGGGGCATAATAAAGGAAAAAATATTTCATTCGGAAAATCCGAAAGAATACAAAATATTTTTCGGCAGTTCCATCAACCACTTTTTATTAATATGTTTATTGACTTACTAAATCGATATGAAGCTTGTTCGCGTCGAAATGGTGAACATTTTGAACACTTACATTACAGAAATTAAAAATTAATTTTTATTTTTATTTTCGGTACTGTTTATTTTGGCGGATACTGTATTTCTAAGGCTTAAAGAGGGAGGGAGGTGTTTACCACCCATAAAAAATAAAAATAAAACTTTGTTTTAACTAACCAAAAAAATTAAAATTAGCAAATATTAGTGGTAGGAATTCTTAGTAAAAATTACAAACGGTACATCTCTGTACCCCTAGCTAAAACATGTTCGAAGAATATTTAAAGTTTTCTAATTGTGTAGTTAAAATGAGTTAGCAACTTCTACAACATGCGATATAACAGACATTTTACAAGTCAATGGTTTATGGGAATAAACCAACTAAAAGAATTCCTATAGATCTTAGTCGACCTTTATCTTTATCGAGGTTTTTAAAATACGACTTCGTTCGAACGTAGTTATATATATATTTCTACGAACTTTCTCAAGAATTGTTTAAAACATCCGGTATAGAACTCAACAGCTACTTTACATAACATCAATAACTAAACTTTGGCTAAAGCTTCGAATCGACTTATTTCAGAATAGTGTTCTCGCAGGAAATCAGTTCCTAAATATAAGATGAAACTTTTAGATTTACTCGAGAAGTTTAAATGATATTCTCCACATGGAAGTTGTATTACGTAACGTCACCAGTAACTGCATGATTTTAATTACTTTCTAGTAAGGTAGAGAAAGAAAAACAACAAAAACCAAATCGACGTGAAAAAGTAAACTATAGGCAGACTTTGTAGTGTTTGATGGGAAAGTTTGTTGCACTCAATGCTAAAGAGCTTAAATTACGCTAGGTACTTTTAAACGAAAACAACCACTGGCCGAGTTTATGAAAATGCTGACCAAACAGATTAAAGTTTAATAATTAAAAAAAAAGAAAGTTTTTGAGGTTTACAAAATGTGTTTTTAAGAGAACATTCAATGAAACATAGGATAGAGACCTTAAAAAGAGAAGAAGAATCTGAGACATTTTTTTAGAAGTCACGATGAGTGTAGATATTTTTTCTGGAATATTCCAGTCCCTGTTCATTGATCTCGAAATATTAAGTATGTTCCATTGATTAGTCTGGAGAATTCTAGACCGTTTCATGTATACAGAGTGATTCATAAGTATTGGGACATATGCTAAGGGCAGATTGTTTGGACCAAAATATGGCGATAGGACCAATAAAATATTGCTGTGGAATAAGATAAAGGGATTTGCTGAAAATGTCACAGTATCTTTATCGATTGTTATTAAAAATGGTTACAGAGGAATAATTTGATACAGGCAATATATTTTTATGTAGGTATTGACATTTTGTTATGAGTAGAGCCTCGTTAAGGATTTCTGATGTCGAAATCGACTTGTAACTTTTTTGTAAAACTTTTTAGTAATTTTAATTAGAAAACATGATATAAAACAGTTCAAAGTATCGAAGGGACAGTTCAAGTAAAGGCCAATGAAAAAGCTTGTATTTTAAGTCTTCTATTTCAATGATAAAACATAGTTAAAAACAATGTTACATAAAAAGACCAAACTCAAATTAAATGTTCTACGTGGTCTCCTACGACTTCTATATCTTTTATAATTCCTTTATTAAGAATTTTTACAGAAAATATTATTCAGTCGTGTTATAAAGTTAGCCACCTTTTGTATTTTCCTCCAGAGCTCGTCTCTCGAGTTAATTTAATTGGCATAAACTAAGGACTTCATATGTGCCCAAACATAGAAATCAAGCAGGTTATACTCAGGACTTTGTGCCCATTCACAACCACTTCCTCTGCCAATTCATCGTAAGAAAATATGTTACCTAGATGATTTCTAGCAACTAAATGAAAATGAGGTTCAGCTTCATCCTGCATAAACCACATTTTCATTTCAGAGTATGTGCTTAAAACTGGCGGAAAGCCTTCTATTTTTATTGTCAGGAAATACAAGAAACACTATATTTTTAAGTGTGAAGGTCAGTTCCAAGACTAGACCTTATTTATTAACATTAAATGACTTTTACATTTTTTGAAGTCAAATTACTTTATCAAAAATGTGCCAAGATGGTATTTTAATAAAAAAAACACATTTTAATGACCTTATTATACATATATTTGCAGATTCTAGTAACTATACTTATGCTGTATAATACTGAATTATCTCAAAAAATAAATCTCGATTTCAAGAACAGAAGTATAAATTTTTTAGCAGATATATTGCTTCCAGAATATTTACTAGCATTAAAAAGCGTCTAAATAAACAAAATGTAATCTATTTTTTGACTAATTCCACTGGAGTACTTTCATGGATAAAGAAAAAACAAGGTACACCTCTACAGCAACATAGTTATTAAAAGCTCGTTTTAGAGGACCCTAAATAAATAAGAAAACCAACTTAACTACTGCTAATACTTTTAAAACTTTCATAAAAAATTGAATAAAAAAAGATGCCTGTACAACTCAGTACTTAACCTAAAAATAGGGTGATGGAAGTTGCAGTTTTCGAGATAAAAAGAATGGACTTTTTGGACTTGGAAGAAACAGAAAATTTGGGTTGCCATTTTTCACTTATAGGTTTTAGGGGATTCGGTAGACAAGTAAGATTTAACAAAATTTATTCAAATATCCAAACCAATTTTACAGGATGTCTAAAAACTTTTAATAATTAGAATTTTGCGAGGCAAAGAAAATTTTTTTGATCCTTATTATAAAATGGACTTTGTTCAAAGTACTTGCATTATGAAAAATAATATTTTGGGACTGTAAAGCTATGGTCAAGCAGTCGAAGTGCAGATTTAGGACAATCTAATCTATTGATAACATATGAATCCTTCAGACCTAGTTTATTTATTATTATTTAAAAAAATTGTAAAATACTAAGTTCATTGTTATATCAAAACTATATGTTTTCAAGAATCCTGTAGAAACTATAATAAGTATTCTTGTAATGTTTTTAACTGGTTGTTAATAAAATTTTTATCATGTATACGACAGACAAAATTAAAGATAATGTTCGTCAAAAATAAAAACAGCATTATTTGATAATAAGACGGGTTTTTGATATAAAAAAAAATTATAATTTAAATAAATATAATGGTACTCACCATCCTCCTTGTCTGGTAAGGGTAAAACCAAATCTCGATTCTCGATCAACGGAGACCCGAATTCCTATAATCCCCAACCCTTGTGGAGTAACAACTTGGCCTCTCATAACTGCAACTCGACTAATTAATATAATATATTAATTAAAAATGATACAAAAACTTTTCGAATCTATTTGAAATAGAGTACAAAACTTTTGGCCGAAAAAATATATTTTTAACAAACAAATTTCAAACATACAATGTTTATTTATTTTCAACTAAGCTCGCCAGTTTTGAATATATTGTAGATATTAATTATCCGACTTGCTGTCGCTGATCGTATTTTCAATTTTCTAAGAAAATTGGATAACGTGAAATATGAAAAGTTACGTTATTAGAAAAGTTCCTTGGCAATACAATGTTATCGACCCAAGTTGTTGATGTTGAGGACTTTAAATATATGAGATTCGTACAAATTCTTTATCTGTAAGACGAAGAGTAAGTATCATTCGTGCTGTAATAAATGTGAAGTACGGTAAGGCAATTATTGAGACCATAACTGAACCAATCAAATAAAAAATAAACAAATCTTTTATATGACTAAAGTTATTATTAAATGTTTGTTGTGAAAGTATAAACAGTAATTCTATAGAAATTCACCAAAATCTTTCCGAACAATTTCTTTAAATGGATCTTTTCAAGTGACTTTTTACATCCACTTTATAAGAAATTTGACGTGATATGAAGTAGGTTTTATATATTTTGTTCAAATTGTACATTGTATGTAACATCTTTTAAAATTATTCCTTGCCTTTAGTCATTTTCAACATATTTATTCATCGTACAGTGTTTATGTATTTTACTCAATCAATATGTCAATCTGACGATGCTATTTTTAGCGAAACAGCAGTGAATAAACCTATGTTTTGAATAAATAGTGAAAGTTTATTTCAAACGTTTGGTCTTTTATTGTTCTTAATAAGATGGACTTTCACAGAGTAAGGGTTAGTACAATAAATCTTACTTTACTATTTTTATATTTGTATGATGAACTTTTTAGTTGCTACAAAAAATTTAGAATGCGGTTTGCATCATACATTTATACACGGTATATAGTTCATACCAAAAGTTTTGCTCACTATTGTCAAAATATAATCCATTGAATTCCACATAATTGTTCGTTGCTAAAAATATTTGTTTATTATCAAATTTTGTGTAAACTAATATTAATAATAAATTATACATAAAGACCTTTAGCATGTTTTAGTAAGTTGAACAATAAAAAATGCATTTACAACTAATTTAATTTAATTATCCAATACGATTGTGTTTTGTATAGTTGGAGTCTTGGGGTTTCCGAAATTTTGCTGCAGAGACTGAGGTTGTGCTTTTGAATTAAGGTAAGCTTCCAAAAGGGATCGAAAAAATAGCAAAATTATAAATAATGCAGTAAAAAATGGGGGTTTAGGTTTTTTTTGAATACCTATCTCAAAAAATATTTAAGATGTCAAAAAATATTTGAAAAGATAATTAAATTTGTTTAAAAAGTTCTGACTCCCTGAACTGTATATCCAATATTAATAATTTTTACAGAACCCTGAAAATAGTGCCAAAAACGGGTAGTCTGACTTTTACGCTCTCTGAGGCAGTAATTAAAAAAATATTTAAATATGATATAATGATAAAATTTGTTTATTATTGGGATGAACAATAAATCAGCGGTCACAAAATGTTTCATTGTTTTCATTAGTTATGCTTTAGTTTATTAACTTTTTCTGCAGTAACTGTTAACATCGCGATTATTCTAAATAGGCTAACAAATAGATTTTTTAAAAACAATTGAAAATACATCAAAATTTAAGATTAAAAAATAATTATCAATAATTTTTTTTCGATATCTCGAATTTTTCGATTATTTAATGTTAAATGATTATTTTTTTTGATTTGCAAGTTATTTATTATTTTAGTTTGCTTATTTGTATATATATTTTAAAAATAATTTTAAAAATATTTTTAATAGGATCGTGTTCAAATTGCTGTTTTCAACTTTAACAGTTTGGACTACTATAAAGAATTAGAGCGTTATACAAGTTTAAAATTTATGTTAACGCAATTTTAAATCTTTTTTAGCTATATCAACAATGAGAACCACTTAAAAAAACAAGCAAATCCATGTTTAAAATAACATAATGTAAATTTTGTTACACAAACGCTCGTCTCTATATAATTAACGAATTTCGAATCAAACAAATATTTTTTTAGCAACAAACAATTTTGCGTTTCGTAATTAAACAGATCGCATGTTGTTGTGCGAGTTTAATCGAAATATAAGAGAGACGTATATATATTTTACGTATATTAAATTTTAATTAAAAATATGTCCCATGCACCAGTTACCAAAAGCTGTAATATGTAAGCTGCAAATTGTTGCAAAAATACACGTTCCATTTAATTCTAGTTTTATTATTATTACTTTTTATTTGCATTTTATCAACAAGTTGGAAATAAATAACGAGACTTTGTGTATTTTTGCAACTAAACATTATATACGAGTATATAGATAATGTGCTGGCAGATTGATGTTACACTATATTATATTATTTGTCCTATATGTAAAATTTTTGTAATTATAGGTGTGACACCAATTTCTATAACATCTAAGATACGTGAAGTTTTTTCCTTTCGAATTCGTTCTGGTGGAAACGATGAACTATTTTTTTCTTTCGGTATCGATGAAGTTCCACAACAGTTTTTTTAATGAGGTTAACGGTAATTTTCTACCATTAAAACACAAATTTATTTGAAAAATGAGACAATTTCAAGCCACTGCTTACAGGAAAACAATATTTACGACAATTGATAAAAATAAAGACATTCTCGTCCTTTTTATTGATTTTTTAAATAGATTCAAACATAAAAATCTTTTCTCGATTTTTTTTGCAACAAAAAATGTAAAGAGTTTAATAAAATGGTCCGTCTAGCCAGAAGCATTAAAACATAATCTTAACAAATATAGAAGGCAATTGAATTCATTAAATTTTTTGGGAGAGGGGAAATATCATGCTCAAAACAATATTATTGTATTTAAAATAAAAATGGAAATCTTAGAAAACATATTTGTGTGGCAATTGTTCGATTGGATTAAAATTTTTTTTTTTATAATGGTGTGAAAATTTCTTACCGAATACCACGCAGGCTTAAATTATTCCTGGAAATTTTCTTCGAATATTTTAAGAAAATTTTACCTCGTAGCTCCGCGATTTTCATAATATTCGTGCCCTCAAAAAAATTTAAGCTCTTGTGATATTATAAGTGAAAAAACGAATACAATATTCAGTACCTATTTTGCAAATATTAACCCACCGAAAAACCAATTACTGAACTGATACCCCCAATTGCAGATCTACAGAACGTGAACGTTGACAGAAGACAACAAAGAAAGACTGAATCACGAAGACTTACATGGTTTGAATACATGGATGATTCCCGAACGATAAAAAGAAAGAAATGAGATGCTTAAAAGTCTACAATACGAGGAGAGCAGGTTGATCACACATGAGATGGATGGATAATGTAGCAAAAAATCTCCGCACCATTCAAGTCTCTAAACTCTATTGTTGAGAAAGACAAGGATAATCCTGCAGCCCTTTTGTTAAGTTAAGGTATACCTTCTAGTTAGGGATCCTTCATCTAGCACTAGACATTCCGTGGAATCCTATAAAGATATTTCCCAGGTTACCCCCAATGCATAATAGAGCTTTTTTCAAAATTTATCGATGGTCCTTTGCTGGTAACTGGTATTCTCTGATTAGAAAATTATAATCTAACCTAAGTTTATTTCAGATGTGGAATGTAAGCCTAATATTACCAAAGAAAAACGTAATAAACCATTCTAAATTTAAGTCATGCAATGATGTCGAATAATTTAAAAAAAATGCTGTATTAATTACACACAGACAAATTAAGTGTAAAATTTCGAGAAATAATAGTAAAATGAAAACTGTTAGACGGACTTTTAAAATGATTATAAAGGCAGTTGTAGTGAGCTACAACTAATACAACTACAGCGATTAAAATAAAAATACGAAGTACGAAAAACGAAAAACATTTCTTTTTTACAGATAATTGTCGTAGAGTTTTATTAATGTATGTATGTATGAAGTTGGGAGTGATAAGTACACTGCGATAAGATCTACTGTGTTTTCCTCTACTTGCCATGGGTCTCAGATTTATAGCAGCTCTTCTAGTCCCATTTTCCTAAGAAAGTTTAGACTTCAAATCAGATTCTCCTCTTCTATTTCATGTGCTCCTAGGTATCGGGCCCTAGAATTCTTGAAGGCAGGGCATTCCAAAAGTTTGTGTTTTGAGGTTTCTTCCCCTTCCTTACAAAGTTCGCACTTTGCTTTATCGGTAATGACCGGTTGATATTTCCGTTAATATCCGGAGCCTTTTTCTACTGAGGTGAGGCAGCTAAAAAATCTCTTCTGGTCATAGTTTCCCAAAAGTATCTTAGCTAGACTCAGTCCTTCAAGCTAATTCTAGTACTTGGGTTTTTCTCTTTCCATTTTTTTCTTAGTTGTTCTAAGATTGCGCTACTGATGATTCCACAAGATAGTTATGATCCAAGATGTGGGGGTTCGGTTTCTTCTTTTGCCAGCTTATCTGCTATTTCATTTCCTTCTATTCCTATATGTCCTGGACCCATAGGAGGGTGACAGTGTTCTTCTGTCCTAGTTCATTTAGCTTGCCTTGGCATTCCCAAACCATATTCGAACTCATTGTATATGAGCGGTAGTATATTTCTATATTAAAATCCGCAAATCTTTCGATGGCGCGGATTTCTGCTTGAAAGATGCTTGCCTGTGCGCAAGCATCTTTCATATTTTCATATTCCTTATGTTTTATTGAGGGCCGCTTGCATCGGTTAAATTTGGCAAAAGACTCTTAACTATAAGCTGACCTTAAAATAAATATGTTGTGTGCACGGGGTTTCCAACTAATGTTTAAGGGCTTGAAGCCTAGGATTTTCGCAGCTAAAGTTCTCCCTATGTCTTCTTAATTTCAATCTATCAATTAGTTTCTGCTGTTTATCTGTTTTGAATCTTGTGAATAATGAATATGAATTATTTTGCTTATGACGAAGACGATTTGGAAGATGTTCATTTGATTTTTTATGGAATTCCCAGACGAATTTATAATCGAAATGAATATTTCAGCAGCTTAGATGATATGATATTTTTTTCGAGATTAAGAGTGACCAAACCTACTTGTCTAAACATTTTGAATGTAATTGAGGTAGAAATCTAGAGCCCATATGATTTTTAAGTATTTATTTAATAAAGATATGTTAAAAAACAATAATGTTTCCTGTCATTGTCATGATATGATGTCACGTTTTTCTAGTTATGAATTAAAAAGTAACTAGATTTAAGTTGGATCTGCGGAAATCGCCCTGAAAGGTCTTAAACCATTCTACAAAGAAACAAGTGCCCTCTATTAAATTAAAGGATTTTTTCAAGGTTTTGCAGTTTACAAAGTTTATAAGCAAGAATGTTGTCTGCCCTCACCCTATTGTTTAAGTTTTACTTGAAACAAGCTCTCAAAGTGTGAAAAAATACTTTTTGCTGATGACCAGTTAGCATAAAGAAGGATCAGGTAATTGATGAAACGAAGGATAGTGGAATATTTTTCAGAATATAAATAAAATACCTATGCCGAAACAGTTGCCGAAACCATAAAAGAAATAAACACGCAAGGACATTTCAAATGAAAATAAGGAATTTTGTAGAAAGGCACTAGGAAGATGGGGAGAGAAGGGTTAATAAAGAAAAGCAATAAAAATGGTAAAACTACCAATAGAGATACCAAAAAGATCATGTATGTTTGGCTTGTTACAAGAAGGAATTATAATAGTCACTTTTTATAGTTATACTTCTTTATTCCCGTTGTGAAAAAAATATGTAACACGAAAGTAACAGGTTGAAGTTGGGCATTAAGTCTTGAAAAATAAATTACAACTCCTTATCACTGTTTGCTTATTTATATTATTTAGTTGCATGATTCTATTTTTTACATTTGTGTTCTCTGGTTTCTAAATTCACAACACGTGTTTTAGTTTCATACAAGTGCAATATTCATTTGAACATTTTTAATACTATTATTTACTATTAAATATTTGTGGAAAAAATTGAGGGTAAGTGCTTTTTCAAGTGCTTCAATATAATCAAGGTTACTACCCAAATGTATGTATTATTTATTGATATAAATTAAAATATTATAATTTAACATAATTAATACTAAATATTAATAAGTTATTATTTTAAGTATTTTGGGTATTTATTATTTACAAAATAAAAAAAATAAAGTTAAGAAAACATTTATTAAAAAATTGTGATACAAATTAAAATTGAACATCAAATTAAATCATTAATTTTAAATATTTATCAAAATAAATGAACTAATTCAATGAGAAATTAATGATAAAAATGAAAACTGAACATTAAATAAAAAAATAATGAATATTCAAACAGTGAATAAACTGAAAATAAACTCTTGAATTTCTCATTTCTCACGGGCGTGTTAAATTAGTATAAATAATTTTACAGGTATTGACAGTATAAACATAATAAATTATCCAGGTGTTCAAATGCTATTAAAATAAATGCTGGCACGTGTTGTATATTAATAAATTGACAAGCTTAACAGAAAGGTTTTCTTTATATGATCAAATATAAAATTTAGTTTATATCTCTATAACTTTACATTTGGTAAAACGTCTCTAATTAAATATTTGAACTGGAATTCAACTACAAAGGAATTTCCTCTATTTAATCGAGCTTAACACATCTAATACAATATTCACTATAAGGAACATAGGGGAAATCTATGTAATAATCCTATAAATTTAATCTGTCCTTTGTTTTATTTAAATACCTATACTCGTATCCTTCGTTTCTAATTTTGGTAAGACTGTCTGAATTTAGTGAAAAATCTGGTTATTTTTAAATTACAAGAATGTGGAGTAGATGACAGTAGTGGTTTCATGGTTTATCTAAGACAGAGATGAAAATGTGGTATGAAGGAAACTTATAAATTTATAAATTTAATCTTGCAAATCAAAAAACGCAAAAGGGTATTTTTAACTTTTTCGATGGTATTAGTATACTTAACAGGTTATGAACATTTTCATCTAATGCTAAATCCTAAAATATAATTATATTATTAAAAAAAGTGTTTTTCTGGTAGAAAATTACTAAAGTCACTTCACTATACAAAATATATAAATACTCTTAATGGATTATTATCACTAAGATTAAATTTACTTACCCTAAATCAGCTTTACAATAAATCTCTTGAATTCATTTGAAGTTCTCTATTAAAAAAAAGACAAACGAAAAGGGATGATATACAGCTTTTGTTTAAAGAAACGGCTTGTATCAAATTCACCCCTCTAATCAATATTAAAAAAATAATATATTGGAAAATGTAAAAAAATAATTCACCGTTCCACTATGAATCGAACTGAAAAATGGTGTAGAGTGATTCGATCTCACAATGCAAAATAAATGCAAAAGGTTTAATTGTTAACGGGTTATAGGGATGAAGGTCGTACAAAGGTAAAAACAATTTGGCTTATGACACGTAGACAAAGGAAGGAGAATTTCGGCCGAGCCGTCATAATATACATTAAGATCTTGTTGCATATCGTGTTTTCGTGTTTTCTATTTATGTTAATATATTTACAAATGTACATCAAACAAATTGTAACAATAAAATAAAGCATAGTAAATGTTAGTTTTAAGGTTGTAGCACCAATTTCCATCACCGGAGTAATATTGAAATAAATTATTTGACGAGTTACAAAAATATCAGGTTTAGTCTGGGTTTCTACACCATGGTATAAGAGACATACTCTACTTTGCATTGTAACGTCATATCTGCTTGCTGAGCCTCTTCCTCAGTATTTGAATTGAAGGAGTATCCGCAAATGAAATACTACAAGAAATAAAAATTGGCAAGGGACAAGTTAACCACTATTTAATAAACACCCAAGATATTTGAATCTACAGCACCTAACCTAACCTAACCTAACCTAACCTAACCTAACCTAACCTAACCTAACCTAACCTAACCTAACCTAACCTAACCTAACCTAACCTAACCTAACCTAACCTAACCTAACCTAACCTAACCTAAACTAACCTAACCCAAGATATTTGAATCTACAGCACCGCTTCATTTTTTTAGATTCGAGAACAAGACGTTTTACCCCTCGTCATATCATAATGTTGCCCGTTTCCTAAGTTTAAAACACAACACATTTGATTTGATTCCAATATAGATTGGTCCACTTTTTGAATAACCTCGATCAGGAATAAGAGTTTCTAATAAATGTTTAATTAAAGGTAAAGAGATTACTAAAGATTGTAACTATAGTATTTGCATACAGTATCTTAGTGATCAGAAATGAATAGCAAAACATTTTGTTAAAAACCTTTGTACTAATCTTGCTTTATTAAAATGAATTTAATAAATCCTTACTTTATTGAACTCCATTATATTGAGAACATAAGATAAAGAGCAGTAAAACCAAATTCACTTGAACCAGACCTAGTATTGAAGAAATAATAGATAACTGTATTGAAACATATTTGAGGAACTTTTTAATATTTTGTAGCAAAAACACAGGGATACAGCGGTACAATTTACTAACTTTCTTTTCCACAACTATTCTGAAAAATTTTCGCGTATTAACTCACTTTAAGTTGACATGTCCCCGTTTATATATAATTTTTTTCCATTTTCAACTTTTTTCTTGAATGCTCTATACGCGAAACCACATTACCGAAAGGGGACAGACCAACTGAAAGGAAAAGAAGAATATAACATAAACATTCTTAACCTGACCCTGTCAACTTAAAATGGTCTTTTACTTTGTAGCAATATTAAGGCCAGAATACAGATTAATGATAAGAAATTAGAACAATATCAATTTTTAATGCCGTATCTAGTTTTTTCTGAAAAAATTCAATAAAAATAAAATAAAGAAAGAACTTTATTTTTATTTCTGAATAAAATTTATTTGAACATTCTCTGTGTGATCAATAGACTCCACCATCTTGTATATTTATTTAATAAAAATTATAGTCTATACCACTATATTATCAACAATTGATTAAATATGGTTTGTGAAAAAATTATATATTTATAATATGATGTTTATACATTATGATCTTTTTAATTGCATATTTCTTTTAATGTCAATAAAATTAATTAAAAACAAGTAATTGCTAATATTTGTATAACTATCAGGATAGTTAGTGCTTTGACCTATGATCGTAAATTGAAGAAAATATTACGCAAATTTGACAACCCTGTTAAAATATTTCGCGAAGCAGTCCGAATGAAGTTGACATACGACGATGGACATTTAAATGGGTATGTCCACTCATCTTTTTTGCTTTTTACGGTTCTCTGTTAAGCTTATAATATATCTGTATGAATCTAATTTGCGGAATCTACATATGTGGATTTGAGCCACACTTAGGTAAATTATGAACAATTTTCAAGCGGAGGTTTTCGCAATGAAGATGTGTCTGCAGGAATTGCTTAAAATCATTTCCGATAGCCAGGCGGTGCAAAAATCATTGGAATCAAATTGGATCGACTCAAAGTTTGTAATTGGTTTAAGGATCTAATACTTCTAGGGAAATATAACAAAGTAACCTTACTTTGGGCACCTGGACATACCGGCATTGAAGGGACGAAAAAGCGGACTAGCCAGAAAAGATGCCGAAGGAATATTTACAGTCCCGGAGCCATTCCTGGGAACAAAATCTAACTGGGTAGATAAAAGGAGATCTTCTTACTGGTTCGAGCTGCAAGGTTTAAGATACCCAGAGGCATTTGTAAGAGATCTCTCTAAAAAGAGTTCTCAAGAGCTGCTGAATATGAGCAGACAGAACCTACTGACTGGACACAGTCGCCTTAATGGGCATATGAAAACAAATGGGATTGGCAAAGAGTGCGGACTGCAGATTCTGTGAAACTGATGATGAAACGGCTGCGCATACGTTGTAAAACTGCCGAGCGCTCGAGAGACTAAGGATCAATAAATTTGGTCTGCATCAACTCGAGCCCAAAGGGTGGCCAACGACCGTGATGAACTTCATGGGAGACACAGGGCTGATAGAACGAGTTTAACCTAGCCATAATAGATATTTCATGTCGCAGTGGAAGGAACGTTGAACGATCAGTAACATAGTAACTGACCTAACCTAAGCCCTGGATATTATTAGGAATAATTATGGATATATTTTCCTTCAACTTAGGAACACCTCTATCTTACCCGAAAATTTATGACATATGTATACAAAAATATATTTTGAACATTTAAACTTCTACAATTATGCAATAATATTTTGTTTTTTGAATAAAAAGAATGCATATACATACATCAACAATAAAAATTTTTAATAAAAACATATTTCGCTTAAGATAAAAGTCTGTAGAAAATGGGTTTATTAAATTATTTTTAGCGACAACGTTTTTAGCTAATCCATCCTCAATATACTCGGGAAAAAATCCTTATTTTAAGGATCTAAAACCCGAGTGCATCTTACACTGTAAACGTTGACCTAATTTTTCAAGACACCGCCAAGAAAATAACTTTTTGTATTCAATCTCATCATATGAGAAGATGAGATGTATATTATACGGTTTGATTCAGTGGCGCAACAATATAGGCATTCTACAATAGTACAAAGGATAAAAATAAAACATTAAAAATGTTTCTAATTAATTGTATGCCAATATAATCATAAAAATTGGCGACGAAAAAAGTATAACAATGATGAGATGCTTAACAAAGATTAGGTAGACGACAGGCGAAATAAGTACTTTTGAAGGGAACTTATTCGCAATTATTAATTACAGAGCTCATTATCCTTCTATACCTAATAAAATAGTTTCCAAGTTGAGACGAACAGAAACTTTATAATTACATTGAACTGAATGCGGAGGGCAAAGCTCGCGGTAATTCCTTAACTTAATTTAATCGGCAGCTCCAAACCAGAATAATGATTACATTTTATTGCAAGAAACACTTTTGAAAATACCGACGAGTCTGTGTGAAAGTCTGGAAAACAGAGTTAATAATGTTTCTCTTTGGCAAAACGAAAAATAAAAGTGGTTATTCAATTAATTAATTGTAGTATAAAATGTTTCAAAAAAATGTGTGAATGACGTTGACTTGTTCCGTTCCCTTAGATTTTCCACCCTCACGTCATTCTAAGTAGTGTTGAATTTAGTTGTTTGTCCCAAATAACCTAATTCTTAACTTGTTTGTTATTATTGTTTTACATATACTCCAACCTGAATACCACTTCTTACTAAATTCTTATTATTACATACCTATACACAACAAAATATAACCAATTATTGTATGATCGATTTGGTTAGAAAATATCTGGAAGAAGCTGGAACGTTTTAGAATACCTTAATCATTCATAAAAAGTCGTTTCAAAAAGTATATTGAACAAAGAACTCGAAAAGAAAATTAGCACCTTCTGCTTTAATTAAGAATACTTTAGATAGATAGATAGACCTGAATCCTTAAATAATATTAGCAGATGGGTTTGATGATTAACCAAGAGAAAACCAAATTTAGGCATTAAGAGTATTGTCATCATTCGAGTAAGTAGACGAATTAAACTTACTGAAAATAAAATAAAAATGAAAAAAATAGAAAAAACAAAGATCAATGAAGTAGTTAAGAACGTTACTAGAAGTGTATTGGCCTGCAATAAAAGGTTGTTTTAAAATGGATGATAAAACATAACAGGAAAATTAGAACAAGTAGTAAAAAGTGTAAGGTTCAGGTGGACTGGACTTATGATGCGAAAAGAAACAAGTTCAAATATCCAGAGGGATGTATAACCTGGTGAAAGAAGACCTAAAGTAAGACCAATATCTAGGTGATGAAACCAAGTAAAAAGAGCCATGCGTAAACTCAACTTACAAGAAGTAAGTAAGAAGTCAGAATGGACCTAAGTTATCGACGAGAATAAATATCAAATGAAATATGCGGGCCATGGTAATAAGTACTAAGAATAGTTTTGTTCTGTTTTTTAACAACCAATAATTTTTGGACAGGTTTTTTCAAATTTTCCTTCCTTAGAAAAACACGGCAAGTTAAAGCTCCATAAGTGTATTGTTACACAATAAGAAAGTTATATCTTGTTCGGTATTAGTTTATTGTTTTTGTATTTTACCCGGTTTTAAAAGATTATACTTTTTGGGACAACAGAAGAATAGGCCATTCTAAATGTTTAGGTTTTTATAACAAATATTTTGAGGTTTTATTAGAAGATCAAAGCCCTATATATTCAAATGCAAAACATAGAGATAGAAAATAGAAATAAGAACCCCAAGGGTACATTTATCAATATTTTGCTTTTTTAAGGTTAAACGGTTGTTTTTTCTTCATTTTTAGATTATTATAGATTAGAAATTTCTACTATTTATTTTTCCATAACTGCAAAGAGTTTCTATCAATCTTTTTGATTTTCAATATATTGTAGATTGTTTTTCACTATACGGGGTTGGGATAAAGTATGGAACCAAGTAAATATCTTTTAAACGAAAAGAACGATATTTATGAAAATTTGCAGGTAAGTGCAATAGAACAAAACGCATCTGATTTACATTTTTTTGATAATAATATACTTCCGGTTTAACCGGAAATGTCATCAACTTCTTTAATTTAAACGGGACACCCTATATATTTTTACAGATTCTGAAAGAGCTAGTTATTTTGAATTCATACATACTGAGTTTAATGTAAACAAATTTGTAAAAACGAGGAATAACTCACTGTTAGTAGTACAATAGATGTACATTTCATTATTTTAGAATAATGAGAAACAATATTACTTCAAATGTTCAAAATGCTCGCCGTTTACTTGCTGACAATATGCCATCCTATTAACAAATTCTTGAGTCACTCTTTCCAAGACTTTTCCACGTATTAGTTCACATTCATCAATAATTCTTTGTCTCAATTCCTGTAAGTTTGTTGGTCGTCTAACGTAAACACGTGATTTTAGATAACCCCAAAGAAAAAAATCTAACGGGCTAAGATCCGGAGAACGAGCAGGCCATGAATCCTCTACGTCCAATCCATCGATTTGGAAAATTCGCATCCAGAAAATCCCTAACCCGTCTATCATAGTGGGGAGGTGCTCCATCTTGTTGAAACCAAATATTTTGTGGTAATTGCCCATTCTGTTGAAGTGCAGGAATAATTTATTTATTTAGTAGATCCAAATACTTGTTACCATTCAAGTTTCCGTCGATAAAAAATGGGCCTATAAGCTTATTTTCGACAATTCCCATCCAAACATATAACTTCTGTGGATGCTGGGTATGTGCTTCATGAATTCAATGAAGATTCTCATTTGACCAATACCTTGAGTTATGGCGATTAACTGTTCCATTTAAACAAAAAGTTGCCTCATCGGAAAAAACTATGCTAGAAGCAAAATTTTCGTCGACATTACAGATGTCCATTAGCCGTTCGCAAAATACCAGCCGTCGGTCAAAATCATCGTATGACAATTCTTGAACCAACTGTACCTTATACGGATGATACTTTTCACTTTTTAATATCTTTCCTACAGAACGTCGACTGATACCATGGTTTAGTGCCAAATTTGTGGTGAAAGTTTGAGGTGATTCTTCTAAATCGATTGCAATAACTTGTTTAACAGTTTCGTTCGTTGCAGTCCGCGGTCTTCCAGGTTTTAGCAAATTTTTTACCATTCCAGTAGTATTAAAACGTTGTAATGTTTTAGTTACTGTTGAGCGTGATATAGGATTTCTCTCCGGATGCAAATTATTAAAAATATGATACACTTCTTCATGAGTTCTAACACGATCACCATAACCGATCATCATTAAAATTTCAATACGCTCTTTTTCACTTAATTGAACCATTCTAAATTGTGCAATTTATTTCCGTCAATTAGAATTTGATACTTAAAGAACAAAAGGCGTACTAAACAGTACTTGTTTATTTATTACTATGCATACAAACAACATCAATTAGTTTATCTAAATAGTTTTTTGCTCTAATGCAAAAAACTCAAAGGAGGTGGGTTAAAGTGCTATATTCCTCGTTTTTACAAATTTTTTTACACTAAACTCAGTATGTATGAATTCAAAATAACAAGCTCTTTTAAAATCTGTAAAAATATATAGGGTGTTCCATTTAAATTTAAGAAGTTGATGGCATTTCCGGTTAAACCGGAAGTATATTATTATTAAAAAAATGTACATCAGATGCGTTTTATTCCATTGCACTTACCTGCAAATTTTCATAAATATCGTTCTTTTCGTTTAAAAGATATTTACTTGGTTCCATACTTTATCCCACCCTAGGACTAATTATTTACAGTGAATAATTTGGAGGTTAGTGTGAAAATTTTTTTCTTTATACTTATTTTATAAAGATGATGAAGAGAATATTAATATTGACATTTCATTATTTTTGTTGTGTAAATTTAGAAAAAGTGACATATTATGACAGACGATCAATTGGATCAATTATGAAAAGGTTGACGACGAAAGATAAAGGTTTGTTAAATGTTAAAAAGCAATAAAAAGAAGTTGTCACATATTGAGAAATTAAATATATTTATATATATTTTAGAAAAACCAGCGCTGGCCCATTTTTTCACATCACTCATGCCAAACTTTAAACTACCCCGTATCGTTTGTTAAGAGACAGAAAGCGTGTGTTCTAACCGTAAAAATCACTCTTTGGGAAGAGTTTTTGTAGGACTTCATAATAGAGTTTATAAGAGGTTAAATATATTAGAAGCTCTAATTAAAACATGGGTGCAACAACTGTCATGTTTTTAGATGATTTTCGGAAAAATGGCTATATGTATACTTAAACTGATCATAGCAAGATGTTCCTAAAACAGCTTTTTAATATTATTTTTTTTTAAGTGGGAAAAAGCTACTTTATAGAAATTTGCAATATACAATATTTTAGTATTCGTTAATTTAAAAACTAATTTGTCCTGTATTTTTTTGAACATAGGGTTAAAATAGAATCCAAACTCAGAATTTGTGTAAATTCAATTATGAAAACCCTTCTAATTTTATTCATCAGGCATAAATTTTAAAAGTTATATAAGCGAGAATTTAGAACCATTTTAATGTAATCATTAAAGTTTATATGTGGAAGATCCCTCATTAAAAAATGTGTAAGGCGGAAATCCGCCGGTGTGCCACTGCACGTTGTAAAAGAACATCCCCCGAAATGACTCTGCTAAAATAAATGGCATACGTTTCCTCGGGATGCTGAAAGAAACATTTTTCTTGTTTTGCTAACGTGGCATCTGAGGAAAATTTCTTCGGTAATTTATAGAGCTCATAGGTGAAACTAAAAATGAAGACAACATATATACGTCTCCGATTTTGAACGAGTTATTTGTTTCAATACTGATACAATAATTCTTTGCATCGCAAAATTTTGATGAAAACCCCTTCAAAAACATCATAAAACATAATTCTTCACAAAACTCGGAGTTATGGTTCCCGTTTATTTAATTCAAGACGGTGACGGTAATGGAGACAAAACAAAATGTAAATGTCAAAGTCATTTATAATAATAAAGACGAGACAAGAGGCAACGAAGGGCTTGAACATTTTAAGAATGCAAATATATACAGATTGACAGTAAATAAGATAACAATATGGATGTTATGGCAGCGCATATAGATTTTCCGATTATGAACTTTGTCCACTAAACAATTCATTATTATCAAATAAACTATTTACAAGAAAAATATTAATAGACTTAATAATTTTTTAGAGTTGCGAACCATGTATTGATATAACTGTTAAATAATTAAACCGACAAATCGTTTGTTTAATAGCATACAACCCATTTTGTAACTGTCCAAAATTTAATTACACGTACAACCTTGAAATAACAATTTTTGTGATATTATAATTAAATTACCATTTGATTGATGTACCTTGTATAAATATTTAGTCTGTAGGTAATAGTTATTAATATGGATATGAATGTAGATATGAGTTAAATATATAATAGAAAGAGCACATGGACATTCACAGCAAACAAAAGATAACAAGATCCTCCTACAAATAAATTTTAAACATTTTTAAACAATATGTGATTAAGCTTGGATATCATACTTTTGTAATTTTGATATGCATACTATTACTTTGAAGACAATTGATGTAATCTTATATTCTTTCTCAAATTACAAACATAAGAAAGTGGACACTCTTCATATAAAAACTTTCAAATTAATTTAATAACAATTTCAAACAAATTTTGATATTTAAAATACATTAAAAAGCATTATTGAAACCAAAAATTACCTGGATAAATGCTATTAAGAATGGTTTTTTCAAACCTAAAGGGGCAAAAAAGAATCTGTTTTTATAAAAACTTGATAAAGTGGGACATTATTAAACATAGTTTGGCAATATTACGTAATAAAAGATGGCGGGCTTTCGCAATTGCGTCCGGGATTGCCAAAAAGCTAATAAGCTTATTGTGCCCCCTTAATTCCAGGACCTGGAATCAAAGGACCTCCATCAAATTCCATGTCCTTACTAAACCATTAGATCTTCTTTATTGGCCCAATCGTTCGCCTCCCATTTACCAGCAATACCTCTGTGCTCTAAAACCTATAGCAGTTCACCCTGTTGGTTTATGCGAGATTTTTCAGACGTTGATGACAGTTCCATGCTGTCTTCGAGATGGATTGGTATTCTGCCATATCCATTAGTGTTGCCTTGCTTTCTGACTTTCTGACCACGTACACCTCTATCTATACACACTTTCGTGCACTCAGTCAGAGCCATAACTTTTGCTTTAAACACTGTGGCCAGCTTCCCCAAGCTTATACTAAATTGTACTTTGGGTCTGACCCCAAATATTCCTGCTCCATTACAGCAAGATCAAGCAACTCCGCATTATCCACATGATAATGTGTACTGGTAGATGAGAACCAATAGAGAGGTCCTCAACATGTCAAGATCTTACCCCCTAATTTTTTTAAATGAGGTTATTTAAAATCAATTTAAGAAATTTTTTATTGAAGATTAAATTCATCTAAAAACTATTATGTAATAACAAATTAATATTTGCAAAATAATAAATTTGTTCTAAGAATAATAAAAAACTCTTCGTTTTAACAGAACTTCCACTATTTATTTAAAAAATTGCTTTTTTAACCTCAATGACAGCCGTTTCGCTAGAATTAGCATCGTGATATTGACATATTGCATTACATTTTGTTTGTTTATAGCTAGGTACTTGATGTTGATTAGGTAGTATTAAGGCTAGACCAAGTATGGAAGTAATAAGACATACCAATATTAAAACCTAGATGTTATTAGCCCTAAGGGATTATCCTGGATGTATTTCCCTCTAAGATCAGTATAACTGTGCAATGATATTTAAACACCAGGAAAAACTCTATCATGCTAATCTTATAGCTTAATATGTTTGTGTTACAATTACGTCTTATCTATGTATAAAACACTTTAAAAGTGGAGAACTTTCAAGATTTATTTGTTCATTAACAATTTTAAATTGTGGATCTGCTAGATGTTCTTCAAGGAAATCTAAATTTTGTTTTTTATTACAAGTGTGTAGTATTTGGATGTCATTGGTGTGTATATGATATATAGGGCATTTTAATTCCAATTGACAAAATTAACTTTGATAAAGAAATTGATATCATAAAACAAATAGCTACATCTAATGGCTACCCAATTCATTTGATAAATACATTAATTCATAAGAAAGAAAAGAAAGTGTCACTACAACTAATATTTCCTAAACAAACTAAAGAAATTAAAAGTTATGAAAATATTACATATTGTGGAAGTATTTCCAATAAAATTTCAAAAATAATATCTTCAGCAACATAAGAATTAATAACATTTAAAAACACAAAATAATGTTGGTAAGAAAATGGTTAAATGTATAAAGAAAATTACCCAATTTAAATATCTGGTGTTTACAAAATTAATTATCCAAAGTGTAATGCTGTATATATAGTTCGAACATAAAGACATTTTGAAGTAAGATTTAATGAACATTTAAGAGCATATATATTAAAACAACCAGATAAGTCAAATTATGCAAAACACCTACTTGGACATCCAACCTCACTCTTACACACCAATGACATCCAAATACTACACACTTGTAAAAAAAAATTAGATTTCCTTAAAGAACTTGAAATAAAAAGACATCTAGCAGATCCACAATTTAGTTGTTAATAAACAAATACATCTTGGAAGTTCTCCACTTTTAAAGTGTTTGCTTTGATTGAGTCTTCATTTTATACATAGATAAAACGTAATTGTAACACAAATATATTAAGTTATTTTAAAGATCAGCATGATATAATTTTTCCTGGTTTTACGATATTATTGCACAGTTATACTAATCTTAGAGGGAAATGCATCCAGGACAATCTTTTGGGGCTAATAACATCTAGGCTTTAATATTATGTATTATTACTTCTTTACTTGGTCTAGCCTTAATACTACCTAATCAACATCAGGTATCTAGCTACAAACAAACAAAATGTAACTTTAATATGTTAATCAGACGATGCTAATTCTAGCGAAAAGGCTGTAATTGAGGTTAAAAAGCAATTTTTTAAATAAATAGTGAAAGTTTTGGGTTGCATCATAGCGACCTATGAGATATATTGTGTCCCCTTACTGGCTTGGACAGTGTACGTATTCTTCATAGCTAAACAGCGTCGCTAATCTTATCTCCTTTAAGGTCAAGATGTCGATCGGCTTCAGTTGAATTAGTTCTTCAACTTTTATTTGATATTCTGCAAAGTTTAAAGCTCTTGTATTTTCTAAGGCAGTGCATTTTGCGAGAGTATGTATTGAATTTCATCCTCTTATACTATCTGCATTCTGCTTTATCCTTTATACCTTAGGGAGTAGGTGACTTCTCAAATGCCAGTATCCAGTTAGGATTCCTGTAAGTATTCTTAGATTATATTTACTTCGTCCGAGACATTATGTGGACCTTTTGGGATGTAGGTTAGGTTACACGTCTTTTAATCTTGGTAGTTTCGCTGCCCTTCTGGTTATTTTTGCCCAATTTGTTTAGTCTTTCTAGACTCCCAGACCAACTTGGATGTTATTATGATCGAATTGAGCGCTTTCATTGCTGCTTGGCTGCAATATTTTCTTACATTTCCTTACATTATTATACTATAGATGATATTAATAGTACAATGTGTAGGTTGTTCAGAAATTGCCAAACGGAAGTTATAGATATTGTTTGCATTTCATCTAAACTTTAAAAAATGTGCATTTTTCAACAAAAATGTTGGGTAATTAAATCATGTACCATTGTCGAGAAAAACTATTTCGTATAAATATTGTAACAAATGTTATTTTTTGTAATGATCCTTAAAATTTTAAAAAAATAATGGGCAAGAAACCATTTGTATATCTCTTAGGAAGTAATGATTTTTTTTATTGCAAGGTTTATTGAAGACATAGACAATGTACCTACTTTTAAAGCAAACTTCACAAATTAAATTTTATAAAGTATACATTTTAAGTACAAGTGGGATAGGAAACCAATTTACACGTCAATTAATTATATTGAAAATTACTCTGAAATATACTCGAAAAGTTTTGTTTGTGTTTTATAAACGGCCAAAAATTCTTACTAAAAATTTCGAAGTAAAGTGCGCGAAAATCACAGCAGTATTGTTTTTCTTAACTGTCCACATCATTTTGTGATTTGTAAGCCACAGAACACTAATATAATGTGTTTATACCACACACATATTGAGTTCCGTATTTACAAATATAAATTATTTTTAAAACGTCTCAGGTAGAAAATAAAATAATGTAATAATATAGAAACGAAATAAAAAACAATTAATTTGCTTAAGTAAACGTAAAATAGTCATGTATTAAGGTTATGGATAAAACAGCTGCTACTAAACTAACATTGCGCAAGCGCTTCGTATAAATTTTCAGAAGAATTCCTAACTCTGTAATACAGATAAAATTCTTACGAAAATTTTCACTTATAATATCACATGAGATTAAATTATTTCCAGAATTTTTTCTGAGGGCACGAGTATTTTGAAAATTAAGCGACGAGGGATAATTTTCTTAAAATATTTGTGTTCGAAAGAAAATTTCCAGGACTAATTTAAGCTTGCATGGTATTCGGTAAGAAAATTCATACCATACAGATCATACTATGATGTTTTAGTGTTTTCTATGGTTTCAGCTGTCAAAAAATGTCCACTTAAATATCGTGGCGATACGAAAAAATTTACGGAAATTTTTTTAGTTGCCATGGTAACGAGTAAAAATTAAGGCATTTTTATTGGTTAAAAAGTAGAGTGTGAAATTTTATGAGTAAATTTCAAAGTAATTTTCGGCATAATTCTTTTCTGTGTAAAACGGTTCTAAGACAGAAACAATTGATATACCTAATTTAACAATATTACAATATTACTGTTACATTAAGGATTAAATAAATGAATGAATTGAAAAAACGAAAAAAATGTATACCCTGTAATAAATATTAAGTTTATAAATCTTCAAAATATTAAAAATTAATAGAAAAGACCAAGAGAGAAGTATGCTATATATTTAATAATCGTAAAGAAAAGTAAAGCAAAGTAAAAACAATATCTTGAAATAGAGAGGAATGAAAAAAATTGGTACACGGTAGAAATTAAAAAAAAATAGGAGTCTAAGAGTTTAGATAAAAGGGGATAAGTACTGATTATTCATTTATATAGATTGATTACATTGTTTTTTTATAGTTTTGGATGATATAAGTTGACATTGAAGTAATTCGGTTATTTTGTTTTAGACTGAAGTCTACAGCTCTGCTACATTATGACACAGCTTAACATAATTGTAAAATTTAAGTAATAAGCAGCCTAAAATCATAAAACAGAATTACTAAACCATTTATCAAAGCTAAATGTAAAAAATTTAAATGTCTTTGTTTGCAGATTTATCACAAGCTTCCCACAAAATGTTTTATGAGAGACTAAAATACAAAAAGAGCTTTTACCTACCTAAACAATAATACTCGCAATTTATTGTCTTCAAAATAAAGTAAGAGAAATCAATTTAGAGCTGTCACAGGGGAATTTATCAAGGCCAGTCAGACCGGTACATAGATAGAATAACTATTCTCTGACAGTTTCTGATTGCTTTGAGTATTCCTCGGAATAAATGATATATTTCTGCGACGATAAAGATCGATTTACTTGAAATGCGGATGGTGTCAAAAACGTAATTATGTTTTCAATCAAATCATAATCCTATAATATTAATACTTTATAAAAATTATTAGTAAGAGGACCCAAAGAAATAAAAAAGCTAAACTTAAACAAACAACATTGATAAACAGTACATAATATGTATGGACAAACATATAAGGATGTTAGGAGTCCAGTTGTTTAAGAGAAATTCCTTTCTGTACATTAAAGGGTGTGCCGTTAGGGCGGAAATTAAAACGTTATTCTAATAACCCGCTCGGAGACGTTCTCAACTTCGGGTAAGACTTTATTACTTGTTTCAACCGGTATTAAACGAAGTTTATGGTAAATGCTAGAGAATTCAAAGCGGTTTTGGATGTCTCCAAGTCTCGCATCAGATATATATGTCTACAAATCCCTAGTAATGTTCCTAAATAATTAACGAACTTATTTATTTGTTTATTGTTATAGTATTTAAAAAAACAATACAATAATTTTATTAAATATTGAATTTGAATTTAAAGTGTATGGGCCAATAGTACCTATATGGAAAAAACCTTTTTAATTTTTAAAGAATCTGCGTATGAAAAGGGTGACATTTGTATCTTCAAGTAAAGAGTGTAGCAGAAGACAAAATTCAGGACAAGTTAAAAAAAATTAAATTCACCTTTCAGACTACTATTAGAAGTGTGTCCTGAATTTTAACTAAGATAGAATACTATTTTATGAATAATTTTTATATTGAGTTAAGTAGTAAATTAGTCTCAGAATAAAAAAAAAACCAGAAAACGAAAAACAAAGTGATTAACTGATCACATTTTATTTATTGCATCCTTGCTAAAATATGGAGCCGTTGTCTGTACATAGTAAATAGACGCATGGTGGAAGCGTTGTTAACATGGGAATTTCTGTAAGAAAATCGTCAAAAAAGCTAAGGTCTAACAGTGTCAAAATTAACGATAATAATCACAGTTTTCAGTGAGATACATGTCAGGTATTGGTCAGTTACATGTCAGGTATATGTCAGATTTATGTCAGGTATAGGTCAGATACGTGTCAGATGGCAGTCAGATAAATGTATCTGACTGCAAACTGTGAGTAAGTCTGATAATAGAGATTATTAGGGTCAATTTTGACGTTTTTAGACCTTAGCTTTTTTGGCGATTTTCTTATGGAGATTCCCATGTTAACGCCTCCGCCATTGCGCAGGAATGAACTTAGCTTATTTACTGAAATAGAATGTGAATACTGAACAAAAATGCACACATTTCATAAAAAAGAAAATGAAAGAGTGACATTAGAAACAAATGGATATTTAATAATAATTAAAAGTTACTAAAATTTGAAACTGAACACTATAATACGCTTTAAATTGATGTGGGAATGTCTGACGATAAAATTAACTTTGTCGGACTTCGGGATAAAAAAGTAGAACCTGAACTCTTTTGAGCGGACAGCATACAATAATATATGAAATAAATAGACCACATGTACTAGAGTTTGTATTGGATATTAGGTCAAAGAAGCTTGTAAGAATACTGCGAACAGCGAAAAAAGCCGAAGAAAGATTTTGTGACATAAAATCCTTTAAATCTATTTAAAAAACCATCCACAATTCTATGAGATATAAAAGAAGTAAGCAGAGAAAGAAGCGACCAACAGGTCGCAGAATCGGAGAACCCCTAAATAAAACCCCCCTAAATAAGTCCGTTTCTTACCTCACATAACTCAGATTTTGCAATACGGATCATACAAGGAAGATCATTAATTTATAATTTTTGGATGTCTCTTTAAATTTCAAAATTGAAATTTTTCTACTTTTTACAATTGGAATTTAATAAAATACTAGACAAAAATAAGTTTCTATCATATTTTAAAAACATTATTATTTTTATATATTTATAATTTTAGATGCAATTACACCCTCTAGCCATTTAACAAATAAACTTCAGTCTCAGAATCTCATAAACAACTGTATTCCAAATATATGAAAATGATATATTTTTTTCGGCATGTTGCTTCAGGCTGTAAATAGTTATTGTTAAATAACAGGCAGCACACGAATTGACGAACAGACAGACAGTATACGAACAAGGGGTGATGCTGCCACTTACCGCGGTGTAAAGGAGTTCCAAAACTCGCTACATTTCGAGGTTGCAGCAGCAGCAGCGACATAGGGAACACAGAAGACAGGACAAATTACTAACCACACTGCAATACAACGAGCAGACGCACCTTTTCGCGACATTTTAGTTTAAAGCAACATCTTGGTAAATTTTAATCGCGAAGTGCCTTCTGCCCATGTACCACTAAGCAACTAGCTTGCCCTGATAGAGAACTCTCGAAATTATACAATTTATAGTAAAAGACTATAACTTTTAAATACTGTAAACTGGTATACCGATAAAAAGAAATTATGTTTATTTGTTGTTTTCAAATATACAAAAAATATTCAATGGGATTGCTCATAGTTTTGAAGTGATTAAAGCTTTGAATATCGATCATAAAAAGCTCTAAGTATTGGATCTGAATACCTACAGATATTTACAGATTTAACTGGATAAATCTCCATGAAATACCTCCCACTTACTATTATTACTTGGCAATAAATGTTAAATTATTAGATTTGTACAAAAGCAATCTTTCAAAATAATTATACAATATTATCATTGGGAGGTGAATTAAAATTAATAATAAATTTATCAATCAATTTGATATTGAATATAAGTTTCTTTATTATTCAAAGTAAAACAGTTTTAATAAATGGCTGTTATTTTAAATTAATGATAAATATTAATTGATAATTTTGGAAATAACAGGAATAAGTACTATTAATTCTTCGCAAACCTCCAAAATGAATAACAATTTTGTTCATTTCAATACAAAATAATATTATCCTCTAATTATATGTTAATTCCACTACATAGAAATCCAATTATAGTGAATATTTTCATAATATACATGGATTTATCACAAAGGATCAGAAACAAAAAGTTTTTATATATTTTATGCTTTCTGGTTATATAAATGTTAATCACATATGGTTGAGTTTATTAAAGCTTTTAAACTTTTAGTTTGTCACTTCCTTTGAAGAATAAAATTGTTAAAACTAATACATTTATAAACAGTTTTTAAAACATTAGGTTGTTGTTGATTATATAAAGCTTTACTTTTTTAAAACAAAATAATAATACTAGGTAATACTAGGTTTTATACTAGGTAATTTCTATGATTTATAAATATTTATAATTAAATATTCTATTGATTGATTTTAGCAAAATAAGTAATATAAACTTGTACATTTAGGTAATTGTAGACTTCTTTAGTTCGAGAATTGCTCTTTTAGGGCAAACTTAAAAAATATTAAGACCAGTGTGTTGCTTTCATCATCCGCTCAATCGTAACATTCTTTTCACTCTCAATTTGTGACGAGACAAAATATGACGGACACACAAAAAAATAATAAATAAAGTAAAAACTAAAATAAAAACGGTAGCTACAGACAGTGACAGACACAAGTTAGGCAAAAAATTCTACTTGCAAACAAAATAAATAATGAAAATATGGCTCTATCTTATATGCAGACATGAAAAAAGTTTCATAGGCTTTAAAATGACTTTTATAACCCAGACCAAATAAGCGATGTTTGTTCTCAGATATTTTGAATATGTTTTGTCAAAAATACACTTCTTATAATTAAATTTTTATGGAATTTTTTATATCAATAAACAATATTTATAACTAAGTTTGAGTTTTTAAGTTTTATAGGGTGAACCAAACAAACTTTTACTACTGTTTTTAAATTTACTGCAAAAGTTAACATAAAAAAAAATCTTCTTATTACCGAAATTCGCTAGGGTACCTACACTACTAATTTATTTCCTATTTCAGTTTCTATAGGTGAAAAGGGCCACCCTGTTTATTAATGAATAAAATATCATTACATTTGGATCAACAGCATTTTGGTCAAACTTTTTATTCATACCTATTTTTTCATATGCAGTGGCAGTATTAAGTATTAGAAGGGGCCAGAGGAGAAAATGCAGAGTATTAATTTATTTTTTTAGCAAAATAAGACTTTCCTAGAATTTTATCCTTATAATAAATTACTAGTTATCAGTTAACTGTCAAATATTGCTAGTTCTTTTTATAAACATTAACAAACATAGTTATTTTAATTGCAGTGCATATAAAATAGCAATTCATCTAAAATTTGAATTTTTTTTGAACTCATTTTATGTACCAAACAAATTCCTAACTGATTATTTAAAACATAACTTCTATTCTTGATTAGAAAAAAGTTTTGCATGAAATTTCCACGTTCATTGTTGAGGATTTTGTTGCGCAATCGCCGTGTATGTAACCCGCGATGTTAATCTTCATTTGCGGGTTTTGTTTAACAGCCAGTCGTATTCGGTTTAATTTGACTTTGGAGATATGTAAAATTGCACGGCGGTGAATTAATTTTATGTATTAAATGAGTTACATTTCCAATACAACAGTAACGAGAGAACTTTCCAAATTAATGGAGACATTTCAGAAAGTTAACTGCCATAATTTTAAATGGGGGCAATTATAAGATAAAGTGTAACTAGATTTGAATTTGCGAATAGTCCAAATGTATTGTTTTTGAAGCAGTTCTAGTCAGACGAACAAAAATTAGTGAAACTTTAGTACAATTACAATTACGTTACAATTTTCGTTTTACGTTATATGTGTGGATATAGGATCCATTATCAAAGCCGAGAAACCTTGAAGCTTTAAATAGATAATCAGCTCTAGATATTATGAGGAAAACGGTAGATGTAGAAAGGTCGCAGGAAGAGCCGTTCTACATTTAATCCAAGAATAACCACAGCGGTTTAAACTAACGAAATAATTAACAAGTTAATTCCGAATGGAGCAAGTAAATTTAATACAGAAAATACAATTCTTGTTCTTTTACTAATGCAAAATTAAGCCCATATCTCTGTCAAAAATATTTCAGGTTTTCGCTAGTTTTGAAAATATTAATGGTCTGGTAACGTTTATTCAACATCCATTTATTCATATCATTTACACTGTAAATTAAACTAAAACTTACCAGACAGAATTATATAATAATATAATGATTTATTGAAAACAAATCTATAGCGTGTTAAATTAGTATTCACAAATTAAAAAAAATATATAAAAAATGGTACAATACAATTTAACCTCAAAATCGTCATATCATAACTTTATTTATAGTTAATATTTAATTAAAGGATTATTTAATTCACTATTATTGTCTAGTTATTGAAATAAAACTAAATATCATGCTTGTATCTATTAAATTTTAAAGGTTCACTTTAAATTATTTGGTCTTGGTATAAAAGCATTCCGGAGGGCATGGCGAAATTAATACTAAGGAAAGTGTCAAAAGTTTGTGAAACATGCTCAACTTGTGTCCACCATGTCTAGTTAATACATACCTAAAAATACATTTTTTTATCTATCTATAACTAAATTCGTCATTTCTATTACAGTAGAAATGATCATTATTTAATAAAAATGGGCCCGTTATAAGATGTTTTATGTGATTTCATTAGTTTATATTAAAAACATACATTCCCATATTTTTCATGTTAAATTGAAAAGATAAATTTACCTTAAATTTTAAATCTGAATAAAATTGTCATTTTAATTGTTCTTTAATTTTACGAGTTTATTTATAGACGTCAAAAAATAGTTTTCAAAGTCTCTGAAGCATTTGTATGAAATATTTTAATTTATGTCATTAAGTTATTTTTCAATTAATTGTCAAGAATTAAGCCTTGCTCTAAAGTGTCTTGTCTGTACCAAAAAACTGAGAAACTTTAATGCGTACACATTTCCATAGTTTTTAAAGATTTATAAAGAATATTTCTAAGAAAATATTTTGCATAAAGAAAGTAAGAAATAAATGTACTTATATTAAGTCTGCAATAACAACTAAAATATACTGAAAATAATCAGATCTCGTAAGGAAAATTAAAAGAGCTTATCAGTTAGATTTACAAAAGGAATAAATGAAATAATTTACCGATAATTTATTCAATGCAACTGGTCTACTTATTTCAAATGTTGATTGTTCAGAAATCTAAAAATATCTGGTATTGTTAAACTTCAACTTACAAATAATGGAGAAATAATTTATGCTCATTTTTTAACTAAATTTAATTATAAGGTAACGTAATTCACTACACCAAAAAAGTATCACATCTCATTACAAATGGATATTTCTACTGAATATGGGTTAAATACAGATTTATATTCGGAATTAATAACTTAGTTAAGCTCAAACCCTTCTTATATTTCTCCAACAATATGGTATTCTTCTGATCAATATTTTTAGACAATTTTGATCCAAATTATTCCATTATTCAATTTAGTCGTAGTAAATTCTGAAGATTTCCATATTTTACCCTTTAGGGCTCTTTGTTCTTGTTCTTTGGGGTTTAATTCTGGATTCTTAATTTCTAGCTGGTATTCTCTAAATAGATGTCAAAGAGGTAGATTATATTGATAACATTATTATTTTACGCATACTATCACTAAAAAATATGCTTATTTTTATTTTTTTCTGATTTTCTCGATATAAATTTCAGAGCTTTCTTCAGAGGCTTTGTTTTTTATAATCGTATCGTTGGGTTATCTTTCTGGAAACGGATTGTAATTTTTTCCTAATTTCTTCACTTTTCTTTTCTTCGACTATAATCTATTTGAGGTTATGTATCCATTTTTGTTTACTATTTTTGCTATTGTGGTTTTACTAGGAACTAGCTTTACTTTGAGTGGTTTCTTTGCTTATCTGTTTCATTTGTTGGAAATTTGTATACATTCTCTGTTTGTATTCTTTACATGTGTCGTTAATGAAATTTATTGTACTAACCCTTACTTTGTAGATGTTCATCATTATTGGTTTCGTGTTCTGAATGTATCTTTGATGACCGCGGTGTCCGTGTAAGTCATTAATATTTGAGTGATCTTGATTTTTGTTTTTTCAAAATAAACCTGTAGTCATAACCTTTTTTGCCACAAGGGCTAAACAGTTTGTATAAATCAAGTACTGTAAAAAATTTTGTAAAAAATAAAAATAAAAAACTTCCACTATTTATTTAAAAAACTGGTTTTTTAAAACTCAATGACAGCCGTTTCGCTAGACAACTAGCATCGTCAGATTGACATATTGAAGTTACTATTTGTTTGTTTGTAGCTAGGTACCTGATGTTTATTAGGTAGTTATAAGGCTAGACCAAGTATGGAAGTAATTAGACATAACAATATTAAAGCCTAGATGTTATTAGCCCTAAGGGATTATCCTGGATGTATTTCCCTCTAAGATCAGTATAACTGTGCAATGATATATAAAAACCAGGAAAAAACTATATCATGCTGATCTTTACAATAACTTAATATATTTGTGTTAAAATTACGTCTTATTTATATGTAAAATGAAGACTCAATCAAAGCAAACACTTTGAAAGTGTAATTGTAATTGTAACACAAATATTATTGTTATTGTTAAGATCAGCATAATATAGTTTTTTCCTGGTTTTTCTATATCATTGCACAGTTATACTGATCTTAGAGGGAAATACATCCAGGATAATCCCTTAGGGCTAATAACATCTTGGCTTTAATATTGTTATGTCTTATTACTTCCATACTTGGTCTAGCCTTATAACTACCTAATAAACATCAGGTACCTAGCTACAAACAAACAAATAGTAACTTCAATATGTCAATCTGACGATGCTAGTTGTCTAGCGAAATGGCTGTCATTGAGTTTTAAAAAAGCAGTTTTTTAAATAAATAAGAGTGGAAGTTTTGTTAAAACGAAGAGTTTTTTTTATTATTCTTAATAAGATCGACTTCCAAAAAGTAAGGGTTAGTACAATCAATTTAACAGAACCTTATTTATCTTAAAGTTATTCTACAGTAATTCTGATATGGGAAAAACCGTATTTATCCCTAAATCAACATTTGCGTTTATAAAATGAAAAAATGTATTTATTTCTTTTAGAAATCGTAGTAGCCAGAAAAGTTAAACTAAATTTCACAGACGAAAAAGATTTTTCTAGAAGTGTCAGAATTACAAATCTAATATAATACCAATAGGATTGTTAAAAGAATCCGAAGAAAACTAACGGGATAATCAATATAGAGGTTTTAATAAATTATCAATAATTGACACCTGGTAATATTTCTTTTTTGAGTTCTTAACGTAGAAGAATTGACTACGATATCAAAACAACAACAAAATATGTTTGTGTCAGGTCAAATTAACTCAAAGTAATAATGCAGAGATGGAATTTATTGATGTTATTGAATATGGGAGTAAGTAATCGATCACTATTATACAAATGTAGTTTATTTATGTGGACAGAAACTTCATCTCGATATTGACATACTTGTTTATTATTATCACTGTAAATTGTTGCTAAAAAAAATGTTAAAAATAGTATACAATTCAATTTAAATTTACTATGGTGTAAACATAATTAATAAAATTTGTTTGATGCTTCAGTTTTAGCTTGTAATTAAATTCTTTTAATATTTCCTTAAAGATTTTAATAAAACTTACTGTAAATATCCTACTAAAAATATTTGCTGATATAAGATAGCTGAATTATTTTGGTAGATAATAAAAAACTATAGAACAATGTGTACGAAACGGAATTACAAATTTTTATTATAATCTTAAGAATATCCTTCTTAATAGTAATGTTGCTTAATTCTTGTAAGTATTAAACATATTTAGTGATGCTTTTATTACTACCTAGTTATTTTTTGATGGCACTTATAGGTTAGGGCAAATTCGATATTGGACATTTTTTGGTCTGCTTTTATTTTTGATGATGTCCCCACTGATCGAATGATGACGTCATTATCATTTTTTTTAAATGACAGTACCCTATTTTGTTAACACCCTAAAAAAGAACACATTTTTTGTGTATAGATGTTACATAAGGACATTTTTAGAAATTAATTCAGGTATACGAAAATACGAATGTTTCTAATTCTAGACTCTGATACCTTTTTCTAATTTTGACATATAAAGTGAAACTTTTCAAAACTCGTCGACTTTATGAAACATCTTACTTTTCGCAACCAGTCACGAAAAGCGAAATATTTCCTAACTTAAAGTAAAATTCACTATTAATTGTAAAAATACAGAATCATTAAAAGACTAAACTGCTTGGACTATTTACTTCTTTACCTATATATTGTCAGTAAATTTGATTTACTACATATTTTGAATATTAACAAATTTATTAATACTGTGTGAAACACGTTGAGAAAAACAATTTTTCGTAAAGCGCGTGCTTTTCCTAATTGGTTGCACAAGTAACTATTTTATATTGTTTTTTCTCAGTTTCCATTTATTTGTACCTAGAACTAATCTAAAAACATGTCTCATTGATGTTAATGCGACTTTAGAGTAACAGCTGCGGTTTATGACTTATTTAACAATAAATATCCTAAAAAGTTTAATAATGAGAAGATCAATTAAAGGTATTATTATCATTGCAAGAAAATTGTCATAAACCTACTCTTCAAGTTAAAATGGAGTTAATAATGTGTCAAACGTCAAAGTGGCCCCCTACTATGTGCTGAGTTATCATTAACTTAATGAAGGTGATTTCATCACTGTGATTTCTCAGATGAGGCTACCTTCTGCATAAGTGGTGCAGCAATTAGGTAGAATTGTAGGTATTTGGCACCAGCGAACCCTCACTGGACGGCGGAAGGGCACACTCAGTATGCACAGACAGTTAACGTGTAGGTAGCAGTAGTTGTGAATTGGGGAATTGCGGGCTATTTTTTCATTGAACGGTGAAAATTTTTGGATTTATTGCCACATCACTTACGTGATATAAAAAATATATGATATCTATACACAAAAAAGGCGTTATTTTTAAAAGTGTTATTAAAATACGGTATTGCAATTTAAAAAAAAATTGGTAATGAAGTCATAACTCGAACATTGATGACGTCATCAAAAATACGAGCAGACTAAAAAAGGGCAGCTGAAAAGAGAGTCGATCAGTCTGAGCTTTTTCCCCTAATGGTAATATCAAGCTCAAACAAATTTGTTCCAACCTTTACTTGCTCACACTTTTAAATTTAAAACAACAGATTAATGTAGAGGTTAGTTACAACATAACACACGGTATCTCGTAGTCTATCAAAAATACATTAAAAAAAGAGAGGTTAGAAATATTCCAGTACTACAACCAAAGTTATATTAAACAAACAATATAATCCAAAATATAAAAAAATAAAGAATTTATAAGATAAGATTATTTTGGAAAGAACTGCGCCTGCGTGGGTTTCAAATTAAAATTTTTAATACCAGTTAGTAATCATTTAAAAGTTTAATAATTATAGCATTTATTTCTTTTAAAGAAATTTTCATTAGTAAACAAACAAGGTTTGTCAACTTCTAATTTCGGAAAACACTTCAAATTTCATTAGACTGACAGATTATTATTAATATATCGTGGATACATACGAAAATTTAAAAAGGGAATTCCGAGTAATAAATACAGAAGGAAATAAGCAAAATTAATAAAACACTCGATACTACGGCCATAATGAATCAAATACTAATTTAGTAGGAACGTTTTTCCTGCCTAATTTGTTTTTCCGTAACTTTACCGTGAGCCGATCCTAAAATACAGCCTCTCCCAGGGCCATTATTAACCGGGTAAAGGCTTATAAAGAAAATAAGGACCTTCCCTTATTATCGTTATAAGCCGAATAAGGATCGAATATCCTCTTCTCGGGTATAATCTATTGTAAAACGTTGTGAAAACATTCATTAATCAGGTAAAATAAAAGTTTTCCTACTAGTACCGAGATGGATTTAGACTACATGTTTTTAGAATCGGAATATTCCCAACGTTTAAATGATGAAGTAATAACTTTTTTAATCGTATTTTTGATGTTTTGCGCAAATTATTAGCAGGTAGAAGAAATCACATAAAATTTTATTGTGCGGGCTATATTGTTATAGACCATTTTTGAAGGGATATATCCGCAATTCTGAGCGACAGCTCGGGCTAAGGATAAGGTTTAGACGAACACAGGGATATTATAGACGAGACACAATGAACTCCTAGCTCTCCAAGTCTAATTGTTTTATATTTGTATTATTGTTTGTTTTAAAACGTACACTTTATAAATTCGTGAACGAATTTATAAACCAGACTTGGCGGAAGGAGAATGGGACGATAAGGCTTTCAGGTTAAAAAAGGGTAGAGCTCCGCTAAAGGAGTGCTATGCCCGAGCAAAAAATTAGGGAGAGGAATGACTCCCCAACCTCCACTCAAACGTGCAGAGCTGAAATCCTGTGTATAGCACGATATTAGATCGACAGCGTGGCTGTTTTCAGCCCATTTTGCATCGTCAGATTAAAAAATATATCTCATCTTACCAAAATATCATCTATATTTTAAGATTAAATGAAGCTAAATATTGTATTTCTGATATTTATAGAGAAATAAAGACTAAAATGAAGAACGCTTGTTTTTCTAATGCCTAATAGAACAGAAACAATATATTGCTATTTACCAAGTCACAGGAAAACAATTTTCCTTTTTTAATGAATAACTTTCCTCTTCCTCTTCCTCCAACATACAATAATAAGGTCATATTCTTATTCTTAATGTAATATTAGCTTTTGTAGTTTTGTAAAATTTCCATATCTTATTTTGTCGATAAAACAAATGAATTAAACCATAAAAAATGAAGATACATTATAGGATATCATTTGCCGAGGGTTATCTGTTTCTATTTGATAAGTAACTCCAGCTTAATTTGACTAAATTAAATTATCTGAAAACACTAATTGTGTTTCTTCAGTATAGGATGTGTGATATATTTTTTAATCTGCAATACCAATAGTAAGGCCTGGATAAAGCTCTAATATAATATTAGACTTCTTTTCGTTTCTTACCTTTCTGTGTATTCATCCATATGTGCATACGATTGGACTGAATTTTCCTCGATGAGGAATTTGACGCGTTGATAAAACGACGCAGTTACAGACGGCGGTTGTTTGCGCAATAATACTTCGACTGGATCGTTGCTCGATATGCACATTATGTGATCCGAACAACTGGGATGCGAACAACATTCGCTGTCCGAACAATCGGTCATGCCATCTAAAAATTACAAAAACAAAAAGGGATTACATAATGTAACTTCTTAAGGTCGTATGTAAAAAATATATCACTACCAATTTGAAATATTCAAAAATTACATTGTTACTTTATTGCTTGTTATTTGTGCCGGTAAATAAGACAATATCATGGGTGTGTTCGGGGAGCACGCTATTTGCGCCATTTGGCGCTTTCTAGTACTATTCCTCGTTTGCGTTATATGGCTCTTGGCGCTACATAGCTCGAAAGCGTGCTTCCCGAACACACCCCTAGTCTATTGTGTATTGCAGTCGAAGCACAGACAAGAAAGGAATTTTCAGACATTTTATATACTTTTAAATCTTATTTACGTTGTGATTAACTTTTGATGTTTCAGTAGTGTTTAATGAACGGTCGTGGATATCAAGTCCACCATATTGGACCCGTAAATAAGGCAACGCAGGTATTTAGAGATATAATGCTGAAGGGACTCCCATTTTTTCTAAAATACTCGTACCTATGCATCATATACTAAAATAAGAATAATAGGAAATCTATATTGGAATCAAGTTGCAAATCTCAGAATAGAAGATGAACATACCGAATACGCGAAAATCATGCTTGGGTTAGGGCAGGGGTGCATCCTGTCTCCTCTGAAAGAATATTTGTATATAATCGAAAAAGGTGTTGTAATAAATGGGTGTTGGTTGAACAACATTCGATATGCAGACACCATTGTAATTACTGACAACATATAAGATCTACAACAAAATTGCGTTCTACAGTCAACAATGTGGTACCTATTAATATAAACATAAAGAATTTAAAATGGAAAAATTTAAACACTACAATTATCTTGGCACGATAATAAATAAAGGATGGACCAATAACCAAGAAATAAGAACGCGCATTGGAAAAGCCAGATCAACCAGATGAGTACATTCTTCAACAGTCGAAATCTCTTTACCTCTATAAAAGTAAGAATGCTGCGATGCTATGTTTTCTATATTGTTTATAGTGTCGAATCTTGGTCTCTGAAAGAAGTTATGTGCTGGAAGCTGGAAACCTTTAAGATGTGGCTGTATAAGAAAATACTAAGGATCCCGTGGACTGATAGGGTCACAAATGAAGACGTTCTCAGATGAATAAAAATGAACCGAGATACATTGTCTAACATCAATTTTCGAAATCTACAATATTTCGGACACAAACCATCCCGCAAGAAAAAATATTCGGAAGGCGAGGTCCAGGAAGACGAAGAACGTCCTGGTTAAAAATAACCTCAGAACCTGGTTCCAAAAATCATCTCTGCGACTCTTTAGACATGCTGCAGATGAGGTCAAGATTACCGTGATGATCGTTAACATTCATAACGGATCAGCAGATCAAGAAGAAGAAGATGCATAATTTAATATGAAAAAAATCACAAAACTCATTTACTTATGTCGAACACTTAAGAGTATTTTGGACTAATTTTTAAAATTAGTTTCAGCTCCTAGTTCCCTAGACCATTGAATTATATTTTCTACTGTGTTATCGTCAGCCTCACAATATCAACACCCTGCACTCTCTGCTATATTAATGGTTATGTCCATTAAAGCGACTATGTCCAGTAAGTAATTCCATTACAATTCGTAGGTCTTGTTTGTTCATATGCAACAGCTCTTAAGACCTCATTTTAGAATGCTTTTAAGTATTTAAAAAAAAATTCCTCTAGTTTGTATGACTATGGAGATCTCGTCAGATCTAGACAGGTCAGAATCAGTGATTATTCCTTCAGCACCTGTTCTGGTTAGAAGGTCCGCCTTTTCGTTCCCTTCAATGCAAGTACATCCAGACACACTCTGACTTTGTTGTTCTTCCTTAAGGGTTGCCTTTTATATTTCGGGATTTGGCAACCCTGGTGTTGCAATCTGGCAACTGACAGCTCTATCGTAAAGTTGAACATTTTTGAGGTTATAAGTACTCAGAACGTTTTGACATACGAGCGCTATTTGTGTTGTTTACAGTAACTTAAAAGATTCATCTCGGCCCAAAAATGGAATTAAATCGTGAACATTTTCGTGCGATTATTTTTTACAACTTTTGCAGTGGATTATTTCAGCAACAGTGCTTGGATGAACTTTATTCAATTTTTGTCGATGAAGCTCCGTCAAGAACCCGTGTTTATCGATGGTATGGTAAATTCAATAGTGGTCGTTGTTCAGTCCAAGACGAATTTCGTGCAGGTCGTCCAATATCAGTTGTTGTTTCGTGAGATTGAGACAACCTTAGGCATAAGTGGGACAGGCATAGATTTAATATTGCATAAATACTTGACACGTGATAGATGATGAATCGTGGCTTTACGCGTATGAGCCCGAAAGTAAACAGCAGTAGACTGTATGGGTGTTTTAAAACGAGCCCAATCCAACAAAAGTCGTTCGCGCACGAAGCACTTCCAAGCAAATGGTCGCCTGTTTTTTCGGAAAGACTGAACAGGTCGCAACCGTACCACTAGAACAACCCAGAACAGTTAATTCTGAGTGGTACACAACCATTTATTTGTCAGTTGTCTTCCAAGAAATCAGGAAAACCAACCGCCCAAGACAGATCACTCTTCACCACGACAATGCGAGCTCCCACACATTGGTTCAAACAACTGCATTTTTGAGCAACTCAACACTCATCGATTTAATGAGTCATCCGCCGTATAGTTCTGACTTGGCACCGAACGACTTCTTTTTATTCCCGTACGTAAGAAACAAACTGAAAGGTTAACGTTTTTCGACACTCGAATAAGCGGTTGCTGCATTCAGAATGTATGTTTTGGAGATACCTCAATCAGAGTGACAAAAGTGTTTCGACAATTAGTTCAAACGCATGCAAAAGCATATAGATCTTCATAGGGAATATTTTGAAAAACAATAAAGTGATTTTCGAAGATTAATATTTGTTTTTGTTCTTCACTATCATTAGTCAGCCATTATGAGATTTGTACCGTATGGGTCACATTCTCGGGTGATATCAAATAAAATTAATTTTATTGAAATCATAAATTATATGTAATGCTATTGAATATCAATAAAGTATAGTTATGAAAGAAAGGTACCAATAAATTGATAATTAAACTCAGGTAATCTATTTAAGCTGATGTGTTTTATTTATGAATCAAGATTATAAAATAAACTCATCTTCTTACTAATTTGAATTTTTATTACAATATAAAACACGTGATGCCTGTAATAGTATTAAATTAATTATTTATTTGCATTAATTAATATCAGACGGTCTCCTACTGAGACAAGAAACTTGGCCGGAGAGCTCATGGCAGCTCAGGCCACAAATTGTAAAGAGGAAAAATAAAGGTTTCGACAGGTTTATTTACGTTTGTTGGTGTTAAATTTTTTAATATTCTATTGGTTATTTTATTATTATGTATACAAAATATATACAATTCCAAATCAGCTCCGAAAGGAATATTTCGAAAATTATAAATAATTCTAATATTTTAATTTTAATAATAATTTACTTTGAAACAACCATAAGTATATACACCCTTAAATAAGAAAGTTAAACCATTATTATTTAATAACTCGTTCCACAAATAAAGACAAAGAACTTGTTAGATTAATGATATTTGAATGGAAACCATTTATTTTTTGTTATATACACTTACCGTGATCGTTGTCTAAATCGTCGTGACAATCTTGTTCCAATGGTATGCTACAATCGGAGCCAGCCCATCCAGGAATGCATACACATTTGTACAGACCTTCTTCAAGGGTACACTGTCCATGTCCAGAACATCCGTTTTCGCAGCCAGCTGTAAATAAATATAAAGATTTAAGTAAATAAAATAAATAAGGCGTTAAATAAGCAATTTATTCACAGTCTGTTTTAAACCTTCAAGTGAACCTGGTTACTTAAGAGGAACCATTAATAAATATAAATCTCTACTAAGATCTCACATCTAACATACGATGGAACATTTATGTAAAGCCGGGAGATTGAATTGGTTAAATTGGTCAAAAATACAATAGAAAGTATAGTGTACCAATTTAGCAATTTCACCAAATCCAATGGTCATTTTACTCATAATATATCATTCCAATGATTATCCTGCATAACAACAAAGTAATAGACCAAGAAATGAAGGTGAAAGATAATTGAAAAAAATCTAAAAAGTATGGAGTCCTATTTTTTAGTTGAAATGTGTGGGGAAAGTATATACGAAGGAAGTCTCATCTCGTGAAATAATATTGTCTTTTTTTTCAAATCAATTGGTGGTGATCCGTACCGTATTGAAGTTGGACAACGAATAAATGCTGCGGACAAACGTGCAAGAGAAATTTACTGTGGTCGCATGTTGAGTTTAATTTACGAATATCCCGAATTTTTGAAAAACATATGGTTTTCAGACGAGAGTCACGTTCAAACAACCAGATTCCCTAACCTAACCTAACCTAACCAAACCAGATTCCTTGGATTTCAACGTCCTGATGTCATTGTAGAGAAACCACTCCACAGTCTTCGAGTTACCGTTTGGTGCGTGGTATCTGGTAATGGAATGATTGGTCCTTATTTTGTTGGAAATGATAATCAGAATCCACTTACTGTCAACCAAGAACGTTATAGAGAGAAAATTATTATACCTTCTGTGAGAGATCTAAATAACTTTTACCGTGCACGAATCTACAGTTTCGCACACAATGGTTCCAACAAGATGGTGCAATGAGCCATACAGGTGTGCCCACCTTATACTTACTCCGTCAGCATTTTGATAATAGAATAATTTCTCGGGGAACAGACTTCGAATATCCTTCTCATTTACCTGATCTGACGCCACCTGACGCATACATTTAGGACATAATGAAGGAAATATTTCTTTCGTAAAATCCGCCGGCGAATATTGCCGAACTACGGGAAAGAATACAAAATATTTTTCGGCAGTTCCATCAACCACTTTTTATAAATATGATATGAAGCTTGTTTGCGTCGAAATGGTGAACATTTTGAATATTTACATTACAAAAATTAAAAATTAATTTTTATTTTTATTTTCGGTAGTTTATTTTGGCGGATACTGTATATGAAAATTTATCTTAATAAGAACATCTGCATTCATTTCATTCAAATCATACAGTAATGTTGGTACAAAATTGTTAAATGTAAAAACAAAATTACCTAAATTGAAAAATCTGGTGTTTACAAAATTAATTGTCCAAAATGTAATGTTGTATAATATATGTAGGTCAAACACAAAGAAATTTTGAAATTAGAGCATATAGATTACAACAACCAGATAAGTCAAACTATGCAAAACACGTTTTTGAACATCCAGACTCACTCATACACACCAATGACCTTCAAATACTATATATTTGTGATAAAAAACAAAATTAATATTTCCTCGAAAATAAAAAGACATCTAGCAGATCAACAACTTAAAGTAGTTAATGAACAAATAAATCTTGGAAGTTCTCCACTATTAAACTGTTTACTTTGATAGAGTCTTCATTTTATACATAGATAAGACGTAATTGTAACAGAAATATATTAGGTTATTGTAAAGATCAGCATTATAAAGTTTTTTCCTGGTTTTTCTTTAGGTATCAGGCACAGTTATACTGATCTTAGAGGGAAATACATTCTGGATAATCCCTTAGCGCTAATATTATCTAGGCTTTAATATTTTTATGTCTTATTACTTCCATACTTGGTATAGCCATAACTACTTAATCAACATCAGGTACCTAGCTACAAACAAACAAAATGTAACTTCAATATGTTAATCTGACGATGCTAGTTTTTAGCGAAACAGCTGTCATTGAATTTAAAACGTATTTTTCAATAAATAGTGGAAGTTTTGTTCAACCATTTAGTTGTTTACTGTTCTTAATAAGCTGTAGTGACATTTAAAAATGGCTTTTATTTATAAAAAGTGGATAAGTAATTAGAAAATTTAACAAAACTACTCGAACGATCAATCCCCACATCCCATCGTGAGTTTTTACAAAATCTTTATAAATTTATAATTTATAAATTAGAAAATTTAATATTTTTTATCAATAGGGTACCTAGAGGCTTAATGAAGAGAATGAGACCAGAATGAATATTGTCATTAATTATACAGCTGAAGAGACCTTTAAAAATGCCTTTATTTATTAAAAATTGTGTACACAATATGCTATGCAATGCTATATGTAATGTGGTACCACAAGATCTATTTTAAACAACATTTTGGAAATGTTTGAATATATACTTTAAAAATCGTAAAAAATAATCTTTTTCCACTTCAATTTTTCATATTTTTTTTATTAAAATTAAACCTGGTTCCATGATCAACAAATTATCTGTTGACCAATTTTATGTAGGACACGTCGTTTATTTCCAATATCATAAAAGCAAAAAAATCCGGTTTTTGACTTAAATGTTTAAAAGTACTTTAGCAAGTTTTTACTTTTAAACAATACAAAGGGTTAATAAAAACATTGATAACAAAAGTTAAAGCGCTTGAAGAAAGCTATATTTCTACTTTTTTATAAACGTACATGTACCTGCTTTTTCTTTTTGTGAGAACGCCACTCGATAGATTGGCGTAACTAGAAATATAACTTTGGAATAATCGAAAGAGAATAAGATAATCGTAAAAATCGCTGCCATATTCCAATTAATATTAAAATCACAAGATTTTTTTCAACTGACTTGAAATAAATCGGTTTATAAAAGGTGTATTGGGAAAATTATTCAATCAATATAAAATATATTCTGCAAGTGTGTTCATCGTGATTTTAGATAATAAAAAAAAATTAAGGAGTTGAGTTCCTCTACGTCCAATCCATTCATTCGCTTCTAAAAATCCCTAGCCCTTTGGTAATAGTAAGAAATTGTTGAAATAATTTTGTGGCAACTGTTGTAGTGCAGGAATAATGATTATTTAGCACATATAAATACTTATCATTAGTATGTGTCACTAAATCAAACTGTCACAAAAAAAACCTTCAACTTTTGTGGTTGCTGGTATGTATGTGCTTTCACATAATCCAAAGAGGATTTTCATTTAACAAACACCTAGAGCTTTATTAAAGCATTGGCTTCTGCATTGGCTGCAATTGAATATTTTGTCCAATAACATCGTTAGTTGAAGTCAGCGGTCTTTCAGTTTTTGGGAAAATTTTTCACTATTCCAGAATAGATTCCTGAATAATGGAAAGGTGATAGTACAAGTGTTTTAAAAAAGTTACAAAAACAAAAGCTCAAAATATAAAGGCAAGTCCCTACTATCTAATGGATAAAAAACACTATTAGACATTCTTCTGTTCAGGATAAGAAAAACTTGGGTGACTATAAGGCGTTTTATACGCAACCTCTCTACGTTAAAGCAATTGTTTACCTTGTTTATACAGATAGGAAATAACAGAGTTTTACTTTAAATATGAAAAAACACACATTCAAAGATTATTATTAAGAAGGGAACAAGAACGCATACACTAATGCTTTTTTTGTGTCTTAAAATTTAAGATGTTAGGAACCGTGTTTACGGATTAAACAGTTTATAATATATTTATAAAAATGTATGCGGAAGAAAGCAAAAATCACTTATAATATTTACTTTATATATTTCGTATCAGCGTATACGATAAAATACGGTGAAAAATTTACAAAATTGCTGTATTATTATGTCGAAAACCAATGTACCTAACGAATTTTAAACAAGATCGATAGCTAAATATTTATGCAACGGAAAAATCTGAGGAGAGTTTTCGAAGAAAGAGAGAGAGAAAGAAAGCTTCAGTTCGCTAATAGAATATTAATTATAACAAACTACCGGGGGTAAAATTTGACGTGGCTTTTAGAGAAATCGAGTTTTGTAAGTTTTCGGTGAAAACTTTCACATTTGCCAAGCTAAAAACATTTCAGGGCGAAAGGAATAAAATTAAGTTTTACTAGATTCGGATAATGTGGAAGTTTTCTACTTTAACTTTAAAGTTTTCTCGTCTTAAATAATATTTTTTGTTAATTACCAAACAGTTGTTGATATATGGGAAAATTTGTTATGATGCGTATGAAAATTTCTAAAACATTATTTGCTCTAGTAGAAATCCAATAAAATCAGCTAAATTGAGGTCATTTGATTAAACATAACCAATAAAAATCCCTTTGTACCTAAAACAACCCATGGGCTGTTTTCACTCTATTAAGTACGTTGTCATGGACACATTTTGATTTTGGCGTCTCAAATATGTAATATTTCAACATGTCACAATTTGGTCATAATAATGAAAAGAATATTCATGAAATTATATAAGCAAATACTACCAAGAAATACTGTTAACAGTAAAAATTTTAAATTAAATTGTTTAAATAAGTTTTTTGCTCTTTATGTTTTTCTAATATTTGAAAAAAAATTACTGAAAATTTTTGATATATGAAAAATATTTAAGCTAATAATTTTCTTGGTCCAATTATCGATATTCTGACTGCTCTCTCCGATTTCTTTTTCTTCAATTGGTTACCTGATTAACATCATTTATGTAATAATTAAAATAAATGATATATACCAACTAAATTTATCTTAAAGACTAGATCATTTATGAAAGGAATTAGGGATAACAATTTAAAAGAATAAAAAACTCTTCGTTTTAATAAAACTTCCACCATTTATTTAAACAATTGCTTTTTTAACCTCAATGACAGCCGTTTCGCTAGAAGTAGCATCGTCAGAGATTGACGTATTGAAGTTACATTTTGTTTGTTTGTAGCTAGGTACCTTATGTTGATTAGGTAGTATTAAGGCTAGACCAAGTATGGAAGTAATAAGACATAACAATATTAAAGCCTAGATGTTATTAGCCGTAAGGGATTATCCTGGATGTATTTCCCTCTAAGATCAGTATAATTGTGCAATGATATAGAAAAACCAGGAAAAAAACTATATCATGCTGATCTTTACAATAACTTAATATATTTGTGTTACAAATTCATAGATAAGACGTAATTGTAACAAAAATTTATTAAGTTATTGTAAAGATCAGCATGATATAGTTTTTTTCCTGGTTTTTCTATATCATTGCACAGTTATACTGATCTTAAAGGAAAGTACATCCAGGATAATCCCTTAGGGCTAATAACATCTAGGCTTTAATATTGCTATGTCTTATTACTTCCATACTTGATCTAGCCTTAATACTATCAACATTAGGTACCTAGCTACAAACAAACAAAATGTAAATTCAATACGTCAATCTCTGACGATGCTAATTCTAGCTAAACGGCTGTTATTGAGGTTAAAAAAGCAATTTTTTAAATAAATAGTGCAAGTTTTGTTAAAACGAAGAGTTTTTTATTATTCTTAGAACAAATTTATTATTGTACAAATATTAATTTGTTATTACATAATAGTTTTTAGATGAATTTAATCTTCAACAAAAAATTTCTTACATTGATTTTAAATAACCCCATTTAAAAAAATTAGGGGGTAAGATCTTGACATGTTGGGGACCTCTCTATTGGTTCTCATCTACCAGTACACTTATATCATGTGGATTATGCGGAGTTGCGTGATCTTGTTGAAATGGGGCAGGAATATTTGGAGTCAGACCCAAAGTGCAATTTAGCATAAGCTTGGGGAAGCTGGCCACATTATTTAAGGCAGAAGTTATGGTCTAATACTACCTTATCAACATCAGGTACCTAGCTACAAACAAACAAAATATGTCAATATGACGATGCTAATTCTATCGAAACGGCTGTCATTGAGGTTAAAAAAGCAATTTTTAAAATAAATAGTGGAAGTTTTGTTAAAACGAAGAGTTTTTTATTATTATTAGTAAGATGGACTTCCAAAAAGTAAGGATTAGTACAATAAATTTAACAATCTTAAAGCCTAGATATTATAAGCTCGAACAGATTACCCTGATTATTTTCCTTTTCTTTATATTAACCAATGAAATGTCACAATTTTCTAAATTTAGGCTAATCGGAGTCAATTATCAGCGACTATTTCTCTGGACCTGATATTAGTGACTCCCAAGCGAAATAGTAACTTCAAAACATAACATAAAAATGTCATTTATTATTAAATGTCAGTTTTTTCTTTAATTTCTAATTATTATTTTAGTATTCCTGATGTTCGTGTTCTGTTGATAAAGTTTTGTTCTAATTTACTTATCTGAAATTAATTTAATCTTTTAATAATCTTGCTAAAAATAACACAGCGTTATTTTTGTAACTGCTAAATTTTTCGAATATGTGATTCGACATTAATTTGGAACTAAAACCAAAATTATGTCTTATCAAATTGATATTAAAATATTCTAGAAATTTTGACCCAATAAAAATAGCCGACTATTTATCAACGTCTTGGATTATTACCGTCTGACAAATCACAATCTAAACACAGCTGGTATTATCACGATAATACCAGCTGTCTTTCAATTTTAAATGGTCTGTCAAGTTCTGTGTTTTTAACGACGTAACCAATACCTATGACAAAGCAAAGTTTAACGCCTGTTTAAAAATGTTGTAGCTTTTTTGTAACTTATTCGTATATAGTCCACAAAATACCACTCGTAATGGAATTTATCTTATTAGTCTGCATTTTCCTTCTAAACACTCAACTGAGTTGATTAGCTAGTTGAGTTGCTTAACATTAATCATTTAGAAGTAAATCTGCAGAGTTATGGCGAAATTTCTATCACTCGTGGTATTACTAATAAATATATTGCCCTCCAATTTCAGTAAAACTTTGAAATTATATAAAAACAGAAAAATCATGTTGATTGCTGATCATGCTACTGATCATAAGCAGAACCTAAATCTAGTAGCCGTTACTTTTACTGGCAGTTAATTTTATTTCTGATAATGTGATAGTTAATATCACAATCTTTATTTGGATGGTTTTTTTAGTAATCACAATAAAACTACAAATTAAGTCAACAAATCTCTATTTACTGAAGCTTCTTATTGCCAAGCTTAATGTACCGATATTAGCAAGTACGTTAAATAAATATAAATGTAAGGTTTTTCCTTTCTTTTTGTTTCACGGAAAACAAAACATCGCAAAAAGTGTTTTTCTCTGTCGTCAGAATAGCCGTTAAAGAGATAAATGCGAAAAACTATTAGTGAGTCATCTCTCGGAGTTTTTGTTGTTGTTCATAAAAAGAGGTTGCTGACGGTGAAATGGAAACATTTTTTTCTTTCTGCGGTTATTTGTACTGGTTCATTCTATACCACCGAACACACAAAAAAATGTAATTAGAATTCGGTTCAGTACGTTTCTGTTATCTTTGCGCCAAAAGCAATCCAAACAAACTATTTAATCTGGTAGGGGCATGAAGAAGGAGGAAGAGAGGAATTGTGCTTAATAAAAAATGTCGTTATAAAGATAGAAGCGGGGACTATGTGGAGATAATTTGCATAGTAGAACTTTGCACTTTTATAAACCATAACAGCAGAAAATAAACGAAATCCATACTAATATTATATAAAGCTGGAGAGTTTGTTTTTTTGAAAGAGCTGATCTCAGGAACTACTGGTTTGAATGAGAATTTTTTTTATGTGGATTCTTTTTTTTGTCTGCCAAATTATCACAGTTTTGTGATTTTGTCCAATGAAAACGCTTAATCTTCAATGTTTTGTGCTAAAAGCTAGGCAATTATTCCGGTTAATACGGATGAAACTACGAGTGGTTTTATTAGTATTTATGACATCAAAGCACTGTCAAAAATTCAAGAAGAATATTGAACAATTAATTTTCTTGTTTATTAGTATCTATAAATCAATATTCATTTATCTTATCTAAATATTCTAAAATATATTTTTTTAATATTATTACAATTCATTACTTTTAAACGATAATAAAAGGTAGGTACTTTAAAAATAACATAGTTCTGTATGCATTTTAATATTTTTGGTCGTGAAGATAAACTTCAAATAGACGGTTAGGTTATTATTCAAATTATAACTGTGTTTTTGCGGTGCTCACCACTGACAACTGCTAATACTATCTAGTGTACCTACAGGTCCTGTAAAATTTTTAATTTCAGACTCCAACTTTTTTATTTTAGGCATAATTACTCTAACAAGCTGAAGTCCTACGGACTCGTGATCTTATCACATTTCAGGTTGTTTTCGTATTTTTGTCAAATAAAAAAATTTTTTTTAACATTAAAAATGCATCGATAAAATTTTAAGGACTCGTTATACATTCATTGGGGAAGGCTATAGGCTATGCGAAATAACAGTAATAACAGTATGAAAAAAGTAAAGTAATAGATAATATAAATATTAACATTCTAATATTTTTGGTTGATAAATCTGTAAAAAGTGAAATATAACAGACAATGAGAGGTGTTAGTTCACAAAATAACTCAGATTTTAAACTAATTGTAAAATTGTAAACTGGGCTTAACCACTTACAATATAAAGCATTATTTTTTGTTAGTTTATTATAATGTCCTTAGCAAACAGTTAAATTGTAAATAAAGCGACAAAGTTCACAATCAGCCTGAATAAAATAATTAAATAAAAACAAAGTTCACCAAAAAAGATATGAACAAAATTACAAAACAATATGAAAACACGAAAAGTATAATATAGGTTATATTCGCAAATAACAGTTATTTATCACTAAAGCTTCGCGACTTTTATTATTCACTGGTATAATTTTGTATTCAACAGTATTGCTTTGTAATTTTAACATGCCTACCAATTATGAAGGGTAGAAGGAATAAGAACCGTTTTGTACGGGGGAAAAGTTGAAAAAGTGTCCACCTGTAAGCAGCAAATTATAACTCAAAACATCATCGAAATGGCGCTCATGTAGCTAATGGAAATGATATGAATTTAGCGGTTATGAACAGATTGAAGGAGCTGGGTTGAAAAATGTCATGACTTGTGTAGTTAAAAACTATGCTGTATTGAAAATCTCAACTATTTACGTTATCAAATGTAGTTTAGTAAATTTTGTTACTCTAACTATTCATGGCGCTCTTTTTAAAATTCTTACTCTTGCATTCAGATGGTTCTCGTTCCTTCTTCTCTATAATACTGATTTGAAAGAAATTAAGTGAATTAATTCCTTTTTTAAATTTTTAACTCTATGGTACAACACGAACTAATTTAATTTTCTTGTTTATTAGTAACTATAAATCAATATTCATTTATCTTATCCAAATATTCTAAAATATATTTTTTTTAATATTATCACAATTCATTACTTTTAAACGATAATAAAAGGTAGGTACTTTAAAAATAACATAGTTCTGCATGCATTTTAATATTTTTGGTCGTGAAGATAAACTTCAAATAGATGTGCCTAATAATTGTCATTTTGGCAATTTTCTCCTGATATAATTATGTATATAGGTTAGGTTAGGTTATTATTCAAATTATAACAGTGTTTTTGCGGTGCTCACCACTGACAACTGCTAATACTATCTAGTGTACAGGTCCTGTAAAATTTTACCAGATAAATTTTTAATTTCAGACTCCAAATTTTTTATTTTAGGCATAATTACTCCTACGGACTCGTGATCTTATCACATTTCAGGTTGTTTTCGTATTTTTGTCAAATAAAATTTTTTTTTTAACATTAAAAATGCATGGATAAAATTTTAAGGACTCGTTATACATTCATTGGGGAAAGCTATAGGCTACGCGAAATAACAGTAATAACAGTATGAAAAAAGTAAATTAATAGATAATATAAATATTAACATTCTATTATTTTTGGTTGATAAATCTGTAAAAAGTAAAATATAACAGACAATGAGAGGTGTTAGTTCACAAAATAACTCAGATTGTAAACTATTTGTAAAATTGTAAACTGGACTTAACCACTTACAATATAAAGCATTATTTTTTGTTAGTTTATTATAATGTCCTTAGCAAACAGTCAAATTGTAAATGAGGCGACAAAGTTCACAATCAGCCTGAATAAAATAATTAAATAAAAACAATAAAGCTCACCAAAAAAGACATGAACAAAATTACAAAACAATATGAAAACACGAAAAGTATAATAAAGGTTATATTCGCAAATAACAGTTATTTATCACTAAAGCTTCGCGACTTTTATAATTCACTGGTAAAATTTTGTTTTGTGACATCTATTTAAATAGTATTCAACAGTATTGCTTTGCAATTTTAACAAGCCTAATAATTATGAAGGGTAGAAGGAATAAGAACCGTCTTGTACGGGGGAAAAGTTGAAAAAGTGTTTACCTGTAAGTAGCAAATTATAAGTCAAAACATTATCGAAATGGCGCTCACGTAGCTAATGGAAATGATATGAATTCAGCGGTTATGAACAGATTGAAGGAGCTTGTTTGAAAAGTTTCATGACTTGTGTAGTTAAAAACTATGCTGTATTGAAACTTTCAACTATTTACGTTATCAAATATAGTTTAGTAAATTTTGTTACTCTAACTATTCATGGCGCTGTTTTTAAAATCCTTACTCTTGCATTCAGATAGTTCTAGTTCCTTCTACCCTCTATAATACTGATTTGAAAGAAATTAAGTGAATTAATTCCTTTTTTAAATTCTTAACTCTATGGTACAACACGAACTAGTAATAAACATTCCAATCACAATTTTACGGGTAATCAAAAAGAGACAGGTTGTGAACTTGTAGTTTTGTTTTAAATTTGACGGTTTGCTACGGACAGATAATAAATTAACTACTAATAATGCGTTAAATTTTAAATGGTTTGGTTCAGTTCACGATTTCTCGATATTTTACGATCTCGCCAGTTATATTTGTAAGCTCACGGTGTTTATCATGTGACATTGTTATGGAAAAAAAGTATATTAAAATTTAATTAATGGAAATTAAATAAAAGAAATAATAATAAAAATTGACGTTTGATGATAAATTGTAAAATTCTATGAAAATTGACAGTTGAAAATGAAAAAATCTGTAGATTAGAAGTTAGAAAATCAAATCAAATAGGTCGATCACGAGTTATTTGAATTGCTTAGAAATGGACAGGGATTGTCAATGAGATTTGAAAAAGAAAGGATTTTATAAGAAAATATAAAAAATAAAACAATTATTATAATTGAAGAAAACATAAAAACTAAAATAAAATAGCAAGAAAAGAAAAGGAAGAATTAAATGTCAATTATCTTTTTTTATTAATTAATAGATATTTTTTTGAATCAAAAGTTTTTTGTTTGATAAACAAACTTTATACACTGTGGAAACCACTTATGGAATAATAGTATATTAAACAACGCATTTCATATGGAATTCTGTTATGACACGAGTTCAAGTTTAAAAAACGAATCGCGAAGCGATGAGTTTTTTAAAGAACGAGTGTCACAACAGCCATATGAAATAAGTTGTTTATAATATTTTTTATATTTTGCATTTTATGATTTTTAAATTAATTTATTATTTTTATGTAATTACGAAAATTTTTAATTTAAAAAGTATGTTGGTAGTACTGTGTAATTTATAAAATTTGACAGTTTTGACATTTAAATTATAAAATGTTAATGTTTTCAAATATTTTAAAAATACCAATACACTAATAATAATATATTATATAAGTAAAAGATGATATTCATATTCACAAATACTTTCTTAAAGAACAATATAAAATAATAAATTGCTAAATGTCACTGTCAATAGTCTTGTCATTAAATACTTCAATCATGTCGCCAACCATTTAAAACAAAAATTTGCGTGTGTAAAAGTGCAAAGTGCAAAGTATAAAAAATTATTTGTGGGGTTAGTTTACAAGATTATAAAAAACACTGGGACCTGTCAACTTTGAAATTCAAATGTAACCTTTTCATATGGCTTGTCCAGTATAAATATAATTGCACGTCACAGCTGTCAGAACGGGACTATGTTGCCAAGCATTTAAAATAGTATTAGAATCTAATAAATGTCAAACGAAGTTTCTCTAATATTCTTCTTTTTATTTGACTACAATACTACACCAATTTTGAACGCGGCAACAGAGCGCAATTTTGCCAACATCTAAAACATTTTAGCACGAGGTATGTTCGTTTGAAGTTTATGTTTTATTAGTCCAGGAGTTGTATTTGATATAAAATTAATTACGAAACCTTTATTAAAGCATTTATTTATCTTTTGGAATTATTTGCGGCCTACAAATTTCAATATTCACCAAATTTACAGTGAAAAAATATACTGATTGACAGTACGAACGAAGGAAGTCAAACGAACAGAGCGATTTGTTCACTTTGATGACGTGCACTTATATTTATACTGGACAAGCCATACATAACATTAATTGTACAGTGTGATATGGCATCGTCCATGATCTATATTTTATTATTATTTATTATTAACAATACGATCTCAACGAACTATACCATCTAGGGTCTATCATGAATTATACAGGGAGAAATTTTTAAATTATTTATAATTTTGTTCAAGATAGTAAATACATAAAATACTTGACGTAATTGACTTTTTACATTAAAATAAATGCTCAAAATGTTCTCCACCTTGTTGTTGGCAATAACACAGTCTCCTGAAAATGAAATATTTCATTGTTACTTCGCAAGATATTAGTTTTTGATTAAGAATTGACAACTACGATATGTAAATGTCAACACATCCACAACTGACAGACATTGTTTATCGATTTAGTTTAATTATATTGGCATAGTTATCTATACAGTTTTTACCTATTCGTGACAAAAAATGTTAACAAAACCCAAAATATTGATACTTAGTGGAGACACTTGAGGTCTGCATTCAGCTAATTAAAAATAAAAGCAATTATTATTTTCACAAATTTATGTATTTACTATTTTGAACAAAATTATAAATAATTTCAAAATTTCACCCTGTACAATTCATAATAGACCCCACATGGTATAGTTAAGGAGCTTATAAAATCATAAAAATATACAGGGAGTTTAATTAAATATATGGATCATGGACGATGCCAGACTTATGTTTATCACCCTGCACATTTAAATGTATGTTTAAAAAGCTCACATTTGAATTTTAAAGTTGACGGGTCCCAGCGTTTTTTATAATCTCCTAAACTAACCCCGCAAATAATTTTATTCCATCCCCTACCCACAGCAACATACAGCATAATGCTTGAACAGGTGACAACGTACAAATACCTAGGCTGCTGGATTAACATCAACCTTGACCCTGAACAAGAAATAACTGCCAGGTTTGCTCAAGCGAGAAGTAGCTTTATGAAAATAGCTCGGGTACTCACTGACATATATAGTGTATAATTGAGACTGAAACTTGTAAAATGCTCAATTCTCAATGCTCAAAACATCTAGCATGAGTAAACTGGAATCCTTTAAGATTTGAGAAGAATATTATATCCCACAATTAATAATAACAGGTAATATAGAAGAAAAGCGCGGCATTAGAAGAAAATATTGTACTGGATGGGGCATCAGAAAATGGACGGCACTGGGGTTCAAAGATCTGATCAGAATTGATGGAGAAATGCTACATTTTAATATTAGGATATGTTAACCAGGGGTATGGACATATATTTCTTCTGTCAATATAACATCGAGTTATATACGTTTTCTAGAATACTCAAATAGAAACATTCGATACTTATACATAACAAAAATAGCTGTACATCTTATAGTGCATAGAAAATTAGTGCAATAGAAGAACATTTCAATTATATTCTATTCATATTTCATTTATTCTCTATGTAACCATGGTCTTGCTAATATTAAAAATGAAAAATTGTACATGGTTCAATAGGTAATTTACTACTTACAATAGAATGGTTGGTAATTCAGTTCTAGAGAAAAGTCATGCACTTTACGCAAACACAGTGTCACTAACAATACTTTAGCGATTTATTCACCAATAGAACAGCAATTTGTGTGAATAGAGAAAAAAATAATGATATAAAATTCATTGACTTTAGTGTTTTTCGTTATTTGTTTGGGGGTAAATTGTAAATATTTCTTTAAGTTATATGTAAAAATAAAAAATTAGGAATCATATTGACAAATAATAGCAAAAGCTAAAAACAGAAAATCCAAACGGAAATGAAAAAAAATATAGTAAACAGAATAAAGCAGCAGATGGTAAGATGTCCAGTAAAAATTCTTAGAGCAGTGCCAACCGCAACGATAATGATTATAGAAGGCGAAATAAATCAGCAGGAATAGATAACAAAGCAAAAATCAAGTAACAGAAGAATATGGACAAAAACATATGGACAAGAATATAAGCAAAGAAACGGAGGTTGATCCATCCCTAGAAGTGGATATAGATAGTAATAACTAGTACGACGTGACCCATGTAGGGATATTTTATCCATTACATATATTATATAAAAGTGTGCATCCAGATACAGATTTCTTATACTAAAAGATGCAAGAAAGTGTATTATATATTACGTAAAACTCAATATAAGTTACTTACGTAAGGTGCAATGACGTCCATTCCATCCTTGAGAGCACACGCAGGTACCATTTCTGCATTGGCCATGTTCTTGGCATCGAATATCGCAGGGTAACTGTTCGCACTTGGGACCAGTCCAACCTGGATCGCACCGACACTTCCCAGTGTCGCATTTACCGTGAAGTCCACAGTCCAAATTACACAAGGCTAAAATATTTTTTTTTCTAATTACAAACAGAAAATATGGCACCAAAAAAGTATAATTAATTAATTTTGAGAGGAAAAATAAGGATTATCAAAATTTACGTTATTAAAGTATTGTATAGTTTTATATTTTTGCATCTTTCTGGTTCATAACAAAACTGACTTTTGGTTTGTTTAAAAACTGAAAAATAATGTTTAAAAAAATGTAATCGAAGCTAAAAAGAGATAAATTTAAAAGCTTGTCAAACAACGAAAACACTCTCACCTTGAGAGCAATCTGGTCCGGTCCAGTGTCTGTTACAAACGCATTTTGCCGCTTCTAAATCATATACTCCGTGATCGGAGCACGTAGGCAAACACTTATGGACTTGTTCATCGATAACATTGCAATGGGTCCCTTTCCAACCCGCTTTGCAGTAGCACTGTCCGTGAACACATGCACCATGCTCCGAACAGGTAGGGTCCTCACAATCGGGTTCCTCGCATCCTTCTCCTAAAACAAAAAGTTACGTTAATTAAAAATAAACATTGTTTACTCGATAACATAATGGTATTTTATAAACAGTGAAAATAGTCCGGTAAAATAAGGATGCAACCTCGGAATCAAAGATAATAAGCTAAAAATTTGCATACGTCTTTATTTTGATATTTAAGAGATATTTAAGGTCAAAGGTCACGAAAATCGTTACTCTTACACTGTATGACCTTTAAAATAGTTTTAAACTTTTTGAATATGACTTGATAGCTGCTGAGGCTAAATATCATGCTGACCTCGCTTTATCGTATACACAGGTAACCGGTTCCCTTCTCTTTGCGCTATCTCAAGAAGGGTTGAAGGTACATAGAAGTACCTGATACAAAAGTTTAAGAGAGTTTTCCATTCTACAATTTTTCTCACCACCTTAAATTTTATACAGTGTAAGGGAAACAAGATATTTGCAAAGAAAACTGAGTTTCGTAGCCTTTAACATTAAATATTTTACCTACGACCACCCCTCTAAACCGTCAATAACACACAATCTACAGCCTATGTAATGTATCTCTTTACGCACGTAAAATAAACGCACGGCGTTCCTAGCAACCACTTAGCAACAATAGACGTCGCTATTTTATTCAAAATTTCCTATTTACATATTTGAAGGTGAATTTTATACTACATATAAATGGCAGATAACATTTATTAGATATAAGATTGCATTTAATATACTTATATATAAATTTAGAGTTATTTGAAAATATATATTTGATTCGTTTCCATTAACCCTACTTTCTGTCTGTATAAATGGATCATAATAAAAATGTACTTAATTACGTTTCCCAGATTAATTTACGTTATTTTTATGTAATTAAGTTAATTATTTTAACATTTATAAAATTATTATTACCGAGATACTTTTTAAAAAGCTGTTTCAACTTGTGGATACAATCGTAACATATAAAAGACACTTTTTACTATAATTGTACTATAATTTCACTTCAGTTACTATGCGAAACCGTTTTAAATATTAAGAATGCAGTAAATGTTAATATCACGCGAGAAACCGATCAGTAACACTAAATTAATCACTCAAAAATGACGAAAATGAGTTTTACTACAATAAGGAGTACATTGAACCGACATATTTAAAATCTTTTATACATTGAGCGTCTGCGCATGTGTCTGACGTCTGACCGCATGCGCACACGTTATTATTTATCAAAAAAGATTATCATTTTTTATTGTTCTTATAACTTGTTTGTATGCGTGAACTTTTATACAATTAATAAAAAATGTCAAGTGATAGTGAAATGAATTTAACTCCACCCAATATAACTAATGTTAAGTATTTAATTATTATACAATAAAATGATTAAAACATCTATTGCAGCTCTTGTTTAATTATTATTAACAAAAAGATTATTAATCTGGTACAAGTAGGTCGTAGGTAAAGTATAGTACGTAACTATTGCTGTAAAGTATTTTACGCACTCACGGAATTACGCACTCGCCGCTACGCGGCATCGTGCGCAACTATTCCATTCGTGCGTAAAATGCTATTTACCACACACGTTACGTAATATACTATTAAATCGCTAACACGTGATTATATAAGACTTTTGAGGCAAGTTTTATACCATCAAAATAAAGCCGTATACAAATGTTTAGCTTATAATCTTTCATTTCGAGGTTTGTTTCTTTCTTTGCCTAAAAATGTAAAGCTAAAACCAATCATATGAACACCAAAAGTAGGGCGGAAACCATTGTTTATCAACCCAAGGGCAGAAAATGCATAACGCCACGATATTTTTATGGTAGCAACGAAAAAGTGTGCCTTGAATATGACGTTTTAAAATCACAAATAATATAAATTTGCGCAATTCTCTATATATTATAAAGCAAAAAATATAAAACACTATCACAAGAAGAGGGCATTCAATTTCCTCATAAGCGTCCGGATCTAAATACCTCATAATAAAGGTAAGCTAATATAATAGTCATCAAGGTAGGCTACATAAATGCATTAACACCCCTGCCCTTGTTATACTCGAGCAGCAAATACAACTGCGGACTTTCCGCCCTTGTGATACAATATACTATTAAAGTACGTTTTTGTTTAAGTTATAATAGTCCAAGAGCTAGCAGAAATGAATGCTCATGATCGTATATCCAACTACCCAATAACAAATATGCAGCAAGTAGCAAGCCAACATTAACATATGTAAGCCTCAATACAATAAGAGATATCGTGAAGAAATTTTCTTCTAGGTTCTACCAGTACCGCATTGGCCACCACTCTAAGAAAACACGCAGGGTGCAGAATCCTTAAAGCATATGGTCCCCTGCCAGAAAACTTACTAGTAAAGGGATGGGTCAAAAAACTTTTTTCGCATTATTATAAAAAAGTTTCTTATATGAGGTACATATTTTTGGGAATACTCCATCCAGGGTGTTCCAGGAATACTTTGTTGAGTTATAAGGGCTTTACAGTTAAAAATTACATTTTTATTCATAACTGCAAAACTATAATTTCGAACATAATGAAAATGTGGTGGATTGTCAAGTACATCAATTCATTTATTTTTTCCATACCAGTAAAGTAGGATTTGAGTAGCTCAGTGGTCTGCGATAAATATTAAATTTAGTAAGACACCGTAGAACATTATTTGTGCGGTTAGTTTAGAATATTATAAGAAACGCTGGGACCCGTCAACATTGAAATTCAAATGTAAGCATTTAAACATAAATTTAAATGCACAGGGTGATACACGCAAGTCTGGCATCTTCCATGATCTATGTTTTTAATGAAACACCCTGTATATTTTTATGATTTTAAAAGCTCCTTAACAATATGATCTCAACAAATTATACCATGTAGGGTCTATTATGAATTGTATGGGGTGAAATTTTTAAATTATTTATAATTTCGGTCAAGATAGATTCTTTCATTATATAGAAAATGGGTAATCACTAATTAGACTGCCGTCAATTATTTGTCGTATGCATTAACCATCCTTTAAAAATTTTATTTCGTCAAATATTAAGCCGTCAATGTATTGTATGCCAAATTTTTGATGAAATGTTCAGCAAATCAAATGAACTAAATATTTTCATTAAAACGTATATTAAAAATTAAAAACAAGAATTACTATTATTATTATAGAGTCCACCAAATTTTCATCAAGTTGGAAATTATATATAGTTTGGGAGATATGAACAAAGATGTATTTTCCGCCAATTGGAAAATTTATAACGCCATGATTTTTTATAGTAGCAGTTAAGAAGTGTGCTTTGGGTTTGATATTTTTGAATAAGAAATAATATAAATTTTGGCCAATTCTATAAAGTGAAAGCTTTTCTCAAACAAAATTATACACATTGTACAGTAAAAAAATCACAAGAAGAGGGCGACTTTTAACAGAAGCTTCCAATTATGAATACCTTATGATGAAAGAGAGCAAATCCATAATAGTATAAATCTTATAATATCAGCCTGATCGGTTCGACTTTCAATAACATTTTAAATTTTTTTTAATAGGCCTAAAGGTAGGCGGAAAACATTTGTGTGTCACAAGTGTATTTATGCATTAGCAACTATTAGCTGGTATTTGCTGTCCTCGTTACACTCGGGCCGCAAATACAGCCGCGGGCTGCTACTGCCCACTTTTCGCCCTTGTGACACGATATACTATTTTAATTCCTAAGTTTAAAGCCCATTAACTTAACAATGGAGGTGTAGAAAAAAAGTTAAAAACATACTTAAATTGACACTGAAAAAAAAATCCTATAGTGGATTTAAAGTGTCGTAATCATGTTTGAGCAAATATCGAAAAATTTAGTAAATGTAACTGAGAATGACCATTTGTACCTTTAATGGATTCATTCATTTTTCTCTTTATTAAATTAAATGTTACAGTTTGACCTAATTTCGTCTGAAAAGGAAACACATTAATTATTCAACGTTTACGGGAGCAAAAAATAGCATCAGCTTCAAACCCTCGAATTATATCTTTAGAATAAGAAGAAACCAAAATGTAGCCGGGAATATTTTAGCGAGTGCTACAATAAACAGTAATCTACATTTTACTTCGTCATAAAATTCTAGTTTTGGTTTTAGATAGCATTCAACTGAAAATGAGATCTAATTATCCCCTCGGAGTTGGGTTTATTTTATCTTTGTTTTCCTTGTAAGTTTATTATTTCCTGCCTAGGGAGACGGAAGTTAGACATAACAAAATTATTATTCTAGGAGTAGGAACAAGGCGAGTGTTTTCTTTGACTCTGGGTGTTTTAAGAGAAAGAGAGAGATGAAGACCGGGTACAACTGTTATTGTTGACATTTGCAGGGAAAATCAAGGTGTATTCAACGTTTTATGATTGACTGCCGGTGCCGACCAGCCAAGGGAATTGGACCATTTTGCGATTAATAAAAAATTAGGTTTAAATTGAAATACGCCAGAAAAAGATGATACATTAATATTAATTGTTATATTTGCCTCCCAATGGATTAGTATATTAAACAATTCGGTAAAGCGTAAATGGTTAAAAAAATGATTAATGCATTTCAACAATCCAAATAAAACTTTGATGCCATCAGGATAAAAAACAGAAAATACTTTTGAAATTAGAACAGATTGTTCTATGGAGTCGATCAGATGATGAAGGTGAATATTAATATCAAAATGTTTGCTTGAGGTTTAATAGGTATAGAAAATCTAAAGCCGCATCTAAAATAAGTGACATTGTCTATTACTATTACGCTGCTTCTCGGTGCATTTGAGAAAGTTCAGCTCTTAATCAAATTTTCAAGCTGCTGGGTTTTTGTGTCTCATGGTAATCTAGCGACGAATCTTCAATATTTTCTAGGAACCAGCATGCAAAATAGTTGTTAGCTTTTTGCTAATTATGTGACCAGAGGCTGTCCATAGGGGGGAGTTGCATCCCCATTCTTGTGGAGTCTCACTGTAGACAGCTTGCTCTGGCAACTGACCAGAGAAGGCATACCATGTCAAGGATATTCCGACGACATGGTCATCCTTGCAGAAGGAAAGTGTGAAAATGTCCTCTGTTCAAGGAGGGCTGAACATTGCGAAACAATGATGTGACTCGGTGGGACTTCAACATCAACCCAACCAAAACCACACTGGTAGCTTTCACAAAGAAAAAGAAATATAAAAACCATAAAAATAGGGGAGAACATCGTTGAGTGGAAAACTGAGGTTAAATATTTAGGGATAGTACTAGATAGCAGGTTACTCTGGAATAAACACGAAAACGAAGTTATACACAAAGCTAAGAACAATAAATAACTTCTTAATAAAATGACTTCCACAAAGTAAAGATTACCACAATCAATTCTATACACAAAGCCACCAAGGCCCTCATAGCAGGAACATTATAGATAAAAACTGGGGATGTAACCCACGTATCCTACAATGGATGTACACGGCAATAGTGAGACCTTTAATCACATTTGGGGCAGTGGATTGGGGTACTTGCCTCACGGCTGCAATGGGAACTTGTCCCACTGCTGCAATGGAAGTGATTCAACAATATACAGAATGACCAAAGTGGGAATTATCAGGAAAAAACCTGAATCATTTCAATCTGATCAATCTTGGGAAATGCCCCAAGATGATATGCCAAAGAAATTCAACTTTGTGAGAAAATTCATCACAAAGTTGAGTACTAAATCTGAATGGGAAGAAGACATGCAAGGGTAGGAGTGTAAGAAAACATTGGAGTAATGAAGATACACAGATAATGAGAGGAAAAAATGCAAATCGAAGCTTGAATAATTATTCACTAGCAAAACAAAAATTTGTATAAATTTTAAAAATATTATGGTTGCTTAGCTTAAAATTTCAATTAGAAAGTCTACATCGATGTTAGATTAGGTTACGTATAACCTGAATTTTTGGCTTGGATAAAAAATGTAAAAGGAGAGTAAACCTAATAATGCGGAGTAAAGTTTTAGTTCTAAAAATACCTGGAGTGATTAATTTGAGTTCCGAAAACCAAATTTTTGCTATGAAACTTAGATTAACAATGCATATATTTTAAAATTCCCCTAAGGTGAAATAAAAATCAATATTTTAAAGTTTCAAGCTAAAACCTTAACGGTCATTATTTTACTTTTTCTAAAGATTAATATAAAACTTCCTTTGTACATTTAAAATTAAAATCGTTTTGCATTCTATTGAAAATAAATAAGTTAAATTAATTTAAGACGCACAGTTTTTTTCACAGTTTTCGTAAAACAAAGAACTTTTTAAATAAAAAAAATATATTCTTGTATTTTAAATTCAAGCCAACAGAAAGATCCTCAAAACATTTTTTTTTCTTTTTAATTTACTCAGTTCTCGCTTAGGTAAAAGTGTGCAAAATCTTTTAATAATATTCTAATGATACTCTAAAGTTAAATTAATTTTAAGCCACCGATCTTTTAGAAATATTTTTATTACAAGGTGTGTTTAATACATAAATAAATATGTGTGGTATAATCGTATATTTTCTTTAAGAAACAACACGGTCACCTTGATGCCAGGTCACAGAGGGATTATAGGTTATGAGGAAGCTGATAAACTCACAAAAGAAGGGGCTAATACACCTTTCCTTGGTCCGGAGCCCTGTTGTCATCTCACAAAAAGCAGCACCAACGAACTCTGGTTCTACTATAAGGATCTACTACGATCTTACTGGATCTCACTGGATGAATACGCCAGGACTGAGGCTAGCTAAAAGGATTGTTTAAGTAGTTTAAGGTAGACACAAAAAATTTTCCTAGGTCGAAGTGCAAAAGTCTAACTGCTTATACCAACTGAATTGTATATTGGTCCATAAAACGGTATTTTCTAAATATTGTGTACTTTCTTATGTCCAACTCAATATTTGGGATAACCTTTAGCTATGCGCTTTTAAAATGAATGTAAAATAGCAACTAATCAAGATTTTTTGGTAATAAGAAGAATCGGTGATATCTGGTGAGTATGAAGGCTTGGGTATTGCTACATTATTGTTTTTTAATAAAAAAATATAAATATGTAAGTTCCTTACAATTATTAAATAATTTATTTCAATTTTGTTAGGTTTTTATCTTTTGTAACAATATTTTATTAATAAAAGACTCACCACAGGCCATTGTCAAGCATTAGCAACCTTAGTAGCTGCTTGGAGTCATTTATAATACGATTACTTTTTAAACTCGCCTAAAACAACTAAATCTATGTAAAGACCTTTGCAGTTATCTGGTCATGCTTATTATATAGTTTATTTATTCTTTAGCATTGGAGTAAAATATTACCTAACGATATACTTTTTAGATGACCTTTATAAAATTACATTAGATAGCCAACATTTTGGAATATGGAAATTTTTAATAATTTTAGTTTTTTTCACATCGGGTTTAAGTTTTCCTCTGGAAAAAATTTTGGTGATTTTATTTTGGTAATCACTCTTGATTTAAGGTTAAACCAAAATAATATAAAATTGAAATTGCTAACTGTATTCTTATTTACACTTACACTTACACTTGTCTTCTTTTAAAAATCACATTTAAGAATAAACGTAATAATACTGTTACACTTAAAATAGGCAACAAACTGCAAGTGACGTCATGAATAAGTTAAGTTACAATCGTGAATTAGCTTTTTAAAAACTAAAGTTCTTCCATTTTTAATTTATAATTCCTTCAGTTTATAATCAACGAAATTTACTTGAATATGTACGTTTAACCAACAAAAAAAAGATTAATACAAGTTAAAACAGTAATTAATAACCTGAAATACGTTAAAAGTGTACTAGTTTAAGCAATCTAAAATTTGGGAAGGCTATATTTAAATTTAAGGAGAGATAATTTTAAATTTCAATGACACAAAATTGTATATCATGTTTTGAGTTAAACAACAGTATTTTTATTAAGAATAATAAAAAAGTCTTCGTTTTGACTTATTTTACTTTGGGATTTCGATTTCTAATCTTAAAATGCGGTTATTTAATCCAAATAATATGTTATGTCCCCTTTCATTTTTTACAGGGGAAGCTGTAGATGTAGATGAATTGTCAGTTAATACCAAGTATCAGTATTAGGTCCCGGTTCAGGCAGAAACTAGAAGTTTGGCTTAAAGAAAATCAAGCAATTGTTAGTTATTATAAATTTGGTAATTCCTTTTATGTTTTAACTGTAATTATTTTATAGTTGCTATTTGGTAGACATTTACAAATTAACAATTAATTAAATATATATATTATTTGCATTTTCAGGAGCTTAATTAAGTCATAATTACTTATAATAATAATCAACAAAATAAAGAATTATTATTTCCAGAAAATTTTGTAAGTATTTTATAAACATAATTTATTTGAATCTTATAGAAACAAAATATTTTTAATTTATTACAGTGTCTCATTATTCTACAAAAAAAAGAGTGGTAAAGCAATTTTCGCTACGGATGAAAGGGATGCAGAAGTAAACAGAAAAAAATCAAGCATTTTAATAATATGTTATTTATTAACTGTTGGAGTTATGGTTTGGGGGCTATAGCTTATGGTTTAAAATCACCTATAATCTTCATCAGAGGTAACATGAACGCGCAGCTTTATATCCAAGAAGTTTTAGAACCCCATCTTTTACTCTATCTTGACACCCTGGCAAATCCAACTTTCCAACAAGATAATGCCAGACCACATGTCGCAAGACTCACAATAAACTTCTTTCAACACAATGATGTCACATTGTTACCTTGGCCACCAAGATCTTCCGACTTTTCCCCAATTGAGCACGTGTGGGATATGATGGGTAGTAGTTTGCGCAATTTGCAACGTCCTCCTCAGACTCTAGAAGAACTTCTAGAGGAGTTGGTGGTTGCCTGGAATAAGATGCCACAGGAGAACATTGACCACCTGAACAGAAGCATGCCTAGGCGCGTTGGAGAATGCGTAACACATCGGGGTGGATCCACACATTATTAAAGGTAAAAAGGCTTTAAAGCAATGGAATCATTTTGAAATTTTTAACATTTACTTATTATGCTTTAGTTAGTACTTATACAAAATTTTATAATAATAAAATCATTTAAACTGGGTGTTTGGATTTTTATGTAACTTAGTATAGTTATCCTGAAAATTCCACAAAATTGCACTATATATAATCATGTGCAAAATATTTTATTGAATAGTAAGCTATAGATTACGCTGTTTTACTTATTTTAAATTTAGCAACCTATTCCTATAAACTAAGTGGGATACCTTCATTATTGTATTCTTGTTTATTTACTACTTTTAAAAAGTGTAAACATCAAGTTCTATCGAGAATTTTATTTTAGTAAATGGGAAATGACAAAAAGCATAACTTAAAAGTGTCTTAAATTGTTAATGCTCTTTAAATTTACTCAACAACATTACTTATTAAAATTTTATATAAAATCATTTTAATTAGAATGAAGATATTAAACTTACATAGATATTGGTTTTAATGATTAAATTGATTGTACTAACCCTTACTTTTTGGAAGTCCATCTTATTAAGGATAATAAAAAACTCTTCGTTTTAACAAAACTTCCAATATTTATTTAAAAATTGCTTTTTTAAAAGATTCAATGACAGCTGTTTCGCTATGAAGCATCGTCAGATTGACATTTAAGTTACATTTTGTTTGTTTGTAGCTAGGTACCTGATGTTTAGGTAGTATTAAGGCTAGACCAAGTATGGAAGTAATAAGACATAACAATATTAAAGCCTAGATGTTATTAGCCCTAAGGGATTATCCTGGATGTATTTCCCTCTAAGATCAGTATAACTGTGCAATGGTATAGAAAAACCAGGAAAAAACTATATCATGCTGATCTTTACAATAACTTAATATATTTGTGTTACAATTACGTCTTATCTATGTATAAAATGAAGACTCAATCAAAGCAAACACTTTAAAAGTGGAGAACTTCCCAGATGTATTTGTTCATTAACAACTTTAAATTGTGGATCTGCTAGATGTCTTTTTATTTCAAGTTCTTCAAGGAAATCTAAATTTTGTTTTTTATTACAAATGTGTAGTATTTGGATGTCATTGGTGTGAAAGAGTGAGGTTGGATGTTCAAGTAGGTGTTTTGCATAATTTGACTTATCTGGTTGTTTTAATCTATATGCTCTTAAATGTTCGTTAAATCTTACTTCAAAATTTCTTTGTGTTTGATCTATATATACAGCATTACACTTTGGACAATTAATTTTGTAAACACCAGATTTTTTTAATTTAGGTAATTTTGTTTTTACATTTAACAATTTTGTACCAACATTATTTTGTGTTTTAAATGATATTATTGCTGATGTTGCCGAAGGTATTATTTTTGATATTTTATTGGAAATACTTCCACAATATGTAATATTTTTATAACTTTTAATTTCTTTAGTTTGTTTAGGAAATATTAGTTGTAGTGCCACTTTCTGTTCTTTTTTATTAATTAATGTATTTATCAAATGAATTGGGTAGCCATTAGATGTAGCTATTTGTTTTATGATATAAATTTCTTTATCAAAGTTAATTTTGTCCATTGGAATTGATAATTAATGGTTTGCTTTTAGATACAATTTGTGCTTTTAACACTGTTCATGTCTGTTTGTGTCATTTTTCGCAACGTGCTGGCTTATTTGCGCGTATAACTTAAATCGTGCAGATTTATTTTTTCAAAATAAATGACTTTCATTTCTCGCCTATCGCCACCCTTCCGAAAAACCTTTCCGTTTTTATTTGGGAAGCTAGAGGCCCCAATTTACACGAATGGCTACCTATAAATCTCGTTCTCTTACCTTTCCATCCGGGTTTGCAGTGACAGGAGCCCCTCACGCACTGCCCGTGACCCGAACAGTCTGCGATGCGGCAGTCTGTCTCGGGGATATCGCATTCTGGCCCTTTCCAGCTCTGTTCGCAATGGCAGAGACCGCCGCCGTATTGCCCATGCCCCGAACATAAAACCGGACAAACACCTGAAAAAGAAAACACAATTTAAGTACTTTTAAATATTTTCATTTACGTATGCAAATGCACAACACATTTCATGCTATAAAATAGTAATAAATTATAGCACAAACTTATATTTCAGTAGCTTATTGTTTAAAGAACAATGTACAAAATACACAAAGTTCAAAATAACCTTAAGCTTAATGTAAAGTTTTACGGCAAAATGGGTAATATCAAACAAGTCAAAGTAGAACATTTTGAATATTTAATATGCCTGAACAAACATATTTCGAATAAGTTATTTGAACAATTTCACGTTTTACTATACGTGTGTGCCTCAAACTAATAAAACTTAAATTCAAATGGTTTGGAGTCGTATCTTCGTGAAACGGCATAACTTAATATAATCAAAACAATGCAGTAAAAATTTATGAATTTTAATAAAAACTATTAACTTTATCATTAAAAAGCTTATTAATATTTATTAATTAGCATAGTCAAGATTTTTCTAAGAACAAGGGCTTAAAAATATTGCATGAATAACCACAACACTGTTCGAATTATGTAACATTCTGTGTTAATTATGGGAATGTATTATTGAAATTAATTACAATTAATACCGCTAACACCATCTATGATAGAGGGTACATTCATGAACTAAATCCGAGCAGCGGTACTATTGCGCATTTATTGTGCTTGACGTTTTGTGAAGGTTTATTTTACATTCGCGTCAAATCAGCTATTGTACATTTTAAGTAATAAGATAAGATTCCAAAGGTATGTTCTAAATCCATATTGCTATAGTACGAAATTAACTATAAATCAATAATAATTTATCCTGATAGGTTTTTGTTGCAAATTCAAAATGGCTATTTTGAATTAAATACTTTTCTTAAATATTTAATAATCCTTGCATCTCTATACCATCGTAGGGACATCTACACACCGGCTCATAATGATAAGTGTACTTTAGTAGAACTTCCATAAGTAAGAATTTAATTATTACTTTTACAGTAATGTATATCTCTACTTTATTAGTATATTGTTCGTATTATTTGATACAATTTTAATTTAATTATTACCTTTATAGTACTGTTTCGTTTTAATCTTATTAGATTATTACCTTCATATTTTTTTTATTGTTTTTAAATAACTGTAAATTTTAACCTAGGTAGCTGCCATCCCATTTTTGAAATTTTAAGGATGTAAAATAATTTTACATAATCGTTTTATTTAATTTGTTTGAAATTTAATACTTTTATTTACTAACTGACAAGGCCCCAAGGTAATTTCTTTATTGTCTCCTATACAGACAATTTTTCTGTAATTTTTTTACTGGGACTGTTTAATGAAAACAGTATAGTTATAAATAATAAGATTTTAGTGGCGTCCAACTACTAATTTCCTGAAGAAAACACTATTGTACAATTTGTCAGAGTGAATGAACTTACTCACGCCCCTGATCAATGCATTTATTTGAAGAGTAACATTACAAATTGACGATCAACGTCATTATAATTAATTTAGATTCAAGATTATTACAATTTTGGTCTCCAAAAGTACTTTTACAGGATAAAAAAATTAACACAACTCTATGTAGAGGATGTTAAATTAAAGCAGAAACCGTCAAGCATATTCTTTGTGACGTCTAGGCTCTCTCGACAAAAGGAAGTTCTATTTAAAATAATATTGGCCAACTATATTCAACATATAGATAGTCTTTTTAAGGACGTCGTTGACGACTTCAAATCGGGAGAAAGCATTATGGACCTAATAAGGTCTAAGTGCATGTGGATCGGTATCACTTCATTTTCCTCAATCTTCAGATACGAGAGACACTGCAACTGGAGTTTATTTTAAGCCCAAAAACCAAATCGTTCGACACATGGTATCGATAAGCAATTTATGCAAATGTTAAATAATGCTTAAAAATATTTAGCCTACGGCTCGTGCTGTAAACTTCATCTTCGTGAATAATAGCTACCATTATATGCTTATTGAACAATATACTATTATTAATTTGGGAACTATAAGTTCTTTATTTCACGTATATTTTCAGCTACAAAAACCACCTGGACAAATAAAGCACATTTTGTTCATTAGCGACAGATAATCAAATAGCACTATTTTGGACTAAGTGCGATTTGTTTGTCTTCTATTTTTCCATTTACTTAATAAGTAGTTTTTGTTAGAGCCATTTTACAAGTAAATAAAAAGTGTTTGAAGTGATGCAGGAGTGATACAGATAGAGGATCGGGAAAAAGAAAAAAAAAAATACTGCTACAAAAGAAAGTAATATGTATCTTTTCAGATACATATTTCGATTTACGGAATTTTGAAAATAACTGTGTTCATAAATTAAAAAAAAATTAAATGTATGGAACTTTTGTACTTACATATCTAGATTACAGAATATTTTCGAATGTCTCCAAGAAAAATTCACAAGAGGAAAAAGATGCTGGGCACCGGTATAAGAGATAATCGTGTAGACAGAATTTACAAGAAAAGTCCGTTTAAATTAGATAGTGTCAAGAAATTTATACTTTCTTTGAGAGGCCATGAAAGCCACTAATATATAGGCAAGTCTAGACGAGTTTATTTGTTATCTGAGCTAAACATAAAAAAGCTTTGGAAGATGTATACCGATCAGGTTAAAGATTATTCATTACGAACAAATTGATTCAGTACAATTCTTAGCAAAATGTTTAATATAGGTAGGTACAGTACTTTGGGCTTTTTAAGTCTTCTTTTAGTAACAGATGTTTGTGGCTTTTGCATAAGAACAAACATTGAGATAGACATAATCAAGGGTGACCAGCAAAGATGCGCCATTGAAATATGTGCGGAATAAATTACCGCAGACACTATGGGTCCAAGGACACATAGGAATAGAAGGAACGAAACAGCGGATAAGCTGGCAAAAAAGAAACTGAAACCCCACATTTAGGACCCGAACCATCTTGTGGCATCACCCGTAGCGCAATCTTAAGAAAATAAACGGAGAAGGAAATATCCAAGTAATGAAATCAGTTGGAAGGACTAAGACAAACTAAGATACTTCTGGAAAACTATGACCAACAGAGATCTCTCAGCTGCCTCAACCTCAGTAAAAAAAGGCTCCAGATTTTAACGGGAATATTAACCGGGCATTGCTGATTAAGTCACATGAAGTAACTAGAAGTAGAAGATGAAGCAAGGTGCAGATTCTGTGAGAAAGAGGACGAACCTCAATTCACATACCCCCCGAATGCCCTGTCATGCAAAATTCCAGGATAGATACCTCGAAACACACGAAATATAAGAGGAAGATCTACCTGAAAATAGGACTAGAAGAGCTGCTATAAGTCTAAGTAAACAACAAACCCATGGCACGAAAGAGGGACACAACAGATCTTATAGGTTGCAATGTACTAATCACCCCTAATTTATTACTTACAAAATTAAACTATTGACAATACGCAAGCAAAGCAGTTTTTTAAATTAATGAAGAGTAATCTATTGACAATGTAAAATTTTGTTTTGATTTTTAACAGGTCCAGGTTGTCCCAAAAGCGTATTTTTTGCTCAGGAACTGGCTTTTTATGCATTGTGCATGACAGATATTTAAAAAAAAGACTGTTATTTATCTATAGCTTCAGTACTAAGCGGAAAATGCGTTGTAGAAATAAGTTCCGCGTTGACTGACTCTAAAAGAGACAGATTTTTGCCTAGATATCAAACATCTAAGATTGTTAGACGAATGTGGGGTTCAAAACAAGAATTCTCACATGATACATGCAGTCATCTTGTGGCTTATGAATAAATCTTCAAAAATTATTGAAATTATCAAGTTTTTGGTCAAGTTGAGCTAGTCTTACGTTCTCTGGTTTTTATAAAGTCACTATATATAAATATTTGTAAAATCTATTCTATGAAAAGACAAATCCGTGTGCCTGGCTCCTATTGAAATTTGTATGACATAAAGTTATAGGCATCAACGAAGCCAAAAGAATAATAACTCGAGGCAAACAAACTTCTGGAGAAAATGAAAACTTGTATTACACTAAGGCTTTGTACAGAAATTATGACTCTGTTATGATTTTTTATTTATTTAATTTATAGCTTTTGAAACACGCAGAAATGCATTTTCAGTTTTATTTTATTTTATTGATTTAAGCATAATCAATCTACATTTTGTTCTTCAAAGATAATTAATTATCGTTTTGTTTACTAAAAATAGGTTTGTTTCGAAAAAACTAATAAATTAATTTCTTATAACTAAAGCATTATAAAAAAAGTACACTTTATTTATATCCTGTATTTTTTAACTTTATTAGTAATACTACAGCAATTTTCTTCATTTCCTAAAAAATATCAAAAATGGACAAGGTTCTCCAAATGCTTGTTTTCGTTAATTTTATGTTCAGTTCTATTACAGGTTTTTTGTTGTCTTTCCTTCGAGGATAGCACATGTCTGTTTATAAATGGACACGTTTTTGTATCATTAACGGAATAGGTTTGTTGAGCTCGCAAACGATTTAAAATCGAAAATTGAACTAACGTGAAACATGAGAAATTGGGGTAGTTAATGAAACACGAATTTTCACGTTATCAATTAAAACTTTTACCTGCTAGGGACCAATTCCACAAATGATCAACACCCAAAAACGTCGCTTTAGGCTATAAGGGTAGGCAAGCACAAAAAAATGTTATTTCAATGTATGGGAGTTTAATTTGATACCATTAATTTGTCCGGTAAGTTAAAGTAAAGGGAGTGTTGTTGCAAAAAGTATTTAATATAAAAATAAAAAAAAGTAATTAACGAAATTTTATCTCCTCGACTTTTATATATGATAATATTGATTTTCCTTTCAGGTGAAATTAATTTTTTTTATTACATTATCTTTAACATAAGCCACGCATTTGATTATTAAGATATGGAAGAAACCTCGAATGTTTCCTTTCAAACAAGTATTATCCCTTTATTAATGCTTATCAAGAGTTATTTATTGCCAAGGTGAAATTTCACGTTACATTAAATTTTCAAATGCGTACCTTTGTTTAAAAGCGTCCTAACGGAAAACCAGGGAGAAAGGGTGAAAATGCCAAAGACACGCCAGCGCCCCATTTTGCTTTGTGGAGAAATCATCAACTAAACTCGTTTTATATACACACCCATACACAAACACTCACATACCGAGAGACTTTCAGGAACGATTTTCATGTAAAATATTTGAGGCGTTTGAGTAAATAAAAATTAAATAAGTTCTCGTTGTTTTGGCACATAAATTTCCATCGTTGAATTAGTTGTTATGCGAACAATTACACAGGCCTGCATGTTATATTGAAAGTTGATTTAATCGTTTATTGTAAACTGGTTAGTGTTGATTTTAAAATTAATTTTGTTAAATAAAACTTTGTTCTGAAACAAAAAATATAAAAGTACCCAGAAGACAAAACACACTTTTTTGTTAATGACAGCTGTTTATTTTTAATAATCCGTGGAAGAACTGTTAACTATTTATGTTTTCGGTATAATGGAGTAACAGTACAATAAATTTCATAAAAGTACTCGTTAAATATTAAGCACTGCCTAATTTTTTGTATGTGACATTTGAATATTTTATGAATGTTTAGACTACAGAATTTTAAAACTTGATCATTGATTCCTTTAAAATTATTCAATATGCCGATGATATCTCATTCAGTACTAGATTGTGGTTCCAAAATACTAGGCACTAAATTCTTGGAAAAGATCGTCACTTGTTTCTCTTCTCTTTTACAGGACGAGTGGTATTTAAGATCAGTTTTTAAACCATTCTGTACAAAAACCACCTTATTTAATGATTCATCGATATCTTTGCACTAATTCTATTTTCGATGTTAAACTGCATTATTAATTATAAAAAGTGAAGATGACAAAATATTTAAATTCAAAATGGGTGTATTTTACGTTGCTTAACTATGATCTAATTTATTAAAAATTAATAATCAAGAGACAGACAGGAAAGTGGGTTTACACATAATAATATTTAATAAATACATGGTTTTTTAAAAGAAAATATTCATAATCTTTTGATCTTTCAATAACTTGAACAAATAATATCTTCTCAAGGTTACGGCTGCACTAGCCAGATAAGTAAATGGTAGTGGTAACGACATTCGGTGGTATTATAGAGAAGAGGGTATAGGGATTTTAACGTATTATACCATTGTCTACCATAGCTATAGGAACCATCTTTTGTTCGAATGTAACACTCGCCAGATCAACTAAGGTAAGGGAAAAGGAAAAATCTAAGAAAGCTGGCATTTACGTAATCAATGCCGTTACCCCCTCCCAGTGATTTAACCTGTAGATACACTAGATAGTATAGACAGTTGTCGTGAGCACCGTAAAAGCATAGTTATAATTTGAATAAATATTTATTTTCATATCTATTCATTAAATTATATTAGGAGAATATTGCCAAAATGAAAATTATTAGGCATATCTATTTGAAGCAGAACCAGGTTAGTGTTACCTACTATTTTAATTTTTTTCATTGCGTTTAAATAAATTATATTATAATTATTAATATAAACAAAATCTATTTTAGAATACTTAGATAATATAACTGAATGTAAATTTATGTAAATTTATAGTTATTTGTAATTAAGAAAATAAATTGTTTGACAGGTCTATGATTTTATCAATACTGGTAAAACGACTAGTGGTTTTTCAGTATAAAACGGAATGATTAGCTAGCATTTAGCACACATCATGCTTATTCACTGGACGAAATCACAATGCTGTGATATTTTGAGAGGTAAAATGAGTAATAATTGTTAACTTAACCGGTATCTATCTATTGTATAGTTAGAGATGATGTTCCAAACCGCATGAGCCATTAATTCTTAAAATTCTGATGAATCCAGATGAATTAGACAACTTAAAATAACGTTTCAACAACATGGTACCGTAAAATGGGTATATATGGAACGTTATTTTCGGTTTTTGCTTTGTATTTTACTATGTGTAGTGTATACTATTTGCGCACGTATTCTAGGTAGGAGGGGTTTACAAAGGCCGTGACTATCTCCATATAAAATGTTGAAAAAAAAATTTCTTCATATATTTTTTTATACTTTTTTACCGTTCCATATAACCCATCGATACGGGATATATGGAACGATAATAATTTTACCTGTAGTTACTTTATTTGTACTAATTTTTGGTCTATACAGGGTGTTTCAAAAAAAGGTAACACCGTCTCTAGGATAGGTAAAAAACTGAAAAATAATTGGGGTTTGCTCAGTAAAATTTTTTTCTAACGCCATCCGTTTTCAAGATAAAGGGCGTTGAAGAAAATAAAAAATTACACATTTCTTACGATTTTGCCGAAACTACTGGCACCATTGCAATGAAATTTTATACGAATATGTTTTGGAAGCTGATATATCCCATGAATTTGTTTTATAACTAACTCTCATAGAGGGCGCTAGTTACACGATTCATACAACGTATTATTCAACATAACTTTTTTTAGGGTAGAATTATTAGTCAAAACTCCAAGTGAACATAAACATCGTTTAATTCTACACCAAAAAGGTACTCTTGGTAAAACTCGATATTATGTACCGTTTTCGGAATATTTTGATTTGAAAATTACGAAGTAATAATCGCTCCTGGTATAAACTAATGATAAAGTACGCTTTTCTCTAAGTTTGTCATGTAAAATTGACATTTATTGATTGTTATGACAATAAGTCAACAATAAATAGAGTTTTGAAACCTTGTTATTTGTAAAATTAGATATTGTTAAACAAAATGTACTCAAATGTTGAATACACCGACATGCTATTAACTTTAGGCGAGTGTTTAGGAAACTCTAATGCAGCTTTTACGCGTTATGCAGAAAAGTTTCCTAGAAGAAACTTACCAAGTAAAAAAACATTTAGAGCAGTTGAACGACGTGGTCGAGAAACTGGGAATGTAAGACCAAAGAAAATAAAATTTCATTGCAATGGTGCCAGTAGTTTCGGCAAAATCGTAAGAAATGTGTAATTTTTTATTTTCTTCAACGCCCTTTATCTTGAAAACGGATGGCGTTAGAAAAAAATTTTACTAAGCAAACCCCAATTATTTTTCAGTTTTTTACCTATCCTAGAGACAGTGTTACCTTTTTTTGAAACACCCTGTATATACCACACCGAAGAGTTATATGGAATGGTTAAAAAGTATAAAAAAACGCGGATTCCATATATATTCTTTTTGTCTCTTAACTAGTAAATAAAAAATTGTTCCATATTAACGTTTTATTACAGAAATATAAGAAAATACTCTGGGAAATTAACTTTTTGGTGGACAACCAGATTTTGCAGTCTCAATTAATTTCAAGGGGTTGAAGAAGATGTGTACTGAAGGGGCAAAAACACTAAATGAATATTATTAATTTTGCAAAGATGTAAAACTTTAAATGACAAATTACTTCCCAGATTTTCACCAATAATAATTTTATTTTCGCCAGTGCGTAATTTCGCCTGTAAACTGTATCTACCTTGCACCTGTTTATGCTTTCTAGGCATGTTCTATATAACCTTGAAAAATACATTTTTTTACTTAAATCGTTGAATTTAAAAACCTGTAAATATTTCTGACTAATTGAACATAGTTTAATGTTTTTGAAGTTATGAGATATTATTCCGTTCATTACAGCAATATAAAATCTTTTCTAGTTTCTGAGCTATGACTGAGACAATTACGGGTTGGTAAAAGTTTATAAACTTGACATAAAATAACAGTTTTATCATGAATTACTTGTTAACACAGTCGACCCTAAAATACGTTCTTATGAGCCTCTTATTGTTAACATACTAACTGGCATCGGTCGTTTGAATTTATTTCAATGCTGTCGCACGATATGGCGCTTAATTTAAAAGTTGCACCAAAATTCCATATAACCCCTATTATTCCATATATACCCATTTTACGGTACCCCTGCACACTATTACCGGTACGGTAAGACGTTACCTAGTTATCGTGGATTGGATTGGAGCACAAGGTCCGATAAAATGGCCAGCTCGGTCATCCGACCTTACACTATTAGATTTTTTTCTGTGAGGATAATTGAAACCTAAGGTTTGCGCTACAGCACCCGACAGTATTGATATTTTGAATCAACTAATTCTTGAAGAATTTAGAAAAAATTTACCACAAGAGTTTTGGCAATAGAACAAATTACTATCAGGAAGTAGATGGAGAACATTTTGAACAGCAAATAGAACTACGGTTCTTAAATCTTTATTAATTAAATGCGAAACTACAATTTTAATCTTAAACCCAACTTAAATAAGTATGATTGAATTTTCAATATAATATTTCAAACGAGATATCACTTCGTCCCATTCAAAATGGTCGGTCACAGTGGTTGTGTTACGTCTCCTATCACTATTACGTCATCTGTTATGACTTGAAAAAAAGCCTGCGTCCGTTTATTTCCTACCTCCAAATTTACCTTTAATGAAATAATTACAGTTCAGTAGATATGAGGGAGGAGGGGACGTTTGGCTAACACTGTATGTTTGACTCATTATATAACCTAACACTATTTGCACTAACACTATTACTGAATTTCCTATCCGATTTTTAATTTAAAGAATTTTTCGTCTATAAGATATTCAAAATTACTTATTGTTTTTTTTCAATCGCGAAATTGTCAATTTAATTAACACTGAAGAATAGTTTTTTATAATGACTGAATTTAAATTTTATAATGTTATCAATACCTTTTTGTAACTGTATATAATACCTTACTGTTCATATGCATCTAATAAGTTCAAGATCATGTGTAAAATTAGTGAGTGGTTACAACTACTGAGGACAGATCATTAGTAAATAATAGAAATAAAAGTGGACTTAATTTAGACCCCTGAGACACCCTAGAGTGTGCTTTATCTTAATCATATATAGAAATCAGTAGCTTTCAAGATCCTTCTCAAAATAAGAAGTTTCGTTTTATAAATCACTGCTTTTTTAGACCTTTTTGGCTTTTGTTTTACGCGAATAGACCTACAAAATAATCCTATTGTTCCTAAAATATAATTCTAATTTCTAAAAATTTTTCACAGTTAAACTAAATCACCAAACAGAAGATACATTTTTTAATACCTACTTAATTTCAAATTTAACATTTCATGTACCTAAATAAATATAACTTTAAATATATTCTTCAAAGTTTATGGCACAAATTTTAATGTCAAATTATTAACTTTAAACAGATCAAATCATTTTCGAAGAAGTTACAAAGTTGAATGTCTCCAATTTGTGATCAAACCTTTAATTATTTTAATCAGCTGTTAAACTAAAACTCGATACACCATGAAGAGAACCTTTAGGCGTTAATTAAAGACTACTTATCGTTTGGCCCCTTTCATTTCGGAGGTTGGGTATTTTGCATTACAGCAACTGTGTGATTTCGAATCAGATTCGCAGCACACTTACAGTTTAGTTCTCTTATCTTTGGGAGACCGCTTTGATGTTCCAAATGTCGCACAAAGTGGTGAAAAATACCCGCTCTATAATTTGTCGAAATCACGGTCTGTCATCGACAGATATATACTGGAAGCTCTAACAATGAATTATTCACCCGAAGTATCTGTAATCATCATGTCAAATGTGGACGTACACTTCTAGCTGCGTATATTATTGTTACGACTTTGATATGTGTAATAAGATTAGATACGAAAATACTTATTAAAACCAAAGGACAGTTTTAAAAAAAAATTGTACATGTGTGGATTCACTGTATTAAGTTAGAACAAACTAACCTAATTTATATTCCAATTAATCAAAAATTATTTTTTACTAAAATTATTTTTCCGTACTTTAATTTCGTAAGATTATATATCCGTAATTTTCATTTCATTAATAACACAGATCTACAATGGTTTGGCTTCTGGCTCTAGCTTTTAACAAAATTCATTGATTGTTGAGCGAATATACTGAAAAAATACTTTTTTTAATTTTTAAATAAAAAAAACAACCGTAAGGCATATCTATATTGTGTTTTGTATCTCACTGTTGTATTTTTACCATTTTTAATTATACCGTAGCAATAAAACTCAAAGTCAATCCACAGTTTTAATAATAAAGTATTTAAAAACGTATTTTACGATTAAATAGTGAAAGTTTAATTCAACCTTTTAGTTGTTTACTGTTCTTAATAATAAAGCTTGTAACTGTAAATGCGACATGTTTCGTTCTTTGGACCATCATCAGGCTAAATGGTATCAGGGAAGAATAATAAAATAGTTATAACAAAGTATGATCAGTAGAGGTTATCTGATGATATTAAATAATTATAGTTAAAACTTTTCAAATTTAGGTAACAAAGTATAAAGTAAAACGTAAATGCCATTTAATCCATTTTGATTATATCTATACAAAAAAAGGTATTTTAGTGCTATCCGGCATGTCAAATGTCATGCTTGATGAAAGTTAAACACAAAGAAACGATTAAACGTTAAACTCTTTTAATTTAGTTTTTATTCGTTTCAAAGGATTTGTTTAAAAAGCTTTCAAAGCTTTTACTATTTTTATTTAAAAGAATTTACTGTTTGTTTATTCCAAAAAACACATCAAAGGTTTTGAAATGTAAAAAGTATCATAGTGTAAAAAGACCATCTGAATTAAACTGTGTTTTCAGAATTTTCCAAATCACTTTTCCAAATGTACTTACAAGGTGTATTACCTTTTTTTCTTATACAGGGTGTCCCGAATAGAATGGTCATAAATTATACCACAGATTCTGGGGTCAAAAATATGTTGATTGAACCCCACTATATACAAAAGTACACACAAAGAAAGTTACAGTGTGCTAAAGTTAAAAATTTAAATATTTGATTTACTCTAAAACGGTTTAACGTTAGTGTATGATTTATAGGAAATACTAATAGAGAATCCCCTATTAATTGGAAACAGTTGCATCCAATTATTTCGATTTATTAAACCCCTTTCACCCGCCAAGTTTTTTTTCGGCTATAATTTAACAAAATATGAATCGCCACTGGAATCAAATGTCTATTCTTAAACTTTTTTGCCTCTCTGTATTTCTTTGTAAATATTTTATTATGGAAGATACAGCCACCCTTTAAAATGCCAATTTCAATATTGAATATTTAAAGTACATTTTTACAAATATTAAAAACATTTTTATTATTAAATTACAATTTATAAAATAATAAATAGAAGTAAAATAATAAAAATCTAATGTAATGCATAATTTTAATTAATGTTATTTACAAGTTATTTTAAATCTGCTACGAATGCAGAATACACTACCCATTAATTATTACATGTAAAAAGTTTTTCTAGTTAATAACTCAAAATGAATAATTACAGTTTCTCAGAAATGGCTGATATGCACAAAGTATTAGGTAAAGATTTCATTATGAAAAGAGTGGTTGTACGTATTACTTTCATTTTCTAATTAGGTGAATGTGAAGGAAATGGTGCGGCGGCTGCAAGGCGCTATGCTGATAAGTTCCCTAATAGAAATGTACCAGATAGGCGAATTATCCTGACTATTGACCGAAATTTAAGAGAAACATGCAAACAAGTTCTCGGTAATAGTGATCGTCCAAAAGACCTTGTGAATGCAGATGATGATGAGCAGTTACTTCACCCCTTCCATATCACAGAAGTTCAAGAATTACTTCCCGAAGACTATGCTAAACCAATGGGTCATCTAGTATATTCATAAAAATGCGGGTATTTAATAACTATATAATAACTATCCGACAAGAAGTAAAGTAAAGAAAAGTTCAAAACTATGTTGTTAAAAAATCAATCAGTAAGAGGTCATTCCTATACATATACTCTAATATTTATTTTCCTGTCAGAAAAGTATAAGTTATATTTAACATAAATAAACTCTGTATGTATTGATAGAATTTTGATACATGAATTAGTGGAAGGATCATACATTGCCAGATATTTATTTTAAATGTTAATGTTTATTATGTATATTAATGTTGGTGTATATGTATCCACCGTCTACCAGTACATAACTAAATAATAATGTTAACAATCATTATGTATAAATTTATTGGACGAATATTATAGGTTCACTTTAATTAGTAATTTTATAGTTATTAATTTATAGCCCTAACACGTCACCGATAGACTTTTAAATTTAAATGTAATTTATTGTATATGAAATAAACAGTCTCTAAGCTGTAGCTACTATAATTGTTTTTATTAAATATTAAATATTAATTTTTGTTGACAAGAATAAATAATTGGCCTAGTATCTTTCAGCAAACATTTTAAAAGAACGAAAATTAACGTTTAACAACGAAAAATGTATTCAACATCTTTTTGTGACTTCTTTAATTTCCTGTCATCAATTACTAAACTGATTACTATATAACCTCTAGAACATCATTTGAAACGAAACTAAATTGAAACCAAAGTATTTCGTTGGGTAGAACTAACAACGAGACAAAAGTTTAAAGATTTCTCCGGATCGTATTGATACCGATGAGTTTTTCCGCGAAAAAAAACAACACAACAAAAAATAAATAAAGAAAAACTCTATATAGAATGTGCAAGAAGCAAAAGTTTTTTAATTCCAATATCTTTTGAAGTTCACTATCAGAAGGGGCTCGGATAAAACAATAAACGCTCTTGCAGAGCTATAAAAGGAACGTGCGAAAAAAGATAGATTTTTATTAGATTGGATGAAAAAGTTCAAAGAAAGACGAGGAGATTAGAAAGTCGCTTTATTGAAAAATAAACGATGGAAAAGGATCTCGAGAAATAAAGTCATTTTTAAAATATATTTCTTAATATAATTTACTGTTACGGTTAGTTCAGATTACTCCAGTATCTATTCCTAATCAATAATCTGTAAATTGGATAAATTTATTTTGAACGAAAATAGCTAATGAAATCTTTTGACTTTTCTAAATATATTTAATATTAAATTTAACCATTTCATCCATTTTTAGGATGTTTCATAAAAATTTAATTTGTAACGTAATTATTGTAGCAAGTAATAAACAAATCTTTTATATAAAAAAATAATTATTAAAAAAGTAACTGTTTACAGCTCTCCAATGTTATTGAGATTTTATTTTCTCTTTTATAACTTTTCCTTAATTATTTTTGTGAAAATTTACAGTGACATTTTCGCAAGCTAGAATCTATCACCCAACTTTTAAACAAACTTTATAATTTACAAATATTTTAATATGCAAATACATGTTATGTTTGATATTTATTTTTTACTAATTACTTTATTAAATAATATTAAAAGAATATATTAATATACTTTACCTAACAATTTTGTTAGTTAAACAAATCAAAACACAAAACAACTAAATTTAAAAACATGGTTTAGTTAGTGCTATTAACTTTAATCACAGAGAATCTCTAAACTCTGCATATATAGAGCCATGGCAGAATTGTATTTTCACGTCCCATTTCCCTTTTATTTAAACTAACCCAGATTAATTTTACCGAATTAAAAGCACAGTGATACGTTCCTACAGCAAAAGCTTTGTTTTGTTATATTTTTTTACCAATTTATATGTTTTTTATAGAATGCTGTGACATAAAGTATACATAAAACATTACATATTGTAAACATAATTATTTTTTACCCACCGCTTACGCTTGACAGTAATAGACAGGAATAAAATATGCCAACAATTCTATATTAAATAAATTTATTAGAAATGCAAATGAGATCATAAAACTGATATAAAAGAGAAACATATTAGCAAATAACTCTTTTTTAAGGTAAAATCGCTAAATAATAAATCTCTAAATGTAATAAATTTAATAAATATTCCCACACATTTTATAATTCATAAGATAATTCACTTTTATAGTTCCATCTTATTAAGAACAATAAACAACTAAACGTTTGAACAAAACTTCCAGTTTTTATTCGAAAAATAGGATTTTAAAATGCAATTACATCTGTTTCGCTAAAATTAGCATATAATATATCAATCTGACGATGCTAATAAACATATATAAAGAAACAATAAATATTACATAAATGATACAATTTTTTAAGAAAATGCGGTACAATATTAGATTACAAAATGTTTTTTTAATAAAAATTTAAGTTAATTCCATATAAAGTAAAATTTAAAACAATGTGGAAAAATGGATATTGTAAACATTTTTAAATACATCCTTGCAGTGTAGTAATAAATTATTTAAAATACATATTTATGGGATTTAACATTTTGGATAGATTAACCAATGAAATTGCATTACATTGAAAATTATAGAAAAGAAAATGAGTAACCTAAATAGTCATAAAGTTATTGTTTACTGTTTATGTACTGCTTAGAAAAATATAAAAAAAAGTATTATAATGATTTTATAAACCTTATGCTTTGCAAAACCGCATGCATTCTGTTTATAAATAAGTTGTAACAATACTTTATTACTTATCAACTCTTAAATGGCTAAAACCTTAGAAAATTAAGAAACCTTTTCTAATTCTAATTTGTCAAGACTCAGTTGCAAATTTTATCCAAAGAACATTTACACAAACATTTACCTAAAATATCTTTATTTAAAAAACAGTATCAGTAATAACTCTATATATAACGTATTTTGCAATTGACTCAATTGTAAAATTTATTGTACCAACCCTTACACTGAGATAAAGAAAGTGGAATTAATTGAAAAAAATCTGTAGTATATTGTGTTTTAAGAAAATTTAATATTTAAATTGTTTTAAGAAATATTGATTTTTATTTTATATACCCTTAATCAGTAGTCAAGTCTTCAGCAGCTGCAGATCCTTAAAAATTAGTCTGATTTTTCTCTAATCTAGCTTTAAACTTTTCTTAATTACCAACAGACTTCGAGATATATACGAGTTTTAATTATTTTTTATCTTAAATTTCTTCAGTAATTTACTTATTTCACGTTAAATTAATGTGAGTTAAAAAATATATTGTTATATTTACTTTTTTAATTAAATTTTAACTGTAACTCATGGTAGATCAATATACCTAGATCTCTCAACTTGCTGGTTTTATAAAAATAAATTAAGTGGATATCCAGTAACCGTAGCTGTATTTGCGGCTTCTAAGAAACAAACCACTCCATAACTGTAAGTTCTTTTCTTATCTGTGTGTTTCATATACTTTTGTGGGAGTTTCAGATGCTCTTTTCGGTAAATCCTTTTTGGCATTGATGTGGGCAGATAAGTGAACGAAAATCTACTATAGAAAGCTGTTTGATTTTACTCTATTTTATTTATATTGTAAATTGGATATTCTATAGGTTACATAAAATTTGCTATATTTTTAAACCCATTTAGTATTTTAAAAAATGTTTTTTACTTTTTAAGCAATGTAAGTGTAAGATAAAGAATTAGAAAAAAATTACCCTCATATGTTAATAAAATGAATAATTTTTTTCTAAGTTGATTTCAATATTATGAATTTGTAAAAACAACCTCTGCAACCATAATTGTGCTGCAATTAATAATATTTAATCAATTAACAACTAATTTATTTGTAATTTTTACCATATGTTAAGGTTGATGCAACATTGGACTCCGAGTTCTTTTTTTAGTTGAACCTTATTTCGATATTTAGATTTTAACTAAGCAGCTGCGCAGCTGCGGAAAATCCTGTGTTTCACAAAGATAGGACGTGGGGAAAACTAGCAACATTAGTATCCGTAAGCTGCTCCTGAATGCCAGCAAATATATCCAAAATTCTTCGACAGATTTTATCATTTGACAAAAGGATATTGTCAAGTTATTAAGCATAGCTTTCACCAAACTTTATTTCTACAATGTCTTTGGTAGAGGATAAAATAAATTGCTCTGCTATAGTGGATATTTTTTCATCTTTAGCTACTGTGTAAGCCACTTTTTATGATGCTAAGTTTTTTTGTTTACTGCGAAAGTTTTCTGAAAATATTTTTGCAGTTTTTAAATGATCTAAGTTTCTAGATAATTTATTTGGTTTTAAGCAAGCATCAAATAATACTTTTAAACAAATAACGCATTGCAGTTTTTCTTCTCCACTAATTTCAATGCTTGTAAAGCAAAATTTGGGTAAGATTAGTCATATTTTCGGGTTTAAGACTTAAATCCTCTTAAATTGAAGGTTTTTTCTCCTCTAGTTTTTGTTTGGCTCAAATTAGAATTTCATCTATATTTTTAGTGTAGAAAATATTAAGCTTTAGAGCAGTAAACTTGAAAATTTTTTGTTTAACTTTAACTAATTATAATGCAACAACTATCTATAAAAAAAGCAACACGTGTAAACGCGCTTATCTATTTATAGCCGCACATCTTGAGTCGAGAATATTCGACATCTTTCGCGAAACATCATTGTCCGCTGGAGTAAGCCAAAACCATCAATATTTTATATCAGTTTTGCCTAATTTAATTTTAATTTCCCTGGTGGTCCATTTAATTCTCCGCTGTAGTAAGCTAAAACCATCACATACCTTATTGCAGCAGGTATCCATATTTATAATTACATGCAGCTAAATTCACATATGTTCAATAGTTTGGAATATTTAGAAATATTATATCTATGCCTATGGTTTTTTAAAAACTCTTGTTGATATTTATTTTAAAGCGTTTTTAAATCAAAATAATAGTAAATTTGATTCGTTTTTGTATTAATTTTGTCATATTTAATTGATTTGGGTACTTTCACATTATTCCTTATTTAAATTTCATTTGAGCTGTTTAAAAATGCACAGAGATATGATATCATATTATAATAGGTCTAGAGTAATTACTTTGTTACTACAAGGCTTTAGTCAAAGTGATATCGCGGATATTGTTGGTGTTACTCAGGGTGCTGTATCAAAAATTAAAAAAAAATTCCAAGACACACATTATGTGAAGGATCGTCCCAGAAGTGGTAGAAGTCGATGTACAACAGCAGCACAAGACCGGCAGATAACATAGATAGCTCGAAGAAATCGACAGGAATCTACAAGTGGCATATCCAGAGAAATTGCTAGACTTGAAGGACTGAATTTGTAATACATTGTACATTTTTCACCTCAAAAGAATAAATCATGTTTTTATGTAATTAAATTGATTGTACTAACCCTTACTTTTTGGAAGTCCATCTTAATAAGAATAATAAAAAAACTCTGCGTTTTAACAAAACCACTATTTATTAAAAAATTGCTTTTTTAAACTAAATGACAGCCGTTTCGCTATACAACTAGCATAATCAGATTGACATATTAAAGTTACATTTTGTTTGTTTGTAGCTAGGTACCTGATGTTTATTAGGTAGTTATTAGGATAGACCAAGTATGGAAGTAATAAGACATAACAATATTAAAGCCTAGATGTTATTAGCCTAAGGGATTATCCGGGATGTACTTCCCTCTAAGATCAGTATAACTGTGCAATGATATAGAAAAACCAGGAAAAAACTATATCATGCTGATATTACAATATTTGTGTTACAATTACGTCTTATCTATGTATAAAATAAAGACTCAATCAAAGCAAACACTTTTCCACTTTTAAGTATCAAAAAAATGGATTTAGATGTGGCAGTTATCTTAAAATCAACTGCAGCTTTTATAAGAAAAAGTTCAATTATAAAAACGAGAAGCATCCGTACATATACAAGAGAAAGACAAGAGAAAGAGAAATTCCAGCCGATTACACGAAAAGAGTTAAATTTGTCGAATGGTACATGAATGAAAATAACAAGGAACCAAGGTTTCCTAGGAATGTATTATGACAGAGGGGGCATGTTTTTCAAGGAATGGCTATTTTAATATACGCAACAGTTACACGCGGTTCACAGATTACAGTATCAATTGGAGTTTTTTGTATATTTGGACTGGGATTGTAAATAATTATTAAGTTGGATCAAAGGGTGGTCGTAACTTCGAACAAGTTTTATAATATTACATTTTGTATCATTTTTAATATTAATATTCCGGCTTTAGTTCATTTTGAAATATTAATACTGCTTGTTATATTGACACCGATACATTTTGGGACACTAGTTTAATTAGCGTGGCTACATAGGTTAAAAACCTAAAGCCAAAAAAAAAATAAGAAAAAAAATGTTTATTTTCGTTGCAGTTACAGTCGTGTTTTTATGAATTAGGTAATTTTCTCTATAAGAAACAAACAAATACAAGCTATGTGGTTCCCTGTTTTAAAAGACGTTTTATTTTTTCGACCCATAAAAATAACTTTTTTAGACTTTTGGTTTAAATTTTGGCAAAAAATATAACAATTGTTTCTTTACTTCGGTTTGAATAATTATCTTAAGAATTCATTATTTTTAAATTTATGCTTTTAATTCACGAAAAAGGCAAACAAACAAAAAATCGCGATAACCTAAACCGACTCGGAGAATAAGCCCGAAACTTTGTAATTGTTTCCGATAACTACTTGATTCTAATTTAAAAGTATTTGTCTTGGCGAAGTGCCTACGAAGTTATGCTGCGGTATATTTTTCTTAACACGACCCCGGCATAAAACCGGAGAGAAGGTAAGGAAAAACTAATTTCAAACTCACTTATCTTCTAGGGATTAATTTATAAAGGAGTAGAAGGAAGGAGTGGCGGTGGTGGTGTGCCCTTTCAACCATGTCTTTAAATTACACGCGAAAGAGAGAATAGATAAATACTTCAGTTTTCATTTTACAGTTTTGCATAAACCGAGACTAAATAAATAGCACACACAAAACCAGATTGTGTGTCCACGACTCAAAAAACCTCAGGAATCCCAATCTCACTTTATAGTGTGTTTTTTTTTATTTTATTGCCAGTTTGGCAATAAATATTTTATGAAAAACATGAATATGCTCACAAAAGAAGAAAAAAAAAATTGAAATTGTTATGATGTGCGGAGAAAATACTCAGACAAGTTGCGGAAGTCTTTGTCACAAAACCAGAGCACATTACGGTAGCAGTGAGCGATATTTTAAGAAAAACCCAATTTTGATGTCTTGTGTCTCAATATTATTGAAAATGATATTCTTGTTAAGAGGTCTTGAGCAATTTTTGGTGTCAACAAGAAACCAACAGAGCTTTGAACCAAAAATTTTGAAGTCTCTTCTAACGAGTAAAACAATTATAACCACAATAATCGCAATAATTGGACAATTTGTAAATTACAAGCTCTTTTAAATATACTGTTGTATACAAGACGTCGTTTAATTATCAATTCTTTTTTCTTATAGCCGTCATTTAAAAGAAAATAAAAAACATTAAAATTTCTCCTACGTGGCCGTGACTTAAAATATTTATGTATTTTTTAATAAAGAACAACTTTTCTAATATTTTTTTTTGTATTTACTGAAATAATGGCACTTTACTCTCGACACAAAATCAAATTTTTGAATGCACTTCGTATATTACGCGTCTTTTATGAAAAATAACTTTATGGAAATAACAAAAAATAATAAATAAAAGTATCCAATTTGGTGCGAACTTTATATATAATATAAAAAAATTCAGGACCTTGATAGTGGAACTATTTAGTATAATAGGTTGAACTGTAGATGTATGTGGTAACATTTTGGTTTTAGAAACGTTTAAGGACATGTTAGATTTACACAATTATGGTTAATTTATTCGATATACGCTTCTACACTGAAACAATTAATGGACCTGATATGAATTATTAGCAACAAATATGGATTTTAATTTTAAATTATTCTTAATTTAATAAAAATTGTTATTATAAGAATACTCTACAGGTATTTGTGTTAATACTTTGATGATCGATATCAATCATATAAGTCCACTGTTAATTCTGTTACCACCTGTTTCTCCTCCTCGTGTTACTTGTGTTACCTTCTTCAATTAATCAATACAATTATTTTATAATTTGTGATTATTTAGTGATTCTAAAATATAATATAATTATAATTACTAGTAAATTTTATTTAAACATCGTATACAAAGTATAGTATATACTCGCATGTAATGGCTATTATATACTCACGGAATAATATACTATTAATAAAAGGATAAATGAAATATAAAACTTTTACTAAAGAATGTCGGAATTGTCGGAAAATATTAATTTGGATAGAATTTGTAATTTTACCTATTTGACATTGTGAAAGTAGGTACTGTCACAATCGAGTCCTCTTGAATATGCAAGTACACATCAACGGTATATAATTTTCTCAATTATATGGACCCTAATCACGGGCATACCTTTTCCCTGTCACTTACAACTTACTGCGTTATAGAGAATTTGATAAACCATGACACATTGAAAGAAGAACTATATGCATGCTTTGAACCACATATTTGGGAGAGTGTTAAAAATATGGCGAATGAAATGGTTCATTCACCATTTTTCTTTCAAAAGCATCATATTACTACCTACTGGTATGTCTTCAACTGTGCATTCACCATTTTTTAATTAATAATTAAATTTGGAGTGTTCTGTATAAGACTAAAAAATTGATAAAAATTAACAAGAAATAATAAATATTTTAAATAAATGTATATTTTTAGATACTTTTTCTGTTATTTATAGTTTTGTTAATCAATTTTTCAGTTTACGATGTTGCAATCCAAAGTTAGGAAATTGGTTGTCAAAGTTGTTTCGCCAAAGCACAGGTACACCATTACTCCAATCTTAAAATCTTATATCCGGAAGATAAATTGGAAGTTAACGTTAACTTTTTAAGTAGAACATGAAACATCTAAACATCTCTTTGGATGCCGAGAATTCAATTTAAAATATATAAATAAAAATTTTATTTTTGCTCAGCAGTTTTAGTTTTAGCGATCAAAACCTTTAATCACTTATTGGGATTACTTTTAACTACAATTAATATCACCGTAAAGGTTATACAGGCAATACATTACTTTCGTTAAAGAATAAGTTAAATACTATATTATAACAAAATAAAGTTAGTAATACTAATATTTAGCACTTTCATCTGTTTAGTTCGTAAATCTATTCACCATCCAACAGAGGTATTAATTCATAGATAACCCAAAACTAATTAATTCCAATTTGTCAAAAATCCTAATATTTATAATATAAAAAAATTTCCTACCACAACACCTAAATGTTATTATTCCACACAATTAATTCCGCAAACTTTTTCATTTTTGAATTAAATGTTTTTGTTTATAAATTTACATTACATACAACTTTTCTTGGTTTAAGTTTTTGTCTGATGTGTTTTTAATTTTTCTTAAATCTCTTGAAAATGGCTATGTTCTCGGATTAATTTCTGGTACAATAGTCCGTTGCTAGCTAACGAACTTTCCCCACTGTACGAGAAAAATATTCCCGGCCTAGGCATAGGGTACATATTTTCTATAAAAAGACATATAAAACTAATTTATTACAAAAGTCCTTGGTTTATTAGTTTTGTTATCGGATATTTTTATTAAAACCTTATATCCCAAATGATCTATGTCGTTCAAAGATTAATAACGGTTCCAATATGCTCAAGGCTCAAAACTTTTGATTTTTGGATTTGTAGCAGTCTCTTTGACGTGCAGGGTGCAGGCAAATTTAAATAAAAAATGCATTTATAAAAATTTAATTGAAACTAATACTGAATAAAATAGTATGTGTATCTCGGAGTAAAAGCGTCTTCTCCAAAGCTATCGCCTCGGCCAAATATTTGAATCGGGAATGCTTTTGCTCGTAGATACACTAGTAAGGGTCGGTTGCGTAAAAGCTTGTCAAATCTCTGTTACTTAACAACGTGTTAAGTCTATGTTAAATTGGTAAAGGTTACATCACCCTGAAGTGCATGCGCCTATATGAATTTTTAAGAATAATTTGATTAGTCGAAGAGAGATGTAAATAAATCAGTATAAGTGTAAATAAATTGTATTATAAATCAATTAAGGTGTTGTGATTTAGGTCCATAAACCTCAAAATCTCTTTCTGGTTTTGACCCATCAATATACCATATGATGGAGTTCTTGCCTATTTAATATCTTTTTAGCTTATTTCGAGAAGGCATTTTGCTCTTTCAGGTGATACATCTACAAACTAGTGAGATCGTAGTGGATCCTCCTCCTAGGAACGGCTTTTTGTGAAAACACAATAGGGCTCCGGACCAAGGAAAGGTATCAGCTTTCTAATTACCTATTATCCTTCTCTGACCTGGCATTCACAACACGGTGATCTTGTTTTTTACCAGTGTCTTAAGGAATTGTTTACATTCCCAGACTAATTTTGAATCATAAAATAATTCAGAACCATTACAGCTGCCTAATTGTATGGGATATTACTTTAAGGTCACATTGACTGTTATTGAACTTTACAGAGAAGTTTTAGGTAAAGTTGAACTTCTCTGATATCCCGTACTGGAGTATTTCCCAGAGGGATGTTGAATGAACTCGGACATATAGATTAGTTTTCTGTCACTCACTATTCTTTACAAATTTCTTCTTCTTTCATTTGCTACATAAAGGCGTAGAGTTTTAGAATTACTTCTAATGCTAAGATTGGGCACGTTTTCATTGTACTAAGGATGTGTACATTTAATTCAGTTTTCTTGTTTTGTATCCCCATTTCTTTCCTGCAAAGTTTTTACTTATGGTTTAGGCTTTTATTGCTTTTCTGAGTATTTAGGTCCTTTTTGTACTATTTCACACAATGTGCGCTCAAATATTTTCACAATATGTAATACTTTTATAACTTTTAATTTCTTTACTTTATTGGGAGAATATTAGTTGTTGTGACATTTTCTGTTTTTTCTTACTAACTAATTTATTTATCAAATGTAATGGATAGCCATTACATGTAGCTATTTGTTTTATAATCTTAATTTCTTTATTAAAATTATTTTTGTTAATTGGATAATTGGAATTAAAAATGCTCTATGTATCACAGAACTGTGCAATGATATAGAAAAACCAGGAAAAAACTATATCATGCTGATCTTTACAATAACTTAATATATTTGTGTTTTACAAATAATTTTATCTATGTAAACATAGATTGTATGATGTATAGCCGATTGTATTGTTTTTGTTTCATTATGTTTGTCATTAATACAAAATATGATCTTGGACAAGGTTTCTTAGGTTATCGCTGCGAGGAACCTATAAAATATCTTTGTTGGAATTAGCAGCTTGTCTGGCTGCTGCATCGGCATTTTCATTCCCATTTATTCCTATATGTCTTGGTATTCGCAATTGATTTAGTGAGTTAAAAGTCTCTCGGACAATGATTTCTTTAATTCATATGTTTCTTACGCTTTCTTAAGTACTAAGTAGTACTTTAAGTAGTACTAATTTTTTAAAATTATGTTATCCAATAAATTGTATAGCTGCTAGTGCAGTATATAGTTCTGCATTATATATACTAGTTCAAGCAGGCATTTAAATTTAATATATATTGTTTTTTTTGGATGCCATATTTAAAAAAAAATATTTAATGTATAATTTTGAATTTTTACAGACTCTCTTTGTATTAATTTTGTAATTAAAAAATCTTCGGTACTTACTTTTCGAACAATCGATTCCTTGGAACCCGTCAGTGCAGTCACATTTTCCCAAATAACAAGAACCTCTTCCCGAACAATCATTGGGACACGTCGTGCTAACTCCCTCTGCTTCCGAGATAATTAGAGAAACAACATGTGGTTGAAGTTCGTCATTATAAACCTAAAAAAAACATTTTGTTCACATTAAATTTTTCATATTTTATTACAAACCTAACACAGTAAAGTTACATGTTGGTACAAAATAGTATATTACATGTCTAGCAGGAAAGTAATCTATATCAGCCGAGCGGCAAGGTAGTTTACCAAGGTGCGAAGCACCGTAAACTACAGACGCGAGGCTAGAATATGTTCCCGCAAGGTTTGTATTAGTGATGTAAACTTTCGTTCCTTTTAAATACTTGTACCCATTAGTTACTTTGAGCATCAATACCCGTTACTTGGGACTGGGTACTTTGAGTATCGGGTACTTTTAATTTTTACATTTCAGGTCATTAAATTATTTTGATGTAAAATTTCGTTACTTTTAAAAACCTTAACCATTTAGGTACTTTTATTATCAATTACATTTACTTTGTTCTCATACTCGGTGGTAGTAGATTTTTCAGATTTTTAAAATAGGTAGGTATTTAGAAAAGTACCTATATAGGTTCTTCTGAATACATTTTTATTTCAGTAATGCTAATGGGCATGTCATTTGAGCATTTATCAAAATCCTGCCAAATCATATCATCATTTTCGGTATCTTCCAATGGGTTTTTCGAATTTGTAACTGTTTCAGAAGCAGTTTCATTTTTAGTATACGTTCGTTATTTTTTTTTATAGGAGCAACTAGATCATCCTGAACATTATTTTAAATTATTTTTAAAGAGTATTCATTGCTAAATGCCTTTGTTTTAAACCTTGGATTTAAGAAAGAAGCTTTGCCCATTATAAGATTGTTTGCAGGATTTCCCAAACGTGAAACTATAGAGAAAAGTAAAGAATTTACTAAATTTTTTCCGAATCGAGTATATACTTTTACCCTGGATCGCTCGAAAGAAGACAATAATCCTTTTACAATGAGTATAACTTTGGAGAGGGTTACTTGTTGTTCTGCGCTAATCTCAACAGTAATTGCCTAAAATGGTTTTTTATATTTCGCACTTATAAAAATCTTCATTATAAAACGCATTTGCGTATCGTAATGTAACTTTTACGCACGCAAATTTTTGTTTTAAATGGTTGGCGACATGAGTGAAGTATCTAAAGGCAAGACTATTGACATTGACATTTGTGGCTAATAGCAATTTATTAATTTTATATTGTTCTTTAAGAAAGTATCTGTGAATATGAATATAATATTTTACTTATATAATATATTATTATTGGTATATTATTCCTTTTAAAATATTTTAAAACATTAACATTTGATAATTTAAATGTCACAACTGTCAAATTTTATAAATTACACAGTGCTGCCGACATACTTTTTAAAATAAAAATTTTCGTAATTACATAAAAATAAAAAATTAATTTAAAAAATGGTAAAAAGGGCAAAATATAAAAAATATTATAAACAACTTATTTCATATGGCTTGAACTCGTGTCATAACAGAATTCCATATGAAATGCGTTGTTTAATATACTATTAAAATATTGCAAATTTCTTTTAATAACGCCCATTCTCCTTCAGTTGGGAGAGTAATAGGATTAAGTAAAAGACCAACTGTTGCAGCCAAAGGTTCTGATATTGTAACTAGCCTCTCAAACATATATGTAGAGTTCCATCGTGTGGCCACATCATTGATTAGCTTCAAGGGGTTCCTTCTGGTTTCATTTGATGCTGAACAGCTGTTAGTTTAGCTGTTACATGCGAACTTCGATGAAAGAAGTCAACAATTTTTTTAATCTTTTTTTTTTGCAAATCCGCTATATTCTTCAATGCATCTTTAACAATTAAATTTATCGTATGAGCGAAACACGGAATGTGAACCCACGGAGTTAATCTGATCGCTGCTAAAATATTTATGTTGCGTTGTCTGTACTAATGGCATATATTTTCAATGAAATATTCCGTTCAGCAGTAAGTCTTTTCACGTTTTCTGTTTGGTTTTGTCAAACGAGTATGGGTACAAAAGTAACGGGTATTTCGAGCAACAAGGAATGGGTACTATGGATATTAAACCAATACCCATTACTTTGTATTGAGTAGGTACTTTTTCTACATCACTAGTTTGTATACTATTTTACTCACAATCGGTTAGTAGTTTATGGATTTCTATTACTCACAATCTACCAATAATAATTTCGTTTCAATAATCTGTACCCATTTTCATTATTTATTTATTTATTTATTTATTTATTTATTTATTGCCCAACAGAAAAAATCCATTTACAGGACAACATAATTAGATTACAAAAAACTAAAAACAAAATTGTTACAACAATACTAAAAAGATACATATGCATACATATACAGCGAATAGAAGTAATATAATACTCTAAGTATACCTTAATGTTAATAGCTAATACAAATATAAAAAAAAAGAATTTTAAAAGTAAATGAAATGACACAAAATAAAGTAGTGGCATGTTATGCAAGTAATAAGTTCAAATAAAAGTTTTGGTTGGATTTAGCCAGTAGACTAGTTAAAGAATGGAAATTTATGTCATAATCATCTGAAAGTTGGTTATAGTTCTTACAAATTCTAAACATAGGTGAATTATATAGGATATTGGTTCTTGCAGTGTCAGTATAAAATAGATTATATTGTCGTGAGTTAACTCTGGGAACCAAAAATTTAAGTTGATGTAGCAAATTTGGTGCGTCGATACCATTATGCAGTAGCTTATATAGAAAAGTTAAATCCCCATTTATACGTCTAATTTCCAAAAAATCGATATTAAATCGATGCACCAATATAGCTTGATCAATTCCTCTTTCAGGATAGACTCCATCTATTCTACTAGCCAGAAATTTAAGAAACCTACGTTGAACTTTTTCAAGAGAATCAACGTAAATTTGGTAGTGTGGGCTCCAAACTATAGATGCATATTCTAAATTCATGCATAATTCTAAAATTCATAAATGTTCGACAATTTCTAATTATGAACCCCAAAGACCTGGTAGCCAGTGATACTACATTGTTTTTATGTTCAACAAATTTTAATTCGGAATCAAATGTTACACCGAGATTACGTATCTGAGTTGTTTTACTTAAATCGAAGTTATTGATTTTATAATTATATGTAATTGGCTGTTGTTTTCTACTAAATGTGCAAACCTTACATTTGGCAGGATTAAGAAATAGTTTATTATTTTCACACCATCCAATAATTTTATTTAATTCTAACTGGAGAAGCAAACAATCATCCTCTGTATTAACCACTTTGTATATTTTCAAATCATCCGCAAAAAGTAGGTGTTGTGTGTGTAATAAGCTAGAGAGATCGTTTATAAATAGTAGAAAGAGCAAGGGTCCCAAATTGGATCCTTGCGGTACACCGGATGTTTGACAGTAAATTCTTGATGAATGGCCGTTATAAGCAACAAATTGCATTCTGTTATCTAAATAAGACGTAATTAATTTAGTAAGAGAGCTGCTGAAGCCAAAGTTACTCAGTTTTTGTATTAGTACGGTATGATTAATTTTATCAAACGCCTTTGTAAAATCAGTGTATATCACATCAACTTGTTTCTTATCGTCAATTGCCTCAGCAATGTATTGTGTAATTTCGACTAGATTGAAGCTGTAGATCTTCGACGCATAAAACCGTGTTGTGCAGGAGAAATATAATTATTTAATTGATTATAGATTTGATTATACATCGACGTCTCCAATACTTTGGTAAAGTTATTTAAAATTGATATAGGTCTATAATTATTTATTTTCCCGCTTTCTCCACTTTTCAGAACTGGACAGATCCCATTGGCATTTTCCAAATATCGGAAATGTAGATTTTCGAATAATAAGATTAAAAATTGTATGTAATGGTTTTACAAATACTTGGGCACAGTCTCTTATAAAAAAACTAGGAAGTTTGTCACTTCCAGATGTAAATTTATTCGAAAGCTTGTTCATTGCAGTCAGAATATCTTCCTCAGACAGTTGAGAAATAGTACAAAGTGGACTGTTAATGATATTAGGATAAGCAGATGCAGGTTGTGTACGAACGTAAACACTCTCAAAATAATCTGCAAATCCCTCCACAACAGAACTTGGCTCATCAAAAATGTTACCATCAAAAGATACTTTTCCTGGAATTCTAGTACTACCTTTCTTTTTTTGAATATATGACCAAAAATATTTTGGGTCAGTAAGTATAATGTCTTCAACAGAATGTAAATAAGTATTGTATGCTTGTTTTATTTGAACTTTAATGATTTTTCTTATTCTTGAAAATTCGTTGTAATAGTACTGAGAATTAAATCTGACATAGCGATTATGTTAAAATTCATTGCTAGGTAACAAAACAAGTTTGTTGTATCTGACATTTAGGCGATACATGACGCCATTAATTGTACATATAATCAAATTGTGTTTATTTTACAAAAATGTTTGATAATGAATTTGAATGTACGCCACCAGAGAGAGCTACTGAAGGAATAATTCCTGAAAAAAGCAGGGAGAGGTATGAAAACACCTATGAACTATATAGGGTGTGTTCGGAGAGCACGCTATTTGCGCCAGTTGGCGCTATCTAGTACTATTCCTCGTTTGCGTTATATGGCGCTTGGCGCTACATAGCTCGAAAGCGTGCTCCCCGAACACACCCATAGTGTACTAATATCTTTTAATCAAAAATAATATTGACATTTGCAGGTAAGAAACGTGACAGATGGTAGCCGGAAAAGTAAAGTATTTAACAAGTCGCTTCCTGATTACTTTTCAAAGGTAAGAACCCATTAATTACTAACCGATTATGAGTAAAATGTTTTCCAAAGAAATTAAATATTTCCTTTTGTCTATTCAAACTTTATTCAGTAATTGAAACCACCTATTCGCCGAATATTAGACATAAGACCTAAAAGGTAAGGTTCTAATTCAATAACGAAAACCTTTCCATGTTTATTTCTTAGGGAAGTTCTAATTCAATCAAACCACTTCACCTCCGTCTACGTTTTCTGCAAACTTTCGATATATTTACAGTAACGCTGTTGCCTCGGAACTTTTTATTGTGGTAAAAAGAAACATAGAAATGCCATATATCTATATATAAACACGCTCACCGACAACGACTCGGTGCTCTTTGCGTGATTTGTTCACAGATAAAATCGGAAATAAACTGAGTAACAGACCGAAGATATAAAATTTATAAAGAAATAAAGACACCTAGTAGGTCTAATATTAAATTTATTAATTAAAATAAAAGCTTTGGATTTATTTAAAGGTCGTCGTCATTTATTACATTAGGCAATGACTAGAATTTCACTTTCTGATAAGATACATATTGTTAAAGTAAAATTTATTGTTTAATGTTACATATTTTATAAAAACATAAAAAAATATTTGGGGCTTAGAAGTAAACGTACAGACACTGCTCGGTATACAAATATTTTGGTGATGAAAATAACAAAAGATGGAACAATTGAAGAGGCAATATTAGTTAGAAATATGAAAAGAGGAAAAGAAATCGATGTTGTCATGTCTTGGGTTGTATTTTGCTTAAAATGTAGAGGACATATTAACCTATACCAAATTTAATGCATTTTTGAATTATAAAAAAATAATTATAATAATATTTGTTTCATAAAAATAAAATAAATAAAAGAAACAATTCTTAAACAAATATATAAACTAAATTTAAAAAATAAATTAAAGAAAACAAAAATATTAAAATCCTTTTCCCGAGTGACATAAATCAAAGTGTGTAATAAATCATCGCTCACCTTAATATCTGAAATAAAATAGTAAAAAACCAAATAAAAAACTCTCAATACTTATTTTTATCTTAATAATAAAAATACATAAAATAAACATAACCAAAAATTAAGTAGGAAAATAAATAAAAAATTAACTATTATGATATTACAACATATTTGACAGATATCAAAAATTTCAAAATAAAGCGTCTTCAGAAGGACAATTTAATTTCCGGAGATTGATTCTCATTTGGATCATACAGTTTACCTGCTAATTTTAAAAATGCTTCTGTATGATTCAAAGAAGATTCTTGGCAATATTATATATAAAACATATCTTGCTAAATTTCCAGATATATCTGCTTTTTATAATAAACCAATGCGAAAAACTAGCTATTCAAAACTACAAAAAACAAAGCTAAAAGTATACCTTTTTTCTTCTTAAATACTGTAGAGTAATTCTTGACAATATTGTAAAATCATTTGAAATTTTAACCAGATTAGCCAATAAGGGATTTTGACAAAATTGACAGTTTGTTCAAATCAACAATAAACTTAAAGATTCTATGAAATAGAGTTAACCACAGTTATTTTCACCAATTATAAGAATAAAACAACAATATAATACTGATAATAATAATAATGACACTAATAATATAAAACTAAATATAAATATAATAAGAAATACAATTTAACAATCCAAACCAAAGCAAAATTAACACTGATGACGACACGGTGCCCGGATGACATAATTGACAGTTGCCCTTACTAGCTCTCTTTCAGGGCATCTGTATCAGTCATCGACAACATTAACCCTTTCTCTATGCTGCGTCCAGTGTTGTTAGGTCTATGGTTTAAACATAAAAATAGACTGCAACAAGATGAAACATTCAGAAATTCACAGCAATTGCCATTTATTCCACAGAAAAAGAATTTTAAAATATTGTAATGATTAGATTATTCGTTGGCCTAATAATACTTTTAACGTGTATCTGTAATTCTGGAAGGGTGGGTCGCCCCACTGCACTTAGGCCACATTTGGCCCATTGTGCACTTTTAACGTGTATTAAGGGACGAATTTATCCACAAATTAGTCCAATTTTTATCGAGAAATACCGTCCCTAGCCTATTTCAAACATTCACCACAAGATTACATATAAATTCACTTTTGCGCACCCAGCCAGTTTATATTTGCGAAAGCAAGTCTGACCCAACCCATATCTGCTTTTGCATTCAATGACGACGCATATTTGACCACATTACTTTGTTGTTGTTTTAATAGCGTATCTTTAGTCTGTTAAAGTGAAGTTTATTTTGAAACAATGCAAAACCATGTTTCTGCTCGTGACGAGAGTAGTAGTTCTGATAAGTAAACCTTTTTAAAGTAGTTTTTACCTGGACTCAGGTTCTGAGTTCTTACCTTCTGATAACTGTAGTGAAGCAAGTTTTCAAAAACTTTCATAGTTTAGGATCTTTGCAAAGTGCTTATTTTTTTAGACTTATCAGAGTTCTGAACAAAGAACCTATACCACAGAAAATAGGAAACCAAAGGAACACTGACTTTGTTAATTTTTGCCGGATGAGAAGGGAGAAGATAGAAAAGTGTGCCAAACACTTTTTAAGCAATCATTGGCCGTTTCAGATGGCCGCATAACTAGAAATATTAACATAGGTTAATAAAAATTATTTGGAAAAAGTTACTGCTGCAAAAATTTTATTAATAAACTACCGGCCTATGAGTCCCATTATTCTTTTAAAAAAATCCAAATGTCAAGTATCTTTCTCCAGAATTAGATCTAACAAAGATGTCCAATTTGTATAAGGATGAAACTAAAAAACCCGTGTCAAATATCTAAAAACAATTTCAATTTGAGGTTCCACGCGCCTCTATCCGACAGTTGTCGCAAATGATGCATTAAATATTAAAATCAAGGCAGCCATGGCAGATAGCCAAGAATGTGAAGCAACTTAAATGGAACAAGAGCTGCACCAGAGAAAAGCTGCAGCTGCTCGACAAGACATAAGAAATGATACCGAAGCTGCAAAATTGGAAGATGATCTCAAAGTAATTTAATTTGAATTAATGCAAACATTAGCAACACCCATCATTTCCACAGGAGTTGCGTACTTCAAAGGACAACTCTGGACGTTTTGTTTCGGGATTCATGATTTTTAAATTGACCATAAATTTTTAGTATCTGGACATTCTTACGTTCCAAGCGATCAAGACTTTGGACTAGTTGAAAAAAGACATTAACACTATATAAATATTTATGTTCCGAAGGATTGGATGCAAGTGGTTCATAAAATCAAGAAAAACATTCGTTCAGAGTAGTAGCTATGACAACCTTTGACTTTTTCTAAAAAAACAAACAAACTAGAAAAGCATTGACGAAATAGTAAAGTAGCTACGTACCTATATAGTGCATAAAAATCTGGAATAATTTAATATAAATACTCCAATAACGAAAGTGTATTTAATGTAATTAATGTGAAAAACGGGACAAGCCAACTTTTCAAGAAATGGCCAAACTACTTCCTGAGTTTAACGGACCTAGGCCTATACAAGAAAAGAAATACCAAGATTTGTTATCTCTGTTTGACTATTTTCCACCAGTAAACCATAGGTACATTTTATCGTCAACTGGTCCACAATACACGTGTGGAAGAAGATCCGGATGTTTTTGGAATTCACAAGGTGGAAGAAATTGAGTAAAAACACTATAAGTTAGATTCGGTTAAAAAATATTTAGTCATTTACCTAAACATAAATTATATTCCTATAAAATCTCTTTTTATTCCGAGGTCAGTAAAAAAAGGGGTTATGAAAGAGTGACCCAAGCCATATTCAAAATATCACTTAATAAAAAACGGTTCAAGAAGTATTAAAAATATCCAAACATTTATCAGAATTCGTATAAATTAACAAACGGTTAAAATCTCTTCTCATTATTACGTGATTTATTTTCAAAATTTTTAATAATTTTATTTTGCTTGTTACTCCACAATAGATATTTTGGGCTTGAGCCACTTTTGCTCTTAACGCCTCAATTATTTTATGACAGAAAATCAACTACCATCTCTACTATTTAGCTCGCCGCAAATACCCCAATATCTCACTCGTTTTAACTGTACAGGTATTTTTAGTTTTTAGATGCTACTACGCGTGTAACAAGACTATTAATTTAAGTCAAAATACACATCACGAATACAACTGGTATTTTTAACATTCTTGAATAATTTTCCCAATATCAAATAATAGTTTAGTAAAAACATAGAATTACTTATTACTTTTCCGAACAAGTTTAAAAACAACTTACGCGAACAAATAAGTTAAAAAAATCCAGTCACTTACCGACAAAAACCATCTTCCAGTATCGAGATAATGTAACAAACTAACGTTTACCATCATCGGTTCAATTTCCGCATCCCTTTTAGCGATCACGTGTTCCAGTTCGTCTTTTTCAATTCCAACGTCCATAGTAGGATGAGGTAAATCCGTGCTAAAAGAAGTGTGGAAGTGTTTGTTGGCTACTTGTCCCTCGAAATCAATTTTGGTACTGTGTGGAATATAGAAAGGACCTCGAGGTTCAGAGTCAGCTAAAATCTTTTTGGTACCTTCGTAAGAATTCGATATAGAGTCTAGTACGTCGGATTTGTGTGTGGTTCGATAATCATAAGAGAGTTTAAAACCTGGAGGTGGATCTGGTAAATCTGGAACAAAAAAAAACTAATTGGTACATGGTCTAGACAAAATATGTATATTTAAATTTTATCATTTTAAGAAAATAGTCTTATCAGCTATTAGTTAATATTACTGTTTTGTTTTTATCTTTTAAAATTATTTTTGTTTCTTCTGCTGCCATTAGAATTAAAGTTGAGTACATTGCCAATAATTTTAGAAATATATTTGGTATTTTATATAAATTGCTATGAAGCAATGTTTTTTCTAAAGTTGTCTGTATTAGTTTACTTTACTCAACCAACGTCTCTTTTATAGTTAATTAACAGTTTATTGTTACATATATTATAACATTATGTTATAGTATGTATTTAAAAAAGAACTTTTCTTGCAATCGCACGCGAAGTCAGTATTTCGCGTTCTCAGCACAGTCCGCGAAATTTAATTTCGCGGCCGTTACCCATAGCAACGGCCGCGAAACCAAACGTCACTTCCAAATTTGACATTTCTAAAATACTACAAAGACAACTGCTTGATGTCGATATTGTCTCGTATGTTCAGCATACACTTCAGCATGGAATAAATGCTCCATAAAGTTGAACTTTTTACAACATTTGATTTCTGCATCAAATAAGCCAATAAAATGTTTTCAGACATCGTCTTAACATTCTGTTTGTCACACCAATCTTTAAACTCGCCGTAACATTTTTCGTACTGCCGTTTAGATTTTTCGGGTATTAAAACGGAAAGCGCCGAATTTACAACGCTTTTGAGTTCCGGAGGAGTGGAAGGTACTGAAATATCGCTATCAGTATCAGACATTTTTCGTTTTGACAAGAACTGTCAAAATATATATTGAAACATATCATTTCCATAGCACACGGTGATATTGTTAAATGAATTGAAATGCTGTTGATTTTAGAGCAATAATATATTTATTTACAACTATCTATTTTAATAATTTTAACGATTGCACGAAAAATAGTGTGTATGCCATGGCCGCGAAACTTTTTAACGACCTCAAGATTATCTTGCCTCGGCCGCAAGCGGCCTCGGCGATAACTGTTCTTTCGGTACGTTAAAGAGGTATTTCGCGGCCTTGGCATACAAATAACTATTTAATTTGGATTAAGTTTAACAGTATCATTCTGGTAATAAAAGAAAGAGAAATTTCTACTTTAAGGAATCTCAGTTTAGGTGTTTAGTTTTTTATAAAATTAATAAATTTACATAGGGTCATAAAGATAAGTGTACCTTACTAGAGCTTTTTTAGTACCATTTTTTTTATATTCCATCTTGTGAGTGAACTTGCTTAAAATTATAACTTGCTGTAACGTTACTAGCTTATGCTTAATGTTTTTTGGTACGTTTTTAATTCATTTAATTATTACCTTTATAGTACTGCTTTGTTTTAACTTTATTAGCATATGTTATGTTTTTAAGTACCGGTGCTTTAACTTACGTAGCTGTCACACCGTTTTTAACTATTTTAATGTAATTGAAATTTTAAAAATATATATAATTTTAAACGATATTTATATTAAACTGATTTTAAATTTAATACTTTTATTAACTAACTGTCTTTATTGCCTCATATTCAAATAGTATTTCTGTGATCTGTCTGGGACTCAGTTTGACCCTAATTATGAATAAAAAGATTTGACGACCAACGCCATTATAATTGATGTAAAGACATGATTAGCAAAAGGGCATTTATTTTAAATTATGAGACACACAGAGGTAAAGGATATTAAAAGCTTATAAGCTAAACAAACACAATATATTTTTAGAAATGACTAGAAAACAATTCAGATTAAGGATTCCGTCTCGTTCTCACTTTATTAGCATATTGATCGTATTATTTGATTCGTGATTAATTTATTTAATCATTACATTTATAGTTCTGTCTCGTCTTAAGTTAATTAGCTTATTGTTTATATTTTTTATTACGTTTTTGAGTTACTGTGTTACTTTTAACTTAGGCAGCTGTGATACCATTCTTGACTATTTTACTCTAATGTAATTAGAGTTTTAAGGTTATATGTAATTTTAAATTATCATTATATGTAACTTGTTTTTAAATTAATATTTTTATTAACTAACTGTCACTATTCCAAGGGAATCTTTTTATTGTCTCCTAAACAAACAGCTTTTTTGCCTCGGACTAACTTTGATCAAAACACCCTAGTTTCAAATAAAAAGATTTCAGTGATGTCCAAGTACTAATTTTCTAAAGAAAAAAATATTATACAATTAGTCAGAGTGAATGAACTTATTTACGCTCCTAGCAGAGACATTTCTTTGAATCACCACAAATTGACCCAAACGTCACTACAAATTGGCAACTAAGCGTTTTTGGCTTACAAAGCCGCTATAAAGATACTAAACATAATTTCAAGAACTTAATTCTAAAGTAAAACTTATGTAAAATTAATAAAACTTCTTCATAAGAAACAATTCAACTCGATAAAAAATATAATGAACAATAAAATAGGTAAATTAAAACAGTTTTAACATTAAGAACAGGATAATCCTTTAGGGCTATTAACATCTAGGCTTTAATATTGTTATATCTTATTACTTCCATACTGACTTGGTCTAGCCTTAATACTACCTAAACAACATTAGGTACCTAGATACAAACAAACAAAATGTAACTTAAATGTCAATCTGACTATGCTAATCAGCGAAACGGCCGTCATTGTAATTTAAAACCTAATTTTTTCAAATAAACTTGGAAGTTACGTTCAAACGAAGAGTTTTTTAATATTCTTGATGGACTTCCAAAAAGTAAGGGTTTTTTTTTTTTTTTGGCCTTAGGTTCAAAAACTATTTAGCCAGACAATTTATTAATTACAATTATGATTACAAATTACAATCAAGTAAAAAATTACATTTTATAATAGTACATACATATATACATACACATATATACATATATATACATACACATATACACATATACATATATACACATATATACAGTAACACAATATTTATATTACGCCGGTCAATTTCCATTATGCACCTTCACTCGATTTCCTAACCTTCCCATTGGAAACACTATTGAAGATTGTACAACAAGGAATAACATGGACACACGCTTCACGCTAAGGTGCCCGTTATAGCGACTTTTTTTAAACAGACAATACAGGCAACGGTTAAAGGTAAATAACATAAAAGGAAAAACAGTAGGAAACTACAACTGCGCCCTAACATTTCGCATTCACGCAACACTGTTTGAAGAGGGGATTTAAATTTTCCGTTTGGTCCGTTTGAAAAATTCCCATAGAGTTGATCTAATGGTTGGGTTCCGACTGCTTAAGTATAGGAGAGAAGCGACGTTCAATGGTAATATGATTTTTTGTTGGGAGATGGCTTGAAGTAAGAATTTTATTGCTTCTTGATTGAAAAGTAAGGGTTAGTACAATAAATTTAACTTATAAAACAAAATAATTAAATATAAAATAGAATAAGTGAAATAAAAATTGATATTAAAATAAAAAGTTTTGTTAATATTAAATTGAAAAAAAGACCAGTAAAATAAGCATTAAAATGAAGAATGTATGATAAAGGCGTGTAAAGAAAATTGTAAATAAGGAAAGGCAAAGAAAAAGTAGTTTTATTGGATAAAATAAATAATGGAATAAAATATTTTACATAAAATTTTATCTAATTTTATAATTTTATATAATAAAAAGTTAAATCATAATAACCAAAAAACTATTAAAAAAAAAGTTATTTTATTAATAATAGTTAAGGTGTCAGCGAAAAACCCATGTCGCTATTCCAAGTGGCTATTCTAAGTCTGTAACCCTTTTTATAACATACATCATTTATCTTACCTTGTCTCCACCCTGATTTGAACCACCGGTTTACTATTACCGAATTTATTGCGAATTTCGACTATAATTAGTAGGAAATTGCGAGACAATGTTGCTTTGTAAGCTACACAAGGGTATAATAATCGAGGCAGTATCAAGGTACGTTTTCGACAGGGAAAGACGAAGAAAGACAATGTTGTAATCATCTTCCTGTTCTCTCAACAGTCAGCGTTTTTCATTCGTTCTCCCCACTGTTATCAGAGTAACAAGGGTTTTACTCTTAATGAAAAAGGAAATGATTGTATCATTCGGAGTCGATTCGGTTGGAATTTTAAAGCAAATTGTGTGTTTCTTTTTTGGCTTGGAAATATCACTTTAAATTTTGTTTAAATCAATCACACTCATTAAGCCGTTTTATATCTTTATTTGATCCGTGCCACTTCTTCTTCTTTACCAACGGCTTAAATAGTATAAATTTTATGTTTGTCAATATTTTTACAGCAAATGTATTTCTTTAAAAGATTATTATTTACTGCTTTTATGCAATTTTATTGTTCTTGACTGTATGATTTTATAAGTCAAGTTCCAGATTAAGAAAATACTAACTGAAAATATTGTTTTAGAATAGATATGCTTTGTTACAAAAACTATAGTGTTTACTGTTTAATATTTACCAGTCGAGTACGAAATAAATGTGAAACTGGGAGATAGTAAATCAGTAAAAAATATATTTGCTAAAATTTATTACACTAACCCTTACTGAAAGTCCATATTACTAGGATAGCGAATTGCTTTTAATATGAATAATGGACTTTCTATTTTGTCCTCTCCTCACTCAATTATAAATATAATCCTTATATTAATCAAATTAAAATTATCCTTTTTAATGCTGCAAAAAAAATAATTTATCAAATTTATTTGGGCAAATGCTCATATTGGTATAAAATGGAATGAACATGTGGATTCTTTTAATAAAGTCGCCTTTATTGCTTCGGATGAAAATCTTCCAGATGTTTGAATGAGTGTTATGACTCATTTAGTCTCTGTGGAAAATATTAAATGGAGCAATGGAAAGCCTATTGGAAAAAACTAACTAGTTGTATACTTTAGAAATGAGGTATTTTCTTAGTACTCACTTAGCGATACTAAAAGGGCTGTGAATTTGCGCACGGAAGGTGCATTTATCATAATTGGTATACTTTTCACTAGTTTTCAACTTCATACATTAAATTCCCTTAAAATATTTCTTATTATGGTTCTTTCTACCAAAAAAAAGTTTTTTTAGTAGAATATTATTTTTGCTCATACGGAGTTGGACGGAATAATGGCCCATGTTTTAAACAACTGTCAGATAGATATCAATAATATTTTAACCAGACGTCCTCCAGTAAAGCTGTAATGCTAGCGGTTGTTGGGAAATTTAGTCGCACTTCAGGACGTCGTAGAAAAGTTTGTACTAATGCTAATGAAAGGCGCGTGCTTTACTAATTCATTCATTCTCCACAAATAAGTCCTGTACGAACAGCACGTAAAGTGAATAAAAGTGAATAATGTCGAATGTTCAAATCTATTGGCGGCTTTTCATGCCGAATTCGAATGGAAAAAAACTGAATGTTGCTGTTAAACGTACAAGAGAAATTTACTATGGACGCGTGCTGATTTAAAAAAAACGTATGGTTTTTTAACTAAAGTCAAATTCACTTCAACGGTTACATCAAACCACAAACAAATCGATTCCTTGGATTTGAACGTCCTGTCATTGCAGAAAAGCCTCTTCACAGTGCTCGAGTAACCTTTTGGTTTGCTGTGTTTGATCATGGGACAATTGTTCCTTATTTTGTTAAAGATGTTGAAGACCAGAATGAACAGCCAGTTACTGACAATCAACAGCTGTTCAGACAATATTGTTACACCTTTTGTCATAGATTTAAAGACGTTTTGTAGAGGCCACAGTTTAAGAATCCATAAGCAATCGTTTGTACAGGATTTAACACCAACTGATGCCTACATTCGTTGTATATTGAAGATTCCATATTCCGCTCTGGAGAATTACGGCGAAGAATAATAACTCATATGCAACATTTTCAGAAACCACTTATTTAAAATATGTTTAATGATCTTCAAAAATCTAAATGGCAAACAGAGCCCAAGAACAACCCCTTTTCAAGGTTGACAGCGCCTACTGGATCACTTCTACACTGGCCTTATAAGTATTTGTAGGAGTACTTCCGATAAATTTACCTTAAAAAAGGAAATAATAAAAAAAAATAATAAAAACAATGGACAAAAATGCTAATTCCTAAAGTGGGGAAATAAAAATTTAGCCTAGTAAAGCCATGACTCATTCCTGCCTTACTTGACACATGTCTTTAGTGCGGAATATAGGATAGGAATAAATCTTTATTGCTTTTATTTATACAATATCACACAGGAAAGATGTAGTTCGATCATGAAAATGTAAATAAAATGGTAGGGGAGATTGGTGACGGTTGTACCGGGTGTCGTTTGTTACATTCAATAATAATAATAATTATAATAAGCTTTATTGTCGATAATTTTTTTTAAAATTTGTGGACAAAGCGATTGGGCGATAATGAAATTTATGGTACTAACCCTTACTATGTGAAAGTTCATCTTATTCAGAACAATAAACAACTAAAAGGTTGAATTAACTTTCACTATTTATTCTTTAAACACTTTAAATGCAATGACAGCCGTTTCGCTATCGAAATAGCATCGTCAGATTGACATATTGAAGTTACATTTTGTTTGTTTGTAACTAGGTACTTGATGTTGATAAGTAGTTAAGGCTAGACCAAGTAAGGAAGTAATAAGACATAACAATATTAAAGCCAAGATGTTATTAGCCCTAAGGGATTATCCTGGATGTATTTCCCTCTAAGATCAGTATAACTGTGCAATGATATAGAAAAACCAGGAAAAAACTATATCTTGCTGATCTTTACAATAACTTAATATATTTGTGTTATAATTACGTCTTATCTATGTATAAAGAATAAATAGTGAAAGTTAATTCAACCTTTTAGTTGTTTATTGTTCTGAATAATGATTGGGCGATAGTTAGAAACTCGATCTTTATCAACCCTTTTTTATGGCTGTGTTAAGGCAAGTAGGAAAGATAGCAATTTGGAACGACTAAATCAAATTTGTTAACAGATCTAATACACAGTCCGCCAGATTTTCGAACATTTTGAGGGTAAGCCGAATTGTACTACGAAGCTCTTCTGTTACTACAGTTAAAAAAAAAACTGTTTAAGTTCTAATTAACAATCCCAGACCGTTGTTTTATAGAGATTTCTGAAGTTAAGACAGTTTTTATTTCTTCCCGGAAAAAAGGAGAAACTGCAGTACTTCAGATCGAACTGAGCCACAGTCCCTTTCTTTTTGAATGGCTACCGCTACTGATACTGATGCTATTAATTGGGATCTTTTTTAATTAAAATAAGAAAATATGAAATTATACGATGAAGATAGTAACACTCTCAATAAATGTATTACTCGTTGCGAATGATTGATTAAAGGTTAGATTATTTACAATAACGCTTATTTAAATAATTATAATATTATATTAAGAATGCTAAAACCATTATAAAACGTTATAAAATAAAATTTTATTTTTTTAAAAGTATATTTTCCATTGTGAAAAGGTAATTTGCACGAGCAAATTGGTGACATTTAACACGTCTAGATACTCATATTGTCGGTTAATTATTTACGAAACACGAATAAGACTAGATGCAATTTAAGAAAATTGTGTATTTGCTACATCAAGTAAGTATTAATTTTTAAATTTTTTTATGAACATATTTCTTAGCCTGTGGTTTATGTCTACCCTAACCTAGACCATTTAAATCAGCTAATATTTGTGTATGAACAAAATAATTTGATAAATTTAAATTTTAAGGTTATACAGTTTTTTTTGTAAGCATTAAGTTGATGTGTCTGCCTAAAAAATCATAGTGAATCTTCTACAACTGAAGATGAAGAAACTTGCTGCTGAGATTGTACAGATTAGTACAAATACAAACTCCGAAGACTGGTCCTAGTTTCATATGTCAGAATTGCAGCTATGATGATTCTGATTAATTTTGAAATAAATTGCTATTATATCTATACTTTTTGAGTTAGAATTTTCTTATAATTTGTAATAAAGCATTTAGAAACTTTAATGTTAAATTTAATACAATAAAAATACATTTTTCTTTATTTATTCCTGAAGAGTGACTTTTATTTTTTATTATGTAACTATTTTTGGTAGTTAATAAATAATAATATCAAAGGGGTACTGTATAAGAATTAGTTTTCTTTATAACATTCTTGTTACAATTGACACCTATCCCCGTTACAACTGACACCTTATAAGTGTCAATTGTAACAATGACCAGGATTGTGTCTTTAAATTTTTAACCAAAAAGACTTAATTTTTTTATTAACTTTATAAATACCAGACTAACTATAAAGCATTTATACTTAAAAAGTTACCCAAGACATACTATAAGGAATTTTTTGAGAATTTTTGTTATAACCGTCACCGATCTCCCCTACCATTGGTCTGACATTAATTAATTAGCATGTAATTAGTATGGAGGACAAATTATCTCAACTTAAAAATGAGTATTAAAATGAAAACGAAAAAAATGACAGTAAAAATGTTCTAATACCAGGTTCTAATGGAGTATAGTGCTTAACAATATGCTATAAAGTTTCAGTATTCTCAGAGTTGCACGTTATACAAATTTCCTCTTAGATCCCTCTTGCAAACAAACTGTAATCGCGATACAGAAGAGAGTCGATATTGAGCAAATGTTCCAACGTTCCAAGTTAAATAATTTGCCAATAATGGATACACTTCACGGTATGTGTATTTCTGTATTTCCTTGTTGCACAGATTGTCATTGTATAACGTCTTAAGTTGTTCTAAACAAAGGAAAATTCCAGTTCATAGAAAATATTGTGGGGGCGTTGTTAAGTTTTGTAGCTAAGTACACCAATCAATAAAAAAATAGATATAACCAACAATTAGTATACAGGATATTTAAATTTAACCCTGATCCTTATACATCCATTGTTTTATATTACAGTGTTATTTAATACTAATTTGTGGCAGAATTTGTATTATATTGAACAAGACTTTACAAGTTCTTAAAAGTTCAATTAGCGCCTACTACATGTGTAAAATGATCAATCGTTATAACAGGTTCTTTTTTGGAATGTTTAGTATTTTATCCATAGAGTAAAGAAATACATAGAGGGGTTAATAACAAATTGGAAGGAGAGTGGAGGTCGAGCTTGAGCTGAAACTACGTCAGTTTTGACACCTGTGACATGAGATGTTGGGGTTGGAATAATTATTATTCTTGCAAATAAAACACGTCTGAACCATTATCGCTTCACAACCATAAACGTCTAAATATTATTTAGTTAAATAACGGGAAAAACACAATCACAACCACTGTTCAATCAATCAATGACAATATGGCTATTTGTCCTAGTTAAATAAGTCTCCGTGGACCATGGTAAACTCGGAACCCACCTGGGTTGACTCAAAGCTGGTGTGGAGCTGTATCGAATCCCTAAACAACCTTGCAACAAATAACAGAGTAACGCTACTTTGAGTTTCAAAGCATGTGGGAGTGAAGGGCTAAGAAGGAAATGGAATCCGTATTTATTGGACCGGAACCATTTCTTGGCATAGCAAAAAGCACCACCAAGGACATAATCTCCAGTTGGACAGCAAGGAAAACCCACTCTAAAGCGTTAATGTCGCAAACTTCGAGTAATAAAAAAGCATAGCTCCTGGAATGGAGTAGAAGTCACTTACGCAATCTAACTGAACTGCTGACTGGACACTGCCATCTGAGGAACTACCTGAAGGAGCTTTGTCTGAGTGATACTTCGGTACTGCCCCGCTTTGGAAATTAACATTTGTTTGTTACAGCTTGATATTAACGATTTTAGAAAAGTCTTGCCAAAATCGATCTTGAATTTCAGTGCAGACTGGATGGTGAATTGTAACCCTTAGAAGTGAGCCATAATAACCCCGTGTTTGGCTGCAGAGGGCCCCAGTCTTTTGTATAGATAAATATACATTATGTCACATTACAGCATTGCTGCCATCTGATGGCTTTGATTTTGAAACAACGTTATTGTGATTGAATAGGGGACTTCGTTCCAAGTTGCCAACTCAAAAAAAATTCAAATTTTTTCTAACATTGGGGATCGGAAATTTCCAAACGACTTTTTAATGTGAAGCTTTGTATTATTTATTAATATCCGTAAACGTAGCCTCCATCTAAGGCTCCACCAATTTTTGATGTTTTGTTTCTGTAGGTATAATTGGGCCTGAGATTTGAAATACAAACAAAACATTAAAAATCAAAGATAGATGAAGGCTAGATGGAACAATAACATTGATGACATGATACAACAAAATTACAAGTTGTATGGGTTATTGACGCGAAATCAGTTGCTTCATTCAAAACATTCAGCCAATCAGACATGATTTTTACAAATATCGACATTAGCATCAAATTACTCAATTTGGAGAGACGATGCTCCATTTACGAACCTTCACATTACAAAATCATTTTGAAATTTCCCTTTCCCAATGGTAGAAAAAATATGATTTTTTTTTGGGTTGGCAAATTGGACCAAAGGTCCCTATTTCAAATCAACTCACTTACGTACTAATGCCTCTTTGTATTTGTGGCCTTTTACTTATGTTTTTCGGACACCAGTCACACTCTTTGTTCTCAAACATTGATAATAATCAGTATTACTTTCTATGTATACAAAATGTCAAATTTTTAAGTAATTGCTCTTTTTTCTCCTTCTCCACAAACTTCTGTTCATTATCCGTACAGATTAATGATTTGTTGTGACCTTAAAATAAATATTTGCTTAAACATTTAATTTTATGAATTTATATTTCGGTTTGAAATTTTAAAAGTATCTCTGATAAATTTCCGACGATTAACCCAATCATATTTTCCTCAAAAGACGCATCATCGAAATTCTTGCACTGCAAAATTTAATTCCTTTACTAGCTAGAGGAGGTGGCGGGGATCGTAAAATCCCATGTTCGCAAAACCTACTCCATCCATCAATTGGTATGACTTTGTAAAGTTTGGAAAAGGCCGAAGGGTGAAGGGTCGCCTATTCAAAGAAAGAAAGGAGCCCAACAGGATCGGATTTGCTTTTAATGGGTAACAGTAATAAATTCAGTAAGTATAATAATTTTTTGAGCTAAACGGTAAGTAATTTTGATTAAATTGATTGTACTAACCCTTACTTTTTGGAAATCCATCTTATTAAGTATAATAAAAACTTCAATATCAAAGCCTAGATGTTATGTCTTATTACTTCCATACTTGGTCTAGCCTTATAACTACCTAATAAACATCAGGTACCTAGCTACAAACAAACAAAATGTAACTTCAATATGTCAATCTGACGATGGTAGTTGTATAGCGAAACGGCTGTCATTTAGTTTAAAAAAGCAATTTTTTAAATAAATAGTGAAAGTTTTGTTAAAAAGAAGAGTTTTTTAGTATTCTTAATAAGTAATTTTGACGTCAGAAAATGCTACTTACTATCATTTAAACTGAAATAGAAAATAGTCCAAAGTTACCAATCGTGCAAAATATTCTGTTCGCTGCTTATGCATGAAATTTATATTAGTCACTACATTTTTTAACACTAACTGGTCAGTGTCAATGAGTGTAGTGAGGTGGAGTGTAATCAGTTCAATAACTGTTCCATGCTTTTTTTGCTGGTCGTAGGGTTCTTCTTTTTATTATTGGAGAGAAATAGAAAAGTTTCGAATTTTAAATGTAGATCTTGGAACCCGTAATTTAAATAAAATTCAAAAAAATACCACCGTATTCTCTCTTTTTTAAAATATAATAAATATGGATAGTGATGATGAAATGATAGCAAATTTCATTGCGAATTGGGACTATGAATCGATTTTAAGTTCATCCGACGACGATTCGTCTATGGTAACGAAAGATTCCAGGGTAACTATCAGAAATTTCGTAAAATAAATTGTACCCAAATATTCTGACCAACAATTTATTATGCATTTCCGCATCAATAAAGCAAAGTTCATAAGTTTATATACAAAACTAAAATCATCAAAGTATTTTTTCCTGAAATATCACACCTAACCTCGTTATCCAATGTATAATTTATTTGCACTACACCTACACCTCCTCTAAATCCAGTGTAACACCTATTTTTTGTGCTACAACATTTTAAAAACGAACATAGTGTAAGTGTACCTACATGGGAAATCTACTTTTCTGTACAATAGTGTAGTTAATGGAGAGACAGCGAACAGACCTTGTATTATTATAATTTACATATTCCATTTCTAAATATATGGTTTGATGATTATAAGTGAAACTAAAAGTATGAGAATCGAACTTTTTAATTCAATCTTCGTTAAAAAAAATAATTAATTAACCAACTTGTTTGACAATTACATTTTTTAAATTCTATATTTCTTAATTTGATAACCTTAATTTTTATGCTTTTAATTTAATTAACTTTTACTTGGGGTAAACCAATATTATAAGATCAAATATCAAGTTTTCAGCTTTTACGGTTCTTGATACGTCTCTGCCAAAGGATTGGGGGAGAAAGAATCCACACACACACATACACACCGGCGGAAAGCTGTTTCTAAAGGAAAACTTTCCTGTAGTACTGCGGGCTATTTGTAACATTTCGTTGTCTAAAATTTGATTTGATTGTTGTTCTTGGCAAAGTTCTATGTCGAAAGTAATTTTTTTTGTTAACTGAGCTAGTTATTTCATACAATGTTGTTCGCCTTATTAAATATTAATACCATATAACCATAGTTTCCTCCAACTGAATATTAACAAAGCAGATTTGTCAAATGAGTAACTTGAGCTTTCAAATCTAATAACAATATCAAGAATATTGTGATTTTGGTAAGATTGTTAGATATTTTATTTATAGTTCATTCTAGGGATTTAACCTAGCTGTACGCATGCCCGTAAAACCATTTATTTTTACATTTTAAAAACTTTATTCAAAATCTAAAAGTCAAAGGTGAAAAAATTGATCTTTGGCAAGTTTTTTGCAAGTATCTCAGTTTCTTTAAGACTTTCGCTATTTTTATTTTTTATGTACATTGTAAAGGAATAAATTCTCAACCACTTTTGTTAACTTGATCTAATATATTTTCTTCAATCTATTAATACAAATAATTTTACTTATCTATTAAGACATCTCCAAAACACAATTATCCAATTGAATTTTTCTGTTTCGCTTCATGTGTACAAAAGATACGCAGAACTGACTGTCTTCGTGCGAGAGGACAAACGATACATTATCTGTTTCACCACATCGAAACATCACTTACAGAAACTGTCCATATTAAATACATGGAAAAATCCAACCGTTGGTTCCGATCGCCCATATTCGGCTGGTTACTAAATTCCATTTACGTTTCATAATCTCAGTTTACTTGATATTATAAATATATATTCTGGTTGGTTTTTTAGGTATGATTGAATAGGTATGATTGGCCATAGAAAATACAGTAATATTTTGCAGCTCTTCTGGTAGATTATAACATTGTATACGTTTTAAATTGTATGTATATTAAAAGTAATTTAAATTGCAGAAAAAATGCATCTTTACATCTTATTCTGATGATGGTGATATCGAAGTTATAATTTAATTAAAGTATTTTAGGCATCATACTTCAAACGCAGTTTATTATCGTTGACTAAAATTTAGGTTAGGGCTCCCAGCAACATACAGATGTGAATTTCGTGCAGTAAAGACGTATAAAAGAGTGCTCTTACAAAAGTGTATATAACTATTGTTAAAGGTGGCTTAAACAGAATAAAAGTTGAACTGCACCAAAAGTAAGAAATTGCGGTGAGTTTGATGTAAAATAGATGCCTTAAAAAGTATAATTATATTAGTTAGGTTAGGTTATGTTAGGTTAGGTTAGGTTAGGTTAGGTTGATATTTGCATGCGATAAAATTGGAAATATTTAAATATATATGGTCATTATAATTATCAACAACTACAAAAACTAGTTATCGTTCGCCCATTAGTTCAGGAACAGAAGTTGAATGTATTTTACAATATATTAAATATGGAGTAAAGACAGAAATTAGTGAATTAAAAACTCTTTTAAAGGCTTTTTTTATTGTACTAACCCTTACTATGTGAAAGTTCATTACATTTAAAGTATTTAACGAATAAATAGTGAAAGTTAATTCAACCTTTTAGTTGTTTGTTGTTCTTTTAAAGGCAATAGACTGGAAAAAAAAGAAAACACATGTCTAAGAAATAGTAATGAGCATTTGGAGAGAAAAGTTAAGGAAAATTCAGTATTAATATTTAACTCGGATTCTCAGGGAGGAGATATTTTATTCTTTATTTTGAACATCTTGAACACCAAACTTGAGTTAAATCTGAGCGACTGTGATATTAATAAAATTTACCCGATTGGCAATTCAGATAACCGAATAATAGTGGTAACTTTTGTGAGGTTAGTAACGAAACAAGTAATCCTTAGAAATTGTAAGAAGTTGAAGGGAAGTAAATTAATAATTTCCGAAGATTTAACTATCACACAACGAAGTGAAAAACAACTGCTTATCAAAAATTTAAAGTTAGCACGTGAGAAAAAGCCAAAAGCCCATATTTTTATTAAAAATAAATTCTATGTGGAAGGTAAACCGTTTTCTTACGAGGAGCCGCAATCTATTAGTTCCATCAATTCCGAATTAGATAACATTTTTGAAGATTATACACCTGGAAAAAGAACCTTAACTTCACCTGCTGATCCCAATAAAGAAGGAAATAGTCACCAAATTGGACCCGAACTCCGCCTCTACATCAGGTTATTCAAGACTCACAAGAAGCAACTCGGCTAAGCAAACCAAATAACACTTATTTGTTAATTTTTTAATATAATATTTAATGATTGGATACTACATGTTTTTTTCTGTTATTAATTCAATGTCTTTAAAATTTTGTCATGTAAATGCTCGATTTTTGACTTCGGATTTTAGTTCTTTTAAAGATATATTTCACAACAATTTCGACATTATTACTGTCTCCGAGACTTGGTCAAAATCAACTATTCCCAATTCTGTTGTCGCTCTAGATAATTACAAACTTATTAGAAAAGATAGATTTTCCAGTAGAGGAGGGGATATCGCAATATATCTTAGGAACAATTATAAATCCAAGATCATAAATTTTTCCACTGGTAAAGAGCTGGAACAGCTGTGGGTAGGTACTAAACATGGGGATAAATCGATTGCTATTGGTTCGTTTTACCGTCCTCATACTTGTCCCGACACATTTTTCTTAGAACTGTTTAAAGGCACCTGCTGCGTATTTTATTATAAAATTATTATATCTAAAACACCTTCATATCTTTACGACAAAATACAATACAGACATCAAGCTCATTCATTAAACTTAAGATATTCAAATAAATTATCCATTCCCAAACATAAAACTGCTTTTTTAAAATCATCATTTTCCTACAACGTTGTCCATATTTACAATTCTTTACCAGATACAATTAAACCCCTATCTTTAATTAACTTTAAAAAAAGATTAAAAAAACTGATTTTAGATAATAGTTTGGATTCTCAATTGTGACATTTTGGCATGATTCTTCGGGTACTAACATTATTACTTTAGTTTATAAATACATTGAATTTAATATTAGAGTTATAGTAATAGAGCATAGTTAGTAATATAGGAAATTTAATTTATGTATTTGTATAAATTATTTATGGTTAAGTGGAAGAACGCCACTCGTTCATTTAGATCTCTTGATGAAAGAGAGCGAACTTTGCCTTTTGCTCTGCAGTTAATGATATTATGTATTACAGCATACTGTTCTTTATTTTTATATTTGTTTTTAACTGTATCAATAAAAACGATATTATTATTATTATTTTGTTAACTCTCCAATTTTATTTGGGATTATTGAAAATTGTCCGAGAAATAACTCTTTCCTAAGGACAATGACTAGTACTAAGACAAAACTTTTCTTAATATGTGGGCTGATCCTTTAATGGCATTTTCTTGAATTACTGATGGTCTATGGTTGCCTGGAACTTCTGCCAAATATTTTTCAAATTTTTTACTAACACTTCCAAGGGACCCGACAACAATTGGTATTATTATTGCCTTTTTATTCCACATTCTTTGTAGCTCTATCTGGAGACTTCTGCAGACCGAACTACTATGTCTGGTTTGTTGGCTGTAACCTGTCTGTCAGTAATAATATGTTGATCCCATAGAATTGTAATTTGATCACCCTCATTGTTCATTACCTGTTCGGGCTGATGTTCGTACCATTTTTGAGCTGTTCGAATTCCTGATGCTTAACAAATCTCAAAGTGAACCATCTTACATACGTCATTGTGTCTTTTCAGATATTCAGATTTTGCTAGAATTTTACATTGACTTAATATATGATCTATGGTTTCATCCTGTTGTTGGCACATTCTGCATTTACTATCTGTATTTGATTTTAATATTTTGGTAGCGTAATAATTCGTCTTCAAAGCCTGATCCTGGGCAGCAACGATAAAACTCTCAGTTTCTGCTTTTAGTGTCCCGCTGCTTAGCCAGCCGAATGTCTTTTCTTTGTCGATAGTGGTAGTATCTTCTAAGGTTCTTATATACTGTCCATGCAGGATCTTGTTTTTCCACTTGTTGTAAATATCTTTTGATACTCCCTGTTTCACTCCTCTGTTATTCGTGTTTCCTTCCTGAATGATGACTTTTCGTTCAAATTTAGCACCTAATTTCGTCACAGTTCATTTCTGGTAGGCTGTCATTATGTTTCTTAATAATCTTTATAAATGTCTCTTGTTGTTCTTTTTCTTTTATGTAGTTGCTCAGATTTATTATAGTTGATTTAAAGGCACCTTCTATTTGTTTCACTCCTCTTCCTCCTTCTTTCCTACTTACATAAAGTCGATCAACGTCCCCTTTGGGATGATGCGTTCCATAGATGTTTAATTTTTTCCTAGTTTCTGCATCTACCTGAGCTAATTCTTGGATCCTTCAATTAACTATTCCGAAACTATATTGCAAGACTGGCACTGCATATATTCCGATGGCTTGAAATTTATTCTTGCAGTTAAGGTTAGATTTTAAGATGTTTTTCAACCTCGTAAAGTATTCTTTTTTTAGTTTTTGTTTCGTTCTTTCATGTTCTATTGTTTTCCTTTCTTAAATCCCAAGGTATTTGTATGTTTTTCCTAACTGTAAGTGTTCTATTTCCTCATTGCTCCCTAAAATCATGTTATTTCTTTCTGTTAACCTTCCTTTCTTAAAATGAGCTACTGCACATTTGTTTAATCCTAAATTCATCTTGATGTCTTCACTAAATGTTTTCACTGTATTTATCTGTTTTTTCATGTCTACCTCAATTTTTTAAAATTATATTTTGCAATACAGAAATAACATTCTAATTGAGGTTTTTGGTTTTACAATGGTGCCAAGTAGGTACTCATTGTGAATTTATAACATCGAGTAATTAAAATATTAAAAGAAAGTATGTTCCGGGCCATTTTAAATTATAAATTTTTTTTCAGGTGTATTTTTTATTTATAACCTATAAGTGGTAAACATTTTATTGACATCGGTCATTAGCCAGTAAATCAATACCCTCCTTTCATTTATTAAATTACACTTACCTGCTAATTTTAGTGAAAACTGATTAAGAGAAACATATTCTTTATATTTTAATTTTAGTCAAATTTATACTAATTATTTCCTTAATTAATAAAAGAGTATAAAATAATTTATAATAGATATTTTTCTTTAGAAATATCATTATACATTTACTATCGTACCTATTCAATAGTACATAGACTGATGCAAGGTCAGGACCCAATTAGGTTCCCACCAGGAAAAGTTATATCACGAAATAAAAGCAGATTGTGTTTTAGGGCTGATTGTAGACCGAATGGTCCCTAATGGTCCCTAACTTTGGTCCAATTTATTGGGCAAATATACAAAAGAAAACTAAGTCGATTCGCCTGAAGGAAAAGCAAATTCTCTTTGATACATGGATGGCTCCAAAACTGTTGTGGGCATACGGCACAAAGCTATGCCTAGGGAAATTGCGACTGTATATCAAGCAGACATTGCTGATATACAATGTTGTGCTATGGAACTGATAAGGTATAGAACGAATACATCGTGATTCATTCTTATACTCAAGCGGCTCTAGGCCCTCAGTTGGGTACAGGTCAACTCAAAGCTGCAATAGTATTACGGCACAACGGAGTCAGCGACTAATAAATTGTTCCGGGAAGGTACAAACATCCCATTTATAGGACCTGAACCTGTCATTGGAATCGCAAATACACTTAAACAAACCGCTACCAGCGAATGAGTGCAAAGAAAGTATATTGAATGGTGAGAAGGTATGCCTAGACAGAGACAGGCCAAACAGTTGATAAGGGGACATTTGAAAACTTCGGGCAAACTTCAGGGCAGACCTACTCTTACACGAAAGAAAGTCAGTAAGAAAGTACAGTAGGACTGTCAATTGAACATTGCAGGCTCAATAGTCAAACGAGTGGTGTATGACAGGCAGATATAGATTTATGCAGGTTCTGTCTGAAAGATGAGGAAACCGCAATTAACGTCCTAGGCTTGACAAAACTGCGGTTTCTAGGAGGAAAAACCGAAAGTAGCAGGCTATATAAAATGGCCACTATTAAGGCTGATGAAATCATCAGAGGGGCAGGGCTAGATGCTTTAAAATACAAATGGCAAAACAATAGATCTTCAAAGGTTGCAGTGTAGCAGGCTTTCAAGTCGGCCCAATTTGTAATCTGTAATATGTACTATCGTTAAATTGATCAAAAGAACTAAAGTTCTAGTTTTAACTTTTTTATTTTCTTCTTCATTTCTAGTTTTTGTAAACTTTTGGATTCATTCTCATTTTTGTCTTCAACGGCATTTGTTTCCAGATCCTCCATAATTTCGGGATAAATTCATCACTTTTATATGTTAAAGCATTGCCCATTACAGTTGCCAAAAGGTATAGAGCACTGCAGCCACGCTTTCCAGCATCTACATCGCGAACTACAACTAACCTCACAATAGAAAACGGTAATGTTAAGCTTTCCTCTGGAGTATTATAATTGGTGTAAATAGTTTCAGGAATTATCTGCATTATCGCATTATCCAACCCGAGTTTAAGTTAAGTTTGATCTTAATGTTAAACTTTAGTGAGGTGTTGGTGAGCTGCTCCATTTAATAACTGTAGATTTTGGAGCGTTATAGATTACCAACAAGATTTGCTCCAAAACAAAATATGTTGTTTAAAACGTGAATATTTGTTAGAACTTTTGACTTTTAAATTTTCTTTGCGAACTATTACAGAAAATTTATTTACTACTTCTAATGTAATTAGTTTAAATAAGAATATAATATAAATAGTTTTACAGTATTTTCCCTAGTAATTTTTTAATTACCAATCATATAAGTTTCAATAAATAGAAAGATATTTAATAATGCCAAAAATTATGAAATATAATGAAAAGATTAATAAAAAATAAAAAAATTAATAAAAATATCGTTTATCATAAAATATTTAACTCATTTCTTCAATAAGCAGTTGTTTCCGCACTCCTTCAAGCGATAAAAATCATCAGACACATTTGAAAACAATTTTTAAGTACCAATGAACGCATAAAGTTAAACAAATAACCAAAATAATAACAGAGATGTTATACTATGTTTCTTCTCCTAAGGATCACATAAAATATGTCATCTCAAATTTGTGATAAAATAAAGATACAAAGAATTTTCATTTGGTTCAGTCGTAGATATCCATACACTAGAAATGCATAAATTCTTTATAGTCATATCCATATTACATATTAAATAATCATTTTTTTACTAAAGAATACGTTTTTATTCAGATATTTCTCATATTGACTAATTTAGCATCCATCCTTAATTATTCTAAAAATATCACTAATAAACGAAGAAAAATATCAAAATCAATGTCACAAAATTTTATTTGTAAAAAACACAGCAACTAGTTTCGGCCTATCAATAGGCCATCATCAGGCTAAAAATTAAAGAGAGAGTGAAAACATTACATATCAAAGAATCAGTATAAACCTACCTTAATAACTATAGTTGTAATTGAAAATTAACAACTTCTACCATGCTTGCACATAGCAAAATTTATGTATATCAAAATTGTGTCATTGAAAAAAGGAAAATTATTAAATGAAGTGAATAATGATTAAAAATTGAAAATTAAAAACTAAAAACTAGGTGAGTAGCAACTCATTAAACCTAGTTAAGTTATTGGTTAATAACCGGAAGAAAACTGGAATACAGCTTAGGATATAGGTACCCAAAAGCTTGAAAAACCAGGGAAAGTGAATATGAGCGGTATATGTAAAAACCGCAAGAAAAGAGAAAGGTCAAAGACCAATTGGTAAATTTATCATATTTGTAAGTGAAGAAATGAATAGGAAAATAATATTCAAAACGGTAAGAAGAATTGGAACATTTTCGAATAAACGCATTGATATCCGGATGAGGGCAAGGATAAACCGGCAACAAATTGTCAGTAGAAAGTTCGTAACACGTGGTGTCGATCTTAAACTTCCAGTATAAGAGCACCAGCAAGTAAATTAATCCAAAGACGATAAAAAGCAGCATCGTGTATCACCCAGGTAGAAATGTCCATAACACAAAAGTGATCACCACAATAAACTGTTAAGGCAAATAAAACACCGAATATGTGAAATAGCGTAAACTAAATGGGTATTCAGATTAAATTGAAGTAAATGACATACGGAAATACATAGACATAGAACTTTAAAATACCATAATCACGTTTAATGAGCATAGGACACCATTCAAAGATGGAACCAATATTGTAGATGTCAAAAAATATTAGAACGAAAATGCAAGCATAGTAGAAAAAACATTAAGTAGTATTAACAAATGCATAGTGAAACTAGTTAATCCAAAGTAAACACAATAATCAAACATTAAAAAGTTAATACATGGATTATTACAATATTCAAATTAAAAAAGAAGAAGAAATAGGTTAAGGAATACAACAAAGTCTTACACTAGGGGTGTGTTCGGGGAGCACGCTTTCGAGCTATGTAGCGCCAAGAGCCATATAACGCAAATAAGGAATAGTACTAGATAGCGCCAAATGGCGCAAATAGCGTGCTCCCCGAACACACCCTAGGAAAGAGAGAGGACAGCGCATGGCAATGAAAACCTTATGCGTGTGAGTGAAGCCAATTTTCAAACGTTTGGTGGCAAACAAATTTGGAACGTCGAATTGTATTTTTTAGTTTTTTTATTAATTTTCACCTTTTTCAATAACCTGAATAGACATTTTAAAATGGTTAATTGTGTAGCTTATAAGTGCAACAGTCACAGTGCTAAAAAAGAGCAAGGAATTTCATTTCATAGGTAAAAAGTATTTTACAACTATTTCCTTGAAATTTATTTTTATTAATATTACAGCTTTCAGGTAATAGATGTTTAACTAAATCACATATGTTATGTATGATAACTTAAATTAATTGTACATACATTTTGAAAATTGTTTTCATTCAGTTTTAAAGATTATTTTTCATTTAATTGTTATTATTTGCTCATAGATTGAATAGTTTTCCAGTGGCGTGGAACAAAAACATATATTTAAAATAGATAAAATTGATTAAAATTGTAATATTTATTAAATAAATATGTTTTAAAATGATTGTTGTTTTTTTTTGGAGCAGTACATATTTAAAAACTTTTTTAAATTAGATTTGTAATACGAAATAATGAAAATGATTATTTAATAATCGTATAAGAAAAATCGTATGATACGCCTATGTCAATATTGTCCGCCATTAGTTTGGTGGTAATTGGGTTACACAAATTCATTCCAATGCGCAGTCCTCTCTCTTTCCTTGTCTAAGAACAAAGTACTGTATGACAACATAACCATTGAAATGTTAATAATAACAAATAAAATTGAACATAAAAAGGAAAATAAGCAATTATGTGGAGGAGAAAGCCAATTAAGAATTAAAATGGTAAGTTAAGAAAAATATAAGGATCCCTAGGCTTCAACTGTTCATTCAAACAAACAATAGTACTGTCTCTCGAAACTTCATGAATCTCAAACATTTCCAACAGGTCCATTTTCGGTCCTTTGAAACATCTATGTAATCTGGTCACACTGGAATGAGAAAAGTTATGTCTCTCAGAAATGATATGGTTTGCAAAGGCAGAAGGAGAATTAGGAGGATCAAAATGTTTGTACCTTTCGACATAGCTATGATGTTCTTTGATTCTAGTGCCCAATAGACGTCCAGACTGTCCAATGTAAACAGCATTACAATCATCACAGCACAATCTGTATATACCTGGTGTACGCAGAAAAAGTTAATACTAAAGATCAAGTACCTTTTCTGCGTACACCAGGTATATACAGATTGTGCTGTGATGATTGTAATGCTGTTTACATTGGACAGTCTGGACGTCTATTGGGCACTAGAATCAAAGAACATCATAGCTATGTCGAAAGGTACAAACATTTTGATCCTCCTAATTCTCCTTCTGCCTTTGCAAACCATATCATTTCTGAGAGACATAACTTTTCTCATTCCAGTGTGACCAGATTACATAGATGTTTCAAAGGACCGAAAATGGACCTGTTGGAAATGTTTGAGATTCATGAAGTTTCGAGAGACAGTACTATTGTTTGTTTGAATGAACAGTTGAAGCCTAGGGATCCTTATATTTTTCTTAACTTACCATTTTAATTCTTAATTGGCTTTCTCCTCCACATAATTGCTTATTTTCCTTTTTATGTTCAATTTTATTTGTTATTATTAACATTTCAATGGTTATGTTGTCATACAGTACTTTGTTGTATTCCTTAACCTATTTCTTCTTCTTTTTTAATTTGAATATTGTAATAATCCATGTATTAACTTTTTAATGTTTGATTATTGTGTTTACTTTGGATTAACTAGTTTCACTATGCATTTGTTAATACTACTTAATGTTTTTTCTACTATGCTTGCATTTTCGTTCTAATATTTTTTGACATCTACAATATTGGTTCCATCTTTGAATGGTGTCCTATGCTCATTAAACGTGATTATGGTATTTTAAAGTTCTATGTCTATGTATTTCCGTATGTCATTTACTTCAATTTAATCTGAATACCCATTTAGTTTACGCTATTTCACATATTCGGTGTTTTATTTGCCTTAACAGTTTATTGTGGTGATCACTTTTGTGTTATGGACATTTCTACCTGGGTGATACACGATGCTGCTTTTATCGTCTTTGGATTAATTTACTTGCTGGTGCTCTTATACTGGAAGTTTAAGATCGACACCACGTGTTACGAACTTTCTACTGACAATTTGTTGCCGGTTTATCCTTGCCCTCATCCGGATATCAATGCTTTTATTCGAAAATGTTCCAATTCTTCTTACCTTTTTGAATATTATTTTCCTATTCATTTCTTCACTTACAAATATGATAAATTTACCAATTGGTCTTTGACCTTTCTCTTTTCTTGCGGTTTTTGCATATACCGCTCATATTCACTTTCCCTGGTTTTTCAAGCTTTTGGGTACCTATATCCTAAGCTGTATTCCAGTTTTCTTCCGGTTATTAACCAATAACTTAACTAGGTTTAATGAGTTGCTACTCACCTAGTTTTTAGTTTTTAATTTTCAATTTTTAATCATTATTCACTTCATTTAATAATTTTCCTTTTTTCAATGACACAATTTTGATATACATAAATTTTGCTATGTGCAAGCATGGTAGAAGTTGTTAATTTTCAATTACAACTATAGTTATTAAGGTAGGTTTATACTGATTCTTTGATATGTAATGTTTTCACTCTCTCTTTAATTTTTAGCCTGATGATGGCCTATTGATAGGCCGGAACTAGTTGCTGTGTTTTTTACAAATAAAATTTTGTGACATTGATTTTGATATTTTTCTTCGTTTACCAATCAGTCACATTTGTGCTATGGATGATTTACTCCTATTGAAAAATCCTAGTCTGGCTTCAATCATCCACCATTACAAAATTACCATGTGGGAAAGAAAGAAAACTTTACAGAAGATCTGGTTTCTTCTGCGGTGCAAACGGATGGATGTCTACCCTCCTTCTATCTCTTTGCATACTAGGATTAATTCTTCTACATCGAGATATGTCATGAAGAAGGCCAAGAAGATTTGGTTAATTCAAGAAGTTAAGAAGTTTTACAATTTTCTAAATTTTACTAACGTTAAGCTCAAATTTATTTATTTTCTACTTACCAATTTGTTAACTAGTATATAATTTCAAATACTTGACAGTGATGTGAGGGACTATGTGGAGGAGAAAGGTAATGATAACTTTTTTAGATTGTCTGATAAATTGAATCGTTTGAGGAGAGAAAATCATTCAACTTTTGACTCTGGTTTTATTTCTTTTGATTCTGACTCTTCTAATTTTGATTCTTCCACTTCTTCTGAATTTAAATTCCACCCTAGGGTTTTAAACTTGAGTAGATCTTCCTTTGATGATGTTAGTCTACAGCAGTTGAGTTATGGTTTGAAATTTAATCTACATTCCCATGACATTAAGTCCAATTTAAGAACTTTAGCTATTGATACTGAAAGCATTATATACAACCAGAACTTATTAAATAAAGAAGCCATCAGAGCCGACATTACATCTTTAATTCAAAGAACTTACAATCAAAATGTTAATATCACTTCAATTTCTAAATACACACAACAATTTGATAATTCTACTGTTTCTGTCAGGGATATTCGTTCACTTAAGAAAAGGATTTTGGATGAGGATTTGATTATATCTAAAGCTGATAAGGGTAATTGCGTAGTTGTCTTGGACAAATTTGATTACATCAATAAAGTAGACTCTTTCCTGTCATCTGATCCGTCATTTATTCTTTTATCTTTTGATCCCACCGTTAAGTTTCATAATGATTTGAGAAATAAACTTAAATTGTTTTCTGATACCTTAAGTTCTTTTGAGATTAAGGTACATCAACTTATCCCAATGGCCCCCATTACTCCACTTTTGTATGGACTTCCCAAAATACATAAGGATAGTGTACCTATTAGACCTGTTGTTTCCTTTCGGAACTCTCCAGTATCCAAATTAGCTTCTTTTCTAAATGTTTTACTTAGAGATATTACCAAATTTTCCAATTCTTTCTCTATTTTAAACTCTGTTGACCTTTGCAAGAAAGTATCTCATGTTATTTTTCCAAATAATTCCTTTCTTTTTTCATTAGATGTTTGCAATTTGTTTCCTAGCATCCCTCCTGATGATTGTATTTCTTTGGTTGAAGGTTTGTTACTTGACAATGGTGTTGGCTTACCGGTTACTTGTTACATTGTTGCAATGCTTAGATTGACTCTTGATCAAAATTTTTTTCAGTTCAATAATAAATTTTATAAACAATCTTCTGGCCTTGGTATGGGTTCTAACCTGAGTCCACTTCTTGCAGAGATTTTTATGAATAATCTAGAATCACAGTACTTAACTCATCCTAATTTCCAGGAACATATAATTTTTTACTACCGTTATGTCGATGACTGCATTGTTTTATTTCAAGGTAGTGAGCAGGATGCTTTTCAATTTTTAGACTATATTAATAGTCTCCACCCTCGTATTAAGTTTACTATTGAGATGGAGGTTGACGGTTGTATTGCTTACCTTGATTTGCTTATTACCAGGAATTTGGTTACCCAACAACTAGATTTTGAAGTATATAGAAAACCCACAACTACAGATTCAGTTATAAATTTTCATTCTAACCATCCTTTTTCACATAAACTAGCTGCTTTTAACAGTTTTTTCTATAGAGCTTTTAATATACCTCTTAACCCATCAGCTTTTTCCAAGGATATCAACATTATTTTGCAAACAACGCAGTGTTACAATGATACTCTGGAATATGCAGGGATTCAAAAATCTTAACAATTTTCTCGTTCAAGACTCGCATGTGCAGTATGATTTCTTATGTTTATGTGAGACGTGGTTGGCTACTGATATTGAAGTACCAAATTTCATACGTAATAATTACAGCGTTGTTTATTCTAAAGCAATTAGGGAGAGGTCGGTAGGACGTGCAAAGGGAGGTCTAGCAATATTCTACAAAAACAGTTACAGCCCAAGACTCCTAGAGACTTCTCCTTGGTGGCTTATATGTCAGTTTACAATGCCTTCTCTTCAGTTAATTGTTTGTCTTGTGTACATTCCACCGAGAAGTAACTACAGTGAGTTATTAGAATCTTTTGGAATTTCACTTGATGTGATACTGGAAAAATATCCCGACTGTATAACCTTTATAATTGGTGACTTTAATGGTCGAATCGCAGAACTTAGCCAGATCCCTGAAGAGACTGTAACAAATAGTCAGTTCTTTCCTGACATGTTAAGTCACGATAAAATAAGTAATGCTCAAGGTCGCAATCTTCTCGAATTTATGTCTATTAGAAACTTTTCATTAATAAATGGTCATGTTAACAGTGACAGACCTGCAAATTTTACTTTTTGTAACGCCTTGGGGCAAAGTGTTATTGATCTATGTTTCTGTTGTAATGATAAACTTGAATTTGTTGACGAATTTAGTGTACTAGATGATCAATATTTGTCAGACCACTTTCCAGTTCTTTTAACTTTTGGCCCTTTAATAAGGGAAGAGCCTAATATTGCATTTACATCCTCATTTACTAGCTTAAAATGGGACATTACTAAAGCCATAGACTTCAATATGTCAATTCAGCACTTGCCAAATGTAGGTGTTTGTGGAGATGTAAATATCTTATATAATAATCTTTGTTCAAGTATTTGGGACGTAGCTAAAAATTTAGGTCTCTTTGCAACGTAAAAATTAGTATTACAAAAATGCACCCTTTTAACTCTTGGTTCGATGTTGAATGTAAAGAGCTAAAGACTCAAGTACAAATTATATTAAAAGAGTGCAAAAAGCATGGGTTTTCAGAACCATATAAAACCAATTACATTTCTGTAAAAAAAGAATATAAGCAGCTAATTTTAAAAAAGAAACAGGTTTGTGAAAATAATTTTATAGTTGCTCTTTCCAATACTAGAAATCAGTCAGAGTTTTGGAAAACGTTAAACTTATTTAGACGCCGCAAAAATAAATTCTGTCCGATATCAACTGCTGAATGGGAGTCATTTTACGACCACTTAACTACAATTAAGGTGAAACTTGACATCAGTTTCTTTGGTGTTGGAAATGAGTTTCTGGATTCAGCCATAACACTCTCAGAACTTGATCAATCCTTGTTGTTGTGTAAAGATGATAAGGCACCTGGAAGGGATGGCATAACATATGAGTTTCTAAAACACTTACCACAAAATTGGCGTTTGTACATGTGTCACTTTTATAACAAAATATTAGAGTCAGAAAAAATTCCACTTGGCTGGTGTGACACAATTCTAATAATGCTTCACAAGAAAGGGCCGTTATATGATCCAAACAACTATCGTGGTATATCGCTAATCAATTGCTGTGTTAAAGTATTCACACTGATTTTACTAAATCGTCTATCTAGTTGGTGTGAAGATAATTCCATCCTTCCAGAAACACAATATGGATTTCGAAAAGATAGAGGCTGTTTAGATAATATTTTCATTTTAACCTCGATCTTACAAATCACTCTTAGACTTCAGGGCAGAAAAGTGTTCGCTGTCTTTGTAGATTTCAAAAGAGCATTTGATAGTATAAATCATGAACTTCTATGGTTGAAACTTTATAAATTTGGAATTAGCTCTAAACACATTCGAATACTAAAGAATATATATGACAACGCAACATTCTCAATAAAGCAACAAAACTTATACAGTAAAAATACAACATCTCGGAGGGTGTCCTACAGGGAGAATCACTTAGTCCCCTAATTTTCTCTATTTTTTTATCTGACATTGAGGATTATTTTCGCTCAAAAAATTTGAATGGACTTACTATTGACGGCAACAACGACGTATTAATGCTTCAATACGCAGACGATATAGTTATCCTTGGTGACTCTCCAATCGATATAGAGCGAAAACTAAAGGTACTCCATTCTTATTGCTCTGTTAACAAACTCGTAGTCAATACCGACAAAACGAAAGTAATGGTATTTGCAAAAAGTGGTCATGTACATCATTACAATAAAAAATTCATTTATAACGGGTACCGCCTGGAAACAGTAAAGCAATTTACATACTTAGGTGTTGACTTCTCTTCCACAGCCTTGTTTTGTGCCATGGCTAAGAATTCTAAAATCAAAGCGAATCGGGCCATTGGAGCAGTAATGGATATAATGTGTCGGTCAAAAATGAATAGTTGGGAATCGCGGATCAGTTTATACAATTCAATTATTTTATCTTCTATTTCTTTTGGAATTGGCATATGGGGTCTGCGTTACACTGATGTTATAGAGCGTGTACAGGTGAACTTTTTCAAAAAACTTCTAAGTCTGTCAAAGAATACCCCAGACTACATTGTTCGCCTGGAAACATCTTCTTATCATTTGTCAATGGTTGTTTTCAAACATGCTTTACTTTGGTTAAACAAACTCAAAGGAATGGACTCGTCTAGACTTTCAAAAATTTGCTTCAATCGACTTGCTCATTTAGCATCTGATAATAATAAAACGAAGTATAATTGGGTGAAGCAAGTTAAAGAATGGTTTACTTATGCGCAATGCGAGGACCTATGGGAAAATTATTTAACTACAAATGTACGCAGTTTAGACAGACTTATTCTAGACAAATTGCGAAAACGACTCTTTGATAGTGATATAAACAGTAAGGTTGCTTCTAGTTACCCTTTACTATACTCACACTTATTAGTTGGTGAAAATAACATCTATTTGCAAATACCTGCACACATCTACATAACCAGAATGATTGCACAACTTAGAACCTGTAGCAAAACGTTTTTAAAATTGTCTTTTAAAGGAAATTTTTATATCATTAACAGCACAGAAAATTGCTCTGTCTGTAATATGGATTCCCCCATTACATCATATGCTTTTTGAATGTCCCATTTACAGTTGTCTAAGAAAAAATAGTTTTTTTCAGAATGTTCATAATATTGATGATTTGGTGCACTACCTTAATATTAATAATACACAAAATGGATTCTCTGAACTCACTAAATTAACCCATAGTATTATTAGTATATTAAAGTTACGAACATTTGCACATGGCGAATGACCGGCTTTAGCATGTATTATCGTTTAGTTTTTTTTTATCTTAACTTTTCATTAATTAACAAAAATATTTGTAATCATAATTAGTTCTATGTCATAATTTATTTCTAATTATGTTAATACCTTTGTTGGTATTTTGTACCGAACCCTTGTGAAAAGTTTTATCTTATACACAATAAACTATCTATCTATCTATCTATCTATCTATCAACATTATTAAACAGATTGCCATTAATAATAACTTCCCCCTTTCCTTTATTAATAAACTTTACAATAAATTTTTTATTAGATTTAGACTAGGTTTTCATTTTGTACAGGATGATTCCTCTTTGGTTGCTAATACTTATGTAGGTGCTTTGAGTTTCTTCGGCCCGATTTCCTACAAATTTGGACAGGTTTTACGAAAACACAATATTCAGTTTGGATACAAAACAATTAATAACTTGAGTACTAGTTTGGTTAATACTAAAGATCAAGTACCTTTTCTGTGTACACCAGGTATATACAGATTGTGCTGTGATGATTGTAATGCTGTTTACATTGGACAGTCTGGACGTCTATTGGGCACTAGAATCAAAGAACATCATAGCTATGTCGAAAGGTACAAACATTTTGATCCTCCTAATTCTCCTTCTGCCTTTGCAAACCATATCATTTCTGAGAGACATAACTTTTCTCATTCCAGTGTGACCAGATTACATAGATGTTTCAAAGGACCGAAAATGGACCTGTTGGAAATGTTTGAGATTCATGAAGTTTCGAGAGACAGTACTATTGTTTGTTTGAATGAACAGTTGAAGCCTAGGGATCCTTATATTTTTCTTAACTTACCATTTTAATTCTTAATTGGCTTTCTCCTCCACATAATTGCTTATTTTCCTTTTTATGTTCAATTTTATTTGTTATTATTAACATTTCAATGGTTATGTTGTCATACAGTACTTTGTTGTATTCCTTAACCTATTTCTTCTTCTTTTTTAATTTGAATATTGTAATAATCCATGTATTAACTTTTTAATGTTTGATTATTGTGTTTACTTTGGATTAACTAGTTTCACTATGCATTTGTTAATACTACTTAATGTTTTTTCTACTATGCTTGCATTTTCGTTCTAATATTTTTTGACATCTACAATATTGGTTCCATCTTTGAATGGTGTCCTATGCTCATTAAACGTGATTATGGTATTTTAAAGTTCTATGTCTATGTATTTCCGTATGTCATTTACTTCAATTTAATCTGAATACCCATTTAGTTTACGCTATTTCACATATTCGGTGTTTTATTTGCCTTAACAGTTTATTGTGGTGATCACTTTTGTGTTATGGACATTTCTACCTGGGTGATACACGATGCTGCTTTTTATCGTCTTTGGATTAATTTACTTGCTGGTGCTCTTATACTGGAAGTTTAAGATCGACACCACGTGTTACGAACTTTCTACTGACAATTTGTTGCCGGTTTATCCTTGCCCTCATCCGGATATCAATGCTTTTATTCGAAAATGTTCCAATTCTTCTTACCTTTTTGAATATTATTTTCCTATTCATTTCTTCACTTACAAATATGATAAATTTACCAATTGGTCTTTGACCTTTCTCTTTTCTTGCGGTTTTACATATACCGCTCATTTTCACTCTCCCTGGTTTTTCAAGCTTTTGGGTACCTTTATCCTAAGCTGTATTCCAGTTTTCTTCCGGTTATTAACCAATAACTCAACTAGGTTTAATGAGTTGCTACTCACCTAGTTTTTAGTTTTAATTTTCAATTTTTAATCATTATTCACTTCATTTAATAATTTTCCTTTTTTCAATGACACAATTTTGATATACATAAATTTTGCTATGTGCAAGCATGGTAGAAGTTGTTAATTTTCAATTACAACTATAGTTATTAAGGTAGGTTTATACTGATTCTTTGATATGTAATGTTTTCACTCTCTCTTTAATTTTTAGCCTGATGATGGCCTATTGATAGGCCGAAACTAGTTGCTGTGTTTTTTACAAATAAAATTTTGTGACATTGATTTTGATATTTTTCTTCGTTTACCAATCAGTCACATTTGTGCTATGGATGATTTACTCCTATATCACTAATAGTTTCTTTCTCAGGCCAACAATAAATTTGAGTTAATACATACTATAAATAGCATAAAAAAAAAGGTTCTTGTGGTTTTGACGGTTTGTCCTCAAGAATTTTCTTAAATATTCCTGAGGTTGCAATAAACATAATAACTATAATAATATATTATTCCTTTGAAGAGGGTATTTTCCCTGACTGTCTAAAAACTTCATAAAGGCGGCGATAAAAACGTAACTTCTAATTACAGACCAATTTCTTTGTTATCAACCTTATCGAAAATAATTGAAAGGCTAATAAAAAACCGTTTAATGACTTTTATTCATAAAAATAATATTCTGACGAAACATCAATTTGGGTTCCTTCCGGGCATCTGTACTAGTGATGCAATGTTTTCTGTTCTTGAAGATGTATATACTTTACTAAACAATAAACTGTACACTACTTATTTTTTTTTGTGATTATGCTAAAGCGTTTGAATGTGTTAACCACAAATTTTGATAAACAAGCTCGAATTTTATGGCATCCGTGGTCTTTCTTTGGAGTGGTTTAGTTCCTACATCACAAATAGGAGACAACTGGTGCGCACAAATAGCAAACATTCTAAAAGCCTGCTGATTGATATTGGTGTACCTCAAGGCTCGGTTTTGGGTCCAATTATTTTCGCGTTATTTATTAATATTACTGACATAAAGATTGATGGCAAAATTACTCTATTTGCAGATGATACGAGTGTAACCTGGAGTAATTCAGATATGAAAACATTACATTCTACAATATCTAGAGATCTTCTTATCGGCCCTGGGCCGATTTTAATCAACTCTGTTTTAATACCGAAAAAACTATTGCTTTATCTTACAAATTTAACTTACAACCCATTGCATTAAATAACACATTAATACCTATAAAAAATTCAATTAAGATTTTGGGAATTTATATTGATGACACCCTTAAGTGGTCCACTCATATTGACATATTAACAAAAAAATTATCTTCTGCCATACAAACCGTTTCTAAAGAGCTAACTTCTTCTATTGCGTTAACAACCTACTTTTCTCTGTTTGAGTCCCATCTAAGATATGGATTAGCATTCTGAGGGTTTTGATGTGTACATCTTTTTGACTCTGTTTTAAAACTACATAAAAGGGCAATACGTTATGTTTTTCGCCTACGTCACAGAGCGCATTGTGAACCCTATTTTAAAAAACTCAAAATTATGACTCTTCCGGCACTATTCATCTTAGAATCTGTTTGCTTAGTTCGTAGATCTAACCTTTTCTCAAAGTAGGGACCACTCCATAGATACCCCATGAGAAACTCTGATTTAGATGTTCATTTGACTATGCCCACCTCTAGTCTTACAAAAAATTCTATTATTTTTAATGCAAGAAAAATGTACAGCTGTCTACTAACACACATAAAAGCCACCAGTCCTTATATTAAATTCCGCAAATTGACTAAAGCATACTTTCAGAAGAGACCATACTAAAAAGTAGTCGAATTCTGTTATCTTAGACATCTGAATGACATGTAATATGTGGTATGAAGTATTTCATAATTATTTCTTAGCTACTAAGTAGTAATTAAAACTGATTTAAAAGGAGTAATATGTTTATGTTTGTATGTTTACATTTAAAACATGCATATCATTATTTTTCATTCTTGTTTGTGTGTATTTATTTATTTATTTAAATGATTTTTATTTCCAGCAATTTTTGTTTATTGATATTTAGATCTTATGTTATTTTTATTTAGCTTTGTCCATAAAATTTGGTAAATGTTGGTTGACAATAAAGGATATTTCTCTCTCTCTCTTTCTCTCTCAAAAGTATCCATAAGTTGGACATCATTGTTACACTTGCAGTATTATTTTCCGTTTTATTTATTTTTTTGTTTACTTTATGTATTTCGCCAGCTCGTACTGGCGAAATAATATTTATATGTTATCTGCAAAATAAGCACACCTTGCGTTTATGACAAAAAACTGTTTATTGCCTTTCCTTCTTTAATATTTTGTATAACCTACTGAATACTTTTTTGCATTTTTATCAACAGTTTAATTTGGAATAACCTTAGTTTTGTTTGTCAATAAGAAAGATACCTTCCTCTTTATTATGTTAAAAGTTGTGTACAAACAATAATAATTTTGTATATAAAAATATTTTAAAATTAAATTTCGTTGAGATTTCTTAAAAGGTATCTGGTAAAAGCTCGAAAATCCGATAATAAAACTTAAGCCACCGCAAAAAAACAATCAGAGCGCCAACGCGAACTATAACTTTGCGAAGATGGCTTTTTAAATGGTCATTACTGAGACGTATTTACTGTTTGATAATCAATTCTACGGAAGGAGAAGATAAAAAAAAGAAAATACTGGAAAGATTTATACGAACCAAACCGGGCAAAAAGGATAAATGCAGCAAAAATAGATTCTGCTGATAAACGTATTAAGACAGAAAAAGCTAATTACATAAGTGAAATTTACTTACCATCGTTAACATCCCTCTTTCTCCGCAATCTATGGTCGACCCTTCCTCCTTTGACGAATTCCACGAAATCGTATTGAGTTACGCTAGGTGCCACGTTCCTTCTACCGTAAACGGCGAAATTCGCACCCCACGGTAGAGTAAAATTAAAGTTTATAAAAGATGGTTGTTTATTTCGAAATTCGCTGTTCCAAAATTGGTACGGGGGTATCGTTGCTGTATGTACGGTGTCCAGTTCGGTTTGTTCCAGTAACGGCAAAGGCGGCCATTGCGTTTGAAGTTGTTGCTGTTGCTGCTGTTGCGAGGGTTGTTGGTGCTGGATGGAACTGTGAGCCGTGGTGGCGCTCGCCGAATGTTCGGCAGTGCTTGTTGGTAATGATTCTGTAATGGAAAACATTCATAAAGCATAAATTATTTATCTTTCGTAAATAAACGACAATAATAAATGTACTGGTCAACTAGTTTTTAACATTTTCTGAGTATCCTTAATAATAGCAATTAATAAGTTTTGTTGTTTAAGTTCTGATTACATTTAAAATACTTTTTGTGAAATCCTTCCAGGCTGCTCATTTTCTCAAAAAGTGAGAAAAGTAATTTACCCACATGTTGCACACTATACTTTTTCAACAACTGCAACAATTTACAAAATAAAAGTAATGCAATTAAGTACTTCGTTTAAAGGTTAGTAAATATACTAAGTGACATAAAAATCCGAACACCCAGTTTAAATTATTTTATTTTCATAAAATTTTGTATAAGTAATAACTGAAGCATAATAAGTAAATGACAAAAATTTCAAAATGATTGCATTGTTTTAAAGCCCTTTTACCTTTAATAATGTGTGGATGCACCCCGATGTGTTACGCATTCTCCAAAGCGCCTAGGCATGCTTCTGATCAGGTGGTCAATGTCCTCCTGTGGTATCTCATTCCAAGCAACCACCAACTCCTCTCCAAATTCTTCTAGAGCCTGAGGAGGACGTTGCAAATTGAGCAATATCATACCCATCATGTCCCACACGTGCTCAATTGGGGATAAGTTAGGAGATCTTGGTGGCCAAGGTGACAATGTGACATCATTATGTTAAAAGAAGTCTATTGTGACTCTTGCAACATGTGGTCGGGCATTATCTTGTTGAAAAATTAAATTTGCCAGGGTGTCAAGAGGGGTAAAAGATAGGGTTCTAAAACTTCTTGGATATAACGCTGCGCGTTCATGTTACCTCTGATGAATATTAAAGGTGATCTCAAACCATAAGCTATAGCACCCCACACCATATCTTCAACAGTTTGATAAATATGCCTTTCAACAATAACCGTGGATTTCTCCTTTCTAACCCTCGCTCGACCATCGTGCATGCCTAAACAAGACTCGTAACTAAAGACAACGTCTTATTCGTCTTATTCGTCGGTAAACACTTCGCATGCCAATAGGTCTTCCGTGTTCTGCAAACCATTCATTTGCAATAGACCTAGTAGTGGAGAAACGGTCCCCTAAAGCCAATAATCTTAGGCGACGATCTTAACGGTCTGTTGTTCTACGTGGGCGTAGAATTTTCCGAAAAGAAAGTCCCGAAGTCCCACTATACGACCCCTATCAAACTCATTAAGTTGACAAAATCGTACAGGTCTCCGTACCCTAGGCATCGTAATCAATCGTAAAGAATGTCAAAAACTAAAATACCCAAAATTTGGATCTTTACTACGGCTACAATATTCATTTTTGAAAGTGGATTTCAAAAAGAGTAGTATAAAAACCGGAATCTACAACTGATATGGCTAAAAATTTTATCAATTTTTTATTTCAGTAAAATAAATAAATTCACCAAATTTTATTAAAATATATAAAATCGTTTAAACTGGGTGTTCAGATTTTTATGTCACTTAGTACAGTTAGGTAACTATTTATTTATTTATTTCCCGCAACAAATCTAACATTAGCTTTGCAGCTTTTTCGAAAATCTCTGAGTACTATCAAAATCTTCTTTATCCATATCTATATTTATTGTAAATAGGTAGGTACTTAGGTATCAAAAATATTCAATGGATATTGCGATTTTTATCAACGTAGTAATAAAAATTACCTAGGTAACTTACATTTTTAAAAACTATAATCTAACAGTTGTAAGAACTATTTAAAGCTGATCCGTAAGCAGCCACTAAGAAGTCGTTTTTTGTTGGCACTATATAAATGTATGTGGTGTGGGCAAAGTGCTGCGAGAAAAAATGTTTTTTCAGTACGAGCAATACATTGTTTTGAAAATAAGTAGGCTATGAGAAATACACTAATTTTCATAGCAGTTGTTGGAAAAATTATTTTCGCAAAGGCCGTCAAAATCACTGCCTTTTGACCAATAATCAACAACTAGTGTTTATCAAGGAAAACATTTAATAAATAGTATATTATATAAAAATGGACCAAAGTGCATCAATTGATCAAGAGGGATTGCGATTGCTCATAGGAAGTGAAAAGTTTTCCTCTTAATGTCTACAACACCTACACAGATTAGTGGTACTTTTGGATGAATGAGTTTGCAAAAGTTAACAGTCCTAGCCCAACTGGTTATTTATATACCTACTAGCGTATCTCATGTTTTTTTGCAAGAGCTCGTGTAGTGAAATTGCCGTTTTCTTTATATGGTTTTCACTTATATTCTAAATTTAAGTCTAGTCGTCTGCTTAATCATTACTTTTTTATTCTTTGTGGTCCGGAATATTATTACTTTTTTATCCCGTGTGGTCCTGGATCCAGGAATGATGACCTTGTTGTTCATTAAAAGCTTCGTTTTGGTTATTTTTTATTTCTCATAGTATGCCATTCTATATTAGAAGTGATACTATTAATATCTAGAATCACTATTTTCGAATACCGAGTATGTCAGCTTCAGTATGGCTTTTAATATTAAAATAAGGATAGCCCAATCATTTTAAATCAAATATTGAAAATCTTGGCAACACTGCATGTTTCAGCGCGATTATCTCTGGAAAAAGTGAAAATCTAAGTGCTCTTTAACTGTGAAGATTAGTTTCATGGAAATTATTTCCTATATGTCTATGATTATTTGATGGTAACAATATTTTACTACTATAAAGCAAAAATGGAAAATTATAAACTGAATAGATTCGATTTTCTGAGGTCGCATAAGCCAGTTAGACTTCTCTGAACTTCGACCTACGAAGTTCTTTTGTGCCTACCTTAATCTACTTGAATTCTAGAACGCAAATAGTTATAGCGAAGTTGAGTAGCTTTTTACAGGACAAATTTCTGATTTGATACGGATTACGTCTAGGAATTTAAGCCTTTTGTAGAACAATGCTACTCATTCGCATGGAATATGTTCCGCCGTTTCTTTAACAATTTCGCAGAAATTACAGTTTTCACTTTCCGATTTGCCCATTATCGTCAATCTGACGATGCTAGTTGCTATGGTCAATTTTATATCTTTTGTGCTTTTTTGAAAAGACATTTTGCTTTTTGAAGTGATAACAAACCTATTGGCTTGCCTAAGTCCTGGCTTATTAATCCAGTGAGATCGTAGTCGATCCTCTTCCCAGGAACTGATGTGACTTTTTGTGATACCACAAAAGGACTCCGGTCCAAGGAAAGGTGTATTAGCTCCTTTTGCAAGTCTACCAGCTTCCTCACTACCTATTGTCCCACTGTGACCTGGCAATCACATTAAGGTGCTTGTTTATTATGGGATTGTCTACATTCCCTGACTAGTGTTGACTCATTATATGAGTATATCAGCTGCAGATTTTCTAGCATAAAATAGAAAAAAATGATAGAATACTTAGATATAACTAGCATAAAATAAAAAAAAATAATAGAATACTTAGATATAACTAAAAATAAGATTCATAAAGCCAAATGCTCCTCAAAATATTTGACACCTATCCAATAAATTTGTACAGTTTACAAAAAGCACCCTATTACTAGCGAAAAAGTCCACCAAATGTATCTTATAATTATGTATTGTTCGGTTCATCTTTTTCGATATTTTTTGCAAATAGTTTAAATAATAAAAACAACATTTCCTTTTTTAGCCACACAAAAACCCATTAATTCCAACATCAACAGAATACGTTTAATCCATTTAAGGTTATATTTTTGTTTTAAATTGCTCTCCTTTTAAACTTCGACTAATAAAATTGACTACTCACCAAAATAAAAGGGTCTAATGCTTATTGAAAAGTATTCGTATACGGCTTTGTTTCCATAAAGTATTAAAAAGGATGTGAGTTTAACAATTGTGCCTACAAGTTTAATTGCATAAATAAATATAATAAATAAGATTTATGGAATTTTACTGTTAGGTTGGGGTTCGTATGAGTGGTGGATAATCCTACTTTCCATCGCGACCCACAAAGGCAAATTGTTCTTTTTTAGACGAATATTGTTGTCTACAACAATTACATAGCTTCTATAATTTTATTTATTTAATTTGTTAACAGTCTAGCTTGAAAGACTAAATATTGTAACATGATATTGAGAGATATATGTTTTCAATTGTACAACTATCAACAATACATTTGTATAGACCTACTTAAGTATAAGATACTAACTCTTAAAACTCCTCCACAAAACAAATCTTTTAGGAAAATACTAATTTATAAAACTTGTGTAGGTAGTTTAAGCTGTTTTTGTTCTTGTTCTTTTTAGATATTCTATTGACGTTAACATTTTTGAAGGTTATAATTTCATCGAGTCCTTTTACAAAGCTACCAATGTTACAGCTCTTGTGTACATACCAAAGAAACATCCGTAGCAAAAAGGAGTAAGCGGAGCTGTAATTCCTTTTACGCTAGCACGCTCATTACACCCCAATTTTCCACATTATTATGCAAATCATGTTTCTTTTTATGCGGGAAATTTCAACAACGCTCTAATGGGTAATTCCATTACATTGAGTATATGAAAGGACGGTTTTCACAGCTTCTCTCCTCTCAGCAAGAGTAAAAGAATCCCAAAGAACTATAAACTATGCACTAGTTTACTTTCGTCTAATTTATCTATTAAACTAAATCTAATTATTAGTTACTACAATATTTGAATGTTTATTCTTGAAAATGAGGGAAGGAAGGACATTGTGGAAGGATATTGTATTAAAATTTTATTATGGTTTTATTTTATTTAAGAAAAGGTTAAGGATATTACAGTTAAAGTAAAAAATATACTTAGTCTTCAAACATTAAATAATGTTATTTATGGATAAACAAATACTGAAAATAATTTCAGATACAAGGTGAAGTCAATGGTAAAAATGAAAAGTAGAAAATTGTTTCTACCTGCACCCAAGGTAAAGAAACTTAATAGTTTCTATACCCAGCTTGACCCAGGAAGTAGTTGTTGTTTCATGGAAAACGGTCAAGCTTGGTATAGAAACTATTAAGTTTCTTTACCTTGGGTGCAGGTAGAAACAATTTTCTACTTTTCATGTTATTTATGATTTAGGAACAGGCATAAAATAGAAAGTCGGCGAAACAGAAATATTATTGTATATATAATATATAAATGACAACCCATGGGAAGTGTTGCCGCTTTTATTTTCTAAATCTATATTTTTCTTCCAATTTAAAATTCCTGTCTAGCTTAGGCCCTCCTCAACTTGAGTTAACTATTTCGATCTGGGTCATTCACATCACCTATTTCTAACTGTCTGCCATAAAAGCATATCTTTTGTTATTGATTCTGTTCATTATCTCCATTTATGACTAAGCCATATGATTGTATTTTAATCTTACTATGATGATCATCATCCAGATGACCAGACAAGGAAAGAATAAGACTTTTTAATTCAGTGCATACCGCTGCTTTAGTAAAATACCGATCAATAAAAAAATCAAATAATAAATGTAAAAAATTGAATGAAGTAACTGTTGATTTTTTGAATATTCTGATACAAAAAGTGATCAATATGGAGTAAACATATTTTTAGAATTTTAGGGCAGTTATGTGTAATAATGAAAAGTAATTTTTTGAATTTTATTACTTACTTATTAGAAATATTAAAATTATATATAAATAACATAATAAAAAAACGATATGATAATAATTATAAAAATAAGAGCAAATTAATTAACAGGAGGGACAAGAAAACGTAATAATAAGTAGTAATAAAACTATAAAAAAATGTATTTCCAATAAATATTATAAAACTTTTAATATATTAAACAATTTTAAAGCTACTTTAATCTAAGCAAGTAAATTTTTTAAAATATTAATTAAATGTTAATTTGATGAAATAAAAATTGTGTACTAAATCAAATCGAATATTTTTTAAATACCAGAAGCTGAGAGAAAATATGGTATATTTTTGATAAATCTAAAACTAGCTCTGTATAATTTTTCTACTTTGTATGCATAATTGAAAACATATTTTTAATGAATGCTAAAGTTTCCAAAATAAAATAAATCACTTTTGGCCTGTCAAACGCTTAATTTTCAATGTTTTGTGCTAAATGCTAGCCAATTATTGTTTTATACTGATAAAACCACTAGTGCTTACAAGTGCTGATAAAATTATAGAACAGCCAAAAATTTAATAACAATTTTGAGAAATTAATTTTCTTGCTTACAAGTTACTATAAATCAACATTAATTTATATTGTCTAAAGGATAATTCATCTAAAGGACAATAATTAACTCACTCCTTTCCTATACGAGAGCTCCTTGAAGGGCGCAATATAATTGGCAGCGATATGGCTTTTCTACATTCTTATATACCCCTTCGCTCGCAAATTTGTGACACGAGCGATTCAATTTGGCAACATTGTTTTTTATAATAGATTGCATTTACGAACAAAAAAAGAAATTCTAATCTAAAATAATCTATTTATATTTTTGTCTAGTGGGTCTATCCATATATTTAATGCTCCTATATATGGACAGTTCCCATAAGTGGAAGGCATTTTCCAATATGGTGAAACAGATAATGTATCGTTTGCTCTCTGGCATGTAGACTTAGTCAGTCAAAATGTAGGTTAGCTATTTTTACCACCAAGGCGACGATTTTAGTATTTATTGTTAAAGTCGTAGATAAACTATAGTATTCAACTCGGATCGTGTTGCAAACTTCATCTGCGTCAGTAGTGACGCATAAAATGTTAGGGACTCGTGATATTACATTTGAAAAAATATAATTAAACATCTTTGTTTTTGCTTAACGTGCTTGTTTAATATCAACTTTTTGATCGGTGGATATTTGCAAGTTGATCGGTTTAGATGATGTTGTTCGTACAGCTTCCTTTGCAAAACAATCGGCTTTTTCGTTGCCGGCAATACCAGTATGGGAGGAGATCCATTTGATGGTGATGGATACGTCATGAAAATTTTGATAGGTATTATGAATATGTTGAGCAACAGGATGACTAGGAAAAAAAAATTAATTGACTGGATCGATGATAAAAATTTGTACCAATGGCATTATGTTAATAAGGTTGTGAGATAAGTTTAAGAGCTTTTAGAATGTAGCTCTCCAGTAAATACACTTCAAGTCTAGGAAATTCAGTATCAACCAAGGCTTGCGAAAGTGGTAATACCAGCATATTCAACTCCATGCTTAGTCTTTGATACATCAGTGTAGAGGATCATCTGATTATGTTTTTTGTTAAGTATTTCCATAACTATTTTTCGTATAATATCATAATAAGTTTCTTCTTTTGCGTACTTGATGAGAGTTTGAAATTTGGGAGAGAATTAATTGGAAATGGGATTTGGACAGTTTGGGAAATGTGGATATGTGGTGTTATTTATTGAAGTAGGAGGGGAATTGAATACATGCGTGGTGTAGAAGGTTCAATATTTGTGCTATAAAGTGTTGAGGTAATTTTAGGAAAAAACTGGGTTATAGGGATTTGCTGATGAAAAGGAGAGAATGAAGTATTGATGTCCACGCCAGAGAGAGGGGATTCATTGGCTTCTATATTTAACCCTTATTATACTAGCAGTCTCTTGGCTAAGAGATCCTGGATTCAATTCCCCGCCAAGGTAAGTAATATGTTTTTTCTTAATTCGCTTGGAAATAGCTATGTTCTCGGATCAATTTCTGAAAAAAATGTAGTGAAAAAGTACTGTCCCCATTTGTTGCACACTATACTTTTTCTAAAACTGCAACAGTTTATAGAATAAAATTAATGTAAGTTAATATTTATTTTATTGGTTCGAAGAACTGAAAGTTGGGTAATCAATTTATTTATTTATATACTTAATTATCTATTTATTTGTGTGACAACTATTTGAAGCTGAACAGCAGCCAAGATTTTTTGAGTCCGTATATAGATAATATTTTTCACAGAAATCGATTATTTTGTATAAATACTCATACATAAATAGTTGTTAGTATCCTTTATGAAATGTTCAATTAACCTTACTCTATGGCGTCAGTGGCTCCGCCCATTACTTTATTCTATCCTTAGGTCTTAAAATGCTTTGTCTCCCAATAATGAATAAATGCGTTTTTTTCACTACTAGCTGTAGAACCTAACTTTATCGACATTTTTGGTGAGGTAGTAAAGTTGTTCATTATTAAGATAGAAAAATAAAGTCTTCTTGATTAGATCTAAATCCTAATCCATTGGACACAATGTGAGGTTAACTGATAACAAAATAAAAACATTGCTTTTATTAGTCCACCTACTTATTCAAAAATAAAAATTAATTGATATATCCATACATTTTAATAGGTATTTTTACAACACAATAATTATCAAATCAAAACAGAAATTACTACATTTGTGTACAACTGTCATGTCATGTGAAACGAAAGTGATTGACTAGTGCACCATTCAAAATTAGTTTTATTATTAAATAAATAAAAATGAAATAAATAAAAAATTGAACCAAAACTAAGTTGTTTTGTCAAAAACACTACACTGCAATTAAATCGTTTTAGGAGGAAGATCACGCAGAACACCACGAACATTACTAGTTACAAATATATTCTGGTATAATATATACAGTGCGTCCATAAAGTAACGCATAAATTCATTATTGGCTAAATGAACAATAAAATTAGAAATTTCCGAAACGGGTCGATTTTTGATTTCATTTTACTATTGTTTCAAATCACAATCTGATATACAGGGTGAACCACTTTCGTGTAATAACGTCATCACCATTCTTTTCAAATGGAACCCCCCTTTTTTTCACTTTCCAAATTGCCTTTGCTGAGCTGATTCCAAAAATGTATAATATGTTGCTTTAAATTGGTACGGGGTGGGCAACAATGCAAAAAAAATATGAAAACTGTTCATCCCTTAGGGCTTGGAAGTTGCGTTCAAACGAAGAGTTTTTATTATTCTTAATAAGATGGACTTCCAAAAAGTCAGGGTTAATGCAATAAATTTGACCAATAATTGTATTTCTTACAATACCAGCCCATACGTTAGTTTTTTGTGGTCTTTGCGTATGGTACTCTTGCATCCAGTGTGGATTTTCCTCAGACCAATAACGGGTGTTTTGCCGGTTAACCTGACCGTTCAAATAAAACGTTGCCTCATCCGAAAATAAAACGTTATCAATAAAATTGTTGGATGTTGTTTTACTTTTTTGAAAATGTTTGATACTAGACTTTCCTATACCAAAATTTCTAGATAATCCTCGCACTTTACAGTGCGGATTTTCTACAGCCGACCAAGTTATGGTCTTGTTGAATATTTTCATCAATTTTTGGTCTACCTTGCTTTGCTGCATCCCTCACATGTCTTAATTCTGTGTATTTTCGCTCTATTCTACTTACCGTAGATTGTGAAATAGGTTCACGATCTGGGTGCATTTCATGGAATAATCGGCATACCTCTTGTTGAGTCCGCATCTTATCGCCAATACCTATCATCATTAATATTTCAATCCTGTCACTTTCGGTTAAAGGCATTTTGTAAAAAAAGTTTACGAACGTACCTTCTCTAAAGCGTTAACAATACGAAACTGTACTTCGATGTTTTTGACATTTTTGTCAAATAAAAAGAATGGTAAAAATAATGCCAAACAAAAAGATTTTTATAGTCCAGGGGCTTGGATCACTAATAAAAGCTGTAAGATACAATCATAAAGAATAATGTTGGATGTTCTTGATAGTTTATCAAAGTAGTTGTATAACAATACGTAATTTCATTTAATGTGTTTATTACGTTTATTCATTGTTTTCATTGCTTTGTAAGTAAATTTTTGTATTTTTGCACCCTGTACCAATTTGAAGCAACATATTATACATTTTTGGAATCAGCTCAGCAAAGGCAATTTGGAAATTGAAAAAAAAGGGGGGGTCCCATTTGAAAAAAATGGTGATGACGTCATTACACGAAAGTGGTTCACCCTGATTTGAAGCAATAGTAAATCGAAATTAAAAATCTACCTATTTTGGGAATTTTTAATTTTATTGTTCATTTAGCCAATAATGAATTTATGCGTTACTTTATGGACGCACTGTATATAATGTTATTTGTTGGATAAAAGAAAATAAAAAAGAACTGAGGATAGGTTAATGACGTATCGGTTGAAACATTATGGTTATTTTCTATATTTAGAATAACCATGGATAGCAGTAGAAACTGTAAAATCTTTTACTAGCTTGCTTTGTTTATATGTTTTTAAAAATCATTAAATAGCTTCGCATCCTGTAAGCATGTTTATTGTACAGTATTAAAAACTCCCCAACTAACTAAATTAGTTTAAGTTTGTTTGTATGTTTTTTTTTTTTAATTTCCGGTAAGTAAAAGCTAGCAATTTGAACTTCGAGAAGAAAAGCATTACGGGTTTTATGGAGATGAGAGGGTAATTATTGTATGTCATTGTCAGTAGTTAATGAGTTAACGGCGAACTCTTTACATTAACGAACTTCCCGTGATTTAAACAGGTGAAAAGTTCCTGATCAAACTGTGAAATTGAGAAAATTAAAGTAGTAGTCGTTGTTCTATTATGTTTTCAAAATTAAATGTTTCGTTAATTGCTTTCAAGACAAGCCATCGTGTATACGAAAGATAACCCTTCAGTAACTTATATACAGTACCGAGATCGTCATTATAAAATGTTATTTTCTGAAATCGATAATTAATTATCCATTCAAAGTAGATAAATAAGTAAATGTCAATAACATTTAATGATACTTTAATATGCAAGGAATAGGAAGATATAGACAAGTTTAACAGACACGATAAAATACCTATTTATATTTCTGCAACCTGCAACAATAATGTCAATAGACAAAATTTAAAACACCACAATATTTGGCATTTTTTATCATACTCGTAAACACAACGTTTCTTTGTATGGCTGCAGGAAAATCAATTTGGCCCAAAAATGGAGAAAGTTTTCGTTGGATAATCTTGAACTCTTTATAGCAATAAAACATCGTCAAGTAACACAGTATATCGCTGATATAAACCCATTAATTAATGGGGCACTTAATTTTATATACTTCTGACTTTTTTTTGACTTTTGACATTAATTGATATGACGTAACATTATATAAATAAATATTTAACTGTCAGTATCTGTTTATGACTGACATTCTTTTGTTTTTGAGCAGAATTAGTAGCCAAGGATGTAATTATACTTAATGAAGGTTATAGTCATATAGTCATAACGTCATATTGCTGGAATACTTAGTACTGCTCGTGAAACAATGAGACCTAACCTAACCTTACCTTTAGTAAAAATGATGTCTTTGTATAATTCTCCTTAATAATAAATAATATGTTAAGTAAATACTGATTGTTTTAATTCTTAGAATACAACCTTAATCCGCTCGAAGAGCTGTCGTGGTCCAACTAATCGATGTAATTAAAATAGGTACCTGTTCCGTGGTCGAACTGTCCGACCCCGAGTGAGACAACCCAATCGAGCCCCTCGGCTTCTCCCGCATCACAAAACAGCTAGACTCCGTTTTGCACATGAATACAGTATGTGGAATATGGATTAATGGAAGAGTGTTTTATTCCCTAACGAGAGCAGAATTGCTTTAACATGTCCAGATGACCGCCAGCGTGTATACACAATAATGATATCGGGTGATCAAGGACGCTCAATAACAATATGATACCAAATTTTTTACGAGCCTCGTCAGGATCTCACAATTTTTGCTAGATGTATGTGTTTATTATTTAACTTAATAATTAATGATAACCAGTAAATTTTCTTGCTTAATACCTTTTATTGTGTAGATACAACAACATTGTACAATTTTACATTGCAATTGATAGTGAATGACATTTTTTTTTCTTATGTCAAAAACAAGTACTGTCAAATATATTCTTAACAAAAAATCAAAAAATAAATATATTTCGCGTGCAACTCGATTAAAACCAGACCAAGTTCTCTTGATAACACCATACCGCACGGTCGCAAGTCTTTAAGCCGTTAACATACTCCCCAACTTGAAACCACTAGGCTTCATTTAAAACAACACTTAATAATTAGGCTTACTGTTCATTCTAAAGGTAATGGGCGAATTCTTCGAAAACCGCGTTTTATCAACCCAGAATCAGTCTTAATAGTTGCCACTCGCGGTATTTCATCCTTTCCACGATGCATTTCTAGGACTCTACCAAGTTTCCATCGACCAGGTGGCATTTTCTTCTTTTACGAGGACAAGAGTATTTTCTTTCAGTGAACTTTGGTTAGTTTTCCATTTTACACGCTTCTGAAGTTGCGAAATAAACTCTTTGCTCCATCTCTTCCAAAAGTGAAACTTAATTTGCTGTATATGTTGAAATACGGAGAGGCGGTTTACAGGAATTGTACTAACGTCTTGTTCTGGTACTGAATTTAGCGGCTTGCCGACTAAGAAGTGAGCTGGTGTTAAAGGTAAGAAGTCATCGGGCTCAGAGGATAAGGGAGAGAGGGGTCTTGAATTGAGCACAGCCTCGATCTGCACCAAAAGTGTATACAAGCTTTCAAATGTTAAAGACGTTTCACCGATTACCCGTTTCAAGTGATATTTGGTACAGCGTACACCCAACTCCCACAGTCCACCAAAATGTGGTGAGTATGGTGGAATAAATTTCCAAGTAATACCATCATTTGACATTTTATTAAAAACAAATTCTTTATTTAACTTGATAAAATTACCAAATTCACGCAGCTCTGAACTAGCTGCTACAAAGTTTTTTCCATTATCAGAATATACTATGAAAGGCTTTCCGCGATGTCCACAAAACCTTCGAAATGACATTAGAAAGGATTCTTTAGAGAGGTCTGAAACCAACTCTAAATGGATCGCTTTAGTAACAAAACAGACGAACAAACAAATGTAAGATTTTGAAACGACCAATTTTATTTTTTATTAACACTGGACCCGCATAGTCTACCTCAACAACCTCAAATGGTTGCCTTGATTCTAATCGCTCACGAGGCAGTTCACCAGACGGTTTTGCATTATACCTAAAACATCTTATACACTCGTGCACAATTCTTCGAGCCAATGATCTACCATTTACTGGTTAAAACTTATTTCTAACATTTGCTAGCAACTGTTGTGGACCACAATGCAGTGATAATATGTGTTCATTTTTCAAAATTAATTTTGTTAAGTGATGCTTTTCTGATAGAATAATAGGATGTTTCTTCTCATACTCGAAATTGGAAAATTTAAGACGATACCAATTTCATCCAAAAAGGGATTCTAGGAAAGAATTCTACTATCATGGGCGACAGACTTCTTATCCTTAAGTTTTCTAATTTCCTTGAAAAATTTTTCATTTTGAGAAATTTTTATTATAACACTGACAGAGTTATTCAATTCTAAAACACTAAGGGGACCTGTTGAGCGACTTTCTTTTGACTGTTTATAGTTATTCTTCTATCTTAGCATATAAGCAACCACTCTTTTTAATTTAAGTAATGAAGAGAACTTATGTATGAAAGTACATTCAGTTATTTGTTGAAATGAAAAAGTATTAGACTTGCGCATATCCGGAAGATTGTTTGATTTAACAATATTGCAAGGCGAGGATGATTTTTCGTGCATTAAAAACTTTGGACCGAACCACCATAAGCTTAGAAATTTGATTTCACTTGGTTTTACCCCTCGTGTCAAAATATCTGCAGGACCAATGTCGCCAGGAATATGGTTCCAAGAATAAGCCGAAGTAATATCTTGTATTTCTGCAATCCGACTGCTCACGAAAGCTTTTAACATACTTGGTTCTGTCTTTAACCATCCCAGTGCTACCGTAGAATCTGACCACAAAAACTTTGCGTTAAATGATAACTTAAATGATTTAACCACCTGCTCTGCCAACCTTGAAACTACTAAACAACCACAAAGCTCTAATCTGGGCATGTTTATTGTTTTTAGCGGAGCAACTTTAGTTTTAGCGCATAGCAATTTTATGTTTACATTGCCATGTTGATCGATTGATCTGATATAAATACAGCTCTATCCATTGAGGATTGTCACAAATAACATGTCTACCAATTTCTAGACTATTCAGTGAAGGAAGTTCTTTGCCCAGGTTGTATGCAAATGTAATGGAATACTCTTATCCCAAGAGATTCTCTTCAACCATAACTTTTGCATTAAAATTTTTCCAACAATTGTGCATGGACTTAAGAGTCCAAGCGGATCAAATACTTGAAAAATTCTTGATAAGATTTCTCGCTTCGTTACAGGCACGCTATTTTGTTGTTTGCTCATTTTATACATTAACTTATCTAAGGACGGATTCCACACTAAGCCTAATGTTTTAGCATTTTGATTTTCACTTGGGTTCACTATTTTAGCATTTTCATTACTATGGGGATCTGATTAAAAACTATTTGACATACATTTTCGAAGATTAAAGCAACCCTGATGTAATATGTCGGATACGCCAATGCATATGCGCCCCGCTTCTTCAACTGACTCACAACCAGTAAGCATATCGTCCACATAAAAATCTGACTTGATAATTTCTAAAAAACTCAGGAGCTAACTTTTCATTTTCTAATGCAAGCTGGTAGAGACAACGAATTGCTAAAAATGACCCGGAAGTAGTACCGTAAGTAACCGTTTGGAGTTCATATGTTTCAAGAGCATCGCTAGGATGAAATCTCCACAGAATTAGATTGTCCTCCTAGAGGACACCATGATGTGGCATGTAATATGTAATTTTATTATCATGTTCATTGTCTGTAACTTTTTTCATATGTCCCATTGTAAGATATTCTTTCATAAACTCACAATACAATTTCCTAAAAACTGGATCCTTTTGTAATTTATTCTTTTCTAGTTTTAGCTTGACTGTATGACTCACCAAGCTTTGAAACAGAATCCTTTAATGGCAAGGAAACTATGAAACGGCCACTAGGTAATCGCTTAAAGTTTTCCACAAAACTCTTTTTGCATAAATAATCTTCCTGGGACAAGGGTTTTACTTTAGGTAACTCCTCAATTTCCCAGAACCAAGATAGTTGATTTTAAATGTTTGCTTAAAAATTATTTGAAAAATTACATGAAATAGACGGAGTTTGAAGTTTGGCTACAGGACCGGACACGATCCATCCAAGTCGAGTTTTCTGTAATATTGGTTTGTTGTTACCTATTGTATGCTGACCATTACTTAATAAACGCCAAAACAGATCTGCACCTATCAGCATATCGACCTTTCCAGGCATATAAAATGTTGGATCGGCTAGTTTAATATTTATAGGAATATCCATTTTACTTACATCAATGCTTATATTAGGTATATTTTCCGTAATTTGAGGCAAAACAAAACAAGTAATATTTTCAGAAAAGTTATAATATTGCGACTGCAGTGAAACATTGCATTTGAAATCGATGCTAGATGCTAGAGTACCATTAAGACCTTTTACCGAAATATTTGTTTTCTCCACTTTCAAACCCAACTTCTCACATAATGCCTTTGAAATGAAACTCGACTGGGAACCGCTGTCAAGCAGTGCTCTAATAGCATGCAATTTTCCATTCGCATCTGCTATGTCTATAAAAGCCGTGGATAAGAGTACACCATCAACTAAACCACTTGCCGAAAGAGCATTGGTACCAGGATTCTGATTTGTAGTTTCTGGGTCTGACTGTACATTATTGTTTGTATTATTGACATAAGTAATATTTTCTAAATTTGAGTGATTTTGGTTAAAGCCAAGTTCTCTTGATAACACCATACCGCACGGTCGCAAGTCTTTAAGCCCTTAACAGTATGTTTAAGATGTTCTTCAAGAACATGTTATTCCTTTTGCGCCATATATTGGCGACGACTTTGTTCTTCAGCAAAACAATGCATGATGTCATGTCGCTCGAATGGTTACGCAATACCTTAACGAAGTTGGCATCAGAACTTTGCCATTCTAGAATGCCATTTTATGACGCTGGTGTAAAAAGTACTTGTGCAAAAGCGATATGTCATGACTATATGACATGTCTCTCGTATGAAAACTCTAACTGTCGTTTTGACTAACTAGGCAATAATTTAAAAGCAACTTTATTGACTCAGCTTCTTCAATTTCCGGCAGTACAAATTCATTTTCCACAGAGGAACGAAGAAACAAGAAATAATTATTCTAGCACTCATATCATAAATAACTATTTTCTACAAACGTGTTAAAAATGCCATTTTTAGCACTCCATAGAAGCCTTAAAAATGTCACTTTAAGGCATTGAGTGCATTAAAATCACTTTATGGCACTGAGTGCCCTAAATTGTTTATGGCACTGCTGTCAAAAGTGAATTGTTAGATTTTGAAAGCAAACGTCAAAATATTTAGATTTTATTCATTAACATTAATATTAATGGTACAATTTATGCAATTTGACAAATTAATTTCTTACACTGCTGTTTTACCATTTTCCATGGCTAAGGAAGAATGATGCGTAGAAACAATCCTTAACTGCGTTTTAAATAAAACTAACAAACGGCGTGCAGATGCATCAAAACATTTGTAAACAATTATATCAACAATGGTTGCTAAGGTCCGTAATATACGATGCAATTTAAAATTATCTCCTTTGGATGTATTAATACAGGTTTATAAAATTTAATTCAAACTGTATAATTACTTTATTTGAACGTTCATAGAAAAAATATTGTATGATATACGCTTCGCTTCGCTCATTCTGCAAACATCCCACATGCGTGCCTTAAAAATGTACTTTTAACACATATATCATAAATAACTAATATGTATCATTTAATATTCGACTTATCGAAAACTTTTTTTCTACGGCTGCTATGGAATGTGGTGCTTTTAACACATTTGACAGAACTACAATAGTTATTTGTATGCTAAGGCCGCGAAATACCTCTTTAACGTACCGAAAGAACAGTTATCGCCGAGGCCGCTTGCGGCCGAGGCAAGATAATCTTGAGGTCGTTAAAAAGTTTCGCGGCCATGGCATACACACTATTTTTCGTGCAATCGTTAAAATTATTAAAATAGATAGTTGTAAATAAATATATTATTGCTCTAAAATCAACAGCATTTCAATTCATTTAACAATATCACCGTGTGCTATGGAAATGATATGTTTCAATATATATTTTGACAGTTCTTGTCAAAACGCAAAATGTCTGATACTGATAGCGATATGGTATCTGGTTTGAATGTAGGCAATAACCATTATTCAGAAACACTAGATGTAGTTGCTTCAACTTCTGGAGTAAATATAAGTAATAATACAAACTGTACAATTAATGTAAATATTCATCCTAAATAATATAACTTATGTATTTGTTGGTATTCAATAAAAAATAATCCTTGTCTTTGTAGTATTTTAGAAATGTCAAATTTGGAAGTGACGTTTGGTTTCGCGGCCGTTGCTATGGGTAACGGCCGCGAAATTAAATTTCGCGGACTGTGCTGAGAACGCGAAATACTGACTTCGCGTGCGATTGCACGAAAAGTAACGTATTGCTATCAACTGTGGGAAAAAACCTACCTCACGGGTCTTTTCCCACACCACGTATATTTAAATGGGAATGCAGCCGTGAGGTAGATTTTTTCCCACAGTTGATAGCTGCTGTTACGAAAAAATGAAACACCAGAAATCTCAATACAAAATTGCAGTAATGTAACAATTAATTACAATAATAATTAAATTAGTTTTTTTTTGTATTAAGTATGTGCCGTTTATTTTATAACCAATAATATTAATAAAATGTTATGAATTCACTTCTTTATTTTTATTATTAATATGCAGCCGTAGAAAAAGTATGGTGTGCAACACGGTGAAAAAGACACTTTTCTTACTCGTATATTTGTAACCACAAACTTTCACACTCGTGAGAAAAGTGTAACTTTTCCACCTTGTTGCACAATATACTATTTTTAATTTCAGTCTCTTTAATTTTGTTAATAAAAAATTGAAAATGCATATTTTTGAATTTTTTCATCAGGGATCTATTTGTTAGACGAAGTAAAAAGAATCCCAAGGCTTTAGTTCAATAACTATAGCCAAATTTCTGTAAATATTTACTGCTGAAAAAGTTGTTAATAAACAAAAGCATAACTTATGAAAAAATTTGAATAATAATTTCTTAACCGCGGATTATTGTTGATTCATGTAACCCGAGATGTATCCCAATAGTACATAATAATAATAATATTAATAATAATAATAGTACACCTTTACCCCTTTACGAGTGGACCTCCAGAAGTCACAGACTTGTGCGGAGGGAGGGACGGCTATTATTATTATTTGCCGTTGCGGTCCAGGCCGACTATAAAGGGCCCCATTCACGTTGAGATAGGTATCGATACGTGTATCGCGACAGGTGGCGATACATGTATCTGAGATTTGTATCCATGTGTCAACTGCTCCTACACGTTGAGATGAACTCATGAAACATCAGTTCAGTCGCTGGTTCATTAACAAAATGGTGCCACCTGCCATACCTGCGCTTGTAGCAGTGGCAGTTGTTTTATCAGATGTTTTAAAGAAGAAAAAAAAAGAATATGGGCAAAGAATTGAATTCCACAAGCACGGATATAATTTGTACAAATTTAAAAATTCCTCCCAAAACTCCCGATCTTCCATGTTGGAAACAATGCTGTCTTTATATTTTTGTAGCGCGATACATATTCGTCAACATACACGTTGCAACAAGTATCAGTTGCATGCGTTCGGTATCGGAGTTTCAGTACAGTGATACAGCCGACGATACCATCTGATACCGATACCGCGATACCGAGACAGACAAATACACTGTGAGATTTGTATCAAAATACTGATACTTGCAACATGTATCGATACCGATCTCAACGTGAATGGGGCCCTTAACTGATGATTGGTGGTAGCATTTACTCTAGAGGTAAGGGAAAACCTGAAAAAAACCCTAACTACCACCAAATGAATTTTATCATTCCTAAATGGTAACGCAGCGCGCCTAAAAATCAGACTCCCCGTTTTTGGCCCCATTTTCATGGCTCTGTAAAAATTATAAATATTGGAGATACAGTTCTGGGAATTGGAACTTTTTAGCACATTTAATGATCTTATAAAATAAAAGTGTAGACAATACTACATAATGTTGAATAAAATTAAGATTAGTGATACACTAAAATGTAAGACAATGTTTGCTTTGTCAACAAAAAAAACACATTCAATAGTTAACGATGAAAGTTGAAAAATTTTTTTTGTCGTAATTTTTTAAAATCATTTTTATGAACTGTATTCTTACCGAACCCATTTAAATTATGTGCTAAAATATACTTTTTTTTAAATTTCAACTCCTCTCCGAGCTTTTATCTAAAGTTTTATGAAACTAATTATACATCGGATCAAGTTACAACGTCAGCATTTTCTATAATTTAGTTTAAATGTTAATGTAGACCAACACGGATGATTTTGTTTGATAAAAAATTTTTTTTAACAAATGCAAATAAAAAATTATGTTAGACGAAAGTGTAATATTAACTTACCTTCTGTTGATGGTAAAGTCGATGATCCCGCCATTATTTGATCGTTTGTAACATCTTTGACGTCTTGGACCAAAATGCAATTCGAAGAGTCAATGTTTGTTTTCATTGTACTCACTGCTGTAACAAAAAGTTTATAAGTTTATAAAACGAATCAATATCTAAATAAAAATATTTTTCTTGTTTTACTTCGCAAATAATACAGAGCATTGTTTTTGATATTAAGTGAAAAGCTTTTGGTTTGGTTCATCTCTTGAGATGTATATTTTCCCCCCTAATACACCCATCTCGTTAATTGCACCTGGTTAATCTGCATGCGCGAAACCCCTTATAGAATTGTGTAAGCAAGCCTATCAATCCGTATGACATTTCTGCTTAAAATCTTGGTTGTTTACTTTGTTTACGAGCAAAGTTTGAGTTCATCTTTATTTTCTTTTTTATTTGAACCAGCGCAGTTTTTTTATTGTTATACGCACTATAATACAAATTAGAGCTTTTTCTTTGCGGTTTATGGCCTGAGCTGCCGGCGCTATCCGGCAAATAGAAGTTCTACAGCTAGCTTTTGACAGCTAATAAGGGTTTTCCATTTAAATAGAGTTAATCTTAGGTAGTAAGACGCTGTTTTCTATGGCAACATGTAGTCATATTTTAGCAGTGAAGGGGAAAGATTCAAAAATATTTGCGCATAGGTATTAAATAACGAAATACGTCAAACTAAACGGTTGAACTAAACTTCCACTATTTATTCGCAAAATACGTTTTTAAATGCAATGACAGCTGTTTCGCTAAAAACTAGCGTAGTCAGATTAACATATTGAAGTTATATTTGTTCATATTTGTTTTTTTATCCCTTTATATTCTCATTAAAAACCTTCACCAGTTTGTTTTCTTAGATTATTTAGATTTGGATTATGTCATAATTTTCTGTATGGTTGGTCCACACTTTTTCCATCCAACTATTTAACTTTAGCTACCTTTACTACAATATTGGCTATAACTCGGCTTATATGATTGTTATGTTTTATTCTTTTTCGCCTTGCATGATATTCCGATTTCGTAATTTATATATTTTTTGGTCTCACAGTATTTCCCTTGACTCTATGTTTAAAGAATACGGTCCCCAGGCTGTTTGAATATGTGGTAAAGAGAATATTGGTTAGGATTGGAGCCAGGGAGGATTTTGTTGACCGGCAGGCAACGGTAATGGCAATGCACGTGGTTGAGGAAATGGTGAGGATTTTAAGGGTGGATAGAAGATGGGCAGCATTTGCATTATTGGATGTCAGAATTGCTTTCAACAGCACTGGTGGGATGAATTGTCAATGAGCTTAAATGAATTAGAAAAAGGGATATGTATGGATACATTACTACATTATTCAGGTTTTACAGCGATATGGTGCTTTTATGGCGTATAATATATGTAGGTACATGTTGCGGTCTTCACATGCCCCAGATGATTAAATAAAAGAAGTGAAGAGGAAGAATTAATAAAAAACTTTTAGCTATCATGTCAAAAAAAATAATGCATTATGCATATTTTTGCAATGTTTTTAAATACAGTATGAGCAAAAACAAAAGACACTGAAAAATTTAGATTTATTAAACATAAAAAATTATATAACAACATTTGAAATAATGGGAATTTTAAGTTGGGTTAAGCTTCTATATAAAATATGTTCAAAGTGCTCGCCATTGCGTTCCAAGCAGTACTTATAAAGCTTAACAAGAATGCTTAGCATAGTTTTAAAATAGGTTGCGGCATTCTTCTGGAAAAGGTCAAAATTTTTTCACGGAGTACATCAATATTTGACGGTGGGTTTTCTATAAAAATGGCTTCTTTCAGCATACCCTATACGTAAGCATCAAGAGTTGTAAGATCATGAGAATGAGAAGGGTATGTATGAGGTATGGGTGATAATTAAACTGCGACCTATAGGATCTATTGTGTACCTAAATTGATTGTACTAACCCTTACTTTTTGGAAGTCCATCTTATTAAGAATAATGAAAAACTCTTCGTTTTACTAAAACTTCCAATATTTATTTAAAAAATTGCTTTATTAACTTTAATGACAGCCGTTTCGCTAGACTTAGCATCGTCAGATTGACATATTGAAGTTACATGTTTGTTTGTAGCTAGGTACCTGATGTTTATTAGGTAGTTATAAGGCTAGACCAAGTATGGAAGTAATAAGACATAACAATATTAAAGCCTAGATGTTATGAGCCCTAAGGGATTATCCTGGATGTACTTCCCTCTAAGATCAGTATAACTGCTTAGATGACAAAATTAGAGAACAGGTCAGTATTTTGAAACACGATAAATATAAAAAACAGGTAGGTAAATTAGAAAAATTAATGAATTCACAACACACCAACACACAATTTACACAACATAATAACACAGTAAATTCTCATGTACCAATACATTTTGCTCCTCGGTTTGTAAATCTATCAGACACCATTTTTTCTAATAATGAAAATAAATTGTTAGATAAGGGTTTAAAATATTGCATACCACCTAAATTTACCAATAATATAAAAGAAATTTTAGCCACAGATTCTGAAATAGCTTTGAGAACTAATTCAAATAATTTTATTTATGAAAAAATGCAAATAGCAAATCTTATTAGTGACATTAAACCAGATAAATTTAAAAGTCAAAGTCAAACTATTAAAAATGACATTTTAGCTTTAAAATCAATCAAAAAATAAAGTAGATCAAAATAACCTAATCATTACAAAATCAGGGTGCTGATTCTAAGTCACAATTTCGACTCGAAATAATTTCGACCATCATGGCGGAGTCGAAATGCGACTGTGCGCACCTAGCGGACCTATTGAGAAATGAGAGTATGACGACATGAAATCGCGACAAGTCGAAATTATTTTCGACTAGACCATTTAGGTCGAAATAAGAATTTCGACTCGAAATTATGACATTTAGCAATTACATTAAATCTGTTTTTAAGGTCATTTTAGGTTACCCGTCAGTTTAGTTAGTATTAGCATGATATATACATTTTTTAGTGGTGTTATTTTGTGAATATATCAGTTATATCGAGCATTTAGCTTTATCTGTACATTAATTAGGTTCTATTATAAATAATGGTTGCATTATTTGAACAAGTAGTAATAAAATAGCGGAGTTGGAATCAGAAGAAAACCGGAATTTTACGGGACACTTAAAATACATTGCATGATAGCCAGTTTAGGCAATATGTATTATTTTTAAACGAAAGTAGTATACACTAGTACACAACAGCGCAGCTCCCTGGTTGATCCTGCCATTAGTCATAGTGTCGTGATGTTTTTCCTGTGCTAACAGTGCTGAATAACTATTTGTTTTATTTTATTAATAAATTTTCTCAAACAATATTTCTTTTGCACAGAAATTTGACTTTTAATAAAAAATAGTCTCAAGTCTATCTTTGATTAAGATTTTTCTTAATACTTAAAACTCTCACCTAATGCTAGGTATAATATCTAAATATGTATACCCTAGCATCCACATAAATAAATAAACAGGTTTTGATTCAAATAGGTAGGCTTATAAGCCCAACATTTACTTAGATGTAGTTGGTGGCATGGCATGTTCAATATATAAATTAAGTTTATATAACATACCTAATTTATGTCTGCATCAGGTAAAAAATTAAAAGAGCATAGCATTTTATGTCATGTTTTATTAAAGAATTTTTTCATAGAAAACCTAAAAGTATCCTAGGGTTAACCTAGATACTATAACCATTATTTTAAAAAAATTTTGAGAATGCTGTTCGTTTCTTGCTTCTCCTGAGTTAATATGTACAGCTGTGAATTTATGGATTCCCTTTCCATGTTCAGGGTATTGTAAGTTTTGTCAAATCTTCCTGCCATTGATGAAACTGTTATTTGTCACCCAACTAAAAAATATAAATAAAATGAATATGAAAGCTTAAGTTTGTAAATTTATGAAAATTAAAAAGATGGTGCTTAAAGAGATCACCAATAACATTTAAACTTCTTTTTCAAACTGTTGTCAATAAAAATAAATAATATAATAACTTATCTCTTTGCTTTAACTATAAATTAAAAATCAAAAAATTAATGTGAAAACTTACATAATAATAATATTGATCTTCCAAAAATTCATTATTGTAGTAAAATAGGGGCATAAATTTATGCCAGATGACAAAGTGGTCCAAATTGGCTGACTGCTAGTGCTGGCTTATCAATAATTTTTGTTGTTTTTTGTTAATATAATTTTTAAAGGATGCCCCTTGCTGTTTGTCTTAAGGTTTCTTTATGGAACTAGCTTTCCCTTTAACTTTATTTTTCAAACAAATACATACCTATAATGTTAATATTATTATACCTTCAAGCAGGTAATGGCATTATATTACAAATCTATTAAAAAAATATTGCTTTATACATGTAAAATAGTTGTAGGTACTTACTCGCTGCCATTTTTGGCTTGTTTCTCCTAGCCCTATTCATCCCGTTTAACAGGGTGCTTTTCTCTCCCAGAATATTGTTTATAAAATCCAGATGCTCTTATATAAAATACAACATCATTTCCTTTTGCTGAAAGGACACTTTTTGGTTACACCATCACCTTCGTCTTCCAAATAATTCATTTTGATCATTATAATAATAAATAAAATTTAAACCCAAACAAAACAAACTAATGAACTTAACCTTAATACAACATACCTACTCTACGATCAAAATATAAAAATGTGTGCCAATCATATATATTTGCGATGCCAATGACATAAATTAATTATCCCCAGATATTACCAAAAGTCGAAATGACTTGGAATCGCTAAAGATTTCGACCGTCATGGCGGACAATTTCGAGTCGAAATTATTTCGAGTCGAAATTTTCACTTAGAATCAGCACCCAGATAAAGGTAACTCCACAGTAATTTTAAAAAAAGAAGATTATAAATCTAAAGTGAATGACTTCATAATGTCAAGTAATGTCAAAATTCTAAAGAACGATCCCACTCAAAAATTTTCTAACCAAATAAGAGAACATAATATCAGATATAATTGACTTATTTAATGTATGCATTAGTCAAAATTATTTTACTTTTGATAACAAAGTATATATTCAAAATGAGGGTCTTCCAATGGGAAGTCCCATTTCTCCAATTTTAGCAAATATTTTTATGGATAATTTAGAAAACATAATATTTAATTCTAGTTATAAAAACAATATTGTATTTTGGTATAGATATGTTGATGATGTGTTAGCAGGATTTGTAGGTAGCGAACGACAGTTAGATATATTTTTTAATTATATTAATACCTTGCATCCTAAAATTAATTTTACTTTAGAAGTTGAAGAAAATAATTCAATTAATTTTCTAGATTTAAAAATTGAAAAAATTAATAATTTACTAAATTATTCAATATACAGAAAACCAACACAAACAGATGTAACCATACCATATAATTCAAATCATCCTATAACACATAAATTAGCAGCTTATAATTCTATGATACATAGGGCATTTTCAATTCCAATGAACAAAATTAACTTTGATAAAGAAATTGATATCATAAAACAAATAGCTACATCTAATGGTTACCCAATTCATTTAATAAATACATTAATTAATAAGAAAGAACAGAAAGTGTCACTAAACCTAATATTTCCTAAACAAACTAAAGAAATTAAAAATTATAAAAATATTACATATTGTGGAACTATTTCCAATAAAATTTCAAAAATAATATCTTCGGCAACATCAGCATTAATATCATTTAAAACACAAAATAATATTGGTACAAAATTGTTAAATGTAAAAACAAAATTACCTAAATTAAAAATATCTGGTGTTTACAAAATTAATTGTCCAAAGTGTAATGCTGTATATATAGGCCAAACACAAAGAAATTTTGAAGTAAGATTTAACGAACATTTAAGAGCATATAGATTAAAACAACCAGATAAGTCAAATTATGCAAAACACCTACTTGAACATCCAACCTCACTCTTACACATCAATGACATCCAAATACTACACACTTGTAATAAAAAACAAAATTTAGATTTCCTTGAAGAACTTGAAATAAAAAGACATCTAGCAGATCCACAATTTCAAGTTGTTAATGAACAAATAAATCTGGGAAGCTCTCCACTTTTAAAGTGTTTGCTTTGATTGAGTCTTCATTTTATACATAGAATAAGACGTAATTGTAACACAAATATATTAAGTTATTGTAAAGATCAGCACGATATAGTTTTTTCCTGGTTTTTCTGTATCATTGCACAGTTATACTGATCTTAGAGGGAAGTACATCCAGGATAATCCCTTAGGGCTCATAACATCTAGGCTTTAATATTGTTATGTCTTGTTACTTCCATACTTGGTCTAGCCTTATAACTACCTAATAAACATCAGGTACCTATCTACAAACAAACATGTAACTTCAATATGTCAATCTGACGATGCCAAGTCTAGCGAAACGGCTGTCATTAAAGTTAATAAAGCAATTTTTTAAATAAATATTGGAAGTTTTAGTAAAACGAAGAGTTTTTCATTATTCTTAATCTATTGTGTACCCCTTTACTTGCCATGTTCTGATATTTCCTCAGACCTATAGCAGCTCTTCGAGTCCTATTTTCCTGAGGAAGTTTAGGACATCGTCGGGCTTCAAATCAGGTAGATCCCCTTCCTATATTTCATGTGCTCCTAGGTATCTAGCCCTAGAATTTTGCAAGGCAGGGCATTCTGAGAGTATGTGTATTGAGGTTTCATTCTTTTCCTCACAGAATCTGCACTTAAAATTCGAAGCCTTTTTTTACTGAGGTTGAGGCAGCTAAGAGATCTCTTCTGGTGATAGTTCCCCAGTAGTATCTTAGATTGCCTCAGTCCTTCCAGCTGATTCCAGTACTTGGATTTTTCTTTCTCCATTTCCTCCCTTGGTTTTCCTAAGATTACTCTACTGCTGATCCCACAAGATAGTTCTAGTCCCAGATGTGGGGTTTTAGCTCCTTTTTTTGCCAGCTTATCTGCTGTTTCATTCCCCTCTATTCCTATGTGTCCCGGGATCCATAGGAGGGTGACAGTGTTGTTCTGGCTCAGTTCATATAATTTGCCTAGGCATTCCCAAACCATTTTCGAACTGATTATATTTGAGCTTAACGCTTTGATGGCTGCTTGACTATCCGACATGATCACAATCAGTGCTCTTTTGACTGCCTCATGTGGCGTATTGTCAAATGCCCCTTCTATGTCTAGATGAGAAGGGTAAGGAAAATTTGTGTTACGGGAAATTACGAGGTCTTTAAAATTTTCTCGAATCAGATCCAAGGATGCTGTCATGGTATGACAAGTAGGCCCATCCTGTTGGAACCATTGGGTATTCAACTGTATGTTTCTGGCACGACAAAATTGTCTAAGATCAATAAAAACCGGTGTAAAAATTTGTTCTCTATATTGCACTTGATTTAGTGTAACGGGGTTTCTATACTCGTCTTCCACGAAGTAAGGGCCCAAGAGTCCATTACCTGCGCACCAAAGCGTTATACGGTCCCTATGAAGAGGTTTCTCTACGATGATGTCTGTTCGTTCAAAACCAAGAAAACGATTTATCTGTCGATTGATAAATCCATTTAGATGGACCTGAGATTCGTATGTAAACCACACATTAAAAAAAAAATAGGGGTTGTTCATAAACCATTGCCAAGACTGAAGCACAATAAACAACACTTGATTTCTTGTCTTGTCAAGTGTTGGCCAATCTGTATTTTATAGGGAAAACCACCAATCTTCTTAAACATTCTTCGGGTAGACGTTTTGCTTAAATTCATTTTTAGAGATGTTCTGCGAAGACTTCTTTTTGGTAATTATAACACCTATTGAAATAGCCTTCCTTGATTTGCATTTGTTGTCATGGTAACTGGACGACCAATACAACAAATTTTGCAACGACTCTTAATAAGTCCTTCTTAGTCGCTGCACGATTCTGAAACTCTTCCCGAAATTGATTGCTTTGCAAAAATTAGTACAAATGGTTGATTTTTTTATAAACGCATCGGGTCGGTCTGAAGTAGGGCATGATACTAGAAATTTTGTGGAACAGATCGCTTGTTACTCATAATTAATCCGACTAACGTCCACACGATTGGACAGCCGGTGCCAGCGCTATGACCATTATTTTTCTAGTTGTCATTGCGTAATAATATTTTTATCAGTATCTTCCGATCTAAAAGAATCTAGCAGATATATAGCATTGATTATTGCTATAAAGGTTATTTTATAGAAATATTTTTGTTAAATATAATTACAGAAAAATACAATATTTTAATATCAAAACATTTTTTTCAGTTACGGCTTATGCAAAAGAATTAATATTCCTAAACAAACTGATGTGGGACAAAAATATGTAAATTCAGCCATTTAATTACTTTTACCAATTGCGGTGCTATACATATTAAAAATATTCCGGCGCACTGTGTTTATTTTGCCAAGACATTAATTTTTAATATTATTTTACATTTACTGTTTTTAATGTGGTTGTTAATGGATTTTTTTAAATTACTTTTGTTTTCAATGGTTATTGTTGTTTGGTCTGTGTTTATTTAGCAAACACAGTTTCTTTTTGATTAGCAGAATCATATGCAAACTAGTAAACCCAAAAATCAACTGTAATATGCCAAAGAAAGGCAGTGGTGATCGAATTTAAAGGTTCATTAACCAGTATTCGGCATCAAGAATAAAAGTCTGGAGAAGGTATATTTGCTTTATATGGCAGGTTTCGTTTCGTATTTGAAAAAAAACTAAAAGATATTTTTAACTTTAGATACAAAGAAAACTACTGATATTGCGAAATTATTGTTATAATAAATTTACTACCAGATTAATTAATAAATTGGTTGAGGTATAAAATATTAAGTTACCTGTTTAATTTTACACTTTATGGTAATAAGAATATCAAATTATTTTCTCTCTATCTAAATCTGTAAACTGGGAAAACTAAAGTCCAAAAACTTTCAACCGCACTTAGACAGAATAAGGTTAATTGCGCTTCCTTCCAAGCCTGCCCCTTAACCTAATTTTAAGTAGTCGATGATGTTTTTCAGGAAGTCTCTAGTATTGGCTAGTACTCGTTAATATAGGATTTGAGTTCAGCAGTCACAATGGATATGATTGCCTTCTTCGTCTTCTTGTTCACAACCTCTGCATAGAATACAAAGTTACTTAAATCCTGTATAGCAAGCACCCTCTCATTAGTTTGAGTATTTTTGTTTATTTTCAGGAGTCTACAGCTTTCTGTGTCGTCCCATCTCAATGCTGACTTTGTTAAGCCTATAGACGGTTCGGGTTCAAAGATCATGGATCGAGCAACCTCTCTGGTCAGCGATGTGGTTACCTTCTGAGCTAGCGTGTGCCTTCTTCTAGCTAACTTTTACTTTATTGTCCACAGTTGCCTTAGGTCCGCTTGCCACTGATGCTAATTTCAAAACTGATTTAAGTACTAAAAATAAAGTGGGAATTAACTAGCTGCACGCGCCGATTCAGTACTAAAAATTGGAGCATGTTCTAATTTCTTGTATTACAAACATTGAAATGTAAACTAAGTGAGGTTATGCAGTTATGATTATGGTGCTTATGTTTTGTATTTAAAAATGAGGAATCATAAACAAATCGAAAGCCTGATTGAACTATATAAAACAAATCCTTGTTTATATGTGCCCAAACATACAATGTATAAAAACAGAATTGCAAGAACCAAAGCATTGGAAGAAATAAAATTGGAATCATCCAACTAGCTTCACATCCATGTGTGGTAGCGATAAAAGCGTAAAATATGTAAAATAGTTTAGGTATAAACTTTTTACACCAACATAGAAAATACTTATCATCCTTTGCCTAACCCTATTCTCTCAATCTATTTTTTTCTCCATATGCGTTTTTTTAAATTTTCTTAATTGTTTATTATTATCACAATCAAAGCCACTGAACATAAAGTAGCTTTTTTTTGCCATCATTATTTACTTTGTTGTATTCACTCAAAGCACAAAACAGACTCGTAAATTATTGTTATATATTTTATATTAAATTAAAGCTAAGATTCGATTTAGTTTCATTTGACACATATATTGACATTAATTGTCAAAACATACAATAATCCTAACTAAACAATTTTTAATTGACATGACTATATACCAATTATCAATACAAAATACAAAAGCATGCCTACAACTAAATAATAAATATTAAGGCAGTTGCAAACACAAGCCCACATTTTTCATACCAAATCGACTTGCCCAACTAACTAATAATTTCAGTACTAAAATTAGTACTATAATAAGCATAATGGCAAGCGTACCGTTGTCATAACTTTTTAGGAGTAATAGTGCTTGTCCACTGTTCCTATATAAATGACAATTAATTTACTATCAACATTTTTGTAGGTGGTCCGCTTGGATATCTATTATGCCTGCGACGTTTTTTTCTTTTTCGTTCCTTAGTGATAAAGTGTTGAATTTGTTATTTTAATCCTGGGTGTAACATAGTCTATTACCTTGACGCATAGCACTCTTCATTAGAATTTAAATCAATTATAAAGAAACGTCCAGGGGTGTGAGATTTAACGTTACTTCCATTGCCCCAGTTGGTGTGGTTTTCATAGCTCCTAGTAAACTAAAATATGCCACCGTTTTATTGCTTTAAATCTAAATACTTTATATTTATTTTATTGTTAACACAAATTCCACACGTGACATGATCCTTTTAGTAAATTAATTGGTAGTAAAAAAGTTTCTTACCTGCAAAATACGCCAACATTGCTGATAATCCAACAGCCAATAAAATCAGTCCGATGCTCAGACACTTCCACGAACATCTGTGCTGACACCTTTTATCGATGTGAAACCTGGACGGCGAATATGGTGAATAATGTGAAGAGGAACTAGTTTGCGGTGCCGGTCGTACCAATGGAAACACTGGCATCACCAGGTTTGAAGGTTGTGTTCCCGGAACGGTGGCCTGCAGTGTTCCGGGCTGTACTGATGGTATCGCCTGTGATAACTGCGTTTGCTGCAAAGCAGGGGTAAGCCTGAAAAGAATAAATCAATTAGTACATATTAATTTATCCAGAAGGGAAAGTACTTTTCTTTTGCAATTTTTAAGTTCATAGTTTTAAAAAAGTGTCTACAGAATAATAGCAAATAAACAGCCGTATTCACCAAACATACTTATCCCACTGACAGTTAGTCCGAAAAAACTGTGATAGTTAAAACTGGTATTCACCATTAATAATAATCTGACACTTAAAAACAAAGGAGCAGATATATATGTTAAAAAACTCAAGTTTTTGGCGGGGTAACTCTGACAGCTGACAGTTTAATTCAAAGATTATAAAGAATGAAAAGTAAAAGCATAATATACCTTTGAACAGTAGATGCTGCTGTCAATTAATTTAAAAAATATCCAAGCTAAATTATACTGTGTTAATTATGTTTTGAAGTAGTTGTTGCCTTTGCATGGTAACTCCTGTAAATGAGTTTTTATTTGATTTTTTATGGTCGAATTACTTCTTTGAAATGTTTTATAAATCCACAGATTTATAAAACGTACTTTCAATATTCACTCAGGTATTTATTCTTTCTGGATAGGTAAAAATTTATGATTCCCTTAAGAAGTTTACACGTTAAAAAAAGTAATTGTATGATATTTTGGTTTTGTTTTATTTCTGCCCAGATAGAAATTTAGAATGGAAAAACTATCTATATAGCCACCGATAGTCAAGCTGTCCTCTTGAATATCAAATCGCTTAGCTTTACTTAAAAGAGACACGGGACTGTCATAATACCCTAAAATTATCGGCGAAAGGCCACACAGTTTACCTATTTTGGGTTCCAGTTGGTACGCCGTTGTATTGTAGGTAACGAAGAGTCGAATAGGTGCGCAAAGCAGGGAGCGAATGAATCAGAACTAGCATGCGAAATAGCATACAATTCTTCAAGGTAATATTTTTCCCAGTTGGTTTTTGAAAGCTACCAAAAGTCTTGGAAGTTGGTAGCAGACCACAGAGGCGAAAATAATGTTCATTAATTAAGCCGGATCCATTGCAAAAGAGACTCTTAATTAATGTAGACACACCCACCTACAGTCCAAGATACACTGCGTAAGATATATGATACCGATGAAGAGATAGATAGCTCTGAGAAGCAGAAGAGCGATCACGCTAGTACTAGGGACATACGAATAAGCTGTGTTAAGGACACAATAACCTCTTTGAGCTACGCTTCTTAAAAAAAATTTTGTACTATTTTTACGTTATATTTATTTTCTGCTTTCTTCTTCAGAGGGACAATCGAATAGTTTTGACATAATATAGTTTCTTTTTCTGTTTAAAATAATTAATCTAGTAATTAATACCACATACATTTAAAAAAATAATAAATTATATCAAACGAAATTTTAAAGAATATTTTACTAATGATTTTAATTTAAATTCGATTTTAAATACTACTTTGCTATTTTTTGTTTATTTTTTTTCTATTATACTGAAACTTTTCTGGTAATTTTATATTTTGATTTTGTACTTTTACTAGTAAAATTTTACATAGAAATTGTTAATTGGCTATACAAATATATTAAGATAAAAAGACATGAAGACATGAAAGTTTATTTGAATATTTGATTGTTGTAGACTTACATTTTGCAAACTATCTCTTGTTTAGAGATGTAATTACCAACAATAAAATGAATTTAAGGGACCCTGCAAACTAATTTTGTAGTAAAAGGTTAAGAGAATTTATTTTTAATTAATTTGGATCTATCTTTGATTCCAGTACAATGATTTGAGTCTAAGTTGGTAAGTGGTTTATTTGAAATTTTTAATAGATCCAGTCTATTTGTACAGTTTAGAAAACAACACAGTTTTTTGCAGCTTTTTTACTACCTATATTTTTCATGTTTACTAATATTTTTATCTTATTCTGGTTTAATCCCTTTGTCGTGATTAACTATTATACCATTTTTTTTTTCGTTCACATTCAATAAAGAACAACTTCTCACCTAAATGATAAAAACTTTCCTTGTTTCTTTCAATTTTCTTACGACCTTATCCCAAAGTTGGATTGTGCTGCAACAAACTTTTTGTTTTTAGAAACTTTTTGTAAATCCGGCTTTTGTTTGATGAAATTAAAACAATTTAAAACGAGATATGTAAAAACATTTCGAAATTAAAACCGTTAAAGCGTTTTTATAGCATAAAATATGAATATTAAAATTTAAATTAAATGCTTAGTCTGTAAAAGTATTAGCACTTTTAGTACTTTTTGAAGTTTCATTTAAAACGTTAATACGCTGTCTGTTATTTGCTCTAAAGTTGTAGTTAAAAGCTTTAGTGTATTCCATCTAAATATTCACCGAAGTATAATTAAATGTGTTAATAATAATGCTGTTTTCTTTAATAGCATTTATTTACAAGTTGTTAAATGTAAGGTAGTTTCAATTAAAATAATAGTTTAGTCTCTTATATGTCGTTATCATGATCACCTAACTTCTCTACCATTAAAGAGATTATCTATGAGTATTTCCTACTGTAATTTTCTTTTAACTATACATTTTCTAGCATTAATTTTATTACTACTGCTTCTTATAAAGTAGAATAAGCTATTTGTGTTTCTAAAATGGGCAATAAGGCTAATGTTTATTATCAAAAGTTGTTTTATTGTATGTATACAGTTTGTAAAAGCCAAATGGAATAAAATCATTATTTTAGTTAAGTACTATATTATATTTATGAAAATTTTCGCTTTCAATCAGCAACAAATTTAAAATCTTCTAGTTATAACCGAAATATTTACCAGTGATATACGAATGAGAAATTTGTCAATGGAAATGTGTCGCTACCTAATTCAGATATAATCGCTGCCATGCAGCTCGGGAGATATACAAATACATTAGATTCTAACAGGCCAGGTTGTATGACCTGTTAGGTCAGGTTGTTTATTTGTTACAAAGACAAATAAAAATATGTTATATTTCTCTATGGTGCAGAAGTTTAAACATGTAATTATGAGGTTTTGTGGCAGACGTCAGATTGGATTAAAAAGTCTGTAAGATAAACGGTTGGATATATACAATACTATTTTGTCAGCGGCCACGTATAAATATTTGCAGTTTGTACTTTATTTTGCACAAATATAACAAATATCCCTTTTGAACTCTTAGTCAGATTCACACGTAACAAGGTGACACTTGATCCTGAATATGTAGATAATTTAAAGAAAGGTTCAGGAGCCGAATAAAACAGCAAAAGTCAAAGGCAATAAAGCAACAAAGTCAGAGTTTATTTCTTTAATAAAAAATATTCAAAAAAAAAACATTAAATTTACTAAAAAAGTCCCAACTCCCGAAACTCTCCAATATTTATAATTTTGACAGAGCCCTACAAATAGTGCTAAAAACACGTATTTAATTTTTAAGAGAGACCTAGGGCTTTTATTAAAACCTAAAATTTTTAATGAATTAAAAGTTAATTAAAAAAGAAATTAAGTTTTGACGTATTTTGTTATTTAAATAATAAAAAAAGTAATGAAGAATGATGGGATGAGCTGATTATATATCTTGCATATACAACGTAAAACTGCACAAGACCAAATAATGTAAGCTGCTACTGCATATTTGTAGTGCAAAACTATATCCTTTTTGAGGCATCTGAAACGTGATTTTAAGACTCCAAAATCCTTTTCAACAATATTTCCGGTTCCCATGTGTAATCTATTGTAATAGTCTTCAGAAATATCAGAGGGAGCATCAGAAATAGGGGTCAACATCCATGGTTGAATAGGATACCCAGAATCTCCAAGAAGGTAACAGTTTAGTTGTTTAGTGTTCTTAGTTTCTTCTTCCTTCTCGATATTTTCTTCTTAAATGCCTCTGTGTGTAATCTATTGTAATAGTCTTCAGAAATATCAGAGGGAGCATCAGAAATAGGGGTCAACATCCATGGTTGAATAGGATACCCAGAATCTCCAAGAAGGTAACAGTTTAGTGTTCTTAGTTTCTTCTTCCTTCTCGATATTTTCTTCTTAAATGCTTCTGTATTAATTCCAAATTGCTGCTTCGTGAGTAGCTCCAGGATAACGAGCATTAATATTTGTTACAGTTAGATTTGCATTACAAATATAGAACAAAATGTTTTACGAATAAATATTTATTATAAAGGTAGTTCGTATTTACAGCTTGAACATTTATGTTATGAAAGTCTTTTCTATTTACATATGCTGCAGCGGGTTGATTAGGATCCTCAATTTTAGGAGGCACTATTGCTAGATGCGTACATCCAATCGCACCAATTATATTCCAAAAATTATTATTCATAAATCTGTTAATATTAGGTTAAAGTAAATAAAAAAATAAGTTTAATATTTACCCTTGCTTAGTTTTTCTTACATTAGCAACTGTAGTTGGAAATTTGACGTACCGGGGTAATTAATTATCAGATAAAATTGGTTAAAATCCTGCCGATTTAATTGATTATTCAGCCTACAGCTGGTTGGCTAAGCCTAAGATTAATACCATCTTCAATTGTTGCTTGGTAATTTCCTTGGCCAAAATATAAAAGGGTTAAGTTTTCTATTATGTCAAGATTAGCTCTCTTATCTAAATTATCTACATATTTAACAAATCTGTCCCAAAGCAGTTCCAAAGGATTGCTAGTGTCTTTAATGTGTCTAAATTCTAGTCTCACAACTTCTCTAAAAATAGCATTTGCGACAAAAGTATAGATATGTACTTTACTTAAATAACCTTCCTGTTTGCTATATTTTTCTACTCATTTAGAAAATTCTCATAAAAAAATAAGGCAAACACCATTTTAACAATTTTTCCACCTTGTTATAATCATGAATCCTCCACTTTTATAACACGGTTTATTGTTCTTTTCCAACAATCAGCGTCTGGGTCATCTATATTTTGCCGGATTAATGCAATTACAGAAGGACATAATGTAGGTATAGTATTTTGGGTCCACACTTTGTTTTTTAGTTTTCTCCACATATGCTCAATCGGGTTGAACACGCAGTAGTAAGGAGGAAGACGAAGAACTGTATGTCCTTTGTGCAATTGTGTCACATATATATGTCTTCTGTATGTTAAATGTCCTTAGAACCTCTAAAAGCTGCGTTTTTTATATCCTTCTTCAAAGTACATGTTGTTTTGGAGCATAAATTCCTGGGTTTCCGCTTTTGTATTTGAAGAGCATGGAACCTTTTTCAATTGGCGACTATGGTAACTGGTATTGTCCATAACTATGACACTATGCCGGGGAATATTTGGCAGTAAATGTTTTCGAACCAATCTTCGAACAATTCGGCTGTATTTACCAATATCCAGCTTTAGACTAAACAATAGGTATACCACCTAAGCGCTTATTCAATCAATAATTAGCATAAATGTGTTAGTTGGGTATATATACTGATTTACAGTGAGATACTTGTCACAGTGACCATTTACTGTAAATGTCTTAAAAAAATTCCCCAAGACACTAAAAAATCTTAACTACGAATCAGCCTAAAAATTTTACCACAACAATGACGCTCCCTCTTGTTTATCTTGAGCGGCAGTTGTTTGGTAAACCTGTATTATTTAATTTAAGAAATCACATTAATCTATCAGTACGCCATGCTTGAATTCACGCCCATGGGTCCTGAACATCGATAAGATATATACCTAAAGGGAAAGAAGCCCCAAACGTAGAAATCAACAACGTATACATACAATTCGAATAAATATTACGATATCGAGCCTCTCGATTAAACCTTTTTACTGTAAAAATCAGATATCCGGTGTTCGGAGACGAAGAATTTCTTCCTTTTTGATAATGCGAAAAGAAAGGCGGCATTCCAACAAAATATATTGTCACAAGCGAATATCGAAAGCTTATAGGCACATTAATAAAATTCTTTGAATATCTCACATAAAAGCGCTTTCAATCTCCGTTTGCATTTATTATTTTCGAGTTACATGCCAAAAGCGATATTTTTAAATCAACAAAGTTACACTTTGTTGTGTCTGTAAAATTGAATTTTATAAAATGATATTATAATACACCGAAATGGGACAATAAATGGAACGTAGCCCCCAAAAATTTAATTATTTATGCTTGATATTATTTTTAAATGTGATTTTAAAAACATTACTATTATTATAATTTTATATTATCAAGCACTTGAACTTTGTATAAATGGCGTTGCTTGTCTTATTTTCTTATATCTTAATTTTATCATTGTTGTAAATGGTGAGACACGTGCGTTAATGCCTATGAAATTTTTGTTGATCCTGCGGAAGGTCTTTACATTATTTATTTGTGCCTTTTTTGTTTTGGTTTACATTTCTGAGTGTGTGAAGATAACTATCCACATTGAAGAATGCGACTTTTAGTGTAAAATATAGACTAGAATATAATTCGTTATTCCGAATAATAAAAAACTCTTCGTTTTAACAAAACTTCCACTATTTATTTAAAAAACTACTTTTTTAAAACTCAATGTCAGTCGTTTCGCTAGACAACTAGCATCGTCAGATTGACATTTTGTTTGTTTGTAGCTAGGTACCTAATGTTGTTTAGGTATTATTAAGGCTAGACCAAGTATAGAAGTAATAAGACATAACAATATTAAAGCGTAAATGTTATTAGCCCTAAGGGATTATCCTGGAGGTATTTCCCTCTAAGATCAGTATAACTGTGCAATGGTATAGAAAAACCAGGAAAAAACTATATCATGCTGATATATTTGTGTTACAATTACGTCTTATCTATGTATAAAATGAAGACTCAATCAAAGCAAACACTTTAAAAGTGGAGAACTTCCCAGATTTATTTGTTCATTAACAACTTTAAGTTGTGGATCTGCCTGTCTGACGATGCTAGTTGTCTAGCGAAACGGCTGTCATTGAGTTTTAAAAAAGCATTTTTTTAAATAAATAATGGAAGTTTTGTTAAAACGAAGAGTTTTTTATTATTCTTAATAAGATGGACTTCCAAAAAGTAAGGGTTAGTACAATCAATTTAATTCGTTATTGTTAATTCGTATCGATGGTAACCTCATCTTCACCGGCTTCCTTTCTTTTTTGAGACATTCTCTGTCGGACATTAACACTGTGCTATACAGTGTTATTTTCTTAGTCTGGCGATACCTAAACCATCTTAATTGGTATCTGAAGCCAAAGCGATTAATTTTTAACCTGACCATTGTATCTTATCTTGTTTGCTGATAGTTTTGATTTTGAAGTCAAGTTAAAATAATTGCGAGGTTCAGATACTAAACCGAATATCTATTACATTGAACTTTTTTTGAAGTCAAGGATCGCTCCCAGAATTGGACCACCAATTAACGCATGATCACAGATTAACTTATCTAACTATCATTTATATTTTGCATAGTAATTTAAATTTGGTCTGATCACACGCACGCTTCAATCAAAATTTCTTTTCTTTTGTATCAAAATGTACCATATAAATATATAAATAATTTAACTTTATTTTGGGTTTACTTTTTTGCAAGATTTATAGTATCTGTTGATTTAAATTTATTGTACTAACCCTTACTCTATAGAAGTTCACCTTACTAAGTTAAAAAACAACTAATCAATAAACTAAACTAAAATTACACCTTTTATAAAAGGTAAAAGTTTAGTTCAAACGTTTAGTTGTTTATTATTCTTAGTAATTTGTTGATTTATTTAATCATTTGAGTAAACTTAATTCATCTTATTGTTAAGTAAAGTAACTTAGTATGTTATTATTAATTTTATTGATTTACTTCAACATATTTCCTGTGAGATATCTTGGTAGTGGCTCTGCTAAGATATTTTCTCAACTCAGTCGTTCTCATTTCGGGCGTAATGAAAAACTACCTGAATTCTTCTCATTTTGTGCGCCGGATTAAAAGTGGTACCTGTTAATTCTTATTTCGGGTGTTGGGATTTATCCTTTTTTCATGAGTTTTGTATCTGCATTTTAAATATTTTAATATTTTGATTAGATTAAATTTTAAGCTTTTTCTAGAATGAGGCCAGGATAATCCGGTATTTCTTAATATTTTGATCTCTTACTGCTATATCGAGGCCAGGTTAGTTTAGGATGTTAGGTTACCAAAAATTAAGGTATATTAAGTATTAATAATTGATGTGAATATAACCGTATATTTTAAACCTTCTCAGGTCACTTTTCTAATGGGGCGCCCAAGTTTAGAAGGGATTTTAACCTACCTGGACCCTTACGACCAAAACGCGAAATATTAATGATTCCACCCGGTTGCGACGTCCACTATAAGATAAATCTCTGCTAGTTTCTACAAGACCTAAGGGTTACCGGCCTGAACCGTCTAAGGCACCGGCACACTTTTGCTTTTTGCCCTCTATGGGCTGCTAGAGGAGTTTTCATTTTAATTAATTAGTAGATCGAAAGAAACGTCGCATTATGTTATTTTATTTACTTAAAGTTTAGTACCAATAGCCTTAATTATAGCTACTTTATTTTTAGAAATACATTTTAAATTAATAAACATTATACCTACTACAAATAACAGAAGGTTGTGGAAAAAAGCGAATTTAAAAAAAATATCTAAAAATACAGGTACTTCTACCCCTGAAAAGCTCCAGAATTAGGTTATAAGACGCAATTTGCTTCGGAAGCCAAGTAGGGGTCAAAGGGGTCGATTTGGTAAGAACTACAATATGTACTTAGTCTAGATACAGTTGGAGTCTCCTGAATCTAAACTTTTTTAGCTACAGATACAGAGCAAATTAAAAAAAAAAGTTTAAAACGAAAAAAATTGTAGAATATTTTATAACAATTTGATATTTAAACTTTCTTGTTTTTAAATTTGTTTAAACATTAAAATATGATAGAAAAACTTTTTATGTAAAATAAAAGTACTGTAAATAATTTCGAATTCGATATCAAACTATTCCAGATTAAACTGACGTGTATTTTCCTTTTTATCTTATGCGGCGATCCTAATACGTTAAAAATTTACGTTTTGTTGCGGAAGTATATATCTGTGGCTGACAGGGTTTGTATGCAGGTTATTTTCTTTTTAAGCATCTCTTCGAGAGATTAACAGGATCGAAACTGTATTTAAAATGTAAATGCATCGTACAGAGAATTTGAAGCATAACCAGGATCCGCTGTATATGTGGTTCGATATAAATTCATGGATAATATTTTAAAAAACTTGGTTTCTAAAACACTTAACAAATTTTTTGGGTCCGCGACTGAAAAATTTAAATTTAGGTTTTGATTACTATTTCAAATCCCTATATGTCGCACTGATGCCTGTAAATTTTACCACTAAATTATATATTGTAGCTTGACGTCGAGTTTTACTGCTACCAAATCCTTGTAAATTAAAGGATTTTTCGAAATTCCATCTCAAAGTGGGTGTTATGTATATTTTACTATGTATTTAAAATGTATGGCATGTTTTAACCGATGTCAGTTGGAATAAAACTTTTATTATATTATTTCTCAACTAATTTATATTTAACCAATAAAAACACAACAAATTGAAACGAGAATCTCGAAATCAGGATGGAAGTCTTGACAGAATTTGACAGAAATAAACAGACAAAATTTATTACAAAAGGTATAGCCTTACAACCTCATGGTAAAATTAATGAATGTATTTTACAATACATAATTTATCATACGCTACACCTGAGAGCGATACAAAAAGTGATCAAACCTTATTGAACTGTTTGAGTCCCAAAATATTTCAAACAATGATTATTATTACCGCTCCTGATTCACTTGCAAGTAAATCCTGTATAGAATTAAATAGGTTTCTAAAAAATTTCATCTGTATCCAATGCCTAATGAAATTTCCGAACAAAACAATTTCAAGGGAAAGTGAAACAATCGCTCAATATCAGGCGGAACACAACAATTAACTATAAATTGTAATTTTATATATTATGAACATTACAATTTACCAGTAATAGCTTATTTCTAGATATTAAAAATCTGATAAAAATGTAAAGTATTCTGTAAGATCGGCACTATCACAAAATTTTAGCAAATCTAAATTTGTAAAAATTATGCAAAATTTCCAGATAATTAAGGCGTTCCACATCCATACTTAAAACTGATTATTTACAGACTTAACTAATTCCTAAAGTTGAATCAAGCACGTTACTTAAAAATTAAAAAGAAAAAGAAGCAAGGAAGCTTCCCCCTTAACCCATTACGTTTTTTTTGGAATTGGAGAATGCATTCGCAGGATACGGTATTGTAACGTCACACTCTGTGGGGACCATTTCTATTTAACGAAATTGCCCCCTAAACACTCGTCTCTCATATTCCGACACCGGCCGGAACCGTTACTCACATTACTTCAGGTTGACCGGCCTTTCTGGTCCCCTTACTGGGCATTCATAACTTTTTTACACTTTCTTTGTTTACCAGTTCACCTATTCAGTTTTCCAAACAATTCTCTTCTTTCTTTGCATTTAGTACATTTGTTGCGTATCTTCTGATTATAGTCCACTGTCCCACGTTTTTCAGCACAGCTCCCGCAATAATATCAGGAGTTATCTCTCCAATCTCTGTCGTTCTTTCAACTAGTGCTCGCATAAAAATAATGTGTGCTCTGCGTTATTAGGAACACCCGGGCAGTATCTACAATCTTTTCATCCCGTGGTTCGCGTGAAATAGCCATGTCCACACAGTAGTTGGGTGAGGTAGAAATCCACCTCTCAAAATTTCCTATGAATTCACGGTTTTATTGTCGCTAATAATCGAGTCATCTATTTAGCTTGTGTATCTGCAGTCCATCGTCTTTGCCACTCCTTCATTGATGTTTGCCTTTCGTCGCTTGTGGCAGTTTCCCGTCCCTCTATAGCACTACAGCACTTGTAAATCCACCTACGCTTTGTTAACAAGCCAAGAGGAATAACCCCAGCTATCAGAAACACAGCAACTGCTGACACAGTTCTGTACGCGCATGCGACCTTTATCGAGCCCGTTCGCTGGACCGACATGATTGTCTTCCGATAAATCTCGAAGTCCATCCCGCCGGCCCAGATCTCCAACCCGTAGAATAATGTAAGGTGAGTAACCATCATTAGTAGTCTTCGTGTCGTTAATCGTGGTCCCGTCGTGTTTGCCATGAGCCGTCCAAGAGCTTTGGCCTTCTCGGCTGCTTTCTTGGATGCACGCCGAAGTTTAGGTCTATAGTTTAGTTTCATGTTTAGGGTCACCCCCAGATATTTAACTCCGTTTTTTGTTATTATTGTATCCTTGCCGAGTTTCACTGGTATTATCGTTGGTATCTTCTTTCCTGCCAGTATCAATAATTCTGACTTAGACAAAGCTGGTTGCAGGTTATTTTCTGTCACTTATCTTATAACGCGCCTCATCACTCGATTTAAAGTGAGTTATGCTAGCTCCACAGTCCTCGATTTTGACTGTCACATCGTTAGCGTAGGCCACCAGATACGCGCCCTCTGTTATCTGTAGTCTCAGTAGGAGACCGAGGGGAGTTGTGACAATTTTTACTTTAATTATTATATCTCAGTCAAGAAACATTCTAAATATATCAGTTGTATGAGTTAATGTAGCTCAATTTATACTCTTTTAGATGTAATAATCAAAATTGATAAAAGTATTAAGGTTTCTCAGAAAATAAAAATAGTGACTGCTTCCCGTGTCACAACTCTCCTAATAACGAGGTAAGTTGTGACAGCCACCGAGGTAAGTTGTGACACCCGTGTTTTGAAATTATTTGGTAGTAAAAAAAATACTACCTATTATCTTATCGATAAATAAATAACTCATTTCTTTCGAACAAAACACTATAATTATTATTTGGCATATTTGGACGCATTAAAATAACATAATAATTACTATAATTAGTCATAAAAATAAATTTAATCTGATGAACAATTGTGGCAGACGTATTGCAGATCGCCCCCAGTGCAAGCTTCGTGAGTCCAGCCTTTGCAATCGAGGCACTGAACCCACATTTCTTTGGATTTGCTATTGGAAAAGGTCTCAAGGCAACACAAACAAAAACAATCATTTTCCGCATCTTCTTCGGCTTCATTCTCTTCATCATCAACTTTATTCTTTTTGTTAGTCTTCTTTAATTTTTTAGGCTTCTTCTTTTTTTCGCTCAAAATACGTTTTTTTACACTTTTCATTTTTCTACTCGCTTCTATAGCAGCAATTTCATCTTTGATAGGTGTGTCAGTTAGCACAGCAGATTTGATCTTGCGTCTTTTCGATTGGTTCTTTTTTCTTGGTGGAGCTTTGGGCAGCGGTCTAAGTGACTCTGGTGAAAATACGCTAGAAGTGTTGGCAAGAGGACTACGGGCTGTAGATGTGGAGGCAACGGTCTCTTCGACGTTACTGCTCATAATACATGAACTGCTGGAAGATGTCATGTTTTGATCTGTAGAGAGACTTGGAGCAACGGTCCTTGCACCTGTATTATATTCACGGATAGCAATGTCATCGTTGTTAACTGTACCCATAGTTGGATTAGGGTTCTTTCTTCTGGGTTTCCCGTGGTTTGTGGAACACTTGATGATTGCTCTGTTTCTGGATTGGGCAAAATACGATCAGTGACTTGACTAGGCAGAAAATCACCTTCTCCAAAGATATTTGTATTAACAGGCCATATTCCTGTTGCAGAAAAACCAGCACTGATATTTTTTGCAGTGATAGCCACGTCAAATGCCGATTTAGTTATAGATGGAATATCATAAATGCACATAACTTTCCCAGCATTTGAGCGCATCCAATTATCACAAGCTGTATTAATAGCTTTCTTTAGAGGCCCAAAGATAGCACGATCCATTGGTTGTAGCTTGTGAGTGCAATGTGGAGGGAATGTAAGCAAAATTATGCCGTTGTCTCTGCAGAACTCAATATTTTTCAAAGCCATGTGGGAAGAATGATTATCCAAGAACAACAGGGCTCTTTGCTCTTTTGATGGCCTGACATAGTTTTTGAAATGCTCAAGGAAGAAGTGAAAATCATCCTCCTGCATCCATCCAGATCCATTAGCTGTTCCCACTGAACCAACTGGGCCATCACGAATGAAATGCTCTTGGAATCTTTTTCGTGGAAATATAAACATAGGCGGTATGTAATTACCTACAGCGTTTCCAGCCAAAGCCAATGTGACTAAGGTTCCCCTTTCCGCCGATGTCATTGCACTGACCTGTTTTTCGCCACGTCGCGCTATTATTCTATCAGGCTTCTGGACAGTAGTTATTCCCGTTTCATCGACATTCCAAATATCTTTTGCGTTAAGTTTATATTTGTTTAAGACTCCCGTGTAATTATCGAAAAAAGAGCCACATTCGTTTTATTAAAGCTCGTGGCGCGAGCAATGCTTGTGGCTTGTGGCAATCTTAAAGATAAATCGGGATGGCGTTCCATAAATAGTTTAAGCCACACTTGTCCTGCTTTCTTATTATCTTCCCATGACTGCGGAAATTTTTTATTATATTTTTTCGCTAATAAATATGCCAAACTTCTTGTCTCTTTTGTTGTGAGCCCATAATTGGTTGCTGCACATGTCAACAAATACTCACTTAATATATTTTCTTCTTCTTTTGTAAAAACCGTCGGACTAACATAACCAACAGATGGAGCTCCGCTTGTTAAATTAGCTTGATATGATTTTTTCTTCTTAATATATCTTTGCAAGGACATATAGTTGAGATTGTAAGAAGATGCGGCATATCTAAGACTTTTACCTCTTAATGTGACTTCTTCAAAGGCCAATTCATAAATTTCGGCACTACTCATACCCCTATCAGTCTTTCGTTTGTATTTATTTGGCATTCTGAAACGAAAAAATAACAATTTACTATGCAATATTACACCACAGAACAAGTAACATATTCTTGCTACAAATATTAACAATAGTAGGAGAGTTGTGACAGGCTGTCACAACTCGCCTAGGTGTAAAAAATCGTGAGTAGGTTAGAATAATAATTTTTAATTTTAAAATAAGATGTCAATAAAAAAAAATAATACTACACTAGAAACTTGAAAGACCAAAGAATGTGAGAAAAAATATCATAACAATGCAAACATAATACGTAACGATATATATGCAATGAACATTTTGATAAAAAACTTACTTTTAGCAATTTTTTGTGGACGAACGTTGTATACTCACAACCGCTTTCCGTGCACTGTTTTCGCCTACTGCGTCACATAGCGAGTCTCGAGAACAACACACGTACGCTGTTGCCAGCTCGCTGTGAGTTGTCAGTTCCGAGAAATCGAGTATGTCACAACTCTCCTCTGTCACAACTCCCCTCGGTCTCCCCTATTATGTTTCACAAGTCCGACGATAGGATTCCGCCTTGGGTTATGCCCGCGGTAATTCTTTTCGTGCTTTGCCCCTCGGTCGTCTCATATATTAAGCTCCTATGTCTAAGGTAACCCATTCCATCCCATCTAGGTTATCTTTGTATAATGCACTGAAGTTTCTTTATCTAAGATAATGTTATGCAATAATAGTATACTACATTTTGAGGTGGAAAGTGTTTTATTACTGTAAAGAGATTAGTTAGTTAACTGAGATGCACAGGAAGTTAACTATAATTTTGTGAGGCTCAAAAGTATAGGTATGAAATGTGACACCAAATACTTAATGACAGCAGTAGTTTCAACTTTGGTGAAATAAAAATATAATTTATTTTATACTGTCCTCTAAAACGTACCTTTACGTACTTGATACAACAAAACAATCAACAGAACTTACTTCTTGTCTAGATTAATATTAACGGTTATATTTTCATTCCCAGAATGAATTGATCTTGACCCATTTCAAAAAAATTGGACAGTGTCATGTTTATATTTAAAAACAATAATATTATGTTCCTATAGTTACTAATAACAGGCCAGTGGTCTTAGCGTTGCGTTGAATGCAAATTTCAAAATTAGGGAACGCCCATAAATGCATCAATAGTTTTTTTTCTGTTTTTTTTTTGTTTTAGGGTACAGTATTAAATGAAATGCATTTAACAGCAAAACAATAAACAGTTCTTACTTATTGCCTATATTAATATTAACGTTTGTATTTTTGCTCCCAGGAATTAATTGATTTTAAGCCATTTCGTGAAAATCGGATAATGACAATAACTGACAGTTTTAAATTACATATTTAAAAACAATAATATTACGTTTCTATGGTTACCAACTACATGCCATCTAACTTGGCATTGAATGCAAATTTCAAAAATAGCAATAAATAAGTATATTAAGTAATATTTAATTTTTTCTGTTTTTTTTTGTGTTTTAGTGTACATTATAAAATAAAATGTAATGTAAAAAAATGTACTGTAAAAGTATATTTAAAGGACTGGTAACGTAAATATCTATTAAAGTTATGTTATTTTTAAAAATTAAGTATCTAGCTTAAAAACTTTAATGCTGTTATAAAAGATTTTTAAATATTTTAATGAAATTATTGGATGTTTTTTTTGTATTTTATAAAAATGTGTTCCAATATTTTTTTATTTAAACAGATAAAAATTAATATCTTTAACAAATCTTCTATACGTGATACTTCGGTAGTTTAAAGCTCGTAAACTTAAAAAAAAATCACATTAAAACAAGATTTAAAAAAGTTTTCGCGAAATAAGCTGAAACTTTTAAGCCCTCTCACGCGTTTCAATTGGGTATGCCAGACCCTTTAGATCAAATAAATTTGCCGTTCCATTTTATTTCGTTAAACATTTCTTTTTTCTATAAAATGTTATAGGAAAACTTGTTATTAGCATCAGATAAAATCAATTAGTAAGATCACCAGAGTCTTTTAAAACAACACACATTAAGATAAAATTTTAATTCAATATATTGTTAGAAACTTAAATTGAATGATTAATAATGTATGAAAGATCAAAATGCCTTCTCCAAGTGAGAAAAAAATATATTAAGTTTTTTTCCGTGGAAAAACTTAGAATTAGTAAAAATTGCTAAAAAATTAAACATAACGTATCACCTATCTGTTGTTAATGCGGCAATTATATTAAACTTGACATTTTCGAGCTTAATAAACATACTTAAAACACAAAAAGTTTCAAATTACGATTTGGAAACTTGTTTTCTGATTATAATTTTATTTTACAGAATCTTCAACTTAATTGTTTATTATAACAAACTGTCAATTTTGTTAAAACCTCTTATTGGCAAATCTGGTTAAAACTTCAAATGATGTTACAATGTTGGCAATATCCTAACCTAACCTAACCTAACCAATATCTATTTTACATGTATAAAGTATTTGAAATTAAAAAATATTTTTTTTTTTAAATTTTAAACTTTTTTTTGTAGTTTTAAATAGGTAGCGTTATTAAAACTACCGGGTAAACTGTACTATCCAAATAAGCTTCAATCTCCGGCAATTTGTCCTTCTGATAATAAAGGTTTATTTTGAAATTTTTGATATTTATCAAAAATGTTGTAATGCCATGAAAGTTAATTTTTTATTTATTTTTCTACTAACTTTTCATTTATGTTTATTTTATATATTGTTGTTATTAGGATAAAACTAAGTATTGGGAGTTTTTTATTTGGGGTTTTCACTATAATTTTTTCAGATATTAAGGTGAGCAATGTTTATAATACACTGTCAGTGGGTCGGGACAAGGACCTAAACATTTTTGTTTTCTTTAAATGTTATGCCTATATAGTTTAGAATTTTGTTTGAGAATTATTGCTTTTATTTAATTTATTTTGATGGAATGAATACTTTTATATTTATTATTTTTACTTATTTTTTATTATTCATAACTGCATTAAATTTGGTATTGTACAATATTACTGTTTTGTACACATTTTAAACATATATCTTATTTTTCCTATATAATTTTTTTAATTTAATTTAACCAACCTTATGACAAACTTCTCTATATGGGTTGTTTTAGAAGATATCAAAAAATGTTATTAACAAAAATAGTAGATGTCTTTAGGGTCCATATTTTGAAATTACCTTAAATTATACAGAGTGTTTTATAACTCCGTTACAAACCAAACATATGATTTTTTAAATGGGAACCCCTGTATATTATACCGAATACGGACTTCTCACATTTTTTTTAAGATTTTGTTTGATACATTATACAGAGTCCTTCAGAAGTTATGGACACGTTTGTGTGAAAATCGTAGGCAAATCAACGCTCTGTATGGAACGCATTGATAAATGCATTGAAGAAAATGGTGGACATATCGAACACTTACTTTGATAAAAAGTTTTATGTTATTCAGTTAAACTATTTCTTAATTTTAATTGAAAATAAAATATGATATTATTATGACTTTAATTTAATATCAAATGTAAAATGTTTGATGTCAAATCCAATAACAGATTATTAATTATCTTAATGATGTATGTAAAAAAATAATAGCCTATAGTATTTTTTTTAATGTTTTGGAAACTATCAACTTTAAAAATATTCCATACCAAAATTTATAATTATTGATGTTTTTTTCTATTTTTCATTCGTTGCCTGGAATAATTGCGTTACACGGAGTTATGCAGCTGATTTGTAAAATACGATTATCTCGAAAACTGTTAAGTTTTAAAGTTATTAACAAGTACACCTTTTTTTATTGAAATATCGTATCTTTCATATTTTATCAGAAAAATATTGTTAAGTCGAAGAGCAAAAAAGTTAAGCGCAAATTTATGTCAAATATGTGGCATATGTGGCGTCCTTTATGAGATACATCAAAATTATGCATCAAATTATAATTCCTCATACTCAAAACCTCTACTTATAATTTCTTGTAAATAAATCTCCATAAACATGAAAGTTATGGCGAAAAATTAAATTTTAAATTTCAACTTTACGACCCTGTATCTTTCTTATTATAAACATTTTACTAAAGTAAGTTCGGTTAAATCGTAATATTTTAGAGTGTAGAATCTACTGTTTCTTTTTGTACAATTACTTAAGGACCACCCTGTATACAATAAAAAAAGAATAGCTATATTTTTTAGTCTGGTAACTTTAGTTGATGATATCTTTAATATTTTTACATATTATGTCCGAAATTAAGTCAATAAATATGAAATTTATTTATTTTAAACTATATACTTAAATATTAAAGCTGTGGAAATTTTATTGAATTTAAAAATGATGTAATTATATAAAATAATGTATTTGAAAACCATTTGTTGCTGCTAAATATGAATTTTCTTTTCGGGCTGAGATGGGAAACTCATGTTCGATGGGTCCTTATCCAGAACCCAACAGTGTTGGACCCCACCTCAAACCCACCTCAAAACTCGCCGTTACCCTCGCCTCGGAATCACTACCCTAGCATACTTCAAGACGGGCGGCGTGCTAAATATGAATTAATTCTCGTATTTACAACAGGTAAGCATTAGGTTATTTGGGGTTGAAATTTTTAGCATTTTTACTGTTTCTAGTTGTTTCCACAAAAAAAATTTATTTTCGTAATTATTATAGTGTTTTAGACCCCTCATAAAACTTATATGAAAATCGGAGGGTTACAAAATTATACATTTTTTCCTTATTGAGTTTCAACTACTTGTTTCGCTATGGTGATTAATTTGGTTTCTTTTTAATACATCTTGTTCTGATATTTTTTTAAGTTTTTTTACAAATTAAATTGACTTTAATCAACTTTTTCGTTCTTCTTTTTACCTCTAAAATTATATTTTTCAACTCAGACTGTTTTTAATCATATATATTTTGTATGTTCCTTGTGGTGTATTCATTAAATTTTGTTAATTTATTTGAGAAATTAAACTACAATCCTTTTTTTATGTTTTTTTTTCTTTCAAAGCATGGATAGCGTTCCAACTACCGTTATCAAAAACAATTTAGACTTTTAATGTTTTGGTCTCTATTTGACACTTCGGAAGAATTTAAGACTTAGACAATCATTAATATTTTGAAGTTAGCATAACGTGTTAAATCTATGTTAAATTGGTAGGGATGTACTCTGTGGCGCAAGCTCCTATTTGAATTTTTATGTATACTTTGATTAGACATAAAAAAGGATTGTGATTTAATTTCCCATATAAAATAATAAAATTATACTTATATATTTTACTTATTTGGTAATTTTTCTTTGCAACTTCTGGTTTTACATTAAATAAATAACCATTGAATTATTGTGTTTCTTTTGATACTCTTAGTTCGAATTTCTAAAACTCCTCGTTCTCCTCTGCCATTTTTAATTGACGTTTTTACTGTTCGGATTAAGCTAGGATTAGCAATTTCTGGGTAGACCATATTAGCAACATAATAATTTTAAACAAAATAGGGAAAACTTTAAATACTTAGGACACATTCTTAGAAACCAGAAGTATACCTTAGTATAGGTTATCCTTGTGATAAAAGATACCAACTAACTTGACGTTAATTAGTTTGCTTAAACAGTAATTTAGACTTAAACCTATAAAATGGTCAAAACACTCTAAAAAGTTACCCATGACACAAATAACAGGGGTTGTTCAGGTAGAGCACCCCCTTCTACTGATGATAACGATAGTTTTACAGTAGAAAAAATTGACCTTTAGGTACCCTACGTCAATAACAGCGAACAGTTGTAAACACAAACTTTATATACCTCACTCTTTTCTACTGCATACATGAAACAATTATGTACAGTACATTCATACTTATTCCGTTCTCACTTCTTAAGGCCAATAAACGACCCTTTTGTCCCGTATTGTCGGCCGACGCTTTAGCCTGCTATACATTTTGAACGGAACAGGGTGGAACTTACTTTTTTTATAGATGTTTGCACATTTGTACATATTTTTAGACAATTTATATCTATCTATCAATATTTCAATTGCTTCTCAATGTAAAAGTAAAAAGTCCACTCCGGCCCTGCCGGCCGGTAGGAAGATTTATTGGAGGCAATATAATCGAAGTCCTTAAGTCAGAACGGTATAAGTATGAATGTACTTTAAATTTGCATATCAACAAATGACACGTTTTTTTCAACTCTAATTATGACCTTCGAATGTTGGAAAGAGATAGCGCAAAAAACGTTTAAATGGTCTCTATTCATAAGAATTTATTTTGACCTCTTATGACAACTGTCATTATATTTATATATACTATATATAAAGCCTTTTATCATTGGCATTAAAATAAATTTTATTAAATCGATTTTTTTTTTAAAACTCTTGTTATTTTTATTTTATAGTAAATACAAAATTTCCTTCTTTGCATTTAATAAGTATTTTTAACATAACCTTACTTTTTAGTAGGTCGCTAAACTTTCATGTAAAGGAAACATTTAGCGTAGATTTTAAAAGTCAACTTAAACTATCTGGAATTGGGCTTTAGAGCAATGTACACCTAAAATATACGTTTGTAGGCACGACGTCAGGGTAAAAGACAATTTTTCTACTTTATAAGGATTAACCTCCAAAAACCTCAACTTTTCCACTAAGAAGTTACTGACAGGTTATTAGTTTGAAACTTTTATGTAAAATTGAAGCGTTTTATTGAATTTACTATGTCCGTGTTAAAATTGTTTATAAATGGACCATTTATACTAAATTAATAGTGGACCTATTATGTAGCTCCGCATTTTTACAAAAAACAATGCTGACGATGAATAAAGCATTACAATATTGATGATTTCTCCCATAGCAATTTAACGATACGTCATGAGATATATATGTATATCATATCATTCTAAGAGTTTTCAACCGTGAAATTGTATTTTAAAGCAAAACGCTTCAATATTTCGTATTTATGTACCGTTTCGTGACTTAATGTTCAATGTACTGTGTTATTCATGAATATTCTTGAATATTTTTGTTTAAATTATGAATTGTGTTTGTTGTAAAGAAATAATTTAATACGTAATATCTGCTGCAGTTTTAACCAAAATATCTATTATGCTTTGATAATAGCGTTGGTATTAAAAGTAATCAAGAGAAAATTATAATTCATGGGTCAGTTGGTCGAGCCCAATATTGCAACTTTACGAAAGTGTTCTTTTCCGCATGGACGAACAATGGCCAAGTCAAAAGAGATTTCGAACCGAGGGTGTCCGGAATAAACTACCAAAAAAACCGAAAGGAAAATATTGCGGCAAAAAACATATCGAAATTTTTGCACCGTTTAACTTTTAGAACCCACAAAGTTTATTTTACAAGAAACACTTTATTCTTTCTGAATTGTAATGTTTTTAACATATTGAATTTAGACGAAAAGGTTTAATAAAACTGGAAGAAACATTTAATTAGTGAACTAGATTGGTTGAATTAGAAACTAGACATTATACTTAAAACTTGACGTTTGTAATAAAATATTATTAAAATAGTATTTGACGTACCTTCTAGGATTGCTTAAAATTATTGGCTTTAGATTTAACTACTTTCATTACCATTCTAGTCATATACCAACAATCAATCAGTCAGTGAATCAATTTAGGGTGTTATCAGAGATGGCAATTCTTGGAGCCAAGACTTCAATAATTCTCCAACAAAAGCAGTAGGTACACACATTTTTCTAGTAACTATGTTAATAATAATTTTATTTGTTTCTCATTTGTAATCGTCAGTTTCCAAAACACAATATTAATCAAGAAAGTTTATTTTATCAAGTCACTAACTTGTAAAACTGACAGCTACTTGCAAAATTTTTACAAGTTAGTAGTATTATTTACATTAGTGTGATTGGGGTAACTGAAGATGTTTTGTTGGTCTGCTTGAATCAACTATCAGCTAGATTCAGCCCTAATACTTTATGGGCAAAATGGTCTATGCTGAAAAGCTGCTTGGAAATAAAAGAAAACGCCCCAGTTCGCAGGTTTGTTTTACTTAAAAAAATTATTGAAAAATATGACGTTTAGTTGTCATTTGCAGATTTCAAAAGGTAATTATTGAGATTTTTTTGGAATTTTTTAAACCTTTTTACAAATGAGAAATAAATAAAATATAAAACAATACACGCAGGGTAAGGGGTTTTACTGGCTCAAGGAAGTAACTGACTCGCCTGTGGCTCGTCAGTTATATCCTCCATTCGCCAGTAAAAACCCTCTTACCTTCGTAGTAATGTTATATACTATAACATAATACACAGGATAATTAGAAAAAGCCACAAACAATTAAAATAGTACATTTATGTTGTGAACATAAATAAATATTACGTGAAATAAAGGAATACAATTTATATTCTAAGAAACACAATACATCGCCATCTATTAGATATAGTTGCAACCCAGATGTCAAAGGAAATTAAAAAAACTACAGAAGTAATTGCACTGCGCTAATTGCACTCGGAAACCATCAAGTCGTAATAACGATATATTTGAAACTGTGTCTCTGAGCGTCAGTAAACAGAGCAAATAAATGTCAGATGTACTTCAAAAATAAAACAAAATGTCGCGTTTTGGTGAGTACTCCATAGAATCTATATAATAACTGTAAATACACGTGAACCAAAATATTACAGACAATATAGATGGCGACAGTGGATTTTCTTTATTCGTGAAACATTACAATGTTTTACATTCGTGCAAAAAAATGACCAGATCATTTTGCAGTCGAGCGTGATATCTTATACAAATTGCATTCGGTTATTTTTATATTTTGGTAAAAAAGCCCGATTCCGAAGGACGGGATATCACGCATTCTTGCAAAATTATCGAAAATTTCTCTGCAATCGAGCAATTACAATCGATAATTATTCTATCCAGTAAGTTACACCAAATTACGGGTACATGTATAATTTGATTGACATTGGTTCAGTACTTTTGGAGATTATTGGCAATATAAATTTTTTAAGATAAAACAATAATGGATTCTGTATAGTTATTATTAAGTTAAGAAAATTAACTTGGCATCCACTTGGGACCCACTTAGTACTAAGCGGTTTACAGTTACGGGCTCAATATGTTCGTCTTATTATTTCTAACCAAATTTTTTGAATGTTGATTAATATTTTCATATAGAAAGTATTGTTTTTAATTATACTAAATTAATGAATTGTTTTTTAATGAAATAAGAATGCTTAAGATGTAATTATTAAAGTAAAATGATTGTGGGTAGTTACCAAATCAAATAAATATCAAGTGAAAGTAATTTCCGTAATTAAATTGATTGTACTAACCCTTACTTTTTGGAAGTCCATCTTATTAAGAATAATAAAAAACTCTTCGTTTTAACAAAACTTCCAATACAGCCGTTTCGCTAGACTTAACATCGTCATATTGACATATTGAAGTCACATTTTGTTTGTTTGTAGCTAGGTACCTGATGTTTATTAGGTAGTTATAAGGCTAGACCAAGTATGGAAGTAATAAGACATAACAATATTAAAGCCTAGATGTTATAAGCCCTAAGGGATTATCCTGGATGTACTTCCCTCTAAGATCAGTATAACTGTGCAATGATATAGAAAAACCAGGAAAAAACTATATCATGCTGATCTTTACAATAACTTAATATATTTGTGTTACAATTACGTCTTATCTATGTATAAAATAAAGACTCAATCAAAGCATACACTTTAAAAGTTGAGAACTTCCCAGATTTATTTGTTCATTAACAACTTTAAATTGTGGATCTGCTAGATGTCTTTTTATTTATTTTAAAATCAGACTAAGTTATGATTCATTATAATGTTTACACATGTTATAAATACCTTTTGAATAATAGTAAGTTGTATGTTATTTTTATGTTTCTTTATATGCGAGTTTTTAATATAAAAGTTAATATAAATAAACAGTTTTAGTAGGTTTTGTCAGAGTTGTACATTGTAAAAATCTTTTTACTTAAAATCACATAATACTTTGATATTCAGTCAAAGCTAGCGGCCACATTTATTATTTATTTATTTAAAAAATTGCTTTTTTAACCTTAATGACAGCCGTTTCGCTGGACTTAGCATCGTCAGATTGACATATTGAAGTTACATTTTGTTTGTTTGTAGCTAGGTACCTGATGTTTATTAGGTAGTTATAAGGCTAGACCAAGTATGGAAGTAATAAGACATGACAATATTAAAGCTTAGATGTTATAAGCCCTAAGGGATTATCCTGGATGTACTTCACTCTAAGATCAGTATAACTGTGCAATGATATAGAAAAACCAGGAAAAAACTATATCATGCTGATCTTTACAATAACTTAATTTATTTGTGTTACAATTACGTCTTATCTATGTATAAAATGAAGACTCAATCAAAGCAAACACTTTAAAAGTGGAGAACTTCCGATACTGAAAGCACTCCAAAAATTGCTGAAATAAAGGTGTTTAACTGGTGGACAAAGGCTATTTATGTTAACTGGTAGTAGCATAAGTTTTTTCAAATTATTCACTCTCCATTTTTTTCCTCCCATAATAATATGTGACCCTATAAAATCCTATTGAATTTGAACTTCTGTTCTTTTACAATCTCTAAAAATCAGACTAAGTTATGATTCATTATAATGTTTACACATGTTATAAATACCTTTTGAATAATAGTAAGTTGTATGTTATTTTTATGTTTCTTTATATGCGAGTTTTAAATATAAAAGTTAATATAAATAAATAAAATAAAGTTAATATAAATAAACAGTTTTAGTAGGTTTTGTCCGAGTTGTACATTGTACAAACTTTTTTACTTAAAATCACATAATACTTTGATATTCAGTCAAAGCTAGCGGCCACATTTTCTGGAGACAGAAATAAAATTATAATATGATTGGTTGAACTAATACGTATTTACACTTAACAAATAACAAATTATTAAATGAAACGTGGCACCATTTCGACGTAAAAATTAACAAAAAAAATAAATAGATGTACCTACATACTACAAATTTGACCTTGATGTCACATTTCAAGAGTTTTCAAAATTAGTGTAAATCATAAATTGAAATCGTGTTGACATCTGACTAAAAGTCAATGTTTACTTGCAACAAAACAGTTGAATTTCAAGATTTTATCAAGAGGCAGAATTTAAAAGGGGCGCCATCTACGTTACACGAAAGCAAAGTTTTATGTAAACATCATATTCATGTCGAAATGATGCAGATTTACATATTATTGTTTACTTTCCTCGTTTTTATGTTGTTGTAAAACCAGTACTCAACTAAGCAAACAGAAAAATAACAGGAACGAATCGTTGCCTTTCACGTTACAGTTTTACTTGCCAACCATTGTAATAAATATTTATATCATACAACATTTATGATACATACATTGCTTTTTACAGCACGAAAACCAAGCGGGATTGCTTTACTTTGTTGGTGAAATACTGTCCGCAATACGTACATTAAACGAACATATTACTGAAAACTCAACTCTCTAATAGTTTTAAATTTTTTTAAAATATTACAGTCATGAGACTTTGTAGTACTACAAATCCAAAAATATTTCAACCAAGATTGTTAAGAGTTTTAAATTAAAAATTGCAGGATTTTAGGTCTCCAAAATACGCCAAAAATACGATTTTTAAGTGCAAGGATGTCTCTTTCTTCTGATATATAACAAGATTTGCATTTTTAAATCATGCACCGAAATACGACTGCGAATGAATTGTTCAGACTGTAACACTTATATCAAAATTTTCACCTAATCTGACCTATCACAAGCCAAAGAGAGCTGGTATTATCTCTATAGTACCAGCTGTCTTTCAATTGGTTTCAAGTTGGGTGTTTTCAACGATGTAACCAATACTATAATATAATCATGTGAGCATTATGACTTTTTTTTAATAACCACTGTTCTTTTTTAAAAGACAATATATTATATTTACTTTCATTACCACTACACAAAATAAGACCAAGCATATATCTGAAAAACTATATTTAAAAACAATGGGTTATGCCACCTTGTATATTAATTTTGATTATAGTAATTTATTTAATGAGAAATCTAATATACCTGAACAATGCCATTTCAATAATTAGACATAATGCGGTGATTATCGTATGGAGTTAAACAAAGTGGCCAACCCAAATACAACAATCGATACGTTATAATATAAGGTAAATCTCCCAATTGTTTGCACTATGCTATTGATTGGAAATTACCATGTTTTTTAATTAATAACAAATTCATTTATATATCTTGTACAAATACGTTTAACTACTTATTATTTGGCAACATTGTGTGTTGATATAAGCCGCGTTTCATAATTTATAATCATTAAAGATTGTGACTATTTTTAAATACAAAACAAAAATTAAGTGCTTCATATTACTACTAATACTAAGTATTGCTTTAATTTGTATGCGTTCCCTCCCTCCTCGTACCGTTTAAACGGTAATAAATAAAATAGTGAAATTTGAAAGAAGGAAATAAACGGACGGAGTCTTCTCAACTAGTCATAGTTGTGACCGGCAATTTTTAATGGGACATAATGGCAAGTAATATATTATTTGACAGGCATTTAAAATCTTTAGTCAACCATACTAGTTTTGTTTGGATCTGATGAATAAATTTAATAAATACCAAAATTGTATTCTTCCATTTAATAAGGATTTAAAAATCAGTTCTTATATTTAAATATACTCCATCTACTTCTTGGAATTAATGTATTCTATTGCTAATTTCTTGTCGTACTTGTTCAAATGTACCCTAAATGAATCAACAATTCGTTGTTTCAAAACATCAATACTGTCGCGTAGCGTAAACCTTCGATTTAAAGTATCTTCACAGAAGAAAATCTAATGATGTGAAGTCGGGTGATCGAAATAGTCAATCTATCGAATCTTTTCCTCTAATTCATTTAACGTCTTACTGCACCATAATAGTATGCAGAATCACCATCTTATTAATACGTTATTTTTTTCGAGTTACCGGATTCAACTGGATTGTCTTCCAGAATTTCAATAATAAACGGCTCAATTGCATTTTGTAGCATCTCCACATACACTTCATCCGTTAAGTTAACATTGACAAAAGCAGACCCAACTATGTGGTTTCCGAAAAACCTGCTTAATAATTTACTTTTTCTGGAATTTGAGTATTGTTTTCATGAAAGAATACCTCACATTTTGAGTATTAACATTTCCAATGAGGAAGAAACTACTTTCACCACTAAAACATTTATTGTACTAACCCTTACTCTGTGGAAGTCCATCTAACTAAGAATAATAAACTACTAAACATTTGAACTAAACCTTATATTAAATGCAACAACAGCTGTTTCGTTATATCCTCTTTCTGAGAACGTCCCCTCTGGCTTTAAATGTGTCTCCTTTAAGCATATACTTATAGATGATTTCTCCACCATCATTTGTTTGATTTCAGGATAGTGTGTCTTACATCCGTTACAATTCCACTGAATTATATTAATTGGATGGTCGAAAATGGACATGACATTATATGTTTTTGGCAGAGATTCCTTTAAAAATTAATAAAATATATGTAAATAAAACGTAAAGTATAAATAAACCCAATATATAGACACAAAGTTTTATTTTAACGTATTGGAAGCTACTAGTTTTGGCCTATCTGTGGGCCATCATCAGGCTAAAAATTAGGCAAAGACTAAGCAACCTTTAAAACTAATAAATTTAAAAAATAAAACATCCTCAGTGCTGGCATGATGTTATACGATGGAATAGAACGTAGTGTTTTTGAAAGAGAGTGAAAATTAATATACTACTAAAAAGAGAAACTAGGTCACAAAAATCTTGGCATGTTTATTATGAATACCAAAATTAGTAATAAAAGGAATGGAGGAGCAAATGACTTTAAGTAACGGAATTGTGTTACATGAAGATTTAATATATTGGGATGGTTTGATATTGTTAATTTTTGTTTTAGTTTATAATTTTGTTTTAGTTTATAATTTTTTTTTATTTATTAATTGTTAATTATATTCTTAAATGAAATTTTTAAATTATTTACTGATGTATGCTTTAATTTTAAAAGAACGCCCTATTAAAAATATGCTAGCTCGATAATTTTGATTTATTTAGAGACTCGACTCTTTATCTTGAGTAGAATTCAAGTAAAACTCAATTGAACTACTCTGTAAATTATCCAATTATAATTAAGGATTTAATTTAATACATGAATTTTATAAACTATTAATTTTATCCAAAGATTTATTACATGAAATTTACTACCTAATATAGTAGAAATACCTAGTAAAATTTTTAATAAGTGCTAATACTTGTCCATGATTTAATTTTAATTATTCTAAATAATGCGCAAACAAAAACAAAATGTTTTTTATGAACGTACCTCAATTAACTGTCCTTTTGTTGGTAACGATCTCGACGCTGCTTCCCGCTAGTCCAGCAATCCACCATACACCCGCTTTCCAGTATTATAGGATAGGCATGATGTCCACAAGGATAAAAGAAATCTTATCAATCTAACCACAATTCAGATTGAAGTTGATGGATCACACTATTTAGTTAGTACTTTGACTACATTTAATTACTGTGATTCTAATATTTTTCTAAATCACGTGAATAAATTCAACTTTTTGTTAAAAGTGAGGTTATGATGTCAGATTTTATTGCATCTAAGACGTCGGTATCATTTTCAATTGCGAATAAGAGCGCGAAAGCCAAAATTCACGGCCCTTTATACCTTTTCCCTAATTATGACACTAATGACATTAAATTAGCAATCAATTGTTTCAATTTGCAAAATTTAAACTAAATTTACATAAAATGATAAAAATTTTGAATATTTGAATGTTTCTTTGATAATATAAAGAACATCCGTATTCTTACATTAAATTATTTTTTGATTAGTTTTTCCATATAAAATTGGTGTTTTAAGTCTGATAATTTTGGCAGTTCCAACTCCTTGTATTTGTGCAAATTTGAGCAAATAACATAAAATGGATATTAATTGGTGCATAAATCTTTAACTGTGAGATCCTAATTTGCGACCTCTTGTTTTTATTTTGGCCCATTATAGTTTGCGCATATTATCGGAGGTTGACATGAATTACCAGTATGCAAAGGCTGACCACATATACAAATTTGTTCTTTTGTGCATGATATTGAAGTATGTCAGAAAAGTTAAAAGCGAAAACATCTCAGTGAATAGGGAATAAATAGACGGACATAAAGTTTTTAAAAAGCTACTTTAAATTATTTTAGGAGTTTTGTTGTATTTAAAGTCAAAATATGATTTGGGGTATCTTTAAGTTCTCCGTCACGCTTCGATTTAATTTGACTGAAATTTTACCTTGGTATTTGGTTTCGTTCGGTATTTCTGTTTCCGTAAAATATAATAAATCTCTACCATATATTCGAGGATGTCAACTCAATACCTCGTATATACGGATTCTGACAATTTTTAGTGTGCAATACTACGTATCTTACCTATTATAGTCAATTGACTGCTTTAATAATTTTGGTCTAATTAATTCATATCTACTTTTTTTATGTATTGCCATCAATTAAAATTAAAAATACCTCTCTTTAACAGAAACTGTATTTCATTTTTTTAACCTCCTCGAATATAGCTACTTTGCAGATACGAGGTATTGAATTAACACCCTCGACTTGAAATAGTTCAGTATATAGTGTGGAATAACTTCAACATCAAAATTTTAATAAGTAGGCCTTCTTTAACTTTCTGTACTTTCTTAATTATTGTTGTTCAATAACAGTTACAGACCAAGCTCCACTATATCTAACCGGGGTTGGGTTTTGATTAATGGTTTGATTCATAATTCACCCCACGAGTCTGGAAGGAATAAACGTCGACGATGATAGTGCTCCATATCATAGTCAGGCTATTTATAGGTGAGGGGCGCCAGGTACTCATAAGGAATCGTTAACCACCAACTCCAGATGGCCATTCATCTATCAGCACAATTTCTTACAACTTAAGATTCCGGATTTTTTCTAAGGTTTACCCCTCAAAGTTAGAGAAGAAGGTGGTGGTGTTAGTGTGTGATTAGGCATTATAGGATTGGAGATGGAAATAGAGAAGACAGCTGCTCCAAATAGTCGTCTTTTACGACAGGTAGATTCCGTGGGCATATTCTGCAACCCGTTAGTTACCCACACGGTTTTTTCATTGATAGTGCCAATAATTGGCAAAGAACATGCAATAATTAGAAATATCTTTTTTTTTTAAATTGGACCAAATACATATCATACAAATTTTTTACAATATTTTCTGTTATTTGAACCTAATATATTAAAATTTTTACCATTTTATTTTATTTCCAATATTCTACTCAACTGGGAATTCTACCCTAAGTGTGATGTGGTAGTTTTATAAGTTCATTTTTGTTAATATTTGATTATGTTAAAATAGTAGTGACTTAATCGTTTCTAATTTTAAATCTCTCTATAAACTATAAAAAACTGTTATTTAAGATTATACGTTTGTTCCAATTTTGTTTTCTGTGTAAAAAGATTTTTCTTTGATTTCAAAAATACTTAAGTTTCCCCATTTGATCCCAATCTCTTTCTTTGTAATCAGTCAGGAGTCGCTGGGGGGCAGATTTAGAGAATACAATAGGGGCGGAAGCAATTTAATGTGCGATTCATGTACTTTTATCATCTTTGCTAACTTGTTACACAGTGAATTCATTGTTTTCTTAAAAAAACATTTGTTTCCTCCTGATTGATAACGGTCTTTTTTCTTTTAAGCTTATCAATGACGCTAAACAGAGCCACGAAAAATCTTGAAAAAAGAGAAAACTTCGAAACGAAGGAATATACACTGCAATTTATTGTGGTAACCTTTACTTTGTGGAAGTCCATCTTACTTTAATATGTCAATCTGACGATGTTAGTTTTTAGCGAAACAGCTTTAATTGCATTTTAAAACGTATTTTTCGAATAAATAGTGGAAGTTGAGTTCAACGGTTCAGTTATTTATTGTTCTTAATATACACTGCATTAATAATTGATAAATATTTAAGCTTAAATGATACAACCAACTAAAATATAGAACATATTATAAGAAATATTTAGAAAATGAAAATTTTAATAGTTTTAATAGGAATTTTAAGTTTCTAAAGATGAAACACGTAAGGCAAGAAACGAAGGTTTTATTTTTATTATGATTATTACCTCTCTGGGATATAGTACTTAAATAATAAATAGGCAGATTGATTCCCTTGGCTATAATTGATCGTATAATAATTTTTTAAACTTTAACTATTTAAAGCCTTATTTTAATCTGTGCTAAAACTTAACTTTCTTTATATTATGATAATGTCTTAGTTTAATTTTAGTTTTAATACTTTTAATATCTTAGTTTAAGGTAATATCTTAAGAAATATGCAAAATTTTCAACAGGCTGTTATTCTATGCAAACTTTTCTGCTCCAGTTTGTAATGGAAACCCTTTTTTAAAACGGATCTCTACTTTTATTAAAGATACTTGTTAACTAAAGTTTAAAAGCACAAATTAATTTAAATATTCCGGATTTGATCATGTACAAAAATGTTTTTTATGGTACTAACCCTTACTGTGTGAAAGTTCATCTTATTCAGAACAATAAACAACTAAAAGTTTGAATTAACTTCCACTATTTATTCTATAAATACTTTAAATGCAATGACAGCCGTTTCGCTATCGGAATAGCATCGTCAGATTGACATATTGAAGTTACATTTTGTTTGTTTGTAACTAGGTACTTGATGTTGATAAGTAGTTAAGGCTAGACCAAGTAAGGAAGTAATAAGACATAACAATATTAAAGCCTAGATGTTATTAGCCCTAAGGGATTATCCTGGATGTATTTCCCTCTAAGATCAGTATAACTGTGCAATGATATAGAAAAACCAGGAAAAAACTATATCCTGCTGATCTTTACAATAACTTAATATATTTGTGTTGTAATTACGTCTTATCTATGTATAAAATGAAGACTCAATCAAAGTAAACAGTTTAATAGTGGTGAACTTCCAAGATTTATTTGTTCATTAACTACTTTATATTGTTGATCTGCTAGATGTCTTTTGATTTCAAGTTCTTCGAGGAAATCTAAATTTTGTTTTTTATCACAGGTGTGTAATATTTGAATGTCATTGGTGTGTATGAGTGAATGTGGATGTTCAAGAACATGTTTTGCATAGTTTGACTTATCTGGTTGTTGTAATCTATATGCTCTTAAATGTTCATTGAATCTTATTTCAAAATTTCTTTGTGTTTGACCTATATATACAGCATTACATTTTGGACAATTAATTTTGTAAACACCAGATTTTTTTAATTTAGGTAATTTTGTTTTTACATTTAACAATTTTGTACCAACATTATTGTGTGATTTGAATGAAATTATTGCAGATGTTGCCGAAGATATTATTTTTGAAATTGTATTAGAAATATTTCCACAATATGTAATACTTTTATAACTTTTAATTTCTTTAGGGTGTTGAGGGAATATTAGTTGTAGTGACACTTTCTGTTCTTTCTTATTAATTAATTTATTTATCAAATGAATTGGATAGCCATTAGATATTGCTATTTGTTTTATAATCTCAATTTCTTTATTAAAATTATTTTTGTTCATTGGAATTGAAAATGCTCTATGTATCATAGAATTATAAGCTGCTAATTTATGTGATATAGGATGATTTGAATGATATGGTATGGTTACATCTGTTTGTGTTGGTTTTCTGTATATTGAATAGTTTAATGAATTATTAACTTTTTCAATTCTCAAATCTAGAAAATTAATTGAATTATTTTCTTCAACTTCTAAGGTGAAATTAATTTTAGGATGTAAGGTATTAATATAATTAAAAAAATATATCTAATTGTCGTTCGCTACCTACAAAACCTGCTAACACATCATCAACATATCTATACCAAAATACAATATTGTTTTTATAACTAGAATTAAAGATTTTGCTTTCTAAATTATCCATAAAAATATTTGCTAAAATTGGAGAAATGGGACTTCCCATTGGAAGACCTTCATTTTGAATATATACTTTCTTATCAAAAGTAAAATAATTTTGGCTAATGCATACATTAAATAGGTCAATTATATCTGATATTATACCTGGATGGATATTTCTTTCATCTAATAACTTTTTAACTAGAACTATACATTCTTTAGGAGGTATTTTAGAGAACATATTAGTTACATCAAACGATACTAATTTAGTATTATTTTGTAAATTACATTTATTTAATTTATTTATCAAATCGGTAATTATTTAGAACAGCTACTTCTGGCCAATTTCCGTAATTTTTACAAAAATACTTTAATTATGGTCTACAAATAGTGAATTGAGTATTCATTTAGTGCGCTCAAGCATATTTTTTTTAAAATTAATTTTTAAAGTTGGAACTACTTTTTGATCGCGCTGCCATTTTTAACAGTATGGCGTCTGAAAATCGTATGCAAATAGTAATACGCGACAAATAACAAACAAAACAAATTATTTTGATATGCATTACATTTTAAATTTTACCGAAAAAACATTAAAAAATTAATCTTATAATATAAATATACTCTCACAACTTACTTTTAACAGGCGGACTTTCCTAAAAAGATGTATCGACACCTATCCACTTATCACTACACTGTTTACATTCTGTTTTATTTAATTAAAATCTGCACCACACAATATTTATATAATTAAATATAGGTACTCTCTGAAAAACTAAATATACAATAATTATAACTCGTAATCATCTTAACAAAATGTTCTATTTAACAACAAAATTTATTCTGCAATACACAATACTAAAATCAACTTTTTAACAGCGCTATCTGCTGTTCCGAACATAACTTGCGTTATGTCATGTAGGTACCAGCGTTGCCACATCTCTAAATAAAACCTAAATATTACCATCATATTTTTTAACATTATAAATATATAAAAATATTGAAAATAAAATGTGAAATGTAAAGAGAATATTACTAACCAAATCAAATTGGTCTTTTTGCATTTTATAAAAGATAAAACAAAGATAAACAAACACGCAAAATTCAGTGGCGGGTGGCGATGCTATCCTAATCCAACCTAACCTAACCAAACTTAACCAAACCAGACTTAACTAAACCTAACCAGAACTAACCAAACCTAACCAAACCAAATCTAACCTAACCTAACCTAACCAAACCTAACCTAACCAAACCTAACCTAACCAAACTTAACCTAACCTAACCTAACCTAACCTAACCTAACCTAACCTAACCTAACCAAACCTAACCTAACCTAACCTAACCTAACCTAACCAGACCTAATCAAACCTAACCAAACCTAACCAAACCTAACCTAACCTAACCTAACCTAACCTAACCTAACCTAACCCAACCTAACCTAACCTAACCTAACCTAACCTAACCAAACCTAACCTAACCTAACCTAACCTAACCTAACCTATCCTAACCTAACCTAACCTAACCAAACTTAACCAAACTTAACCAAACTTAACCAAACCAAACCAAACCAAATCAAACCAAACCAGACCTAACCAGACCTAACCAGACCTAACCTAACCTAACCTAACCTAACCTAACCTAACCTAACCTAACCTAACCTAACCTAACCTAACCTAACCTAACCTAACCTAACCTAACCTAACCTAACCTAACCTAACCAAACCTAACCTAACCAAACCTAACCAAACCAATCCTAACCTAACCAAACCTAACCAAACCAAACCTAACCAGACCTAACCAATCCCAACCTAACCACACTTAACCAAACCAAACTTAACTAAACCTAACCAGAACTAACCAAACCTCACCAAACCAAATCTAACCTAACCTAACCTAACCAAACCAAACCAGACCTAATCAAACCTAACCTAACCTAACCAAACCAAACCAGACCTAATCAAACCTAACCTAACCAAACCAAACCAGACCTAATCAAAGGTCTTGGTTAGACCATAACCGGGTTAGGTTTGGTTAGGTTAGGTTAGGTTTGGTTAGGTTAGGTTAGGTTAAGTTTGGTTAGGTTAGGTTAGGTTAGGTTAAGTTTGGTTAGGTTTGGTTTGGTTAGGTTTGGTTTGGTTAGGTTTGGTTTGGTTAGGTTTGGTTAGGTTAGGTTAGGTTAGGTTAGGTTAGGTTAGGTTAGGTTAGGTTAGGTTTGGTTAGGTTAGGTTAGGTTAAGTTTGGTTAGGTTAGGTTAGGTTAAGTTTGGTTAGGTTTGGTTCGGTTTAGTTAGGTTTGGTTAGGTTAGGTTAGGTATGGTTAGGTTAGGTTAGGTTAGGTTAGGTCTGGTTAGGTTTGGTTAGGTTTGGTTTGGTTTGGTTGGGTTAGGTTAGGTTAGGTTTAGTTAGGTCTGGTTTAGTTTGGTTAGGTTGGATTAGGATAGCATCGCCACCCGTCACTGAATTTTGCGTGTTTGTTTATCTTTGTTTTATCTTTTATAAAATGCAAAAAGACCAATTTTATTTGGTTAGTAATATTCTCTCTACATTTCACATTTTATTTTGAATATTTTTATATATTTATAATGTAAAAAAATTTGATGGTAATATTTAGGTTTTATTTAGAGATGTGGCAACGCTGGTACCTACATGACATAACGCAAGTTATGTTCGGAACAGCAGATAGCGCTGTTAAAAAGTTGATTTTAGTATTGTGTATTGCAGAATAAATTTTGTTGTTAAATAGAACATTTTGTTAAGATGATTACGAGTTATAATTATTGTATATTTAGTTTTTCAGAGAGTACCTATATTTAATTATATAAATATTGTGTGGTGCAGATTTTAATTAAATAAAATACAGAATGTGAATAGTGTAATGATGAGTGTCGATACATCTTTTTAGGAAAGCCATTTTTAAAAGTAAGTCATGAGAGTATATTTATATATCATAAGATTTCTATTTTAATGTTTTTTCGGTCAAATTTATAATGTAATATATATCAAAATAATTTATTTTCTTTGTTATTTGTCGCGTATTACTATTTGCATACGATTTGCAGACGCCATACTGCTAAAAATGGCTTCGCGATCAAAAAATAGTTCCAACTTTAAAAATTAATTTTGAAAAAAATATGCTTGAGCGCACTAAATAAATACTCAATTCGTTGTTTTTAACTATTAATTAAACAATTTTTATAAAAATTTTGAAGATAGGCTAGAAGTAGCTGTTCTAAATAATTACCATCAAATCTAACGAATTTTGTACTGAATATTTAGATGTGTAACCATAATTATTTAGAATAGTATTTAATTTTTTAGCTACCTTAGTATTAGGAGTGTTAACATACGAAACTACAGGTCTAATCGGTTTTGACTCTTTATGTAATTTAATAGTTCCATATAATTCTGGACATTGGGGATTTTTATTAATTAGGTATTTTTTGTCATAGTCATTAAATATATAATTTGAATTATTTACATGTTCTTTTATTTGGTTGGAAAATTTTTGAGTTGGATCGTTTTTTAGAATTTTGACATTACTTGACATTATGAAATCATTCACTTTAGATTTATAATCTTCTTTTTTTAAAATTACTGTTGAGTTACCTTTATCTGATTTTGTAATGATTAGGTTATTTTGATCTACTTTATTTTTGATTGATTTTAAAGCTAAAATGTCATTTTTAATAATTTGACTTTGACTTTTGAATTTATCTGGTTTAATGTCTCTAATAAGATTTGCTATTTGCATTTTTTCATAAATAAAATTATTTGAATTAGTTCTTAAAGCTATTTCAGAATCTGTGGCTAAAATTTCTTTTATATTATTAGTAAATTTGGGTGGTATGCAATATTTTAAACCCTTATCTAAAAACTTATTTTCATTATTTGAAAAAATTGTGTCTGATAAATTTACAAACCGAGGAGCAAAATGTATTGGTACGTGAGTATTTACTGTGTTATTATGTTGTGTAAATTGTGTTTTAGTGTGTTGTGAATTCATTAATTTTTCTAATTTACCTATCTGTTTTTGATATTTATCGTGTTTCAAAATACTGACCTGTTCTCTAATTTTATCATCTAAGCAGTCAAATTCTACTGAATGCATTGCAAACGTTAATTCTGAATGAACAGTTTTAATGTAAATGTCTAGAGCATCTCTTATTTTAAACCACTTTCTACTTTCCTCTTTAATCCACATTTGTTGGGCCTTTTTAATTACTTTTTGTGCTTCCTTTGATTGAGTTTTACATTTTATATTTACATATTTTTGTATTTCATTTTTCTTGAGACATTCTTGGTTAAACCAGATGTTTTGGGATGCCTTACACCTTTTCTCATGTAACTTCTTATACAATCGGGTTAATTCTTCTCTCGAAGATGACTTAATGAAATTTATGGTACTAACCCTTACTGTGTGAAAGTTCATCTTATTCAGAACAATAAACAACTAAAAGGTTGAATTAACTTCCACTATTTATTCTATAAATACTTTAAATGCAATGACAGCCGTTTCGCTATCGGAATAGCATCGTCAGATTGACATATTGAAGTTACATTTTGTTTGTTTGTAACTAGGTACTTGATGTTGATAAGTAGTTAAGGCTAGACCAAGTAAGGAAGTAATAAGACATAACAATATTAAAGCCTAGATGTTATTAGCCCTAAGGGATTATCCTGGATGTATTTCCCTCTAAGATCAGTATAACTGTGCAATGATATAGAAAAACCAGGAAAAAACTATATCCTGCTGATCTTTACAATAACTTAATATATTTTTGTTGTAATTACGTCTTATCTATGTATAAAATGAAGACTCAATCAAAGTAAACAGTTTAATAGTGGTGAACTTCCAAGATTTATTTGTTCATTAACTACTTTATATTGTTGATCTGCTAGATGTCTTTTGATTTCAAGTTCTTCGAGGAAATCTAAATTTTGTTTTTTATCGCAGGTGTGTAATATTTGAATGTCATTGGTGTGTATGAGTGAATGTGGATGTTCAAGAACATGTTTTGCATAGTTTGTATAAGAAGTTACATGAGAAAAGGTGTAAGGCATCCCAAAACATCTGGTTTAACCAAGAATGTCTCAAGAAAAATGTAATACCAAAATATGTAAATATAAAATGTAAAACTCAATCAAAGGAAGCACAAAAAGTAATTAAAAAGGCCCAACAAATGTGGATTAAAGAGGAAAGTAGAAAGTGGTTTAAAATAAGAGATGCTCTAGACATTTACATTAAAACTGTTCATTCAGAATTAACGTTTGCAATGCATTCAGTAGAATTTGACTGCTTAGATGATAAAATTAGAGAACAGGTCAGTATTTTGAAACACGATAAATATCAAAAACAGATAGGTAAATTAGAAAAATTAATGAATTCACAACACACTAAAACACAATTTACACAACATAATAACACAGTAAATACTCACGTACCAATACATTTTGCTCCTCGGTTTGTAAATTTATCAGACACAATTTTTTCAAAAAATGAAAATAAGTTTTTAGATAAGGGTTTAAAATATTGCATACCACCCAAATTTACAAATAATATAAAAAAAATTTTAGCCACAGATTCTGAAATAGCTTTAAGAACTAATTCAAATAATTTTATTTATGAAAAAATGCAAATAGCAAATCTTATTAGAGACATTAAACCAGATAAATTCAAAAGTCAAAGTCAAATTATTAAAAATGACATTTTAGCTTTAAAATCAATCAAAAATAAAGTAGATCAAAATAACCTAATCATTACAAAATCAGATAAAGGTAACTCAACAGTAATTTTAAAAAAAGAAGATTATAAATCTAAAGTGAATGATTTCATAATGTCAAGTAATGTCAAAATTCTAAAAAACGATCCAACTCAAAAATTTTCCAACCAAATAAAAGAACATGTAAATAATTCAAATTATATATTTAATGACTATGATAAAAAATACCGGTAATTATTTAGAACAGCTACTTCTGGCCTATCTTCAAAATTTTTATAAAAATTGTTTAATTAAGAGTTAAAAACAACGAGTTGAGTATTTATTTAGTGCGCTCGAGCATATTTTTTTCAAAATTAATTTTTAAAGTTGGAACTATTTTTTAATCGCGCTGCCATTTTTAGCAGTATGGCGTCTGAAAATCGTATGCAAATAGTAATACGCGACAAACTTACTTTTAAAAATGGCTTTCCTAAAAAGATGTATCGACATTCATCATTACACTATTCACATTCTGTATTTTATTTAATTAAAATCTGCACCACACAATATTTATATAACTAAATATAGGTACTCTCTGAAAAACTAAATATACAATAATTATAACTCGTAATCATCTTAACAAAATGTTCTATTTAACAACAATATTTATTCTGCAATACACAATACTAAAATCAACTTTTTAACAGCGCTATCTGCTGTTCCGAACATAACTTGCGTTATGTCATGTAGGTACCAGCGTTGCCACATCTCTAAATAAAACCTAAATATTACCATCATATTTTTTTACATTATAAACATATAAAAATATTGAAAATAAAATGTGAAATGTAGAGAGAATATTACTAACCAAATCAAATTGGTCTTTTTGCATTTTATGAAGGATAAAACAAAGATAAACAAACACGCAAGATTCAGTGACGGGTGGCGATGCTATCCTAATCCAACCTAACCAAACTAATCCAGACCTAACTAAACCTAACCTAACCTAACCAGACCTAACCTAACCCAACCAAACCACACCAAATCAAACCAAACCAGACCTAACCAAACCTAACCAGACCTAACCTAACCTAACCAAACCTAACTAAACTCAACCAAACCAAACCTAACCAAACTTAACCTAACCTAACCTAACCAAACTTAACCTAACCTAACCTAACCAAACTTAACTTAACCTAACCTAACCTAACCTAACCTAACCTAATCAAACCTAACCAAACCTAACCTAACCTAACCTAACCTAACCTAACCTAACCTAACCTAACCTAACCTAACCTAACCTAACCTAACCTAACCTAACCTAACCTAACCTAACCTAACCTAACCTAACCTAACCAAACCTAACCAAACCTAACCAAACCTAACCAAACCTAACCAAACCAAACCTAACCAAACTTAACCTAACCAAACCTAACCAAACCTAACTAAACCTAACCAAACCTAACTAAACCTAACCAAACCTAACCAAACTTAACCTAACCTAACCAAACTTAACCTAACCTAACCTAACCCGGTTATGGTCTAACCAAGACCTAACCCGGTTATGGTCTAACCAAGACCTTTGATTAGGTCTGGTTTGGTTTGGTTAGGTTAGGTTAGGTTAGGTTAGGTTAGGTTAGGTCTGGTTTGGTTTGGTTAGGTTAGGTTAGGTTAGGTTAGGTTAGGTTAGGTTAGGTTAGGTTAGGTTAGGTAAGATTTGGTTTGGTTAGGTTTGGTTAGTTCTGGTTAGGTTTAGTTAAGTTTGGTTAGGTTGGGATTGGTTAGGTCTGGTTAGGTTAGGTTTGGTTAGGTTAGGTTAGGTTAGGTTAGGTTAGGTTAGGTTAGGTTAGGTTAGGTTAGGTTAGGTTAGGTTAGGTTAGGTTAGGTTAGGTTAGGTTAAGTTTGGTTAGGTTTGGTTTGGTTAGGTTTAGTTAGGTTTGGTTAGGTAAGGTTAGGTATCGTTAGGTTTGGTTAGGTTTGGTTAGGTTTGGTTAGGTCTGGTTTGGTTTGGTTTGGTTTGGTTTGGTTCGGTTTGGTTTGGTTTGGTTAGGTTAGGTTAGGTTAGGTCTGGTTTGGTTTGGTTTGGTTTGGTTTGGTTTGGTTTGGTTTGGTTTGGTTTGGTTAGGTTAGGTTAGGTTAGGTTAGGTTAGGTTAGGTTAGGTTAGGTTAGGTTAGGTTAGGTTAGGTTAGGTTAGGTTAGGTTAGGTTTGGTTTGGTTAGGTTAGGTTAGGTTAGGTTTGATTAGGTCTGGTTAGGTTAGGTTAGGTTAGGTTAGGTTAGGTTAGGTTAGGTTAGGTTAGGTTAGGTCTGGTTAGGTTTGGTTAGGTCTGGTCCGGTTTGGTTTCGTTTGGTTTGGTTTGGTTTGGTTAGGTTAGGTTAGGTTAAGTTAGGTTAAGTTAGGTTAGGTTAGGTTGGTTAGGTTAGGTTAGGTTAGGTTAGGTTAGGTTAGGTTAGGTTAGGTTAGGTTAGGTTAGGTTAGGTTAGGTTAGGTTAGGTTAGGTTAGGTTAAGTTTGGTTAGGTTTGGTTAGGTTAGGTTTGGTTAGGTTAGGTTAGGTTTGGTTAGGTTTGATTAGGTCTGATTAGGTTAGGTTAGGTTTGGTTTGGTTAGGTTAGGTTAGGTTAAGTTTGGTTAGGTTAGGTTTGGTTAGGTTTGGTTAGGTTAGGTTAGGTTAGGTTAGGTTAGGTTAGGTTAGGTTAGATTTGGTTTGGTTAGGTTTGGTTAGTTCTGGTTAGGTTTAGTTAAGTTTGGTTTGGTTAAGTTTTGTTAGGTTAGGTTGGATTAGGATAGCATCGCCACCCGCTACTGAATTTTGCGTGTTTGTTTATCTTTGTTTTATCTTTTATAAAATGCAAAAAGACCAATTTGATTTGGTTAGTAATATTCTCTGTACATTTCACATTTTATTAGGTTAGGTTAGGTTAGGTTAGCTTTGGTTTGGTTAGGTTAGGTTAGGTTAAGTTTGGTTAGGTTAGGTTTGGTTAGGTTTGGTTAGGTTAGGTTAGGTTAGGTTAGGTTAGGTTAGGTTAGGTTAGATTTGGTTTGGTTAGGTTTGGTTAGTTCTGGTTTTTATATATATATATAATGTAAAAAAATATGATGGTAATATTTAGGTTTTATTTAGAGATGTGGCAACGCTGGTACCTACATGACATAACGCAAGTTATGTTCGGAACAGCAGATAGCGCTGTTAAAAAGTTGATTTTAGTATTGTGTATTGCAGAATAAATATTGTTGTTAAATAGAACATTTTGTTAAGATGATTACGAGTTATAATTATTGTATATTTAGTTTTTCAGAGAGTACCTGTATATTTAATTATATAAATATAGGTACTCTCTGAAAAACTAAATATACAATAATTATAACTCGTAATCATCTTAACAAAATGTTTTATTTAACAACTAAATTTATTCTGCAATACACAATACTAAAATCAACTTTTTAACAGCGCTATCTGCTGTTCCGAACATAACTTGCGTTATGTCATGTAGGTACCAGCGTTGCCACATCTCTAAATAAAACCTAAATATTACCATCATATTTTTTTACATTATATATATATATAAAAACCAGAACTAACCAAACCTAACCAAACCAAATCTAACCTAACCTAACCTAACCTAACCTAACCTAACCTAACCAAACCTAACCAAACCTAACCTAACCAAACTTAACCTAACCTAACCTAACCAAACCAAAGCTAACCTAACCTAACCTAACCTAATAAAATGTGAAATGTACAGAGAATATTACTAACCAAATCAAATTGGTCTTTTTGCATTTTATAAAAGATAAAACAAAGATAAACAAACACGCAAAATTCAGTAGCGGGTGGCGATGCTATCCTAATCCAACCTAACCTAACAAAACTTAACCAAACCAAACTTAACTAAACCTAACCAGAACTAACCAAACCTAACCAAACCTAACCTAACCAAACTTAACCTAACCTAACCTAACCAAACCAACTTAACCTAACCTAATCAGACCTAATCAAACCTAACCAAACCTAACCTAACCTAACCAAACCTAACCAAACCTAACCTAACCTAACCTAACCTAACCTAACCTAACCTAACCTACCCTAACCTAACCTAACCAACCTAACCTAACCTAACTTAACCTAACTTAACCTAACCTAACCTAACCAAACCAAACCAAACGAAACCAAACCAGACCAGACCTAACCAAACCTAACCAGACCTAACCAGACCTAACCTAACCTAACCTAACCTAACCTAACCTAACCTAACCTAACCTAACCTAACCTAACCAGACCTAATCAAACCTAACCTAACCTAACCTAACCTAACCAAACCAAACCTAACCTAACCTAACCTAACCTAACCTAACCTAACCTAACCTAACCTAACCTAACCTAACCTAACCTAACCTAACCTAACCTAACCTAACCTAACCTAACCTAACCTAACCTAACCTAACCAAACCAAACCAAACCAAACCAAACCAAACCAAACCAAACCAAACCAAACCAAACCAGACCTAACCTAACCAAACCAAACCAAACCAAACCAAACCAAACCAAACCAGACCTAACCAAACCTAACCAAACCTAACCAAACCTAACGATACCTAACCAAACCTAACCAAACTTAACCTAACCTAACCTAACCAAACTTAACCTAACCTAACCTAACCTAACCTAACCTAACCAAACCTAACCTAACCTAACCAGACCTAACCAAACCCAACCTAACCAAACTTAACTAAACCTAACCAGAACTAACCAAACCTAACCAAACCAAATCTTACCTAACCTAACCTAACCTAACCTAACCTAACCAAACCAAACCAGACCTAACCTAACCTAACCTTACCTAACCTAACCTTACCTAACCTAACCTAACCTAACCTAACCAAACCAAACCAGACCTAATCAAAGGTCTTGGTTAGACCATAACCGGGTTAGGTCTTGGTTAGACCATAACCGGGTTAGGTTAGGTTAGGTTAAGTTTGGTTAGGTTAGGTTAAGTTTGGTTAGGTTTGGTTAGGTTTAGTTAGGTTTAGTTAGGTTTGGTTAGGTTTAGTTAGGTTTGGTTAGGTTTGGTTAGGTTAAGTTTGGTTAGGTTTGGTTTGGTTAGGTTTGGTTAGGTTTGGTTAGGTTTGGTTAGGTTTGGTTAGGTTTGGTTAGGTTAGGTTAGGTTAGGTTAGGTTAGGTTAGGTTAGGTTAGGTTAGGTTAGGTTAGGTTAGGTTAGGTTAGGTTAGGTTAGGTTAGGTTAGGTTAGGTTAGGTTAGGTTTGGTTAGGTTTGATTAGGTTAGGTTAGGTTAGGTTAGGTTAGGTTAGGTTAAGTTTGGTTAGGTTAGGTTAGGTTAAGTTTGGTTAGGTTAGGTTAGGTTAAGTTTGGTTAGGTTTGGTTTGGTTGAGTTTAGTTAGGTTTGGTTAGGTTAGGTTAGGTCTGGTTAGGTTTGGTTAGGTCTGGTTTGGTTTGATTTGGTGTGGTTTGGTTGGGTTAGGTTAGGTCTGGTTAGGTTAGGTTAGGTTTAGTTAGGTCTGGATTAGTTTGGTTAGGTTGGATTAGGATAGCATCGCCACCCGTCACTGAATCTTGCGTGTTTGTTTATCTTTGTTTTATCCTTCATAAAATGCAAAAAGACCAATTTGATTTGGTATTGTGTGGTGCAGATTTTAATTAAATAAAACAGAATGTATACAGTGTAGTGATAAGTGGATAGGTGTCGATACATCTTTTTAGGAAAGTCCACCTGTTAAAAGTAAGTTGTGAGAGTATATTTATATTATAAGATTACTTTTTTAATGTTTTTTCGGTAAAATTCAAAATGTAATGCATATCAAAATAATTTGTTTTGTTTGTTATTTGTCGCGTATTACTATTTGCATACGATTTTCAGACGCCATACTGCTAAAAATGGCAGCGCGATCAAAAAGTAGTTCCAACTTTAAAAATTAATTTTGAAAAAAATATGCTTGAGCGCACTAAATGAATACTCAATTCATTATTTGTAGACCATAATTAAAGTATTTTTGTAAAAATTACGGAAATTGGCCAGAAGTAGCTGTTCTAAATAATTACCAAAATACCTAATTAATAAAAATCCCCAATGTCCAGAATTATATGGAACTATTAAATTACATAAAGAGTCAAAACCGATTAGACCTGTAGTTTCGTATGTTAACACTCCTAATACTAAGGTAGCTAAAAAATTAAATACTATTCTAAATAATTATGGTTACACATCTAAATATTCAGTACAAAATTCGTTAGATTTGATAAATAAATTAAATAAATGTAATTTACAAAATAATACTAAATTAGTATCGTTTGATGTAACTAATATGTTCTCTAAAATACCTCCTAAAGAATGTATAGTTCTAGTTAAAAAGTTATTAGATGAAAGAAATATCCATCCAGGTATAATATCAGATATAATTGACCTATTTAATGTATGCATTAGCCAAAATTATTTTACTTTTGATAAGAAAGTATATATTCAAAATGAAGGTCTTCCAATGGGAAGTCCCATTTCTCCAATTTTAGCAAATATTTTTATGGATAATTTAGAAAGCAAAATCTTTAATTCTAGTTATAAAAACAATATTGTATTTTGGTATAGATATGTTGATGATGTGTTAGCAGGTTTTGTAGGTAGCGAACGACAATTAGATATATTTTTTAATTATATTAATACCTTACATCCTAAAAATTAATTTCACCTTAGAAGTTGAAGAAAATAATTCAATTAATTTTCTAGATTTGAGAATTGAAAAAGTTAATAATTCATTAAACTATTCAATATACAGAAAACCAACACAAACAGATGTAACCATACCATATCATTCAAATCATCCTATATCACATAAATTAGCAGCTTATAATTCTATGATACATAGAGCATTTTCAATTCCAATGAACAAAAATAATTTTAATAAAGAAATTGAGATTATAAAACAAATAGCAATATCTAATGGCTATCCAATTCATTTGATAAATAAATTAATTAATAAGAAAGAACAGAAAGTGTCACTACAACTAATATTCCCTCAACACCCTAAAGAAATTAAAAGTTATAAAAGTATTACATATTGTGGAAATATTTCTAATACAATTTCAAAAATAATATCTTCGGCAACATCTGCAATAATTTCATTCAAATCACACAATAATGTTGGTACAAAATTGTTAAATGTAAAAACAAAATTACCTAAATTAAAAAAATCTGGTGTTTACAAAATTAATTGTCCAAAATGTAATGCTGTATATATAGGTCAAACACAAAGAAATTTTGAAATAAGATTCAATGAACATTTAAGAGCATATAGATTACAACAACCAGATAAGTCAAACTATGCAAAACATGTTCTTGAACATCCACATTCACTCATACACACCAATGACATTCAAATATTACACACCTGTGATAAAAAACAAAATTTAGATTTCCTCGAAGAACTTGAAATCAAAAGACATCTAGCAGATCAACAATATAAAGTAGTTAATGAACAAATAAATCTTGGAAGTTCACCACTATTAAACTGTTTACTTTGATTGAGTCTTCATTTTATACATAGATAAGACGTAATTACAACACAAATATATTAAGTTATTGTAAAGATCAGCAGGATATAGTTTTTTCCTGGTTTTTCTATATCATTGCACAGTTATACTGATCTTAGAGGGAAATACATCCAGGATAATCCCTTAGGGCTAATAACATCTAGGCTTTAATATTGTTATGTCTTATTACTTCCTTACTTGGTCTAGCCTTAACTACTTATCAACATCAAGTACCTAGTTACAAACAAACAAAATGTAACTTCAATATGTCAATCTGACGATGCTATTCCGATAGCGAAACGGCTGTCATTGCATTTAAAGTATTTATAGAATAAATAGTGGAAGTTAATTCAACCTTTTAGTTGTTTATTGTTCTGTACAAAAATGTTAGTAACAAAATTTGTTTATGTAATAAATAGGTGAAATAATACAATACAAATACAAACAAAATTGTTTCGTAAAACTGAAAATATGAATTAACATCGTCTAAAATATACTATTTATATTATATTACATATCAAGTAGAATAAGAAGCCAATTACGGAAGAGCGAAAAATTATCAGAACGTTAGGCTTTATCCGATTGCGATAATTCGTGACTGCACCTAATTTGCCTTATCATCGATGTGCGTACTATACTTTTTCTACGATTAAGCATAGGAAGGAACATATTAATTTGAAATTTTAGCTTTGGATGATAATCTCAGTCAGTCTGTCAGCGATAACTCAGTCAAATGATTTAAAATTTGGTAACATTATCTCCTACAGATTATTTTATTACAGTTTATTTTTGTTAAAATTATGTAGGTACATTTATAGTTACATGATTAAAGTTATTTAAAATTTACAATAATAAATAACAGCTTATAATTTTAACATGTGGTTGTTAATACAACGGATATAACTAGATTCATTACCAACCTACAAACTGTTGAACAACAAATATAATTTTTATTTCGATTTTACAGAGAATTTGGAGTAGAAATTTACATGGAACTCGCTCGGGAATTTATATTACTTTATAATAAAATTTTGTTAAAAATAAATTCTACCTTAATGTAAGGTATCCGTCAAAATCGACGGCTGTTGCATATTTTGGTATACTTGTCTTTAGTTGCCAAATAGAAATTACGTTACATTACATTATGGTTGAAAATATTTATCATTGTGGTTCTTATCTTTGTATAGACAGCTTTCCATACCAAATTCAATTAAGAAAACGACTAAATGTAACCTCTACGGTTACATCAATAAACAAACAAATCTATTACTTGTGTTTTAACGTTCTATTGCCATTGCAGAAAAGCCTCTACACAGTCCTCGAGTAACCATATGGATTGCAGTGTCTGGTCAAGGAAAAATTGGTCCTTACTTTGTTGAAGTAGATAATAAGCAGTCAGTTCCTCAAAATCAAGAGCGGTACAGACATAATATTGTGATAACTTTTGTAAAAGATTTGAAGACCTGAATCCATAAGTATAAATTTGCTCTGTAAACATTTTGGCAACAGAATAATTTGTCAGCCCACATATTTCAAATTTCCACCTCATTCAAAGGATTTAACATCGCCTGATACATTTGAGGTATGTTGAAGGATTCCATATTTCGCTCGGAAATTTAGCCAGAAGCTGTTGTAGATCTACGGTAAAGAATAATAACTTGATATCAATAGCAACCAATTTTTTTTAATAATCTTCAGAACGTTATGAAGCTTGTTTGCAACGGCAAGATGCAAAATTATAAACATATGTATTATTTAATTCATAAATACAATTTTTTATACGCTACTGTGTTTATTTTGGTGAATTATTTTATGTATATTTTGTGATATATTTTTTCAGTGAAAAAAGTAGACATTTACCCACCAGTAGAGATGCAGATCAAGTTTTTTTTATATATAGTTGCGCAAGAGTTAGAAGAAGATAAATGTATTGCTATTGATTTCGAGATGTTTTTAAGATTTAGAAAACTTCATATCTTACGTGTTTTAAACAAATATCACCACCATTAATATCGATTGAATCATTTGCATTCCTTTACACACCTCTTTTACCCTCCACATCCGCAACCAGCCTGAACAGTTACTCCCAAGTCATTAAATTAGATTCTTGGTTATTGTCTTACATCTAAAAACGAATGCATAATTACGATAATAAACTGAATACGAGCACAAATCGATTATATTTGGTCGGACGGTTTCGTATAAAAGATTCTAATGAATATAATCGGAAGTCAAAATGATTTTACGCTGGCTAAACATATTCGAGCGGGGCGGTATTGATATGTATGTGGTCCGTAACATATTCTATATAACGTGTTGGTTGGTAAGGGAGGGTGAATAACGGGACCTTCATGCATGGTTAAAGTGACCGAGTTGTTTTGCATTTGTATAAGGAGTGATTAAACTGTCAAAAAAATTTGATATATGTGAACGCACTTGTTAGAAAAGAAATTAATGAACATAATTCCAAACACGATTGGTATACCGATTTTGGAATAATTTCCATACATAAAAAATCATCTAACTGTAATATCTATATACTTTTATAGATTAATTGTATAATTGTATATTATTAAATATTGAAGCTAAAAATATTAAATGTGGAGATTGGGTTTCTTTTTCGAACGCTCAGAAATAATCAACTGTACCCACTGAATGTGACTTTTTAGGTCTTTAGATAAAATTCATTATAAAAAATTAAAGTAATCTAGAAATCCATTAAACTAGTATTATATAGTATAACTATTAAAATAAGAAATAAACATTTTTTGGAATGCCTTACATCTTTCTACAAATTTTTTCACTAATCAGTGTATTCTGGTCACGACACCCATTTTCTGTAGAAAAATTACTCTTTTTGTAGTTATAATTTTAAATATTCAAATAACACTGGTTAATAGCATTATACTGGGGAATATATTAAATCAAAGACAAAAACAAAAATACACTATTTATAATTGTTCTCATAGTTACATTCAAATAACAAAACTAGGTTTTTCCATAATACTGACCACAAGACTAATCATCTCATAAGTAATTAATTTATTTATAAAATATCATGGCAAAAAGTTTTCAAAGTGCTGAATGTAAATATATTTTATTTTCATGACAAACTCTGATCAAACAAAACTGAAGAAGGTTAGTTAGCCGACATAGTCAGAATGCACTCAGGTCCTGTACAGGAGCCTACCCAGCTATAGTTGTAGATGCAGAGAGAATCTACTTCTTTTTTTATTTATTTTTTAATTGTGGCAGATTTCTCTCCTCATGGAGAAAATGTTAGACATACATCAAGGCCCTTTTAAGCTGAGAAAAATGAAAATGGTTTTCATGTTAAACCGACATAATTGAATTTTTTTGTAGATTAGAGCATGCGTCTGAACGTGTTCGCATACCTTAATATTCAGCAAGTTAACGATTATATTTTTAAAATAAATGTACCCTTAATATTGTTACTATAAACAATATTTATAATAACTAATATGAAGTAATTAAATAAAGTAATAAAATAAAATCATTAAATATATCTATTGTTGCTGTTGTTCAAGTATTATTAATAATAACATTATTAATACAACTACAAGTAGGTCGTAGGTAAAGTATAGTAAGTAACTCATGCAATAAATTATTTTACGCACTCACGGAATTACGCATTCGCCGCTATACAGCTATTATATACCTATATTCTATATATATTGTAAATAATATTGTGATTTGAAAGATTATTTATTGTTTAATTGGTTTGTAGTTATAAATTTGATTGATTATTTGATATTATTTAAATGTTTTAATAGTAGCAAGATCTTTTTTTTTTCAGGGGTGTTCTTTTGTGCAATCTTCTAGTTGGACAATTAGGTGTATATGAAAAATTAATAATTATAATTACAAATTTATTATAAAAGAGTTAAATTAAAACAGTAATCTATTAAATGACTAATAAAATAATAAGTAGGAAAATAAGAAAAAAAGGCCTATTATTAACTTGAAAAGAACTTAATGTTGAAATTGTGCTAAATTAATTAATGTTATTTATGTAATGGTAAATAAGTTATTATCAAAATGCAGTAATTATTAGATATCAAATAAATTCTTTTGTTTTTAAATTTTAAAACTTAACTAACTACTACAAAAATTTAAAATGTTTACAATGTTATCTGACCTTAATACACGTAGAATCCTGCTGTCTGATTGGTGGAAAAAATCTGTAGTCGCTCTATTAAAAACGGAAACCAACGAAGGTATACCTAGAACCTTCGACTGTTGAAAAATGTCGTGGTTGTTAGACCTTTGGTTTCTTGTGTAATATAATTGTTCTTTGTTTGTTCCTCAAAATGATATAGTTCAGTGTTTGTTGGATTATAGTTCTTTTAATTGTATTATAAATAGTAAGTACCTTAGACAAGGAAAGAGAGAGGACTGCGCATTCGAATCAATTTGTGTAACCCATTTACCACCAAACTAATGGCGGTCAATATTGACATAGGCGTATCATACGATTTTTCTTAGACGATTATTAAATAATCATTTTCATTATTTCGTATTACAAATCTAATTTAAAAAAGTCTTTGAATTTATACTGCTCCAAAAAAAAGAACAATCATTTTAAAACATATTTATTTAATAAATATTACAATTTTAATCTATTTTATCTATTTTAAATATATGTTTTTGTTCCACGCCACTGCAAAACTATTACATCTATGAGAAAATAATAACAATTAATTGAAAAATTATCTTTAAAACTGAATGAAAACAATGTTCAAAATGTATGTACAATTAATTTAAGTTATCGTACATAACATATGTAATTTAGTTAAACATCTATTACCTGAAAGCTGTAATATTAATAAAAATAAATTTCAAGGAAATAGTTGTAAAATACTTCTTACCTATGAAATGAAATTCCTTGCTCTTTTTTAGCACTCTGACTATTGCACTTATAAGCTACACAATTAACCATTTTAAAATGTCTATTCAGTTTATTAAAAAAGGTGAAAATTAATAAAAAACTAAAAAATACAATTCGATGTTCCAAATTTGTTTGCCACCAAACGTTTGAAAATTGGCTTCACTCTCACGCATAAGGTTTTCATTGCCATGCGCTGTCCTCTCTCTTTCCTAGTCTAAGGTAAGTACACTTATAATTTCTTCTTTTTTATGCGCCGAAAATATTTTTAATTACACTTTTGATTACTTTGGTATTAATTTTAAACTTAATATCAAATCAACGGATAACAATCCAGGTAACAGATTAACAAAGTTATTTTTCAGTAATTGATTCACAAACCTTCAAATTAAAACTTTATTACATATATCTGACAGGACATCCAAAATTCTCTATTGACATTGACACATTTTTTATAATAATAATTTTGCATTTATTTATTTCCTTATAATAGCAAAGGTTGCTAATCGAAAAATAGTTATTTTTTACTAATTTTCTCATACTCCCACCAGTTTTAATTAATAAATTGTACTGTAATTAAAACTAACTTGTTGCTTGTTTTATTTTCATTCAGGCATAACTTCTTGGCTTGACTACTCTTCCAAACCTGGTAACATAATTCGAACTTGTGTCTGGAGTGACGTCGGATATTTGATATTGAACTGGTAATTTCCCTTCACAGTTAGTTTTAACCGATTTAGATTCCTCAGCATTCTCAACTGGAAGCAGATCATTTGTTTGCCCTATTTTTGTTAAACTGGTGGATAGGTCTGATTCCAAACGATACAAGTTACGAACCGATCTCAAATATTCTCCGCTAATGGTTTTCACGAGTGCAGTTCTTTTCTTTGAATCTCGTCCAGTGAATAATTCTTTAATGATTCCAATAGGCCAGTCAATCCGCTTCTTTTCATCGCTCCCAACTAGAACAACATCGCCCACTTCAGCTTCCAAGTTCCTCATACCTTCCAAGTGTCGCAGGTTTCCCAGATACTCCAATCTAAATCTTGAACGCAGCTCACTTCTAACCTTCATACATCGCTTCTTGGCTTCTCGTAATACCTCCGAGTCGATAACGTCAGCTTCCGGCAAACAGCTGTTCGAGTTATCCCTTAGAAAATCAGCAGGTGTAATCGGCATAACAGTATCCCTTTCAGAAAGGTACGTAATTGGTCGCCGATTAATACAGTCTTCTATATCACACAGAATTGTCGAAAGCTCCTCTAATGTCACATTTCTTCTTCCAAGTGTACGGCGCAGCTGTTGCTTACAGGATCCGACGAGTCTTTCCCAGAACCCTCCCCACCAAGCAGCCGTAGGAGGATTAAAAATCCATTCCATCCTCTGTACAATTGCATAATCTTGCACTTTATTCCAGTTTATTTGCTGAAATAAGTTGTTACATCCGACGAAGTTTGTTCCGTTGTCGGAGTAAATCTTAGTTGGACGGCCTCTGCGACAAACAAATCTCCGAAATGCAAGCAGGAATCCTTCTGTTGACAACGTCGGGGTAACCTCCAAATGTAAACATCTATACACAGCACAGGTAAATAGGACGACCCACACCTTTTGTGAATTTTTGATGTGTAATGGGCCAAATAAATCTACTCCAGTAGTTGCAAATGCCGCTGTACCCTTAACCCGGTCAGCTGGAAGAGGTGCACTTGGAATCTCGTAGCGTGAAGATGAAAATATTCGACAGCCCGGGCACCGTCTAATAACATTATTCACACTCCGTCTTCCATCCAATATCCAAAACCGCTTACGAAGTAACGCTAAAGTTGTACTCGGTCCAGCATGGGATTTTTTTACATGTTCAGTCCAAATCATAGACTTAACAATTTTGTTTCTTCCCGGCAGAACCAGTGGACACCGCATTTCAAAATCGTCTTCGCCATAATAGAGTGGGCTCTTTACACGAATAAGTCCATTGCTGTCAACAAATTTCGATAATGACTTCTTGTCTAAAATCTTGATTTCCTCAGAAGTTGTCTGGATAAAATGAACAATTGCTGCTTCTGCTTTCTCCACTTCCTCCAAACTTAAAGTGTTAAATATGTGAATTCAAAAATTTAATCAAGAACAAGGGACTTTATTGAATGACATTTACAAAGAAAACTGACACCTCACCAAGTGACAGTTTTAAACGAAAAACTTCACATTAAACATTTGAATGTGAATATGGAATATTTCTTCCCTTGCAACACAACAAAATAAAGTACATGTCTTCTTCAATCCTACAGCATTCTTATTTTAGAAACGGAGTCTCATCGGTGGTTTCCGGGTCCTCTGGGGCCTTGGGGTAGCTTGTAGCATAGGGGATCTTTCTGCCACTGAAACTGCCGGAGTTGTTACAGGATTTCTTTGACTTGGTTCTTCTGCCGGAGATCGAGGACTAGGTGATGGAAGTCGTCGAAGTTGCTGCTCGTGAGGTACCAATGGTGTTGATGCCGCTCGTGGAGACAACAGCGGTCTCTCGCTTGGTGCTGAAGACACATTTCCTTGAGGATCAGATGACGAGGATGCATTGTGCGAAAACCACTCAGAAGAAGAACTACTTGAAGCAGAATGATTTGCCTGATTGTGTGGACTTCTTGCTAACACCAAACCTGGTCTTCTTACAGACTCGTATACCCGTATTCGCCGACCTGAACGCGCTTACTTCGAACTTGCATTTTGTAGATTTTCTCCCTTGTTCATAACGTTTGGGACACCTGAGTGACTTCTAATTTGATCCACGTGTCGCTTAAAGTCCTTCCGGCAGTATTCAATCAGGTAGTGCAGATCCCCTAGTCGCCGCACGATCGTGCCTGGAATCCACTTATCCATTCGAGGATTCCCTGAAATGAAATAAACAGACTCCCCAAGTTCAAATGTTCGAAAGCCAACAATCGGATCAGAATTACAAACAGAATGACCTTTAATCATGGCTTGGGATGGTCTGGTCAAGTCTAGTCGGCTCCTCAGATCTCGACCCAGGAAGAGCTGAGCTGGTGAACATCCCGTTGTTGCATGAGGAGCTCCTCGAAACTGACGAAGAAACTCGTTCAGATTTTCTGTTAGCGTTCCTGGTCTCGTATCCATAGCATGAAGCGCATCCTTCACTGTCTGGACGTATCGTTCAGCCTGGCCATTAGTTGAAGGGTGATAAGGTGCAATAAACTTGTGAAACTTGACTCCTTTCATTTGAAGAAATTTCTTGAATTCAGACGAGGTAAACTGAGGAGCGTTATCAGAAACCAGAGTGATTGGGACCCCATAAGCTGCAAATAGATCATCTAGAATCCTCGCAGTAGCTGCTGAAGTTGTCGACGAAGTTACTTTAACTTCTACCCATTTACTGTACGCATCCACAATGATTAGCAACATCGAACCAGCAACCGGACCAGCATAATCGATGTGAATTCTTTCCCAAGGACCACTGGGGTACTCCCAGTGATGTTTTCGAAACTTCGGAGGAGCATGGCCATGTTTGGCGCACTCACTACATGACCTTGCCAACTCTTCAATGTTGTCATCAATACCTGGCCAAAAACGAATGATCGAGCTAACCCTTTCATCTTCACAATTCCCAGATGAGCTGCATGTAGATCTTTCAGAATCGATGATCTTAGAGATGAAGGAATCACAACACGGTGTTCTAGAAGTAGACAACTTGCTGCCAACGTGTATCTTGATTCTGGAGGTTTGTACCCGTGCTTACTGAGATCCTGTCCATCTTCCAGCAATCTCACGATCTTTTGTAGATGATGGTCGTTTCGAGTTTCCCGGGCTATGTCTTCAGCTCGCACTGGGAGCTGTGCCACTTGATGCAAAACGAAGAAGTCGAAATCGTCTAACTCTCTATCTCTTTTCTCTTGGACAGTTCTCATTTCGTCCACATGGTTTGTCGTTTCCAAAGGAGCACGGGAGCAGTAATCAGCATTCGCGTTTGCTTTTGAGGATCGGTATTCAATGTCGAAGTTAAAATGCGCCAAGTAGTCTGCATAGTTGGCCATTCTGCTGATGCACAACACTGGTAAAGACTTTTCGGGATGAAGTATTTGAGTGAGAGGTTTATGATCCGTGATCAGAATGAAATGTCTTGCATACAAGTAGTGGAAAAACTTCTGTACTGCCCAAACTATAGCGAGCGCTTCTTTGTCAATCTGCGGGTAACGTTGTTCTGGAGCTTTCATAGTACGACTCGCGTACGCGATTGGACGTTCTCGCCCGTCTGGAAGACGATGTGATAGCACTGCGCCAAGTCCCGTTTTACTCGCATCCGTAGCCAACAGGAGAGGAAGATCAGGATCATACGGCATCAAGACCTGCGGTGAAGTCAGAATTCCTTTGATGTCATCGTAGGCTTTATTAGCTTCTACCGTCCACTCGAAAGTTTCCTTCTTTAGCATGCTTCGCAAAGGTCTATCTCTGGAGGACAAATCTGGAATGAAAGAACTGTAATACGTTGCTTTGCCGAGAAATAATTGCAACTCTTCTGGTGACGTTGGTTTTGGTGCTTTACGGATAGCTTCAACATGTTTCTCAGACTTGTGAATCCCCTTCTCATCTATTCTGTGACCCAAAAATTCGACCGATGTGATTCCAAAGACACACTTCTTCCTGTTCAGCTTCAATCCGTAAGACTTGATTCGTTCCAAAACTGCCTTCAATGTTATTAAAAATTTCGCAACCGTGTCAGCAAAAATCAAAATGTCATCGAAAAAATTCACCACGTTTGGTATTCCTCGTAATAATTCCTCCATTCTTCTTTGCCAGATAGCTGGAATGCTTGCTGCACCGTAAACCGCTCTTGCAGGTCGTATTAATCCATGTGTCGGAGTGTTGAGTGTCAATGCTTCCGCGAACTTCTCATCAACAGGAAGGTGTGTATAGGCATCTGTAATATCTACGTGACCGAAGATCTTTGCATCTTTCATACGGTTAAACAAGTGATCTGCTCTCGGAATTGGATATTCGTCAATGACCATCCTTGGATTCAGTGTTGGTTTGTAGTTTCCGGTAATTCGTAAAGCACCACTTTCTTTAACCACTACATGAGTCGTTGAAGCCCACTCTGAATGCTCGACTCTTCTGTAAAATCCTGAAGCAATTTTTTCATCAATTACCTTGGCATACTTCTCTCGCAAAGCTAAAGGGATCTCACGCGCTTTGCAGAACACAGGTGTTACATCTGGTTTGAAATGTACCGTAGCTGGAGGCCCACTCATTTTTCCAGGGACTGCGCTGAACAGGTCATCGTACTTGGCTAACAATTGCTCCAGATTCTTCTTTTCATCTTCATTCAAACCGGAGAACTGAGAAACAGTGGACACATGCATGGCAGGAATACCTGAAAACAGTTTGCGAAAATCAATCTCATCGACAAACTCCTGAATCCATTCTCGTCCGAACAAGGGATCGTAATCGCCGTCCACCACGAACAAGTTGAGTTTGCGTGAGGTATTTTTTCCAACCGAAACAAGTACCGGAACAAAACCAACACATCCAATAGGATGTCCAGTGTAGCTAGCAAATCGTCGGTTTGTTGGTTGCAATGGAATGTTTGGTGCAAAAGACGACAAGAGTTTCTGATTGACGATCCCACACGGTGCTCCGGTGTCCAACTCCATTTTCAAAGGATGGTTGTTGATTTCAACATCAATCATATGTTTTCTCGTTGACTTAATCACGTGCACATCTTCAATATCCCTCAAGTCTTCGAGAACTTCGACGTACTGCGCTGGTTCTTCAAACTCTTCCATCAAGTGGGTTGAATCTTGTTTTGTAGACTTACTCCGACAAATCTTCGCTATATGACCTTTTTTCCACAGAAATTGCAAATCGCGTTTCGCAAACGACAATCTTGGCGCAAATGAGGACCTCCACAAGAGAAGCAAAGTGACTTCTGCCCTTGATCCTTCCGATCGAATCCTTTTCTTCCATGAACTGGGGGTGAATTTATCCGATAATTTCCTTTTTTCACCAATGGAACTGAATATCCAAGCTTATTTGTATATTCTCCCGATGATGCTGGCATTTCTGAGACACCCATCGTGTCTGCTGTCTTCTGAGTTGCTTCCATCGATTGCGCAATTTCGTAAGCGTCTTTAAACGTAGCTGGATCCCTGGAGATAATCTCGTCGCATATATCACGTGAAAGCAGGCCATGTAAAAATTGTTCGATTAGCATTCGGTCAAGAAATTGTTCGTAACTGCAATGGACAGCTCCTTTTCGTAATTTTAAAGCGAAATTTGCAATTGACTCACCAGCGTCTTGTTTGATTTTTCTGAATTTGCAACTTTCAGCGAATTTATTTCTCTTCCGATCCAAATGAGCAACGAGAGTATTTTTAATCTCATCATAGGTGAGCTCTTCAATTTGTCGAGGGCTGATCAAAAATTTTAATGTACTTATCAACTCCGTTCCGATGTACACACGCGCGTAGGTTGCGTGCTGCTCCACAGGGATACGGCTCAAATCCAAGGCCCAATCAAAACGCTTGAAATAGTCCGCCACTGATGTTTCATCCGACGCGCGATACTCTCCGATCGTGAAATTTGGTGGCCGTCGTTCAATCGCTTCGTTTCCGATGTTTCCATTCTCATGCCTTTGTTCGGCGATCGCAGCTACAGAATTTTTGACTGCATCGGTCAACAAATTCGTAAACGCATCAAGCAATTCTCGGGGCAATGCCATTTTGAATCGAATTCAGGTTCTTTAAATCACTTCTGACACCACTGTTAAATATGTGAATTCAAAAATTTAATCAAGAACAAGGGACTTTATTGAATGACATTTACAAAGAAAACTGACACCTCACCAAGTGACAGTTTTAAACGAAAAACTTCACATTAAACATTTGAATGTGAATATGGAATATAAAGGTAGGTGACCTTTTCTATCATTGCCAGCTTCATTCAAGGGCAAAACAAGTGGAATCTTCTCCTTTTTGTTGATTCTCTCCTTCAATCGGTTAATATAACGTACCACGAACGCCATGACTCTTAACCGTTTGTGATGATCACTGTACTTTTCGATGTACTGCAATACCTCTTTTTTGTTAAATGTTACAGCAGATATCACTGTCTTCTTTTCTTCCAGTCTAATTTCATCTTCAGCAAAGACAAGTTCAGATTTTGGCCAGGCTTCAACCTCACTTTTCATCCATTCAGGACCCTCCCACCATTTTGATTTAATTAATTTTTCAACCCGACATCCTCTTGAAGGCAAGTCAGCAGGGTTGTGCTCCCCAGGAGCAATCCTGATGCCAATCCTCCGTTTTTGAAAGGGACCTTATTTCCACTACTCTGTTCATCACAAACGTGGCCCATGGTTTTTCTTTGGAAATCCAAGCTAAAGCGACGGTTGAATCCGTGTGAAATGTACAGGGGATCGATTCATCCATTAAATATTTTCGGACATCCCTCGCCAATCGAACTCCTACCAAACATCCGAGTAACTCCAAACGTGGGATTGACAATTTTTGATTCAATGGAGCAAGCCTTGAACGACACATTAGCAGGTGATTTGATACTTCTCCCTCCTTATTTACCGATCGCGAAAATATACAAGCCGAAAACGCTGCAGCCGAAGCATCCGAAAAAATATGGAGTGAGAAACCGTCATCCTCTTTTTTAATCCATCTTGTAAATGTCAGCTTTTTCAATTCTGCAACTTGAGCTTTCCATTTTTTAAAACAATCAGCTATCTCCGGTTCAAGATTCTCATCCCATCTTGATTTTTTAATACAGGTCTTCTGGAATAACATTTTACAGATGATTGTGAAAGGAGTTGCTAATCCTAGAGGATCATAGATTGCGTTCATTGCTGTCAAAATCTCTCTCTTAGTTGCTGACCTATCCGGTTTCTTGTCCATGTTATCCAGATTCAATGAAAGCTCATCTGTCTTGATATTCCAATTAAGTCCGAGCACAGAAATTATTTTTTTTTCCTCTACCGGACCGAACTCCCAACCTCGGAGATTCATTTCCGCCTTTGCAAGCATTTTTGTGGCTCCATCTTGAAATCTTTTGGCTAGCTCCATCGTGTCGTGACAGGATACACTATTATCCACATAAAACGATCTCCGGAGGTCTTCGGTAATATCAGGATAGTTTTTGCTCTCAGACTCAATGTGTAAGTCCAAAGTGGCAGCCAATAAAAAAGGACTGGACTTAACTCCGAAAACGACTCTCAAATGACGGTACACTTGAACTTCTTTGCAATCCATATCTTTCCACCACAGAAACTGCAACCATTTTACATCGTCAGGATCCACTTTCATTTGCAGGAAAGCCTTTTTGATGTCCGCGACAGCTCCATACTTCCGGCACCGAAATCTCGTAATAATTGCTGGAATCCTCTCTAACCAGTTCGGTCCTTTCTCCAGTGAATCATTTAAAGAGAATCCTCCCCGAGCTTTGGCTGAAGCGTCAAAAACCGGACGAACAGGTGTTGTACTCCCCAATTTAATTACATGATGATGAGGTAAGAAATAATCCACAGTATTCATCTCACCAGCAGGAACATTTTCAATTATTTCATCTTGTCTGAAAAATGGAATGATACTCTTTCAAGAAACCATCTGATTGAAGTGCTCGAGTAACACTCTGTAGTCTTGCAAATGCTTGGTTCCGGTTACTCGCGATTTCCATGTGTCCTTCAGTCCAAGGTAATTTGACTTGATATCTACCTTTATCTGATCGACAAACTGTATTTTTGAAAAACATAACTGTGGTTAGTTCAACTTCGGCCTTTGTTTTTGTTTTAGCTTCATCTAATATTCCTATTGATTGGAGACTCCACAAATCCTCAGGTGTAACTTGATTAATTAGAAATGAAGTTAAAGTCAACGAATACAATCCAGGCTGGAATATGGAGCTCGGTGCAACTCCCTGCAGGACCCAACCAAACATTGTTTCATTCGCCACCAACTCGTCCGTAATACGAAGGAATCCTCCTGTCCAGATTTTTGCTGCAATGTCAGCCCCAAACAAAAACTGCACATCATCAGTGACACCTGACTGGTCATGAAGTTTTATTCCATTTTTATCCAAAACTTGCATCCAATTTCCTACAGGAGGTTTTCTAATAAAATTGGCAATCTTGTTCACTTCATTAAATACAAATGCCCCTCGAAATTGTCCATTCAAATTAAACATCTTAATCTTAAATTTCTTATAAATTTCAGGTTGAGTCACTGATCCTCCAAACACTTGATGAGCTAGTACTTGTTCTCCTATCAGCTGCTTAATAACATTTTCTGTCGTGCTCTTCAAAACATAACTTTCCTCTGATCCGGGGTCGATGAAAACACGAGCAGTTTGGAGTCCATCAGCTGATTCGACTTTTTCAAGCATGGTCATAAGAGTAGTACTGCCGACATTTAAATTCGAAAATGAGGACCTTGTTTCTACATTCGTGGCTGCAACTCCGGATACCTTTTGTGACAATTGTCCGACAGGAACTTGAGCAACCGGATTTGTACTATGTTGAACAGAAAAATTACCATTATTTTGATATGCAGCTGGATAGAAACTCGGTTGATTAAAAACAGGATAGCTATTTCCATGAGATGAATAATCCACCGCCGTATTTGCTCCTAACATTGTAGTCCTCTGGTTATTTGGATCAAAGCTCCGACACATTACTGCAAAATGTTTTCCTTTACATTTGTCACACGTAACATTTGAGCTGCATTGATTCGAAATGTGTCCATCCTTTAAGCACCGAAAACAAAGCTTTAACTTTCGGATTACTTCTTGTTTTTCTTCCCAAGACATCCTCTCACTCGCTTTCACACACTTTTGAGACTTGTGACGAGAACTTCCGCAGAAAACACAGGTTTTCCCATTTTTATTCCTTCCATCCACCACCATCAAGGAACTCGCTGTGGGAATATTTTGAAACTTTTTGAATCTTCTTTTCTTATCCTCCGATGAAGAACCAAAATCCATTTTCGCCAAAGATCTGTCCAAGGACATCTGGACTTCATGATTGAGGTACTTGAGAATTGGTTCAATCTTTTCTTCATAGTCAGCTGATTTCTGCCAATCTTTCAAAACCTCCTCCGGAATACAGCACTCGACTACCGGATAAAGAACCATTTCGTACTTTTCACTCTTGACTCCAAGCTCCTCCAGATTCCGAACTTGAGCAGTCAACAGAGGCACCAAATCCATTAGACTCATCGTGTCTTTCTTTTTACTCGCCAATTGAAGTAACTCTCTCATGTAATATTTTACTAAAGTAGTCTCTCTTCCGAAAGTGTTTTTCAAGGTTGTAATGGCAGTTTTGTAATTTTTCCCCATGAATGGAATTCCGCCGATCGCCTTCCGAGCTTTCGATCCTTCCGGCAAACAGTGAAGAAGGTAATCGAACTTCTTGGTATCGGAAAATCGCGCATTTCCGTCCACTTCACCAAAACTCGCCCAAAACCGTAACCAATCTTGTATTTCACCAGTAAACTGCTGCAGCTGACGTATTGGTAAGTGTGTATCCCAGTCGTTAACCGCACTATTGAACTTCGTTACAAGTCTTCCAGCATTTCGTTGAGCAGTCTCACAAAGCATATTTCTATAATATAGAAAGAGATATTTGATTAAAGTTATACTAAACAACTTCTGTTGATATTATGCTCATACTATTATCGAAAATTTAAATGTTACAATATATTTTATATTCTATTATACGTATTTCAATCTATACTTTTATCTGCTGCTGAAAGAACCTGCTAGTTATCTAAAAGAAAATCTATATTATTAGTGAAATTGTTCACTTCACTGGCTATACAAAGGCAAAACAATTTGCGTTGCATGTAAAATAATTCGATGTTGTAATTTGTCAATGGCACAATATTTAAAATATAACAATATTTCTAAAATTTAGCTAGTTAGTTTAGAACCGTATTATTTTGCAAGGAAGCGTCGTTGCCAAAAAAAGAATTAAGGTAAAATATGGGATATACGTTCTGTTCTATTCGTCTGCTTCAAAATATTACTACTAACATCGAAATTATCATTATAAAGTTCCAAACAAATGTTTAACGGTCAATCTGATGATGAGTTGAATGACTTGAAATTAGTGTCATTAAGATTACGTTTTGTTTATAAAACCGTGAAAGTTTTCTTGCGTAATTATTTATTTAGTGTCCTTTCTCATGTTTTTCTCATGTTTTTTCGAATTAAATTGTTTAAAATTTCACATTTCAATTCCTTAATCATATGTGTCTATTTTTTACGCGAAATATTTGTTTGCATCGTTTTAAGACTTTTTTTTAATTAATGATATTTTAAACCTCTATTTCTTTATAAAATATATAACAGATTCTTTTAGGTGTCACTAATATCTCACTAAATACAAAAGGAAATATAAAAAAATGTGGATGAATGAATGGTTTAACCAAAGCAGATTTTCCTGACTTCATCTTTCGTTTGAAACTAATTACAATAATAAATTACCAATGACATTTCGTAGTAATTAAAAGCTGAAGGCGGACGACATAAAAAGTGTTATTTTTTTGGAGTTACGATTTCATTAGGTAAAGTTTTTTGGTTATACAGTATCCACTCTCACTGTCAATTTAATACAGATTTAAACAATTATTGATGGATGATGTTGTAACCCAAAGGTTTTTTGTTTTAATTTAAACAATTTATGTAGACTGACGGAACACCAAATTAAAATTTATTGGTCCAATAAGATCGCAGGAAACACAAATCTATTACGGCTAATGAGCCGAAGAAATAAGTTCATTTTCTTTGTTCATTCATTGATCACTTTTAACTAAATCTTGATGGATGATGGGTTACAGTAATCATGAACATTTTATTGGGTAAGGCTACTCTTAATCAAAAACAGGATTAAATCAAGGTACTTGCTACCAAAATTGTTACTAGCGAATACATGTAAGATAATACCATTATTCGCAATGAACTTTCTTCTATATAGCCTTCTGTATTTAATTTATTAAAAATCTTGACAATTTATTTATTTATTCTGCTTACTACGTAAAAGTTGATCAAATTATTGCAAATTTTAAAACTTATTTTATCAACCCTTAGTTTTTGATCCATCCCATACCTAAATTTTGGCTGTTGCCTTTTTCATAAGTTTTTTGGTTATTTTTATTTGTTTACTTTAGTCCTAGCTAACCTTTCTCTAGGACATAGACAAATGCCAAACACTAATAATTGACATATGTCAATCTGACGATGCTAATTCTATAGTGAAACGGCTGTCATTGCATTTCATATTTTGCGAATAAATAGTGAAAGTTTATTTCAACCTTTTAGTTGTTTACCGTTCTTAATAAGATGGACTTTCATCTAGTAAGGGTTAGTACAATAAATTTCATTACAAAAATTATCTTTCTCCATATAAGACGTTTTCGTTCACCGGATAGGTGTTGTTTGGAAACGAAACAAATATGATTAAAATTAAAAATTAAACAAAAACAATAATTTTTAATATTTATAATTAAACTAAATAAATAATGAATATTTATAGAACTAATTTAATAAATTTTACCTTTAAAAATGATGAAAAATGGATATTAAATTAAGACAATAATAAAAATTTAAGAAATTAAAAAACTTAAGTTTAATTTTTTACTAACAAATGTTTTAATATGATCTTTTTAATACTTTGATTAATATTGTATATGACAATTAGTATTTTCTTATGGTACATTCAAAAAAATATTTACATGTTTGCTGTAGATATTTATGAATTTAATCTTGCCATCTGTTCCTATAGAAATCATAACACCACAAGAATATTATAAACAATTTTCAACATCTGAGATGTTCGTGTTATGCTAGATGGGTCCAGATATTTAAAACTGTTTGCTGTCTTTGGTCAAATATTTGCTTACCCTTAAACATTACGGTAATGAAATTATGTCCAAAACTAAATAAATATATGCATGAATATGCGATAAGTCTAGACGATTTCGAAACTGCATTGTTTATTAAAAAGTTCAATTAACAGTTCCGCAATCCATGCCAAAATAAATAAAATACAGCGGGTCGGACATGCAGCGGCAATCCCAAATGGGAAACATAATTTTTAATGATGGGCTCATAAAACTGAATGATTTTATTACGGTAAATGGAATTCTGCCCAATTTCATTTTGTAATGGACATTTTCGAAAATTTAAATAAATTAGACATTGAATAAATGGGAATAGATATTTTATTGAAATGTGTATGTTTCTTTTTGGGCGAGCAACTATAAAAAGTTATTAATACGTCTCAACTGAAATGGTTAAACGCTCTACGGCATCCATTAAAGGAAATGCATATCGCGTGATTTGTAGCAACAAAGAGAGAAATTGTCTTTACGGTTTGTACAAAGAAGCATTAGAAGTGACGTAATTCATACGACTTGCAAGTCGCATCTTTTTACCATAATTTAACTTTTTTGTTTTAGTTGTTTTGTTCTATAACTACTACTTTTTTAAATTTACTTGCTTTCGAGAGTATTTTGCTTTTTACACCATTTATTATTTTTATAACATTAGAATTACATCAGAATATAACAATGAAATTAACTTGACTCTTTCAATAGTTTGAATAACATTTATTTTGTTAGATTTGGTTATAGACTTGAAAACCTGTGTAATTGTTATTTCCTAATCATTTTATTAATTAGTTTTGAAAAATAAATTATTTATCAATAGTTAGTGCTCACAAAATGCAAACAACGGAAAACAATTTAATGTTGTAAGGTATTTAGATATTTTACACCCTAAAGCTTCATTCACAACCAGCAAATTGCAATTACTACTTATAATAATTAGTGGTAAGAATTTGGCATGCGACTTAGTTATCTATTTGATCATTCACTACGTTTAAATTAGCGTTAGTACTTTGCAAAATCAAAACTTTTGGCCACTAATTCCAAATGTAAAATGCCAAAATGATCAAATAATCATACATAAAATAAACAAATAAGAGACAATAATAAAGCAAATAGGACATTATAAAAAATAAAAACAGCAAACAAATACACATAACCTAATAGTTACAGTACAAACAAACAAATGTAATTTAAATTATGTCAATCTGACGATGCTCGTAGTAGCGAAACAGCTGTAAATGTAATTTAAAACCTAATTTTATTTAAATGTGCAAATTGCGTTAAAATAAAGAGTTGCTTATTATTATAAATAAATTAAATTTAAATTTTATTGTTCAATCAATTTACTATATTCAATTCAATTTACTATATTTTTATTTTACAATATTTTGATATTTAAAATTGTTCGTAAGACTGTACCTTAGAGGTGTAAGAATATATCATTTACTAAATTGGGATAATGCTATTGCTAAGATATACGGTTAACAGAAGCAAACATGAGCCCTAGGTCGGCGTGAACAAGTAGCTGTAGTACTAGGTATATTCGATAACCAAATATCGATACCACAAGTGTCATCTGTGCAAAAATAGAAATTTTCCGAACTTAAGATTCAAATTTGTAGAAGTCAAAATTTTCAAATGTAGTGCCTAAATAAAGTCTCCGACCCAACAACATGGTAATAAAATAATTCGGTTAAAATATATCGATTATATTTACAATTACTAATGTATAATCGTTAACAATGTTTGGTTGCGATAACCTATCTTTTAGTTCGCACATTTACCGGGTCTCATGTAAACTGTGTAGCCACTTTCAAAAATTGTAGGTGGAAGTAAGGATGTATTTTCAATACCAACCAAGTACAGTAAAGTTTATAGCAACTAACAGTTTCTTGAAAAAAGACTTGTTGAAGGATCTGAAAATATTGAGAGATTTAAAATCTAATCCCAATAATTATTGTAATACTCAAGTCAATCTTAATGTTAAAGTTAAATCTTTGTTTTAATACTTTTAGGATGGTTGTGGTATCGATTAATCTTTTGCTTGTTTTGTTTTGTCAAATTTTTTGTTTAATTAATTTGCGTTTTTCCTGTTTTCCATTTTAATATTCTCTTAGTAGTTTTTATCAAATTTAAGTGTTAACAACTTTATTTTATTTTTCTGACTATATCAAAATTTTCACCTAATCTGAAAAATACCAAGCCAAATACAGGTGGTATTATCAGTAGTAATTTAAATAGAGCAATAAAAATGATCCAAAATTTTTGGTAAAAAAAACACGAATGCGCGGAACTCTCAAATCCTTTTTTATATTTTGCACTTATAAAAATCTTCATTAAAAAAGGCATGTGTGTATCGTTATGTAACTTTTACGCACGCAAATTTTTGTTTTAAATGATTGGGAACATGAGTGAAGTATCTAATGACAAGACTATTGACAATGACATTTGTGGCTCATAGCAAATTATTAATTTTATATTGTTTTTTAAAAAAGTATTTTTGTATACAGGGTGTCCAGGAACTTAATGCCAAAAATAAGGGAGTAAATAGAAGAGGTCAAAATAATGTTAGAAGTTCAAATAAATTTTTGTCATACGAGCCTTCGTTTCCGAGTTATAGACCTCTAAAGTTTCGAAATAAAAACCTTTGTTTTGTCATAATTTTAAACTATACATTGGAATACTATAAGTTTCCAGTGACGGATTGCATACATCCATGTCCTGTGTTTGACGGTATAAATGAATCTACATTAAGTACAGATAAGCAGAGACGGCTTGTGCCCATTGGTTAATAATCCGTAATTTTAATAGGGACCATCTGAATAATATTTAAATTTCAAAAATAAATATTCCAATCCATTTACTAATGAAAATGTACTCTTGTTTGAACTCGATAAAATTAAGGGTTTAGGAGAAATTTGAACTTTTAGATCTGATCGCCATATTATGTAAAGACAGACATTCTGAAGAGAACTATCAATAATTGTCACAACTTATAGTCACAACTTACCATTGCATTGTGAAGTATTAAAATTTATAGGCAACTACAATGGCCTAACATGTACGTAATTGTTTTACTGCGTTTAAATAGTATCTTAAGGAATTTTTAATTATAAGTTGTTTATTGTTGAAATAAAAATATGTCGAAAAATACGAAGAAATCAAAGGAGTAAGTTTGGAGGCAACTATTGTAAGTACAAACGGGTATTCAAACAATCAATCCTAAAGTATTGTATATAATAACTGTACCATTTATAATTATAAGTAATTGAGAAATATTTAAGTACTTTATGTTAAAACTGGTTTATTTAAATATGTATTTTGTTCGATGTCAATTTTTCCTATTTATTAAACTATTTCTCTAATGCACTTAACTTTTTTGCTAAAATCCACTAATTCTGCCAAATTTCAGATATTTTACCTTTCACTTTGTTTGCAAAATATGGTCTAAGAAAATTCCACTCCATCTTATGTTCCACATCAGAATTCGTCTTTTATTGGGCAACTCAACTCAGTTGCTTTGGAAAAGTTTTGGGTACGCATGTGTCAACTTTTCCTGCACTATTTCGTGAAAGAAAATTTATTTCCTTGCATAATTTAAACAAGTGTAAGAGTTATTTAAATTAATATCGTAATCCTAATTAATGTAAATATTCTTTTAGAAGTACGTAAAACAGTTTCTAGTAATTTATTTTGCATCGCATAAATAATAAATACAAGTTTATAATGGAGGTTAATAATTCACACGAGAGCAACACACAACGTTCTTATTATAAGCTTAGGGTTGCACACTACAGTTGTATGCAAATTACTGCGAGGAGGAGTTGTTTATTATTTCCTGTCATTTTAGTCCTAATGTATCCTCTTTCTCTGACATCGGAAGCCGAGAATCTATATTTAGTAAAACGGAAAATAACAACTTCAGAAAATGTGTAAATCACAGATAAAATATGGGATCTTGATTAAAATGGGACCTAGCGGGTCCCGGTCGTTATCTACGTTTCGGGTTTACTAGTCTGGAAATAGGGTTATTTGCCCAATATAAATAAATTACCATCGCATCGCATACAACGTGTCTGGTTTTAAACGTATTTCTAGGTGAGCTGGTTAACATCGGGATTAATTGCTGCACTTTTTTATGCTTTTAGATTATAGGACAAGTAATGCCAACGATATGTGGACACTTTAAACCGTTAAAATTACAATATCAAACAGTAAATCTTGGTATACCATCCCATAAACACTTTGATTACGTTCACCCAAATTTTGCTACAATTATAAATACAGTTTTTATACAGTTCAATCGCAAAAAAAAACTCGAAAACTAAACTACAAATCGTGCATAAATTGACATTATAAAAACCCAAACTATTCTCAAAAATTAATGTCTTTTATGTAAGAAATATTTTATAAAAACGACAAGGTATCTAGGTTCGATATTCTTGCAAAACAACTTCTAGAAACAATAAAGATGAATATACTAAGGAGAATTACAGGAAATACTATGATGGATAGAGAAATTCTTTTTTTTTTTGGACTGAGATGGGAAACTCATGTTCGATCGTTCCTTATCCAGAACCCAACAGTATTGGACTCACCCTCGAGAGATTGCCTACCAAACAAACCCACCTCAAAAACTCGCCATTACCCCTGCCTCGGAATCATTACCCTAGCATACTTCAAAACAGGCGGCAGTCCCTCACACACTCTTCACCCATTCATACTACTCGCCATCAAAACATTCCCTTCTCCTAACCATTTTCTCTACTTCTCTAACCTCCACCCATTCTTTCTTCCCTCTCACCATTATCTCCACCATGTTCACCCAATATACTGCAACCCCGAGTCTCCTATCCAACTTTTCTAAATCCTCCTTGTTCTTCTTACATCTAAACACATGACTCTCATTATTCTCCACTTAACACCTCACGTATAATCCAGTCTTTCTCTTCCCAATCTTGCGTAGATACCCCACTCTTGACCCATGCCCAGTGAGCCTTTGGGTCAAGAAGTAGTTTACCTTTTCACTCTCTCGGTCCATTCACTTACTCTTAGGAACTCCTAATCGCCATTTTTAATGCACCTTCATATCTCTTCTACATTCTCACCATTTTCTCCCTTATCATGGCACCCTTCCACCGTTGCCTCTTTGCCTTAGCTATCAAAACCAAAGGGTATGACCTTGACAGCACAGCTGCCGCTACTGCACCAATTGTCATATACCCCTTTACCACTCTCAACAAAATCCTCCTCTGCACCTGCCGATCCCCGTTCTTTCATGTCCCACCAATAACTCTCCTCTTCCATTCTCCCGAACCTTTTACATTACCTATCAATCTCCCCAACTATGCTGCTCGTACTCTCGCCTTTTCTGCTGCCTTTAACATATAGTGCTTAAGGATAGTTGGCTACCCAACCAAACATCTAGATACTTCACTGAGTCCTCCATGCGAATTTTCTTCCCCCTCAACAATAAACCGAACTTCTATCGTCTTGCCTAGTCCCTTTACGAGCAATCCTTGCGTCTTATCTTCCCCCACTTCCAATCCGCATCGTTCTATCTTTCCCACAATCTTTTTACACATCTTCTCCGCCTTTCTTTCTATCTCCGTCTCTCCCTTAGCCGTACACACCAGGCACACATCATCTGCATTCACCGTAATCTCACATTCCTCATCGAATGCAATCCCACAAACCTCGTCAAACAAACTTCCAGAGCGTCGGTCCTAGTACCCATCCGTGGGGCACTCCTAACTCCGTTTTATATCTCCTCCCCCTTGAATCTATTATAACTCGAGCCGATAGGTAATCTTGCACTAAATTAACCAACCTTTCACCCACTCCAAGCCTCAACAACGCGCTTAACACCGCCCCCTTGCTGATACTATTAAACGCGTTCCATACATCGAGGAACATTAGTAGTACCAGCTTATTATTTTTCCAGCTGACCTCTCTAGCCTTTTCTGCCTAGCGCAGAGATGCCAGTTTTCTCCAAAACCCCCGTTTCTCCTTACGTCTTCCTCAATCCTTACCTTTATTATTCCTTCAAACACCTTACCCATACCCCACAGCAAACTGATGGATCTGTAATCTTCTGTCCGGCTTTTCACAAGTATCACTTAGGTCACCTTTCTTACCTCCGGGAATTCTTCCTCCCTCAGTACCTTGCTACAGAGCTCCCAGAAATACTCACCATTATCCTCTTTATTACATCCCCTTTCAAGCCATCCACTCTCCTTACCTTGATGCATCTCCCCTCCTCCTCTACCTCCCACTTCTCTGCCGACCTTATTCCCCTTATTTTACCAGCCACCTTACAATAGAGAACTTTATGTATGGTATTCTCATAAAGCAAAGCTGAAAAAATCCAGAAGTGGCACTTATACCCAAAGGCACCTATCAAATAAGAATATACCGAACCATCTGTTTACTGGATTCTATGCGTAAAGTCTTAGAGTACCTTATTAAACAACTTATAGAGGAAGAATTAAAAGCCAAAGACAGTATTTCAAAATCTCAATTCGGTTTCAAGAAAGGCAAGAGCACCATCTACGCAGCAGCAGGTATCGAAAGGGGTTGAAGCCGTTGAAAACAAATAAGTGTCTTAATTATCCAGCAACATGATCAGCAAATACATATGTAACTAAAGTTAAAGCTATCTATCGGATACAAGGATAAGTATTAAAAAAGTAAAATTTGGTTGACACAGGTAGTTGGTTAAAGAACAAACTTAAGCTGACACATTTGAAAACAGCGGCAGTTACGAGACAAGTAAATTATATGATTTTTAAGATTAAAAATATAAAGTATCAGAGAGTAGGATAGATAAAAATCTCTACTTCAAAGAAAAAGTTAAACAAACTGTTACCCTAGCGAAAATTGCTGCAAACATATTAGGCATTGGAAGTAAGAAAAGGGAATTATACTATGGTGTGGTTCAATTGGTAAATTTTGTACGCAGCTCAGGTATAGTAGGGCACTATGAGATTCAAAAAGTCCCGCAATTCGGTAGCCAATATCCATAGACGTATGCTTAACCAAGTAGTAGTTAATATAGACGAATGCGGTTAGAGTTATCAGCGGGATACCCCCTATAGATTTTTTAATATATGAATGATAGGATACTCGATCGGGAAAAAAATTTACAAAAATGGAACATTAAACGCTAAAAGAGCAAAAATTTTATCTATCTTTTAAACTCGACTTTATAAATTCAAAACTATTACAACCCACCCCTCATTTTGTAACATCTACTTTTTATAACAGTTTTTAAGGTCGATTTTTAGTCATACAAAACTGTTACAAAATGGGGGGTGTTTGTAATAGTAGTCGAAATAATTATTTTTTATGGTTATTTAATTAAATTCCATAATTATTGACCTCATTTCGGACATGTCAAAATAATAAAGATATCATCAACTTGCCATGTTGCCAGACTAAAAACTATAGCTATTTTTTTATATCATATATAGATAATAAAAGATGTACCTTATTATATAGGAAATATAAAATATGATTTTGTAATGTGTAGGAAATAATAACCCATCCTGTAATACCAAATTTAATGCATTTATGAATAATACGAAACATAAATATAAAAATAATCACTCCATAAAAATAAAATAAATAAAAGCAACAATTCTTAAACAAAATTCTAAGGGCAGACAATTTAAAAAAAAATTAAATTCTTTTCCCGACCAACTGACACAGATGAAAGTATATTCTAAATTAATATTGCTCAGAACAATAAATAACTGCACAGTTAAACTAAACTTCCACTATTTATTTGAAAAATTCGCTTTAAAATCAATTACAGCTGTTTCGCTATAACTAGCATCGTCAGATTGACATATTGAAATTACATGTTGTTTGTTTGTAACTAGGTGCTTGATGTTGATAAGGAGTTAAGGCTAGACCAAGTAAGGAAGTAATAAGACATAACAATATTAAAGCCTATATGTTATTAGCCCTAAGGGATTATCCTGGATGTATTTCCCTCTAAGATCAGTATAACTGTGCAATGATATAGAAAAACCAGGAAAAACTATATCATGCTGATCTTTACAATAACTTAATATATTTATGTTACAATAATGTCTTATCTATGTATAAAATGAAGACTCAATCAAAGTAAACAGTTTAATAGTGGAGAACTTCCAAGATTTATTTGTTCATTAACTACTTTAAACTGTTGATCTGCTAGATGTCTTTTAATTTCAAGTTCTTCTAGAAAATCTAAATTTTGTTTTTTATCACAAATGTGTAGAATATGAATGTCATAGGTGTGTATAAGTGAGTTTGGATGTTCCAGTAGGTGTTTTGCATAGTTCGACTTATCTGGTTGTATTCTATATGCTCTTTAGTGTTCATTAAATCTTACTTCAAAATTTCTTTGTGTTTGACCTATATATACTGCATTACATTTTGGACAATTAATTTTGTAAACACCAGATTTTTTTAATTTTGGTAGTTTTGTTTTTACATTTAACAATTTTGTTCCAATACTATTTTGTGTTTTAAATGATATTAATGCTGATGTTGCCGAAGATATTATTTTTGAAATTGCATTGGAAATATTTCCACAATATGTAATACTTTTATAGCTTTTAATTTCTTTAGTTTTGTATTTTTTAAACAAATAGTTTAGTTTAACTGTGCAGTTATTTATTGTTCTTAGTAAGATGAACTTCCAAAAAGTAGGGGTTAACACAATCAATTTTACTATTGCTCATCTTAAAACCTGAAATAAAATAGGTGAAAAAACAATTAAAAACTCTCAATACTTAGTTTTATCCTAGCAACAACAATAGATAAAATAAACATAAACAAAAAATAAGCCAGAAATAAATAAAAAATAAACTGCTCAATTTCAAACAGCTTCTGTACGATTTAAAGATTCTTGGCAATATTTATAAAAAATATACCTTTTTAAATGTCCAGATATATACATGCTTTATATAATAAAACAATGTGAAAAACTAGTTATTCAAAACTACAAAAATCAAAGTTAAATTTGAAAATATTAAAATCAACTAAAAGTATATACCTCTTTTCTTTTCAAATACTTGGGAAAATTGTAAAATCATTTTAAGCAGATTGGTCAATAAGAGGTTTTGACAAAATTAACCGTTTGTTAAGATTATGGATGGTAGATGTAAGGAGGACCAACTTGTATAGGTATAATGTGGAAAACTGTCCAGCGGTAAGAAGCAGATAGCGCGAGAGTAACAGAAGGGTAAACAGACAACGTAAAGTCAGTAACCCTCTATAGGTTATAAACAGAGTGAAGTGAGCTAGGTTGAAAAATTTTATATTTTTCGTATGTTGTGTAGTTAAAATTTAATCAGTATTTAAAATGCCAACTATTTACTTAGTCAAATGTAATTAAATTTCCTTTCTTACTCTAACAATTTATTTTGACATAGCCGAGTACAGGAAAATTCTTCTTTTCTACTATTTGTAACGTCCTGTGACATTTACGCATGCCACTATGGCGCCACCAATTTTTTCTCCTTCTATGGACACCTTTTAATACATTGAGTTGGTTCTTTTTTCTTCTACGTTCTATAGTTAAAATAAACAATAAAGTTAAAGATTCTGTGGAATAAAAAAAACAAGTTTCGAATTCGTAATTTTTTTTTGTATTTTAAATTATCTTAAGAATGTTTGTTTAACCCGAAAATATCCTAAAGTTTAATACAATTGCCGCATTTACAACAAGTAAGTGATTACTGTACTATGATTACTTTAAATCTACATTTTTAGCAAATTTTTATTATTTCTAAGTGTTCCGAGGACAAAAAGTCAATTTTCGTATTCATAATAATGAGCCCTTCATAAAATTTTTATGGAAATCAGAGATTTAACCGGAATCTACATATTTTTTTTATTAGGTATTTTCGTGTACATAGAAAAATATTTTATTTATTTAGCGTTTTGATTTTGATTTTTGAAACGGGATTGGAAATATTCTTATAATTTATGTAATTAATGTTTTTCTACACATTTTTTAGATTGTTTGGAAAAAATTAGTTGTACCAATTTAAAAATTTTAGATTAGGCCATTTTTCCATTAAAAAATTAAAATAATTCTTGGGCTACATTCCCCAACGGTCATTGAATAATATTTTAAAGGAAACGTGATGGCGATAGCACTGAGTTAATATTTAAGACCATCTCTATGGTGGTGCAAATGAAATTTTCTATTTTTCCTTATTAATCAATTTATCAAATGAAATGTAAAGCCATTAGAAGCAGCTTTTTGTTTTATGATATTAATTTATCTGTCATGTTTGTTAATAGGAATGGAAAGTCTTCTATGGATTACAAAATTATAAGCTGTTAATTTATGTGATATAGGATGATTTGAATAATGTGTTTGTATTGGGTTTCTGTATATTGAATAATTTAGTGGACTTAAACTTATTGGATTATTAAATTTAGAAAATTAATTGAATTAATTTCTTTAATTTCTAATTTAAAATTAATGTTAGGGTGAATTGTATTGATATAATTTAAAATTTTCTCTCTACAAAACTAGCGAATACATCATCTACAAATTTGTCCGAAAAAAAATTTCCTTCATAAAACCCCATATTAAGGATTTTATTTTCATATCAATAACAATAGTTGCCAAAATTGGATATACAAATTGGACCTCCTTTGTAAGATTTTTATTTTGAATGTATATATTTTACTATCAAAAGTAAAATAATTGTTACCAATACATTTATTAAACAGATCAATTACATATGATACTGTGCCAAAGAAATATAAATACTGCACATTAAAGAAAAAAGCAGTAATTAAATTGTTTATCTTCATTTTATAAATAGATAATTCATACAGGTACAACCAATACACTAAGTTGTTACAATAGAGGTTTTACTTGTTTTTCTTAAACATTGCACAGTTATCTTGGTACTTCAATCCTTGGTCTAGTAAACACTACCAATCAACATCAAATAATTACCACATAAGAAGAAATAGCTACTCAACATGTCATCAATCTAAACTTAAATAATTTTTTTCACTACTAGCATCTGCCTTATTGATTTTTGCGGTGTAAAGTTTTTTATTTTTTACCAAGATAGAAAAATAAAGGGTTTACTTGATAAGAACTAAATCTCAATCCATTTGACAGAATGTGACGTTAACCGATGAAAAGACAAAATGAAAAAATATTTTGGACCTTGACAAAATTAACTCACTTTTCCACCTTGGCGCTCTTCAAGATGATTTAAAGGAGATTTTAGAATATTTTAAATATGAGTATACGAAACTTAACCTGAGACCTATTTGCAAATGAAGATTTAATAGCAGAATAATTAAGTTTAGAACTCACAACTTATGAGGAAATAAAAGTATATTCCGAAAGTGATACCAAGAGCTCTGGCTCCAATAAGCTCCAATAAATAAAAGATCTGCAGACATTATATTTACCTGAGCATAGTTTCAGTAAAGTTACTTTCGACTTAAATAAATTATACAAACAGAAATTAAGGCTTATAGTATTTTTTCACTACTAGCTGTAGAACCTAATTTTATTAACTTTTGTTGAGGTAGTAAAGTTTTTCATTATTAACCAAGTTGGAAAAATACAAAGTCTACTAAACCTCAATCCATTTAACAGAATGTGAGGTTTACCAATGCAAAGAAAAAATGAAAAAATATTTTTCTACTTATTTAATAGTCATATCCACCTAACTATTTAAAACTGAAAATCAATTGACATCCATGCATTTCCATAGCAATTTTTACAACACAATACTTTAAAAAAAAAAAAATTATATAAATTCGGAATGATCCATAACTCTAATATGGCTAATATCAAATATAAATAAAACGATCAAACCACAATAAATTACGGTGTAAAATAAAATAAATAAAGTTAAAATAAACATACAGGGAACGTAGACATATTAAAAAAACAACTAAAAGTCCAAAAGAAAGGACGAAAAATAAAGAAAGGATTGTTATACCTAAACAATGTAGGAACATCGTAAAAAGAAACAAGAAACCAAGAAGAAATAAAGGAACTAAATAGTAAAGGATACATTTATACATAATCTATAGAATATACAGAGTAATTCTATGAGCACTACAACATGAAGTAATCCAAATATACAACAGAACTAATTTGCGAGTAGTGGACTAATTCACAACAATATCCAAAAAATTATATGTTATTAGTAGTCCACAACTGTCATAACATGTGAAACAGGGATAACTAGTAACCTGTCAAAATTTATATTTTTAAAATTTTATTTTATTCTAAAAACTATTATTTAAAACAATAGAATGCCAGAAGTAAAAAAATTCTATATGAGCCAAAGTGGAAAATTTTATTATTGTCTCGGATCCATTAAAGACCTTGAGCCTTCCTTCTTAGTCTTTAATGGACCTTGACAATAATAATCGAAACCGAAAATGATCTTCTGGTCATACCAAACGATTATCAATCCCATGATCACTGATACTTCATTAGTGTGGTGTTCAAAAATTGAGCAATCAACAGCATGTTGATTCAATCAACATTAATCCAGTTGCAGAAAGTGTAACGGCTGGCTTGTCTGGGAATTACAGGAGGAATGACAACGTGCCCCACAGCAGCCTTCGAGTTGGTGCTAGGTCTATCTCCGCTGCAACACTACATTATGAGGGAGGCTGCAGCTTTAGCCTTACGACTGCAACATATTAAAAACTTAAAACCTGGTGATTTAGTTAGTCATCTAAGGACCCTGGAGAAAAAATTCTATTAGCATACTTAAACCAACCATTAGACACCACGCCAGTGGTTGCAGTGGCTATAGGAAACCATATGGTTTAAGGGGTAGAATCAGAGCTGAAAAAAGCTCATTGGTGCGGTTCACATACGGGTCCAAGATACATGATAGGGTTGGAATGCAATGCGACCGAATTTTCGGTTGTCCGAATTCCTTGGTATAGCCCCAACTATCTTTCAGGCGGAGAGGCACCGGAAGGGCAAACACCCATATTCTTACTGACAGTCAGGCAGCTTTAAAGGCTCTGAGTTCTTTTATTTATGAGTAAAAGCAAGCCTGGGAATGTAAACAATCCTTTGAGAAACTGGCAAGAAACAACAGTGTCACCTTGATGTGGTGTAAGGTCACAGAGGGATAGTAGGTAACGAGGAAGCTGATAGAATCGCAAAAGAAGGGGCTAATATCTTTTTCCTTGACCGGACCCATTATTTGGTATTACAAGAAGCCACATCAAATAGGAAGATGATCGACTACGATCTCACTGGAGAAATACACCAGGACTGAGGCAAGCTAAAAAGTTTGTAGACATATCACCTCAAAAAGCAAAATGCTTTCTTGAAATAAGGAAGACAGAATTGACCGTAGATCTTTTCAGAGGACATTGCCCATTGAGGTATCACCTAAAATTATTGGGCAAATCGGAAAGTGAAAACTGTCGGTTTTGTGCCAAATAAACTGTGGAGCATATACTATGCAAATGCATAGGCTTAAAGGCAGCAAGGCTTAAATTCCAAGAAGTAGTTGCTCTGACTTCTTATAAAATTAGGAATTTGCCCTCTTAAAAGCTGCATTACTTTGCTAAACGCCTTAGCATTCTAGAGTAGATTAAGGTAGACACAAAAGATCTAAAAGGTCTAATCTAATCCAACTCACTTTCCTAACTTGGCGCATAATTACTATTTTACTTTATAAAATTTATTTAATTTAAATACCTACGCTGACAATTTTTTCGTTGCGGGAGTGTTACTTTGTTAACAATATTCCAAAGGCAATAATATTAATTTTTAAACAAGTCACTAAGGCTTGATTTGTTTTGTTATTTCTTGTATAAATAAAAGAAATAGCGTATATTTACCAAATGTAATTAAATTCTCCCCTCAGAATTGTTAGCCGATATAGAAAATGGAAATCGAATAAGAAATGCGAACGGTTTTTACGTATTGAACGAAAGAATTTAAATTGCAAACGCACCATTGCTATTAAAATAAAGCAGATATCTTATTCTTGGAAGATTGGTGACGACCGAAGAAGCTAAAACGCCTTAAATAGAGATAATGTTACCCGGTACATGTTCAAAATGGCTTTTATTTCAACATCTCACTTAACAATATTTACTGATTCACTACGTTTTAGTCAAACAAAACTTAATAATATTAGCATTTAAATAAAAAATATATAAATATAAATCGATGAATGGATCAGTCTTTTATTACGCCAAGGAAAAAATCATATAAACTTAAAAAGAAGAAGATCGCCTTTTCTATCAATATTTTGATACATCTTTAGAATACGCAAATTTGTACCACAAATCAAAAGGATCTACTAAGCTTATGGATCAAAGAACAACCTTCTAAAAGTCTCTTTTTTCTTTGATAGATAATGTTGAGGCAATAGATGAGCCCAATATCTTTTTGTTTAACTTGAAATTTCCAATATATATCTACTGTTCGTTTAAAAAACAATGGCGCAATTTATATTCTGTCAGCACATAGTAGAAAATGTATGAATACGGGCATTGTCGTAATCCTTTGATGCTGAACCACCACCACTACTACCACATAAAGGGGTTAGTTGACAAAAACATCAGCATGCCTGAAATCGGTTCCCACCAGTTTACGCTGAAATTCTATATCAACCCCATCTCTATGCCCTCGCCGAAATATGATGCTTGTAAAAGCAAACTTTACGAAATTAAATAGATAATTGAATCCATCCCGTTATACGGGGCGGTGAATATTAGGTTGACTCGCATGATGCATCATAGGCGATGTAATTATAAATAAATACGCCATGTTTTTACTAAAATAACCAGGCAGGTTAATTAATAAAATCAAAATTATATATTCTATGTAATAATAAACCAAAATAAACAGCAGCATTAAAAGAAATTATTAAAAAATCTATTAAGGTGTGTGCAATGTTGTAGCAAGAAAAACAACAGGGTGAATTAATTATTATAAACTAGAAAAGTCATATTCATTGGATCGTTAATGAATATTTTCGTACAATGGTGGGTATAAAATATTTGTGCCACTAATTCAGGTTAAGAATTATGCGAGTTAGGCTGAAGGGTCTATTGAGGCTTATCCCTAGGTTCCAGTCTGCAAAAAAGTACTGAAAATTCTGGTCTTAACAACAGGGTAATTTTACGTTGGATTCCAGGTCATGATGGGCATGAGGGCAACGAGAGGTGGACAAACTAGAAGGAATATAAAGATGTCCGGTATTCAACTATGAAAAAATATTCTTGGTCTAAAACATTTTAATGTCCTTATTAAAACTTAAAAAAACTCATACAGGAGCCTAAGGCCTAAATAAAAACAATCTTTGTACATTGGTAGGGGCACTGACTAGCCACTGTGGATTAAATAGATAAATACAGTATCCGCCAAAATAAACAGTACCGAAAATAAAAACAAACAAGCTTCATATCGATTTTGTAAGTCAATAAACATATTTATAAAAGTTCGGCAATATTCGCCGGCGGATTTTCCGAATGGGATATTTTTTCCTTCATTATGCCCCAAATGTATGCGTCAGGTGGCGTCAAATTAGGTGAATGATAAGGATATTCGAAGTCTGTTTCCCGAAAAATTATTCTATTATCGAAATGCTTACGGAGTAAGTCTAAGGTGCGCACAGCTGTAATGGCTCGTGGCACCATTTTGTTGGAACCATTGTGTGCGAAACTGTAGATTTCGTGCACGGCAAAAGTTATTCAGATCTCTCACAAAAGGTATAATAATTTTCTCTTCATGGTTGACAGTAAGTGGATTTTGATTATCATCTTCAACGAAATAAGGACCAATCATTCCATTACCAAACGGTAACTCGAAGACTGTGGAGTGGTTTCTCTACAATGACATCAGGACGTTCAAATCCAAGGAATCTGGTTGTTTGTCGATTAATATAGCGGCTAAGATGAACGTGGCTCTCGTCTAAAAACCATATGTTTTTTAAAAATTCGGGATCTTTGTTAATTAAACTCAACATGCGACCACAGTAAATTTCTCTTGCACGTGTGTCCGCAGCATTTAGTCGTTGTCCAACTTGAATACAGTATGGATAACCACCAATTGATTTGAACATGCGACGTAAAGACGTTTCAATAATGTTGAGTTTACATGCAGTTCTTACAAGACTTCTTTGAGGTGATTGCACAACTTGGTTAAAAACACGTCCTTCATTTTCGTTAGTGCATACTGTTTTTCGACGACCTGAAGAACCTTTACGTTGACACAATACACTACCAGTGAGACGAAATTTTTTAATATCACTTTTCCGTATGAACGAAAATAATCCTTTACCAAAAACACTTTTTCTTTCGTTGTTAGAACCATTTTTAAATCAAATTTAACTGCAGCGTACTATTAATGTATCAACTAATGATAATTAAGTCAAATATGACAAATACATATTACATAAACAACTCCATAGCACTTTCTGTTTCGGTACTATTTATTTTGACGGATACCGTATATAATATCGGGACTTGCAGCACAAAAATGTCAAGACAGTGTAAAGAGGAAGAAGAAGTTTTTCAGTGACAGTATTCTGTCTTGATAAGACCGAAGAAGGCTCGAGGATTGCGTCGAACGTGCGTCAGAATAAAGTAGTAAATTACTTAACAAGTTCGGAAAATACTGTTTTTGGTCGTGTTGCGTATACTATTTTTTCGGCAACCGTCCCGGAAGTATTTTCTTTGAGAAAGTAGCATTTTTCCGGCCTGGCCCGGGAAGTACGTACTATATTAATTATTATTATTTTATTTGTTTATTAACAATTGGTGATCTACTAGATGTCTTTTTCTTTCAAGTTTTTAAAGAAAATCTAATCTGTTTTTATCACATACCAATGAAATTTTAATACTACACAATTTTGACAAAAAAATCGGGAATTTTAACATCTAGGCTTTGACATTGCTATGTCTTACTATATATCAACCCCGATCAAACAACATAAAATGTCAATTTTATAAAACAAAATATATGTCAATCTGAAGATGATAATTTTGCGAAACAGCTGTCATGCTAAAAAGCTTAGACTGTTAACTATTAGCGTTTTTATTTGTATAAATAGTTAAACCTTTTTTTATATATCTAGTATAAAGTATAGAAATTTTACATTATTTGAATTAGCTTAAAATTAATTTGAATTGATATAGTTTTGAATTGATTGATAACTGATTTGCAAGTTGATCTATGAGAATAATGTTGATAAAAGTTGACTTTTGACGCCTGAGGGCTGTCGGCATGCATCGGCATATGTTCCATTACAAGTTGGGTTATGTTATTACACTATTGTTTTTCCGGACTGTTTTCCGAACACGGTTCAGTGTTTTTGTGTGTTATTACAATTTCTTTAATTTATTTTTAAATGGTGATTACATTTTGTGTTTTTAATACATTTAAAAAATGTTGTTAAAATTTGCACTATGTCTTATATTAAACTTTTAATATCATTGTAAACTTCACAGGTAAATTATTGTTGACTCTAAGCTTCCAAATTTTAAATGAGTTGAGATACCTAACTTCTAGATGTTTCCATTGATGTTTCCTCGATCTATTTTTACTCATAATAAAAAGATAATTACTTATTCTAAGAGTTTTTAATTTTTGGAATTTACTGTAATAAAATTCAAAAGAAATACATCTATCTTCATGTAATATTATAAAAATGTGTGTTTCTTAAAAAAAATATGTTTTACATAACTAATTGACAGAATATTCTAGTATTAATTTAATTTAATTTAATAGATAATAAATGATATTGAAAGCAATACTTATACAGTAATACAGTATGTACAGTAATACGGTAATAAATACCTATTAAATTTATAAAAAAAAACATATAAAGTAAGCTTATTCTCCATGTGTGCGTTTCATAAATATTTCAATATAAATATTATTTTCTAAGAATAATAGGTTATATGAAATTTTTTTTTCTTTTAATCATCAAATCTAATTTAAAATATCATACTAATGTTCACTATAGATTTCATTCATAATAATTTATACCATACTCGGAGAACTTGGTATAAAATTTGTCCGTAAAATCGGTGTCGGAAGCACCCACAAAGTTCGAACAGAGATAAGCCGGGATATTTTAAATGCTGACGTAGATTACAAATCATAAGTCGACGTATATTAAATCTTCCATGGGCTAGAATTTTGGGTGGGTAGGAAATTAGAGATGGGCTTGGGTACGGGCGGCATACACATATTAAATTCGTAATATTATTACATCGGTAGTTTCAACTGATCAGATAAGGATTTTACAACGAATACAATAACCACCCAGCCGATAATTTTATTACCAGGCATCGGTATTTTTTTATTCTGAATATCTCCAAAACTATTAATATAATTTAATTATAAATAAATAAACTTTAAAAAATTAAATTAGGCTACATTATTGAGGGTATTAAGGAGAGAAATTAAAAAAACATTTTTAAAAAAATTGAAATGTATAAAATTTTTAAAGAATCGTTAAATTTATAGACACCTTTTTAGTTGAAACATTTTAAGATAACTTTTCTTATTTTTTTAAAACTTTTAACTAAAAAAAAGTAGGTATAATTCTATTTCTGGGAAAGAAATTATTATTACTAATTAAAAATCGATAAATAGACCTAGAAAAACTGTGACTATATGGCAATGTTTTTTATGTATGATAATCCAGGAATTTTGTTTTACGTGTCTTTAATTATTCATCCCGTATTCCGTTTGAATATAATAGAGGGGAAGAATTATTGTGATAAGAAAAAAATTGGTTTGATTGATTTTTACGTTGTGGAGATACCTGACCGAAAAATATTTGTTTGCGGAACCATTTTTGGATGTCAGTGTGAAGTAAATTTGCTAACACTATCTAGAAAAAACGGCTAAAGGGATTTTAAAGAAATTTTTACCATGACAGTGACAAGGGATATTTAATGGGATTTTACCATTCAGAAAATTCATAAGACTAAGAAAACTAATTGAAATAAAATTTTATATATACGTGAATAAAAAAACCTTTTTAATCACATTTAATATTACATACCCCTGAAATAAAAATCAAACGCCGTTATTTTCCGATCGATTGTTTTGAAAATTTGAGTTGTTTTTTTCTAGATTTTTATATTTAATAAAATTACAGTATGTTTTAATTTCCTTTTACATTTTTATAAATAATTTAACGAAATTAAATGAACATTTAGGACTTAATATTTATTACCTATATCTTTTTAAATATATTTTATAAGTAGATTTGTCATAGTACAAAAGAATTCTGAATATTAAATATGCTATTAGCCTAAATTCATGGAATATTTAATCAAAACCAAATTAGTTGCTATCAATCCGCAATTTCCTTATTTACCTTTAGAATAACTTTATAGAAATTCTTAGTAGGTACATAATAATCTTTATTGCTTGATAAATAATAAAAGGGAATTAAAATTCTTTGGAATAACTATAAATCCATTAAACCTTTTAATCTGTAGGTAGCTACTTACTAATTATTATTCCATAAATAACCGAAAATTGGTGAATTTATTTTATTCTTGTTCATTCTTTGTCAGGAATATTTTGAAATATTTGTGGAGTGAAGTGATTGTTTTTGTGAGTTTTGAACTTTTATTGTGAAAAATATGGAAAAAAAGAAAGTAACAGCCAAATTGGGTAAACGACGATATGCTCAATCCAGAATGCGGTAAGTACCTACCCGAAAAATTTAATTGATCTAATAAACATATTTTAGAATATATTGTTATAATTTGTTTGATTTTTATATATTTTTTAATATTGTCATTTTTAAAATGGAATATTTACTTTTGTTAAAAAATTACATAAAGTTATAACTCACCTAACCTAATTTATAACCTAAAATTTTATTTAAAGGAATTTACGGAATGCGGTTGAAGATATAGGCATTGACAATATTATGCAGTGCCCGAAAGAGCTGAATTAGCAGATAGCCTTCCTGGTCCTAGCACTGAAAATGTTCAAGAACAGTCCATAGCAGGAGATGAACTCAACATTGAAGTTGTAACGGAGGATTCGCCTTACAAAATTGAGGGACGAAGACTAGTGAACATTTCACATTTTTTGGGATCAAATCAAGAATTTTGAACATAATCCGTTATTTAATTGTACTCTATCACAGTGCGATATCATAAATGAAAACAGAAATGGTTATTTTTCATCGTTCACAGTCAAATGCAAAATGTGTGGAACAACCTCTCATCTAAATACTGACGACCCAACCACGAATTTGGATGTCAATATGACAGCAGTTATAGGTAAGTCACATGTAGATTACTTATTTTGTTTACGTTTAATGCTAGCTTTTATTCAAATAATTAAATGTCAAAACTACTTTTTAATAAAATACAAAGTATGTAAATTAATATCATTTACAACTAAAAAATATATATAATATGGTCGTTGCTCACAAAGCATCGCATTTTTTCATTCCAACATTATTATCAATAAAGATTTAATCGGGTACCAATACTTTACATGATAACTTAAAATTATCTTTATAACTTATGAATATTTTTTGATTCCTTATAGGTAACACTTGCATTGGAAATGGACAATGGCAATTGGAGGAATTTACTTCTGTTTTAAATATGCCAGCTCTAAATCCTGTCAAGTACCACACAGTTCAAAATAAAATGGAAAAAATAGTTGAGAAGGTATTTCTAAATGAGCTGATAAAAGCTGGTGAAGAAGAAGCTGCAATAGCCAAAGAAAAAGATGTCGATTCGTCGGGCACACCATATATAACAGTTATTGCAGATGGAGCATGGTCCAAAAGATCGTATAAGACAAATTATAACGCATTATCTGGAGTAGCTGTTATTATTGGAGAAGCTACCAAAAAGGTTTTATTTATGGGTGTTAAAAATAAGTTTTGCACAATATGCTTGAGATTTGAAACCAAAAACAAAAATGTACCTCAACATCAGTGTGCCAAGAATTGGAAAGGGTCATCAACATCCATGGAAAGTGCGATTATTCTCGACGGGTTCCAACATAGTGTCGAGATGCATGGATTAAAGTACACAACGTTAGTTGGTGATGGCGATAGCAGTATAACAAAAAAATTGTCTTTGCATAAACCTTATGGAGCCACGCCTATTCGAAAAATTGAATGTGTTAACCATTTATTTAGAAATCTTAGTCATAAATTAAAAGATTTGTCAAAGAAAAGAACGAGTCCATCAAGCAATCTACAAATTCCATTAAATTTGAGAAGAAAATTGGAGTCAAATATATTAAGATTTCGAATATCAATAAAAAAGGCTGCCGCTTTTCGTTTCCAGACTGCATCTAATTTTGGAACTATCTGTAGATTGCGAGAAATGACAAATCGTCTTACAGTAGCAAAGAGATTATATAGAGGTTTTACAGGTAACAGAGCTACACGATATGGTCAGGACAATGAAGCCACAGCAATTCGTGCATTTGAGGAACTGACAGGTTTAAATGTTGCACCTTGTGGCTTATTCATTGGAACTGGAGAGGAATATTTTCTAGGGGCAAGTCCAGATGGCGTGATTAAAGACGACAACAATTTCACTATTGAAGTTAAATGTCCCTTGGTCCTAAAAAGCTGCTCAATAGAACAAGGAGTAGCTGAAAAGAAAATTAAATTTCTTGCGTATGATGAGGATGGTTTTTTGTATTTAAAACACACTCATCCGTATTATTATCAAATACAAGGGCAGCTACATCTTTCAGGCAAGGAATATTGCTATTTTATTGTCTGGTCTCCTTTAGGGCCGATACATGCTGAACAAATAAGCAGAGATGATGTGTTTTGAAAAAATATAATGTTTCCTAAATTAAAGTGTTTTTATGATAATGCTTATTTAAAAGAGCTAATAAAAGATGTTATATAACCTTTATGTTGTTTTTAAAATTCCTTATCTTAAAAAATATCTGGCAAACTCAACCGGTTAAAATATCTCATAAAAACAAGTGTTCGGTGTTTTTGGCATTTTATTTAGCGAAGCACTTAATATGAAGCAAAAGTAACCATTAACGCTTTTTACAATGAAGCTCCGGCTCTTAGTTACTTAATAAGTCAAAAAAATCTACTTCGTAACTACAGAATAATATCCCTATTTTATTATCTAATTTCTCTCTACTATAAGTTATAATGTTAAACGATAATTCAATAAACCGGTACTTAGATTAACTGATAAGGTTTAAAATAATTATACCTAAGCTTGGTTGCGACATTAAAAATTGCTTTCAACAAAGTTGATATAAAATGTCTTTCAGCCCTATAAGAATATCAACATTAAGGTTTTTACGTAAATGCTAAAAGAAACAACACCTAAATCCATAAAGAACTTTTAATAAAATATAAATGCCAATTATATCATATACTCTTCATACTTTTTATATTTTTACCTTTTAAAACCTTCTATATTAATTAAATAATGATTACTTCTAAAATACTAATGCAAAAGAAATACCTACTTTAAACAGCGCGTGTTCAAAACAGCGTATTTTATTTTAATTTTTATTACCTATTCAAGCTATTTTACCAAATCTTTATTCATTCGTACTAACCGTTACTTACAGTAACTAACACAAGTAACAGTGTTTACTGTTACCACCTCTATACATGTTAGTAGTTCCGTTTTCACAGAATTTAGAAGAGGGCGCTATCAATCAGGAAAGAAACTTAAATGTTTGTTGTGCGCCCAAACGACTTAAGATAAATTCACGAAATTTTGGGAATGGTTACATCTAACTAATATCTAAAAAGTTATGGGAGCGAATTTTTGAAAAATTAAAAATTGGAGTGTAAATAATTTTTTTCTCAGAAATTAGACTTTTTTAAAAAAATCTGTTTCCATACTTTTTTTTTAGAAGTATACATTAAATTAATTTCCAAATTTTCAAAACAATCGGTTGGTAAATAACGGCGTTTGACTTTTATTTCAAATAAACGAGGGTATGTATTCCTCTTGCATCTAGTTATTATACTACATGTACATAAGACTATCTAATTTAAATATTTTTTTGTGATTACTTAGCAGTAATTAGTTTAAAATATAATGATATAATTAATTTTAAAGTATCTTTTACTATATAGTCTTTAAATCACATAGTACTATAGAAAATATTAATGGTTTAAATTATTTAATTATTTTTACAAACTGTTACTAGTTACAAGCTAAGTATAAGTAATATGAAACAACTTTTGTTGGTATTAGGTGTTATTATCTTGGGTAATGTAAAAGTTGTATTCATCAATAAAAAATGTCTCTCCAAAACTTAATAATACGATTTCGATTAAAAAAAGTCCAATAATACATCTCTGAAAAAAAAACATTCCCCAATATTTTACGAGATTCTCATTCGTTAAATCTCTAATTTTTTATTTCTTTCAAAATATATTTTTATGGCGTTAAACATTTAAATAAATCGTCTAAAACCAAAAAAAAAGAATAAATTGATGGAAGGTATTTTCCCTTTTGTATTCTTAAAAAATGTAAAAAGTATCTTCTTTTCCATTTAGTTAGACGAACTTCAAAGACATTTATTTTAAAGCTCTTTCTTTCTCTCTTTTCCGTTTGTCTTCCGTTTTATACAAAAAAAAAACGATTCTCGGCACCTGATGTATTTCTCATCATATTATTTCTTAGAAACCTGCCCAATATGTATATATTTAAGATCACAGTTGTGAAACATGGTAAAAAAATTCTATCCCGACGGAATATAAAAAAATTGGATTTATCGGGGGCATATATATATAAATATACGTGAGGTAAAGATTGCATCAACTATATTGGAAAAGTTAATAACTTCTGAAACGAAAGATCATGAGGGTTGAGGATTTTTTTACTTTTTCCTGTTCCGTTTGTACCTTTTCACCTAAGTATACGTCAATCCAAGGAGATTAGGACTTACTAAGTTTTTACTTTTTTTCCTCTTCTACTTATATAAGTAAGTCTTGTCTCTCTAAAATATCTCTGGAAGTTTTAAGTGTATGCTAAAAGCGTTCGAGCAAAATATACGACAGAACACTGTTAGATGTTTATTCCCAATTGGATATTATTTTATCCTCTTTGTTTGCTTTAATAATACGGTTTTTGCATATAAAACTTATAGATGTAACTTTTTTACGCTTTGGTATTGAGAATTTACTACGTGTGGAATACATTTTTGGTAGATGTGAGATATTTTCCTTGTCTACCAGTCTCCGTAAAATAATATATGAATAATCTTTGATAAATAATAGATACTTGGGAAAGTAAAATCAAACGTCTATAAAAAATAATCATATATCAATTAAGAAAACAATGCTTTAAAATGTCCATCAGAGTCTTTTGTAATTAACTTTGTATGCATTATGTATAGAACTGATTAGGCTGGATTTAAAACACCTCATTATTGAATTGAATACAATATAAAAAATATGAACATTGAGGTATTGAATTACAAAAATATTTATGTCAAAAAAAATAACAATAATTCACCTTGGCAACTAACACCGCCAGAGGCGTAACATCGAAATAAAACAAATACAAACGCATTATATTAAAGAAATACATAATAAACAAGAGTTTAACAGTTTTATTTATTCTGTATAATAAATATGATAGACGAAATAAGATTACATAAAAAAATAAGCAAAGAAATATATTATATCTCCTTCTTTTAGTCCCTTCTTCTATCACAGGTTGGTTATGATCATATCTATTCGTACCTTATTTTCTCCAAATTTGCGTGGGTTTTCTATTGGATAAGTGTAAATATCATCTGGATCAGCTTGTATTTCATTTATTAACTGGCAACACAATATTGACTTTAATAGCTGATTTTTAAATTTAGTATCTGTATGTAAAATATCTTGAACATAAATAATGGTTTCACATTCTGAAAGGTAGGTTCATGTCCAATCAATAGAAATTTGCTTCATGTTAAAACATAATTCAATACCATGCATTTGCGCCAATGCATGCATTGCTTCCATCTGTTTAAAACATTTAAACCAGTAATTTTGTTAGAACTGCCAAACATATTTTAGCAAAAGAAGGGTGCATTATTGCTTCAGGGTTGTGCTGCAATAGAGTAAGCAATATTTGACTGGTCAGATGTTTCAAAATAATATATAATAGTTTTGGAAATTTTTTATTAAACCTACAAGATTATTTGTTACTGAATCGTAACAAATTTTTTATACCGCAGAAAGTAAAACTATTACTGCCACTGTTAATCCCAAGGGACTGAAGTTAAACATCTGAACTAGATTGGCAGTTTTTAACTGAGGTAACCTAAGTGTACTGTTTCATTGCATGGTTTGTCAAATACCGGTAATTGGTTGCATGCAGGCATATTGGGGGTGTGAATCTCAACAGAAGGGGTTACTTTTTTTTTCATTTTTTAAAATGTTTTGTGATTTCCACATTAATTATTTTTTTTCAAAAATGTGCAGATCCGCCACAGAAAAAGCACTCTTATCGCTTTTAAAGATGTGGTGTAAGGCGTTAATCACTGCCAATTCCATTGCACGCGCAGTATTATAGGATTTTTATAAAGTCAATGTCAAGCTCTCTAGTCACGATCGAATTTTGGAAGAGGCTAGTCCTGCTATAAATACTCCTCTTATTATGTCATATATTATCTACTTCCTTAAATTTGGCTAGTTATTTCAATAATTACAAATATATCCACACTTTCACCAGGTTGCTGTCTTCTGGTTAGGATATGACGAGCGTACAGAATGTTGTTTGGCTTGACAAATTCTTTATCTAGATCAGCGATTACATCGTCATCATTGGCATATTCACTATGTAATTATATACCTCAGGCTAGATGTGGTTTATTAACAATCGGAGTTTCGTTTCTGGAGTTAGCTGTTCCTTAGGAGTTGTACTAGCAGCTAAAAAATTGGTGAATGTTTTTCCGTGACTCCACTCTTTTGCAGTTGACTATACACGCTGGGTCACCATCGAATCTTTCAGGTCTCAAGTGCCATTTATGTTTATTACATTGTAATAAAAAGACAGAACCTAAGTGATTTAGGTTTTAGTAAACATTAAATTGTACATAAATGATGTTGAAGAATTTTAAACAAACTATTATCCACAGGTACATAATAAGTTGTCATAACACGTTAAGCTACGGATCAGTGAACACTATAGATTTGGAAATCACCTCATTATACAGTAAGTTATAGACTTTATTATTCCCATGTATACAGATACCAAGTAAATGTTAGAATACATAAATGGTACTGGCTAATTGTGAGGTTTAGGATCAATGGTTCTGTGGTAACAGCTTGAGTTATTCGGAGAATAAAAAATTATTAAATTTAATTCGCAAATTGCACAATTTAAGACTGCCTCGGTCACTTATGTCACTTTTCATCAATACCATGTTGATTAAGAAAAAATACTTTTATTTATCATTTAATAAAACCTGCCTTACTGCAGTCTACAAGCGATACTGGATGTTCTAGTCGAACCACAGATGAAAGAGGATTGACTCGATTGTTATACATATAACTCTAAGATAGATGATGCGTACCATTCCTTGGATTGGGGAGAAGAAAGCTGAGGACAGAATCTACTTAGTTGAACACGCCAAGAATAAGGCAAGCTAAATTTTTGTAATATTTTTAATGTTATAAGATAAAACATTTTTTTAATAGGATAATTTTAAATATTTCTTTCATAAATGATATAGAAGAATCCTTTATCAATAAGCAATTTTCTTGTCCATTAAGGAAACTGGCTAAATGAAATTATTTCAAATCCAAGTTTTATATTCCAAGTATTCGATTTAAATTTTTATTGAATATTCTTAAGATTGGTCTAATACTAATATGTTTTACTGTAAAAGGTATATAAATATGTCACTTTTAAGTAGATTATCGGTAAAATGGAAATTTTCTTATAAATGGATATGAAAAGTACGCATATCTTGACGAAAAACTTTCGGCTTTATTAATACAGTCAGTTGTAAAACCCAAAATCCAAGATAATTTAAATTTATTTAACCAAAATGTTCTCATGAGATAATTGATATATACGATTATTACCTTGGTTCATGGGAGAAAGGTTCTGCATATATGTTTCTCACTCTTCTCGGCAACGGAGGCGGACGGGGTTGGTAGTTATCCATTATTTCGGAGCGATATCTTACTTATAACGACGAACGTGCTCGGTAAAGTTCATTCATCACGTCGAGAGTACTACACAACTACGAACGTTAACTGAAATAATCTGCAAAAAATATTTTCTTAAAGTCTCAAATAAATCTTAATAAGAGAGGAATTTTCAAGTAAACCGATTCTCTGCGCAACAAGGCGGTCCTTAATAATCTTGTTAAATTACAGATTCTGTGGAATTGTATCCATTTAATAATAAAGTATTACAAAATACAATAAGCGAACCGAGTGTATGCCTTCGCAATTATGAGGGTAATAAAACTCCTCCTAAATATATACACAAGTGTAGTGCTTCGGATTTATTGCGAAGGGGCAGCGCTAAGCGGAAATTGACTGTATACTTTGCATAAAGAATAAGTGTATGAAACAAAAAATTTGAAGACGACGGCGACAAAAACCCGGAAGTAATAAAAAAAAATGGATATATTTTGTAACATAGAATGGAGAGCCAACAATCGGTTTTCGAGATCAAGTGGATGGAGACGAAGGAAAAAGTAATATTATGAACGGTGCAATCAATATTATACCAAACGATTGGAACTTAATGTTACTTATAAATAGAAATCAAAACTCAAGCAATATAATGTAAGTACGATCACCAGAATAACAAATCGTTTAATAATGATTGGTATATAGAAAAAGCAAATCAACCAATTTATTTTCAAAATGACTTCGACAAAAATGGTAGTGGAGGAGGTTATTTAAGGTTTAATTGATTATGATTCAAAACGTATTCATAAAATTAAAATAAACCAGATTTAATAATAACTGTTTTCTCTGATTTTTCTATAATTAACAAAACCTCCACTACTTAATTAAAAAAAATTTATTGCTGTTTCAAAATAGTATATAACATTACTAGCAAGGTAAAAGGGTTATAACTGGCGAATGGAGGATATAACTGACGAGCCACAGGCGAGTCAGTTACCTCCTTGAGCCAGTAAAACCCGTTACCATGCTTGTATTCTTTTATATTTCATTTATTTCTTATTTGTAAAAAGGTTATAAAAATTTTAAAAAAGTCTCAATAATTACCTTTTGAAATCTACAAATGACAACTAAACGTCATATTTTTCAATAAATTTTTTAAGGTAAACAAACCTGCGAACAGGGGCATTTTTTTTCATTTCCAAGCAGCTTTTCAGCATAGACCATTTTGCCCATAAAGTATTAGGGCTGAATCTATCTGATAGTTGATTCAAGTAGACCAACAAAACAACTTCAGTTACCCCAATCACACTAATGTAAATAATACTACTAAAAATTTTGCAAGTTAACTGTCAGTTTTACAAGTTAGTGACTTGATAAAATAAACTTTCCTGATTAATATTGTGTTTTTGGAAACTGACGTTTACAAATGAGAAACGAATAAATATACTTTCATTACATTTATGGTATCAACCCTTACTTTGTGGAAGTCTACCATATTAATAACACCAAACAAATAACTTTTGCAGCTGAGTAAAATTAAGGTAATTACTTTCATTATATAATGATGCTTAAGTGGTATTTTGACTAGATTGAGTATTAAAGAAAGTGAGAAAGTTCAGGTTGGATAGAGGACATGGAAATAAGATGGGAGGTTATGAAGGTTCATTAAAAGCGGCTATTGGGAGTAATATCAATCAGTGTTCCCTAGTGTCTTGTACGAGTAGGTTCGAATGCTGGTTCAATAAACTCTCACGCCATTGCCCGCCAAGTCCGCCCTACTACTCCTATTTTCCAAAAACTCACGGCCAAATACTCATCCACAAAACCTAAAAATCCGAATCCCATCCAAACATTCAACTTTTAAAACCTTTCCAATGAATTTTCCGGCCCAAAATTCTTTGGGCATTTCTCAACTGAAAAGAAATTCTCCACCGCCAAATATACTCCCTTAAGGCAAATTTCAATTAACTCCCTTGTTAAAAACTTAATTTGCCAACGAGCTTACCTCCAAAATTCACAAAATATCTGGCAATCCCAACATAGTTGTGATTGCTTTAAACCGCCAATCTAAGGCTAATCCGCCAACTAATGACAGTCCTAAAACACCAAATGTCTCTGTTATTTGCAGAAATCGTCCATCTCAAACGACAATTTTTTTAAATACTGGACGATCTCCAGTACATTATACTAAATGTTGGTGCATTATATCGAAGGCTACAAACCTTTCCATTTCCCTGTTGAGATTTATCACAACATTAGAAACCACATACTGTAAATGCTTTACCAAATGCCTCCAATTTGATGGTCTTGTACACCCGTTCAAGCTATCAAACCAAACTACCCTACCCGCAGTACACAAGTATTGTTTAAAATGCACTTTATTAGGCCATGTGTCCTCCAAATGAAAAATCAAATTACAAATTTGACCTATTGTTTGCAACTACAAGGCCAAAATATGCCATAAAACTGGCCCTCACGCTTCCTACCATCCCAAAAGTCCACAGGAAATAGCAATATGTCTGACAGAAAGAGGAAAATACGGTCGCAGCTCTGTACCTGCCCCCTCATACACGTACACACACAACAACATTCACATAAACACAATAACACGGTATATCAGGGCTCAAACAGTAAAAACACACATTTTTAACTATTATTTTAGGACCACAAACGAATCAATAAGAAGAGAAGTACAAGTGAGTGAGTTTCGTGAGGTGAACTACTTCTTGACCTAGTTGCTAGCTGGATATTGGTTAAGAGTAGGGTATCTACAAAAGATTGGGTAGACAGAGGCTGCAATATGCTAGAGATGTGAGGTGAAATCAAAGTTGAAACCAAAATATATGTGTATGGAGAAAGAGAGTAATGATCTGAAGTTAGAGGATACAACAGAAAAAATTATATATTGATATGAATGCATTAGGGGTAAAAATTAAGAACAAGAACTTCCAAGATTTATTTGTTCATTAACAACTTTAAATTGTGGATCTGCTAGATGTGTTTTTATTTCAAGTACTTCAAGGAAATCTAAATTTTGTTTTTTATCACAAACGTGAGGTTGGATGTTCAACATTGTTAATGAACAAATAAATCTTTGAAGTTCTGCACTATTAAAGTGTTTATTTTGATTGAGTCTTTATTTTATATAAAGATAAGACGTAATTGTAACACAAATATATTAGGTTTAGTAAAGATCAGCATGATTTAGTTTTTTCTTGGTTTTTCTATTGAACAGTTATACTGATCTTAGAGGAAGTACATTCAGGATAATCCCTTAGGGCTAATAACATCTGGGCTTTAATATCGTTATGTCTTATTACTTCCATACTTGGTCTAGCCTTAATACTACCTAATCAACATCAGGTACCTAGCTACAAACAAAACAAAATGTAACTTTAATATGTCAATCTGATGATGCTCATTCTAGCGAAACAGTTGTCATTGTAATTTAATACTTATTTTTTTAATTAAACGTGGAAGTTGCGTTAAAACGAAGAGTTGTTTATTATTCTTAGTAAGATGGACTTCCATAAAATAAGGGTTGATAAATAAATATTGATTATTGACTCTGTTTATGTTAAATATGAATACCTAGGAAGTACCTGGAGCACATGTAGAGGAAAAATTAATAAATGAATTAAACAAACAGTCAAGTAAAATTAATTGTAGTAACCTTTACTTTGTGGATGTCCATCTTACTAAGAACATTAAAAATAGACAGAATGTAACAAAATTATTTATTTAAAAAATTGCTTTTTTAAACTCAGTGACAGCTGTTTCGCTAAAAATTAGCATCGTCAGATTGACGTCAGATTTTGTTTTTTAGGTAGCTACCTGATGTTGATTAGGTAGTATTAAGGCTAGATCGATTATAAAAATAATAAGACATAATATTAAATCCTAGCCCTAAGGAATTATCCTCGGAATTATCCTACATATATTTCCCTCTAAGATCAGTATAACTGTGCTCTCATTGAGTTTAAAAAACCAATTTTTTTAATAATTAGAGGAAGTTTTGTTTAAAAAGTTCTATTTTTAGTGTTCCTAGTTAAACAGTCAAGTTCTTTCAGGCTGTAAACAAAAATAGTTAACAGATCAGCAGAAACAGTATATTTATAGAGTAATCCTAACGTACGGATGTGAAATCTGGAACATGATAAACAAAGAAGCAAAATGAAGAATTTCCAAATGAAATTTGGAAAATCCTAAGAAGTAACTTGAAATATACCTAACCTGTTAGACTTTATAGACAGAAAAAAATATGTAGCATTATATACAAAGAATAAATAATTACATATTGGCAAAGTTGTGCTAGACAAAGATGAATAGAAAATAATTAATATACGATGCAACGATAAAAAATTTATAAGAAAAAATCACATGAAAACAAGTAACGACGTTAACTAAAAATAAGAACGGTAGTAAATACATATATCAAAGTAAGTAAAAATAAATAAATTCCACACCGTTAATAGAAATTGCAATCAATCAGAAATTAATTCTGAAATAAAAAGCGACCTCTGTAACTAATTTAACATCTTCGTCACTTGAAAAAAGTTACAGAACAAAACAAGTAATATTACCTGATGGACAAAAGAACAATGGCGTACCTAAATAAATACGTGTGTCAGACGAAAGGAAACAGTATGTGTATGAATAACTATGTAAATGGTAGAAAAACATGGTCCTTAAAAATGTTCAGGTTCCAAACGTAAATTCTGGCAAATAAACTTACGAAACTGCAAACTTCTAGCTCGTGCGTATATTCAAAGACACGTTAAATATTTATTCCACATCTGCTTTGCAAATCTAACACACTTTCACTCTCCCTATTTTGTATTGTTTGAATAGGATAAGTGGCACAGCTAAATAATGTACGAGTTTTCTAAATTTAAGGAGTTTACCGTGTATATTTGGGTCGATTCCGAGCTCTAGAAGGTTTTCAAAGTCATTGAGATAAAATGACATAATGACGAGATCGCCGACCCATTATAGTCGTCCCTTGTTGATTGTTTTAATGCTACATATATTAAGCTTTCCATGTTTCCTTTTGATTGTCCTGTCTTCACAACTCCAAATTACAATCAGGTAATACAATCATTAATCCCGGTTCAATCTCCGTTCAGTGTAGGTATTAATACCATCATTTAACTTGATTAAAAATGAAATATTATAATAGTACTTAAACCTTTGATGTATTAGGAAAAGCGGCAAGATTGTCCACTATGTGCAACTTATTCTACGTTTGACTGCTAATTTTTTAAATATAATAGGGGAGCATTGCAACTACTTTTAAAGTGATAACACGTGATTATATTTAAAAGATTCTTAAATACTTGTTCTAGTCTGAATACTACTCAATTAACATCAGAAAGCTACCTCTTAAAAACAAAATAATGTAACTTAAATATGTCAATCTGACGATGATAATATTATATTATAAATTGATAAAAAAATGTTTCCTAATTTCTTACTGAGTTATCTGTATCTGTGATTGTTGGGTGGGTCGCCCCACAGCACATAGGCCAGATTTTACCCATTGTTCATCCTAAAGATTATGCCCAATATTAGCTCGTTAACTAACGTAACATCTATAAGTCGCCAGTAGGCAGCCCCCCCAAATTGGCATGTGTTAGTCAGTTCGCATCGAATACAGAATATCGTATTATAGAGAGTGCCGAAAATTCACAGAGGACGTGGTCGACTGTCCAAATTCTTGTTCACGTCCTTTACATGTTGATGTCTTCGAAGGTGATAATGACCAGTAAAGATATCTGTGGCCAGAAGCAGGTCCTTTGTGGTCATGGCCACATGTGTCTTGGCTGCTTTGCTATTTGGATAGTTCCTTGGATAGTCTGCAACCTTTTTCTTTATCCCATCTACCCTTGAATTTGTGAAGAGAGCGATTCTTAACTAAGTCAACCACCGCTGATGCTATTAAGCTGATGAGACTGGCAGGTCCCAAAATCTTTTTGGGGGCAGCTTTCCTAGCTAACGAGTCAGCTTTGCGGTTGCCTTTTAAAATTCCATGACCTCTGAGCCAGCCTAGATTAACAATGTGGCTGTCGCTGACTTCGGTAAAGGCCTTGTTACATTCTAATACTAAACCTGACGTGATTCGTGCTTTAAAATTTAAATTTATGGCTGAATTTTCTGGACAGCTTTTACCATGACAATTAAATCTTTTGTTTAGTTACTTGCTTCTAAATACAGAGATTTTATATATTTTTTCCAGGTATTTTTATTGTTAATACTTTACCGATGTGTAGACGGTTGATTTTATAAATAAAAAAAAATAATATAAAATAAACGTCACTTAGCAGATCGAGTAAGAAATATTAGATTAAAACTTTTACTACGGCAGTCTTAACAATCAACCAAACCCCAGTATAAAATTTTTCACTTGATTAAATAATAAAATTCAACGACCGCCATATGCCCAATCGTCCTTGTTAAGATTTTATTAACCAATTATACATCTTTATGTTCCCAAACGATCAACCGATTTAGTCACTATCGCAAATGAAGATAAGAGGGAACAACACTTTAAGTTTGTCAAATAGTAGTATAAAATAATTTGTATAACGTTTTCATTCATATTAATAACTTCTACAGTATAATGAAAACTAAACTAAAATCAAAGTTCCGCCTACGGGATGAATGAATGGAAAGCATTTACAAACTATTTACAGCTACCAGCCTAGAGTAAAGTTATCCCAAGCAAGTTGGTAATTTCTAAAAGAAAAACTTGGAAGAGCTGTTGATTATTTTTATCAGCTATACTTGGAAAATTTTAATCTGTCACTTTAGGTTAGGTTAGGTTCAATGTGAGTGGGGCGCTCAACCACCTCTCCACTGCGACCACCGTTGGGTCTATTGTGGCTCATCTCTAAGGTTATGAATCGCCATACGAACCAATCCTCCTTGCCAAGTCAATGGTTGTCTGCGGCGAGACCTGTTTAATGTCTTAAAGTCGTTAGGCTCCAATTTTGGAAAACCAAGAATGCGATACTTTTGGTAATGCCAAAGAATGTTTCAGGTCATATAAATCTAGACTCTGTTCCTTTCTTGGTTTTTTCGTTACCCACCACTCCGCTATGTCCTGGTGCCCAGAGCAAACTTACCCTGTTGTTTGAACCAAGACGTTCTAAGGATGTAATACAATTCCATACCAGCTTTGAATTAAGCTGGTTGGAGCTTAAGCTGCCTGGCTATCTGGGACAATATGTATGTTTTTATTACAAGAGGGTTATTTATCAGCTCTCTTGAACACAATTCAATGGCGAAAACCTCTGCCTGAAAGATGATAGCATATTTGCCGAGGTTTAATTTGTCACTTTAATTTTATATACAAAACACACACTGATAGACTTACTTCATAGATTTTACTATGAAATAGAAAGCATAGAAAATAAATAGGTTTGGTATTAATTTAAAAAATAATTTAAAATAATTATTAGCAGTATTAGATATTAGATAGTCTAGGTGTAGTTTACACAACAGTTAATTAATGTATTCCACTTGAAATGAAAACGTTTTGTCAGACCGACAGATCAAAGACGTTTTGTTTTATAAGATCAGTATTTATTGTTAAATAAATAATATTTATATTACACCAAGTATAAAAAGAATCGAATATATGATTCCAGATATTATTAGCCTTAAGAGATTATCCTGGTTGTTCAATGATATAGAAAAATCAGAAAAACTACGTATACAATACTAAACTTTATTACTTAATCTATTTGTGGCAAATTTTTTTGCTCAAGCAACAGTATAATCAGGAAGAACTCTTCATATTTATTTAGGGGTCTTCTAATTTATTATTTCTTATTTTTCTAGTTGATTTACAAGTAAGACTATTATAATAAATTTATAAAATACTTTATATTGTCTAATAAAAATATGTATGACTTCCACATACTATAAGTTAGTTTAATAAGTGGCTAGTGGATGTTTTATTTTCATCTACAATTTGTGACTTTTTTTACGTTTCTTTAATTATTACTCAGAATGAACAATTTTTATTTTCTTTATAATATTTTCTCAAAAATGAAATTTTATCTTAAAATTATTTATCTGTTTTACTTATCATATAAATGGTATAGCCTTAAAACTCTGAAAAAGAGACAGATTTATATATCACAGAAATGATACCTTTTGGAAGTGAATCTTTTCATTTTAAAAACTAAAAGAAAATATTTTCTGTCGAAGACAAAGCAAGCAGTAACATCACAGAAAACCTTGATAAATAAACATAAATGAGGTTTAGTTTTACATCAAGATCAAGGATTGTACAAGTTCTGAGTTTAAACGACAAACATTGAATAAGAGACATTTTAGAAAAAGACGATATTCGGGAAAGAGAATGAACATTTGCAAATAAAAATTGTTCGACCTACATTTTCATACTACGGCAAATATTATTAAAATGAAACACAAAAAACAAATTTCCCAAATATTTTTTAGAGGTGATAACACGTTTTATTGCAGTCTTTTTTTCATGGAAATAACAGGAATATTGGATATCCTTGATTCATTTAACTAGATAACTCATATCAGAAAATGAAATATCGTGACGATGATGGAGGTCTGTTTATGACCAATTTGACTGTTGCCGACGAATCTTTTAATTTCATCTCTGTTATATTTGATGTATTGCTTCGAATACAAGTTATTTTGCGTTTAAATGAAAACTCCCTCTTTATTATGTAACCATAATATATAATAATATATTTGAGTTGAACAGAAAAATGCATTTCATACAAATTAAAAATTATTTTTTTTTTGTTTAAAACGGGCTTCTCTCATTTATTATTTTTATAGCTGTAGCTTGTACAAATTGAAAATGGGATAATTATACTCACAAGTTTTTTTGGTATGAAACAGTCTTATCTAATTTTTAAATTTTACAGCTATGGTTGACCACTATAATGTTTTTAATGTTTTAAATTTAATTAGTACGTAATGAGAATAAGTAAAATTTAGTTAATAAGTACTACAAAAGAGAGAGATATATTTTTAAATTAAGTATGTACAGTTAGATTTTTAATTATTATTTTAACAGTCATTGTTACGTACATTTTTGCAAATTACATTTTTCTGTTAACTAATGAAGTCTTTCAAAAAAATCAGCAGTTGTTTTTACCAGTAAGTACTACTTTAAAATCTTTTAAAATATAAGAGTTTAAAAGGCACAACAATGACATTTACTGGATAAAATTTTTAAATAAAGCTTCCAACTGTTTTAATATAAAGTAAAAAAAAAATTAAAATTTGTGAATGTTTCTGATTTAGATTTAAAACTAGAATGATTGTGGTTATTAGGATTTTTATCTTTGCTATTTCAAATTCCTCCGTTTTAAAAGTAAGTTCCGTAGCGGAAAAACCTGCTGAGTTTGATACGACGGATTATATCAAATAATAGTTTAGAGCTTGTCGTCACTTACCTGTAACGAAGACCCACCTATAAAACGTCAAAAAATCACTTAAACGTCACCCGAGATCCGTATCTCACGCTACACTGGAAAAACAATAATTAAATAAAAAACACCATGTTAACATGAATTTCGAGTCGCGATTACTATCGAAGGAAAAAATCCAAATCAAAGGCGTTCCGCAAAGCTAAATAATCACGCACGATACACCGCGATGGTATCCCGCCTGTTCAACAGTTTGTTCTCAAGTGGGGTTGATTTCGATGCAGTATAGTGACTTTGGGGCGCGAACGATAGAGGGCTAAAGCGCAAACGCAGCCGCGATTTCAACTCACCCCCGTTTAGCTAAACAGAACTCTCGAGCGCGTTGCCAGGTGGTTACCGTTTTTCCGCGAACATGTGGTTATTTTTAGATCTCTTAAGAAATATTTCATTTCCGTGTTGCGGTTCGCCTACGTTTCCTTCGCAAGTCACAAAACTCATCCTAATTATGACGACTAAAGATAAAAAATTACTTAACACAATCAATGTCGAAACGGTGGATACGGGGATGGATTTTATTGTACAATACACACAAACACACAGAATAAGCTCTTTTGGTTTTAATATTTGCAACATAAATATTTGAAATAAATCGAATCCATTTAAAATATTATTAATATGTTGGCGATTTGTTTCATAATTTCCACAGTATCTATATTTATTCTTATTTTTCTTTATTTTATAATTCCATATCTTATTTCCATATCTTATTTATCCTTGACTTATTAGTTTTTTTTTATTATTATATGCAAAATCTGCGGTGAATAATTTAACTTTATTTGTTATACTCAAAAAAGAAAAATGTATTATTATATAGTACATGCTTTTAAATAGTTCATGAGATGTATTTCTGCAGTATAGTAATCCAACACACAATATTAAAATTGCAATAGAATTATAACTGGTTTATTATTTTGTTTACCTACGACCAACCCTGTAAGCCATCAATAACACACAGTACTGAATCAATATAAGATGTCTTATAACGCATGGTAAAAAAATCGCACAGCTCTAAAGTAAATCAAACGGCTTCCCTAGCAACCACTTAGCAACTCTCAATAGATGTCTCCATTTTATTCAAAATTCTTATGTACATATTTAAAATTCATAATATATATAAATTGCAGATAACATTTATTAAAGATTTAACATTTAGAATTATTTGGAATTATTTATTTGTCCCGTCTTCATCAATCAACTTCTTTTGTATCTCTAAATGGATCATAATATAATAGTAAATGTTTTTTATTACGTTTTCAAGATTAATTTACGTCATTTTTATGTAATAAAGTTAATTATTTAAACATTTAAAATTTTTAATACCGAGATACGTTTTAAAAATGCTGTTTAGTTTTGTAAATACAATTGTAACGTTTAAGGAGACACTTTTAACTCGTTTTATACTTTAATTTCACTTTAGTCACGATACCAAACCGTTTAAACATTTATAATGTACTTAAAATATTAATATTACGCGAGAAACCGATCAATTAGACCTAATTATTTAATAAAAAACGACGAAAATGTGTCAACTACAATATTTTGATAAAAACTCAGATTGATTTTTTATGATTAAAGCACTGGTATATTCTTATGACCAATAATTTAAATATGTATTTTTAACCCTAGAATACTGGACTATCGTAATTTTGACCACTGTCGAAAAAACTTGGAATTTGAAATATATTTATTCAATGACAATACAATAAACAAAACTTAAATCCCTAAACTATAACTATAAGTAATATAAGCAATATTTTACACTTATTTTGTTAGTTTGCTACACATGTATAACAAATGTTCCGTAGATGTTCTCCACATATTGGATGATTACACTTTTGACAATAAGTTGTGGTCATACGTCTCTTTCTGCTAGGACAATAAAAACAAGTTTTTTTTTTAGTTTGATTGACAGGTTCCTGATTTTCATCAGGAATATGAAGAATATTTCCGATATCTTGACGAATGTTTTGTCGCAAAGTTTTAATTTGTATTCTCTCTTTCAACCATGGTTTAGCCAAAGGGTTAGCTAATTCAACCATATAATCGTATCTGATTAATAGTTTCTTGTTTTCTTTTATGGTATTCGAAACATAAATGACGTAAGAATTTATATTTGCAAGGTTCATCATATCGTAGAATATTGCCAGTGGCCATCTACAAATGTACGCTAGTGCAATCTAAAAGTAACGGCATTACTGGACTTTCGTAAAATTGACGACGATCTTTGAATAACTATATTTAGCACGAATGGAAACAACAACCACACTCAAAGTTCCATAGATCACGACTAATCGGGAAGGTACCTACTTAGAGGCGATCACTGGACCGGAAGTCTACGAAATGTGACGAAATCTGAAGCGCACCGTAAATTTTACGAATGTCCAGTATTCTAGGGTTAATAATAAAGCCGAATTATCAAAACAGAACTGAAATGAACTGAATCGAACTGCTCCACATAAAGGTCGACTAGCTATTTTATAATACAATATTGTTTACCGACCATGACCTAACTCCATATAATTTCTCACGTACTTTTATCGTTTTTGAAATCTGTTAAAGGTCTCCTTTTTAACAAATCTTCGATTATTTACTTATACTTTACTTCTACTTACAAATAATATACGAGGTATATTATTCATCACAATGTGGAATGGCGACCACATTATTAATCAGCAAGTTAAGGTTTATATTTGAAATGTTTCTTATACTTTAGCAAGCAAAATATCAGAAGTACTTTTAGTATTTAATACTGTACTGTACTGTAACTATAAACAAATATTGTAAAAACTAATATTAAGTAATTAAATATTATAAGATTATTAAAAATTGTTACTGTTGTTCACGTATTATTATTATTTATAAGATTATTAATACAAACACAAGTAGTTCGTTGGTAAAGTATAGTACCTACCTAATTGTGTTGTAAATCATTGAACGTACTCACAGAATTACGCACTAGCCCCTATGCGGCTTCGTGCGCAACTTTACCATTCGTTCGGAAAATTCTTCTTACTACAAACGTTACCTAATATACTATACATAACGATAGTATATTAGGTGCAAAAAGTTAAAAGGCAATAAAATGCCGCTGTGAGCAAGTTTTAACTTGGCTTTAAGTTAAAAAAAAATTATAAAACATTAAAGTCGATACATTTCATGTGTTTATAACAATGAATTCTTTTCAAAGATGCCATAGGCATTTCGGGAATAGCAAGTACCTAATAACGAACATCAAGTAGGAATCTACTTCCTACCTTCTTTTCCTTTTTTTTTTAATTTCGCGTATTTCACTCTGTTCTTTATTATTAATAAATAAAAAACTTACCTAGCAGCAAAATAAAAGCTAAATGTGTATTGATAACAAAACAATAACGTTGCGGTCCTTCAGGAATAATTTCAAAAATAACATTTGCTAGTTTTAACTAATGGCTAACATCAGCTAAATTACATGATGTGTATCGGTAACAATTAAAACAAACTCGATGCTATTAGAGTATAGCTTGCCAGTTGCAGTTGAATATGGTACACATTTGCCATTCGACAATTCTCCATGATTCTCTTTTATTTTTAACCGACTCAAATTAAACGAAACCCATTTAGGTTACTTAATCATGGTTGCATGTTAAAGTTCCGTTTCGATTAAATAAAAGTCCCTTCTTCAAATCGAATTTTAGATTGAAGTATTGTATTCTGTTTGATGCAGGTGAGATAGACACACTTTTATTCCTGTCGGAGTCAACTGTGGCGCCAGTGTTGCCAAGTAATTAAAAGAATAATTTATAAAGGTTTACATTTAAGTAATTTAAGTTAGTAATTATTATGCAATGTTTAACGGATTTGAAATTAAATCAAATGACTCTTTCTGATATCAAACAAATGATAATGTTACTAAAATGTTGAATCTGGAACCGTTGGCGAAAATGATACCGAAAACCGTTTACACTACCACTACACCAACACACACTTTTATATGCCTGACGCGCGTTTCGATAACCAAGTTATCTTCTTCAGAGACCGAAGGTAAACTAAAGCTATGCCTACAAACTAACCTTATATATAGAACATTTTTAGCTCCAAATGTTTTCGCGGTAAATCTTTTGGCGGCAAAGCCAATTTTTAGCGCGAAAACATTTTTACAATAAGTTTTCTTATAATAAACTATAAAGTGGGCTATCTGGGATAGGTCCTTTGTCCTTATTTAATCTATTTTTACATTTAATAATTTCTATACTTTCAAATGCATCCAACAATCCATTGTTCGATACATTTTTTAACAATTTTAAACTATCTATATTTACAGAATGGTTTTTGGTAAAAGCATGTTCGGAAATACTAGATTTTTCTATACGTCCATATTTTAGATGAGCTAAATGTTCTTTAAATCTAGTTTTAACCGATCTTTTTGTTTGCCCAACATACTTTTTATCACAATCATTACAACTTATTTCATATATACCGCTTTTTTCCAGATCTTCTCTCTTATCCTTCGGATTTCCTAACAATTGTCTCAGGGTGCCACTAGTTTTATGAACTAAACCTAATCCCACCGTGCCGAAAATTGTATTCAATCCTTTAGTATACTGAGGGATAAATGGTAATGAAATGAATTTCCTATCGTTGTGTTCTCGCTGGAAAAAGGTGGTTTCACAAAGAGATTTCTTAAAACTATGGCGATTGATCAGCTTATTAATTAGTTTTTTATCATATCCATTAAGTACAGCTATATCCTCAATTAAATTCTTTTCTCTGTTATATCTTGTTTTGTTTAAAGGAAAATGAATTAATCGATGAACCAAAAAATGAAAACTTGCCATTTTGTGTTGATTACAGTGAAAAGAATCTATCGGAATATACCTATACGTAGCGGTGTCTTTCCTAAAAATATCAAATTCTAACTTGTTATTATTTCTTATTACTAATGTGTCCAAAAATGGTAACTGTTCATTATTTTCTAGTTCAAACGTGAATTTTATGCTTGTGAATTTTGAATTTAATTTTGAAATGAAATCTTCTACTGATGATTTCTTCTAAATATCTGTACAGTAAACGAAGTATGCTTGAAATAGAGGCATATGGACTTTACAAAAAATTAACACATAAGTTAAGTAATGTAGAATATGAACATTGGTGTGAATTCCAAAGAAAGATGTTTAGGGTTATTCATTCAAAATTTAAGAAGAAAATGTCGATCTTGAGTAAAAAACTAAAGAAATTAAAACCAAAACCTAAAACAATTTCTTTGGAACCTATTAATATTGTTGAAAATATTTCTTCCCAAACTTTTGACAGCAGTGAAACAGAGTTGTTAAACAAAGGTTTGAATTTTGCCGTGCCTTCTCGTGGGAACTTGGGTGAATTGATTGGACATATTGAAAGTTCTGTTCAATATCTCTCTCATGATGCCAAGGTTTATGTTCGGGAAGCTTGTAAGAATCAAATTTCCAAAAATATTTCAAATAAGAACAAAAATTTACAGGGAATTAAGAAAACTAGGAATATTGTCAAAGGTTTGAGGCAGAAGGAATGTTTTTACTTAAAAGCTGATAAAGGAAACAAGGTTGTTATAATGGACAAACAAGACTATTTCGAAAGAGTGGATCACTTGATCGAGAATGGTCCTTACGTTAAGATTCAAAAAAATCCACTAAATAAAATGATTTCCATGGTGAAGAGCACTCTCAAAAGTTGTAAGAACCTTGTCACCGATTCGTTAAAGTATAAATTAACTGTAAGTAACCCTACATTGTCAAAGCTCTATTGCCTTCCGAAGATACATAAACCTGGGAAGGCAATGAGACCTATTGTTTCAGCTATATGTACACCTAGTTATAATATTTCAAAATGGTTATCGAATGAGTTTGAAAATCTACCCAAAAAATGTAACAGTTTTTCAGTTAAAAATTCATTAGAATTTATCAAGAAAGTTAAAGATGTTGTTCTAGAAGATGGGGAAATTTTAATCTCGTTCGATGTTAGTTCTTTATTTCCTAGCGTACCGATTCCACAAACTTTACAGTATCTGGAAGAACTACTCATCTTGAATGATCTGGGTGTTGAAGTTAGAACTGAATACCTACGATTAGCTAAACTATGCATGGACCAAAATTATTTTCAATACAACAATCAGGTTTATCAACAATATGAAGGAACAGCAATGGGTAATTGTATATCACCATTTATAGCCAACCTTTTTATGAGCAATTTTGAAACACAGATCAGTCAAGAGTTCGAGTATTTCCCAAGGATATGGTGTAGATATGTGGACGACATTTTCGCAGTTTTCAAGCATAAAATTCACGTTTGAACTAGAAAATAATGAACAGTTACCATCTTTGGACACATTAGTAATAAGAAATAATAACAAGTTAGAATTTGATATTTTTAGGAAAGACACCGCTACGTATAGGTATATTCCGATAGATTCTTTTCACTGTAATCAACACAAAATGGCAAGTTTTCATTTTTTGGTTCATCGATTAATTCATTTTCCTTTAAACAAAACAAGATATAACAGAGAAAAGAATTTAATTGAGGATATAGCTGTACTTAATGGATATGATAAAAAACTAATTCATAAGCTGATCAATCGCCATAGTTTTAAGAAATCTCTTTGTGAAACCACCTTTTTCCAGCGAGAACACAACGATAGGAAATTCATTTCATTACCATTTATCCCTCAGTATACTAAAGGATTGAATACAATTTTCGGCACGGTGGGATTAGGTTTAGTTCATAAAACTAGTGGCACCCTGAGACAATTGTTAGGAAATCCGAAGGATAAGAGAGAAGATCTGGAAAAAAGCGGTATATATGAAATAAGTTGTAATGATTGTGATAAAAAGTATGTTGGGCAAACAAAAAGATCGGTTAAAACTAGATTTAAAGAACATTTAGCTCATCTAAAATATGGACGTATAGAAAAATCTAGTATTGCCGAACATGCTTTTACCAAAAACCATTCTGTAAATATAGATAGTTTAAAATTGTTAAAAAATGTATCGAACAATAGATTGTTGAATGCATTTGAAAGTATAGAAATTATTAAATGTAAAAATAGATTAAATAAGGACAAAGGACCTATCCCAGATAGCCCACTTTATAGTTTATTATAAGAAAACTTATTGTAAAAATGTTTTCGCGCTAAAAATTGGCTTTGCCGCCAAAAGATTTACCGCGAAAACATTTGGAGCTAAAAATGTTCTATATATAAGGTTAGTTTGTAGGCATAGCTTTAGTTTACCTTCGGTCTCTGAAGAAGATAACTTGGTTATCGAAACGCGCGTCAGGCATATAAAAGTGTGTGTTGGTGTAGTGGTAGTGTAAACGGTTTTCGGTAAATGATAATGTTGCAATTTAATTTTATAGTGTCCATTTTAAGTTATTTTTATTATTTTAAAATTTTTAGGAATTTGCACTTTTTGTCTTGTAGTGCTTCTACATAATTATCGTCCATTGATTTTTCTCTGGCGGAAATGGGCAATTTTCAAAGCGTATGTGCCGAATATAGTAGAACCCAACCAAGGCATAAGTGTCACAAAATAAAATAAACGATAAACTACAGTTACCAACTTTTATTTTTTTATCATTTTAAAGTTGTACCTACATAATGCATGGAAAATGTGTTTTCTGTTTATTGATTTAATATAGTGCCTTGATATTAGTTCTTTATTTTTTTTATTTAAAAAGAATTACTGATAGTTTCTTAAAAATCTGGTTAATGAAAGTTCAATAAAAGCAAGAAAAATTAAAAAATTATTTAGACATGCTTTTCATTAAAACAAAAAATGACTTCAGTAACAAGTGATAAAAGCTTATGTACCAAATCTCTAGAATATTTGACTATTAATCATTTCCTTATTTCATACCAAACATGTTCAAACATGTTCTCGACTAAGAGCATACCTGTCAAGGGAATAGGAAAAATCCATCTTATCGAAGACAATGTGAACACAGTAACATGTCTGGACATATTAGAGGAATTCCTGAAAAACTACCTACATTTGGAATAGGTTTCTAGAAGTCCCGATTTATTCCTTATAGACACATTGCGAAATGCAATGAAAAAAGTTTTGCGAATACTCAAAACAAAAAATTCACCCGTTACTTTTATTTGATTTATACAACGTCCTCCGTGGCACAAATTTATCAAAATTTTAAGAAGTGCCAAATAAAATAGTACTGCTCGTAGTTTTAGTTAATAGAGCTCTATTTATCTTCTGCTTGCTTTTCCACTGCTTCCTTAAATATATCTTTAGAATATTGGTTGATAATTTTATTTAAGATGTATTATATATAATGCAGAAAAGTCGTTCAAAAGCCAGTTTTTGTTTAAACCTAGAAAGGCGTTATTCCAAGCATTATAGTGGTATACAGTGGTATAGTTTTCACCAACAGTCTTAGTAAACAAAGCGCGAAAAGCAATTAGTGACATAATTGAAAAATAATATTGTTATATTATAGTATGGCAGCAAATAAATTGGGAATGTTATTCCAGGTGTATCTAACATTAAGTAGATATCCTAAGTGACATAAAAATCCGAACACCTCGTTTAAATGATGTTATTTTAAAAAAATTTTGTATAAGTACTAACTGAAGAATAATAAGTAAATAATAATAATAATAATGTGTGGATGCACCCCCATGTGTTACGCATTCTCCAACGCGCCTGGGCATGCTTTTGAGCAGCTGGTCAATGTCCTCCTGTGGTATCTCATTCCAGGCAACCACCAACTTCTATCGAAGTTCTTCTAAAGTCTGAGGAGGACGTTGCAAATTAAGAAATCTCCTACCCATCATATCCCACACGTGCTTAATTGGGGATAAGTTGGGAGATCTTGGTGGCCAAGGTAACGATGTGACATCATTATGTTGAAAGAAGTCTATTGTGACTTTTGCGACATGTGGTCGGGCATTATCTTGTTGGAAAGTTGGATTTGCTAAAATAGGTTAAAAGATGGGGTTCTAAAACTTCTTGGATATAACGCTGCGCGTTCATGTTACCTCTGATAAAGATTAAAGGTAATCTCGAACCATAAGCTATAGCACCCCAAACCATAACTCCAACAGTTTGATGAACATGCCTTTCAACGAAAAACCGTGGATTTCTCCTTTCACTACGTCGTCTTCTAGCCCTCGCTCGACCATAATGCATGCCTAAACAAAATCGAGGCTCATCACTAGAGACAATATTCTTCCATTCCTGATCCCAGAGTGACCGTTCTGTGCACCACTCAAGGCGATTACGTCGGTGTTCTGGAGTTAAAGGGAGGACCCAGTGTGGTCGGTATGAAAATAGGCCAAAAAGTCTTATTCGTCTGTAAACACTTCGCATGCCAATAGGTCTTCCGTGTTCTGCAAACTATTCATTTGCAATGGACATGGTAGTGGAGAAACGGTCCCCTAAGGCCAATAATCTTAGGTGGCGATCTTCACGGTCTGTTGTTCTACGGGGGCGTCCAGAGCCCCTTGCTCTTTGCTTACGTCCTTCTCGAAGCCATGCCTGACAGCACCTAAACACGGTGTCTACACTTCTTTGCACTCTAACTGCAATTTCCCGAAAAGAAAATCCAGCTTCCCGAAGTCCCCAGGAAAAAACTATATCATGCTGATCTTCACAATAACTTAATATATTTATGTTACAATGTCTTATCTATGTATAAAATGAAGATCCAATTAAAGTAAACGGTTTAATAGTGGAGAACTTCCAAGATTTATTTGTCCATTAACAAAATTTAGATTTTCTAGAAGAACTTCAAAATAAAAGACATCTAGCTGATAAACAGTTTAAAGTAGTTAATGAACAAATAAATCTCGGAAGTTCTCCACTATTAAACTGTTTACTATAAATGAGTCTTCATTTTATACATAGATTAGACATTATTGTAACATAGATATATTAAGTTATTGTAAAGATCAGCATGATATAGTTTTTTTTTTGGTTTTTCTTTATCATTGCACAATTATACTGATCTTAGAGGGAAATACATCCAGGATAATCCCTTAAGGCTAATAACATCTAGGCTTTAATATTGTTGTCTTATTACTTCCCTACTTGGTCTAGCCTTAACTACTTATCAACATCAGGGAGCTAGCTACGAACAAACAAAATGTTTCAATATGTCAATCTAACGATGCTAGTTTTTAGCGAAACAGCTGTAATTGCATTTTAAAACGTATTTTTCTAATAAATAGTGGAAGTTTAGTTCAACCGTTCAGTTATTTATTGTGATTTTAATTAAGTTTAAGATGAGTAATTTTTTTAAATTATTCGATTGATTGTGGTTATACATAACTTGGTAAACCGCTTTAGTATGGCTTTAACTATTATAAGTAAATAAATTGGTATTCGTTTTTTTTTTGTAAAAATGTGAGATTAAATCATTTTTAATTAAAATTATTAATCAAACAGTATAAAAAAATCTCACCACTTAAAAATCTTTTGGTGTAGACAAATTTTTGTCAAACTCGCGTCTAATCAGAGGCTTGGGTGAATATTTCAGTATAATTTATCATTAAATTCCCTTCGGTATGTGAAGCTATTTCCTCCTCTTTATACCAAGTGTCACAGAATTTGCATAGTCATTTTAATATTGTGATATAAAGTTTCCTATTTTCAATTCTTACAGGATGATAAGGTTGTTTTTGGATATTCCAACCTGGAGTGACATGGGCCCGGATATTCTGAATTTATTGTTTTTATATGCAGAGAGGATTACTTTTTCCAAAAAAATTCCATTATGTGAATGAAGGTCATTTGAATATGTAGTTCAAGAAAATAAAATGAAAGAATAGAATCAAATTAAGAATAATTTAAATTGTGCAGCATACAGGCTTCCACTAAATTAAATGCTTATTAAGTATGCACAAAAAATCATATTGTAGATATATAGATATTCAATATTATTAGAATTTGCTTCATAATATGCTGTAAAAATTTATCCAACTCACGCATGCTATAAACCGATGACAGTTAAAAAATTAGATTTTGATTAAATCTAATCCTTTTGATATTGTTTTAAATTCCATTCAGACCATTTTCCGTTATTTGTATTTAGGCAGATGTTTATCAATGTTACCTACACACAGAATTTTATATAAAAGAACATTTTAGCTTCATTCGCATTATTACGAGCAAATCCATTGAAATCATTGCAGAAGTAGCAATTTTGTAAACGTCATTTGGTGTAGTTTCGGTCGTGATAAAATAATCAGATTAACATTAAAAGCAATCGATAGCGTCATTATAATAATAAATTAGAACCTAATGCCAATCCAATTTCAATAAAACCCTGTCAGATTTAAATAATTGGAATTGTTAGATATTTTTTTACTTTATATTATTTTCATATAAATATATCTAAAATTTTACTTTAAATAAAATATGACTTTATTGTAAGTTTAAAATTTAAAATACAACTTAAATAAATTTTGGACCAAACTAATGTTAATATATAATACATAAACTATACGTGTCTTGACATAGTCGTTTGGCATTATAGTGAACTAAAGCTAATACATTTGTATTTATTTTAATAAAAAACGGTAAAACAAACAAATAAAAATAGTTGAGCTAAATATGCTAGAGACGAAACTTAGAGAACACATTTGAGATCAATTCAAGACACTCCTTGAAACCAGGTCTAAGGCTCTAGTAAATCTAAATAAACCTAATCAAATAATTCTTTTACGGTTTCTAAAGGTGCGTCCAGATTACTCGTACTCGTTCTCGTACTCTGGCTTTTACTGGCCACTTGCCCATTTGTCGACGTGGTGACGATTCGGAGTGGGAGCAGCACAAGTACCTTACTCGTGAGATTCCGACCGGTGTCGGTACATCAAAGAAGGCTTGCGTAAACGTGAAACTTGAAAGTATATTGGACGGAACGTTTCGAATTTCGTAAGTTTGTGGACGTTTAAGTAAGCAACGTCCACATAAGTGGACGAGGAAAACACCAGTAGTCTGAATGCACTTTAACAGAGCACTGGCATTTTCGAGAAAACCCTAAAAGACTGAAACGAGAATTTCGGACACCATGAAGTTGAGATCTACCATCTCTGGAACCGTCACAGTTACTACCCTCATTAAGGCCATAGGGCTGTTCCAATTTAAGATAACCATATAAAAAAGTAGATATTTCTAAGGGGCACAATAGATCTAACAGGTCGCAATACAGTGTCGCCCCTTTTTTAATCTAATTTAAAATATTACTACCCAACTAAAAAAAAATATAGAATTTTCAAGAAATCTTATCCGACTACAACCATTACCGAAACCGTGTATACTACCACCAACACACACTTTTAACTGCCTGACGGGCATTTCGATAACCGAGTTATCTTATTCAGATACCGAAGGTAAAGTTTATCGAAACGCTCAGCAGTTAAAAGTGTGTGTTGGTGTAGTGGTAATGTAAACGGTTTCGGTATCAGTTTCGCCAACGGTTTCAGATTCAACTTTTTATACTACAACTATGTAAATTTGATCTTTATTACAATTGTAAATTAACCCCCTTATTAAAAGAGAATAATAACAAAAGATATTTTAATATCATAGATCTATATCTATACTAATTTATTTCTCTCTAAAGCTAATTTAATATAGTTTTTAATGAAATTTGTATATATTATATGTTATGATCTATATGTAATTCTATCCTTTTAATTTTACTTCTGTTTTTTGCGTTTAAATAAGCGCTGAGTGATTATTGTTTTTTCTTTTTATTTATAATATTTAGCATATTAAAGTTTCTGCTTAACTGTTTCATGAATAAATGTGTACAATAACAAATAAATAGTTCTCACAGGTCTTTCAAAAAATCTCAATCCGTTATGTTTTAAGACACTAGAGATACTTCTAGTATAGATTTGGTTTAATTATTATGGGTTATTATTATTTAACTTCGCAAATGTTTACCGCATAATTTAACCTTTTCTTGTACAGAAATTATTGACACTTAATGGCAGCCAGGCTTCATGAATGAGGAATAAACCTAGATGACAGCTAGACAAAAGAAGAATGGGCAAGCAGCGCTTTCGCTTCAAACTCACTTCACCAGAAAGGAAGATATGGAAATTGCAAGTGTCAACTGGTCAATTAAAACGTTAAATAAACCGCATATCTATCTTTCCACCTTCTAAGACACCGAGTGCAGGCTAAGTATTTATCGTTTTCTTGCAAATACCGCATTGGGTGAGAAAACTCTGAAATTGGTAAAAAACCACAAAGCATGTATTGGTGTACAAAAAACTTGCTGGCTGAAACTGGAAATGCTATGAAACCGTGTACAATCACAGCATTAGAGCTACCGATGTTCTTGCATTAGGAAGATGAACAGTTGGAAAATTAAATATTATTTAGTTGGATCTTTTCTAAAATACCTACTTTATATGTAAATTTAGGTTATTAATTTGGACTTAATAATATTACAGCATAATCATAACATAATCGGCAGTAACAAACAAAATAACAATAACTGTCTTACACGCACTCGTAATTGTGCTTTGTAATTGTGTCTCATTTTTGTGTCCCATTGTATTTGGTGTTCCATTTACTCCTAGTATAGATCTAGTTTAATTATTTATTTTAGGGGTAATTATTGTTCAATTCGACAATATGTACCACATAATTTAACAATTTCAACAAAACAATAATAGCAATTATATTACAATAAATTATTAAAATTTTATAATGAATCATTGCAATAAACATTTTATATATCAACTAATTTTAAATTAAAATAATATAACAGGCTTATCTCACTTGCTTTTTTGTGATTTATATCAGATTTAAAATAAATCATAACAAGCATTATTTACATGTTGATTCATTAAAACTTTTCCCTTTTCCCCGATTTTTGCTAAAACATTCCAACTTTTGATTATGAAATGATATCTAGTTATTTTAAAATTATTTTAGTTGTTATTTAGGTTATCCAAACTACTACATTACGTGAAACTCATGCGAATTATTTTATGCGGATTTGCAAATGAATTTTTAAAAACTTTATTTCGAAAAAGGTATTAAAAGAATGAGATCTTTAGGCTTTTGATTTAATAAAAGAACATAAAGAACTGACTGAAAATACAATCGTTTGTTAAAAAGAAAACAATAGCTACAAAAATGCAAGTTGCAATGTTTACATTAATTCTTAGAAGTAATCTTTAACAGAGTGCAATTTAATATGTTTTTATATAATCACACGAAGTCTAGGATCATGTAACTCCTCCGCCGTTAGAGTAGAATTTCGGGATTACCATGGGAATCTCGCAAATTTTCTTCACACAGGGGCGGCCTTCGGAGTTTTTTCTTGTAGATGCAGAAAAGTACTGTCGTGCTTCCGATACCAATGACGATATACAGGATTATAGTCCATATACTAACACTATTAAAATTAACTGGATTTTCAAAAATGGTTTTTATATTTTTCTTTTGAATACTTAAAGATTCTTTTAGAGTTCTGATTTCGTCTAACGGAATATTGTCCAATTTTAACGGTTTTGTTTCAATTATTGAATTTTCTAGAGGCGGTAAAGAAAAGTCTAATTTTGGAAAATCAATGTTTATAAATTCACTTTTAGCACTTTTAAATGTTTGAATTTTAAAGTTTTTTATTTGCACGTTGCACATATTGTTTAGTTCTAATAATAATGTTCCTTTTAACAAAATGGTATTTTTGGATATACCACAAGATACTACAGCGGTTTGAGGTTTCGGTAAAATGATTATCCACTTGCTGTCTTCAATTTCTTGAAATTTTTCATCATTTATTTCAACAGGGACGGTTTCACACATTGTTAAATTTGACATATATTTAATTATACGGATTTCACAAAGTTCGGTTTCTTGTAGTGGTTTCATCAAAGGTACTTCATGGCAAATGTATTCTTCTGAACTTATTTCTTGGCACTTGGTGTTTGACGTCATATAACTTTGCTCATTTAGGAGTAGGAATTTGGAAAATGGTATAATTACTTTAAAGGAATTTGTTTGGAATGTGGGTAGTGGATATAGATGATAATATTCATAAATTTGGCATTCTACAATGGGGATATCAATAATAAAAATGATTTGGTTACCCTTACTATAACTTTTAATTTGAATTACTCTTTCATAAAGAAGTATATTTTCTATTTTAGGTTCAAAAGCTAATTTATTTTGATTTAAATGTACACTAATTAAGTTTATTTCATTTAATAAATCTATAGGTTCAACAATTGAATTATGAAATAGGTTTATTTTTGAAAATGTTATTGCAATCTCTATTTTTTCCAATAAATCATATATTGCTTGCAATGCTGTAGTGATTTCAGGAATTATGGTTTCTGTGTATATTTCTTCGATGAAATAATTATTCGTTTCTTTTATTGTATCTACTATTTTTTCTAACTTATTTATTTTTGTATCTATTACATTTTGATTTTGTACTATTATGGAAGTGGTTTTATTAAATGTATTTATTGATTTATCTAGAATGGTAATTTGATCATTTATTAGAGTTTTTAAATTATTTTGATTATTTGACAAAGTTTCAATAGCTGCATCATATCTTTTGGCATCTTGTTCATCTAAATTACCGGTTAAACATTGTATTATACTACCAAGAGCATTTATTAATCCTCGTTTTCTTCGGGAAATTTTATGTAAAGGATTTAAACGAGTAATTTGATTATTAGTTTGTTTTTCTAAATTTATTGCTAAATTATAATAATTAATAAATTCGAATGCAAACATTTTTCCTGGAGTATTATTAGCTAAAATTTGTTCATAAAAGTTTTTTACTTTTTCTAATTGTAAGTGTAACTTATTACTTTCTAAAATTATATTTCTAATATCGAAAATTTGAATAAACGACCAATAACTAATTATATTTTGTGCAGATCCTAATTTTAAGGGAAGTAGTCCTGGATTATCTGTTAGGTTATGGAATTTTGGTTGTTCATTTCCGGATGAGTATTTGTAGGCAAAGCTGAGGAACCTGGAACAATATTAGGTTTTCTCAGTTCTTTTATATGTATTATTTCTTTTTTATTTTTTTTATTTGTAATTTCTACTCGGTTTCTATCTAAAAGTTCAGTTATTGTGTATGGACCTAAAAATTTATTTAATTTCTTATTTCTTTCCTGACCAGGGTTTTTCTTAAATACCTTTTGGCCTATACTAAATTCTTGACTTTCGTCACCTTGGTAATTAGTTTTTGAAATTATTTTTTGTTTGTTTATATCTAATTTATTACTAATGTTTTTGTATACATGTTCTAATTTTTGTTTATGATTTTCCGCGTAATCGGAGTAAAAATTTTTCGGAAGGAATATTTCATTAGGATTTCTACTATGAGTATGTCCGAAAGTGAGTTCGAATGGAGTATAATTTGTGGATGAATGAAGTGAACTATTATAACCTATTAAAGCATAGTCCATTATATTACTTTCGTTAGGATAAACTTCTTTTAAAATTCTAAGGTGCTCTATTAAAGTGGAATGAAATCGTTCTACAATTCCATTTGATTCATGATGACCTGGAGTAGTGAAATGAATTTTAATTTTGTGCAAATTTAATATTTCTTTAACAGTATCGTTTTTAAATTCGGTACCTTGGTCAATAATTAATTTTTCAGGAATTCCAAAAGCTGAAAAGTATTTTTATTAAAGCGTTACTTATATGAATTGCGGTTTTTCCTGCTATTTCGTAAGATTGAGCAAATTTAGTGAATGAGTCTACTAATGTAAGGTAAATTTTATTATCAAAAAAGAATAAGTCTATGTGAACGATTTGAAAAGGTTTAGAAGCTGTTTCTGTTAATAACAAAGGAGAGTATAGTGGTTTCCTACAATATTTAGTGCGTTGACATATATCGCAAGAGTTAATGTAATCTGTAACTGATTTTTTATATTTATCCAATAATAATTTTGTTTAATTTTTTCCAAAGTTTCCGTTATTCCACGGTGGTTAGTTTTACCTTCGTGAAAATTTCGAACTAGCATAATTTGTTCTTCTTTGTCTATTACTGTATTAACTAATTTTGTACACTTTATAAGTTTAGGACCTTTTTCAGAAAATTGTTTTAAATAAACTTTGTTGAAAGCATTATAAAAATTATCAGAATAAAACCATATACAATATGTTCTTTTTGTTATAGTGTAATCTCTAAGAAATTCGAAAATTAAACTTTCATTGTTTTGTTCTGGAATATTTACGGTTATAATTTTGTGATTTTCATAAGTATCGTTTTTAATTTTTAAAGTCGGATAGGCATGTGGAAATACTAATATTTGATTTACTTTATTGTTAATAATTTCATCTAAAATTTTTATACCATCGTTAGTTGTTTCGGAGGCTGTTGTTGAGTTTGCGAAGTACTTGGATAAACATTCTCTGGGGTAGCACATTTTTCTTGTATTTCGGGAGTTTCTGGATTTTCTTCAAATAAATTTGGATATGGGTTTTCTTGTAAATCTTCGTTATCTGGTCCTCGCATTGATTCGACAATTCTTCTTAAATAGTCTAAAGATTCCAAATTGATATCACCTGGATTATTAATTAAGGATTCATCTTCTAAGGCATTTATTGAAATTCGAGAAAGAGAGTCAGCTGCTGCATTTAATTTACCTTTTCTATAAACTATAGTGTAGTCAAACTCTTCTAACTTTAGTCTCCATCGTATTAGTTTTGAGTTTGGTTCTTTTAGATTAAAAAGCCATACAAGTGGTCTATGATCAGTGATAATTTTGAATTTTCTTCCAAATAGATACGGTCTAAAATATTTACACCCCCACACTATTGCTAGTAATTCCTTTTCAATTGTACTGTAACGTTGTTCGGATTCATTTAAAGTTCTTGATGCGAATGCGATCGGTTTATCATTTCCTATGCTACCTTGTGACAAAATTGTACCTAATGCTACGTTGGATGCATCGGTTGTTAAAATAAATTCTTTAGAAAAATCGGGATACTGTAAAATTGGCGGGTTAATTAATAATTGTTTACAAGTTTCAAATGAATTAATGAAATTTTCGTCGTGGATGACACTCGCGCCTTTTTTTAAACAATTTGTAAGCGGTTTAGTTACCTTTACAAAGTCTTTAATAAATTTCCTATAATAACCTACGAGACCTAAAAAACTTTTTATTTCTTTCTGAGTTTTTGGAATTGGAAAAGATTTAACTGCATTTATTTTATCAGGGTTCGGTTTAACTCCTTTTGGTGTAATGACATGTCCAAGATAATTAACCTCTTTTCTAAGAAATTGACATTTATCTAACTGCACTTTAAGATTTGACTGTCTAAGTCGTTCAAAAATTGATTTTAACCTATCTATATGTTCTTGTAAAGATGTACTAAAAATGACTATATCGTCTAAGTAGACAAGACAAGTTTCATTTTGAAGTCCTCTCAATACATTATCCATAACGCGTTGGAAGGTGGATGGAGCATTCTTCATTCCAAAAGCCATGCGTTTAAATTCCCAATGACCATTTAATGTTGAGAAAGCTGTTTTAGGGATGTCTTCAGGGTTCATTTCAATCTGATGAAAACCGTTGGCTAAGTCTAACGTTGTAAAATATTGGCTTTTACCGAGTTTATCTAATATATCATTAATGTTGGGTAAAGGATATTTATCGTCAATTGTACGTTCATTTAATTTACGATAGTCTATAACTAATCTCCATTTGCGTTTTCCCGTTGAGTCTAATTTTTTTGGTACTATCCAAATTGGACTGGACCATGGTGAAGTAGAAGGTTGTATTATGTTTTGATCTAATAATTTTTGAATTTGATTTTTAACTTCAGCTTTATGTATTTCTGGGAACCGATAAGACTTAGTATAAATTGGTGAATCGTCTGTTAGATTTATTTTGTGTTGAATTGTATTAGTAAAAGTTAGAGGTATTTGATCGGAATAAAATATATCTCGATATTCATGACATAAATTTTTTATACATTGTTTTTCTTCGTTATTACAGTGGTCAAGTTGTATTTTTTTTAAATTAGATTTTAATATTTTATCAATATGTTCATTTATTTCAGTATCAGTTTCCATTTTTTCAATAAAATTTGTTTCTCCTATATCTATGATTTCTATATCAAAAGGTTTCTGAATGGTAATTTTTATAGGTGTCTCTCGAGAATTAGTAATTGAAGTAAGAGCAAAATGATTTTTAATATTTACTAAGGCACATGGTGCTTCTATTTGATTACCAAAATTTATATAATTTAAATAACCTATTCCTTTTTCTGCGGTAACTGGTAATTTAACAATTTGTGAAGTTCTTGCAGGAATGGTAATTACAAAATTATTTATTAGAAGGTTTCTTTTAAGGACTGATAAATTTTCAGGTTCATAAACAATAGGTATTTTTGCATGCGGTGTAATAATTAATTTTTTTCTCTAAATCTAAAGTAGCTTTTAGTTGTTTTAATAAGTCAATTCCTATTAAACCATCATATTTTTTACTAAAATCAAATAAATGAAATTTGTGAAATTCCTTAACTTTAAAATTATCAAAAATTGGTATATTCATAACTTTATTGTGATAAGAAGTATTGTGAGCCGTTTGGACAATAAAATTTTCATCATATATAAATTGGTTATAGTACTTATAAGCTAAGTTGGGGTTCATAAAACTGCGTGAACTACCGGTATCAATCAAAAAGTTTGCATTTATGGAAGGTATAAAAATATAGGGTAAATTAGATTTTAATAAATTTACTTGAATTATGTTGGATTCGGTTGGGATAGAGTTATCTGAAAATTTTCGTTAGTATCTAACATAGTTTCGTTATTACTAAAATTTGTTTTCTGATCCGAATTAAAATTAGGAGGAATTGGATATTGTTCGAATGGATTTTCAAATTCTGTTGTGACTTGATTATGGAGTTCTGTTGAGTTAAATCTATTCTGTGGACGAACTGGACTATTAGTGGAAGAAGTATCCATTGGTTCTGGTCTGTATGAACGTCTGGAAATGGTGCTGTTTCTTTGAGCACATTGGTTTTGAAATTGGTTTTGATTATGTTGAGGATTGTGTTGAATATTTTGAGAGAAATGTGGTCTTGGTTGAAAATTATTTTGAAAATGCGGTCTAAAATTTTTTTGGGATACTGGCGAAGAAAATCTATTTTGAAAATTATTGACAGGACGTTGAAATTGAAAATTTCCATTTCTGTAATTTGGATTAAATGATTGATTAGAATAAGATTGTGAACGCATTGAGTTATTTAAGTAATTAGGATTAGATTGTGGACGTACTTGAATATTTCTGGGTTTATGGTTCATAGAAGGAACAACTCTTTGAGAAGGTTTAAAATTATTTTGAAAATTAAGATAATTACTACTGTTTTGACTATATTGGAAGTTTTCTTCCTCTATAACTAGAGACATTGCCTTTTCTAGGCTGTCAGGGTTTCTTAATCTAATATTATTTTGTAAATAACCTGTTAAACCACGTATAAAAGTTTTTAAAGCTAAATCATCGTAACTTTTTAAACGAATAACCTTTTCTTCTGGCGAAAAATTAAGACAATTAACTTTTGATACTAGTAAACTACGCGCATCTTGGCATCTCATACCAAAATTGTATGGAGCTTCGTTTTTATACGGACAAAGTGTTATTAAATCTTGAATTAAACAATCTAAATTCCGCTGATCACCAAAGCATAATTGTAAAGATTCTTTTATTGAAGTCCAACTTCTTAATTCAATTCTAGAACCTACAAGTGTTAAAGCCCTACCACTAAGTTTGCCAATTATTGCTCTTAATAAATAACTATTTAATTGAGCGTTATTTCTTTCTTGAAAATTATTAATTAAACTTTCACAACTATCTATAAAAATTCCTAAAGTATGAGGATTTCCATCATACTAAGGTATAGCGTCTACATTTAATTTTAAAAGTTGATATTGAGTTGTCATATTTGTATTTTCTGTATCTTCTATAACTATTTTATCTAAACTATTTATTAAATCTTCGACGATTGAATCACTCATGTATTTTATATTTTTATATATTATATTTATTTAAATTATCAGTATTTTTTGATATTGTAAGGGTACAGTGAAAAATTCGGTAAAATAAGGAATGATAATAAAAGGATAAGCAAATTAAATGACTTACAGTAATATATTCAATGTTTCTTTCTTCATTCTACTATCTATAGGTTCCAAATAGATTTGGGCAATGTTGGTCCCTCTTCCTTGGAGTGGTTTGTCCCGGATCGGACGGTTAGTTGAGAATTCAGCGATGTGGTCTTCCTTCACAACTGGTAACACACTTTTATCGATCAGTTTTTGTTTTAATTCACTTTGCGTGCCCGTAAATGATTAAAATCAACCGGAAAATCACGATTTTTGTTGTTTCCCGTCGGACAATCCTACTGACTGCGCCAATTATTTTATGCGGATTTGCAAATGAATTTTTAAAAACTTTATTTCGAAAAAGGTATTAAAAGAATGAGATCTTTAGGCTTTTGATTTAATAAAAGAACATAAAGAACTGACTGAAAATACAATCGTTTGTTAAAAAGAAAACAATAGCTACAAAAATGCAAGTTGCAATGTTTACATTAATTCTTAGAAGTAATCTTTAACAGAGTGCAATTTAATATGTTTTTATATAATCACACGAAGTCTAGGATCATGTAACTTGCGTTTATTTACCACTGTTAGTTAGTAAAAAGAATTAACTTTTTTTAAAACACAAAACTAATTTAATAAAATTTATAAATATCCGTAATCATGTGGTAAAAAATTTTTATATATCAAGTTACCTCTGTAAAATAATGTTTTGACCATTTACATTTATAGTTTATTTACGATAAAAAGACGATGTTACTAAACAAAATAATGTGATATTGCCAAACTGTAACTTATTATCTTCATCTAACGAAAACTAGAGGTCAATCTGCCTCGTAGAGACTGTCAAAAATATTGAGTATTTAATAATTATAAATACTATGGATAAGATACAATAAATAATAATTCTATATTCGAATTAACATTTAATTACAAGATGATGATTAAATGTCAATAAGCGTCAAAACAAACTGGGAAATTTTACCAGTTGATTTGACAACGTCTTGAAGTTTTGCCAACCCGAAGACTGTAAATTGCACTACGGTTGATAAATTTATTTTATTCTGATAAACAGGAAAGTAACTAAAAATTACATCATCGTCTTTTTATCGTAAATAAAATTTAATTCAAAATGTTTTTTCTTTTCTCCATGCTATGACATGAATATTTTCTCGGTAAAGTAAGTAATATTGTCAATTATAATATCACAAGAGCTTAAATTATTTCCGGAATTTGTTTTGAGGGCACGAATATTTTGAAAATTATTTTCTTAAAATATTTTATAAAGAATAATAACGAATAATTTATTAATATTTTTACAAAGTATTCGATTTATTTGAATAATTATCCAAATTAAAAAAAGAAATGAAATGTAACAAACAATTTTATTTTTGATGCCATCGATGCAAATGCCAAAAACAGTGAGAACGCCGACAAGTATTTCAGAATTAGGTATTTCACGCGCTTGAAGAAGAAATGGTAGGTATATGTTAGATTTTTACATAAATATTTGTAAAAATAAAAATAATGTGGCAACGTAGCACTGGCCTGTGATATATAATTTAATTTCTTTCTGTAAACTTTTCCAAATTTCGGGGGTTACAGTGAAAATTAAATTACGAAAACAGTTTAGTGAAGTTTATATATGATTAAGCAACACATAAGTGTCGGCAATTAATATCTGGTGAGTGATATTAGCTTAACTAGTAATATTTAAAGTAAATATTTCTAAAGACAAATTAGTGGAACATAACAAAAACACAAAAGATAAGTGAGTGCAAAAACATTTTGTTGGTAGTGATAAATAGTCAATTTACTTCTAGACAGATCATTACTGTTTACAGTGTTGCCAGATTAAAATAAATTCAAATATTATAGGGAACTTTAATTGTTTTAAAAATAAGTACTTGGTAGGGAAGTCTCGTCTGAAAGGTTGACTTGCGAGAGTTTCCTGGCGCCATAGACATTTAAAGATAAGTTTTACTGTTTTAATAGTCTAAGGTAAAACACCAATAAAATGGATAGTGATGATTATTCTTCGGATGCAGGAAGCAGAAAAAAGGAAGGAAATAGAAACTGCGTTTGAAAGATGTTCAAAATTGGCTAGAACTCCAACAAAAAGAAAAGACAATGATGACAAAATAGATATGATTATAAAGTTAATGCAAGAATTAAAAGAGGAGACAAAACAAATAAAGATGGAGCAGCAGGAGTGTCGTGAAGAAATAAAGAAAATAAGGGAGGAGAATAAAAAGTTACATGAAGAAAACAAACAAATGAAAAAAGAAAACAAAGAAATTAAAGAGAATATTAAGGTGATTGGAAATAGATTGGAATGGGTTGAAAAAGAAATGAGGAAGAAAAATGTAGTTATACAAGGATTAAAGATCGACACAGATGATACAAGCTTAATTAAGCAAAAAGTATCTAAACTAATAGAAGAAAAGCTAGAAATTAGTGTACAAATTAAAACAGCCCGTAAAATAGGAGATAAAACATGCCTCATTGAGCTAGAAAAAGTAGAAGATAAAGAAAAAGTGATGAAAAACAAAGGGAAGCTGAAAAACTATCGTGAAAAGACAATTTACATAAACAATGATGAGAGTAAAACGGAAAGGGAAAAAAACAGACAAATAAGAATATTTGCAAAAAATGAGAGAGAGAAAGGCAAAGCTGTACGGATCGGCTATAATAAAGTATATATTGACGGACACATGTGGAAATGGAATAAAGCTTTAGAAAAGCTAGAACCTCAAGATACTGAATCCAACAGCTCAAAAACTAAAGAATAATATGGAATGGAAGAAGGAAAACCAAAAAAATGACATTGCGATTGAAAAGGACAAGAGTATTAAAAACAATAGGAAAACTGTAAAAAATAAAAATAAAGGCTGGACTATCGGAACATGGAACATACGCGGAATAAATGGTAAAGAACAAGAACTCATGGAGGAATTTGAGAATATAAAAATGGATATACTGGCAGTAACGGAAACTAAGAAAAAAGGATGTAAAGACTTGACTATAAATGAACATTTAGTAATATACAGTGGTGTTAAACCAGAAGATCAAGCAAAAGTCGGGAGTTGGATGTATAATAAGTAAAAACGTGAGAAAATATGTAACAAAATGGAATTTTATATCGGAAAGAATATTAAAAATTGAAATGGAAATAACGAAAACAGATAAAATAAGTTTAATAATATTATATGGTCCAAACGAAGATGAACGGGTAGCTATAAAAGATACATTTTGGAAAGAAGCAACCAACACAGTAGAGAACTCAGAAGGAAAAATAGTTATTTTGGGAGATCTAAATGGACGAGTAGGAAAAAGAAGAATGAAACCGAAACTATCATTGGAAAATATGGTGAAAATAGCAGAAATACAAATGGAAAAAGAATAATCGACTTTTGCATACAAAATGATTTATTAATCATGAATACATTTTTCCAACATAAAGATTGTCACATGTACACAAGAGAAGTCAAAAGCCGAAAAGAAAAGTCAATTATTGATTACTTATTAGTAAGTAGTGAAATACGAAAAAATATAAATGATGTTAGAGTCAGAAGAGGAGCAGAAATTAATAGTGACCACTACCTTGTGATATCACGGACATCGATTGGAAAAATTCACCAACAAAAGGAAATTGAAAATGATTCATTGTGCAGTAGACCAGAAAAAGAAAAAATTAGATTATATAAATTGAACGAAACAGAAATAGCTACACAGTATCGCTCCTTAACGGAAGATATATTTAACAACTCAATTGGAGATAATATGTCAATTGAAAAAACCTGGGAATATTTTAAGAATACATTATTAAAAATAGCTAAAAACGTGTGCGGTACAGTAAGGCTTCATAACGGGAAAAAACAAACTTCCTGGTGGAGTGAAGAAATCAAACAAGAAGTAAGAAAAAAAAAAGCAAAAATGGAAATTATATCTTCAAGAGAACACAAAAGCTAAATGGGATGAGTATAAAAAACAAAATAACAAAGTAAAAGAAATTGTCAAACGGGCTAAGATAAAATCATGGGAGGAATTTGGTGACAAAATTGAGAATAACTTTCATTCAAATCAAAAATTGTTTTACAGGACAATTAAAAATCTGCGTACTGGAAATAAAACTGAAGTAGTTAAACAAATAAAAAATGAGCAGGGATTACTGTTATCTGATGGTAAAGAAATAATGGAAACCTGGAAAAACTATTTCCAAAATTTATATTCAGCCAGCGGAAGCATAGAAATAGAAGTAATCGTCAGACCCCACGAAAATACACAGGAGGAAATAAACATAGAGGAATCTGAGGTGATAACTGCCATAAAAATGCTGAAGAATGGTAAAACGGCAGGACATGATCAAATCACTGGCGAAATGTTAAAGGGGTTGGGCGAAAATGGAGTTAAAAGACTAACGGAGCTTCTCAATAAAATTATGTTACATCAAATTGTTCCAAGCGATTGGGAAACTAACATAATACTACCCATTTACAAAAAAGGCGATAAAACCAACTGCCAAAATTATCGAGGAATAACGCTGTTAAGCACGGTCTCCAAAGTGTATGAGAGAATCCTGGAGCAAAGATTAAAAGACAAGATTGAGCCACAACTAGATCAGTCGCAAAACGGATTTAGAAAAGGTAGGAGTATACAAGACAACATATTTCTCATAAAACAGCTTACAGAAAAAATGATAGAGTCGAAGAGGAAAACACACGTTGCTTTTATTGATATAGAAAAAGCGTTCGATCGTATACCCAGGAAATTATTAATTAAAAGCCTAGAGAACAGATCTTTAAATAAAGGACTTATAGGAGCAATTATGAGTTTATTTAGGAAAAATAAATCATATATAAGAACTGATAATATGGAATCAAAGTCATTCACTGTCACTAATGGCCTAAGACAAGGGGGAATATTAAGTCCACTCTTATTTAATATTATAATGGATGATGTGATAAAGGAAGTCAAAGAGAAAGTAAGCAAAGTATTTGTGGGGTATTGGAACCTGAAACCAGTATGGATTCGACAGTGTGCATTTGCAGATGACTTAGCGATATTTGCGAATAATGAAGTCGAACTCCAGAATAATTTAGAAATATGGCAAGCAGCTCTAATAAAAAGAAACATGCATATAAACGTCAATAAAACGCAAGTAATGGTACTTAGTCAAACACCTGTGGACATTAACATAAACTTAAACGGAAAGAGCATCCAACAAATAGATACATTCAAATATCTTGGGGTCAACATAAATTGCAAGGGAGAAAACGAAAATGAAATAAACACCAGAATTCAAAGTGCATCAAGAGTATTCCATGCCTTAAAAAACTCGTTTATCGGTAAGAAAGAAGTTTCTAGAAAAACGAAACTAAACGTCTATAATGTAGTATATGCTCCTATACTCACCTTTGGATGTGAAAGTTGGGTTCTTTCAAAAAGCTAAAAAGCAAAGTCCAAGCCATGGAAATGAAATATTTAAGAAGAGTCATGGGAATAACAAAATTAGATAGAATAAAAAACACCACAGTAAGGGAAGAACTGGAAGTAGAGCCAATACTAACAAAAATAGAAAAGTGCCAACTAAGATGGTTAGGACATTTAGTTCGTATGGACGATAAAAGACAACCAAAAAAGGTATGGGAAGCTAAAATGCAAGTACGAAGATCAAGAGGAAGGCCGACCCTGACATGGAACGGTCACATAGAAAAAATACTACAAAGTAGAGGGACCAGTCTACAGTCAGTTAAAATAACTGCAAAAGATAAACATAAATGGAAAAATTTTGTTAATAAGCAATAACTTTTTGTATTAAATACCTTACACCTTCGGGTATCTTAAGGTTTCTGATTATATATATATATATAAAAATAAAACGCTGGTTCACAATTAAATACTTTTAATTCGATCGCCGATTATTAACTGAATCACATATCCAACTCGATACAAAAACTAGTTACAGATAAGAAGTAAAATATAATTTCTACAAAACAGTTAGATTTTTATACAATGAATCACATTTTTAAATGATGGCTCACACGGCCAATTCTGACACTAAATTCGTTCTCGAATTTACCTTTTATTTTACCCTTACTACAAAAATATTGCAAAGAGCACGTCGTTTCAACGATCAAGTCCTTGTGACATTGACGCAAAGAGCAAGTCTTTCAGCCTAAAACCTAATTTTCTTTACTATTGCAAAGAGCACATCATTTCAACGATCAAGTCCTTATGACATTGACGCAAAGAGTAAGTCTTTCAACAATCTATAATACGTTAATTTTATCCAATGTAAAGAGCACGTCCTTTCAGCCTGGATGCAAAGAGCAAGTCTTTCAACATTGTTTTTTTTTTTGTTTATTTCTTTTTTTTTGTATGGGTATCTGAAGGCTCACACGGCCTTAGTTAAGTTAATATTCTAGTACACAAAATGTAACAAAAACATAATAACCACGTAACAACAAATTATAACAATAATTATTATCAATAAAAAATGTTAGATAATAATTCAAAAATATTCATAACTAATAATACCTTGGCAAATACATCAAAATAAAAACTTTGAAATAACAAAGAAAGCAATACCTTTTAATTATTTTGTTTCATCAAATTCGCCTGGCCATATTCGCATCATTTCGGTGGCAACGATTCTCTTACGATTAGTAACCAAATTTTTAATCTCTACACGGTTGTTAGGCAACAATTCTAGGATTTCAAATGGACCTTCATATCTCGGATCTAATTTAGATAAGTGCGAATTTCCAGATGGGTGAAAGACGATATCTCCTATTTTGAAAATTTTATTCGTTCTTCGTTTTTTATCAAATTTGTTTTTTGATTCTAAACCACAGCGAAGAGAGCGTTCATAAGCGATTTTACGATCATTAGCTAAATTTTGACTATTTTCTGTTATAGATTTTATATTTTGTGTTAAAGATTGAATATCTCCAGAATCAATATTTTGCCCTGTCAATAAATAGAGTGGGGAAAAGCCAGTTGTTTTCTGAATCGTGAAATTGAGAGTAAATTGTAATTTAGATAGAGTGTTCGCCCATCCTGACTTTTCATTATTTATGTTTACCCTGAGCAAATCCAGAACTGTTGATACGTATCTCTCTACCTGCCCATTTCCACGTGGGGCACTTTTGGCAATGAGTTGTTGGGTAATATTTAATTTTGCTAGCAACTGTTTTACTTGTTGATCGGTAAAATTAGTTCCTCTGTCGCATATCAACCGTTTAGTGTTCCCAAATATATTTAAATAAATTTCTAGTTTTTCACATGTTTCCGGACCAGAAAGAGTTTTCAAAGGAATTAAAAATAAATATTTTGTAAATGCGTCTATCAAGAGGAGGACATTTTTGTATCCCTCTGGTGTCATAGGGAATGGTCCCACGCAATCACAATGTACCGTATGAAAAGGAATTGGGATCTTTCCAATAGGATTTAAGAGTCCCTGTTTGGGTCCAGTGTGTTTTTTATTCGCAATACACTTTAGACAGTGGTCGCAATATTTTTTTACAAAACGTGCCATTCGTGGGAACCAAAAATAATGGTTTATTTTCGCAAAGGTTTTATCTGGACCGACATGTGACTGTTCGTCGTGAAAAATTTTAAGTAAACCAAGTCTGCTTCCCTTAGGAACAAAAGCCCTATAAATAGGTGGATTTTGGCCAGGATTAATTTTTCTAAACAAAACACCATTTTGACAAAAGTAGTCGTGAGTTAATTTACCTTCAAGTAGTTTTGCCTTGATTTCACGAGTTTCAGGGCGGAATATATTTACCTTTTCGGTATTCAATTTCAAAGTTAAACGATTGCAAATAGAGCCACCATCTCGCGACTCGAGGCGACAAATCCTTCTTTTTCTGAGTTAGTTTTAACGAATTGCAGTCGGTTATTAATTTAAATTTTGTCCCCATCAAGTAAACTCGATAGTGTTTCACTGCATAATAGACGGCTAGGGTCTCAAGCTCATAAGAGTGATAGTTACTTTCTTCTTTCGTCGCCCGTTTGGAAAAGTAAGAAATAACTTTTAGATTGCCATCTACCTTTTGAAAAAGTATAGCCCCAAATCCTAGAGAGCTCGCATCTGTGTGAAGTTCCGTATCTAAAGTTGGGTCAAAAATTGCTAGAAGAGGCCGTTTGGACAAAAATGCGTTTACGTAATTTTTCGCAATCTCCTGCTCGATTCCCCATACGAAATTGATCCCTTTCTTGGTTAAGTTCGTGATACAAGATGTACGCGTGGAAAATTCGGGTATGTATTTCCGGAAATACCCAGCCAAGCCCATGTATTGTCTTACTTGTTTAACGGTCTTTGGATCGGGCGCGTTGAACAAAGCTTTTAATTTTCCTTCATCGGGTCTTATACCGTCTTGAGAAATTTCATGACCAAGATAAAGAATTTTTTTATTAAGAAATTTACACTTCTAACAAAGCATCAAAGTCATGTCCATCCAAGGACGTTTCTATTTGCTCAGGGGAAATAGCTAAGCTATGAATTGTTTTAGATTCTATGTCATTTGGACCGCCAAAATAAATTTTTGCGATATGCGCGTCAGTGCGAATTTCGATTCCTTTATTATTAAGTAAGTCCCTACCTAAAATCGCGTCCATTTTCATAACTGATCTTTCTACAATATAAAAATCAATTTCAAACCCCGTACCATCCCTTTCAAGTAACAAAGCGGTCTTCTGACAACTTGATATCGAGTTACTCCCTATTCCGGTTAACATTATAAATGTGGGCTCAATATGGCAACATAGCTTATGTGCAATTTCTTCTGAAATTAAGCTGCATTCTGCACCGGTATCGATCAAACAATTTACCGTTATATTTTGAATTTTAAATTTTGTGCAAAAATCATTATCCAAGTTTATGTAAAAATGGTTTATTTTAGAAAATTTTGAAGAACTCGCTTTTTGATTTTTAAAGAAACATTTATCAGAAACATGACCAAATTTTTTGCAAATTTCACAAGCTTTTGGAGCTGTCTGCTGGTTCGAGCCACTAGCATTACTGATATCGCTGTAATGAGACACCTTACGCGATTTAAAACAATTTCGGCTAATATGACCAGGTTTTTTACAATTGTAGCAAACTTTTTCAACATTATGATTAGACGAGTATGACCGTTTTGGCGCACCTATTTGAGAATGAGAGCTCGGTTTGTTAATTTGATAGTTACCAAGTAAGCTAAGAAGAGTTGAGATTGTATCAACTGCGCTATTAAAGGCTGCGGTTTTAACATGAATATCTGTTATATCACCAATAACTAATTCGATTATTTGAGCATCGCTTAAATTAAAATTTAAACAGTTTAACAAAGAAATTTTTTTTATGGCGTACTCACAGTATCCTGTCGCTTGATCGCTTCTATACAGGCTCGCCTTACGTAAGCGATCACTAAGGTTTCTCTTCGCAGGATAAAGCTGGCAAAGTTCGGCTCGGAAACTAGCCTAGTTTTTATCCGCCGGATGCCAATTGTCATACCAGTCTTTCGCGTCGCCCTCCAGAGCGCTCGCCGCTCTACAAACTCGCTCAAAGTCGGCCCAATTGAACGTGGCTGACAAGGCTTCTATGTCGTCGCACCATCCGCTAGCACCTGCATCCCTCCTCGATGGATCAAAAGCTGGAATGCTTACCGGCACAGCGGTCATTGATATCACTGCAGCGGCTGGTTGGGATTGTTGCTGCATTCCTCGAAGAACGCCAGTCAAAACGTTGGTCAACTCTTCCATTTGAAATTTGGACAATCTACTCCCTTTTTCTTTGTCAGAGATGTTTTTAAACACGTCACTCGCACACACTTGCGTAATATTCGTAAGGCTGCACTATAAACATTTAGTAGTGGTCCATTTAGTGAGCGAATCCCACTTCTGATGTTAGATTTTTACATAAATATTTGTAAAAATAAAAATAAAACGCTGGTTCACAATTAAATACTTTTAATTCGATCGCCGATTATTAACTGAATCACATATCCAACTCGATACAAAAACTAGTTACAGATAAGAAGTAAAATATAATTTCTACAAAACAGTTAGATTTTTATACAATGAATCACATTTTTAAATGATGGCTCACATATATATTACACGTAGTAAAACGCTCTTTTGGAACTTCGTCCTCATTGCACAAAAAGAGTCACTTCTATTCCTAGTAATCTACTATTGTTAACTAAAAGAATCTAGTTTATTTTTATTAATATCATTTTTTTCATAGTTGTTTATTTTTAATCTTTATATTTTTTAAATCGATCTGTCGTTTATGCAGTACGGTAGATGAAAAGGTGGAACACATTGTGAGCTATAGCCTCAAATGGTTCCATTTTTAAGGGAAGTTAATATCAAAGCATAGAAAAGATGTATTTTGATAATACTAATTAAGAAACAGTTTTGACCCTGCAGCTAGTTAAAAAAACGATAAGGCCTGTGACAGTAAAAAGTAACCAAGTATTATATAAAGACTTTTAGTTTACGTTTTCATAAAATTATCTGCCAAGCCATAAACTCTTCAATCTTTGATTTTTTAAAATAAATACACTTCTCTGTCCAGCTTTTATCAAACTATATTATTTTTTTTCCAAAGTTTGAACTTTTTTCTAGGCTCGGAATTTTTTCATTTGATAAGATATTGGAATGGTAATTGCAGTATTACTTAGTGGTTTGCGTACTCACGGAAATGCAAAAAACGCTACTGTAAGCCAGGCTTTTACCTAACCAAGCAGGAAAATCAACGGGTTGGCAGCTACAAAAACTCTCATACAAACATGTCCATCATGCTAGAACCGAGAAACCATAATGAACATGTTGACCCAGGGATCCTAGCCGGATCCTACTATTTGGGAATCTCCTGTGCATATTATCAGTGTCAATGACCACCCAAGAATCCATAAAGATTTGTTCAATTGTTTTTATTAATAATGTTTACATCATAGGCTATTATCGATAAATTTATCGCAACAGCTTTTTAATATTAACATTAAAATGTATAAAATAACTAAAAATATATTACATAATTCCTTTAAAAACAAGAGACTTGACAGTGTCATGTATATGAATAACCAAAGGGTAAATACTTATATAATCCAGTTAGCTAATTTAAGAAAATTCTGTTTCCGTAAGGAGCTAAGAGTATTAATTTTTTTGATATTACAGTATTGTCACGCAAATTGTGTAGGACCCGTAGGTGTAGTCCTCGGAGGTATAAAAGAAGTGGCAGTCGTAAGATCTATATTATATACAATGTATTAAAAGAACCTGAAGCCTTTGTTTACTGGAATAAAATATTTGGTTGCTCGCCATGCAGCCATTGCTCAACGTACCCCTTTTCAAGGAAAGAAAAACCATCTTTAAATTAGCACCAAACTTAAAAATTTCGTAAATGATAAAAGCTATTTAACCCCTGCTGTAAAATAATAATTAAATAAAATGGTTCAAAGAAAAACACAAAGTCGATCCCACAATTTTTAATTTAATAATGAAAGTTACTTCTTACTTAAGTCCATTTTGAGAATTAGTTACCATTCTACACTTTCTACTTTTAACCAAAACCACTTCAAACTTTGTCCAATGAGGGCTCTTACACCTTTACTTTATGGACTTCCTAAAATTCACAAACCTGGTATTCCTATCTGCCCAGTTGTGAGTTTCATTAATACTCCTGCTTCTAGACTTTCTTCTTTCCTTTGTTCCATTTTAAAAACTTAGACCAATTTCACTATTGACTTTTCGATAAACAATTCTATAGATTTAACTAATAAACTCAAAAAATATGTATTGTAGTTTCTGATAATTCCTTTTTGGTTTCATTAGATGTTAGCAACTTATTCCCTAGTATACATTTTTCTGAATGTATATCTCTTGTAAGGGATTTAATGTTTCATAATGACACTCCTTCTCATATAGTTCTGGATGTTTGTTTATTGTTGGGTTTGGCATTGGAACAAAATTTTTTTGGCTATGGGCTCCAGCCTGTCACCTTTTCTTGCTGAAGTTTTTATGAATAACCTAGAATCACACTTTCTAGACTCACCTTTTGGGAATGACACAGTTTTCTATTAAAAGGTATGTTGATGACTGCATCATATTGTAACGAGGTACTATGTTATTGTTTGATTCTTTTTTGAACTATGTTAATGATTTTCATCCTAGAATTCGTTTCAAGGAATCCTGTTACACAACGTTTAGAGATTGAGATTTACAGGAAACCTACAACTACAGATGGCCTTATTAATTATTACTCCTGCCATCCTTTGTCCCACAAATTAGCTTCTTTTAACAGTCTATTTCATAGATGCTTTTCTTTGCCTTTGTCCACTGCTTTTGACAAAGAAATAAACATCATTAAACAATTAGCCATTAATAACAACTATCCACTTGATATCAATTATAGATTGTACCTAAAACATTTTATTAAGTTCAGATTATCTTTTAACTACGGTTTAAATGAAAATACTGACACCAAAACAAGATATTCAGGGTCCATTAATTTCTTTTGTAATATTTTCTTTAGGTTGCAGAACATTTTTAGACGCTGCATGTAGCCTTCAAGACAGATAATTCACTTGGTTCAGTTCTGGTTCATAATAAGGATTCGGTTCCTGATTAGCATAGGTCGGGTATATATAGACTTTCATGTGCTGATTGTAATTCGATATATGTTGGTCAGTATGGACGCAGACTTAAGGTACGCCTTTCTGAGCATATTGGTTATATTAAGAAATATCAAAGGTATGGACATTTCAATTCTCCTTCTTCCTTCGCCAACCATGTCCTTTCGGAAGGTCATTGGAGAGAGCGTTTCACCATTGACTTATTGCATAGATGTGATAAGGGATTCAGATTAAATTTACTCGAAAGTCTTGAAATACATGCAGCAGCCACTAACCTCAACATCAATTGTCTTAATGAACAGCCTAAGCCATTTAAACATAATTTTCTTGGATTACTTTTCTTAGTTTGTGTTATTTACACTTTGTTTACCTACATTTTTCTAAGTTAACCCTACTTTGTTCTAAATAATTTTATATTCTTGTTAATGTCTTATTTTTACACAGATTAAATATTGCCATGATAGGACACTTTTCTATTTAGTCTACATGCTGTGGTTTCCGTTTCCGACATTTCATTAATTTATTTGGTGTGGTGCCTTCATTTGCTTTTTCAGAATGCAAGATTAAAAAAGCTTAAGGTTTTATGGTGCTAACCGTATTATTCCCTTTAATGTATATTCTCCTATTACTAAATTGGATGTCACCCATTAGGTTTGGTGTTATTGGTGTTGCTCTGATTGATCATGGCTCCAATTTTCCAAGTTCGGAGACTATAATTCTTTTTTATAGATTGCATTGCTTTGTTTAGTCAAGTTAAAATTGGTTATAATGTTTATTGATCGGTATTTTGTTGCTCCCCTTGATAAGACGTATTTCTTGATTTATCCTTATGTACTTTACTCAGCTCCTGCTTTTGATATATCAATTAGTAATAATAGTGATTTATCATTACAATATGTTGTATTTTCTTTATGATTTGTTTTGTATATTCAAAAATTTTTTGATTGCATGTTTTATATTTCTATGAGGTCTCTTTGGAGATTTTTTGCATGTATTAACATAATTTAAAGTTCATTTTATGAGTTGTAAGTTGATAATTCACCTACAAAAATTTTGCTGTAGTCTTGATTTTTGTTTTCCATCACATTAAGTCTTACTACTGTCCCCCTTTCAATTGGCATTGTATAGTATTTGATGGTCCGGTAGACCGAAACTAGTTGCAAGTAACTTTGTGTTTTTCTTTGAACCTTTTGGATTTAACCCACATCAGAGAATGAATGACTTATGAATTAAATAAAATGGTAGACCCGTCATCTGTTGACTTCTCCTGTATGTACATTTTTTGGTTAGTTAATATTCTAGTTAGCTTTATATTATTTTTGTAATTTGTTTTTGTCCAACTTATATCTATTACCTTTTGGGTCTAGCACCGCTCTAGACAACAATTTTACTGTTTTCGGTAACCCGATCATAGCGGTTTAAGTACAATAATGACTTATATAATGGTAATATAATAATAAATATTTATTCTTTACTTGATACAATTTCAAAGGGTTCAATATGTGCAAAAAATGAGATATAATGTAAAATTTTTTTATTAAAAATATGAATTAATTTGTACCATTAATTAAATTTAATTAGTGAATTTATTGTATTAACCCTTACTCTGTGAAAGTCCATCTTACTAAGAATAATAAACAACTAAACATTTAAAATAAACCAATGACAGGTGTTCGCTAAAATTAGTATCGTCTAATTCTAATTCTGTTGAAACAGCTGTCATTGCATTTAAAAATATATTTTTTTAAAAAAAGGTGGAAGTATTTATGAAAGGGCTTTCCAAGAAATTTCAGGAGCTGTTGAATATAACTAAGCAGGAACTACGAATTGTAATAGAACTACTGATTGAACATAGTCGCCTTAAAAGCTATAGGAAAACAATTAAACTGACAGAGTGCAGATACTGAAAGTTCCCGATAAGCTTCAATAAAATTATTGGGCTAATACAGCAACTGTAAACTAGGGGTGAGCTACAACAGACCTTTCAGGTTATTGTGGAAAGAATATTTATTGACCATTAACATAACCTAATTTAACCTAAACAAAATAAATTCACCAAATGACAGTACGCTCTTCAGTGAAAGTGTTATAATACGATTCCATAAACTACGTTGCATTAAATTCCAAAATTCTAGGAGTCGTACTCTTGAATAATGAAAACATTACCTTTGAAAATAAACTGTAATCTGATAATTAAAAACATCTATCGACGTTACCTCATAGTATCGATTCTTAAACATAGCCGTTCATTAATTTATTGAATACAAACCTGAAGTGCAATTATTATAAAGGTCTGTTATAAAATTTCAAAAGATCTTTTATTCTTTACAACTGCCTAATTCATTTTACCTGGAGAATGGATCAATGGCAAGAAGCTTTAAATTTTCTCTGTAATGATCGGAAGTCAGGAACACAAATAAAACCATCTTGGGAATCTTTATAGTGTACGGTAACGTATATAATGAAATGAAAGAGGTTTAATGTTGGCATTCTGCGCTATAATAAAAAAGATAACTTTATAACTCTCAAGACAAAATTTGTCGGAGCTGTTTTCTTTATAATTGGTGCCGTTTCTTGCATTTCCATTTTTCATTTTTGTTAGTATACAACTAAAGTAACTATTCCGACGATATCATAAAGTGAAACGTGAAACTACACTTAAAAGGAAAGAAAACAATTGAAAGAAGCAACTATTATGATAAACAGTGTCATTTTAAGATTCTCTTTACACTAAACCCGAATCCCTGCGCGATAACATGTGTAGAGTGATTTATGATAGTCTTCTTTGTTTTCACGTTTGTTTACTATGCAGTCTGTTATAAAATGCAACAGCGATCAAGTTTGGTGCAAAGCATATTTTCCATTTTATATTTTAGTGGTATAGAGATTTTATTTTGTCTGGAAATAATTGATAATTTACACTTTTAAGAAAATTTAAATAATTTGTAGTAACTAGAGACAAAAGTAAAAAATATTAAACAATGCATTTTTTAAATTATCAATTCTAAATGTATCGTTCAAAACTCCAATTAAATCTGATATTGAAATTTGTAAAAGGGCCGTTACTGTGCTACACAATAATAATAATAATCAACAAATACTTTTATTAGTGCTACAACATTATTATCCCAAACTACTGCTTTTATGAATTTATTATATGCTGAAAGTATAGAAAGAAGAGAACTAGCATTATTATGGAAAAACATTTTTAAATTTGTGTACAACGAGCTTTGTCAGGCATATATATCACAAATAAAAGAGGAAGGTTAGTTGTTCTAAACATTTTGTCCCTTTGACAAGTTCAAAAGCTACAGTACTTATTTTTTAGCTCCTGCATAAGGAATGAACTGGTAAATGAATCTACTCGAAGAACAAGTGCACCAAATCAATTCAGTTTTTAATTTTATCTATAAAACTCATACACTAATAAATGTTCACTTTAGAACCCTTCTTTCGTTCTTTTATGTTTTGTGATATGGGTCATATTATCAGGGGTTATTGACCTGCCAAAATTCATTAACCTGTTGATTTGACAGTGTTGGGGTGTTATTTATTAATGATTTCTAGCATGAAGTTGAAATATAGCATGATGTTAAAGAACTCTTCGTTTTTCGCATCAGGTCAATATTAAGATTTAGCAGGTATTACATTAAAGCTGCAAGGTTTTCAGATTATTGTAAAATTTATTTCACCTATTTATTTTACTAAAATTAAGAATATATAAGAAAATATATCTAATATATAAAATTCTCGTGTCACGGTATGCGTGATTGAACTCCTCCGAAACGGCTCTACCGATTTTCGTAACTTTTAGTGTGCACATTGGCTAGGGTGGAGAATCGGACATCTATTTTTCATCCCTCTAAAGCATACAAAAATGGATACAACCCTAAATTTTCACCACTCTACAGTTTCAAATTTTTTTTTTCAATTTTTTTTATTCGATTGGATCTTCAGCCGTCGCCGGTCGATTAATGATCAATTATAAATTGATCAAGAAAGATGACAATCAAATATTATAATTGTAGTACAATAAATTCGTATTCTTTATAATTAAGTTAATTATTTTTTTTAATTCAATTGGATTTCCCTCCCTCGCCGGTCGACTACTGATTAACTATCAATCGATCAGTTATCCCCGCCAAGTGTTCTCTATATATAAAAATGAATCCCTATTTTTTGTCACATCACGCGTGAACGATTGGACCGATTTCACTAATTTTTTGTTGTTTTCTATTGTCATGAGAAGGGTCTTATAAAAGAAAAAATTCAAAAAAATTGCAGAAAATTAGAAAATTTAAGAATACTTACTTGATAATTTAATAATACATCTATCTAACCTTAGTGTTTAGGAAAACGTAAACTTTTTTAATGTAATATTATGACATTATTACCATCAAAATTTATAGGCGCTTTCTTTTGGGCTACACGTGCTACATTTGTACACATGCATCAAAAAGTTGGTACATGGCGAAAGGATACTGTTTAACAAAAATATAATAACAGATTACATCAAAAATTTGGTAGATGGAGAAAGGACGATATTTAACAAAAATATAATACGAGGGTACCTAAAAAAGTTGGTAAATGGAAATTTATTTCCTGATGCAGGAAACCCTCAAGTTTCAGCCATTACCATATGGTTCATATCCAGCAAGTTGAAGCACATTCACATTATCAACTAAACTTAACTATGTCAAATATTTAGTTAACAATACTAAACCACATGATTTAGATGACTTGGGAGAACGAATAACGCTTGCGATTAGATCGGTCACGCCTAAAGAAGACATTTTTATTTAAGATTAGGATATTGCCAAGACGTTCGCGGTGAGCATTAATATTCATATTTTTTACGTTATGAACAAATTATATATTATAGGGATCAAATTTTCACTTTAACGAATGTCAATTTAAATTTTACGTGTTTCGGGATTTTCTATAAATATGTACAGTAACCGAAATAATGAATTTATTCCATTTGGCTTTTCCATAGATGTAAAATTCAGAGATTGTAACGTCCACTTGGCCTTATTGGACGCTGGCTTTCAAATGGACGTTGATCGTCAGTCTGCACCGGCCCTTAGATGTGAATGGTTTTTTAAGGAGACATTTCGGAACAGTTCGTACATACGTTGATGTAAATTGTTTTTAAATGCTTGAACTCGTTTTTATCTTTATATATTTGGTAAATGACTTATGTGAAAAACCAAACATAAGATTAAGTAATTTTAAGAGTTTTAATTGAACGAAAGTATAATTGACCAACTGCACATATTTGGAATTTAGTATAAAAAAAATTAATCCATCTTAGCTATATCAGTAATTTATTATATTTGTAAATCTAGGAACTCAATTCACTCTCTGTTTGTAGGTATACATTATACAACGAAAAATAATAATTATAGACGACCATTTTATCGATTTAAAAATTGTGAGCAAACAATATCGTTTGTATCGTATAGTATTTAACGAATTTTCAAAGCAGTTTAAAAAATGTATATTTTTGTAACTAAACATACAAAGGTAGACAACACAAAAGAACGATATGCATGGCCACGAAATAATATTCCATTTAAACAAAAAATACAGAAACACATACATGTATATATTGAATGTGAACATTATTATTAAAATTAAACGATATATTAATAAAAGATAAATAATTTAAAATAGTTTATAAAATTTTTATTAAATACAGAAATAATTTTAAATAATCCACTTTTAATACAAAGAATCAGTAGTCATATTAAGAGGTTTACATTTTAATATTTAACATTGCTGAAACCGTGTGAGATTGATGTGTTGGTAATACAGACATGAACCAATTAGACATGGAAAACGCATTAGTAACTATTTTGTCAACTAGTTTTAAAATATTATTCATGCGAAAAAAAATTCTTAAGATCCTTAATAGTAACAAATAAGTCCAATTTGGTCTTTTTTAAAAGGCTCATTAAATACTTTTAGTTTCATATAAAAACTGTTTAGATATTTTTCTGTTTCCTGACTGCATAGATGGAGGGCTAGCTTTCAATTTTAACACATAAATCTATTTATTGTAAAATTTATTGTACTAACCCAGACTTTTTGGCAGCCCATCTTACTATGAATAATAAAAAACCAAGAGTTATTATTCTTAGTTATACTTATTGTGCCTTTTAAAGTTAGAGATCACTCTTATAGTGTATTGTTTAATTTGAGTTCCTGTAAGATTTAACGTGGCTGTCAGCTGTGAATAGATACCCACGTAATTGTGAGATTGTCTTTGTTGCCCACTTCTACTAAGGTTTCTACGCAACCCCAAGTTAGTGTTAAATTTCCTGGCTGTTTAAGAACATAGTTCTTCCTTGAACATTTTACAGTCAGATTTGGTTGGCTCCACAGTGGTTGACAGCTATCTCTGCTTGGAGCACTAGTTATACAGTGGTAAGAGCGTTAAGCTGGAATGTATTATATTAGAATTGGAATGAATCTTTTATCCTATCCCATTGCGACTTTTGCAAATTTATTGTGGTGCTTCCTATAGTTAAAACTCTATATCTAGATTTATCCTTTTTATTAGACCTGTTAGCCTGGACACCGCCTCCCTTGCGTAGCTCTCCATCTGTTTCTTCTCGGAATAGGTAAAACCGCACACTTGCCAGCGCTTCGCACTCACAGAGTATGTGCTTAACGGATTCATATTCTTCTTAGCACCACCTACAAAGGCTGTCATCTGCAAAAACAATTGTGTACATATGCTTCCTTACTCTACACTGTCCGGTCAGCATTCCCTCCCACCATCATCTTCGTTGTTTCTAGATAGTACGTTGCATGACAGTTTGACCAAAGGGCTTTTAAAAAATAAGAATATTAAAAAACTCTTTGTTTTAACGCCACTTCCAAGTTTAATTAAAAAGTTAGGTTTTTAATCACAATAAAAGCCGTTTCGCTAGAATTAGCATCGTCAGATTGACAAATTGAAGTATTTTTATTTCAAATTCTTCCAGGAAATCTAAATTTTGTTATATAAATATAAGGAAATACTAAGGAAGTACTACACAAATGTGTATTATTTGGATGTCATTGGTGTGTAACAGTGAGGTTGGATATTCAAGTAGGTGTTTTGCATAATTTGACTTATCTGGTTGTTTTAATCTATATGCTGTTAAATGTTCATTGAATTTTACTTCAAAATTTCTTTGTATTTATATACAGTATTGCATTTCGGATAATTAATTTTGTATACACCAGATTTTTGGAATTTAGGTAATTTTGTTTTTACATTTAACAATTTTGTACCAATATTATTTTATGTTTTAAATGATATTAATACTGATGTTGCCGAAGATATTATTTTTAAAATAGTATTGAAAATATTTTCACAATATGAAATATTTTCAAAACTTTTAATTTCTTTAGTTTGTTTAGGAAATATAAGTTGTAGTGACACTTTCTGTTCTTTCTTATTAATTAATGTACCTATTTATTAAATGAATTGGATAGCCATTAGATGTAGCTATTGGCCTTATCATAAACTCAGTCACTCCCTGCTTAACTAATTTACCAGCAATTTATTGCTTTTTATTCCGATACGGCCTGGCACCTAGACTAGACACTCTATTCTGCCTACCTAATATGATGAGGGCCTTGCGCCACTCCCATGCCAGACTTGACGATATCCGAAATAAGCTTATCGCTTTTAGTGCAGAATGGTTAACTCTTTGGCTTTCTACCTTACGTCTTATCAACTCTTCTGCACAACATTGCATTGATAGAAGAATATTTTCCAAGGTTCATAGAGATTGGAATCCTCTCTTGTACGCTATATATTCCAGCTCCTACTCCAGAGGCTTCTCTAGAGCCATCGTTGTACCATTTGAGATTCGCTCTTATATAGGAGGCTCTGCTTCCAAGTCCTTTTTCTCTGGAATGGCTACTATGTATTAATTTTTAAAACTATTTGTGAGGAAATCTGATCCCTTGGCATCCCCAATATGGATCTTGATTTCTTCATATAGCTTTTTGTAGACCTTACCGTGTCCTTGACTTACCAGAGGAGGCCCCTGTCACTAACAGAGCTTGCAATGGTGGTAGGCTTGCCTTGTTTGCTTTTATATACTATCGAAGGATCTGAATGCTCCACTCTGCTCTACCTTAAGGCACCATACTGCCGATCTGCCGATCACTATAGGACACATAAAGTATGTATTAGATGCAGATAGTCCTTATTTGATTGTTAGCTCTTAGTGTTCATATAATTTTTCCTTTTCTAGATCAGCCAAAGGAAATTATATCTTGGTTAATTTTTTGTTAAATTTATTCCAAAAATACAGTGTCTAATGGGCACAAAGAGAACGAAGACGTGGACCTACTAGCCCGAGAAAGCGCAACGAAGCCTCTTAACGGACCAAAACCCTTATGTGCTTAACAAAATCAACCATAAAGTTGCACATAAAAGTTTCAGGAGTAGTAGATAAGGTTACCAAAAATTCGTAACAAGTCCGTCGTCAACATTACCCCATAGTATCTGCTAAAGCACAAAGGACACAATACGAGGTCTTTTAACAGGGCACAACAGGTGGAATGAATAAGCCTATTTACACCCTAAAACTGACATAGTCCATGCAGATTCTGTCAGGAAGAAAAAGAAACTACTAAACACATTCTTTGTGAATGCAAAGGTCTTTAAAAAAATATTTTTCACTAAAGGTGAAGAAAAGCCTACGGCTTGAAGCTACGAGGAGAATCAATGTATAGCTTAACTAGTCTCTTAGATTCTATAGAATAAGTATAAAAACTACTACAATAGATCTGAAAAGTTTGAGGTGGCAAAAGGTGTAGCTACACAGTCCTTAGATAATCTAATCTGACTACTTTCTGAAAGTAATACAAACTGAGAGTACAGACTAGGCAAATATATATCTAAATTTATTTTACTAACCCTTATTCTGTGGAAGTCCATCTTTCTAAGAATAATAGACATGTAAACTTTTGAACTATGCTTTCACTTTTTATTAAAAAAAAAATTAAATGCAATGACAGCTGTTTCCCTAGAATTAGCATAGTCGGTAATTTACAAAATAATACTAAATCAGTATCGTTTGTTCTCTAAAATACCTCCTAAAGAATTTATAGCTCTAGTTAAAAAGCTATTAAATGAAAGAAATATCCATCCAGGTATAATATAAGATTTACTTAATCAATTTTAATTATGCATTAGTCAAAATTATTTTACTTTTGATAAGGGTATAAATATTCAAAATGAAGGTCTTCCAAGTCCAATTTCTCGAATTTAAGCAAATATTTTTATGGATAATTTCCAAATCAAAATCTTTAATTCTAATTTGAAAACAATATTAAATTTTGCTATAGATATATTGATGATGTGTTAGCAGCTTTTGTAGGTAGCGAACGACAGTCATATATATTTTTTAATTATATTAATACTTTGCATCCAATAATTAATTTTACTTTAGAAGTTGAAAAAAATAAACCAATTAATTTTCTAGTTCCTAAGAAACTTAATACTTTAATATACAGAAAACCAACACAAACAGATTTAATCATACCATATAAGGTAAATCATCCTATAACACATAAATTAGCAGCTATGATACATAGAGCATTTTCAATTCCAGTAGACAAAAATAACTTTATTAAAGAAATTGATATAAAATAAATAGCTATATCTAATGGCTATCCATTACATTTGATGAATAAATTAATTAATTTATTAAATACAGAAAGTGACTAATATTTCCTAAACAAACTAAAGAAATTAAAAATTGTATATACATTACATATTGCGAAAATATTTTCAATACATCAGTATCAATATCATTTAAAATACAAAACAATGTTTATACAAAATTGTTAAATTATCCAAATTAAAAAATCTGGTCCTTACAAAAAGCATCGCTGTGTAATACTGTATGTATAGGTCAAACACAAAGAAATTTTGAAATAAAATTCAATTAATACTTAAGTGCATGTAGATTCAAACAACCAGATAAGTCAAATTATGCAAAACTCCTCCATGAACATACATACTCACCCATATACACCAATGAAATTCAAACACTCCAAATTTGTTTAGTATTTCCTTGAAGAACTCAAAATAAGAAAGACATTTAGCAGATCAACAATTTAAAGTTGTTAATCGCAAATAAATGTTAGAAGTTCTCCACTATTAAAGTGTTTGCTTTGATTATGTCTTCATTTTATAAATAGATAAGACGTAATTGTAACACAAATATATTATTATTTTAAAGATCAGCACGATATAGTTTTTTCCTGGTTTTTCTATATCATTACACAGTTGTAATGATTTTAAAAGGAAATACATCCATCCAGGATAATCCATTGGGGCTAATAACCTATAGGCTTTCATATTGTTATGGCTTAATACTTCTATACTTGGTCTATCCTTAAAACTACTTAATAAATATGTCAATCTGACTATGCTAATTCTGGCGAAACAGCTGTCACTGTGTTTAAAAATCTATTTTTTTAAAGAAAAGGTGAAAGTTTAGTTCAAACGTTTGGATATTTATTATTTTGAAATATATATCTATGAATGATTTAACAATTAATTTTACTCAAAAGTTTATTTGCCAATGACAACTGCTTTAAGTTTTTACCTGAATAATACTACTATTTTAAGACCCGATTAGATTTTTGCAATTTCAGAAAATAGACGAATTAACTCATTTATAAGGATAAAAAGCTATCTAGTTTTTCCAATAACTAATAAATGTGCACATTGCTTTTGATCAACTGTCAGTGTTAGATTATCTTAATGTTTAAAAAAACGTCGTTTAAAATGACAAGATTTGGTCAAGAATCCTTAAAAAATTAAAAAAACTGTAAAAAATATTATAATAATAAACAAATCAATCGGAAGTAAATAATTAAAGGTCAATATGAAAGTCGTTCTCTTGTAATTTGAAATGTTTGAACTAAATTGTAATTATAATGTAGTTGTGGATTAATCTCCCTAAAATACATTTCGTACATTTTGTCATAGATTTTTTGGTAAATTATAAAATTCTTTATTAAAGTTTTTATCTCTCCTAAGGACTTTAATTCCGATAATTTCTTAAAATTCTATGTTTTAGTGAAAACTAGAACGAAAATAAAAAGGTCAAAATGGTCTTAAGATAAAAAGCAGAGACATCCAAATACACAAATTACAAACTTTTTACGATCTGGGAATAAGAGCCAATTACATTTTTAACGCAAATGATTGTTTAAAGGTCTACAAATGTAACGTTTACCTTTTCTGCCTTCCTCTACTTGTAACATAAGACAATTACATCAGCCATTAATTAATATATAGTAGTCTACTTACATTGTAAAATATCAAACTCTCGGATATATTCGAGCATAACAGCCATTATAACCGTAAACAATTGCTCCAAATATGCAATTATGAGCAACTCTAAAAGGTAATTTACGTTTACCTCGAAGGTATTTTAATATCGCAAAATGATGGATTTACTAGAAGCTTTCAAATGCAATATTTCAGAAGTTGCGAGTTTATCACATAAGCGTCTTCGAAATCAATCTCCGTAATTTTACCATTGATTGATGGATCATTGATTTTATTTATCTTCTACAAAAAATATTTTAAGCGAGGACAAAAGATGCCGTCGAACGAAAAAGAGATAAGGGTGACTTAATGCGCTCAATTTTCTAGTAATTTTTTAAAAATTTTCGATAACGACAAAAGCTTTTAAGTAGATTAAAGGTAAACCTACCATTTTATTGGTACACTGATGAACAATGATGAATTTACTTCAATTTTTTACCTCAAGTTTATTAATTATTATTAATTCGAAATGTCATTTTTTAAACCAACAAAGCACATATTAACCAGTAAACCCGACAAATATTTATTATTCATAGTCACTGCGAACTAGATAATTGACTTTTTATTTCATGTGAAACATTCTGTGTACTTTTGTCATTATTATTGCATCTCTTTATAAAATTGTTTAAGCTAGCCTAGGTTTCCTACACATTCTGTAACTTTATGAAGCACAAGTGGAATCGAATAATTTATTGCAGGCTTCTTGATTTATAATACAGGTGTCAATTAGTTTGAGTTAAATTAGGAGTGCAGATAAATAAATAAAATAAACTTTAAAAACGAGAATACCATGGATATAGGGTTATATTATTTTCTTGTAAAAACCTTGTAGTAGATAAGGTTAGGCTAGGTTAATGGTGAGTTGGTCTATAAGGCCTTCCACTGTGACTCGCAAGATTCTATATTGGCTTACGTTGTAGTAACTCTACTATATATTCTCCTAGGAACTGCAAGACCTTGTCGTTTGGGGAGGGGTCCCAGAGTAGGTACACCTCGTACGACTTTAGGATGAAGTAGCTCGGAAATGGTTGGTCAGGTACCGGTGGGGTCACTAATGCAGATTAGTGATACCAATAAATGCTAGTAAAGAACTTCCTGAGTGAAAGTCCTGACCCGCAAAGGGAGGCCGGCGCTATAAGACTGGGACTCATGATAGATGGGAGATAAAAGAGATCTAATGAAGGAAAACCAGTAAAAAAAAGGATGTGTATGGCCACATGTTGCGAGATCGCAAACGGACTCCCAGTCATAGCGAGGACTAGAGGGAAGAGGCTTTAACAGTGTATTCGAGGCTCTACATCAATGGCCAACGTATTTCCCTAGCGACTCCTAAAAAGAAGAAGGAAACAAGAAGGGTGAACTAAAAAATAGAAAGAAATAGAAAGGAAGTTGAAGTCAGAAGGTGAGCAGTAGAAGAAGCTGGAAAAAATCCGTTTGCAATATCAATTCTGTTCAGGCTGACCTTCAAGTAAATACGATAATAGATGGCAAAATGACACAGAAATATTTTAAACATCCAAGGGCAAAGAGAATGAACCTATATACAAACCTATTTTAAAAAAATACGGACGAAGAAAAACAATGAAAAGAGGAAGAGTTAGATACGAGCTCATGTTATGAGCTTCACGGAACCTAAGGCAAAAAATATTTAAATCCACACCTTGTACACCTAAAAAAACATGAACACAAGCCTGCCCATAAAGAAAAACGATGAAAATCGTACTAACAGATGGAAAAATTAACCAAGGTACCTACCAAACAATACACCCAAAATTAAAATAGAAATGAGAACATCCATGAAGGAAATAACAAGGTTTATTACAGTAGTAGGAAGCAAAGTAGATGAATATTAAGAAGGTATTAAGCAAAAATTTCTACAGAAAGGATGCACACAATTGCAAATACACAGAGTCAAACAAAAACTAGGAGAAGCATTGGAGTGCCAGACAAAGAATTTTATATAAGTGATGAAGAAAAAATGATAAAAACCAACTTAAAATAACGAAAATTAGAAAATAGTTTAGGAATCATCTATCGGAAGAAGATCTATGGGCGTAAGCAGGTGGCCAGAGGAGGTAGACCAAACCAACAGACGAAGATCCATTCAACTTAGGAGGTGACTAGGTATATAATGAATATAGCTAAATGGACAAAAACAACCAAAAAATAATTAGAGAAAATATGGAAGCGGAAATCCAAGGTAATGAAGGGAAGATTTAAAAACTAGTACGTCTTTAAATTCATGCTTTTGGATAAAGCTCTGGTAGTAATTCAAGAAAAGGATAGCAGCTCAAAATGCATATATTAAGGAGGGGGTCAGCAAGGCTCCTGAACCCGTACAGGGACGGGAGGTGTAGGGAGTAACAACAGACTACCCTTACACTCTCAGGTTTGTTCATCAGCGGTTCCGGGGTTGACGGTAATTTTTAATAGCTACCTTGAAAAAACAAAATCTAACTTTAATATGTCAATCTTACGATAATAGTTTATCAAAAAGCTGCCATTTAGTCAAAAAAACTAATTAAAAAAAAAACAAATTGGAAGTTTTGTTAGTTTTGTTACAAAGTTTCATTGTTTAATGTTCTGACGATGCTAGTTTTTAGCGAAACAGCTGTAATTGAATTTAAAACGCATTTTACGAATAAATAGTGGAAGTTTCATTCAACCGTTTAGTTGTTTACTGTTCTTAATAAGATGGACTTTCACACAGTAAGGGTTAGTACAATAAATTTCAAAATAGCCCATGTTAAATGATTTTATTTTTATAAAATTTTGTACTTACTGAAGCATAATAAGTAAATGATAAAAATTTCAAAATTATTGCATTGCTTTAAAGCCATTTTACTTTTAATAATGTGTGTATGCACCCCGATGTGTAACGCATTCTCCAACGCGCTTAGGCATCCTTCTGATCAGGTGGTCAATGTTCTCCTCTGGCGATTCTAAAATTTCTTGGATATAACGCTGCGCGTTCATGTTACCTCTGATGAAGATAAAAGGTGATCTCGAACCAGCTATAGCACCCCAAACCATAACTCCAACATTTCGATTAACATACCTTTCAACAAAAAACCGTGGATTTCTCCTTTCACCACGTCGTCTTCTAACCGTCGCTCGACAATCTTACATGGCTAAACAAAATCAAGACTCGTCACTAAAGCCAATACTGTTTCAATATTATAGTGGAGAAACGGTCCCCTAAGGCTAATAATCTTAGGCGGCGATCTTCACGGTCTGTTTTTATAAGGGGGCGTCCAGAGCTCTTTCCTTACGGCCTTCTCGAAGCCATGCCTAACAAGACCTAACCACGGTGTCTACACTTCTTTGCACTCTAACTGCAATTTCCCGAAAAGAAAATCCAGCTTACCGAAGTCCCACTATACGACCCCTATCAAACCTAATAAGTTAACGAAATCGTACAGGTCTCCGTACCCTAGGCATCGTAACCAATCGTAAAGAATGTCAAGAACCAAAATCCGCAAAATTTGGATCTTTACTACGGCTACAAAAAGTAGTATAAAAACCGAAATCTTTAACTGATAAAGCTAAAAATTTTATCAATTGTTTATTTCAGTAAAATAAATAAATTCACCAAATTTAATTAAAATAAAATCTTTTTAACTGGGTGTTCAGATATTTATGTTACTTACATAAATTTTTCTAATGTAAAAATAAGCATCTTTTAAAAAATTTAAGGTATGTGATGTTGATTGTTCAATTTTATGTATTTTTTAATGTAAAATCATTTTGCTAACTAGTTGACAGTGTTTTTTATTATTATTATTATTATTATTATTATTATTATTATTATTATTATTATTATTATTATTATTATTATTATTATTATTATTATTATTATTTTTCTCTCGGGTTCTGTCCTGTAGGGGCATGGGGTTGTTTAAACACACAGATAATACTCTATCATAGCGTGTTTAATTCCCTCTGCTTCTCTTATTATTATTATTATTATTATTATTATTATTATTATTATTATTATTATTATTATTATTATTATTATTATTATTATTATTATTATTATTATTATTATTATTATTATTATTATTATTATTATTATTATTATTATTATTATTATTATTATCAAAAGACTTATGCACTTACTCAGCTTTCGCTGGTAATATTTACCTATCCCGAGCGTAAACGCAAATGGGATTAGGCTCAAAATTTACATATTTAAAAATTTTCTAACAGTATGACATGTGTTTAAAATTGCCGCTTTTTGCAAGTCAATAAAAGTGTTTTTATGAAGATCGAGTTTTTTAAGACTGTCTTCAAGACTTTTGGGAATGAGTCCAGTTGATGATACGATGATCGGTACCACCTCCACTTTTTCTGCATGCCACATCTGCCCTACTTCTATAGCAAGATCGGTGTACTTTGCTATCTTTTTCATTATATTTGTCCAAAATATTGTTGTTGTTTGGAACTGCAACATCGACTAACAGCACTGAATTAGCTTTTTTATCCACTACTACAATGTCGGGTCGATTATTCGTCACCTGTCTATCGGTGATAATGGACCTATCGTAGTAGAGTCTAAAATCTGCATTCTCGAGCACTGCCTGTGGATTGTACTTGTAATACGGTGTATATGTATTCAGCAGTCCATATTTGTTGGCCAGTTTCTGGTGGATAATATTACACAGCTGGTTGTGCCTGCGTAAATAATCCGTGTTGGCTATGGTTGAACATCCTGATGTGATGTGTTGTATGGTTTCCGACGTTTGTTGGCACCGTCTACACTTGTCCGATGTAATAGTTTGGTCCCTGATAACAAATTTTTTGTAGTTGTTCGTATTAATTACTTGATCCTGAATGGCCATCATAAATCCTTCAGTCTCTGGGAACAAGGTACCGTCAGCAAGCCACCTATTTGATGCTATTTTGTCAATGTGTGGTTGGTTAAGGTCGTGATGATGTCGACCATGTAGAGCTTTTTGGGCCCATTTTACGTGTTTCTCAGCATCTGTTGTTACTTCTAAATCCACATTAGGACCTGCTAAATTTAGAGGGGAATAATTTTTATCTGCTCCTACAATAAATTTGTGTAAATTAGATGATGTTGATTTAGTAATAAAGAAGTCTCGTAATTTATTTATCTGCTTATTGTGTAGATTGATTATGTCACATAGAGCTCTTCCTCCCTCCTTTCTCGGCAATGTTGTTCTAAATACCGACGATATTGGATGGTGATATCTGTACTTGGTCATCTTAGTCCTTGTTGTTCTCTGAATATGTTCCAATTCAGTTTTTGTCCATCTTAGAATCCCAAACGAATAAGTTAACACAGGTACGGCATATGTATTAATTGCTCGATTAAGGTTTCCTGCGTTCAGTTCCGATTTTAGTAATGAACTAACCCTCTGTGTATACTGATCCTTGATTTTGGACTTGGACTGTTTTTGGTCTAATAATCTGGCTTGTTGAAATCCCAAGTATTTATAGGTTTCCCCATTCTGCATGGCAGCTATTATATCTCCATTAGGCAGCGCCACATCTCCATTGACAATTTTTCCCTTTTCGATGTTTAAGGTTCAGCACTTATCTAAACCAAATTCCATGTGTATATCACTGGAGAACCTTTCGGTTATATCCAGAAGATGTTCAATTTGTTGTTGATTAGCAGCAAAAATTTTTATATCATCCATATAAAGAAGATGGGAAACGGTGCAATTGGTGTTTCTATTAGTCTTAAGATTGAAGCCATATTTTGTGTCATTATTATTATTATTATTATTATTATTATTATTATTATTATTATTATTATTATTATTATTATTATTATTATTATTATTATTATTATTATTATTATTATTATTATTATTATTATTATTATTATTATTATTATTATTATTTTTCTTTGATAAATACCTACCTAATAATATTTATTTAGTTTATTTAATAAATTGTTGTTTGCAGCTCTAAAGTTTTTTATAAAAGAACATTTCCATTTGTCTAAATTAAGTTCATTTTTATTTTCGAGGTTATAATTCTCCGATTTTATTATAACTCCTAAAAATTAATGCAATCTACATAAAAATTCGTACGAATCACTGTTAAAAATAACACCGCTCGCTGTTATGTTTCCCACCATTATAGTAGTTCATGTCTAGACATTAATGCTGATGAATCTAATGGACAGTATATTAAACACCGGCATGTGGTTTAGATCACATTATCAGATTTATGAGGTTTTAACCTTCTTGTTGACAGTTTCTAGCGTAAGCCAGTGCATTTGATTATTTCTTCTGATTGTCAGTCCCCACTAGCACATCATGTATTTATAGTGGTTGTAGGAATATTCTTACAGTAAATTAAGTCTGAATTGCTGTGAGAGATAAATACACTTAACAAAAATAATTACCGAGCTAATGGCTGTCAATGCAGCAATCGTTCAACCTTTATAAATAATTTTTCTCGTATAAATTAATATTATTAGTGAAGTATGCTGGTTTCCATTACTTAAAATTGAATAACTTACGCCTAGTATACATTATATTTCGCAGTCTAGTCTCATGTTACAAAATACCCTATAGTAGCAGCTTGCTGCATGAACCGATACGACGTTAAAAGCTGAAAAAAAAGATAACACACAAGTTCCGAATTCGTCACCTATCACCTCGATAAAGGCCTCGATCGTCACTATTGTTTGTCGTAAGAACCGGTATAGACATGAAAGAAAGAAGGAAAAAATGGGAAGACATACTAAAAACGAAGTAAACCATCCATATCTCAAATGTGACTAATGGGAAACCAAATGAAAAACCTAAAGTCTATGTCACAGAGTTCTGTGACATATACTAAAAACGTTAGGAAAGTCAAAAAAATGAAGAAATTGTTAAGTTCAATGTTAAAAGAAATATACAATAGTAGTAGTTCTTCAAGTAAGTAATTAATAAGATTTTTAAACTAATTACAGGTATAAAAATATATTAATGGAAATTTACTACACTTATTGTGTACAATTAGTCGCTTATTTCATTTAAGAACTAGCCGCTTATTGCGTATATGAACTAGCCACTTATTGTGTGAAAAATCATGCCAATTATGTTGTGCAATATCTAGTCACTTATTGTGTACATCAGTATCTAACCACTTATCGTGTGCAATATTTAACCACTCATTGTGGATCCTTTATTAAATTGAGATGTCACTCATTGTGATAAAGTTTGGCTAATGATTAAATACACAATACATGTATATATCTACATATATTTTTTGTTTTGTTGTATGCATATGGAATTTTTCCCTATTAGGTTCATCCACTGAATCGGCTTCAGAAGAGTACATGGAAGTTGAAGACAAGCGAGACCTCCAGAATCAACAAAATAATATTCCGGATGGACATATAAGTGAAAGTATTATGACTAATATCAGGGAGATCTTAGGAGATGATCCGGTGGACTCAGTTAAGACAGGTCCGGCAGTTAATAATGATACTGCCTTACATTGGACTTCTATTCTAAGGAATGATCTAAATAAAGAATTAAGAAAGGAACTTTTAGAGAAATACCAAACGGTAGAAAATTGTTTGGCGTTACGTCCTCCGAAACTTAACGAAGAAGTTTCAGTTGGTTTACAAGAATTTTTTTTTGCAACAATTCTTTGTTGGTATCTACTTGGCTTAGGAAGTGCTCAATTGGGGCGACAGCAGCCCCCACACTAGCTCTGATTTGCTCTTGGATATGACAAAAAAAATTATCTTAATCGTTAGAAAATGGAACTAAATCTTAGAACGATGAGTTCGGATTGAAATTAAGGAAATTGTTATATTATTTACTAGATTTGAAGAATCAAGGAATTAAATAATAAAACAGAATTATTCAACATTAATCATAGTGAATGTGAAAGGATATTTTTAAAGATTTAAAAATTGTAATGGGGTAAATGAGAAAAAGAAGATAAGATTAATCCTCTGAAATGGAAGAATTTTCACTACTGGGAATGAGATGATTACTGTCTAGCGTAAGTAGTAATGAATATAAACCACTCAAATTATTGACATCGGTTTTTTTATTCATAGAATTCTTCTCTTGGAAGATGAACGCCATTTCAAGAAACAATCTCTTCCTGTAGTTACTTTCCGAAAATAAAACCTGTGCATTTGGAAAGTCAATGGGATGCCCCGTAGAATTGGAATGTGAGGCTACGGGGCATCCCATTGACTTTCCAAATGCACAGGTTTTATTTTCTGAAAGTAACTACAGGAAGAGATTGTTTCTTGAAATGGCGTTCATCTTCCAAGAGAAGAATTCTATGAATAAAAAAACCGATGTCAATAATTTGAGTGGTTTATATTCATTACTACTTACGCTAGACAGTAATCATCTCATTCCCAGTAGTGAAAATTCTTCCATTTCAGAGGATTAATCTTATCTTCTTTTTCTCATTTACCCCATTACAATTTTTAAATCTTTAAAAATATCCTTTCACATTCACTATGATTAATGTTGAATAATTCTGTTTTATTATTTAATTCCTTGATTCTTCAAATCTAGTAAATAATATAACAATTTCCTTAATTTCAATCCGAACTCATCGTTCTAAGATTTAGTTCCATTTTCTAACGATTAATGGGTTTTATTAGCTTTGATTGTTTCACAATTCATTTTGTCATTCTTTTTCATTTCAGTTTATTAATAGTGTCTCACTTGGTAAAATTTACCATGTTTGGCTGTGGTTGTTTAGGTTTTACTATTGCTTCTCTTTTAAAATTATTAAAAGAAGAAGAATTTTAACCTAACCAAATTCAGTTACACATTTTTGTGACACGTGGCAAAGGTAGTACTAACCTTTCCCAAATTTTAATATGTTAACTTAGTAAAGAAGTTTTTAAAAATGTAAACAATTTTGATTCAATTTTTCTGTGATATTTTATACTGGCTTGATTGGCTTTTTGCTTTTCTGGATGTAATCAAATGGTTCTTCACTTTCTCCAACTAACATCTAGACTTAAACCTCAATTAGTGTAAGTTACTTATTGTAAATCAGTTTTTACAGATTTGTAATTTCATACTAATTCACATTTGTAGAACCCTGATGATGCAAATAAAGATTTGCGAAAGCTTGGTATACTGAAAAGAGTACTGTTTTCATAGTTTTTCACGTCCTTTCCGCTGCATTCCCAACCAAATTTTGAAGTTTATATCTAACTGATCAGCGTTGATCACAAAGGTTTCTACCTTTTATATATATATATATATATATATAAATTCATTATGAATTTAATTGCATGCCGATGGGTCTATGCACGGCACCTTTTATTTTTACAAAATTGTTGAAGCCAATAATAACAAAACTAAGATCGGAAGGAATTATGATTATAAATTATTTAGATGTTTACTAGTAATTGATAAAGAAAAACTTGAATGCCAAAAAAATGTTACTAGGGTTTTAATCATGTTAGATCGTTTAGGTTTTGTAATAAATAATAAAAAAAGTGTTGTAAATATTTAGGCTTTAATTATAATACAATAAAAATGGAAATGTCATTGCCTGTTGAAAGAATTCTTAAGATAGAAAATGCTTGGTTAAAAATTTTAAATAAGAAACATAGTGTTATAAAATTATTTGCACAAAGAACAATAAATACAGTTGACAGAAGCAAACATGAACCCTGGGTGGGCGTGTCCTTGTCGCTGTAGTTGTATTTTCATCCCACTTATGCAGCCACTAAAATTGATATTATCGTTAACATTGGCTCGTGATTGGCTGATTGTGATAACCTTGAAATTAGTTGGCATATTTTCCGCGGACCATGTTTGCTTCTGTCGACTGTAACTGCACAGTTAAACTAAACTTCCACTATTTATTCGAAAAATTCGCTTTAAAATTCAATTAAAGCTGTTTCGCTATAACTAGCATCGTCAGATTGACATATTAAAATTACATGTTGTTTGTTTGTAACTAGGTACTTTATGTTGATAAGGAGTTAAGGCTAGACCAAGTAAGGAAGTAATAAGACATAACAATATTAAAGCCTAGATGTTATGAGCCCTAAGGGATTATCCTGGATGAATTTCCATCTAAGATCAGTATAACTGTGCAATGATATAGTAAAACCAGGAAAAAACTATATCATGCTGATCTTTACAATAACTTAATATATTTATGTTACAATAATGTCTTATCTATGTATAAAATGAAGACTCAATCAAAGTAAACAGTTTAATAGTGGAGAACTTCCAAGATTTATTTGTTCATTAACGACTTTAAACTGTTGATCTGCTAGATGTCTTTTAATTTTAAGTTTTTCTAGAAAATCTAAATTTTGTTTTTTATCACAAATGTGTAGTATATGAATGTCATTGGTGTGTATAAGTGAGTTTGGATGTTCCAGTAGGTGTTTTGCATAGTTCGACTTATCTGGTTGTTGTAATCTATATGCTCTTAAGTGTTCATTAAATCTTACTTCAAAATTTCTTTGTGTTCGACCTATATACACTGCATTACATTTTGGACAATTAATTTTGTAAACACCAGATTTTTTTAATTTTGGTAATTTTGTTTTCACATTTAAAAATTTTGTTCCAACACTATTTTGTGTTTTAAATGATATTAATGCTGATGTTGCCGAAGATATTATTTTTGAAATTGCATTGGAAATATTTTCACAATATGTAATACTTTTATAGCTTTTAATTTCTTTAATTTGTTTTGGAAATATTAGTTTTAGTGACACTTTTTGTTCTTTCTTATTAATTAATTTATTTATCAAATGTATTGGATAGCAATTAGATGTAGCTATTTGTTTTATGATCTCAATTTCTTTATTAAAATGATTTTTGTTCATTGGAATTGAAAATGCTCTATGTATCATGGAATTATAAGCTGCTAATTTATGTGATAGTGGATAATTTGAATTATATGGTATGGTTACATCTGTTTGTGTAGGTTTTCTGTATATTGAATAATTTAATGAATTATTAACTTTTTCAATTCTTAAATCTAGAAAATTAATTGAATTATTTTCTTCGACTTCTAAAGTAAAATTAATTTTAGGATGCAAGGTATTAATATAATTAAAAAATATATCTAACTGCCGTTCGCTACCTACAAAACCTGCTAACACATCATCAACATATCTATACCAAAATACAATATTGTTTTTATAACTAGAATTAAAGATTTTGTTTTCTAAATTATCCATAAATATATTTGCTAAAATTGGAGAAATAGGACTTCCCATGGGAAGACCCTCATTTTGAATATAAACTTTGTTATCAAAAGTAAAATAATTTTGACTAATGCATACATCAAATAGATTAATTATGTCTGATATTATACCTGGATGGATATTTCTTTCATCTAATAGCTTTTTAACTAGAACTATACATTCTTTAGGAGGTATTTTTGAGAACATATTAGTTACGTCAAAAGATACTAATTTAGTATTATTGTGTAAATTACATTTATTCAATTTTTTGATCAAATCTAATGAATTTTGTACTGAATATTTAGATGTGTAACCATAATTGTTTAGGATACTATTTAATTTTTTAGCTACTTTAGTATTAGGAGTGTTAACATACGAAACTACCGGTCTAATTGGTTTTGAATCTTTATGTAATTTAAAGAAAGTTAGAGATGACAATGCACAAGGAATTTTAGTTATACCAGACTGGCCGAGCCAGCCGTGGTATCCAGTATTTCAGCAAATGATCGTTTCAAAAATGTTTCTCATGGGACCAGATAAATATTTATTAAATTCTCCTTCCAGGCAACCCCATCCTATGTGGAAATCGCTTACCCTGGTTGCAGGGATTATATCAGGGAGGCATTCGTAAGAATGACATGAGGCATTCGTAAGAATGACATGAGGCATTCGTAAGAATGACATGAGGCATTCGTAAGAATGACATTTCTAGAAGAGGAAATAACAGGAATTCTGTGAACAGACGCTTAAACAATATAATTCCGCCTATAAGGCCTGGTGGCTTTTTTGTTCAAATAAAAATGTTGATCCTTATGTTAGTTCCTTAGATAATATTATTGTGTTTTTAAAATTATCCTTTAAAAGAGGATGTTCGTTTTCAGTAGTTAATAGTTATAAGTCGGCATTATCTTTAGTATAACAATTATCAGAAAATAATGAAAAGATGGTGAATAGATTTTTAAAAGGACTTAAAAATTTATGGCCTCCTAAAGCTAGGTATTCTAGCACATAGGACCCTCACCCAGTAATCAATTAGTTGGAAACCCTTTATCCTTCAGATTCTTTAAGTTTGAAGAATCTGACTTTGAAGTTAGTAATGTTGTTAGCACTAATCACTGCGCATAGAATGCAGACATTGGCAAAAATCAAAATCCGTAATATTGTTAAACGGGAAAAATATCTAGAGATCTTTATAGAAGACAAAATTAAAACATCTAATAAAAATGGTTTACAGCCAGTGTTACACATTTCATATTTTTTAGAGAAACCAGCCCTATGCCTTGCATCGACAATTGAATTATATATTAATAAAACTGAATCCATTTGACCTGTAGGGTTAAACACACTTATTATGACAACTAAGAAGCCTTTTCTGTTAAATCAAAGTGGTAAAAATACAAACCTATATTCAGGTTATAGTATTAAACATGCAGCTGTATCATCAGCAGACAGGGCTGGGGTAAATATTGAAGTAATTAGGAAAGCGGCCAGCTGGTCAAATAGATCCAGCGTTTTTTGCTCATTTTATAAAAGGCCTATTCAGACTCCACCGGACACCTTTGCTAAGGCAGTCTTTAAGGGGGCAGGAGTAAATTTTGATTAGATATTAGAATATAAAAACTGTTTTTGTGTAAAAAAAAAATTGTTTATTTTATTGTTTATTAAAGTTGTTGGTGGTTTCATAAAATGTAAAAATTTTTCTTTTTCTTAGGAAAATAAAATAATTCAAATATTCATCTTAATTTGCCTTATTACATCTATTAATTTAGGTCTAGGTTGACCCACAATGTTCTTTAAACATCTACAGGGTGTTTTGTAATATGAGACGAGACTGCGAAATATAATTGATTGATCAATCGACTTACCTGTAAGGAAGGTTGATCATAATTATATGAGCAGTCTCGTCGAAATATTACAAAATCCCACCCTTGTATCTGGTTATATGAAATATGTTTTACCCAACCCTAAGGGTCAACCTGACTATACTTTCAACTAGTGACGATCGAGGCCTATATCGAGGTGATAGGTGACGAATTCGGAACTTGTGTGTTATCTTTTTTTTCAGCTTTTAACGTCGTATCGGTTCATGCAGCAAGCTGCTACTACAGGGTGTTTCGACGAGACTGCTCATATAATAATGATTAACCTTCCTTACAGGTAAGTCGATTGATCAATCAATTATATATTACATATTGTAAAAATAATAGTTAATAACATTTTAAATAAAATTTTATTCTGGTTAAAAGATACCTTTTACAAAATAATTTTAAATTAATTTTACAAAATAATTTCCATAGTCAAATAGGTTTAATCCTGCGTCAAAAATGCCGGAATTTTGTTTTTATACACCTGATTTATTATTTTATGCCCATGTTCATACCAATAGCGTCTTAAATATGTCATCACTGTCGAATTCAGATTTTGCTTCAGTATACTTCAAAATAACTGTTGTTGCAAGAAAATGGGAACCTTTGGTTTCTTATCTACGTACTTGTGTTTGTAATTTCCATGTGATGGATAAGAAATGATTGAGTGAAAGAAATAAAAGCATGGTGAAAGCAAACAATAAAAGTGAAATTAATGTATTTATTACTTATTTATTCAGTTATTGTTTTGTTCTTAACGTCAGAATTTGAGAGACGTGACAAAATTACGGGACTGGTTTTAATATATGTCTATACGATGTCTATAGATTTTTAATTAATTACATTGAGTACCTTTCCAAGATGTAATTCATACACACCGAGCCTGCTTTGTAAGTCATACAAATGTAAGCCTTATTTAAGAGTACTTTCTTCAGAAGTATATAATATGCAAGAAAACACCCAGAAGACTCAAATAACTTCTTAATAAAATAATGGTATACATACCACAATCTAAACACTATCTTACAAGTTTCATTTAGAACCATTTTAAAAAAATAAGTTTCGTTTATTTCGACCATCCTATTATGATATTAATTTTTATTATTGTATTGAGAAACAATCTTCTTAAAACATTTTAGTATCAAAAGTAAATTTTTAAAATTGATCCATTTGATAATATCTGAAGACTATTTTATTTTTTGTTTGACTGGTTTCAAATTTACCGACTTTAAAAATGGTATTTGTTTAAAATTTTCACTTTTAACGGAGATACGTCAAAGTGCAAACAATTCTACAGATACATGAAGCTTTCCTATTGCTCGTGACAAAAATAATTATATTAAACTGTATATCAAATGCAATATTTCTCATTCTGAATATTCCATCGAATGTTATTAACCCATTTTCTCGAAAGTTCTATTTTCACTCTCCCTTGCTGCTGCCACTGGAAGCAAACTTTACTTTGTCTCAAATTACATCAATTTCGGATCAATATCAAAATAGTATCCCAGCAGAAGGTTCGAGGATGGAGCGTTTGTCTTTTTAATGGTCGGTCGTACGGAGCGACTGGCTCGGCTACCGTGCCAAATACTATTTTCCTTCTATTCGCCTTTGCGATATTATGTTGGTTGATTTTTTTGCGAGAAAAGAATTTGCACAACAATATCCGTAAAAAAACTTATTGAATAGCTTATTTCCAGATGAACAGTATTATTCTCAACGACATGCCGATATTGTATTTTAAAATGATTCTTATAAAATAAAGTAGATAAAATGTTTATTGTATTTTTACTGCACGTATTGTTTGGTTTTGTACGAGGTAAATATAGAAACTTAAATGCAACAAAGTATTTTACAAGTAAAAATCGCCGATTGATTTAAAATGTATCCTCACCTGAGTAAATTTTGTAGGTTCTAGGAAATGTCTTAGGATGCTTTGAAAATGACAGCGAATTAAGGGATATCTGTTCACTATTACCCCATTCAACAAAAATTTCATAAAATAATAAGAGTAATATTAATAATAGTCTTTATTAAATTTCTCAGAACAATAGGCGAAGTTTAGCCAAATGGGTACACCAAATAAGATTTGGTGTTAAAGTAGTGTTGAAATATTTTAGTTTTTGCAGTATTAAAGGTCAACATATAGAATCACAACCATAAGCGTTTGATTGGATACAAAATAAAATTTTACTAACTTCATCTACAGTTAAGAATTGCAATTTAAATGGGGTTTTAGGATTAAGTAAGCCTACAAATTTATTTTTGTTATAGTTCCCTAAAATTTCATGACCAACATCATTATTTGTAATGAAAAAGGGCAGTTCAAATACACGTTTTTCGTATTAAGTTCATTAATATCTAACCAAAGTTCTTTGCTGTTGCGATTGCTAAAGAAAGTATCAAAATAAACTTTTTTGTCACGACGAATAGATGCCAATGTGAAATTGCGTAGTTCTTTATACTTGCCCCAATCAGCAATATTTTTAGATTGCATGAGTTTGCTTAAGGCTTAATCACGTTTCTTTAACATTATCTTAATAGGATAGGTTAACCACGGAGAGTGTTTCTTAGTTAATCTTGTAGCAGTTAGAAGCGCATGCCAGTTATTTTATTATCAATGTTTTGCATATCAAAAATATCATATCTAACTCTCTATATATACTAAAGACTGATTTATAGTAAATTATTGTGGTTTCTATACTTGATAATATGATATGATTTGTGTTTAAATTTAGTTCACAGAACAGCAAAAGGAACTGTAATAAAAATACGGTATTCGTCTATCGAATTAAAAGTCAGTGGCACTTAAAAATAAAATTTAAGTTTACGCATGCCCACACTCAGTTATAAAGTGCATTTTTTGTAGAGCTCGATTTTGGGTTATTTCTTTAAATTATTAAATATCTAGATATAAATAAAAAAATAATAATTAAATTGATTGTACTAACCCTTACTTTTTGGAAGTCCATCTTATTAAGGATAATAAAAAACTCTTCGTTTTAACAAAACTTCCAATATTCAATCTGACGATGCTTAATAGCGAAACGGCTGTCATTGAGTTTTTTAAAAAAGCAATTTTTAAATAAATATTGGAAGTTTTGTTAAAACGAAGAGTTTTTTATTATCCTTAAAAAAATAATAACAGAAACATTAAATTAAAAAATAAAAAAGTAATGAACTCTTATTAAATAATTACAACCTGGTACAACGTAGTTTTACTAATCCTTGAAACTTTCTAACGCGTTTATTATAGCTGAATTGAATTGTTTTTGATCAGTTTACTTCACCCGGTAAACGATACGATGAAGGTTGAAATATAATAGAAATTCTTTGTAATATTGTACGATATCTGCCAAAATAAACAGTACCAAAATTAATAGGGCTTTAAAATTTTGCAGGCAAGTTGCAATTATTATATTTAGTATACTAGTCAATAGTAACCAATTTGACATTTTATTACGGTGAAAATATTTGTTATTATGGTTCTTACTAGCGAAAAAAAATCTTTTTAGTAGAACAATATTTCTGCTTGTATAGAGTTAAACGAAAGACTAGCCCATGTTTAAAATGTCAGAAAGATTTTAACAAGGTGTTCCCCAGTAATACTGTAATAGTATATTTTTTCGCACTGGTGGTGTTTAATGTCAACTGGAATTGTATTTCCTAATGTTTATATACTTATTTTGGTTTTTGTTTCCTTGGTTTATTGGTTATATTAAAATAAATAATGAATTATCTTTTTTAGTTTCTTATTTTAATCTGTTTAATGTTTAGTATTTTTTAACTTTTTTAAAGGATTTTTGGATATTTTATAATTTAAAATTCATTTTATCAATGTATACTACAGCATCAACACTGCTATTTTTATTTTATATTATATTTTATATTTTATTTTAAATTATTTGTTCGTCTAGTACGTATTATGTGGTTGGGTGAGTTAGTTTTTTGTATAAACATGTTTTAGATTAATTCTTAAAAAGGCTTAACCCCGATAGTAAGACATTTTTATTTAAATATAATCAATATACCAAGAAAACGGAAACCAAAATATAATATCAACATAAAGGTTCTTCCTGTCGTTGAAGAGCGGATTGTACCAATGCTAATGAAGGGCGTGTATGTAACCAAACCATCCAATCTCCGCAAAGAAGTCTTGTAGGAACAGCACGTAAACTGAATATAAGTAAAACATTTACACATCGAATATTCAAATCTATTGGCGGCTTTCCATACCGAATTCAAATGGGATAACGACTAAATGTTGCGAATTAACGTGAAAGAGAAATTGACTGTGGACGTGTGCTGAGTTTAGTGTAAAGAAATCGATTTTTTTTAAAAACGTACAATTTTCGGACGAACGGTTACATCAACCGACAAACAAATCAATGCATTTGGTTTGGAACTCTTGATGACAATGCAGTAAAGCCTCTCCACAGTGCTCTAGTAACCATTTCGGTTGCAGAGTCTGGTAATGGGATATTGAATGGGCAGACAGTTACTGACAATCAAGAGCTGTACAGATCTAATATTATTACACCTTTTGTCAGAGGTTTAAATACCTTTTGTCATGTGCGTTATTTAAAAATCCATATGTAATGGTTTCAACAGGATGGTACAAATGGATATATCAGAACGAACCATAAATTTGCGTCGAAAACATTTTGGTAACATCACCTGTTGCCTACATTTGGGGTATGATGAAGAATTTCATATGTCGCTCGGAAAATTCACCAGAAACTGTTGGAGAATTACGGAAAAGAATAATAACTTATTTTCAACATTTGCAGTAATTACCTTTCATAAATATGTTTCATCATCTACAGACACGTTAAGAAGCTTGTTGGCAACGCCATGTTGGACATTTTGAACATATTGTATTATAAAAATTAATTACATTTGAAACACATTTTATTATATTTGGTACTTGGCGAATACTGTATATAAACTTAAAACAGAAAATTTAGACTTTTTTATTTAGAAGGTAGACCTGAGTAGCAGAAAACCTCTAAGGGCATAACCTAGATTTTGCCATTTCCAAGATTCTCTTGGCAAAATTTAGCGGTTCCATCTCCCATCCCTTGACCATCTGTTAAACCCCTAGTGATCGCCCTTACGGTTCTCAGAAAAAATGGGGTGCTTCGATGTTTCTTCATTTGTATAGTTGTTTTCGTAGCAACCAATGGCCTGTTAAGATTCCGTAGCTTTTTCCTGGATAGCGTAAGTGCCCCTGTTATAATGTATCTAGATGAACCACTTTATTTTCGCCTGTCTGCAGCTCTTTACCAACTTCTACTTTGCTGCTGTCTGGGTCAAAAAATAAAGCTAGAAAGAAACTATATGGAACAGGAAATGAGCAAAAAGTTGACCACAGGTCTTCTAACTGGACTCTAACTTTTATTGATTTATCACCTTAAAATAATGGGCCAATCGGAAAGTGATTTAATGCCCCGAAATTTATTAAACAGTTTTTGTTATGAAATTTATGGTACTAAGTTGAATTAACTTTCACTATTTATTCTTTGAATACTTTAAATGCAATGACAGCCGTTTCGCTATCAAAATAGCATCGTCAGATTGACATATTGAAGTTACATTTTGTTTGTTTGTAACTAGGTACTTGATATTGATAAGTAAGCACTGCCATTTGTGAAACTTTGGCTTAATTTCAAACAACTTTGATGCACTGTTATTCCATTCTGATTGCCACATCTGAATCATACTACTTTTGACCGACACTTTCATATCCGCACATGTTATTCTATTAACTACAGTTGCACTAGAATTGGTTATTGCATCGCGCGCGCACTTTTCTGCCTCTTCATTACCGATGATACCAATGTGAGATGGGATCCATATAAAAATGACCGTATTGTTTTTATTTTTGGCTGTGGTTAATTCAGATTTTATGTCAATTACAGTTTCATGCTTAGAGTATAATTGCTGTATAGATGTTATGGAGGTAAATGAGTCAGTTAGAATGATATACTGATTACAGAGGTTGTTTTTATTAATAAATACAAGGGCTTGATAAATTGCGTAAATTTCTGCTGAATGGATTGAAGTGGTTGTCGGAAGATTGAACATTAAATTTTGAGTAGTGGTAACTACTACAGCGCCAACACCATTTGTAGTTTTGGATGCATCTGTGTATATGCGTTGGAAGTTATTATACTGGGCAAGTATTTCTAAGAGTTTTGATTTAATTATGGTTGGATTTGTGTCGTGCTTGTTAAGATTTAGCAAAGAAATAATAAATTGAGAAGGTTTAAAAGGCCAAGGTCCAATAGTATTTATTTTATGCATATAGACATCTGAAATTTGAAAAAACTCTTTATATATGCTTTAACCCTTTCGTAAAAAGGTTTAGAAAGTCTAGGTCTCTTGAAACTTATAGTTTGCAGTCTGTCTATTACAGTAGATTCGTGGGCAGGATTCGATTTATTAGAGTAGACTGCTACCGCATAGTTAATGATAAGCAGTTTACGGCTTAGGCCAAGTTCAGGTTCCCCGAGTTCCCATCGTAGTCTTGGTAGGTGTTGTTTTAAATGCTCCGGTTATAATTCTGAATGCAGAGTTTTGTATAATTTCTAGCTGCTTAAGTCTTGATACGTTGGAGGATCATATACAATAGCACCGTAGTCCAGACGACATCTAATCATAGATTTGCAAAACAACATAAGCGTTTGTCCGTCTGCTCCCCAGTTTTTATTAGCGAGGGTTTTTATAAGATTAAGTCTCTTATGGCCTTCTAGAACTAGAGTGTTTATATGCCTTTCACAGGTTATTCTATTCTATTCTTCTGGGGTGCGTTTCATGCATGTACTGGAGCTCTAGGCTCATTGTACCCCCCTGAAGTAATCATACCAGGTTCGTTTCCTTCATGTATTCTAGAATGTCCCTGATATTCGCTTTCACGATTTCCTCTGGCTCAGGAAACTGAATGCCAAAGTGTCTCTGTCTAAGCCACTTAAGGCTCGGACAGTGACATATTACGTGAAGAGGAGTTTCGTCTTCCTCACCACATTTTCTGCACAATGGGTCCTCAGCGAGTCCTATTGTGTTCATGTGTTTTCGGAGATGGCAGTGTCCTGTAAGCAGTCCCACTGCCTTTCTCAATTGGGTTCTACTTAGGCTGAGTAGTTCTGTAGTTTTCTCCCTGGATGGACCTGTTATGAATAATCTGGATTGCCTGAGTCCAGGCAGTTCCATCCAGAGTTTTTTATGTTGTTCCCTTAGTCGTTCCTCTATTGTTTCCCTTACATGTTGGTATGAGACCCCACATGTGGGAAGAGGTCCGATCAGGGTTCCTTCTGAAGCTTCCCTGGCTAGGAGGTCAGCTTTTTCATTTCCAAGAATCCCTGTGTGTCCTGGTACCCATTCAAGGATAACCTTGTGGCGTTGTGCCAGTTCAGCTACAGTTCCTTGGCAGTGCTTCACTGTTCGTGACGCAGTGTGTACGCTCTCTATTGCTTTGAGAGCTGCTTGGCTATCACTTCTGATCCTGACAGTCCTGTTAGGGACTTTCTCGTTCAGGATGATTTCCGAGCATGTGTTGATGGCAACCACTTCAGCTTGCAGGATAGTCTCTACTGAACCCAGGTTGAGACTATACGTCTTCCCTGTATTTTCATTGTAGATTCCAATCCCAGTGCTGGTACTTGTTTTGGATCCGTCTGTATACCAAACGGATTCATGTTGTTTCCTAGTCTTGGTACGAGCTTCGTCCCTATCCGGAATATGAACCGTATATGGTTTGGAAAGGTCGTAGCAGATAGGTATTCTATCTGAGGGCATGCTCAGTAATTGATTATGTTCAATCTCTTTCGAGATTGTGGAATGGTACCTAGGGATCGCCCTGCCCCATTCGTTGTTTATTTTCAGCCTGTAAGCAGCTGCCAGTGCTTCCCTTTCCACAATAAGATGTAGTGGAGGTAGTCCCAGCATAGCTTCCAGGGCCGCCGTGGGCGTTGTTCGCATCGCCCCGGTTATGGCTAGACAGGCTACTCTTTGTACCCTGCCTAGCTGTCTAGATGCTACTGAGCACCTCGCTTTATGCCACCACACAACAGAACAATAGGTTATGATGGGTGCCACCACCCTCGTATAAAGCCAGTGCATCATACTGGGTTTAAGCCCCCACGTATTGCCCACAGCTCTTCTGCATGCCCAGAGAGCTCTTAGGCCTTTATCTGTTGTGTTTCTAATGTGGTTGGAAAGGGTTAGTTTGCTATCTAGGGTTACCCCTAGGTATTTGACTTCCCCTTTAAACTTTAGCGTTTGGCCCCACATACGAAGTACCCTCAAGTCAAGGTTCCTTCTGAGGGTGAACGCTATCACGGAGGTCTTTGCCGGATTAGTTGACAATCCCTCTTGTTTGCACCATTTTTCGGTAATCCTCAGTGCCAGCTGCATTCTCTCGGACACAGTGGCCCCGAATCTACCGTTTACAACTATGCTGACGTCATCAGCAAAGGCTTGGGCATAGATACCCTCGTCATTGAGTCTACAAAGGAGCTCGTCAACCACCAGGTTCCACAGAAGAGGAGATAACACCCCTTAGTGGCTGAGACCATCCTCGTCTCCCCAAAGAGCGTACCTATTATTGTTCTTTCCCGTAACATATTACCAGTCCATCTTACAATGTCCTGTTCTATGCCACGGTTCTGCATGGCCCTAAGTATGGAATCGAAGGAGGCAACATTAAATGCCCCTTCAATATCCAGAAACGTACCTAGGGCTATCTCTTTATTTAAGAGTGCCTGCTCCGCTTTCAGGAGCAGCTTGTGTACCGCGACTTCGCAGGACACCCCACTCTTATACGCAAACTGGTTTCGATGCAGAGGTTTTACCCTCAAAGCACCGTCCCGTAGGTACCTGTCCACCAGTTTTTCTAAAGTTTTAAGAAAAAAGGAGGTCAGGCTGATAGGTCTGAAGGAGCCCGTCTCAGCATACGTGGCCTTACCAGGCTTCGGTATGAAGACTACTCCTCCAGACCTCCAGTTCATAGGGATATAGCTCAGTGCCAAGCTAGCCCTGAGTAGTCGGCACATTGGTCCCTCGATGATTTCCCTGCCCTGTTGCAACAGTGCTGGGAAGATACCGTCTGGTCCCGCAGCTTTGTATGGGTGAAAGGATTTTATCGCCCATGCTAGTCTGGTTCTGTTCACGATTTTGTTGGCAAGGGCCCAGCTGTCCTTGGATGCCCCCCTACGGAGTGCTCCCTGAACAGATGTGCCCCTGCTCCGTGACAGGTTCACATCCCGGGAAGTGTGATTTTAGAAGAAGATCTAAAGTCTCCTCACCGGTCGTTGTGTATTCCCCTTTTTCATTCTTCAGAGATCCTACCCTACCCATGGTGTCCCTCTGGAGAGTTTTTCTCAGCTTGGAGCATTCTGGAAGACTGTCAATGTCCTCACAGAATTTTCTCCAAGAGTTTTCTTTGGCTTTGCGAATCGCATAGCCATATTCTCTCCTTTTAGCCTTATAGGCTTCCCAGCCATTTGTTCTTTTGGCCAGGTTGAAGAGTCTTCTCACTTCTGTCCTGAGACTCGAGAGGTCTTTGGTCCACCATACAGTGTCCCTATTAGCCCTCTTCCTTTTCTCTGGGCAGTTTCTGTTATAGGAATCCATAAGACCTCCAGTCAGTTGTTCTGAGAGGAGGTCTATTTCAGCCTCATTCTTTGGGGCTGGGAGGCATTCGCTTAGACCCTGCTCTAGGTGCTCCCTAAAGGAGTCCCAGTCACAAGTTCTAGGGTTGCGATATGTGACCTCCTCCTTCCCCGTTTCACAGGTTAGGTTGTAGAGGACATGCCTATGGTCGGATATAGACATCTCCCTGGAGACATGCCATCCGTCCACCCACCTGCACACCTCTCTTGTACCTACTGTGATATCAATGACCTCCTCCCGCGATTCGATCACAAAAGTGGGGTCATTCCCAACGTTAGCCACTTCTAGATTATTGCAAGCAATGTATTCCAGAAGTGACTCCCCTCTTGAGTTAATGTCTGTGCTCCCCCATATGATATGGTGAGCATTGGCGTCGCACCCCAGAAGGAGTTCGATCCCTTTGTCCCTACAATGTGTAACCAGTTCTCTCACCTCTTTGGAAGGAGGGGGACCTGATTGGTCGTAAGGTAGGTATGCCGAACCAATAACAATCTGCCTCGACATGTTATTTCTTTTAATCTTGACTGTAATTGCCACTAGGTCTCCCGTGCACAGGTCCCATTGTGGAAAAACATAAGATTTCTTTTGGCTACTATGCATGCCCGAGGGTGGCCATTCGTCGAATAGATCAAGTCATAGCCTCCCGCGCATGGTAACCCTTTAACCGCTCTCCCAACGACATAGGGTTCCTGCACAAGAGCAAGATCTATGTCTTGTTTGAGTAGACATCTCTGTAATACAGCCGTAGCTGCCTTACAGTGATGTATATTTGCTTGTAGTATTTTTATTTTCATTTTTTTTTTTTTTTTTTTTTTTTTCCCTACCTAGAGGTATCCCGGTTCCTTGCCCGGTACCTCTTCCGTTTCTCCCTGCACCTCGGCGGTCTCCATAGCCAGTGTCGCCGGGATTGCTGCCTTCGCAGGCAGGTCATCCGTGACACGGCTCGGTCCCTCCTTACTGCAGGAAGTCTCCTCCAACTCCATACCCTCGGAGGACGGCCCAGGCAACTCTCCAGCCCTCACCACGGGTAGTTGGGCTGTCAGTTCCCCAGTCGTTCCTCCAGTATCCGGAGTTTCCCCTTCGGGTTTTTCCCCAACTCTTTCAGCGTTATGCTTCCCAAGTTGAGGTATAGTTTTTTCTGGTGTTTTCCTGACACGAAGTCCCAGGAAGCCCTGTCCATTGCCAGGAAGAGTTGGCGGCCTCTAGAGTCCGCCTTCTCATTCTGGACTCTCCAGTGCTCCGTTCGGAGCCCCGGATTTTGGACCCTGAGCATTTTCCACAGCCTGTCTGTAGGCATCTGTGGTCCCGGGATCCATGTCATGACATGGACCGGTTTCTCCAGGTCCTTAGGGTCGATGACCCTTAGTTCCGCAGATTCCCACGGTCGCATGTCACTGACCTGGCCTTTAACCCATTCCTGGGTAGGCCCGTCGACGCAGTACACGACCAGTCCACCGCTCTTCATTCTCGCTTCCGAGAATCTTGGAGCGGGGCCTGTGCCCTCCTGCATCGCGTAGATGTTATCAAGTAGCGCCTCACGGATGAGGTCTACTTGTTCCGCGGTAAGGGTAACGCTGGGATAGCCACTGGGAACAATGGCAACCCCTACATCCCTCACCCTGGAGGCGTATGTGGCGGCTGGCTCGGGCCCCTTAGGGCGTGGTCCTACCGGTGCGGTAGTTCCAGCAGCCCTTGGTGCACCTCCCGCCGCCTTCGCCTTTTTTTTCACCTTTTCAGGTGGTGTTCGCCCGTCCGGTCTGGGCCTCTTCTGAGTCCCTGCCGGTCTCGGTTTTATGGGCTTCTCAGCCCTCTCGCCTCTTCCGCCGGTTCCTTGTCCCTCGATTGAGGTGCCAGACCCTGACGGAGTTGGTGTCAATACCGGAGCTGGCTGTCCCTCTACGGTTCCACCATCTCCGGTAAGAAGTCTTCGGGCGCGCTTCATCTTTCGACGGTACGCTCCCGATCTTTTCGTTTTTTTGGTTTCCATATCTGGTCCCACGAGCAGCTAGGGAAGGGGTGGTCACCCCTGACAGAGCCCCGCATGCCAGGGGAAGGCTAAATACAATGGGGTTTCGCCCGGTGCCCCAAGGTGACTACCAGTCGCTGCTGATCTTCTGTTCAGCCACGCATCCCCTTGGCCTGGTGTCCCACCGTGAGATTCAGGTTTTTATTGAGGTTGTCTCCTCTTGGTTCAGGTTGTTAAGCCCAGACCCCCGTAACCCTGTCCGCGAGACATGATCCACGGTCGACAAGGTTACTGGTTTTTCGGTTCGGTCAATGGACCTCGCCGGCATCGTGTACCCCTGTGCAATCCCTTAGCCACGACACGACAGCTGGGAAGGGGTGGTTGGTCCGCGGTGCGACCTTAGGTACGACTCGTCCGACAATCTTGCGGGTTTTATACCGCTCATGCAAGACTCGCCGTCCGTATAGTACGCACAACCCCAGTGTTGCATCGAGCCTGCCATGTTGCAGTGTTAGCTGCTCAAGCAGACCAGATACTTTTCTGGGGGGCCCCTATCCGCCACCTGGGGACGCGCCCGATAGGCTCCAAACCCACAGGTTAACTTTGAGTCTAAATACATACCCAGAAATTTAGTGTATTCTTTTACATTTAGTGGATTTCCTTGCAGTGTTAGGCCGCAATTATACTTCCAGGTGTCAGGTGTCAGGTGGTAGGTGGTAGGTGGCAGGCGACAGGCGACGTCACCTATGTTTGAGATGCTTTATTTTCACTGTTGTCGTTTATACTTGGTCGAGGTGGTGAGAAATAACGCGGCGATGTCGCCTACTGTCACCCGTATCTGCAAAATGTGACAGATTCGCAGCTTGCCACCCAGCGCTCGAGGTACTTTCGCGCAGTATATTTTGATTGTTTCAAGTGTATACATTCAAGTGTATACATTTGAAAACTTATTTATAATTGAGTTTTAGTAATTATTTATAATGGCAAAATACGCCATATCTAAAGAAGATCGCGAAATCTTAATCAGTGAAGTGCAGACAAGATTTGCAATTTGGAACGATGCTGACCCTAACCACAAGAATGTGGATTACTTGGATAAGAAATGGCGTGAGATTGCTCTCTACTTCTTTTTCTAGGAATATCTTCTCCTTTGTCTTCGAGCACGAGAAGCGCACGACGCGTTTTAAACGACATCCCGGAAAATACTAAATCCAAAATGCATTTATTTTCGGTTTGCAACCAAGCGTTGACACTCAATAGTATATTCACGTTATCACTTAACACCTGACACTTATCCCCTGTCGCCTGCCACCTGTCGCCTGCCACCTACCACCTGACACCTGACACCTGGAAGTATAATTGCCACCTTAGGGTAGTTTTACAATTAGTTATTTTTTATGAAAAAAGAACACAGTGGGTTTTTTGAGAATTAAATGTAAATCCAGTTGTGTTACTCCAGACTTCGAGATTATTTAAAATGTTTTGAATAAAATTTTTCATAGAACTTTTATTTTTTCCCTGTATATAAACAACCAAATCATCAGCATAAAAAGCAGCTCTGGCAGGTAATTTTATGGTTTTTATAATACTAGTGATGGCAATTATAAATAAAGTGGGACTTAATACGGATCCTTGCGGTGTACCGTTTAGTTGCTTCTTGCTATCTGAAACTGAATTATTAGCTCTAACTTTAAAGGACCTGTTGCTTAAAAAATTTTGTATGGAAAATAAAATGTTTCCGTTTATATTCCATTCACTTAATGTCTTCAGTATATAATGTCTGTATCAAAAGCTTTATTAATATCAAAATACAGCTAAGCAACGTTGATTAAGAGCAAAGGCTTCGTGGATATAGCTTTCAAGTACAACTAAATTATCTAATGTTGATCTGTTCTGCCTAAAACCGCTTTGTTCTGGTATTAAAAGACCTCTCTTTTCAAGAGTCCATCGGAGACGGTTATTAATGATCTTTTCTAATAGCTTACACATTGGACAGGTTAAAGATATAGGACGGTACGAATTAGGGTTTGTTTTTGGATGATTTGATTTTAGTATAGGAATTATTAAAGATTCTGTCCATTTCCTAGGAAAAATGTGCTGTTGCCATATAGTTTTAAATAATTTTAATAGAAATTGTTTTGCACATTGTGGTAAATTCTTTATAAAAATAATTGGAATATCATCAGGTCCTTCGCATGTATTTTTAAAATTAGAAAGAGCTTCATCAAACTCTGCTTGCGTAATATATGTGTTAATTGTGTCATTTGTATTAAGAACATCAACTTCTTTCCAATCTTGTGTGGTTGTTGTTTTTGCGCTTAAGACCTGGTGGGAATAACCTTCATAAGTAAGTATGTTTTCTATGATGATATTGTCTGATATCAAAGTTCCATTTTTTTCGAGGGCAGTTATGTTTTGGTAGGAGTTTGTGCCAGAAATTTTTCTTATTTTTTTCCATACTTCGCTAACAGAAGTTGAACTATTTATTGTTGAGACATATTGTCTCCAGGAATCCCTTTTTGAATTTTTTATGACATGTCTTGATATGGCTCTTAATTTTTTGAATTCAATAAGATTATCCAAGGTTTTATGTTTTTTATAGATGTTAAATGCGTGCTTACTTGCTTTTATGGCTTTACTACATGCTTCATTCCACCAAGGAACGGGGTTTTTGGAAGATTTTCTATTTGATTTACCAATAGCTATTGTAGCTGCATGTATGATAAGTCTTTTAATAGTAAGAGAAGTATCTATATTGTTTGTTTCCGTACATGTGTTCATTTGATTTTGAATAATTTGATAAAAGGTTTCCCAATCAGCAGAATTCAATCTCCATCTTAAAAAAGGAAAACTTTGTTTAATATGGTGGTTATCGTTATTTATAATAATAAGGAAGTGACCACTGCCATATAAATATGGAAGTACTTCCCACGAGATGAATAAATGGATTACGGGATCACAAAACGATAAGTCTATTGCAGAAGAATTTCCGGTCGCTGCATTGAAACGTGTGTTGGATCCATTATTAAGTATATTAAACTTGTATTGATTAATTATGTCTGATATGGTTTTACCTCTGCTGTTTGTATGATCAGAACCCCACATGATATGATGGCCATTGAAGTCTCCTAGAATTAATCTTGGCGAAGGTATTTGATCAATAACTCTACAAAGGTCATGAAAAGGTATGTGACCTTGTGGTAGATAAAAATTACATATATTTAAATTTCTTCCTGATTTTAACTGCTATTACTTAAAGATTAGATGTAATTGGAATTTCTTCTGCTTCCAGTGAATCTGACACATATATGGCTACTCCTCCACTGGCGTGTTCTCTTGCTCTATTCTTACAAAACATTGGTAGGTCTTTAGTGAATGACAATGGTTATTTCTGAAATAAGTTTCTTGCAAACATAGTATATCTGGAGATTGTTTAGCTAAGATGATCTGAAGTGATGGTAGATGGCAGTAATAGCCACCAATGTTCCACTGCAATATAGATTTGAATAGAATATTAAGAGAGATAAATTAATTTTAAAATAAAAAGGATTTTAGCAGTACTGTGAAGAGTCGCTTTCTGTAGCAGTAGTGTCAAGACCAAGATGATGTATTAACTTGTTTCTTAATTTTGTTACTCTCACTTTCATACTTCGTTCTTTTAATAACGGGCGAATGTTTGTTAACATTTCCATTAGAGATTGCAAATTACTGGTGTAATCTTCAACTAAAGGTAGCGGATTATGACAACCGGTAATATTATCAAGAAGATCAGAAAGCTGTTCAAAATTTAGTGAAAATATCTCGGATTGCTCCGCAATATATGCTTTTGCCGGTTCGAGTAAAGATGAATTTGAAATTTTGGGAGGATCAACTAAAGTGTTTTTCTTTTTCTTCTTATGTAAAACAGATTATTTTGGGGCTCCGAAAATTTTGATTGGTTAGCTACATATAATGCATTATCTGATAGTGAAGTTGATTCCTCTGATGGCAGATGTTTTTATCTGCCATAACAATTTCTTCAGCATGTGGATTTTTATTTGAAGGAGTTGAACCGATTAAATCGGTTTTGCGTGAAAGCGCAGTATCTTTATTGGTGGTAGAAGAAGCCAATGGTGCAGCCGACTCAGTAGGAATAGTGTTACTAATTTATTTAATTTGCTCGGGACATCTTGATGCAAGGTGGCCTGGACTTTTACAATGAAAGCAAGACATACCATCTTTGGACATAAAAATTCTGTATGAAGTATTATCAAAGTTTAAAATAAAGGATTCGCGAATTGCAGTGTCATTAGAACTTACAAACACTTGTCTTCTAAAACTTAAAATATGACTGAATTCAGAAAGTGTGGTACTTATCTTTAACGAAGTCATCGGAGAGATAGGTTTGTGACCTAGTTTAATGAGTTCACTTAGAATTAACTCGTATGGTATTGAAGGACAGACGTTAGACAATATTATCCTTTCGGCAGGAGATATTAATTTTCGAGCTTTCAAAACAATTCCATTCACGGTTATTTCGCCAACTTCATTTATAAACTTTTCCACCAGATCCTTACTGGCTAAATAGATACATACACGATTATTGGTCATTTGGGATAAGTAAATAATATTTTTTGGTAAAATGACTTTTCCCAAGGTTATTAGGTAATCTTGGATAGAACACCCATCTAATGAAATAAAAATAATTGCTTGATCTTTATGTGGTTGTTTCACTTGGTTTAATACATTGGAGTAGGTTTTTTGTTGTGTTGAGTGGTTGCTATCTGTTGCAGAGCTTCTGTAGTCAGAAGTATTTTGCAACATTTTTGTCGATTCCATGTTTTTTAAAAAAGTGTTCAAGCAGTTAGTTTGATCTGGGTCAGTACAACCCTGCCCATACCAGACAACTAATTAAACCGGTTATTATTAGGAGTAGTTTAACTCGTGTTAAAATTGAAAATGTTTTAATAATTTGATAATTGGTTAACAATTGTTCCTACCATAATTTCAGTATATTAAACTTAGAGTTTGAATAAGCAGACTACAGTAGATAAGAATTAGCTGATTTTTGAATTTAATTTTTCTCAATGTTTTTAAAAAAGAAAATTTGTTGCGCCCTTAAATTGGATTAAATATATTAAAGAATTAAAAAAAATAAGTAATAAAGCTTTGAGAACAGGGTTAGTTTTGCTTCACATTTAAAATAAGTTAGGAAGGAACCTACTTTATTCATTTTTTTTTCTTCTTGTACAGAAACTTTTCTACAGAATTATCAGGGAATTAATCCTCAAAGGACATTGGTAAAAGCAAAAGTACTTTTTGGGAAATTACAACCAAATATGGCATATCGACAGCATTTCTATAAATAAAAACAGGCCACGTACATTGACAGGAATCTCACTCGCCACTGTAGGTTACAATAAAATTGCAAAACAATTTAAAATACATTTATATCTGGAAAAATATAACTTGGAAAAGCCGGCAACTTGCGTTTTTTTAAAAGTTAAATATACATAAATATTATTTCATGTTCTAGGCCATCTATAAATAAAATATATAATTACTGTAGGTGTAATAGCGTAAAATAAAGACAAAATTAACATACCACTCAATGGAACCTGGAATATTTTTATACTTTTACTGATTTCCATAATTATTTTTTGTTCCCACGCTGTGGGATAGAACTTAAATATTTTATACTACGTAAATCATTTTATTCCTTATATGATTTAACGGTATCGGTATCGGTATCGGTATCGGTATCGGTATCGGTATCGGTATCGGTATCGGTATCGGTATCGGTATCGGTATCGGTATCGGTATCGGTATCGGTATCGGTATCGGTATCGGTATCGGTATCGGTATCGGTATCGGTATCGGTATCGGTATCGGTATCGGTATCGGTATCGGTATCGGTATCGGTATCGGTATCGGTATCGGTATCGGTATCGGTATCGGTATCGGTATCGGTATCGGTATCGGTATCGGTATCGGTATCGGTATCGGTATCGGTATCGGTATCGGTATCGGTATCGGTATCGGTATCGGTATCGGTATCGGTATCGGTATCGGTATCGGTATCGGAATAGGTATAGGTATCGGTATCGGTATCGGTATACTGACTTTGGAGACGGTTTTAATAATCCAAGGCTTCCAAATATTCTTTAGTAAAGTTCTAAGCAAAGTAAGCTGGTCCTTTAAATTTGTAAGCAAACAATAAAAAAAACAAGAAAATATATGAGAAAAATCCCATATTCTCATCTACAGAAACAGCGACTACTTCAGAACCTAAAGTAATAATTAACTCGTAGGCTTTATTGGCTTAAGTGATATTTGGGATTAAAATTAGCATCAACTGCTTTATTTTAAATTAATATATTTTATCTGTTTGGTTTTTGCCGTCCAGTGCAGCTACAGATTTCTACGAAGCATGTTTTTAAAGTAAGTAGTGTTTTTAATAAACATAATTAACCCATACATTTTTAAAACAAACTTTACTTACCTGAATAAGCTTTTTTTTTCTACTTTTTTTCATAATTTCCATTATTAATAAGGTACATGCCTTTTGTGTGCCGTCGTCAAAGAAGCTTGCTACCAGACTGGACAACCACTGCTGCACAGACGTTTTTACTTCTTCATCATTAGATTGGCTTCCCCGCCAAATGCATCTTTAATTGTAGAAATAACTGGTAGTCACTAGATCGGGACTGTATGAAGGATGGTTCAATTGTTACCAGCTAAATGAAGTGATGAGCTCTTGCGTTCGATTTGCTGAATGTGAACGAGCATTATTGTAGAGCCATTTCCGTACTATTCATATACTCATAATGTTTTCACCATAAATTTCACTGATTTGACGGTGAATGTCAATTGCTTCTAAGCCTTTAGCTCAGAGAAAATGGATCACAGCACGCACTTCACAGTTGGCGGGATTCTCATAGTCGGCGATATTTTAGAATCACGTATACAAACGACGAATCAATCAAACGGCGTCATAATGGCGTCTGTAGCTTCCCAAACCGCACCTGCAGAGCAATCGGAGTGTACTTTAAAAACAGCTTTTATTTTAAGAACATGCCCCGTCGTATTCCTAAATGTAAAAACTTAGGAGATGTAGAAATAAATTCAAATAATTAAAAATTGTCTTTATGGTACATGGAAGATCTCGCATCCACTGATGTTTAGCTTCCCCCACAAACACAAAAAGGGTCCTGGAACTTGTCAAATTTGAAGATAGAAATAGTAAAACACGTACGTCTATATGAATATCAAAAAAAGGAGAATAATATCTGTGCAGCAGTTAATAGAGTATTAGAAAGAGAACACCAATTAATTTTAAAAACATACGTTAAATGTAGAAGTATAAATACAAAACTTTATTTTTATTTAACCAGTAAAATATACATAAACCTATAAACGTAAATGATCAATTTTTTAGATACATAGATATATTATTTTAAATTAAACATTTAATTGTTTTAATTGGACCTAAATTACATAAAATTGTAGGTATAAAGTTAATACAGGAAAAATATTTTAGCTGTACTGCTTTTTTATTACGATTATTGGCAAGGTACAAAGTATATGGTAGGGACAACTGAATCGACTACAGGTCGCAGTGGACCATTTTTTCATAAAAAAGGGTAATGTCATATTACTTTTTGTTAATATAAATACTTATAGTTAAATATAAAAATGGATCATTATAGTTGTGTTATTAATTGGAAAAAAAAACTGGTGGAAATAGTAACGAAATTAAAAAAATGGATGAATTCAGCTAGGAGAAAAAAGTAATGAGTATACAAACTACTTATGTAGCAGTTCTGACTACCTATTTGTTTAAATACGCAAGTATATATTCTAAAATTTGTTACATCTCTTTTAAATTATATTTATAAACAAACGTAGGTATCCCAATAGTTATTTACGTTACAAGTCCGGGAAGTGACTTATTTCGGTACGAAATAGATGTTTATGGATGAGGCGACGAAGGAGCCGAGTCAAGAATATCTAATCGAGTACCGTAATAATCACTTCACGGACGTGTATCGTACTATATATTTTTTCATACTGCCTTTGGTTTTAAACGCAATAAAATATGAAACTGAAATTATCATTTTATTAGGAAGTCATGTAGACTGCTTTCACTGTGATTAACAGTGGTGAGGTTCACTATATAGATGTGTTTAGAAAATAGATGAATTTACGGCAACACGTCTCCCTGAAAGCTCTTTTGGTGCGTTATAGACAAGAAAAATGTCTGTCTCAAAGAGCTGGTATAAATACTGTTGGCGGAACACCTAAGAAACTAGTTGAGTTCTTAAAACTAGACCAACCAGAAAAGTATACAGGCCATTGCTTCAGGAGGACATCCTAAACGTTGTTGGCCAATGCTGGAGCTGGCCTTAAAGTAATAAAACAGCACGGTGGATGGAAGAGTTCTTCAGTTGTAGAAAAGTATATAGAAGAAACGATTGAAGGTAAAAACAAGATTGCAAGAATGATCCAAAGGGCGAAACTTTTGATGAAGTGCTACATCAGAGCCACACGTCTTCCGCGATTAAAGAAAATACTGTATATATTGTAATAAATTACAATGATATATGTTGATTGGATAAATATTATATTTTAATTAATGTAATTTTTAAATTGTTATTTTTATTATTTTAAAATTTTTATTATTTTTATTAAGTTTTATCGGGCTATAATTTATGATTATGTATGTTTTAATTCAAATTTAACCTTTAATTATCCCAAAACACCTCAAAACTTCTTTAGCTTTACTTATTCTTTAACTGTATGAAAATTGTATATCATCAAAATCAAAATATATAATTTTTATCTATTATTATTATTAAATTTAGGTTATTTAAATGAATTATAACACATGAGTAACTCTTAACCTCAGTAGTCGGTTCAAAAAATAAAAATTCAACGATAAAGTTATTTATTTCACTTATTATACCAAAAAAACAATGTACCCTTTACCTATACTACGTTACGACCATGGGTACCTTGCAGTGCGCAGGGATACTTAAACCATGTGACCTTTTTCAGTTACATTCGCCCTTAGAGTGGACGTTATGATGCGTACAACAGTTGTCGTCAAGATGTATAGAGAATTATTACATTCAAATCAAAAAAAGTGTTAGAAAATGTTTAAAAGATATTGAAATTCTTTATTCAGAAAATTTTATAAGTATTATGAAAGTGATTATGATTTTAGTGAGTAAAAAGCAAACACAGACCGTCTAATTCACTTGTTGGGTGTATTCTCCTTTATGAAACCGGTAACGAGTTGATATTTGGATATGGAGTCGTCCCAGGAACAGCTATCTCGTTCTCGTCTTATTAAAAATAGAAAAAATTTTTAATTACTTTTCCAGGTGTCCAGGTTTATTATTGCAGGTTGGTATAATAAAATTTTTATTTTTAATTCTTGCTGATAGTTTTTATTATCATCCCATTTCCAATTGTTTTATGGATTATAAATTCATCATACTTTTACATAATTATTATTGTGTAGCCATTTTTATTTTTGACAGGAAGTCCTCCATTACATAATAACAATTTTAGAAACAAACATGTGTGGGTTGGCTTTCAGGTGAAATCAGAATGACCTAATTTTCAATTTTTTTCGGGTTTTTATATGCTCACGCCGGAAATTGCAAATATGGCGGACTTTTCGAAAGTCTTTTGTTTTTTCTAACCTTTTTTTTCTAATTGTTATGTATTGAAACTTTATAACTTATAATGTAACAAAAATAAATTCTTCAAATTTAAAAACCCATTTTTCCCTATAAAATTAAAGACTTTCTGGAGCTACATAATGGCGGACATCTTTACAATCAATAATGATAATTTATAACAATTGTGAGCAAATATTTCCTTTTGGCATCTAATTTTAACATAAAATGAAAATTTATATATCGAAATATAACCAGTAAACTTTTTCTTTTGACAACTATACTTATTTTGGTTTATATATGCATTTAAAATTTACTGCGTCATAACAATTTTTAAGTAGAATTTATCGAATAAACAATATAATAACACCTAAAACCATCAATGAACAACTTAAAATTAAATATCTTACAATAATACATGGTTTTAATAAATAATAACACTAAAATTAACACTTAATATTAGATTTATGTCTTTGCACTGCAATCATTCTTTCTTAAGTTTATATTGTCAGTGTGTGATCACTGTATCACTATTTAAAGTATAGTTTCACTAGTTTTTATCTGTCACAGGTCATGTGTAAACTTTTAATTATTTAGTCCATTGTTTATAAACAAACTTAATCACTTTCTAACAATATTACAGATGATAAATTTCAATATCCTTTTTAGACCCTCTTTTAAGTTAATATCCTGCATCAAATCATGGACTATACCCATCTTATACTATCATCCAATACATTGAAATATGGAATCATCACTCTGATGCTTAAAATGAAGCCAAATATTGGTTGGTTAAGTCACATTTGTTTACTAAGTTATAATTCTAATCTATGATAATACTTATTTTGGTTTGATAGCTAATATTTGTTTATTAAATTTAAATTTTGCTAATCATAAAATTAATTGAATATGGTTGTATTTTTTTTTACTCTAAATAGTGGTTTGTTATCATCTATATTATTACTCGGTAATAATTTTTAAAATTTAATTCCATTTTTTTTATATCTAAATCTATTATAATTCAAATCCTATTTGGTTACCTTTTATTTTGACATATACTTTTGTTTAACGTTTACCTTACCCCTTAACAAAATGTTATATGGATTTTTTAAAATATAACTATTTTCATAAGCTTTTTCTATAATAAATGGTCCTACAAATGGTAATTTTAATTTTGCACATTCATTATTTTTCTTGTTAGCTACCTGTAATGACCTTTCAATTACCCAGTCACCTTCTTTAAATACCATTGGTTTCTTTAAATTTTTATATTTTCTTTTTATATATCGGTCTGCATTTCTTTTTAATTTATTATTAACTTTTTCAATTAAACTATTATATTGTTCTAATTTTGCACAACTACTAGTGAATTGATATATGATGTGTTACTTCTTCAAATTATTCCTTCAATCTCTAAGATTTCTTATTCTCTCTTCACTCTGTCCTTTTAACTCTTATGGTATATGATATGTTTCCACCTTAAAATTCTCAACATCTCTCACCTCCATATTATACTCATATTCGGTAGCTTCTTTTGGCTCCTTATACATCAAACTTCTACACTCCATCAACAAATCTCCTACAATATTGTAATATTTTTCATCACAATCCAAATCATCACTTTCCAATACATCTTCTTCATCTCTTCCTCCTACTTCATACCCATAATTTTTATTTTTTATCATCTTCATAATCATTTTAATATAATTAATACTCTTCTTATTATCTTCTATTTCTTCCATCATATTCATTGACATCCATATACCATTTAACCTTATCTTCTTCTCTTCATAATTAATTATAGCTTTTAATTGTTCCTATGTATCATTTCCTATTATTATTATATCACAATCTAAATAAGGCACAGCTAGTAGTTGACAATTTATAATGATTTTATTTAAATTTATTTTCATACCATATAATTTATTTACTTCACATAGCTTTTTGTTTTAATACCAATTAATACTACTTTTTGACTTTGAATTTCTTTATTCTTTATATTATTTAATTTTGAAATTAATTTTAAATCTATTAATGATGTTTTGTTTCCTATATCAATTAAAATTTGTAAAGGTTTGTCATAAATTTAACCCTGAATATACAATAACCCATTACAATGTAATTGATTTAAGTTCCATTTAAGTTAATAAATTAATTGTGGTGGTATTATAAATTTAATATAATATACAACATTTTAAAATTCAAACAACAAAAAACTTACTTACTACCTACAAATACAATTATCAATTTAATCTATACCTTGATACTACCTTCCCCCTTCTCAATAAAATATTTAACTTCTTCTTCACCTTCTTCCAATTTCTTTCTATAAGACTCCTCATGGTTTTTGTAACTTTTAGCCTCATTTGTGGCTTTTAAGCATTGTTTTGTTCTTTAATTCCTTTAAATTTTCCAACATCGGTATTCATATTTATTTCTTCATCTTCTTTCTTTGTTTCCATAAGTTTTCTTTCAATCAATTGTTCAAGTAAATTTTTTATCTTTTTGTTTTCTTCTACATCTCTAATTATACTTGAATTAATCTCATTCTTGATTTCATTTTTGTCATATTTAGTATAAGTTTTCATTAATTTATTCACCTTAATCTTCTCAGTTTTAACATCTTTATCTCTCTTTCTGTCAGTTTCTTCTAAAATTTTTATTATTTGTTTCGTCATTTTCCTCCTTTTTAAATTCTTCTTCTTCTTTATATTCCTCCATATTCTCTTCTTGGCTTACAATTTGTATCTTCAAATTCTCTCTTTCTTTATCAATATTTTCTACAATCTCTTCTTTTAACTCTTTTCCATTGCTCCTATTTAAATTATAATCCATTTTGTCCAACTCTTCCTTAATTTCATCATATTTCTTCTCAAACATCTTTTTCATTTCTTCTTTAATTTCTTGTTTTGTATTTCTAATCTCTTCTTGTAAATTTTTATTTTGTTCCCCCATTTCTCCCCTCAATTCATCAAACTTGTTATTTATATCTTCTTTATTTTCATCCAGTTTCTTGTTTAATTTCTTATCCATTTCCTTCATGTCTTTTCTTAAATCCTCATTAGTTTGATCTATTTTCTTATTATTTTCCTCAAATTTCCTGTCTAATCTTTTGTTCAAATCCTTTTTTAAGACTTCATTATTTTTGTTCATGTCTTTTTTCAATTCCATCAAAAACTTCATCATTTTGTCTTGTTCCTCCTCCTTCTCTACTCTTCTTTTTTTTTGGATTTGTAGTTGTTCTGGTCCTTCCTGTACTTCTTCACTTCTTTCTTCTCGTGTTCCATGATCTCCAGATCCTTGATTTCGTTCCTCATCTACCTGAGTACATTCTTCTTCTCCTGACTTCTCTTCCACTTGTTTTCCATCTCTCAATGTCATTTTGTCCATTTTAAATAGTTTTATTAAGTTTTATCAAATATTAAATATAAAATTTTATTTTAAATAATTTTAATAGCCAATTAATTTTTAAAACCGATTAATTTTTATAGCCAATCAATTGATTTAGCCAATTAATTTTTATAGTCAATCAATTTTTTATAGCCAATCAATTTTTTATAGCCCCACGTTGGGCGCCATTTTTGTAATAAATTACAATGATATATGTTGATTGGATAAATATTATATTTTAATTAATGTAATTTTTAAATTGTTATTTTTATTATTGTAAAATATTTATTATTTTTATTAAGTTTTATCGGGCTATAATTTATGATTATGTATGTTTTAATTCAAATTTAACCTTTAATTATCCCAAAACACCTCAAAACTTCTTTAGCTTTACTTATTCTTTAAATGTAAACAAATTGTATATCATCAAAATCAAAATATGTAATTTTTATCTATTATTATTATTAAATTTAGGTTATTTAAATGAATTATAACACATGAGTAACTCTCAACCTCAGTAGTCGGTTCAAAAATAAAAATTCAACGATAAAGTTATTTATTTCACTTATTATACCAAAAAAACAATGTACCCTTTACCTATGCTACGTTACGACCATGGGTACCTTGCAGTGCGCAGGGATACTTAAACCATGTGACCTTTTTCAGTTACATTCGCCCTTAGAGTGGACGTTATGATGCGTACAACAGTTGTCGTCAAGATGTATAGAGATTTATTACATTCAAATCAAAAAAAGTGTTAGAAAATGTTTAAAAGATATTGAAATTCATCATTCAGAAAATTTTATAAGTATTATGAAAGTGATTATGATTTTAGTGAGTAAAAAGCAAACACATACCGTCTAATTCACTTGTTGGGTGTATTCTCCTTTATGAAACCGGTAACGAGTTGGTATTTGGATATGGAATCGTCCCAGGAACAGCTATCTCGTTCTCGTCTTATTAAAAATAGAAAAACTTTTTAATTACTTTTCCAGGTGTTCAGGTTTATTATTGCAGGTTAGTATAATAAAATTTTTATTTTTAATTCTTGCTGATAGTTTTTATTATCATTAAACATCCCATTTCCAATTTTATTGTTTTATGGATTATAAATTCATCATACTTTTACATAATTATTATTGTGTAGCCATTTTTATTTTTGACAGGAAGTCCTCCATTACATAATAACAATTTTAGAAACAAACTAGTGTGGGTTGGCTTTCAGGTGAAATCAGAATGACCTAATTTTCAATTTTTTTCGGGTTTTTATATGCTCACGCCGGAAATTGCAAATATGGCGGACTTTTCGAAAGTCTTTTGTTTTTTCTAACCTTTTTCCAATGAATTTTTAAAAAATTAAATTTTTTATTTGGCATTTTCTGACTTTCTAATTGTTATGTATTGAAACTTTATAACTTATAATATAACAAAAATAAATTCTTCAAATTTAAAAACCCATTTTCCCTATAAAATTAAAGACTTTCTGGAGCTACATAATGGCGGACATCTTTACAATTAATAATGATAATTTATAACAATTGTGAGCAAATATTTCCCTTTGGTATCTAATTTTAACATAAAATGAAAATTTATATATCGAAATATAACCAGTAAACTTTTTCTTTTGACAACTATACTTATTTTGGTTTATATATGCATTTAAAATTTACTGCGTCATAACAATTTTTAAGTAGAATTTATCGAATAAACAATATAATAACACCTAAAACCATCAATGAACAACTTAAAATTAAATATCTTACAATAATACATGGTTTTAATAAATAATAACACTAAAATTAACACTTAATATTAGATTTATGTCTTTGCACTGCAATCATTCTTTCTTAAGTTTATATTGTCAGTGTGTGATCACTGTATCACTATTTAAAGTATAGTTTCACTAGTTTTTATCTGTCACAGGTCATGTGTAAACTTTTAATTATTTAGTCCATTGTTTATAAACAAACTTAATCACTTTCTAACAATATTACAGATGATAAATTTCAATATCCTTTTTAGACTCTCTTTTAAGTTAATATCCTGCATCAAATCATGGACTATACCCATCTTATACTATCATCCAATACATTGAAATATGGAATCATCACTCTGATGCTTAAAATGAAGCCAAATATTGGTTGGGTAAGTCACATTTGTTTACTTAGTTATAATTCTAATCTATGATAATACTTATTTTGGTTTGATAGCTAATATTTGTTTATTAAATTTAAATTTTGCTAATCATAAAATTAATTGAATATGGTTGTATTTTTTTACCCTAAATAGTGGTTTGTTATCATCTATACCTATTTATTTTTATCTTATAACTACCTACTAAAACATTATCAAACTTATTATTAATATTAACTTTAGTTATATCTTATTGATATATTAAACTAACTTTATATTACTATTAGAATTGGTTTCTTATAGCTAATATTAGATTCATATTATTCAGCATTGTCATATTCTAATGTTTATTTTCTTTTTATTTTTAGCCTGAACATCATAGGATAATGGACTTAATTATTGAATCGACTCCTGATGTTAGTGCGTCTTCTTAAAGACTCATCTTTTATCAAGTTAATTTGTGTGTGTGTTAATTGAGATTTATTAAACAGTTCCAATAAAGAAGTTTTAAGGTAAATTCATCATTTAAAAGAAAGAATTGAAACTTATATCCTTTTTTTCATTATCTACCACAATCTTAAATTATATTTTGGGTAAGTTATTCTTATTATTATTTTAGAACATTACAATATTAACAACTCCATTTATACATATTGCTGGCAACAGCAGTTGTACAATTAATGTCAATCTTCAAAAAATAGAATAAAAACTTACTTTCTGTTGATTCACTTATTATTTAAAACAACATTCGGAGAATTGAAGAGTACTATAAAGTACAAGTGTACCGTAAAGTATGAAAAAAAAAATTTACTTATTCTATGTTCTTGACATTGACATTGAAAACTATCAAAACTTTATTACAATTGTAAAATTTACAACTATTCACAAGATAGGTACCTACATAACAACAAACTTTTAATAATATAGTATTTGGAGATGACCTACAATCAAATGAAAATTTTTTAATGAAAGCATATCTAAACGCAGGTAATAAATTGTATTCAATAAATTGATATAACTTAATCATTAAAATTATTTTAAATTTTTCATAGATATACACATATTTCAAATCAAAGAAAAGCTAAAAATAATATTACACTTTCAAAAATAAAAACTAGCACCAAAGCGACTTTTAAAATTATTATATTATAATGGATTTTTTAATAAATACTGTTACAGATTGAATAAACATGTTGACAAAGATTGTCAGGTTCTCCGAATACTAACAAAGCACATAAAACATTTGTATATAATAGTTATAAGTATATGTAGATGCTAATACATGTCACGCAGACAATTAATTATGAATAAGAAGCACAAGGTATCTCCTGAGAACATTTTTGCTACTCAATCAACTGAAATATCAGAAAAATTCTTTTTGTCTAGGTAAGGATATATATTATATATTTTTTTTATGAAAATCAAAACTGGATTAACATTTTAGCTTTAGATGTTTTATTTATTATTCTTAGGAGGTCAATGGTTTCCCATGTAACTTTAAATTGTTAAAGTAATTGTTATTACAATCCTGCTGATTTTCCATTGTATCTAAACAATAAATGTATAATTTACGTATTTACGTAAATGTAATAATTAAATGTAATAATAAAATAATTGTAAAGAGAAAAAAATCGGTCGTATTTAACTTATTTCGTAGCCTCTTTTGCGCAAACCACAAATAAATCGGGCAGGAATTTTCAATTCTTTGTAAGCTATTATCAGCACCCCTCGACAGACACGGTCCACAAACCACGTAACAATAATTTTATTAAGATAATACCAAAGAATCACAAAATGTTTTCTTAGTATTCCGGTCTAATAAATTTCGGTTAGGATATAATAATTTTAGGGACAAATCAAATATTATGTACCTTTTCATTTATAGAAAAAATGCCTCTAAAAAATGATTGCCAGGATTATCCGAGTATAAAGACGGGTTTTAGCTCTCCAATGTGCCATTCCATACTTGCCTAATTAGACGCATGTTTTTTCACAGGTTACAATGTATTTCAAGAAATTAACCCAACTGTAGAGAAAGATCATGCAAAAACGATTTTTAAAATAATTTATTAAAAAAATTGAAAGTAGAATTAATTAAACGGGGAGGTTGCGTTAGAATAAAAAGTTTTATATTATTCTTTAAAAGTAGAAGATACAAAAATAGATATGAAAATATTTGGTCAGAAATTAGCTTTAATTATTTATTTAAAACTAATATTCATGATTTTTATCTAAAAATTATATACAATAATTTATTTGAAGAATATTTGGAACGATTTAAACAGTTTAACTTTCTGAAAATTTTAAAGTTGTTTCGATTGAAAATAAAAGCACCAGACATAACCTCAGATTGTTTAAGTAGAACGAAATATTGAAAATAAACAAGTCAAAAACGCCGTTTGTAAAATTTAATATTTTTCATTGATTAAGCATCGACAGCGAACTTTTATGAATAAATTCAACGAGGAAACTTTCGTTGTAAAGTTCGAATATAAGATCTATAGATTTTTCTCCAGTTTTCTAGTTTTACATGTTCTGACACCTCATAAAGAGATCGTTTCCGATATTTTACCACATTAATAATAGCGTCGAGAAACGACTTGGATCGTAAAAAAATACAGGAAACCGTGCGCAGAAAGTAATACAGAAAAATTTAATTAAAACGTGTACACGGCCATGGCGTAGTAAGCAACTTTATAGTAGTATAGTAAATTACGACGCCCTTTCTAAATGGAATGTATGGGGGAGGTGTTGCCGTCGTATGATTTAAATCCAAAACTGCATTTCAATTAGATCAAACAACTAATGAAATTTTATAGAGCCCCCTGCGCCGGTACATTCTTTGTGCATTATTGTGCGTAGGGCAATATCTTGCACGGTGAAGCAATAACTGCACCTAGGAACTCAGAACACTTTTAAAAATGTCTTTTAAATACTTAAAATTGTGTATATCATAAACACATATATATTGGAATGTATGAAGGCTCGAGACGCGTTGGTCTGAATTAATTGGAGCCCACGGACAAAAGAGACTAATTACGCTGAGCACCTTCAGAGCTGATAGAACTAGAACTGCTTTAGAATATGACAGGGTTCTAGACTTTGGAGAACTGTCTGAACTAATGCCAATCAACATCCTGACTATCATAAAGGAGATAGTATTTATAAGTTTAAAATCTACATTTCTTATTCATCAAACAAGCAATTAAAGTTATCGGCATTAAAACTTTGAGATATTTATCTAGGTTTAATAATTTTTGTTTAATTTGCAATTTAGGAAAAAAAAGTGTCGAACAAAACTTTTTATGTTAGTGACTTGTTTCAAGTCATCAAATTATTACCACTTAGAAATTATAATTTATTTTAATTTGATGATAATTAAGTAGTGTTCAGACTAGGCCATGCATTGTAATAACACATAACAATATGAAAACTTCAACATTATTAGTTCTAAGGAATTATTCAAGATAAATATAAATATACAAGATCAATATAACTGTGCAATGGTAAAGAAAAACAAGAAAAAAACTGTATAAGTTGGTCTTTATAACATAATCTATTTGTAGTACATTTGTGACTTCTCTATATATAAAATGAAGAATCAATCAAAGCAAACATTATAATGGTGAAGATATATTATCTACCAATTTACAAATTTTAACTCCTGGAAAACGTCTTTTAACTTGTTTTCTTTGAGAAAATGTAAATTTTTTTATCACAAATCTATAGTATTTCTATTTCTCTGGTTTGTGTCAGTCTTTGTGCCTAGTTTTTTGAATGATGGGCCTTATCCGGTTGTTCCAATCTACATACTCATTGCACTTCAAAATTTCTCATTGTTTGACCTTTGCATAGGTATAGCAGTATATTTTGGCCATTTAATTTGGCAACAGCCACTTTTTTTTATTAAGATAATTTTGTTTTTAAAGTAAAGGACTATAGTTTTTTTTGTATATAACAATTTTGTAGTATAAACACTACTTTATTATCATTACGTAGTTTTCTTATAAAATAAAATTAAATAACAATATGTCATTCTAATTATGAGTTAAGTGCCTTAAAACAGCTAGCATTGATATGGACTTCTATAAACTGGGGGTTGGTACCTTTAATAAATTTCATTAATATTGAATATTAATATTTTCTTTGTTTCGTGTACATTAGAATAGTATATTCTGTTGCAATGAAAATTCGATGGAAAATTCCGAGAGCGAGCCGAAGGCGAGTGTGAGGAACCACGAGAATCATGATTTATCATTCTAACCGAGCAGCAGACTATACTTTCTTCACGTTCATAGATTTAAATGCATGAAAAGTTTGTAATACCTTTCATGTTCATTCTTTGAATTTGCTGGTAATACATTTTCCAGCATAGTTTTTACACCCTTAAAGTATATTTTCACACTGTAATTTTGAATCACTGGAAAAATTCATTCATTTTGATAGTTATTCAATACTTGCACTACAATGACAATTAACTGCGTCAAGGCTAATGCTATAACTGCTAACCAGTGTAAGATTATTATTTTATCACAAGAGAATGTAAATACATGTAAATTGCATGGCGGCAGAGGTGTTGCAGAATATTTTTTCCGTCTCAGGGGAGAGAATTTTAGCATTCTGTTATCAAATTTTATTTTTACCTAATAACAAAGTAAAGTTTTCAATCTTTTTTATCTCTTCTTTACCATGAGTAGCAGCCATGTTATTACGTCAATTCGCTGTGTAAACTTAAAGTGACAGTCACAGTCTAATTTTATATATATAGAAACCTAGGTACTTACATCAAAGTGTATTTTCCTTAAGGTACTCGTACATTTCAGCCTTTTACTCGCAATTCTATTGCTAGCTTTTTTTGTGAAACAACTGCGCATGCCTTTCAGACTTTTGACTGCAACAAAAAGGCGTACAAAAGTATAGAACCATTTCTATTTATTCAAGGTAAAATCCGCGCAATCTCGCCTGTTTTTAGGGAATTTTGATTTAACAACCCAAAATCTATGTTGGCAGAAATGTCAGTTTACGTCAGCTGATTATATCCTGTCATCCTATAAGCATAATAATTATTGAAGTATTTTATGATAATAATTATATGTTTATTCCGAAGTTCGTGTGTACTTCAGTTTGTATTTGTATGAAAATCCATGTTTTAAATTAAAGGTAACGTAACCTCAAATATTCAGAAACTGACAACACTTGTCAAATGACGAAAAAAATCTCTCAAAAGTTGCGGCAATGTACGAAGGCATGGTAAAAATTTGCTAGCAATTCAAAATAGAGTTACAGGAAAAAGGCTGAAATGTACGACTACCTTTTAATTTAAATTACTTGGCATACGAATCCACAATTTGTCCGGTCTTTTTAGGCTAGTATACTTGCATTTCGGAACAGCATACCAACTATAAAAACATTTATGATTAAGATACAAGAACTCAGCGCATTTGTTGACGTGGCGAACTGACGTCATAACCACCGAGTATCTACATAATTTTCGTCAAACTACTGGCGAAATTTGAAAATATAAATTTTATATTATTTTTAGTAGATTTGTTAGCATTGTAGGATCTAATTAAGGCACTTTTTAAAAATGAGAATAATACCCTATTGGCAAATTCTGTGATGATCGTGGAGAAAATTATTTATTTTAACCCTGTATTATAATTAACTCCTTGAATACATCCATAATCTGGTGTCGTATACCTAAAACAGGGTCCAAGAACACACATTATTTTAGCTTAGTTTCCTGTGATAATGATATTCCCAACTAAAGTATTAATACGATGGACTATTGTGTATTTACTTCTTGAAAGCCACATTGCTTTTTTAAGTTTACTTTCAAGATATTTTCAATACTTCTGCAACATCTGATATTACAGATACATATATGTAAATAGAAACATTTTTTAAAAACTTACACTAGTAATTTAGTTTTAAAAATGCATTTTTCTGATTCTTAATGACGTTAGTATTTTTCCGGCTAATAATCATGATAGTCGATGTCTTAATTGCAAAAAATAATTTCCATTTTTTTCGTTTTGCTTTAAGCAACTAAATTTGATTGGAAGAAAATGTTATACACACATATATGTGGAATACCATGATTTTATAATATTCAGTTTGTTTGAGAAGTTTTGCATAAAATAAATTTAATTCTGGAAAATAAAAATTTATCTAGTAAAATTTAACAGGACTAGTGCTATTTAAAATTTTTTAAACCATTTTGTATAAAAACTATTTTCTTTAAAGAAGTCCCTAGGTAAGCATTAAAGATATTTTTACCAACCCCTTTTGTAGGTAGTTTTGGAGTGATCAATAAAGAAGTAAGTATTAACAAATGGTGTTGGATGCGTTTTTTGCTTGAAAAGAAACAAGAAATATAACATATCGACAGAATAAAACTGTTTTTAAATTACAGGAGTCAGAAAATAATAAACTTTATTATACATTTTGTAATTAAAATAAATAAGAACAAGAATAAAATAAAGTCAACAAAAACAAAACCAACAACTAAAAAACCTTCTAGCAAAAAAATACAAAATAAAAAGCTATGAAGGACATTAAACTATTAAAAATTCAAAATAAATTGGTTTTTTAAAAATAAAGCTGTAAGATATTCATAATAAAAAACTTAAACTGGATTTATGTAAGGCCATGTTTTCCGTGTTAAAATGTATTCAATGTTCTAGTGCAGTTTTATGACCCTTCTTTTGAGATGCGTACTAGCACATGGGGTGGCGAAATTGGTAAATTCGTAACGCTAACACTATTAAATATAGCGAGTATAGAGAGCAAGAAATATACAAGACGCCGACGATATCAAGCCCCAGCAAATTGCAATAGCCTTTTGAATAAACGAACTTCACAGTGCGTATCCCAGATTGACTCACGCTGAAAAAGGGAGTAGTGAGCGGTCCATCGTGATGAGTAATTAGCATAGTTTGGAAGGTACGTCGATGTTACAGAGGCGTATTATTAAAATGTTAGGGTAGTTAGTTAAACCATCTTGTTAACGTACACACTAAGAACACTCTTAATAAGTTGAAGCTATTAAGAATTTCAAACAAAGTGATTTACATTTGAAATTTATTTAGACTTCAAAATGTGTTACTTTGATCTTTGAGCCATAGAAACGGTAACCGCCTGATATTTGTATTATTTATATTGTAAGAATATATAATCTGAAAAAATATGAAGACAATGGCATTTTTTGCTACAGGGATCACCGTCTCCAGAGCCCTTATTCTTGTCTGAGGGAGTAGAGCTTCACGAGAAGACATATGTTTTATCTTTATTTCCCTTAGTTAATTTGTCATTGAACAGGCTGAATAGATATCTGGTGGATAAAATCTATACGATCAACAAAACTAAATGGGCAATTAAAAGCTTAAAACCTTTTAAAACGCCAGGTAAGGACGGAAGTTTTTTGGATTAACTACAAAATGGGTTGTATCAGTTGCAGCCGTATTTACAACGACATGTCAAAGCCGTTTCTGGTTTTTACCAAACGATTATTATCAAGCCCACCATCACCTATGCTTCATTAGTGTGGTGGCTAAAAATTGAGCAATCAACGGCATGTGCTAAGTTGCGAAAAGTGCAACGGCTCGCTTGGCTGGGAATCATAGGGGCAACGACAACGTGCCCCACAGCAGCCTTAGAGGTGTTACTGGGTCTACCTCCGCTGCAATATTTCCTTATGAGGGAGGCTGCAGCTGGTGTTTTACGACTGCAACACAAAAAACTTAAAATCTGTCGATTTGGTTGGTCATCTAAGGATCTTGGAAAAAATTTCACTGGCTTACTTAAAGCAACCATTAGACACCATGCCAGTTAAGTTTGACTTTGAAACACTGTTTTAAGTGGTTATAGGAAACCACCACCCGGTTAAAAAAGTCGAACCAGAACTGGAAGAGGGCTCACTGGTGTGGTATAATGATGGATCAATGGGAGTAATGGGACCGAATTTTCGGTTCATTGAATCCCTTGGTAACACCCCATTTATCTTTTAGGGAAAGATATATGCTATATATGCGAAGGAGTATCTCCGTAGAGGCACCCGAAGAGCAAACATCAATATTCTTACAGACAGTCAGGCAGCTTTAAGGGTTCTAAATTCTTTTACATATGTGTCACAGCTAGTCTGGTAAGAAACTGGCAAGAAACAACGTCACCTTGATATGGGTGCCAGGTTATTGAGGGATAGTAGGTAATGAGGCTGATAGACTAGCAAACAAAGGGGCTAATACCCCTTTCCTTGGTCCTGACCCCTTCTGTAGTCTTACAAAAAGCTACATCAAAAAGTAACTCCGTTCCTGGGAAGAGGATAAACTCCGACCTCACAGGAGGAATACGCCAGGACTGAGCCCAACTAAAAGGTTTATAGATAGATCAGCTGAAAAAGCAAAATGCATTCTCGAAATTAGCAAAGTACATATAAAATTGACCGTAGATCTCACTAGACATTGCCCTTTGAGGTGGTACCTTAAAATAATGGGCAAATCGGAAGGTGAAAACTGTCATTTCTGCGAAAGCGCCAAACGACAGAACATTGCCCTTTGAGGTATCACCTTAAAATAATGGGCAAATCGGAAAGTGAAAACTGACGTTTCTTGGAAAGCGCCAAAGAAACGACGGAACATATACTATGCGATTGTGTTCTGCAAACGGCTTAAATTCCTAGGAGTTGCTGTGACTCTTCATGAAATTGACAATTTGCTCTCAAGAAGGTTCACTTCACTTCGCTAGAAGTATGAGCATTCCAGAGTTCAAATAAACTAAGGTAGGCATAAAAGATCTTCATATGTCGAAGTGCAGAGAAGTCTGACTGGCTTTTACGACCTAACAAAATCTAATCTCTACTTTGTCATTGCAGTGCTAAAGACAAAATAAATCTTTTCTCGGGATGCTTCACCACCCTCTCAGTCAAGAATACGGGCTCAGGTAACAACTAACATCCACCGATGAACGCATTTTTACCTATTCAATACCACTTATTTTCTTATTCTTACCTAAGGTGTCATTAAAGCTTTCGATGTAATGGGGTTTAAGATGTTACATGCGTCTTCAGGTTGTAAAATATGTGTTAATCTAATCCAATAAAGACTTACCTAATTGGATTGCAGTTTACTTTAGCCTGAAAATTACTTATAGTGTACATGAACTGAACTTTAATAAGTTGAATTTATTCTTCTTGTAAGATCGTTGTTTTTGGGTCTCTAGCATTGTGGATATCTTGGCCAAAGCACAGATTAATGATTAGACCAAATACGAATGATGGCAAAACAAACAAGGATTTTAAAATCCGTCATCAATGACCTTGGATCTTTAACTAGGTATGGCCGCGATGTTGCTAATTTGAAATATTATCAGAATTTCTTCCAAAATTAGAATGTTGACTAGAGGACAATAACTTCCAGTGCCGTATATAATTGTTAGACATTGAGTATTTTCTATATTTACATTCGAGACACTCGCTTAATTTTATAACATTGCAGAGATTTTATTTTTAACTTGTGCTGACTGCACATTTTTTCAAGGCTGTTACTTTCTTCTTAATTTTGCATTGATTCCTAACTCTAAGCTCTTTTAAATTTAAGTTGGTCCTTTTTTAATTGTTGATAGTGCGTACTCATAATTTTTCTCTTGCAGTGTAAATATTTGATCCGTTTTATCTCTACCGCTTTGATACTCTTCAATTTAAATAACCAATTTATGATAAATGCTGTTAAAAATATATAAATCTTGTAGTTTTTAAGGTCAACTTCGTTGACTTTCTTGTGCAATGTTCCAAATGACTCACTCAATTCCTATGCCAACTGCCTCTTTCTCTGCTTACTTTTTTTAAAGTATAAACAAATTGGCAACTTTTTATGAAATATAAAAGGTGTCAGTTTCGTTTTAAGATATTTTGGATTTTTATATTCTATAATCAATGCGGTTATGAAATTTTTTTTGTATATATGGCAACAATTTTAAACAGAATCAAAATAAGATTGAATCAAAAAATCAAAGAAATTTAATCTCCTGTCATAACCAAGTTTAGAAATTCCGACTTCGAAACCCTCAATGCGTCACCCCCGACAAAAGGGTGAAGAGTTTTATGAAACCCTAGCTAATAACGAACTTACACCGTACCGAATGATACACTGTGCAGCTACACTAATAAAAAACAAACAAACCAAATTTTCATACATGGAATTATTTCCGAATACATCGAAGTTTTTGCCAATAATTTTATTCATCTGCATTATTCCAGTGCGTTTAACGTTCCAGCGATTCAAAACCAGTAGGGCGCGCCCCCTAGGGGCGTAATAGTCTCGTTTTTAACGGAAAAAACTCATCATTTAACCCTGCTCAAAATTCAAAGAGTTCATTCAAAATATATTTATCGTCGGCGTTATAAAATTATCATAATATCATTGTTTAATAAAAAAAGTAATAAAAAATTGTGTAATTTGATTTTCGAACCAATTTATCCACTTATTGTTTTATCCATAGGTATATTCATGTCGTCTAGTTTGGGGAACGAAATTTGCATGATCTAATTAACCTGTTGAATGTCTATCTCGATCTGCTTCATTTTCAACTTACTAACTATACACACCACTACAGCTTTTTATGAAATTTAATTGGAATACATTCCGAGAATATTGTGGTAAATTAACAGCAGCTCGAAGTTTGTCACCAAACGCATTTAATTTCTGGTATATTAATTATTAATGAACATATTAAGTGTTTATTAAATCGATTTTTTCATTAAGTAGTCACTTTTAGTTCATTGTTTTTATTTCTGTCGTTTTACGCTCTTTTTTTGGGTAAACAATTTTTTCTATTACACATTATAAACATGTTTCTAAACATCTCTTCCACTGCTACTATTCTGTCTTTAATGGTATACAGAATCTGCACTTTACACCATCTGTGAGTCCAAATATTTTCAAAAGCTCGTTAAGGTGAATGTATACAGTTATACCTATGGCTATACTCTTCGTTATGACTAGGAATGTTTCCGGACTCGCTCTTTTGTTCCAAGCGCTCAAAGTAGAGTTACTTTTTTATTGTCTTCTAAAAGTATTAGATCTGCATTTATAAACTAGCTAGGAGTCTGATTTGATTTTAGTTTCCACCTGTGAATAGGTAACCCAAGTGCTGGCTCAAACTTACCTTTGGTTTCCCTCCACAAACCGCAGCTCCAGTCTCATTCCTTGTCTTAGAGCGGTTCCTTGTCTTAGAGCGGTTCTCAACAATTATTAGATTCAATGTACTCTTCCCTCCCTAGACATAGGATGGGTATGACTCCGGCATCAAATAATTTTATTAATTATCCCTCTGGCTCTATTTCTGGCACCACTATATCCTGAATTGTGGCATCACCCTTTTGTATGCACCCGCCATTAACCCCCTTTTCCACTAGATGTTAATTGGAACAAGATCTTTAAAGTTTCTTTACCTTTACGTTCTGATAAATATAACCAAAATTTTTATGCAAAATGTAAAAGATTTAAAAAATTACTTTCGATTGGAATGTAATTAAACATACAGATTATGTTATAATAATAATAACATATAGGATCAGTGAAAATTAACAGAGTAATTTATTAAGGATAATAAAAAACTCTTCGTTTGAACGTAAGTTTATTTGAACAAATTATGTTTTAAATTACAATGACGGCCGTTTCGCTAAGATTAGCATTGTCAGATTTTGTTTTTTATCTTGAAATAAAAAGACATCTAGCAGATCCACAATTTAAAGTTGTTAATAAAGAAATAAATCTTGGAAGTTTTCCACCGCCGTAATGATCTTATTATTTATAAAGCTTGAACAACAACAACAATTTTTATAAACTTTTTTATTAATTTTTAATAATTTTATTGTAATACATTTAATAACTTAGTAATTATAATAAATGTTTATAATAACAGTACAACTATTAAATAATATTGGTTTTTAGATTATTATGCTTATTAAAACATTTATTTCAAATATAATCAGTAACTTGAGAACTAATAACATGTTCAAATGTCTAAAAAAATATATCAAATATGTTGGTTTGGAATAGACGCCTTAAGACACATTTTCGTCATTTTTTAGTGATTAATTTAGTGTTGGGGATGGATTTCTAGCGTAATATTAACATTTAGAGCATTCTACATATTTCAAACGGTTTCATATAGTGGCTGAAGTGAAATTATAGTTGCAAAACTAGTAAAAGTGTCTTCTTATACGTAACGATTGTATCTATAAGTGAAAACAGCTTTATAAGTATTTTTAAAAAGTATATCGATAATAAAAACATTATAAATGTTAAAATAATTAACGGCGCTACATAAAAGTAACGTAAATCAATCTGGGAAAAATAGTTAAATATATTTAGTATTATATTATAATCTATTTAGTAAGACAAATAAAAGAAGTGGGTTCCAGGAAGCAAAACAAGTGTTTAATTCGAAATAACTCGAATAACGAAATATTAAATGCAATCCTATATCTAATGAATGTTACCTGCTATTTAAATAATAATTAATTCAACCTCAAATATGTAAATTACAAATTTTTAATAAAACGGTGACGTCTATTGACAGTTGCTAAGTGGTTGCTAGGAAAGCTGTGCGATTTACGTTACAGCTGTGCGTAACCGTGTGTTATAAGATATCTTACATAGAATGAGGAATGTGTGTTATTGATGGCTGACAGGGGTGGTAGTAGGTAAGTTATTTTATCACGATATTTTTGATATTGGTTATTAAAGCTTAAAAACAATTTATTTGTATTGCTTATATTATTAAAAGAGTAGAGAATTTCAACGAAAATACCATGCCTTCACATAAAATATTCGAACAGCTAGTTCCAAAAAAATTATATAAAAAAAATACAACCAGCGCACTTTTTAACAGTGTAAATATACATGTTAGACATAGCTTAGTTTTTATCTAAACTCACCGTTGACAAACGCACTGTATCGAATTGTCATTTTTCCTCTTTCGTTAGTTAAAAGGGGGAAATCGATGACGGTTTCATGGAGTTATTGCCTTCGTTCTTAGTCGAGAGGGTAGTAGGAGGAGGCCTCGAAGCATATCCTACAGTCATAAAGTCTTAATGAAATAAGAGGAAATGCCATATTAGTTTCTGGTTGGATGTACCATCCGAAGTAAATTGATGATTACTTGCTCGAAGTACAAATAAAACGGTTATTAGAGATTCTCCGAAATGTAAGTATTTTATGCTGAAATTTAAGAAAGTACGAAATAATTGATGAAATGGGTTCAGTAAGTAAGGATAATAAAACAGTTTGTGTTTGGCCATCTACACCAGAAATAATTAAATAAATATGAAATATATAACAAATTTTTTATTTTAACGATTAATATCTCCACAGAATCTTGCAAAAATTGTGAATAGCAGCTATTTATCGGTGGATATTGGTACTTACTTTAAATATTTTAATACAAAAAGTTTGTATGCTTAATTAACAATAGGCTCCACATTTTTAAACTGATATGGGATTATCTTTACAAAATAAAGAAACATGAATGATTAACTGATTATTATCAATGCACTGTAGTTGTAGGTGTACTGCCAAATATTCATAGGAAATACCCCAGTCGGCACTGCCAATGATTACATCTAGAAATTTGACAAATAAATTAAATTAAATATGCAAATTGCCACGAATCAACTTCTTCGCAGTAATTGAACCGATAAAGACATTCTTCATGGATAATTGAATAATTTCTCGGGTTGCATTATAAATGTCCAATGTAATTGCATTTTTAAAATGTTCTGTAGCTTGTGGTCTACCCATGTAAACCCTTGATTTTAAATAAACCAAGAGAAAAAAATCAAGTGGATTGGGATTTGGATATCTTGGGGGCAAATCTATTGTTCCTCAGTTACCAATTCATCTTCTAGAAAAACATCTATTTAAAAATTCACGTTAAGAACAGTAAACAACTAAACGCTGAATTAAACTTTTACTATTAGCTTTTAAATCCTAAAATTAATTTTACCTTAGAAGTTAAAGAAAATAATTAAATTAATTTTCTAGATTTCAGAATTAAAAAAGCTAATATTTCATTAAATTATTCAATATACAAAAAACCAACACAAACAGATGTAACCATACCATATAATTCAAATCATCCTCTATCACGTAAATTAGCAGCTTATAATTGCATGATACATAGAGCATTTTCAATTCCAATGAACAAAAATAATTTTAATAAAGAAATTGAGCTCATAAAACAAATGGCTACATCTAATGGTTATCTGATAAATAAATTAATTAATAAGAAAGAACAAAAAAAATGTCACTAGAACTAATATTTCTAAAACAAACTAAAGAAATTAAAAGCTACAAAAGTATTACATATTGTGAAAATATTTCCAATGCAATTTCAAAAATAATTACTTTCACAACATCAGCATTAATATCATTTAAAACGCAAAATAATATTGGAACAAAATTGTTAAATGTGAAAACAAAATTACCTAAATTAAAAAATCTGGTGTTTACAAAATTAATTGTCCAAAATGTAATGCAGTATATATAGGTCAAACACAAAGAAATTTTGAAGTAAGATTTAATGAACACTTAAGAGCATATAGATTATAACAACCAGATAAGTCGAACTATGCAAAACACCTACTTGAACATCCAAACTCACTGATACACACCAATAACATTCAAATATTACATATTTGTGATAAAAAACAAAATTTAGATTTCCTTGAAATAAAAAGACAATATATCAACAATATAAAGTAGTTAATGAACAAATAAATCTTGGAAGTTCACCACTATTAAACTGTTTACTTTGATTGAGTTTTTTTTTTAGATAGATAAGTCGTAATTGTAACAGAAATATATTAAGTTATTGTAAGGATCAGCATAATATAGTTTTTTTCTGGTTTTTCTATATCATTGCACAGTTATACTGATCTTAGAGGGAAATATATCCAGGATAATCCCTTAGGGCTAATAACATCTAGGCTTTAATATTGTTATGTCTGATTACTTCCATACTTGGTCTAGCCTAATACTACCTAATCAACATCAGATACCTAGATACAAACAAAATGTAACTTTAATATATCAATCTGACGATGCTAATTCTAGCGAAACGACCGTCATTGCATTTAAAAGCGTATTTTGCTAATAAATAGTGAAAGCTTAATTCAGCGTTTAGTTGTTTACTGTTCTTAATAAGATGGACTTTCACATAGTAAGGGTTAGTACAATAAATTTAAAAAATCACGAACAAGCAATTCAATATGCGGATGAGTGCAGTCTTATCTGGAGAGCACCTACTCGCTTAACGCTTCAGTTCAGTTTGTTTATTTGTTTTTGATTTATTTTTGGTACATTTTGTAGAGTAAAACGTTTAATTTATTATTTTTTTCCTAAAAAGTCTAAATGAGTTGACCTGCACCGAAATGTCTTTCTTTTAAGCCCTCACAATGTCTGCATTCAAAGGAGAGGCAAAGTCTAGTCTGTAGGACCATTTTGAAATAAAAAAATATTGTCTACTTGTCCTCATGATATTTAAAAACGTTTTCAAACCAGGCTTGACGTTTTCTTAAGAAAAAAAATACTTCCTCAGCTATATGCCCCTGGTATTGAACACTATTTCAATAAAAAAGTAATGGCGATTAAACTATGCCTATACTTAAAACAATCTCTGTCGGTTTGCAAATGAAAGTGTAGCAATACTACTCGCAAATCGGTTTCGACATTATTGCCTCGTCACCAGTAAAATATAAGTACTTCTCATTTCGCAAAGCAGGATGCAGAATGACTGTTTTACGACAGATATGGTCTTGAGTATTGACTTGGTCGATCGGCATTATGTTTTCTATTGAAATATAATCCAATGTCCTGTGGGGCAAAGTAGGTAGTAGTTGATTTTTCTTTAGAAAACGGTCAAAGCTAGTGTGGAAAAGTTCCTTCAACTCAGTGGAGGTAGTTGAAATATTAACTTTATTTTTTGTCAATTATTGTAACAATTTTTTGTTGTATACCCGCTTTTTTTGTGATATAATTATTTTTAATACTATTTACTATTTTTATTTGTGTAATTATTATTTCTTTTTACAAACATTTTAAATTTACTTCAAAATTTAACCGATTTTTTTTTAATGTGATTGTAACTTTTATCAACAATTTATTCTATTTTTTTATTATTAATTGTATTTGACTTTGTTTAATAGTGTAATTGTTAATATTCTGCAACACTGTAAAATAATTTGGACTTGAATTGAGTTTACTTAATATCGTTTCCATAATTGTTTTTTTTTCGATTATATTTATCATTTTATGATTTTTCCAAATTAAATTTTAAAAAATTATTTCTATTTGTTATTTCATGTCCTGACCGAAATAGTGTTCATTATTATTCTACGATTAAGAGAATCCTTCTTCTTTTACATTTTATCTCTTTTTAAAGATATGTTATATGCGATTATCATTATTCTCTGAAATAGAAAAATTATAATCCTCGTGAGGAGCATCCTTATGAAAACGTCGAAAACAAATTGCGCCTATATTGTCGCTCCCCATTTATACGGCAACACAAAAAAATGTGAATTGAGGCCATCCACTTCAAAAATTTTTGCAACCGTAAGTGTGTACTCGAGAAGTGAATGCCCCGATTATATTAAGCTTTTTCCTAAACTTTATTACTCGATTTAGACATAAAAGAATCAATACAAAGTGAAAAAAAGGATGAGATTCAGATAGAGAAATGAAGTGTAAACCATGGTGTGTCCCAACTTTGATCGTAGATAATTTGCAGTAGGCTAAATAGGCGGAATGACGAACAACGTTATTCCATTAGCGTACATGGGTTTTTCGTATCTAAGTAAAAAAATCGTACCCTCTCCTATTAAAATTAAAAGACGCACTCAAATAAAAAAATAAAAAAATATTAATTATTTAAAAAAGAGATTTCTAAAAATAATAAAATAAGTAGTTCCACTTTTATTTTCAACCAATCTTGCAGCCTTTAAACCAATTCGTTTTCTGATCCTTGTTCAACAATGTTGCGAAAAGATTAAATTTAACAAAAAACCAATTAGATTTTACACGTGTCTACTTTCATCGAATAGTATTTTTTTCAATAGGTAGGGTGCGTTGCGTAACTATGACGACGCCTATGGTTATACAGTAAATATACGTTTCTGCTGTCGGTGATATCAAAACGTACAAGAAAAATTCGAAATACGACCTTGAATACAACAGAGGGATTAAACCTTGGGTACTCGTCGGAAACAAGCATTGTATTCCTGCATTGTGTCATTTCCAGAGGGTAAGTTTGAAGTGCTTGTTTATCCCCGTATGTGAACCTTTATCTGTGAATAAACCTCTTATTTAGAGCGATGATTAAGCACTAAAAATTTTAATCATAATCAAAGAGGGATAGAATGGGATATATTATGGATAATCGTAGGTCTGTCCATGTCAATTATGTAAGAGATGGGTAAGCTTTATTTACTGACAGTTTACCCAAAATTTGAATTCAATATAAATAGATTAAATCATTTAAGTCATCTATAGTAGATAGAATCCAAAAAGATTTATATGATCTATGGATTCCGCAAAAGTTAAATTTATAAAAGGTTGTACTAACTAGTTTCAGTCTTCCAAAACAATTATCAGGCTGTTAATATACAATGCAGGAAAAAATAGAATAAATAAACTTTTGGTTAGTAAGTAAATCCAAAAAATAAAAGAAACAAATATAATGTTGAATTAAAATTATTCTTTGCCGAAGTTTTCCAACAGTTTCTGGCTGATTTTACCAGCGAAATATGAAATCCTTTATCATACCCCAAATTTAGCGAGGAGTAATTATTCTGTAGGGGTACTATTATAGTAATTATTCTTGTACCAAAATGTTCAAGGAGCAAATTTATGTAGCGGCTGTATGGCTTTTGCGTCTTCCTATTTAGATCTCTACTTATGGATTCTTAAATTACGTACACGACAAAAGGTCTATAAATTACTAACAAAAGATGTCAAAATATTATGTCTGTACCGCTTTTGATTAATAGTAACCGGCTTGCTCATTCTCGTCTTCAACAAAATTATCTCATGACCAGATACAATTACCTAAAAGGTTACTGGACACTATGGAAAGGATTTTCTACAATGGCATCAGGACGTTTAAACCCGATTTATTTGTAGGTTAGTGTAACAGTTAAGGTGATTGTGAATGTCGTCAGAAAACCATGTTTCTTAAAAAATCGGTATCTTTATACACTAAGCTCAGCACGCGCCATAGAAAATTTCTCTTTCACGTTTATCCGTAACATTTAGTCGTTGTTTCATTTGAATTCAGTATGGAAAGCAGCCAATAGATTTGAACAATCGAAGTGTAGATATTTCACTTACATTCAGTTTTCTGGCTGTTGTAGGATCGGTTTTTTTAAATCTTGTTTTATAAACAAATTACTGTTTAACGGTGACTCTAACTATAACAAAAATACTCTTAATATGCAAAAAATTCTTTGAACATGCCAATGAATCTTCTGTCCCTTCGTTAATGGTGTTTTAATTGATTCTTATATGATTATTATATTATTATTATATGATTATTATAAACCAATGTTTGAAACTGGGTAAACATCTATTTACGGAATATTTATTATCCCTTAAATAATTTTAAAATATAATATAATTAAGGATAATAAAAAACTCTTCGTTTTAACAAAACTTCCAATATTTATTTAAAAATTGCTTTTTTAAAAGACTCAATGACAGCCGTTTCGCTATTAAGCATCGTCAGACGATTATATTTTATGGAGACTTCGAGACTGTTCCTTTTTGTGGTATTTGTGTAAGTTCAATATGTCAATCTGACGATGCTAGTTTTTAGCTGTAATTGTATTTAAAAACGTATTTTACGAATAAATAGTGTAAGTTTATTTATTTATAATGTATTGTTTTATACAAAAAATATTAATGTAAAATAAAAAAGAAATATGTCAATTTTATTTTACGAGTTAGACATTGCTAGAACATTTTTAATTTATTTCTTATACCATATTTTCAATTTTCAACGTCGAATTGAATTTATAAAATTAAAACAATTTAACAGTATTTCATGGGACAAGGAAAAGTTTGCTCTTGCTTAAAATTATTCTAAAATTTTTCATAATATTACGCGAAATTAATGATACGTTAAACTGGCAACAATTAATCTTTAGATATTATAGCCTGGCATAATAATTTTTCCTTGATTAAATAGGCTCATTTTTATGGTATGATTTTTTTGTTAAAAAAATATTTTGCAGTCACTTTCAACGTTGAAGTAACGATTTCGTTTTGTATATATGAGCCGAGCGATGGTAATAAGATGATTGATGTCGGCATATAAAGTGAAGATAAAGATAGAGCAACAAACGGTCTGCTAAAAGAAAATAAAAAAAAGCTGACAAACAAAAAAATGCAACTAAAAGGAACATTTTTGCGTGGAATAAATTTTAAAGATTAAATATGAACGATTAGCATGTCGAATGGTAATTATATTTTTATAATCCCTCCATTTTATACTAATAATTACGTAACATAAGGTAGGTAATCGCTCATTTAAAATAAACGTAAAATTGGCTTTACCGATTTTCGTAAATCTTAGCGAACATATCGGCTAGGGTGGAGAATCGGATAACATCTATTATTCATCCCTATAAATGATAAGCGTGGTTTATTAAAAACTTTATTTTCTTTGCAAGAATTTTTTTTAATTTTTTTATACAACCCCTATTTTTCCATCCCTATTAATTTTTTTTTTATTCTATCCATTGATCCACAATAAGGGAGCAAGATGTTTATTATTTTAAGTTCCTTTAATTATTATTTTTTTTTAATTTAATTGGATCTCTCTCCCTCCCCGGTCGACTACTGATTAACTATCAATCGATCAGTTATCCCCTCTATATACAAATAAATTCCCATTTTTTTGTCACGACATGACGCGTGAACTATTTTTTTGTTGTGTTTGTTATTGTCAGAAGATGATTCTTATGAACTAGGTTAGGTTAGGTTAGGTTAGGTTAGGTTAGGTTAGGTTAGGTTAGGTTAGGTTAGGTTAGGTTAGGTTAGGTTAGGTTAGGTTAGGTTAGGTTAGGTTAGGTTAGGTTAGGTTAGGTTAGGTTAGGTTAGGTTAGGTTAGGTTAGGTTAGGTTAGGTTAGGTTAGGTTAGGTTAGGTTAGGTTAGGTTAGGTTAGGTTAGGTTAGGTTAGGTTAGGTTAGGTTAGGTTAGGTTAGGTTAGGTTAGGTTAGGTTAGGTTAGGTTAGGTTAGGTTAGGTTAGGTTAGGTTAGGTTAGGTTAGGTTAGGTTAGGTTAGGTTAGGTTAGGTTAGGTTAGGTTAGGTTAGGTTAGGTTAGGTTAGGTTAGGTTAGGTTAGGTTAGGTTAGGTTAGGTTAGGTTAGGTTAGGTTAGGTTAGGTTAGGTTAGGTTAGGTTAGGTTAGGTTAGGTTGGGGCCTAAAGTCCGACTCACCTCCATCGTGGTGGGCCCTGGAAACCGTGGGGAAAGGCGAGATCGGGTAACCAACCCCGGTGGAGCCGGAACCTGCGGGCTAACGAGAGCGGCACGGAACCTAAGCCTAGGAAACTGCGGCGAGAGGTGAATGGCTCTCCCGGAGAGGGTCGCAAGCAGCCCCCCGGCGCCATGGCGAAGGCGTGCGGGGTAGCCTGACGAGGAGACTCCAAAGGAACGCCTTACTTATACATGCGGGGCTCTGTATGAGGAGACTTCTTATTTCCCTAGCTACTCGCGGGACTTAAATGGACCTTCTTTTAAATAAAACAAACACGGTGACAGCGAGGAACCAGGATGCCACTGATGTAACTGAAACTGGAACAACTGACGGCGAAACATACACCGCAAACACAGCGTACGGCTGGGACGAAACCATAATCTTACTGTAAGAAGGACATCACTCTGTCGAATACCACCAGGAGTCAATAAAATAGGAAACCGGATGGACAGCGAATCAGATAAACAAAGCATGACAGAAGAGGAAGAGGATAAACGAGAGGGAAAAGAAAAAATCAAAAGAAAGAGATCGAACTCAACACCCAGAAAAGCCAAGAAATGTAAGAATCAGGAGGAATGGGAAAAATTACAAGCCACAATAGAAAGGCTGACATCAAAAGTGGAACAGGTGGTACAAATAGTAAATCAGACAACAAACACAAAACTAGAAATAAAACAGAGTGTGAGAGAGCTCTCAAGAATTATGTCAAGGGCAAAAATATGTATGGAAAACTACGGGGAATATACCACGGGGAATATACCACACGAAGAAACAAAAAATACCGAAAAAGCAAATGTGGGAACTCAAGTGGAAACTAAAAACGTCAATCAAGAACTCGAAGAGAAAAGACAGGAAAATAACAAAATGATAAAAGAAATACTTGAAGGACAAAAACACTATGACGAATTCCTAGAGATAGTAGATCTGGAGTGGCCCACGGAACTATACTCATGCACCAAAATTGAACAGGGAGACGTTATTAACACAAAAGACAAAACGGGCACCGCAGTAATAATAGACCCGAGCGAAAATAAAAACAAACAACACCTCGACAAAATTGAAAAAACAATGCCAGAAATAGCAGGGCTAGCGAGCTCAGGACTCAACGAAGGCCACGTAGAATACGTTAGTTTTACAATGGAGTTCTCGGATACAAAAGGAAGAAAAAAGCAGAGAAAGTACACTCACTTCGTACTGCCCCTAAAAATGGAAAAAAATGGATTCACAAACATGGAAGAAATGCACAACATTTTACAAAAATGGAAAGAAAAGATGGAAACAATGGGAAAAGTCAATGCAAATCTCGTAGCAACGGAAAACCTAAACTGGGAATATCTACGAAAATGCACAGAATACCTTTTCTATAACTCGGGAATAAGCATTACTCTAATAATAAATGGAAGAAAGAGTGGAAGAACAGGGGTGAAAAGTAAAGAAAACAAAGAGAGTTTAGAACAAAAAGGAATCGTAATTGTCAAGCCAGGAAACAAGACATACGCGGATCTCTTAAGAGAAGTGAAAGAAGGAATAAATGATATGAGTACTAAGGTAGAAGTACAGAAAGTTAGGAAAACAAGAGAGGGAAATCTACTATTAGAAGTTAAGGGAGGAAAATCAGAGGCCGACAAAGTAAAAGAAGCAATAACCAACAAAGACTCGGGAAAAAACGTAATAGCGAAAAGCGGAAAACGAAGGAAAATATTACAGGTGCTTGGCCTAGACGGAATAACCACAGAGGAAGAGGTACAACAGGCTATAATGGAGCAACTACAGGTAAAGGACAAGGAAAAAGAAGACGTAATAATTAAATCAGTAAGGCCTACAATGAGAGGAGGTCAAAACGCCACAATAGACATAGTAGAACCACTAGCAAAAAGACTTTTAGGCTTGGGAAGGGTTAAAATAGGCTGGATTAGCTGTACAGTGCGAGAAAGAATAGGGTTACTAAGATGTTTTAAATGTCAGGAATTTGGACACTTAAAGGAGAACTGTACGGGTGAGGACAGAGTGGAGGACTGTCTCCGTTGTGGAAACAAGGGCCATATGGTCAAAGACTGCCCAAAAGACAACAAAGAGTACTGCCATAATTGCAAAATATACGGGCATAGAAACAACACTACAAGGTGCCCCACTTATAGAAAATTACTGGAGGAGGAGCGTAATAGGAGGAAAAAGCAAGCCCCTAAAAATGCATAAAGACGACCATAAAGCAAAAACAAACATGGTAAAAGTACTTCAAACAAACCTTGGAACAAAGAGAATCGCACACGACCTAGCGCTACTAACGACAAAAAAGAAGGGGATTGATGTTATTATAGTTAGCGAACCAAATACTAAAGTAACCAAGGAAAGGGGCTGGGTTACCGATAAAAACAAAAAGATGGCAGTATACATCAATAATAGAAATCTAAAAATAAACAGAATCGAACAATTAAATGGCTTTCTAATTATGCATATGGAAAAAATAAAGATCTACTGTGTGTACCTCTCACCAAATATTACCACAAATGAATACGAAAACAAGCTGGACGAACTCTTCAATCACTGTAAAAGAGTAAACACAGGATGTGTGGTCCTAGGAGATTTTAACGCCAAGTCTCAAGAATGGGGATCACCAGTTACCGATGCAAGAGGAAAAATATTAAGCGAAACAGTGGCAAGCCTAAACATGGTGATACACAATACGTCCAACTTTCGTAAGGGGCAAAAGCTCATCCTTTATCGACATAACTTTTTCAAACCAAAAAGCGTCAAACATGGTCCAAAATTGGGAGGTTACAGACGAAGACACGGGAACCGAACATCAATACATCTATTTTGAGCTATAAGGAATCACAAAAACTACCCCACAGGGATACTCAACTTCCGTAACAACCGATCTCACAGCTTTCCGAGAAATCTTTAGCTGGCACCTCGAAAGAAACCAAGATGAGGGCACTGTAGAGACCTACACATCCGCCATGAAAGAGGCATATGATGGCTCCAAAAGAAAGGGAGAACGAATAAGAACAACTCCATACTGGTGGACACTCGACATCGACCAAAAAAGAAAAGACTGCCTAAAAATAAGAAGAAAACTAACAAGATAAAGAGGGAATACAGATCCGAACTTAGAAAAGGTAAGGGAATTTAATGAACAACTAATAGAAACCAGAAAAGAACTCAAAGCAATAATAAACAAACAAAAAAAAGGAAACTGGGAGAAACTATTGAAGGACCTAGACAAAGATGTTTGGGGTAAAGGATACCAAATAGCAATGAGACACTTTAAACTCTACAGACCGTACGACACAACACTAAACGAAAAAATTAAAATAACCAATGAACTATTCCCGAATAAACCGACTCATACATACAAGTCTCAACACACAGAAGAAGCAGATATCAAAACCTTTACAATCGAAGAACTACAAAACGCTGTAAAAAACATAAAAAATAATAAGGCACCGGGCCCGGACGGTATTCCACCAGAAGTCCTAAAAGAAGCTGTCAAAACAAAGCCAGAATGGATACTTAAAATGTTCAACAATTTATTAAAAAAACAGATTTTCCCAAACGAACGGAAGACCTCAAAGCTCGTTCTCATCCCAAAAGGGCAAATAGAAAATCACAAATTTAGACCAATATGTTTATTGCACACCGTCGGGAAATTATACGAGACAATGATAAGAGCAAGGCTCGAGCTCGAAATAAACAATAACGGAGGCCTATCCCCACGCCAATATGGGTTTACCAAAAAGAAGTCGACGGTCCTAGCGATAGACGAAGTAATCAAAACCTCTCAAAACAATGAACACCGATGGGGAGTCCTAGTAACGTTTGATGTAAAAATGCCTTTAATTCACTAAATTGGGACCTAATAATAACGGCTATGCAAAAAAGGAAAATACCAACTTACCTGACGAACATAATCGCAGACTATCTTAACGAACGCAAGCTACAAATAGAAAAAACAAAAACCATAGACGTAACAGCGGGCGTACCTCAGGGCTCCGTCCTGGGCCCCACATTGTGGAACCTGGTGTACGACGGAGTTCTCAGGTGCGACCTACCCTCCGAAACGCATACCATAGCGTTTGCAGATGACTTGGCCCTGGTGGCGACCGCGAAGTTCGAGGAAGAGCTCATGGAAAAAACAGATAAGGCGATTGAAATTATAAGAAGGTGGATGGTAAAAAATGATTTAATACTAGCAAAAGAAAAGACCGAATCTATAATTCTAAAAGGGCCGAGGAAAAGAGGAAAAATAGTCTTCCAATGTGGTAAGGCAACCATCAGACCACAAAAGCATCTGAAATATTTGGGGGTAACATTAAGCGATAAAAACAACTTTGGGGAACACATAAAAAGAACAGTTAAAAAAGCAGAACAAAGAATAACAGCGCTATGCAAAATCATGCCGAACATCAAAGTCCCAAGCAGTAAAAAAAGGGAGTCTCTACACCATGTCGTGCAGTCAACCATTCTATACGGATCGCCCATATGGCACAAGGAAATTAACAAAGAATTTTATAAAAACAAGATAGAAAAAATAGAGAGAAAAAGTCTACTAAGGGTCACCAGCGCATATAGAACGGCACCTACTAAGGCCCTACAAGTTATATCGGGAATCATCCCTTTGCACCTAAAAATCGACGAGAGACAAAGACTATATAGGAGAAGAGAAACAACGGAGGAAGTGAGAGACACAGAACGGAAAAGGACTATGGAAAAGTGGCAAGAAGAGTGGAATAGAACTACAGACGTGGCACAATGGACGAAGGGAATGATAAAGAACATAGATGAATGGCAAAAGTGTGCTCACCGAAACATAGACTACTATATAACACAAATTCTAACCGAACACGGAAACTTCCGAAACTACCTTTACAGATTCAAGAAAACTAATAACGACGTATGCGTATACTGCCAAAACAGAGACAACGTACAGCATACACTGTTCGAATGCACAAGGTGGAAATCCATGAGACAACACATTTAAGGAATTAAGAATGGAAATCAATATAACAAATCTGATAGAAACGATGATAGGTAGCAAGAAGAAATGGGACGTAGTACACAAAATGATCAAAGAAATAATTTCGACAAAGGAGGAAGAGGAGAAAACAATGAGAATAGACTAAGACGAAGCATAAAAATACCTATGAGATAGGTACAAAACAAGAAAGGAAAGGAAACAAGGAGTAAAAAGAGACAAGTGTCGAATTGATGTAATGCCTTACGGCGGCACCAATCCGGCTCCTGGAGGAGAAAGAGGGGTTTTAGTCGGAGTTGCGCCCGAAAAAAAAAAAAAGTTTAGGTTGGGGTCCAAATGACTGGTATCCCGGGGTCTCAGAGGCGGTGTAAACTGCCAGTGTCTGCATCGCTCTTAAAACGCTGGGAAACGTCCCAGTTGTCTTGGAAAGACTCGTGTATTCCTTTTGGGGACTCATGTGGTCTTGAAAAAGGTCCATGTAGTCCTGGGGGGGACTCGCGTAGTCTTGAAAAGACTCACCGGCAAATCCTACCTCCACTTCCTCGTAGTGGACCCTGGTAATGTGGGGCGTAGAAATACGACTCGCAGCCAACGGAGGAGGATGAAAGGCCGGTCTCCGGCGCCTTTAAATAGCGGGAGTACACTGGCTAAGGGAAGGAAAACCCTAACAGAAAACCGGTAAGCCAAGGTGTAAGCCAAGGTGCCGAGGGCTGCGTGGCTACACCGACGTGGTCGCGAACGGTGCCTCCGGGAAACAGGGCGACCTCCCGGAGTAAGAAGCCTTACTACCGCAAGCGGGGCTCTACGGTGGTGGACCATTAGATCCCTAGCTACTCGTGGGATTAAGTTGATGGATGATACAAATATAAATGAAGAACCTGCGGCATCGGTGGGGGACCAGGCTGATACCGCAACTACTACTGGTACCAAAGAAGACATAAAACACTTGTTTAAGAACATAATACAAACCTCACAAAGAAGACACTCATCTAATGACATCTATGGTAAAAGAAAAATAAGTGACATTCGAAGGCATTTTTTTAACAGACGACACAGAAATGTATAAAAAAAAGCAAAGCCCAATAGTAGCAGAACTTGTAGCAACCCTTAATATGATTTGCAAAATCAGCACAGACTTGGAGAAACAAATTACAAAAAATACACAAAGAGAGATAAAAGACATATCAATACAACTTAAAAGACAAATAGAAAACATTAACAGGATATCAATTCAGGAATGGCTCAGCGAAAACAAATATGAAAAAGTCGAAAAATTAACAATTGACATAGGTACAAAAATAGAAGAAATAAATACTTATACAAAAAACACGCAAACCTCACTCCAAAAAGAAGAATCGGGCACGCCACCGAAGAAAATAATGAAAAATGTGGCAACACAAACAGGAGTACATAATGAGCTAACTAGCTGGGAAATAGATAGTATGAATTTGCATGAAGAGACCTGGTTAAAAGTGAAACAAACATGTGATCAAAAATGGACTAATGAGACCTTTACCATAACAACGGTAGCTAGTGGAAATCCTACACAAGTTAATGAAGACAGAAGCACGGTTATAATATAGGATCCGGAACAAAAAGATCCGATAAATATAAAATTACTACAACAAACAGACATCAAATCAGTAATCTCACAAAAACGTATTAATAGAGACACCATAGCAAAGATACAAAAAAGCAACCAAATAGAAATTGAAGGGAGGCGACGACCAGCACAACGCCTATTATCAAATATCTGGTAGGGACACAGCCGGAAGAGGAAAACGTTTTTGATACCTTGAAAAAGCTGGGTAACAGACTACATAAAGATAACATTGAACAAATCACAGTTATAATGGAACCTAAACTAATTACAACTAATACTAAAAAAATAATAGAATGTCTGTGGAGGGGACAATTGAAACAGGTCCTTATATATGACATGGGTACAGTCCTAGCATCCTGCGACATGGATTGGGTAAAAACCTTAAAAAACAAAAAAAAAAGAATCGCCCGCTCTCATAACTTCCAATAAGGATAAGACCTACGAAGAAATACTTAAAAGCATACGAGAGAACATAAATAACAAAAAAATACCAGCGGGGGTTAGGACGGTTAGAAAAACGAGAGCAGGGGATCTTTTAATTGCTCTAAATAAAGAGGAAGACCTGGTCAACCTAAAGAGAGAAATTAACGCAAATGTAAAAGGGGTAGAAATGAAGACGCTAAATAAAACAAATACGACGCTACATGTTTATGATATGGACACAGCCACAACTAAAGAAGAATTAATAACAGCAATTGAAGACATTACTGGGAAAAACACAGTTACCTTAAAATCAATGAGACCAACGGCAGGAAATAAACAGGCGGCAACCATAACAGTACATAACCTAAAAAAGGGAGCATTTCAACAGAAAACAAAAGTTAGAGTAGGATGGATCATGTGTAGGGTTATAAGGAGAATAAATATATCGACAAATGCTTTAAATGCGGCAGTATCACACACAGCATGAAAAACTGTAATAATCCGCCTATAGGGGTAAAAGAGTTATCCGATGTACTAAAAAAACCAAAACAAAAATGGCGCCGGGCCCAGACAACTTAACAGCAGAAATAATGATTACTCTATGCCTAAACAATTTCGAAACAATCCAAGAAATCATGACCCAGTGCCTAAAAAGTGGGGAATTTCCGAATCGGTGGAAAGTGGCAAAATTAATCATGATTGAGAAACCAAAGAAAACGAGCAACGCAACAACGGCATACAGGCCAATTTGCCTAATAGATACATTCGGGAAGCTTCTGGAAGGAATAATTAAGGGCAGACTAGAGGAAGAACTAAAACAAAAAAACGTCTTACACAAAAATCAATTTGGATTTAGAGCCGGCAGATCCACTATACAAGCCATAGAAAAAATTGTATAACCCGTAGAAAAAATAAAGCAAAGAGCATTAAAAAATAGAGGTTTTTGTGCAATCATAACATTTGACATAGAGAAAACTTTTAATTCAGCACCCTGGAAAGGCATAATTGAAGCAGTTAAAAAAGCAAATATAAGTGGATATTTAATAAAACTAATTCAATCTTACCTTACCAACAGATTTGTCATAACTGAATATAACAAGAGGGTTAAGGTTACATGCGGTGTACCACAAGGTTCAGTGCTGGGCCCTACTTTGTGGAATATTTTCTACGATAGGGTGCTAAGAATATATTTGGGCCAAACTTCAACATCAGTGGCGTACGCAGACGATTTGGCGGTAGCGGTTACAGCAAGAGATAAAACACAGTTGGAAGAAGAATGCAAATATGTAATTGAAACCATCCAAAAGAACTTAGCTAAAATGGGCATAAAACTCTCAGTAAATAAAACTGAACTGGTTATAGGAGAGGGAAGACGAAAAACTAAAGATCTACAAATAAAAGTACAAGACTTGACACTAAACAGTCAAAAATCTATAAAATACATGGGAGTTTACCTAGACAAGGACCTAAAAATGACGGAACATGTAAACAAAGTTTGTGAAAAAGCTAACCAGATACTCAGAGCGTTGACGAGGATTACCCCCAATATTGGTGGCCCAAAATCGCTGAAAAGAAAAATACTGGCAGCCGCAGTTACATCTGTCGTAATGTATGGAGCGCCCGTCTGGGGAAAAGTATTAAAATACTAGCACTATGAAACCAAATTAGAAAGCATAAATAGAAAACTTGCACTTAGAGTAACCTCGGCCTATCGCACAGTGTCAACATCAGCGGTACTCGTAATTGCAGGGCTAGTGCCAATAAAATTAAAAGTTGAAGAAAGAACCATGATCCACAAAAATGGAAAAGACTTTAAAGAAACAGCAGAGACGCAAACTAAAAGGAAATGGCAACAAATTTGGGATGAGGATACAAAAGGAAGATGGACGAGAAAACATACCGGACATTTCGAAATGGCTAATAGAAAACACGGAGAAGTCGATTTTCATGTGACTCAAGTGCTAACAGGCCATGGCAGCTTTAAGGCATATTTAAAACGAATTGGTAAAGCGGAAAGCGATAACTGTGTACTTTGCAACGACAGCCCAGACAATGCCGAGCATGCGATATTCAAATGCTCATTTTGGAGAAGAGACCGTGAAACAATAAATTCAATGCGTCAAAAAATTGTAACAGAGGAAAACGTAGCGGAGGTCATGACAGGCAGTGCAGAGAATTGGGAGTTAATTACAGATTATTGGATTATTGAAGGTTATGAAAGAAAAAGAGAAGAAGGAAGGTGAAGAATATTTAAGAAACTAAGAAAAAGGTAGAGGTAGAAAAAAAAAAGTAAGACAGCCCTGAATTCGAAGTAATGTGCACACGGTTCCGAAAGAAGGGTGAAGCAGAAGGAGAGGTTATTTTTTAGTGGGTAGTAGAAGCCTGAGCCCCACACTACCCGGCTCAGAACAACAGAGCTGGGTGTACGTAAATGTATTTTCCCACCTCTTCTTTCCTCCAAAAAAAAAGTTAGGTTAGGTTAGGTTAGGTTAGGTTAGGTTAGGTTAGGTTAGGTTAGATATAGTTGCCTTCCACTGCGACCTGAAAGATCTATAGTTGTTTTATCAGCCCTGTATCTGTACACTTTCATGAAGTTCTTAGGCTCGAGTTGATGCAGGCCAAATTGATCGATCCTTAGTCTCTCGAGCTCTTGGCAGGTGCAAGATATCTAATCACTATTTCTATCATACTTTGTAAGTCCTGTCTACTCATACTCAGCAGCTCTTAAGACCTCTTTTTAGCGAGATCTTTTACAAATGCCTTTGAGTGTCTTAAGCCCTCTAGCTTGAACCAGTAAGAACATCTTGTTCTATCAACCCAGTTCAATATTGTTCCTCGGGCTACACTATTCTTTATGTCTAGGAGTGGCGCTGGGCATGTAAATATTTCTTCAGCACCTTTTCTGGCTAGAAGGTCGACTTTTTCGTATCCACATATCCACAGTAAACGTAATTTGTTATTTTCCTCTAGACGAATTAGTTCCTGAAGGCAATTCCAAATCGAAAATGATTTTTATAGTTTTGTTGTTGCAGTCACGCTTAAGCATATCCTGCAGACACATCTCCATTACACACTACTAAGGGTTGAAGAAGGAGCTCCGTTGAAAAGAGGCAGAACCGACTGTGACATCATTTTTCCCCAATTTGATCTGACATTTGGCAGTAAACAGTACACCATTGCTTTTAACATAAATAGTTGCTTTCAACAGTCCTTTCTTTAAATTATTAATTTTTTAGTGATGTTTATTATTTAAGATATGTTCAGTAGATACAGGATTTATTAAAGCAAGTTTTGGAAAGTGCTACTATAAAATCCTCTACTAATATATTATAAAGTAAATTTATTTGGTCTTTTTGAATGTTGAAAAATGACGAGCATGTCCAGATAAAATTTTATATTTCTTCAGGCTTTTTATAATCTCTAGATAAAATGAACTATTCGATTTTGATAAAATTAGTTCTGATGAAGTAATTGTAAAAGTAGAACTGGTACTGGATATTGAAATATCTTCGTTAATGGTTTTCCGACTTTTTCCATTCGCGATTTCTTTGTAACCATATCATTGCATAAAGTATGCATTGTGATGTCACATTTAATTATGCTGTATTCGTTCAGTACAATTACTTTAGTTCATGTGAGAGACCTTCGCTAGAAAACCTAAAAATTTGGAATTCATTTAAAACCACTTGCAAATGTTAAGCAAAAAATAAGTCATAAGAAATATTTAAAACAAATTAAGAAATAGTAGGTATTTATTTTTCGATGTGTTTCCCTTCTTACAATTTGGTACATGGAATACATGGAATTTATTAATATTGATAGATAGGTGGTGGTACTTTAATAATAAGATTTTGGAAGGTCCTGGTGTGTCTTGTAGATTTACATTATGGAACCAATGAAAGGAATAAATTCATTATTTTGTAAACCGGTGATTTTAAGTAAACATCCTGAAACTCGTCGAATTTTATTTTGAAACGGGCTGGATACCTATAAGAATACTATTTTATATTTTGATGACCTCATCACTGTGGAATCCTTAGAATTGGACATTTTTATGGATATATTTTGAATGTTAATGTCAGTTTATAAGAAGCCATAAAGTAAAATCTAATTAAGATCATAGCATAACGCAGTCATTAGGATATTTCATAAGATAAGGGAAGAAGTTCTTACATGTTCAAGATCCACTGTTGCTTCAGCTATAAGAAGTGGCTAAGAAAGATGAAGAATATCAAAAATTTATTAAAGTATTAAAAAATAAATTTCCGAAATCAAACAAGGACTTAGTGACAGATTTGCTACCTTACTGAAATGTACAATACAATTTAAGTTACGTTAATAATTAAGTCATTAAAGATGGCAGTAAAATTGTGATTCCAAAGGTATGTACAAAAAAAAATCTTCGAAAAACTACATGCATCCCATTAAGGGATCAGTGGAACTTTAAGAAGAGCTCGTGAGACTTTGTTTTTTCTTGGTATGAAGTGACATACAAAATTGTGTGGAGTCCTCTAGAGCCTGTTTACTTAAAGAAACATTGGTTATAGAAAACCCACCAAGTCATCCTTTTGAAGGTGTTCCGTCGGATTTATTTACCACTGTCGGAAAATAGTTGATGATTTACGTGGATAGACTTTTTGGGTGGTCTTTCATATGCCAGTATGGTAATAAACATCCAAGCAGAGCACAAATAATAAAAGAATTCCATAAAATATTTTCAGACACTGTTGTTTCCCTCAGATTTTGCTCTGATAATGGTCCTTAATATGAATCCCGAGAATTTCAGTCCCTTGTCAAAAGTGGAATGTATCATTTGTTCCATCTACTGCATACTATCCAGAAAATGGGAAAAAAATATTACAGCCTATTATTTGAATGCAACGCAAGTGGAAAATCACCGGCTTAAATTTTATATGGCAAATCAGATCTTTAATACCTGTTTATTGAAAAAAAATTGCTGCAGTATCGAATACTGCGGCAATTGTTAGTGATTCTTTGGCTACAAAAAACTAAAACAGGCAAAAAAATAGAATAAGACAGCAAAAGATCTTCCTAAAATAAAATTGGATCTAATGTTTATATTTAAAATCCCATAACCAAAAAGTGGGATAGTGGTGTAATGATTGAAACTGCACCTTATAGAAGATGCACAGTAAAGACATCTAGTTATAGACTACACGAAAAATAAAAGATTTCTAAAAATCATTGCAGGAATTTCACTATAAAATGGAGAGGTACATGCAGTGGAGTGCATTACTACATTCCTGAAAGGGAAAGATGTAATATCCCCAAAATTAGATATACATATTTTGAATGTTAATGTCAGTTTAGATTTTAAATAAAAAAGTAAAAAGTAAAATACAATTTAGATTTTAACAATCGCTAAAATCTTTAAATAATAATTTGGGTGTTATATAATACATTATATAAAAGGTTTCTTAAGTACCTATTAAGACATATCAATAATGATTATTGTTTGTATTTGTTTAAAAAATTAATATATTATCATTATATTATCATTATAAATATTTTTTGTATGTAAACATTCTTAATACATATTCTTTCTTTGAGTTCATTGATGTTGTGTGACCTAGGTAGCCATTCTATTGCTATTCTTCGCGGCACGTCTTGCTCATTGTATTTTTGCTGATGGTAAACAATTTGAAGCATCGTTTAAACATACTCTATAATTCTGCTGACAGAATAGTGAACGTATTTGGGAATAAATACGCTAAGCGTCGCTATATCAGCTCCTACTACTTCCTTGGGTATACAATAGGTCCATACGATGCCAACTTCACAAAGAAATTTCTGCGCAAAAGTCTGCATATACATTTCTTTATTATATTTCTTTATTATATATAGATATGCAATTTTACTCAGACTTTAAGTTTGTACAAAAAAAAGTCCGTGTCGTGTAGATTCATCCTAATTCTGTACAAACAATAGTGTGCATTGTGTGGATCCACTATTAGATAAAAATTTGTAAACGTGTTAACCTAGTGAATAGAGAGCTGATACCTTACAAACGGGCCGGTAGTTCTAAATTTTTTAAATGTTGTCTAGGATTGTTGTTAAGTGTTTAAAATGCAAAATGCACAATTCCCCCCCCCCTTCCGGCACTTTTTCTAGATTTTCACTTATATCTTTGTTTCGGTGCATTTTAGCTACAAAACATTTTTATTCAATGTTGTAGAGAATGAAATTGCCTATAATATACGTGTTAAATTTTGTTTATAGGGCAGATAGTCCACGCTATAGCAAATTGAAAACAAGTACCACCAAGCTTAATCTGGCAAAACTACCTCCGACCAATGACGCAGCACATTTCCACTTTCTGAGGATACACCACCAGGTTATGGAGTGATTGGTGATTTTCAAAGACCCTATCGATTGGGGCTGGAGTAGAAAAGCTGGAAGCCTGGAGCCTATCAGGATGAGTAGAGACGTGGCTCCCCTAAACCTGCTCAATACTATTTCATGCAGGTGTATATATGGCGATGTGTGGTTGTAGCAAGGCGGGCCTTAATTGTTCCACCCTCTGCAAATTCTGAAGACCCCGACTTCATGAACTCATCACCCACAAAACGAGCGAAGCGCTTATAATTTTTTTTTCTTTTCACTACTTAGTTCAATTACTAATGATTATGTATGATAGTTATTGCCTTTTGTTCTCACTATGTATAAATAAATGTATCTGCTGTGTTGGTGGCTTATTTGAATTTGAACATCTCCTATCACCAGTGAAATAGTGAGATATTCAAGTAAAATAGTACCTTTCTGATGTTCATTGCACTATAACATGTAAGAAACCCAAATAGGATTCAATTCAAGGCACCACTGGAAAAGTGATTTTTTTTTAAATACACTGTGGAGTGACAATTGCTAACACAAAACAAAAAAAAGCAATATGCATTTTAATATTTACTGCCCCCTCCCTAAGGTTGGTTAAAAAAAGTATACATCCATTTTGTAGGTAATTAAATTCCCTACAATTTTTATTCTAATACTTATTTTTCGCAAAAAAGCCAAAATTGAATTAGAGCGTTCTAAAGTTAGAAGTTTAAAAAATTTCCGGAAAATGCGTATTTTTTTATCTTTTTTAAAATATCATATCTCGTGAACTATGTGCCCTACAAACAAAATTTGCAGCTGAAATGCACCGAAACAAAGATATAAGTGAAAATCTAAAAAAAGTGCATATTTTTTTCGGTTTTTTTCAAAATGGCGGCGGGCGCGGAGGGGGGGCATTGTGCATTTTGCATTTTAAACACTTATCAACCATTCTAGACAAAATATCAAAAATTAAGAACTACCGGAACGTTTTTAAGGTAACCCCCTTATTTGGTCTCTATTCACTGTACTATGTGTATAATAACTCGGACATTTTACTTTTTACTACCCAGTAGTTGGTAAGGAATAAAAATTTAATATTTAGCAGATATACAACTTTTTTACCATAAGTATTTCACTGTACTGTCAAGTTTTAAACTGATTGCAAAATAATGTGATTATTAAATACAGTTTACTTCATGACGCTGGTAGATGTTTAAAATCCTTATTTCTCTTTTTAACAAAATTACAACTAGGTCTGATAACGTTAACTTATCCATCATTTTTAATACTGTTATACACTTTTCAATACTGCTGTATTTAATATATCTCTTAACCAATTAATAATCTTACCTAAAACTAGAGCTAGACATTTCCCGGAAATTACCTGCAACAAAAAAATGAATAATTAGTTGTTTAGTGTCAGGACGGTTATAAAAGAAGGAAAAACATTCCCGGGTTTAAACGTTAAAGCGAAAAAGCTGTATGCTGGAAACTGAACCGGAAGGTTATTTTCAAATTTTCTCAGCTGGGTCCGATCTATCATGTAATCAGTTTCCTAGATCCTTTTCTCTTCATTAGCTGTTGCCCATTAACGGAAAACAATTTTGACGTTGCGTTGGTTATAAGGTTAAATGTATCGTTTTGTGTTACTCGGCTCTGCGATTGTTGTTTTTGTTAAATGTATTTTACGTTTAAATTGATAATTTTCATCGATTTTTTAAGTATTAAGTTACAAATGTGAAAAAATAATATAAGATAAATTAATTTAAGCCATATGCTCAAAACCTCCTCATATTTTTATACCTGTAAATGAAATTGCAAATCATATCAATCACAAGAAATTGTCAACGTTAAGAATGGATTTTACCCAGGTTGTGTATACTAATCGTATACTTTTGGTGGGAAAAAAACTTGACATGATAACAAGACGTTATCCCAGGACTTTGGCTCATCGCTTCAAAAGGCAGTGGCGCTTGTTAAAAATAAAATTTAAGTTTGCATATGCCCGCACGTATTTGTACAGTGCATTTTTGCACAGTTATACATCCAGGATAATCCCTTAGGGCTAATAACATCTAGGCTTTAATATTGTTATGTCTTATTACTTCCATACTTGGTCTAGCCTTATAACTACCTAATAAACATCAGGTACCTAGCTACCAACAAACAAAATGTAATTTCAATATGTCAATCTGACGATGCTAGTTATTTAGCGAAACAGCTGTAATTGTAATATTTTAAATCTAATTTCTTCAATTAAACTTGGCAGTTGAGTTATAACAAGAGTTTTTTATTCTTCGTAATAACAGAAACATTATAAAGGAGAATAAAAGAGTAATGAAATAAGTACAAGCCAGTACAAGATAGTTTTAATAATACTTAGAAATTTCTAACAATTTTATTATAGCTGTATTATTTTTGATCTGTATACTTCCCCGATATGATAAAGGTCAAAATAAAATGAAAATCATTTGGCATATTGGACGGTACCTATCCACCAAAATAAACAGTACCGAAATCAGGTTTTAAGGTTTGTGTCTGCACCAGCTGTAGTCTCTCTCATTCTCTAGTGGGAGTGATTTGAGAATAGGGGCCCAGGTAATTAAGCGGTTCAACTGGTTTTCCATAAAATATTATAGCAGTAGCAATAAAGCAATTTTAAAATAAAATAATGAAAGGAACTTTTTTTAAGGTATTATAGATGCGCCATTTTTAGCTATCTATAAATTATATTTTTTGGAGCGGTCAATTTCACCAATGTTAAAAATAAAATATTTAATAGTTAGTTTATTTTGTTTATTTCATCAGTCACATTAGAGATATTATTATTATATTTTTATAAAAGGTTATTTTTATATTGCTTAGGGTGCTTGTACAAAGTGTATGTACAAAATTAAAATACAAAAATCCTAGACTCTTTATAGATAGAGGTAGAATTATTTTTTTAATTGCCTCTGAAAACAGAAGGAAATCTATGTGAGATATTACCTTCATGAAGACGTTTTCCTGTCATATCACAGTTTATGGTTATTTGTTGCACCATTTATATCGAGAAGATCTTAAATTTAAATAATGTAAGAATATAAATAAGCAACTTATGTTAGACCAAACACGATTCCCTACAGCTCTTAGAGCCGAGTGGGTTTGAAATGAAAATTAAAGATTCAAAATATGTATTTATTTATTCTGCCAGGTAAAAGAGAGAGTGCGTCTAGAATCCTAGGGTTTTTTAGGATTGCCTCGGGGTATCCAAGAATTGCCCTGGGGTGTTCTTGCGTTCTTAAGGTGGTATCTTAGAGTGACATGTAGTGCCTTAGAATTGTCTGCGTTCCTTAGGGTTGTCTGTGGGGTAACTTAGGGTCTGCTGACCACAGCAAATGAAGGTAGCAAGATAAAATAGATAGGCCATTATTTTAATTATGTGACTAATATGTAAAAATATTAATGAACATTACATATACTACACTTATTCTGGCTATCGAAAAGAAGCAAAACCTAAGAACTTTTGTTCGTCTATGCAGTGATTGATCTATGTCCAATTTTTATGAAAATATGACTACGATTAGGAGCAAAATATAATTCAATTTAAATGCGGTATTTTATATGAAGCGTTGTTTATGCCCCTAGACTTGCTAGTTCTCTATTCACCAAATTTTCTTCTTCATCAAAGTTAATTTCTTTTTTCAAATACCACCAGATGATACCTGCTATTTGCGGATAATATATACTACATAGCACATTAGAATAATTAAAATATCTCAAGGGTGGCTCAATAATAAAAATAGTTTTGTCTATAATAAACATTCTAAACATTTAAATATAAAAAACCCAATTAATTTTGACAATACAAATATTTACTTTTTGAAAAAATAAGAAACCCACTTTTATTTTAAAAAATAGAGAAAAAAGGCGAATTAACAAATAACAATAAATTATTTGCTAAAACCGATCGTTTTATAATTTTACGGATCTATGTCAATAATTAATTATTATATTATCAATACCGTATTATGCCATTAATGTACGCACAATCAAATGGTCACTTAGGAGCTTTGACAGTTAATGAAGTAAATAATCAGACTCGGTCTGAGCGTCATGATGTTAAAGGAGTTCATTGTTGATAGTCGATGGAGCTTACCGAAATCGGTCTACACGTTAAACAAGTCGAGTGTATCTACTAACATATCTCTCCGCAGTAATTAAAATTATCAGTCGATCAAAAATCTAGTGCTTTTGTTACAATTGTTTCGCAAGGGATGTATTTTTATCATACAGCATTATGCGAGTACATATTAGTTGAATATTTATATTTAAATGAATTTACAATTAATTTTGACACGTAGGTACAACTTGTCCGCATGTCATCACCCCAGTAGGTAGTCTCTAAGAGAAAAAGAAGCAAAACATATTGCATTCGAAATTTTAAATGGGGGAACGTGCTTCTTAACAATACTTTTACAATACAAATGACGTTGACAATAGCCGACGTAAAGTAGGTAGGAATAATAAATCACACAAAAATAAGGGGTCATATTTTGTAAGGATCGTGTGGCACCATTTTTATTAACTAACTTATGAGCTCCGATACGTAACGTTCTTTGGATGACTAAGCTTCAATGGAACGGATTATTTATGATGCAAAATGTTCCCCTTCAGGTATCGTTATTTCATCTTGGAAAACACCCTTTTGTGTTTAGGATGATACCCGTTTTGATTTTTATTTCAAATAGAGGACTAAAATTTAAATTAAATTAATGGAACCAACCAGTGGTTACACAACCAAATGGGTCATCAAATAATGGGGTAATTTTTTAACACTGTTAAATCTTTTTAATGTAGATGATTTATGTCTCTATAAATTTGGGATGTTTCATTGGTAAATGTAGGTACTATAACTGAAGGAAAAGGACACCAAGGCGAAAAAACTTTATATTTTATGGGAATAAAATTAACTTAATAAATAAGAATGTTAGTAATATATTTTTATTTATAAGTTTTTTAACTAAAATATTGGGTCTTTTCCGACAAAAGAAAGGAATATCATAAATTTAAATGCTTTCAAATTAAATAAGAGATTTTGGAATAACATATTTAAATGATTTTTTTTGTTTCGGATTCATTATAATTCATTTTCTTTCTTTTCATAAGTAAATAAATAAATTTTATCTTATAACTTGGAATTATTAAAGAAAAATCATCTGATGATTACATTTATTAATATTTCATTGTCTACATTTTTACCTGGAAAATATTTTATTATGAACTTAATTCCTTTTTACAAATAATATACTATAGGTAGTACAGTAAAAAAATTGAGCTTTAACCTGACGTCATATCTACAAACCTTGCGAAATGAATTAATGAGATAAATGTTTAATTTGTTTCTACTACCAGTAGAAAATGATGATATATAAAATTTGTGTTTACCACTGTTCTTTGTTAGTGACGTCAGGCCAAAGGTAATTTTTTCTACTTTATACTATATTATGTATTGGCATGTTATGATTTATAAGTTTTTTATAATTTATTTATTATTTAATTAATTTATCAGGTTCCAAGCTGGGAACATCAATTTGTGATGATTTGTTTTATTTGGTTTATTATTTTATTTAGTTTTATATTGTTTTTATAATTTTGAGATGTTTGAATTGACTAATGATATAATAAATAATTATTTTTATTGTTAAACGCCCTATAAGAATTTTACTAGCTCAGTAAAATTAATAATTTATTTAATTTAAAACCCGACTCTTTACCTTGGGTAGGATTCAAGAAAACTAAATTTTAATCTTCTATTAAACACTACATTGTAATTGAAAAATTGTTTATTATAATTATTATATTTTTTGTTGAATACGTTGATTTACCAAATTTTTTTAATTAATAATGATTTTATGGTGCTAATTAATTACAAATCGACGTATTCGGCATGGATCAGCGAGGAAAAAGAGAAGAAAAATTCAATTTTCTGGTCCTTTTATACTTTTTTCCAATTATGACAATAACAACATATAATTAGGACTTCAATTGTTTAAATTTGGCATAATTTAACCTAAATTTACGAAAAATACTGAAATATATTTACAAGTTTGACTATTTCTTTGATAATATAAAGAAAATCTGTATTCCTATAATCATTAAAAATCTGTTTAAATTATTTTTTTATCAGTTTTTCCCTATAAAATTGGAGTTTAAAATGTGCTACTTTTAGGTATGTCAATTACTTTGAAATCTTTATAAATGTGAGCTAATAACATAAAAGGAACCTAAATCTACGCATAAATCTATTAAAATAGTCCTATTATAACTTTTAAATACTAATTTATCTTAAAATAAATAAAAATTAAGCTTTTTATTTAATTTATTATATGGACTAGATATTAACTATTATAAGTACTAATTGAACTGAAATCTTAACATCTTATAACCAATATACAAACTTAATTTACTAACTTACATACATTTTTCCTAACTAAATTGTCTCATATCAACCTATATTAATTGTGGTTTGAAATAGTCTTTTAAGCTTTCACTATATGAGATGTTATCATTAAATCAGGTTACTCTGTCTATCACTGTAACTTTAATAGTTTGTACACTGATTTCACCTTTGTATTATAACATTTATTGATACAGTTTTTGTGGTTTTAGGTATATCTCAAGTAGTGATAATTTGTCTGAATACATATCTATTATCGAAGACTACCAAGTGTCAACCTGTCACCATGTAAGTACCTTCACCTTATAAATAATATTTAAACATTTAACTACTTAAATTACACAGTTGTTTGTTAAACATATGAATTAAATTAATAGTTTTAGTTGTATTCTTTTTGTTTCAGATTCTAACTTTAATTTCAAGAGAAAAATATGTGAATTGTAACTTGTTATTTGAAGTGGGACTATTTTGATTATTATTGAATAATACTTCAGGATACTATCCAAGATCAAGTTGTCAAATACATTCTCCATCTATTTGAATGTTTCACATTTAAGATTATCATACCGAATACTTTAAATGGAATAATGAAAATGATTCTATCCCTTTTATGTTTACATATTGAGGTAAATTTTACATTTTAATTTTACAGAATTTCAGCTATTCATTCCAGTATTCAAAGTAACAAAAATAGTAATTAAAAGATATCATAAATATGTAGACTTAATAATTCGGTGCCAAATAACTAAATTTGTGTATGTACCAGTTGGAGATAGAAAATGTAAAGTGGATAAGTACTAGAAATTTATATTTACTATTTTTGTAATAGATAGAACTTAGTTAAAAATACAGTGGGCTATTAATATCAACAAGAGGGTCCCAAATAACAAACTACTATAATGTTTAAGAGGGGGCCTGGAATGGTTCCTTGCGGTTGCCAATGATTAACACAGAATGTTCACTAAAGCTATTACCAATTTTAGTCACTTGTCTTGTCTTAGTTAAGTAATATTAATAGTAATAATGATATTAAGAACATTTAGAAGATTATTATGATGTTTTTTTCGGGCTGGGATGGGAAACTCATGTTCGATGGGTTTTTAATCAGAACGCATCCCCAAGAGGACGCCTACCAATCCAACCCACGTAAAAGCACGCCGTTATCCCCGCCTCGAAATCACTAGCCTAGTGTAACGTTCCAAATTAATTTAAGATCTCCACCTCTAGATTTGATTTATCGTAAAGATTCCAGTTTTCTCAAAAGCGTAAGGTGATTTGCCTATCTCTGTAGAATTTTCAAAATTTATTTTATAGAATATATTAAATTTGGGTCAATTTCCGATATGATTTAAATGAATTTATAAAAATATACCAAAAAAATGTAATTTACAACACAACCACTATTAATATTAATTTCGTCTTTAATTCGTTGTAAAAGATATTTCAATAATTAACAAAATTTATAAATGTCACAGCAAAAATTATGATAGTTAATTACCTCGGCTAGGGGTGAGAAAGTTAATTAGCTCTGACTATAGTATAATATTTGTTCCTCTAAGGAATAATAAGGGCGCCACTGAAATCTTTTTATTTTTTTATACTACTGAGGAAAGTTGTTTTAAGTTGAGTTATTTAAATAAGTATCATAAGATGACAGAAAGATGTCAGAAAAAACTGTCTATGAAAAGAATTAAAATAAAAATGTACCAACCGATAAAAGATAAATAGATTTCCTTGATGCTAATAAAAATGTAGTTGGTAATAAGTTAAAAAAAAATAATCCTCAAACAGTTCTTTAAAACGACTTATTCTAATACAGTTGATGATATAGATAGATATAAATTGAGATAAAAAAGAAAAATAAGTGAACAGTAAACTTGATATATAACAATACAACTTAGCTTTTAATACCAATTGACGGGAGATCCTTCGCCGTACCTGGGAGTCGCTACGGCACTGTCTCGGTGGTTCAAAATGTCTAAGGATGATCACGAGTTGAGGGTTGATCAATTCTTAGAGATGATCAAGTTGTTCAGGTTTAATTACTGCCCAAGTTGTAGAGATGATCCAGATAAAAATGTTCGTGCTTAAGAGATCTTCAAGTTTATGAGCTGTTCAAGTTTACAAGATGCCTCAAGTTTAGAAATATTCGAGTTTACTGTATTATATTCCAACTTTCTGTATATGACAGTAAACCAATAGAAGAAATGAGACTGAAGATATTAATTAAAACCCTTGAACCCGACAATGGCAACTCATTAGCACACCTCGTAGTGTAGCTACTTTGAACTTCCAACTATAGAGCCCGTATTTATTATTTTATTATTAAGAATTCTTTCGGAAAGATGGAGCTCGCGGTAATAATTTAATTACCTACATATTTAGGATACCAGGTACTTAAAATATTAGCAGATACTGTTACAAACTATGTTGGATTTAGTTTTAATAGTAGGTATATTGCTATTGATAATTATAGTAATTTTTGACATTATTTAAATTTTATATTTTCCCGTATTTAGTACTATCGTCCTCTTTGATGGTTATTTTAAATTTAGTAACAAAGATAAGATAATTTAAATAATTTGACAAACAGATCCTACATCTGACTCCATTAGATCTATACGAGAAGGAATGTGCAGCCAGTGCGGCTCTTGGACTTAATGGTCTCGCCATGGACCAAGGTTAGCTACGGTCATTCTAAAAAATTCAACATTACATTAAATATTACAGACTATACGAAACCCATTTCGATGTTTGACTGAGGCGTTCTTCAAGCAAAAATGGTAACTATAATTTAAACATTCAAATGGATACTTCAAACTGGATCTGAATCAATTCAGCCAAGCTGACCTGACCTTAAGGGTGGTTATATAATTCCGTAAAACCTCAAATGAGCTGGAGACTACAACAAAGGTCAATGTTGTCTGGATACCTGGTCACAGGGACATAGCAGGTAACTGTTAAGCGGACGATCTAGCAAGAGCTGGTACGACGCTCACATCTATATCCGCTAATACTCGACCAGGAGCACCTATCCCTGAAAGAAGGCTGCTTAGGTACTTTCATTTTAACCGATACCACTTAGTAACCGTATACATTATATTTATATGGTATACTTTATACAAATTTCATTATGAGATCATTTCGGTTAAAATAACTTTATTTTTCTACGCCCGTACTATAATAATACACTTATATGCCCATAATCCGTTTCATAATGATATTCATTATAACACTAGTGTTATAATGATTTTCATTAAGATACTGAACAATTGACCGCATACCACCTATATTTTACATATTTTAAGTAGGTATCAGGTAGGCGTCTCTCAAAAAGTGTTTGACAGTTCTAACTTATATTCCAAATTCATTAAATTTACCTAAACAGCTAAGCCAAGAGCTCTAGTCTCCTTGAACTAAACTTTAAAAATTAATAATTATCAAAATGTCTGATATCAGCGATATAGAAGAATTACCATCGACTCCACCACATATATCGGAGAAAGCAGAAAATGCAGTACAAAATATTTTGCCCCAAAAATCTAAGAAAGTGTACGAAAAATTATATCAACGGTTTATGGACTGGAGAAGTACAAATAATGTTTCGACATTTTTCGACATGACCTAAAATGTGAAAATATCAAAGATATGAATGGAATCTTGATTGTTAATGTGGTAGAAACTAAAACCAAAGTAAAACGAACATTTTTTATAATTACAGGAAAATACTACGAAATTAGTAAAGAATATATGAGTCTACGACCGAAAATTTGCCCCACCCCATCTTTTTTCGTTAATTACATGAATGGAAAATGCACGATGCAAAACATTGGTATTAATAAATTTGGTAATTTAGGGAAGCAAACAGCAACATATTTAAATCTCAAATTGAAAAGGAAATCCATCTCTCAAATGTGGATGATGTAGATAATCGTAGTAATAAAACTCAAAGTCTATCCACAACGTTTAAACGTTGTGGATAGATACCGAAAACCGTTTACACTACCACTACACCAACACACACTTTTATATGCCTGACGCGCGTTTCGATAACCAAGTTATCTTCTTCAGAGACCGAAGGTAAACTGTTTACCTTCGGTCTCTGAAGAAGATAACTTGGTTATCGAAACGCGCGTCAGGCATATAAAAGTGTGTGTTGGTGTAGTGGTAGTGTAAACGGTTTTCGGTATCATTTTCGCCAACGGTTCCAGATTCAACATTTTGGTTGTGGATAGACTTTGAGTTTTATTACTACGATTATATTTAAATCTGCCTGATCCGAATTTATATACAGGGCATTGTTTTCGAAGAACATCTGCAACCATATTAGTTGATGCCGGTGGTGATATTACTACATTAAAACGTCATGGTGCCTGGAAATCAAATTCAGTGGCGGAAGGCTACATTGAAAATTCGGTTCAGAATAAAATCAGCATTTCCAATACAATATTGAACTCTATTGAGAGTAACAATAAATGTAAATATTTCTTCCATTTCCAGATCAGTGGGACCTGGAATAATCTTTTCAAACTGTACAATAAATAATCTTAATATTTTCAAGAAATCAGATTAATTACAATTATTATTATGTGGAATATAAATATAAATAGAATGTTTATAGTTTTCCTACATCTATGGTAATACACCTCACAATTTTGTAGAATTTTTTATAAAAATACGTGTTATTACTGTTATTGTGTTCATTACAAATATAAATATAATATTTTTAGTTTTTGATTATTTATATCGGTCGTAGAAAAAATAGCGTATGCAACTCTCATGTAACGGTTATTAATACACTCTCATTAACCATACGAAACTCGCCTTCGGCTCGTTTCGTATCCCAGTTAATGCTCGTGTATTAATAACCATCATTACATGATCGTTGCATAATATACTATTATTTAAATTAAATCTTATTAATATGAGTAATTAAATTATAAGTATTAAACTATATATTTTAAATATTACAATACATTTGACATATAACAAGGCCTAATACTTCACTGATGGTTTAAAATTTTACAGCCTTCGTTTTTTTTTGATCAGTTACATCTTGCACTTCAGCATTAATTTTTATTTTTGCGTGCATACTCCCAACTGTTCATTTTAGATCCAGGTGTTTATCTTTTTCTAAAAAAAGGTCATTGAGTCTGAATGCTAATGCTTACATCTTCTTTGCTTCGGTTAAACTAAACTACACACTAAATTCTTGGCATTCCTTTTAAAATGCTTTAAATGTGTTTAAATAGTTAATATTCGTTGTTTATTGTTTTTAATTAATATTCCAATGTATTTTTGTTTAGAAATCATAATGTATACAGTATGATGCAAATGTATGGAATAAATTCATTATTTCAGAAACAGACGACTTTTAAAAAAAATCTTAAAACACGTGAATTTTAATTTTTGAATGGCCATCAACTGCTTACGTCATTAGTGATGGCGTAATGACGTCATCGACGAATTTTTAAATACAAATCGAGGTCACGTGACAGCATCATAGTGTATGCAATAGATTTATCTCATTGCTCTTATTACTTAAATATTGTATCCAATTTTGTCCACAATCTTTTCTGATTTTTTTCCATTTTTCTTGCGATTCAATTAGTGGTGAGAAATCCTTTTACATTTTTAACAATGGTTACGAACCCAATACCTTTCTGACCGAAATATTTCAGACCTTTTTTTACTGGTTCTAATCAGAAAAAAAGGTATCACAGAGGGCTTATGTCACAAAAAAACTAACAAAAAATGAGCGTTTCTTATTAAGTTAATTGTTTATAAGGCTGATAGTATCTTATCAATATTTTTGCATTTGCTAAGAATTAATGGATTGATTTTGTGAGACCCAACGAATCTTTTTATATCCGGAATCCAGTAACTTTATTATAAATAATAAATATGTCCGGTTCTAACTAATATTTTTCCTATTTAAAAAAGTCGTAGAGATCTCGTGAAAAAGAGATGGTTTCGTTGGTTTTTTTGTATTCGCAAAAAATATTAGAGGTTGAAACAATAGAATTGCCAGCTATTACGGACTTTTGTTTATTAAACTGCAATATCTCAGTCTTTAATTAATATCTTATTATTCACAAAAATATTTTTGTGAATATTTTTATTTTGCTGAAATAAGCGTAACTCTATTATAAAAATATAGTTCGTTATAAACTACTACTTTAGATTTCTTCGCATTAAAGAGTAATTCCTGATCTGCTGAAACTAGAAATATAGACCTCTTTGAATGCAATTCAAAAAAAAACTGACAAATCAAAATAATCTTCAAACAAATACATTTTGGAATGTACTTAAGGGTAAGTCGAATACATATTTTTCTGCTTTTTTTTGAAAGTGGAACGTCAAATAATTGTAGTACCCTAACAAAACTTTCTAGAATTCATTTTGTTTTATCAGAATCGACAAAAAAGTGTAGTTCACCCCATCAACTATTGTTTTGGAACAAGTGACAGTCTCACGCCATCCCTTTTACATATGCATAATAACAACCAGCTAAGTCAAACTATGCAATATGCCTACTTGAACACACATACTTACTGACATACACCAATGACATTCAAATACAACAGTTGTGATAAATTCAAAAATTTGGATTTTCTTGAAGAACTAGAAATAAAAAGATATCTAGCATATCAACAAGTCACGTTTTCTTAAATTCGACTTATTGTTACCAAATGACTTCAAAAGATCATATCTTTATCAAGAAAATTTACCAAAATCAAATTTTAATACATATTAATACATATTGTTTATTAAAATTGGACTTGATCAATATTTCTTGATAAAGATATGATCTTTTGAAGTCATTTGGTAACAATAAGTCGAATTTAAGAAAACATGACTTGGTCACTTTTCGCAGTATACCTTACGATTTACAGTGTGTTCCATAAGATAGTTGCACACCAAACTTATGCTTTTTTTTTTAATGAAACACCCCGTATTTTATTTTAAATTCGAAATATGCATCACCTCCACATCACAACAATGTAACGGTTTATTATGTTATACAGGGTATTTAAAAAGTTATAACCAATATTACCTAAAAAACGTATCAAGTTTAAATCCCTGTATAATTCAAAAGGAGTATAGGAGCATTAATCTAATGCAACCATAGTTTTCTAATAATTTTTAAAAATTATAAAACATATTCGTTTATATAATATTCGTTAAATTAAATACAGGGTAAGTCAAAATGCAATTCAATATTGTGGTAAATCGTAAATTAGCAACAATTATTATTTAATAATTCAGCTGGGCTATATGCCCAGGAAGTAGTTGTTTTTTTGATAGAAAACGGTCAAGCATGGTATAGAAACTGTTAAGCTTCCTTACCCTGGGTGCAGGTGGAAACAATTTTCCACTTTTTCAGTTTTTTTATTAACTGCACCTTATAGAAATTTATTTCTTGTATTGTTTTAATAATTCAGTAATTTTTTCAATTTAAATTAGCAATGAAATTGTAGATATGACCTGGATTTTTGGGGAATTAACAAAAATTCATTACTATCATTTGGGAAGTCATTTTGAACATCTTACTTAAGTAAGATAAGTTAAAATTACTGTTGTGTTTTTTTTTATTTTTCTTTGTGTTATTTTTTTTTAATTTCCGTCGGTTATTTTTATAAATATTATTTGAAATTAATTGTTTTCTTTTCTGTGACGCTATTTCGTTACTGAATTAATAAACAATAATGTCAAACTGTCAGTTTCTGAAAAACCAATCATGGCCAACTCACAATAATTATTGGTAAACGTTAACGTCTACCAAATTAATACTTTGATGAAAAAATAAGAATATCTAGAAAACTGATAAGGTATAGGGAGTACTTCATAAAATTTGAAGAATAATATTAGTACTTTTCGATAGTAGGTAATATAAAATTACCAAGAAAATAATGTACTTGCATTTTGACTTACCCTGTATTTAATTTAACGAATATTATGAAAAAGAATATGTTTTATAATTTTTATCAATTATGAAAAAGCTATGGTTGCAATAAATCAATGCTCCTATACTCCTTTATATACAGGGAGTTAAACTTGATACGATTTTCAGGTAATATTGGTTATTTTAAAATACCCAGTATAACAGAATAAAACTTTACATTGTTGTGACGTGGAAGTAATGCAGATTTCGAATCTAAAATAAAATACAGGGTGTTTCATTTAAAAGAACATAAGTTTGGTGTGCCACCATTTTATGGAACAACCTGTAAGATTTAACTAATTTTAAAATGTGGAGTTTAAAGTTGCCTACAATTTTTGTTACTAACTTTTTTTTGTATTTCTTACTATAACAGATCTACTGAGCTTTCTTACACTAATCAATCACCCTGTAAATATAATTTTAAAAGTTTAATATATTTTTAGGATTCTAACTATATTTTTTTATTTTATGAAATATTCTTTATTAAACACTTCTTACAGGTAACACGTTCTTAAAATATTTTAGTTTAAAATGTATTTAAAAATTTTTGATCTACCAATATTTAATATTCTTAATATTATTAATATTGTTAGATAGTAAAAGCAAGTCGCGCCTATATTGATAATATAGAAAAACTACGTCCTTCCTCACTTTTAACTATATAAGTAGAATACCCAACTAAAATTAGAAACGCTTAAAATTGCCGTAAATCTACTAACAAGTCACAATAAAGCTGAAGAGAAGACATGTGCAGATTCTGTCACCTAGAAGAGGAAACCCCTGAATATTAGGAGGAAAAAATGCACCAGCAAGAAACTTTATGAAATATAAAGTATAAATATAAATGGTATAAATAAATTAGGACTGTTAATATTAATAAAGTTTACTTTAAGTTTTGTATTTTATAAAATAAATATTATTTAGCCATAGCGTCTATAATGTATCCCTTCCACAAAAGCTGTATAAATAAATAAGAAAAACATTACAATATTGATAATTTTTGGCAACGTTATTCACGTTCTACTGTTCTAATTAATATTAACATAAATGAAAAACAATGCTGGGTAATGTACTACTACGGAAAACAATTCTGCATATTATTATTTATAATAAGTTTATTTTCTTTTTATGTTTAAATGAAATTAATCAAATTAATTTTAAAGCGAATACAAGTAAAGAATAATATTCAAGCACGATTTTCAAGCTAGTTAAAAACGACATCGCCGGCATCGTCGTGTAGTCGTCTCCGAGATTTCATCTTATTTTAAAGAGGCTTTACCGTCTGAGTACTTAGTATGATATTGTGTTCCTGTCCTATGCAGAACTCCGGTTATCAGCGTTCTCTTTGTCTCAAAAACCCTCTACGGTAATCGCGACCCATTGTGAAAACTCTTCCTTTCAGATTTGTCAAGATAACTGCGCCGCTATGGCCCCTTGCTTGCAATGTACGCCGCTTTTCCCGCTGTTTACAACGCTACTTATTATTTTTGAAATTAAATTAGTACCATATATTTGTGCGGGAAAACCTTTATTGGTTTTACCAAGAAAAATGTTCCTTTGCTGTTTCTCTTCCTCTTTCCCATATGTCTCTGTCGGTTTAAAAGGTTTCAAATGAAGTTTTTTTATTTTTTATTATTGTAATTCTTAGTTTTAATAATAATATATTTGTATATTTATATTACAAAGTATTTAAAAACGCGTTATTTTAACTTAGGCTATTAGTATTTTAACAGTAACTTTTTTAAACATTACCAAATAACTTTATAATGAGCATATTTGAATTTAAAAAAAATAATAAACATAATACAATAAATTTTGCTTTATTAAAATTATAATACCAAGAGCGGTGTTGGATGGAAACCAAAAATGAACCTTTTCCAAAATTTTACAATAGAGATATGTTTGCAGGAGCTGACACGACTGCAGGAGTAAAATTATAAAAATAATTTCCGATGTATAGGTGGCGCTTAAGTCACTGGAATCAATTGGGATTGAGCTTATTCTGTATTAACTCGAGCCTACTGACTTCATGGAAGTATAGATGAGCTTTATTGAAGAATCAGAGGCATAAGGCGCAGTAGAAAGGACGTTGATACACCACTCACATAAAACCTAACTTAACCTAGAGAAAACGTTGTCCTCTTCTAACCTGAATCGTTAATAAGAGGAACGAAGAACTTATAGCGATTAGTCCTTTAGATAACACACGGTGTTACCGTGTAGATTTTTAAATTTACTAATGTTTGAATACGAATTTCTCGCAAAGTAAATAAAATTTAATGACCTGACCTAAAGTTTTAGTCCCATTGACAGAATACAAAAATTGTTTTTACGCATATTGCTAAGTATCTATATTGCATGGATAAGATTTTAATTATATAATTATATAAAATTGAGATTGAATTTTTTATAAATAAATTTTTGTAATCGATTGAAAATTAGTTTGTATTAATAAATATTTGTACTTACCATAAGCTCTTGTGTCACAGGCAGACTTAATTGATTGTTTCTGTTGGTAATTGAGTAAATGAAAGATAATCGATTAATGACAATAAATTTATTATGACCATAAAAAAATCTAAAACAAAGTTCAACCAAGAAAGATTTCAATTTTTTTTAAAGAATAAACTTAGTTGTTATATATTTAATTTTTATCTTAAACTCCAATCTAATTACACTGTGGATAGTTTTTTTTCTGTTGTAATAAAAAATGTAATTCCTCTATAACAAAATGTATTAATCCATTAAGAAAATGCACTCGCTCTATAAGATAAATTTATTTGCAGGTTGACGGTTCACGTTTCGTAATAATTTGGGTTATGTTCCACAAGATTATTTCCAAATACATTTTTAAAACAGTTCAGTGTTTTTGAGTAATGTTAACTGTTTTTTTTTTAATTATTTTAAACTGGTAGTTATACTTTTAATCCTTTTACAGTTTTAGAAAATTGTTTGAGAATTTCAGTTTTACTTTTCGAATTTCGCTATATATCTAACTCTATAACTGGTTAATTAAAAACTGAATACCTCTAACTATGACTGACTAACACTGAATGATCAAGAGACCGTATTTAATAGTTCTATATGTTTCAGACTTTTCTTATTCTAGAAGTTACTCGAATGTCTTACTAACACATTGCAAAGGTACCTACATAGCTCATGTTTTTGAAATTTCTGATTTTTGCTAGAAAAATTTAAAGAAAATACATCTATCCTCGTTTAATAAATTGCAAAGATATGTACGTATGCAATTAATAAAAGATTCTGTATCTTTTTTATCTACATTATATATAATAAATATTTTTAATAAAATTATACAATAATATTTCAAAACTATACTAAAATTTCCTTTTAAAATTAATTATATTATTTCTGTATGTCAATAAATTAAACTATATAAATATTATTGTCTAAAATAATAGGTGTATATTATACCTATAACAATTTATTTACAGTTTAATACTAATTAATATGTTTATTGTATGTTCTGGTATCTTATTTTGGTTATTTACCATTTTCCCTATCATATCATATAATACAATAGCAAATATCACCGGTTATATAGTGCAATACTTAAATCATACTTTACCATTATTATTATAGTAGAAGTAAGTTTGTTAATAAAATTGATTTTTTTTCTCATCTATAATTAAATGGTTTTTAGTAATTAATACTAGAATAAGTACCTACTTTCATGTTAACCGATACCATGTAGTGCTTTATGTTTACATTTAAATGTCAATTTAAATAGTAGACATTACAAATTGTTGTCATCATTTTGAAAATTAAGATTGTTGTAGATAATGTTTGTAGTATATTATAAATCGCGTTATAATTATTTAAACTTGTAAGCAATCAATCCAATTAATCTCAGGCTGGAATTTTAGTGGAGATAGGTGATGACAATATTGTTGAAGACGCTCGCTTTTATACATCACTATTTCATTATTAATTGGATAAACTAAAGCATCCTGGAATAATTAATTTATACTTCGGTGCGAGAAATCGACATTCCACTGAATATCGGGTATAACACGGATGAGAGATTTTAAGAAAGTAGCATCGATAATCAGTCGCTATCTACTTCAAGTACAAAAGAAAAAACACTACAATGATTAAAGAATGTTCTAGGCAGACTAAAATATTAAAAAAAAAACAAAAGAAAGCATTTAATATAATATGGGAAAATGATTTATGAAAACGGAATACATAGTCAAGAAGAGAAAAGTACAAGCATTACTAACAGAGATCAAAAATAATATTAAATCCTTTAAAATTTTCTAAATTTACATACAGGGTGTACCAACCTTATGACAAAGTTCGGTATGTGGATTGTTTTAGAAGATATCAAAAAATGTTATTAACAAAAATAGTAGATGTCTTTAGAGTCCATATTTTGAAATTACCTTAAACTATACAGAGTATTGTATAACTTCGTTATAAATCAAACATGATTTTTTAAATGGGAACCCCTGTATATTTTGATATAAGGTTTTGATACGTTATACAGTCCTTCAGAAGTTATGGACACGTTTGTGTGAAAATCGTAGGTAAATCAACGCTCTGTATCTTATTGTACGTTAAAGAAAAAAAAAAGTAAATTTATTGTACTAACTCTTACTTTTTGGAAGTCCATCTTAACCTAACAAAGGTTCGTAATATGATACAATATCACTGTATTCTATTAAATATTAATTATTTTCCCTTTTGTATACAGGGTGGACCATAACTCGAACCTTTCTTCTTCTTTCAAATGGAAAATTTATATCATAAATAGAATCTTCGATTATGTAACTTTAATTTTTGTTAAGCATTCCCTATACTCAAAGTTTATAAGTTATTTCGTAATATTTATTGTAAACCATAATTATTAACCTATATTATGTGAAAGGAATATAGGTTTAATGTAACAAACAATCCTTAAAAATAATAAGTTTTAATAAACAATTTATTCTTAATAAAACAAATCTCCAAAAGTATAATTCTAACCATAATATTAAACTAAATGTTCAAAGTGTTCACCGTTAACATCAATGCAGTGCTGCAGTCTAAGTTCAAATAATTGACTAACATTTTTTAGCATTTCAACGTTAACAGATTGAAATAGCGCTGTGACTCTCTCTTTTATGTCGTGTCTAATGGAAATCCAAATTAGTTAAATCGGGAGACCAGGCTGGCCATTTGGTCATTTGGGCCCCCTCTTCCAATCTATCTGTTATGAAATTCGGTATTGAGATAATGTTAACGGTGAGCACTTTGATCATTTATTTATTTATTTATTTATTTAATTAAGTAATCAACAGAACATAGTTCCAATAAAAGATTACAATAATTACCCTATAACAATAACCATTAAATTTTATAGATAGTAAGTGTAAAAATAAAGTATATCACAAAAAATATAGTTTTGGTGTTATTTTAATATTCCGTTAGTGCTAAGTTTTTTTCCACAATTCTTTTAAAAGTTTTAAGGCCGTAGGATGTAAAAAAGTCAATATTTTTCAGTGAATTTGCGAGGAAAGACATAGTATTACAGAAGGGAGAATTTAAACCTAGGTTTGTTCTAGGTCTAGGACAGACAAATATTTTAGTTTTTCTTATATGGAAATAGGGACTGCAATTTAATTTTACATTGGATAAGAGGTATCCAATGTAAAATTAAATTGTTATGCAAAATTTTATAGTAAAAAACGACAAAGGCGATATTTCTTCTTAATTCTAGAGACTGAAAGTTAAATTCGTTCAATGATGTTTTATAATTGAGATTGCAGATGTATTTTTCGTGTTTTTTGAAGTGTAAATATCTAAGAAATTTTTTTTTAATTTTTTCTATGGAATTTTTGTAAATAAAATAAAACGGAGACCATATAACAGTAATTAAAAAGGCCCAACAAATGTGGATTAAAGAGGAAAGTAGAAAGTGGTTCAAAATAAGAGATTCTCTAGACATTTACATTAAAACTGTTCATTCAAAATTAACTTATTCAATGCATTCTGTAGAATTTGACTGCCTAGATGATAAAATTAGAGAACAGGTCAGTATTTTGAAACATGAAAAATATTAAAAACAGATAAGTAAATTAGAAAAATTAATGAATATCCAACACAAAACACATTATACACAACATAATGACACAGTAAATACTCACGTACCATTGCATTTTGCTCCTCGGTATGTAAGTCTATCAAACACCATTTTTTTTCAAATAATAAAAATAAATTTTTAGATAAGGGTTTAAAATATTGCATACCTCCCAAATTTACAAATAGTATAAAAGAAATTTTAGCCACAGATTCTGAAATAGCTTTAAGAACTAATACAAATAATTTCATTTATGAAAAAATGCAAATAGCAAATCTTATTAGAGACATAAAACCGGATAAATTCAAAAGTCAAAATCAAATTATTAAAAATGACATTTTAGCTTTGAAATCAATTAAAAATAAAGTAGATCAAAATAACCTAATCATTACAAAATCAGATAAAGGCTTAGACAAGGAAAGAGAGAGGACTGCGCATTGGAATCAATTTATGTAACCCATTTACTACCAAACTAATCGCGGACAATATTGACATAGGCGTATCATACGATTTTTCTTATACGATTATTAAATAATCATTTTCATTATTTCGTATTACAAATCTAATTTAAAAAAGTCTTTAAATATGTACTGCTCCAAAAAAAAACAACAATCATTATAAAACATATTTATTTAATAAATATTACAATTTTAATCCATTTTATTTATTTTAAAGATATGTTTTTGTTCCACGCCACTGCAAAACTATTACATCTATGAGAAAATAATAACAATTAATTGAAAAATAATCTTTAAAACTGAATGAAAACAATTTTCAAAATGTATGTACAATTAATTTAAGTTATGTTACATAACATATGTGATTTAGTTAAACATCTGTTACCTGAAAGCTGTAATATTAATAAAAATAAATTTCAAGGAAATAGTTTTAAAATACTTTTTACCTATGAAATGAAATTCCTTGCTCTTTTTTAGCACTCTGACTGTTGCACTTATAAACTGCACAATTAACCATTTTAAAATGTCTATTCAGGTAATTAAAAAAGGTGAAAATTAATAAAAGAACTAAAAAAATACAATTCGACGTTCCAAATTTGTTTACCACCAAACGTTTGAAAATTGGCTTCACTCACACGTATAAGGTTTTCATTGCCATGCGCTGTCCTCTCTCTTTCCTAGTCTAAGGATAAAGGTAACTCAACAGTAATTTTAAAAAAAGAAGATTATAAATATAAAGTGAATGATTTCATAATGTCAAGTAATGTCAAAATTCTAAAAAACGATCCAACTCAAAAATTTTCCAACCAAATAAAAGAACATGTAAATAATTCAAATTATATATTTAATGACTATAAAAAATACCTAATTAATAAAAATCCCCAATGTCCAGAATTATATGGAACTATTAAATTACATAAAGAGTCAAAACCGATTAGACCTGTAATTTAGTATGTTAACACTCCTAATACTAAGGTAGCTAAAAAATTAAATACTATTCTAAATAATTATGGTTACACATCTAAATATTCTGTACAAAATTCGTTACATTTGATAAATAAATTAAATAAATGTAATTTACAAAATAATACTAAATTAGTATCGTTTGATGTAACTAATATGTGCTCTAGAATACCTCCTAAAGAATGTATAGTTCTAGTTAAAAAGCTATTGGATGAAAGAAATATCCATCCAGGTATAATATCAGATATAATTGACCTATTTAATGTATGCATTAGCCAAAATTATTTTACTTTTGATAAGAAAGTATATATTCAAAATGAAGGTCTTCCAATGGGAAGTCCCATTTCTCCAATTTTAGCAAATATTTTTATGGATAATTTAGAAAGCAAAATCTTTGATTCTAGTTATAAAAACAATACTGTATTATGGTATAGATATGTTGATGATGTGTTAGCAGGTTTTGTAGGTAGCGAACGACAATTAGATATATTTTTTAATTATATTAATACCTTACATCCTAAAATTAATTTCACCTTTGAAGTTGAAGAAAATAATTCAATTAATTTTCTAGATTTGAGAATTGAAAAAGTTAATAATTCATTAAACTATTCAATATACAGAAAACCAACACAAACAGATGTAACCATACCATATCATTCAAATCATCCTATATCACATAAATTAGCAGCATTCTATGATACATAGAGCCTTTTCAATTCCAATGAACAAAAATAATTTTAATAAAGAGATTGAGATTATAAAACAAATAGCAATATCTAATGGCTATCCAATACATTTGATAAATAAATTAATTAATAAGAAAGAACAGAAAGTGTCACTACAACTAATATTCCCTCAACAACCTAAAGAAATTAAAAGTTATAAAAGTATTACATATTGTGGAAATATTTCTTATACAATTTCAAAAATAATATCTTCGGCAAAATCTGCAATAATCTCATTCAAATCACACAATAATGTTGTAACAAAATTGTTAAATGTAAAAACAAATACCTAAATTAAAAAAAATCTGGTGTTTACAAAATTAATTGTCCAAAATGTAATGCTGTATATATAGGTCTAACACAAATAAATTTTGAAATAAGATTCAATGAACATTTAAGAGCATATAGATTACAACAACCAAATAAGTCAAACTATGCAAAACACGTTCTTGAACATCCACAGTCACTCATACACACCAATGACATTCAAATATTACACACCTGTGATAAAAAACAAAATTTAGATTTCCTCGAAGAACTTGAAATCCAAAGACATCTAGCAGATCAACAATATAAAGTAGTTAATGAACAAATAAATCTTGGAAGTTCACCACTATTAAACTGTTTACTTTGATTGAGTCTTCATTTTATACATAGATAAGACGTAATTATAACACAAATATATTAAGTTATTGTAAAGATCAGCAGGATATAGTTTTTTTTCTGGTTTTTCTATATCATTGCACAGTTATACTGATCTTAGAGGGAAATACATTCAGGATAATCCCTTAGGGCTAATAACATCTAGGCTTTAATATTGTTATGTCTTATTACTTCCTTACTTGGTCTAGCCTTAACTACTTATCAACATCAAGTACCTAGTTACAAACAAACAAAATGTAACTTCAATATGTCAATCTGACGATGCTATTTCTATAGCGAAACGGCTGTCATTGCATTTAAAGAATAAATAGTGAAAGTTAATTTAACCTTTTAGTTGTTTATTGTTCTGAATAAGATGAACTTTCACATAGTAAGGGTTAGTACCATAAATTTCATATAACAGCAGCATATTCCAGCGAACTTCGCACAAACAAATTATATAGTGTTATTATAGTATTTATATTCGTAAATCTAAAAGAATTTCTAATTATAAAGCCTAGTATTTTGTATGATTTATTTATAATCGTATTGATATGCTTTTCAAAGGTAAGTTTGGCGTCAATATATACTCCCAGATCTTTACTCTCATTTTGCTTATATAGTATTTGGTTGTTAATTGTATATTATGAATTGATTTTATTTATTTTTCTAGTTATTGACATACTGAAGCATTTGTTAACATTAAAATCCAAACAATTCTTCAAAGACCATTCGTAGACTCTGTGTATATCGTTTTGAAGTAATTCGACGTCAGTTTCAGTTTTGATTTCTTTATATAATTTAAAGTCGTCAGCAAACAAAGCACACTCAGAATCTCTAATAACCTCTGGCAAATCATCTATTAAGAGTATAAAGAAAAGTGGCCCAAGATTAGATCCTTGGGGTACACCTGATTTTGTGGGAAACTCGTTTGATTTTAGCCCTTTAAACACTACATATTGCGTTCTTTGATAAAGATAAGATGCACATAGTTTCAACAGTCTGTCCGATAGTCCACAGGTGTATATTTTACTTAATAAAACATCATGATCAACCTTGTCAAAGGCTTTACTAAAATCCGTAAAAATAACATCAAGTTGATTGTTATTTACAAATTGCTTCATTAGCTTTTTGAGTAAAACACATTAAGTTAGTTACTGTAGATCTCTTAGGCAAAAACCATGTTGGTTTTCACTAAGGTAGGGATGAACATGATTTAAAATTTTTTCGTATAAAATGGTTTCAAAAATTTTGCTAGCAGTGCAAATTAAAGAAATTGGCCGGTAATTTTGAATATCTTCTTTTTTATCACCTTTGGGTATTGGACACACTTTTGATCGCTTCCATATTTGAGGATAGGTACTAGTTTTTAAAATTAAATTAAATATTATTTTAAGGGGCTTGGATAAAAACTCAATATGTCCTTTAAATACATAAGGTGGAATCATGTCGGGACCTGACGATTTTTTAGGTTTTAATTTTTTTGTCGCTTTTAATATGTCTTCTTCATTAATATAAGGAATATCCAAGCATAAATTAGTCTTCGTGTTTAAATTAAATTTCAAGTTGTAGTTGGCTTGTTTTGTTGAGTAAACATTTAAAAAATTGTGCGCAAAAGCTTCTGTAATTTTTTCGCTGGTCTCGACATTTCTCCCCTGATATAGAGTTTAGTTTAATATTATGGTTGGAATTATACTTTTGGGGGCTTGTTTTAATAAGAATGAGTTGTTTATTACAATTTATTATTTTTAAGGATTGTTTGTTACATTCAACGTTTATTTCTTTCACATAACAGGTTAATATTAATTTACAATAAATATTACAAAATAACTGATTTCATAAACTTTGGGTATAGGGAATGCTTAACAAAAATTAAATTTACATAATCGGGTATTCTATTTATGATATAAAATACAGGGTGTTCTATTTGAAAGAAGAGAGAAAATGAAAGGTTTTAGTTATCGTCCATCCTGTATACAAAAGGAAAAATAATTAAAATTTAATAGAATAAGGTGATATTTTATCATATTATGAAACTCTTTTAGGCAAAATACGTTTTTCTTCTTCCACGTACAATAAGATACAGAGCGTTGATTTACCTACGATTTTCACACAAACGTGTCCATAACTTCTGAAGGACTCTGTATAATGGATCAAAACCTTATATCAAAATGTTCAAAAAAAGGTGAGCAGTCCATATTCGATATAATATACAGGGGTTCCCATTTAACAAATCATATTTTTGGAGTAATACGGAGTAATACAACACTCTGTATAGTTTAAGGTAATTTCAAAATATGGACCCTAAAGACATCCACTATTTTTGTTAATAACATTTTTTGCTATCTTCTAAAACAACCCATATACCGAAGTTTGTTATAAGGTTGGTACACCCTGTATAGTGAAAGACACTTAAAATAAGTTTTTGTAAAGAATTTTGTAAAAAATCGCTAGTAATCTAACAGTTTATATTCACTTGATAACACCGGTAATATTGGTAATGAGAGGCGTATTATCACAAGGACAAACTTGTTAACAAAAAAGACAAAGCAAAAGAAATTACTGGAATCCATTAGACACTAAAGATTTTTTTCCTTACTCTTATGAATGAAAATGTATGTTGATTACACATCATAAACTTTGGAGGTAAATATTTAAACCCATAGTATTTCTTACACCACGCCTAAGTGACGAGCTGGATATTTTGGAATTCATAGAACTTGAAACTGAAGCATATACTTACTTTACTTGTATGGTGGGCAAAAATTTAACAATCGGCGGCATATTCTGTTGCAGAAAGTGTCACCGATGGTATGTTTAGGTATAATAGGTGCAAGGTGCCCCAAAGCAGTTCTAGAGGCGATGCTGGGTGTATCTCTGCTCTGTAATATTGCATTATGATAGTGGCTGAAGCCTGGTACTTTGGTTGTTCCCCTGGCTTTATTAAATCAAGACTAAGTCAGTGAACTTTGACTTTTATTCGTCAGTTGAAGTAGTTATAGAAAACCAAACCAGATCTGGAGATGGGCTCACTCGTAGTTATACAAATAGGTCCAATATAACTGAAAGAGCACTGGAAGTGATGGAACCGAATTGCTTTGGTAAAGCTCTAGCTATCTTTAAGGTGGAGATCCAAGCTAAAGGTGTCAGAATCCGTAAAGAACAAACATCTTTACTCTGATAGACAGCCAGGCAACTTTAGAGGTACTGAGCTCTTTTACTTGCGAGTCTAGAAATGTAACGGATCTTTTAAGAATTCGACAAAAAAAACAAGTTACTTTGACGGCAGTTCTAGGTCAAAAATTGTAGGTATATAAGAAATAAGGAAGCTGACATACTTGCAGTGCCAGAATAAAGGTTTCTTGATCACCTGAAAGACAAAGTTATTTTTCGAATTTACAAAAGGACATGAAATGGATTGTGAGTGTTCAGTGTGTCTTTCCACTGGCCAGATACACAGTGAGGTATATTTCTCCTCTAGATTCCTTATCGAACCAAAAAAAAATTTAAGGAGAGAATAATATTTCACATGAATTAAAACATTTTTTTGGGTAGAAATGGTACATTTTATATATTCAGATGGACTCGTGACTCGTGTCGAATGTAAACTGCTATTTTTAAAAATCAAAAAAACTCCATGTTAATGCTTTCCACAAACTCAGCATAAATTTTCAAAACAAAAAAGTTTAATACTGTAATTAGTAGAAAGTTCAAGTTAATGTTGAAAATTTGCGCACTTTTAATACCCCAGAAATTTTTCAGGAAACGTGGCAGAAGGAAAACTGAAAGCTTAATCCCGGCCTCTTTGTTCTTTCGCGACATTACACAGCATTTTAAGCTAAAAAGGCAGAAAATGGTTTTTGTAAAAAAATAAAATAAGTGCAACCAATTTGAAAATGTTATAAAACGATAAGTAGCCAACTTATACATTTTATTTTTATCGTCGCTATAATTGCCATTAACACCTCTACATTTTCGTATATAATTAATATTATGCGTTATGGCTGTAGTAGTTTTGGGAGGAAATTTAAAATGACTACCACATTTTACGTAAAATAACATAATTTAAAAATAACATTCCTAGATGGTAAAATTCTATTATTTTAAGTTATTTTTTTAATGTTTTTTTCATTAGATTGGACATTGTGTTATCTACGTGCTTTTATGTTAATGTTTTACAAACAACGTCGTTGAATTTTCGTGCGACCTGCTTTTAAGCAGCTTTTGATCCAGAAATAACCTGATATTTATCTAAAACTATGAAAAATCAAAGAAAAGTAGTGACTGACGTAGGAACAAATAAAAATAATACTGGTATCTACTGCTAGAAAAGTAAATAAAAAAAAATTCTAAAGAGTTTTGAAAAAAATGTTCTGTCAGTTCTCTATAGTTGCTTTTGTCATATTTGACGATATTGTAATATAGGCAATAAAATTTGGTTCGTAGCATAAAATTTAGTTTAAAATTGTTTTTAATCCTTTATCAATATCGGTCACAAAAGTGTAGTGCAACTACTCATGCCCTATCGATTACCGTAAACAGTGAAACGCTAATGTTGTAATGGATTGCAATTAAAGGAGACATTTAAAATTTTAAAATTTTACTCCACTTTCACTGTTTTATTTTCAATTTTATTTTAAATTTTTAATATATGAATTATTAAAATTCCAATAGATCTTTACTGTCTCGTGTCAGTTAATTTCAACTGACACCATCTTTATCTGACTTCCCTCTATCAAAAGACTCCCTTATATAGTCTATAGTTTATCTTGAGATTATTGCGAAGGTACTAGAACATAATTTTTCATGAACAGTAGATATTTCTCTATCATTATAAATACGTACACATAATTAATTTTTCTAGTAAACTCCAGAAAGTTCCAATATAAATATAATAATAAATAATTTTAACAAACTATACAATAAAATTACAAATTAATAAACTTATAAACTAAAATTAACTCTATAAATTAAGTTTATCATTTATGCATATAAATGTTATTTTTGTTATACGATTTATTCATAATACTATGTGTACGTGTTTGTCCAATCTATTTTCAAATATAATATTATTGTCTATTATAAAATGTATTTATTATCATTTGCCTTCATAACAGATGTAATGCTAAGGTTCAATCATTATAAAATATTCATTTATTACAATTGATTGTTTGATTATTAGTTAGTTAAAAATACAATCTTAAAAATCTTATCTACTATATTCTCTATCACATGATATAATACAATAGAATATTACCGGTTATATAGTATCATTACTTAGATCATATTTTAATATTCATTATAGTAGAAGTAAGTCTGACATTAAAATTCAACTATGTTTATCATTTATTATTTAATTACTTTAAATAACTAAACAAATATTAGGGTCGTATCAACCTATATCCCTTACTAACAATATACATTCTTTATATGGTAGAACTTTTGATGTATACTATATTATAAAACAATTTCTGTTAAAATAACTTTATAGATACATCTAATCTTATTACTATAAGTTATCATCATTAGGCTGTACACTTTCGTGGAAGTTTTAACTTAAAAATTCTTTATGTTGAGGTATCAGCCCGTTTCAAATTAGCATTTACAATTTGTAATATATATAAAAATAAATATAATGATTCCTTTAGGGCAAATAATTATAAATTTATAACTTATCAACCTATGGGAATTTTTGTTCTAATTACCGAATATGCTAATAAATAAATAAATAAATGATCCGGCAAAGAGTAAAATTTGATTAAAAAACTTTATAAATTTCATAGACATTTGGTAAGTTTGCAGCATGAGAATATACGATAATATTTAAGAATGTACATTTTAGTGTAACCAGAAACGAGGATATATAGAAATTATCAATTAGTGCACTGTTCAGTTCAATTCATTTCAAGTCCCAGCGCTTAAGTTGTCCCAAATAGGAAACACTAGTTCATAGAAAGTGTTCTGTAGAAGTAAAACTTAGTTTTGAGGCTTAATATTCGGAATATTACTTTAAGTACAATCCAAACTAAGTAGGTAACTAATAAAAAGAAAGTTTTTAGGAAGAACCGTAACTAAGTAATAGTATTTATAAAACTAATAGGTATGTAAAGTTATTTTACTACCCCAAGAATTTATTTTGGATTTTAAACACATTTTAAGAATATTTATATAAGAAGTTAAATACTTTGGTTTTGTTTCCTGCAGCTTAAAATTATTATTCTTTTAAATGTTTCCCAAAAAAAGAGCACAATGGAATATCAAAATTCACCAACAATATGCCGTTTAAAGTTTGTTATATAGTTTCTGTCACAAAAGCCACAAGTTCACAGTAGGAAGTTTTATAATTTCGAAGTAAAGTTTTGTTCAATTTAAACCAATGCGCAAAGGATCACTGTCAATATATATATATATATAGATTTATAATTATAATTTAACATGTATAATACAATGAACAAGTAAAGTTTTAGAACTCACCAAAATTTAGCAGCATTCAGGAAAGACTGTTCTTTGTTAGAATTCAGACTAATTATATCAGATAACAATCGATTTAACTATATTTAGCATGTTTAATTTTAAGGTTATTTTTGTCAAACTATAGGAATACTAAAAAGTATTAATTTTTTTTTATTAAATTTAGCATTCATACAAGTAATGTAAGTTAAATTAGATTAGATTAGAAAACAGTGAATTTGCACCACTAGTAACTGTAACGTTTACAGAGATGATAGATCTATATCACAGAAAGGTTCTAGTCCTATGAACTCTGCCTTTGCACCCATAATAAAGTTATGCTATTTTTCTTACCTCTTTAAGTTTTCTCAGACTCACCTATTCCAGTGAACAATTATTGAGCAACATCCATTTTATCTGCCATTCGTAGCTCAATGAGTGTTTTGTTTACTCACTGAAGCATGATGAAAACCTTGTCTCTGTCCTAAATTTTCACAAGCTCATCTTCCTTTAATGACGTCTGCCAATAAACATTCTTGTTGTCTTCAGGCCTCTTTTAATGCGCTTTATAGCGAAACAGTCTTTTGCTATTATAGCACTTTTAAGATACTAATATAAGTTCCTCAAATCCATTTTTTCTACTCTATTACATGTTTTAGACATGTAAATATCCTAACCTCTACAGCAGAAAAGTTCTCGTCCTGGAAATTTTAACCATTTGAGGAATTATAAAAAGTTTGTTTTTTTACAGTAAGTACTTTAATATTCATAATATATTAACTGCAACGTTAAAATCTCAACACACTTTTACAATGTTTTAATAATTTGATGGTTAAAATTGACTTGATTGTTACCAAATAAATTACATTATACTGCGTCCTCACCGGGTCGACATTGTCTATCGACGTTGTACGTGACAATCGACTATGTTGATCGATAAAATTTATTAATTGATCGGTGTGGACAGATGCAGTTTTTGTCGCTTGTTGATCTAAAATGTCGTTAGAGTCGACTGTGAGGATGCTGCTTTAAAGTTGGTTAAAATACTTATTATAACATATTATGGACATATTCTTAAATTATTTAAAATATTATAATAACTTTTATAGGGTTAAAGGGTCTTTTTTTATATAGAAACTTTTAGCAGAGTAATAAATAAATGTGTAAGAATTTAATAATAAGTAAGCTATTTGTTTTTTTAATATTATCCTGCCAAAAATTACATAATTTTTAGATAGAACTCGTATTTGTTTATAACATTTTAAGTTTATTCATATAAATTAATATTTAAATAAGAATTCAAATTACCAATTATAAGAATATTTATTTATTTTCTGAATATTATTTTTAAGAGAAGAAAAATATACGGAAGAAAATCAACGAACAAGAATAGGAACATTTTCATAAAAACTACGTTATACCACCACTAACAGTCAACCTGCCATATAGAAATCTGATATTTCCTATGAAGTGGAAAATACCGTTCTGGTAAAACACCAAAAAGTCAAACTGCAACATCTGTTAACTGCCAGTTACAAAGGATGCTCCTAACCACAAGGAAATCAGAACTCCGTTACGCCAACGTAACAAAAACAGATAAAAAAAGAAGTAATGAGAAATATTTGAGTTAAAAATCTTCCTGAAACAAGCAAAAAAATTAAAAATTTCTTCCTAAGCTTTAACAAACGATAAAATAATAATAAAACGGACAAGAAAAGAGGAACCACTTGCAAACGATCCCTCTCATCCATAAAAAGAAGAAAGAGATCTAGTTTTAGAAAAGTGGATCCACTCTTTAAGGTCATCACACACATTCAGGAAGTCAAGAAAACGAATGTTGGATGAGGTACACAGTATTATTCTGAAACAAAAAAAGGACACCTAGTTGAAGGGCAGCAAAAGCACCAGGACTAAGAGTTCGAGAAGAGTCATAGAAATCACCAGTGAAAACTAGACATTTTACTTTTTTGTAAAATTTTAAATACCAATTCAATTAGTTTAGAGAGTCTACATGTACAATTGAAAGTCTAAAATGAATTAATAAGAGTAACAAATATATATTTAATTATTTTTAATTTCTTATTGTCAACAATAAGAAAAAGTAAAACAACTTAAAATTCAATATTCTCTTGATATAAACGTTGACTTGTCAAATAACTTTCCTTAATCGTAATCAATACCCTAACACGCCCAGAGGAAATACCGCACCTAGTTTCTTATGTTTTAGTGAATAGTGCTGTTTTCAAGTAATTCAAAGTAAGCTGCAGTATTTCCAGACAACAATCAACTGTTCCGAACTTCATTATAGCTACCACCCTTAGAGACAAACAACAGCGAACCATTCCTTTGTGACGTTGATTACAGGACTTCTGACGACGAAGTACTGCAGTATAATTTTATTTTAACTGATACTGACCATTTGACTTGTTATCGAATCCCGTTGTTATAATATGTCAATGGAGTTTAAGCAAGGTATGGTATATTTAATTAGTTACGTGCATATAGCTAAAGTATATGCGACGGTAAATGGTAGGGTTCAATAGAGATATTGAAAATTGAAATAGTATAGTCGCTTATTAGATATTCTGATAAGGATAAACGCCAACAGTTGATTAAGAGTAATGTAAATATTTTCTTATAGCTCTTCGTTGTTAAATTGTGGGGCTTTAATGTGTGTTTAATGTAATTTTCTTCAATAAAGATAAACCTGATAAACTTAAATTTGATTTTTAAAGTATTTTAAAAATTATTTTATGCATAATTCCTTCATGAGTTCTATTTATATTTCAGAAACAGCAAATTATAACAAACATTATTAAATGAAAACTTTTTCTCTTTTACTTCAGAAATTGTTCTCACAGAATGTCTCTACAACACTTATGTTATTGCATGCCACAATTTTTTGATGGGAGATAAATCGGCACTACCAGAAAACAATTTAAAAGTATGAAGTTGTAGTATTTCATCCATTTTATTGGTTTTTGTTAAAATGTGGAATTTTGCTTTTGCGCCACCCTTTTCTGCTGGGATGGGAAACTTATGTTTAAATGGGTCCTATCACCAAGATATGCCTTTAACAGGCCCTACAAGATAATCATTGACAACGCTCAAAATGCATTGACGACAGGTACTATATGTATCTTCACCGATGGATCAAAGACAAAAGAAGGTTCAGGATGTTGAATTTACTCCAGATTCCTAAACCTAAATATAAAATGGGCAATGGGTTGTAATGAAAGTATAGCTCGGACAGAGCTAACTGCCATCTCCATAGCCACAAAAGAGATTACCATAAGAGAAATTACTGGCAAATCATCCGTATCTTTACGGAAAGCAGACAAGTACTATTAGCCGTAAATAGGCCACGGATCACATCAGGTCTAGTATTAGAATGTCACATGGCCCTTACAAAGGCTTTTGGGACCCGGTAGTCTTCTCAGCTTGCCGGCATCAGCGGTAGTTGACCTAGTAAAGGAACGCTCCCTTGACAAATTCAGGGGAAGATGGGACAAAGAAAAAGGTTGAATACTATCCAAGGAACTTCTGAAATATCCGAATAGCAAAGGACCTGCGGTTGGTCACAGGTATACTTACTGACCATTGTCATCTACGAAAACATCTAAACAGGTTGGGTTTATCGGACAGCCCACTATGTAGAGGATGTGAACAAGAGGATGAGACAGTTGAGCACGTTCTTTCTGACTGTCCGGCACTCTCTCTAACAAGACCTTCTGTATTCGGCGAGCTGGCTAACACATGCCAATTTGAGGGAGCTGCCTACAGGCGACGTTATCACCTACTTTAAACAGGTTAGGCTCAATCTCAGAAGGACGCACAATGAGCTAAATGTGGCCTAAGTGCTGTGGGGCGACCCACCCTTCCAGAATTACATATACAGATACAGAATCCAATCCAGAACCCATACTGTGTTGGATTCACCTCCAAAAGGATGCCTAACAATCAAACCTCGCCGTCATCCACGCCTTGGAATACAGCTGTTTCGCTAGAATTAGCGTCATTAGATTGACATATTAAAGTTACAAACAAACAAAATGTTTTTTAATAAAACGTGGAAGTTAAGTTTAAATGAATAGTTGTTTATTATACTTAATATTTTTGTTAAATAGTATCCGTTTGCCATCTGCCAAGTTTTTCATGTACCCTTGAATTATATTTCTGTTAAATAATGTCCTTTCTCCGTCTGCCAACTTTTTGATATACCTTCGTATTACATTTATGTTAAATAAAGTCCTTTTGCCATCTATCAACGTTTTGATGTAACTTCTTTTGATATATTTGTTAAATAGTATACCCTTGTATTACTTTTTTTTTTAACTAATGTCATCGTGACAAAAAAAATTGATCATTTTTGACAATTTACTGTGACAGATTTTACGTCAATAGGTGACATTTACAAGCAACTGAACGGTAACTAATCCAACTCGACGGTAAGTAATTCACTTACCGTCGAGTTAAAAAATCTCTTAATTTTAATTTATTTTTTGAAAGAATAAAGAAAACTAACGAATTATTTAATAATATTGACACTTATAGTACAATTTGTTAAATTATTTAATAAAATCCCACTTGTTTGGGCTGTGGATTCACTTCTAACAGAAACTCCTACAGAATCGCATACATTAGTAGTATTACTAGTATTGCACAATATTTTTTCGGAAAAATCTATTTTATTTTGAAGAGAATCTATAGCTTTCTGCCACTGTTGATGAACCGACAACAATTGTCTTCGATCGGTATAAAACCCTTACCGTTCTCCATACTTATTATACTATAAAAGAACTTGACATTATAAACTCTGATTAAGAATTTATTTTACTACAATTATAATATATTTGATTGCCATCTTGAAACTTTATTGCGGATCTGCGGATAGGATAAAAAATTATCGGGATGGAAAAAAGGGGTTGTAAGAGTTGTGAAGTTATGACCAAATAATAAAAAATATGCAAAATAGTAAATTATTTACCGAAACTTTTTACACTACCACTACACCAAACACACAATTTTAACTGCCTGACGCGCGTTTCGACTTAGTTTACTGAGTTTACCTTCGGTCTCTGAAGAAGATAACTTGGTTATAGAAACGCACATCAGGCTGTTAAAAGTGTATGTTGGTGTAATGGTAGTGTAAACTGTTTCGGTATCAGTTTCGCCAACGGTTTCAGATTCAACATTTTAATAAATTATTTTATTGTGTGTATTTTTTAAATCATAAAAAAAAATAAAAACAAAAAATTAAATAAAAATTAGTGGTGGACCACCCTTAATATTTAAGGGGATCAAAAATAGGTGTTGTCCGATTCTCCGCTATAGCCGATATGCATAAGATTCAAGAAAATCGGCCGTTTCGGAGGAATTGAATCACGCACACCGTGACACGAGAATGTTATATATTAGAGGTATATTATCTTATATTACATAAAAAATTTAGATTCAAATAATTGGGTCCACTGGAATGGAAAGGGGCTCGTATTATTTCTAAGTAACATATTTATTTGGATATATATATTTCCCTTGTAGTTTCAGTAAAATGTTATTCTTAAAAAGATGCTTGACATCCAAAAGATTTAATGGTTAAGTTAAATCACTTTTTTCTGACATATTAAAATCAATTACAATGTATGTTGGGGATAATCTTAGGTAAAGTCCTATTTGCGCTCAGTTTCAACAAGCGATATTTTAGGTATACCAAGGAAAATATAGGCAATTGTTTCAGCAATATCCTTAGTTATAAATGGGACACATTTTGCTAGCAAGTCGTTGTTTAAAAATTTTAACCTTCATAATAATTTTTATAGTTGATTTTCTAGAAACTATTTAAGTATCAAAACAATAAAAAACCATCCACTTTCCCGTTAAATAATCTTGTTCTAGTACTGGTATTAATTAAACTAAGACAAATTTAATCTCGACAATTTTCCAATCTCTTCGGAAAAGTACTCATTAAACAAAAGCCACTGACCAGGGGCGGATGGGCAATATTGAATCGGCCCGGGACGGTTTTTTTTCTGCGGCCCCATTTTTGCTGAAATTCTGCAAAATTGTATTAATGGTTGTGTTACATATTTTTGTAAGTAGAAGGATTAAAGAAACATAATTTTGCGTACTTTGTATTCATATATTTCTAAAATAAACAAAACACAAAAACAAACAAAATAAATTATAAAGTAAAAAACAAAACTAAAAATTTGCTCCAAACTATTTTATACATAAATATAATATGTATGTACAAATTGTACTAATAGTTATACAAACTAAAACAAACATTAATTGTATAATAGAAAAAAAATCAAAGTATTTTATATTCTTGCTTATAGTAGATGTTTAATACAGTTAATAAATTAGAGACCTGGAAATAAGTGGACTAGTTGCAGCCAATTTATTTATCACTTCTTCATTATCTACTTTTAATAACAAACGTTTTTCTGTATTCATTAGCATAAAAGATTCAAGCCTTTCGTCGCTCATCGTATTTCGTAGGCGATTTTTTTTTTAAATTAACGTGCTCGGAAACAATGGCCACTCGCACGGGGACAATTTAGGCTACAATATAAGTAAGTTCAAATATAAAATACAGATAACAATCAAGAAATAATATCTATAAGGTGCAGTCAATATAAAACTGAAAAAGTGGAAAAATCGTTTCCACCTGCACCCAGGGTAAAGAAACTAAATAGTTCCTATACCAAAGCTTGACCGTTTTCCATGAAAAAACAACTACTTCCTGGGCTATATGCCCCAACGGACATTGAATTACATTTCAAAGAAAACGTGAAGTAGTTGTTTTTTCATGGAAAACGGTCAAGCTTTGGCATAGGAACTATTTAGTTTCTTTACCCTGGGTGCAGGTGGAAACGATTTTTCCACTTTTTCAGTTTTATATTGACTGCACCTTATAGATATTATTTCTTGATTGTTATCTGTCGATTACAGTTACCTTTGATCTGTTGGTTTGCAAATGAACGGTAGGATGGCGCTTTTGCGACTTTATCATTGAATCGTGGATTCACGGTTTATGTATTGGCGTAAAAGAATCATTCTGCATCGTGCTCTGCGGGATGAGAAGAACTACTTACCTCGTACTGATGAGACACAATAATGTCGAAACCGGTATACGAGTAGTGTTCTTCCTGTTAATTTGCAAATCGATAGAGATGGTTGCAAGTATCGACTAAGTCGGTCGCCATCACGTTTTCTTTGAAATGTAATTCAATGTCCGTTGGGTCATATAGCCCAGGAAGTAGTTGTTTTTTCATGGAAAACGGTCAAGCTTTGGTATAGGAACTATAAAATACAGGTTAAATTTTATGGAAAATCGGGATAGTCTTTAAGTAGTTCAGCACGATTTGGATTTGTTGTGTGTCACTGAGTATGTCTCTGAGGTTGGTCTTGAGCCCGAGTTGCTGCCTTGTTGCACTATATAGTTGGCATTCTGTGAGAATGTGCTTGATTGTTAGGCGGCACTGGCAGGTAGGTCTAGGCTCTGATGTCATCAAGTAGCTGTGGGTGAGCTTGGTGTGGCCGATGCGGATCCTTCGTACTACTAGTTCATGTCTGGGTAGATTTGTTGGCCCGGGGTAGAGCGGTTTGTTTATTGAAGGTTGGAGTGCTAACAGAGATGTGTTAGTGGTGTTCCAGTATCTTTGCCATTTTTAATACACTTTAAAATCGAAAATGATCTTTCACATGCAACTTCGCTCCGTCTTCTCTTGTAGTGCCCTCTTCATCGACTACGCTGACGTCGGCATCTCCCAAATAAGGAAGAGCATAGAAATCATGTATTGATAATTGAAATTTTTACCAATTACTTACAAAGCTATGTAATTCTTCATGAAGTCGATCTGGCGTTGCTTCTGAATTAAATTGTATTATTTTTTGAGAAAGGGCATTTACAGCATTTTCTGGTATACCACAAGTTTTAATATTTTCAAAATGCTGGGGAGATAGAATTGCAAGATCTCTGCAAATAGTCATGTTTTTTTCATATCTATTTTTTATCGATTGCACAGCTGTGTCCATTACAACATTAAAAATTGACACTGTAAATAATTGAAGTGAGTTTTTTGGCTTTTGATCTTTTGATTTCTCATCAAAAAATCTTTTTAAAGTGGGTATTCGTTTTTATGGAAAACTATCTTCAATTACCACATCCATGTTTCTGGCAGACAACTCATTTTTTGCCCAAGTAATAAATTTATTTGATGTCTCTAAAATATGGCTTATATTTCTTTGGTCAGTCTCTAATTTTTTAAGGGATTTTTTTACCATGGACAAGCATTTTAGTAAGTCCAATCCTGACAAATTTATGAATACATGTGCAATTAAAATGTTTTCATACTTTAGCATACCTACTCTCTTTGTAATTGTTTGCCGTCAGCCTCACATCATTGGCAATTTTATGGTTGACTTCAATTGTTTCTAGAGCTTCTATAACATCGATATATAAACAAGATTCAAAATCTTCAGAATTATATATCAAGATATCGCGGAGCTGCTCTGCCGGAGCGCTGTTGTTAAAAATCGTATACCTCCATAAGTAGCAATATTTTGTCATGAAATTTTTCTTTTCTTTTGCAATTTTTTGCCAAAAAGTTTACTTTATTTTACCGGCCTAACCGGCCCATTTGACTACCGGCCCACCGGGATTTATCCCGGTGTCCCGCCGGAGCCCATCCGCCCCTGCCACTGACTAACAACTTTTAACTTTCTACGACTAGAAAGCAATCTGATGGATAAAATAAATTGTAATCAAGTGTTTTCAACTGAGTTATTACGGTCCCCTAACAACGAGAATCATAATATACAGAGGGAGGTTGCTAATTACTAGAAATTCCTTTCTAAAATACTTGAAGAGATTCTCCTTTTCGCTACATTTGATTCTTAGTGACTTTACGTATCGCTCCGATGCGATGATACGATTTGATTTTAAATTGAAACTTGACCGAATTCATTAGGTGTTCATTTTCAACGGAAAAATTAACAGGGTGATCGTTTCAAAAGTTTAAAATACACATAAAAATACAACACAAAATTGTCAATCTGATAATGAAAATGTTTTAAATATAATATTATTATTATTATTATTATTATTATTATTATTTTTATTATTATTATTATTATTATTTTTAATACATTTCACAGTGCTAAATTCACTGAATTAGTCATTACGCATCGGGTTCTTCCCAAGAACCTAGGATGTCGTAATGTATCGGCGTAGTATATTCGCTGATCCAAGCAGGGCAGCCTTTTGAATTTGACATATGGTGATTTTGTCTATCTTTAAATGTTTCATGTGCTTTCCAAGGTCTTTTGGAACGGCACCCAGTGCGCCGATTACCACTGGGACCACCTCTGTTGGTTTGTGCCATAACCGCTGCACCTCAATCTTCAGATCCTGGTATTTTGAGATTTTTTCATACTGCTTTTCATCGATACGGCTGTCTCCAGGTATTGCGATGTCAATTATGCTTACCTTTTTCGCTTCAATGACCGTTATATCTGGTGTGTTATGTGGCAGTACTTTATCTGTTTGGATACGAAAATCCCAAAGTATTTTGGCTTGGCTATTTTCAGTCACTTTTTCCGGTTCGTGTTCCCACCAATTCTTTGCTGTCTGGATGTTGTAATTTTTACAAAGGTTCCAATGGATCATTTTGGCGACTGTGTTATGTCTTTTCAAATATTCGGTATTAGCAATTGTTTTACATGAGCTGAGTATGTGATCGACAGTTTCATCAGATTCTTTACAAAGTCGACATTTGGAATCATCAGTTGATTTGTCAATTTTAGCTTTGATTGCATTGGTTCGGATGGCCTGTTCTTGAGCAGCCAGAATTAATGCTTCAGTTTCTTTTTTGAGAGTTCCAGCAGCCAACCATGACCATGTCTTTTCATGGTCCACATTTTCCTTGATCTTTTTCCAAAATTGGCCATGTAATGTTTTCGCATGCCAGGCCTCAGTTCTTGTTTTTATTACCCTCTTCCTGTATTTAAATTTTGTTTGTCTGGCTTTAAGTATGTTCTGGTTCTTTACGTCAATCAGTGCATGTTCGTGACTTTCATTTATATAGTCAGCTAGTGCATGTTTTTCCTCTTCTACTGTTTGTTTCACTTGCAAAAGCCCGCGTCCACCATATTTACGTGGTAAGTATTATTATTATTATTGTAGGAATGTTTGTACAGGGTGTTCAGAATTACTGTTCCTAATTATCAGAAATGATAAAGGGCACTTAAATAATTATTTTTTTTATCAACACACTGTCCGAAAATGTCAAGGAAAACTAGCGTTCTTTAGAAACAGTATTAGTTTTTTCAACAAGATGGATTTGTCAGAAGGCTGGTCAGAAATGTTAATTACAATGCTACACAAAAAACATCTGATGACCCATGAACTAGAGGAGTATAGCAATAATTAATTGCACCCTAAAAATTCTAATACAAATTATCCTAAAAAGGCTATTAATTTGGGCTAATAATTGTTATATTATCTCAGAATCTCAAGCAGGCGTTCGTCCCTGCTATGGTTGTATTGACAACGTGTATACTCTCACATTAGTTATTCAACAGCATTTTCGACTTCCAAAAAGAAAAATATTTGCAGTCTTTGTCGACTTTAGACGCGCTTTTTACTCAATAAATCACTTCCTACTATGAAAAAAATTATCAGAGTTGATACAGTAAGTTACAGAATAATATATCTTATTCGCAATCTATACTAAAAAGTAGTTCCAAAAAAAAAATTTGGAAGAATTAACAAAAACTTTTAATGTCACAACCGATGTATTACAAGGATATTCTTTTAAGTCCTTTGCTCTTCTCCCTATTTGTTGCTTACATTGATTCATTTTTTAGAAACAAAGGTGCTAGAATAATAAATACAGATACAGATAGTAGGCATGATGTCACACTATTATCTTACGCCGACGATTTAGTCCTGCTCGCTGATTACGAAGTAGTAGCGAAACAAAAAACTAAAGATACTGTAGAAATAAGCTATAGCAAATAAACTGTGTGTTAACATCAATAATACTAACATCATTTGGTTACAAAAAAGCAGACTAAATATTTCGAATATTCATCGAACAAATAAAAATAACAAATAAATTTGTGTATCTACGAGTAACCCTTTCATCTGCCTCACTATTTTATAAAAACTATTGGTAAGGCAAAGCAGGCGATCCGTGCAATTAATCCTGTAATGGCTACTGCAAAACTGAATACGTATAACCCTAGATTCAAACTTTTCGATTCATTGGTGCTAATGTTAATGCTATCAAACTGTTTATCCATTTGGGAAATAAGATATGAAGAACAACTTGAACTTGTATAAAGCTGCTTTTTAAAAAGAGTCCTTTTACTTTCCTTTAATACAGGTTATTTGCTGCGAATTTAAACAGGTAGAGTTAAAATTCTTTACCTACGACCACCCCTCTAAACCGTCAGTAACATACAATCTACAACCTATGTAATGTATCTCTTTACGCATGGTAAAATAAACGCACGGCTTCCCACTTAGCAACAATAGACGTCGATATTTTTTTCAAAATTTCCTATTTACATATTTGATGGTGAATTTTATACTACATATAAATGGCAGATAACATTTATTAGATATAAGATTACATTTAATATACATATTTAGAGTTATTTGAAAATATATATTTGATTCGTTTCCATTAACCCTACTTTCGGTCTGTACAAATGGATCATAATATAAATGTACTTAATTACGTTTCCCAGATTAATTTACGTTATTTTTATGTATTTTTATGTAATTTAGTTAATTTTTTTTAACATTTATAAAATTATAATTACCGAAATACTTTTTAAAAATACTTACAAAGCTGTTTCAATTTGTGGATACAATCGTAACATATAAAAGATACTTTTTACTCTTTTTATGCTATAATTTCACTTCAGTTACTATACGAAACCGTTTTAAATATTAAGAATGCAGTAAATGTTAATATTACGCGAGAAACATATCACTAACACTAAATTAATCACTCAAAAATGACGAAAATGAGTTTTACTACAATAAGGAGTACATTGAACCGACATATTTAAAATCCTTTACACATTGAGCATCTGCGCATGCATCTGACGTCTGACCGCATGCGCACACGTTATTTTTTATCAAAAAACGATTATCAAAAAACATCCCATTTTTTATTTTTCTTATAACTTGTTTGTATGCGTGAAGTTTTATACAATTATTAAAAAATGTCCAGTGATAGTGAAATGAATTTAACTCCACCCAATATAACTAATGTTAAGTATTTAATTATTATACAATAAAATGATTAAAAACATCTATTGTTGCTTTTGTTTAATTATTATTAACAAAAAGATTATTAATGCAGGTACAAGTAGGTCGTAGGTAAAGTATAGTACGTAACTATTGCTGTAAAGCATTTTACGCACTCGCGGAATTACGCACTCGCCGCTACGCTGCATCGTGCGCAACTATTTCATTCGTGCGTAAAATGCTATTTACCACGAATGTTACGTAATATACTATTACAATATGTTTAAAATAAATGGTTATTTGGTTGCTTAAATTGCTTAAAATAAAAGATTGCCAAAAATCTGATGTACTAAACAAATAAGCTTATCAAAAGGTGCAGAATAGTTCAACTGGGCATTACAAGCAAAAAAGCTCTTCGATTATGTTGACGCTGGAGACATGAAATAATTTAACATATTCTACCCTTAAACGAAAAAAGAAATTATTGTTATGAAATATTACGATAAACTATAGTCTGTAGACGTAGCTCTAGCTCGCACATTGGAGGATATTTTAAATTGAGCCATAATATTTGAGACCAAAGAATTGTGGGTAATTCCAGAAATTTGCAATCTTTTTTTATAAACTTTAGCATCTATTTTATTTAAAAGGTGCTCTGAAATAAACGAGTTTTGAGAACCATTGTCAAGAATACATTTTGCTTGAATAGGAGTACCACTTTTAGAATAAACCGTAAGCAGGGCAGTTGCTAATAAAACATTATTTGATTGCTATATGAAGTCTCTGTGTATGACGAGCTATGCGAATTCTCATGCGTTCTATTGTCCTGTGTGCCAGAATAAGTGCGGGGTCCTTGTGATACGGCTTCTTGATCAGAATTTTGCCTGTTATTGCTCACTAGCGAATTTGGGTGAGATTGCCAATTTGCGACTGCGCCATTTCCACGATGCGACTGAGAAATAACCAAATTGTCTAAATTGTTTTGCCGAGCAGTGGTTGAGATACTAGAATCGTTTTGCCAAGAATTGGCCAAACCACTTGAATTATTTTGTCGAGAGTTAGCCTGAGTTGGCTTTTTTAAGCACAATGAAGAATGATGAAGTTTAGAACAAATGAAACAACGTTTAGATGGGCAATTAGTAGTCCTATGCCGAGTACCAAAGCAGTTTGTACACAAGTTATTTGAATGCACAAATTCCAATTTCTGATTATGAGGTAGGTACATCCAAAAATTTTTACACCTATAAATTTTATGGGATATACCATTACAAAAAATACATTTACATACATTGCGGGGTACGAGAATTATTTTCAAAGTGATTTGAATAATAAGAAAGAACATTTTTTAACTGAGTCTTTTCCTTTTTTACAGTTTGAGGTAAGATGGAAGAAAGTACCTTGCACCTTTCTTCAACAATACGAAAAAATTCATCGATAGTGGGCAATACGGACTTGTCCCTTTGAAACACATATTCCCGTTTCGTGGAGAAATCCAGTTTTCTTACAAGAGTGTTTATCATCATTAAATGTTCAGTGTCGATATTTAAATTATTCAACGATTTTATGTGCTGTTTCATATGAGTAATAAATTCACGAAGACATTGAGCATTGCTTTTCGATAGGCTGGGATAATCAATAATTGAGTTGAAATGTGAATTAATAATAGCGAGATTGTCATTATACCTTTCATATAAAATATCTATTGCTTCTTGAAAATTATCACTTATAAGTTCCAATGCGTTAATTAATTCTAAGGGTTCATCTTTTAGTGAAGCTTTTAAATAAACGAGTTTTTCGACATCGGAAAGGCCGGAGTTATTTGTAACGAGAGATTTGAACAGTTCGAAAAGTGATGACCATTTCGTGATATCGCCGTTGAATTCAGGTATTTTCAATTAAGGTAGTTTTGCAGTATGAGATATGGAATTATTATTAATAGCGACTTGAGAATTGACATTTCTTGTTGGAGGGGTACTTTCGGAAAGGGTTTGAATCCTTCTCTGCATCTTAGAGAGATAATCCAAATATCTTTCTGCAGTACTGTCAACATTAACACTAGGAAGCTCACTAGCGTCGCATTCAAGGTCAATTATATCATTTTCAATTTTTTCTAAATTAACAAAGGCGTCCGTTAAGGACTTTTCGCGAGTTTGAATTTGACAAACATCATTTGTGGTATAAAGATTAGTATCCAACCTAATAATTAATCGAGTAAATGCCGCCCGAGCGTGCTTTCTAGATTTTTTGAGAATATCCATATCTGTCTATTACTATATTCAGAATTTCAATTAACAAAAATGCAAAGGACAACTTATTAACAATATGTACACGACAAAGTTGAATATTCTCCGCCTTAAAAATATATTGTAATGGATCATTATTACTAATAAAAACAAAACTTACCTTTTAAGCATCCATCATAGCCATTACACTAATGGATTAATAAAAAAAAAGGATATGCATAATGAAATACACTTTTCTTCTTAAACCATGTAATTACCCAAAAAGAAGTATTGTCTTGAGTACAGTATAAACTTGATTATATCATAAATTTGGTCATAATATCACAGTAAAAGCCACAAAATAAACAATATTCTCTGGTCACAACAGGTTTTCATGTGGACTTAGTAGATATATCTTGTTAGAAAATGAGATGAATCTTCTGACCTAAAAATAATATAATTAGTATGAATTTGTATAAACAAACAGTATCTCTACAGTTACACTAAAACAAAGTAGTATAACTTACATATCTGATAATAATAAACAAACATTATAAGATAAAAGCCAATATAGGGTAGGTAGTCATATTGGAAAGTCAACATGTAAAAATAAACAATACACATTAGTAAATGAACAAAATAGAATTAAAGTTACTTACCACAATAATTTACAAAAAAGGGATATCTTAATAAGTTTAATTGAATCTGCAGTTACTTTTTCTTTAGTACATCTTAAATTTTCAATATTTACTCTTCAATTACAAACATTCAAATAAATAAAGAGTGTATTTGACATCTTATCTTGTATAGGATCCATATTCAATTATTGTATCACAATCAAAATTTTCCAATCCATAATGAATGCATTTTCATTATAACAATTCACTTTTCACCTAGTTCTTTTTCAAAATTCTCAGTTTAATCTGAAACAATAAAAAGAAAATAAAAATCAAAAAGTGTTAATGGTTTCCACATGTTTAAGAAATCAACATGTAATTTTAGTTAGTAAAATATTTAAATAAATATTGTGAAAAGGAAGTACTTACAAAATCAAAGTCTTCGATATTGTACAAACAAATATACCAATAGATTGTGAGTACCTAAAAAAGACACAAGATTAATTATAAACATGTAGCAGGTGTGGTGAAATACATTAAACTAATTCCCATATCGACAGTGTTGAACATAATCACATAAACTTTTGATTTAACATTTTAAGAATACATAGTGAAATAGATATTGAAAAACTTAGTTTATAAACATTAACAAATGACAATTTATGTAACAAAAAGTATGTAGGATAATTGAGGAACTTTTTTATATAAATTTTAAAATGTTAACCTTTGATAACACAGAAAATATCAGCTTATATAAGGTATAAGTAATACAAATAACAAAATCTTTTAAAAGTTTAAATTGTAGTTGTTAGGGTTAAAATAGTAAGTTATCAGTTAAAATAGTCCTAGTTAAGTGGATTTAGAGTAATTTTAAATATAATAGCTAGTGTTAATTCAAAATTTGAAAGTCTAAAATAAGTTGACAGCTCAAGGAAGTTGTGTATTTTGAATCTAAAATTTCCTAGGAAAAAGTACTTAGAAAATTATACAAACAGAATTTAAGCAAATATAAGGATGAGATCTATCTGTACGTTATCAAAGGTATTATCAGAATTGTGAATTTATTACCTGGATTTTCGGAAATGTAGGTTATTTTTTTTCTGAAATTCGAACAGTTGAAATCCGATGACGTCATTTTTTTGTTTTTTTCCAAGAAGCTATAAAAGGCCGGAGAATCCATGATTAAACTCTCTCTTATGTTCCTGGTCGCAGAGCAATTAACATCGTATGTATTAATTGATTATCAACTAGAAGAAATTTTTTTAATTAATTAAAAGCTGGTTATATTAAAGTAATACATGTAATATTAAAAATACATACAGAAAAGTAATCAGCTATTATTAAATTACTTACCAAAGTAATAAACTGCATAAAGCAAGTGCAGATTCCATAGAATTTTAAAGATTAAATTCGAGAGACGTTTCCAAAACGGAACCATAGTAGCCATCTTGTCAATTTGAATACGCTGTTCCATTTGCGGGAGTAAACGAAGCAGAAGCCGATCTCAGTTTTGTTACGTTGCGCATGACAAGGACAATATTTGAAAAACTCTGTTATACAAGGTACGTCCGATAATTAAGGATTTTTTTTTGTTTTTAATTATTTGCAATTGTAAATTAATATTTTGTATATCATCTCCATTTTTCATATCCGAATATTTGTTATTTATTTGTACTGAACGTGTGAAAACCAATTAATAATTTTTTTTTGAAGTACTTGACATTAAATTTATTGTGTATTAGTTATTAAACAATATTTAATTTGAATCCTACCCAAGATGAGAGTCAGACTTTAAATTTCAACTTTAAAATTAAGTAAACTGAGCTAGTTTGAACTTCTGACAAGGCGCCCAAACTTAAAAGTAAAAAGAAAAAGTAAACTGTATATAAAATTAAATAATATTAAATCATCAAATTCAGTTAAAATATTTGAAAAAACCAATAAAACAAACAAAAATTTTTAATTATCATAATCAAACAAATAAAAACATATCTAAATAATAAACTTCTTTAGCTGTTAGGTAAAATAAACTATAGCCAAATTTAAATCAGTATAGACAAAATTTAAAACATTATAAATTGACAATACCAACGTGGGATATTAAAAAATAAAGACTAAAATAAATCTAAATCAGTATACCCAAATTGAAAATCATTATAATATATGCTAGAAGATATTTACAAACATATAACGAAAGAAATCAATATAACATACATTGATCAATAGAAACCACAATATGAGTACCTAGTGTTTAAATCCTTAACTGCAATGAATATATTAAAATGTCTACAAATGTTTTAGAAATAAGAACCTTTGCACATCAGAAGCAAAAAATACAAACTTAGTCAATTCTCCTTGTTTTTAGTTCATAACGTTGTTAAAAGCAGCAAAAAAATGTTCTTTGAATTGAGCGAGACGTTTCACGATATCGAATACAAAATGTTCATTAAAAAACTTGCATAATTCACCTTACATATTAGTGACACTTCCATAGATGCACATAGGAACTAAAACGATTCCGGGAGAGAACATGACGATTCTTCTATACAATATCACCAATATCCGGCTCGAAGAAGGACCATTATGAAGAGCATTGCCTTTTAACTAAGGATCGTCTTCATTGACGCGAATTCTTTCAAATTTTTTATAATAAATTTTTCTTGTTACCTTTTCTGATGGATTCCATGAATAGAGATGGTTAACAATATAATTACCATTTATTTAATGCCAAATATACAATTTCTGGGCAACAATTATTGCCATAAAATACAATACACTTTAACAATTTTTTATAATACAAGATTACACGACGTGGTTATCATTATTTCATTATTCTGTCACTGTCTGTCACTGTCACATTTTTAGAAAAGGCGACCCAATCGGGTATAACAGAATGTTCGAAATTCGAACAAGTTACTTTAAACCAGTAAACTTATGTATATCAATAATACTAATAAAATGTGTACAATCTGCAATAAAAATGATAATGAATCTATCTTTCACCTCTTATTTCACTGTCCTGTCATATCACCAAAAAGTTCTAATCTAAAATTTAGAGAGCATAAATATAGAATCAGTAAAGGATACAGCGTTAATTTTTATGAAATATATTAAAACTAACGGCGTTTGTAATGAATGCATAAATATATTCTCAAATCTTTTTATATGAGTTTACAACTTATGTATCGAAAACGTATCTTAACTTTGAAATGCTTCAATTTAGTAAGTAGCCTCTTTTTTATGTTGAATAAAGATTCATTTTTTAATACTTAAGGTTATCTTGACAACGAGTCATTTTCGGACACTGATTAATAAATAAAAAGTGTTTATTTAAGTAGTTATTCTGTATACAGTGCGGTTCGAAAGTCCCTTCCCATTTATTTTTTGAACCGTTAGAATTAGAAATTTGAAATTTTGGGAAAGTGAAGTAGGGAATGTATATTACTTTTTTATAGATAGTAGGTGACGTAATCATAAAAAATGGCGGACGTGGGCCCTTTTGGAAGATAATTTTAAATGGCACCATATGGCAAGTAATACATCATTTAAAAGCTTGTTTCAAACCCTTTTCAATGATATCAAAAAAATATTAATACTTTTTCCTTATTTACAACTTTTAACACAAAATTATAAAATTATTAAGGTTTTAAAATATTTTATTTGGTAAAAAATACGTACTAATAATAAAAAAAAAATAAATAATATTTTCAAAATGTTTACCATTTACTTCCTGGCAATAAAAAAGTTTAGCAGAAAACTCTTCCCTAACGCGTTCAAGAGTCTCTCTAGAAATTAACCTGCATTCTTCACTAATTCTTCGCTTTAATTCGTCAATGCTCTCAATTGGTGTACCATAAACTTTTGATTTTAGATACCCCCATAAAAAGAAATCTAGTGGGTTCATATCGGGAGAACGCGCAGGTCACTCTATTGGACCCCGTCGTCCAATCCACCTATCTGGATATTGTTCATTTAAATAATTTCTAACAGGTTGATAATAATGGGGAGGAGCACCATCCTGCTGAAAAGTTATTTCCATATCATGGAACTCGTCAGCATGATCCTCAAGAATCTTTAAGATTAGGGGTTCAATACCATTCTGGAGTAATTCCAGGTAAATTTCCCCAGTTAAATTTGCGTTTAAAAATATAGGCCCAACAATGTAGTTACCCAATATTCCTGCCCACATATTCACTTTTTGAGGAAACTGGGTGTGACCTTCATAAAAAAGGTGAGGATTTGTGTCACTCCAGTATCTTACGTTCTGGGTATTAACTTTACCATTAAGAAAAAAAGAGCACTAATCACTAAAGCAAATTGTTTTAAGATAATAAGGATCCTGTTCTATTTTATTTCTTATTTGCTCACAGATTTCAATTCTGCGATCTGGATCATCTTCTGTCAGCATATGGAGCATTTTCATTTTATAAGGATGAAATTTTTGTTTCTTTAAAACTCTTTTTACTGTTGATGAAGACACTTCACAAGTTTGTGCAACATCACACCAAGAATTAATATTGCTTCAACTTTTTCCTGCATAGTTCGCGACATTTTAAAAAACTCTTATTTATTATTAACGGATAATTTACTAAATCACAATAATGGTAAAGAGGTAAAATTTTACTATTTTTACCAATTATAATTAAGATATGAACCAAGAAGAAATAAAAATAAAAACTTTGAATTTAAACAAGAATAGTATAGTGCCAAATATTTTAAATTTTTAGTACGCCAGTTAATAGCATTGTACCTACATTTAAAGCAAAGAATTCGATTTAAATAAAAAGTCGGTAAAGTTTTTTTTATTACGAAGAAGTAAATGGTGAGCATTTTGAACATATTATTTAATTTTTTTTATTATTAGAACGAATTTTTTTACCAAATAAAATATTTAAAAACTTTAATAATTTTATAATTTTGGGTTGAACATTGTAAATAAGGAAAAAGAATTAATTTTTTTTTGGTATCATTGGAAAGGGTTTGAAACAAGCTTTCAAACGATGTATTACTTGCCATATGGTGCAATTTAAAATTATCTTCCAAAAGGGCCCACGTCCACTATTTTTTACGATTACGTCACCTTATATCTTTAAAATAGTAATATACATTCCTTAGTTCACTTTCCCCAAATTTTAAATTTCTAATTCTAACGGTTCAAAAAATAAATGGGGGGAAAGGACTTTAGAACCGCACTGTATATTAAAGGTCCATATTATATAGGTCTATAGCAGCTCCATTGTATAGATTAAATTAGTCAATTTTGCTACAAACAGCATTTGAAATTTAAGTTTTGTGGATAACCACATCATATTTCAATTGTGACGTGTGCCAATAAAATCTATATAAAATTTCCAATGATATCAATTTACTCTGAGAGACTCTTTTATATAGTTGATATATATAGTTTATATAGTTTATATAGTTTTTTATAGTTTATAGTTTATGAAACGTGGTGATGAGTACGAATATTTATTTTTATTTTGTGGTTGTCACTTTTATTAAATAAAGAGAAGTTCGTTATTTTTGTTTAATTATCAAACACCAAAATAATAGATAAAATAATAGTATATCCATAACTATTAAATTTGTGCATTTGTTTATACAGTGATGCCTCTGATTAAACTCATCAGGGTCGTTGGAGACACTTGAAGTTCTTGGACTTTAGATGATGCAGACCAAATTTATTGATCCATATTCTTACCGAGCTCTCGGCAATTACACAAGGCACTCGCACTCTCTGCCAGTCAAATTGTTTTCATATGTACAGTCATTAGTCCTATCATAATTCGTAGATCGTGTCTGTTTATATTCAGCAGCTCTAAATACCTCTTTTTAGAGAGATCTTTTACAAATGCCTTTGAGTGCCTATAATTTTCCCTTAGACGTATTATATTTCCAAACTAACCTGGAGTTTAATTAACTGAAAGGTTTTAGGTAGGGTGCTATCCTTTAGTCCTCTCTTGTTAATATAAACGACCCTTACAGTGCACCAGGCATCGAGTAAGTAACCCAGAGCTAAGCTTGTTCTAAAAAGCTTAGCGAAAATGTCCAGTCCTTTTTTTAGTAGGATAGGGAAAAGTACATTCTCCCCTGGATGTTTGTATGGATAGAAGTGGTTTATAGCCAACTTCACATTTTCCGGTTTGATAATTTCCGCAGATATTTTCCAACTTTCCTTTATAGGTTGAGGAAACTTTCCTAGGTCTAAAGTTCGTATCTGCGTCTCAATAATTGAACCTGAGAAATGGTTTTGTAACAAGAGCTCTAATGTTTTCCTTTTGGATTCGGTAAAGGTTTTCTCCTATTTTTTGAGAATACACTTCCCCTGGTTCGGATCCTTGGAAAGATTCTTATAAATTCTTGTACTGGCAGGTATGTCCGATATACTCTTTTTCTTTTTTCTCTTTGTTATATTCTGTAACAGCTCTTCTGTATTTTTCACAGTTTCTTAATTCTTTTGCTTTATTATACTGCATCCTTAATTTTTTCTTAATTTTTCCAGTTTCCTATTTCACCAAGGCGTTTGTCATGGGACCGTTTTCCTGGCATGCTTGCAGAATTGCACTACTGATACAATTAATAATTGCATCTTCTAGATCAGCACTGGTTTTGATTGTTGTGAGTATATGCCCTATTTTTTTGGAGACTGGTGCGATTACTGTCCCAATCTATGCATTTTGGGCAAGTGTCAGATAAATACCAGAAATAAATACCAAATTATGTCAACGTGATGTATATAAATATTATAATGGATGAAAATCATCGGTTTAGTACCTTTTCTGATGCAGAACTAACAAGAAATATTTTTGAAACTACTTTGAGAAACAGTATTATTAATCAGTCTATATGGAGACAATTTAAGACCTTCACTAAAGGAAGAAATTATATTTTTTTTATTGTAAAAATTTGTGAATACAAAAATAATCTAGTTAAACATAACTCGCGAATTCGATAAATTGGAAAATAATTTTGCAGATTTTGTTACCATTTGAAATTAAGGTCCTGCATCCCCTCGTGATTAATGCCGGGCAACAAGTTTTCAAAAAATTGGCCAAATTATTTTTTATTTACTCTCATTCTCTTGTTAAATTATTACTGATAATAAGAATTCTAGTCATAATTCACTTATATCATACTTTTTTGCTACTATTACAGTTCTTAATTGCGATCTAAACTATGCACTATTATTTTGTTTTGTTTTTATGAATTTATAAATTCAAAGAATTATATATTTTAAATCAAATTTATCGTTCTCGTCTATTGTGTTAATTTTTAATTTTTTATCAACATTTCGATCTGATAGTACTGAAAATTTTAGTAGTCCGGAAATTATAACGATTTCCTCATGCATGTAAGCATTCATTATAACGTACTAGGTAGATACATTGTTGTTCAAAAAGAGTAATATTCAAATGGATTTTCAGTCGAGCGACTTCATAGAATATCTACCACTGGCTATTTCCAGCTTTTTTATTATTATTATTTGTTAAGAGAATCCTCCCAAATGAAAAATGATCAGAATTACGACTAAACAAAAAATGGGGAATGAAGTGTTTGTAGCAGGCTTAAAAAATGTTGATAATATCTTTCGGCATTGGTTGTAAATATGACATCGTTGCCAGGTGGATGTTTTGCTATTTTTCAACAAGTTTATCGATTCTTATTTTTGTTTTTATTAAAACTGCGCGTCTAAAAGCATAAACAATGTCTGCATGTTATAGGTGTATTAAGGAAACGTATACGTTGATTTTAGCAAAATTATTAGTTATTTTTAGATGTCATGGGGTGCTTGACATCGGGTTATTTTATTGGTAGCTATTTTTAAAATATAGTTAAAAGCACCCTAATTTTGATGATAAATATATTTTTATTTTAAACTTTATGCACAGCAATCACACAAAATAGGTATTAAATTTTTTTGGACAACTTACCGTCTTGGGGGTGCATTTCATTAAGAAAATATGATTATATAAATCTTTATTCTACATAAATATATATGTATATGTTACAAAACTGCACGTCTTTACCAAGTTACAAACACTTGTTGCTTCTCGCAACTTTAAGCTAATACAACTTATTATTTCATTAATTATTGGCCTTAATATTAATAAGGATTATATTTTTTACAAGATTGACAGGTTTTTATTACTGAATGCATTATTCTCCACAAATCATAATTTTTATTGGCAAAAGATTTAGAAAATATAAATAATATGGTTACGCCATTCTTGAACCTAAATTAATTGGTAATTTAATTTTTTTGAAATCTTGACACAATTTTAACTATCTCACCTACATTGTATAAAAAAGAAATCCTTAGAAAACCAATACAATAGAAATCATAATTTCCGAGCATACTAGAATTTCACTGTTACTATCATAAGAGGTGTTGTCAGTAATAATACCACTAGTGATTGAATTTTCCTGATAAGTTTGTTGATTTAAATACTTCTAAATCTAAAAAAAACTGAGTTGCTTGAAAACACTTTGTCCGTAGGAGGAGTGCTGTTTAGCAGCTCTTTGGCTTGTGATTGGTCAGATTATGTGAACATTTTAAGATGAGTGATAAAGTCGTTCTAATCTTGATAAAGAGTTTCATTAAACTGCAGAAAATTGATCCTGTGACAGTTTCTGCTCTTTGATTGGGAATATCAATTGCTTTAAATCAATAGGTAAAATAGCCCCTGCATGACAACCACCAAATGCTTATTTCCTTGTACGTTACAGAGTATACATTTATCCCTTTTTATTTATGTAGAGGTCCTTCATTCAAAATCTAACTTCAACAAACAACGTATCATATGTAAAAGAGTGGATCATTTTAAAATAATTAAGAAGTTGTAATTAATGGTTGTTTATCGAGGAACTTATTTTTTTTAATACTTACCATTGATGTTTGCACCATATTTGGTTATCTTTCTTTTGATTTTTAGAGTTGTTTCATAATAATGAATCTTGTTCATCTTTAGATTCTTTCAAATTGTCTTTAGTTTTAGACAAACTCTGTGAATGTGCACTGCAAATTTTGTAAGTTTGCATCAAGTGAAAACTAATTTACTAAAATTTAGAAAATTACCAAAAATGTCATCAATAATTATTTCGAATGGTTTCAAATATTAAATGTTTGCAGCTTGGATACATTTCCGGTATTTGGTCACTTTTTGAGTTACAAATGTCGCAAGTCTTAAAGTAGTTTTTAACATTTCAGCAATCTATCCAATACAATATACCTTTGATCATATTTGGAACATTCTTCACTTTGAAATGGTGTCAGGAATAATGGGCAGAAAGCACATAGTGTAATAGATTAATCGTGTGCAAAACGCCATCTTTTATCTACAGAAAATCTCATGTCTTAAGCGAAAGTGTACAATGACGAGACCTTTTCTTCGCCTCTAGTTAGAAATATCTGTCTTGAAAGACCTTCGCATTTACAAAGAATGTGTTTAGAGGTTTCCTCTTTTTCATGGCAGAATCTGCATAAAGGAATATCTGCCAGTTTTAGCGAGCCTGTTGTACACCGCCCTGGATCAATAGATATTTTACTCTTCTCTTTTACCATAAATCGACCAGCACTCTCACCTTTTTCAATTTACTAGCCGTCAGTGTAACAGACAAGCTCTGCTTGGATTGGAGGTCCACGTTTCCTAGTTCCAAGTTTTCGCGTCTGTGATGATAATTTTAAAAGTTATCTCAAAGCTGTATTTCGGCACCATTTGATTTAATAGCATTCCGAATATGGGTTTAAACCAACCAAATCAGGTTTTTAGTTTTGTATATAATGCAGTCTTCCTCTACTATATAATATTGCATGAGGAGCACATGTCTGTGACCATGGGCATGGTAATCGTAATAAAAACTTTACTTGAAAGTTTCATTAACTTATTATATGCCTGGTAACGCCGAAGAAATGTATTAGAAATACATCAGTGGTGACCTTAATAACGTAGATCTATCTATTTGGGGGATCGGAGACGATATATTTTGGCAAATTTGGTTTATTCCACAGTTTTAGTATTAGAAGCGACTATAACAATAATTATTAGTCTGTGGATAATTGTGCATATTTAAAGAACATTGGGCCGAATATTAAATAATACGTCTATTGTGTAGTTTTCATAGGGATTTTTATATATTAATTCTCTGGTTCAACTATTTCGCATTGTTACAACAAAATTTTCGTTGCTTGGGATTTAGTAAATAGATCTTGAGTTGAGGGTGTATTAATATTTACCTAATAGTAATTAAAATAAACCGTAGGACGATAGTTAGTTTTCTAACATTTTTGTGTTTGTGTTGGTGGAAATATTTCGAATATGTTTCGATATTTTTTATTTTTTCGACTTTTCGGTGATTTTTGTTGGTTTTCGATTTTGTCGATTTGTTTTATAAAATTAACTAGTGTAAAGATATTTTTGAGCGATTTGTCTTTATTGGTCACCGAATACTACAAAAGGTTATAACGTATATGAACTCTCTTAAAATGAGGTAAAGAATGTTTTTGTTGTGAACATTCTCCGGAGTCAAGGACGAGGAGAAATATAATTTCTAAAATCAGTTCAAGGAAATGTAGAGAATCCAAAAATGTATAGGGTGTTTCATAGGGTGACCATAGGGGGAGCGGGTTATATAATATGTATTGAAAATTAATTAAAACACTGTAACTTTCATTACTAACGTTTCGTTTCTGTGATTAAAATACCTACATCGACCGTTTGCAATACAGACAATAAAATTAAAAAAAATATATAATGTATAAATAAAATCTTTTAAATAGTAATTAAAATAACATTATTTATATCTACATTAGTTGGTACTTGATTCATACAACGAGTTTTACTATATTATACATGGTGTGGACTAAAATTTACTAAATGTTCACATTATTAGATTATGGTATATTTGGCTTGGTTATTGACATCTTGTTTATTGTTTACTGCGTTTGGTTCTTTTTTAATATAGATCATTTCTTTAATTGTTAATTTTTTTGTAGTTTGGATCTTCAGTTAAAATTTTAGTGTTTTTGAAGTTAAATTCGTGTTTTTCATTTTTTTCATGCTTGTGAAGTGCGGTTGAGGCATTTTTTGTCAAAGAGTTTGCCGGTGTTAGATACTTAAAAATATGTATTATTTTCATAATTTAGTTAAGTACTTGAACGAAATACAATTAATTCATAAACTGTAAATCCACCAAGTCGCTAATAACCCACATGGTTGATGCGACTAATTAAAAATAAAAAAAAAATTAAATTTTGTAAGAAAAAACTCACGAATCGGACACAACACTCATGGACTTGACATATTCCAGATTAGACAAATAATTCTTGGTGGCAAAGGATTAAATAATTTAAATAAATGTAACTAGTTTTAGTTTTGGTATATCAAATCAAGTAGTTTCATAACTACTTCTGTAATTATTCTGTTTGTTCACATGCTGATTTAAGTATTACTTTTTTATATCATATATTGAAATATTTCTTTTAAATATTCATAATGTACTTTTATTGTATATTTCATGTAAATAAACATATATCATATTACATTATTAATATGTTTTTGAACTTAATAGTCAATCACTGGCATTTTTTTGTCATTTAAGGATTGTAATCCTGTGTTCGGCACGTGGCCATGGGATTTATTTAATTTAATTCAAAAATGTTACCGCGATATCGTCAATATTTTGTTTGTACGAAAAATGTTCATTTTTAATTGGATATCTTATAATTTATTGTAGTTTTGTTACCAAGTATTAAGCATATTTTTAATATTTATGGTACCTATACATCAGAGGAATAAGTTTATTATTTAAACAAGATATACAAAGGAAATTATTAAAACAGAAATCAGTGGTGCAATAAAACAAATAATAAAAGCAGAGCAGCCGAATACAACAAAATGGCAAAAGGATGCTATACTAAAATGAATTGGAATTTAAACAAATTTTTCCAGTAAAATAAGAAATTTTAAACTTATTGAACAAAAATAGACAGACATTTAAATAAAGAATAAGAAAAAAAAGGCTTATAAAATTAGTTAAAACGAAGTTGAAATAAATCTACAGCAATTTCGGGAAAGAGAGAATTCAGGATCACATTTTTATCTTTAAAATGCATACAATACAGGTATATTGAGCAATTATCAAGCCAAAAGCAGCAACAATTAACACTTTAAAAAGGGTTAATGTCCAGTCTAGAAATTCAAAAACAATATGGAGAACAGAGTAGGTGTTTAAATATCCAAAGTTCAAATACATATTAAAAGATTGTACAAGAAAAAGAAACAAATAGTACCAGAATTAAATGTATGCATTTAATGTAAAGTGAATGTAGGCACCAATTACTAATAAGTTTTTACGTATAACTTTAATAAGTTTTGAGGTAAAGATACCATAAAAAGAGGCCCGGGATACTCCAAAACCGATGTTGGCAAAGGGGCTTGGGTATGCGGCATTAAGCCAAGGACAGAATTGCAGCTATGCCTAAGGATAGTAGGTCACAGTATTTTAAGCAGAAATTGCTGCTATACAATATTGTGCTACGGAATTAATTACCCGAAAGGTAATCTATCTTAATCCAAGGAGCTGAACCCGTCCTTGGAATCGCAAATAAACTTAAAAAAGCAGCTATCTGCGAAGGGGTGTAACTAAAGTCTCTTAAATTGTAAGAAAGTACACTATAAGGGTACATTCACTGCTAACCTATTATCATCACACGAACAAAAGTCAGTACCGGAGACTGAAAGCTCAATAAGCACATAATACCTATGCAGGTCCTGTCTGGAAGATCAGAAAACCGCAATACACGTCTTATGCCACCTTGAAGGCCTGAAAATACTGCTATTTCTAGAACTTGAAGAGAAAAAAATGATAAGCAGCAGACTATATAAAATGGCAACTATCTAGGACGATGAACTTCATCAGAAGGGCAGGGCTGGGTGAGATGCTTTAAATAAAATAAAGCAGCAGAGTAGACCTGCAAACGTCTCAATTTATTATTTCATGGTTTCAGCCCTTTGCTAGAACAACCAGACTGAATTAAAAATAAACGTATTTGATCAAAACTTTCGGCGTATATTTATGATTTTCTTAGACAGACATGAGCGAATAGATTTAAGGTATTGGCTGATATAAAATGTAGTTCGTCGTAATTCGATTCTCACTCTAAACAAATCAATTTTCTTATAGCCATGGTTTATTTAATGTTAAAATTGATAAATTATAAACGATCAAAACCTTACGTTATATGAGAACTGAATTTTTGCGTAAACTAAAAACTGCCGAGCCCCATAGACTAAAACCATGTCATCTAAGATTAACCCTGTACACATTATTTTGTCTCTTTGACTTCTCTTTTTCCTCGTTTAAAGCTTAAAGACGTTTTATATCAGTTGAATTTGATAAGGGAGCCATTATGTTTCTTTCATAATAACACAAAAGTATTATCTTACAATTACAGAAGATAATTAAATTTATGAAAACGGCCACAAAAACGCTATTTCGTTTATATAGCGGCGACCTGAATACTTGAACACGCTCTTTTCCAACAAGTACTGTTTATGTTGTTTTACAACAAACAGTGAGGTGCATATTAAAAACGACGTAGTTAAATTTAAAGCTTCTCTAATAGGACGTTTGTTAATAATTTTGAACACGGTACAGTTTTTCAGTGAATAATAGTACTGACGATGAATTTAATCTTAACTCTACACACACACAATGAGAAGTTAGAGTATTTTAAAGATAAATTCATAGAGAAAATGATCGCATATATTGTATCTTTACTGCAGCCTATGCAGGGCATGGGTTTTTAACAGTCGACACAAGCTTGAACGGCCAAAGAAATTTGTCAGTGAAGAGGGCAATGCGATTTTCCTGGATAAAGTCGCATAGGTATGATCCTGCTGGAAAATGTAAACGGGGGTATCATAAATTAAAAAATGTGAAGCTCGTTCTTCAGCTGAAAATTAAAGGGTAGCTTTGGGGAGTGAAAATGGGGTAAAAATGAGTGTTCCTTAAAACTGCCGTTTTCCGGTCAAATCCTTTATTAGATCAAGTAGAAAAGCTATAAATTTTACAGAATACATATTCTGTTTGTTACATATTCATCAAAAATCCAAAAAAAAAACCAAATAGCCGTTTTGGTTTGGAATTTTTGTTTCTTATCATTTGGACACATGCTTTTGTTTTAAATACCCTCTATTTTTGAAGGTAATTTTAAAAAACAATAGGTTTCTATACAACATTTGTTCCTAACAAAATTGTCTTGAATGGGATTCGACCGGGAATCATTAAATTTTTTCTCCTGTTTCTACTTCCTATTATAATTAAGGAATAATGCCAAAAAGCAAAACAACAAGGTGCAAATTTAAAATAGTGATTTAAATTCTTTACTAAATAATAAAGAACGCTATCAGGTTTAATCAATACAGAATTAGGATTGTTTCGATAAAATACTCATTTGAAAAGTTCTTTGCGTTTCAAGATCTTATACATTTTCGTCACAATGCACTTATACGTATATAATAGAGAACCAACTCTGCTTCTTTTTAATTGAATAACATTTGATGGCATTTGAACTAAGTATTTGTAAAATATTTAAAGGATGTGACATCGGTTTCGAGTGTTTAAATGTTTTTAAATGATAGTATACGCATTGAATCATATTTTTTGCAACTAGAATTTGGAGAATACAATTTTACAACAAAAGAACATTCAAGAAATGTTAAAAATGGAAAAAGCCAGGTGAACAGTCTTTCTTTAACATAATTGAAACATTTTTTAACAGCATCTTGGTTAAATTTCCTGGTTAAAATAAAATAAAAATGTTTTATAGAGGATCTAAAGCGGTCTTTAAGTACATTAGATAACAGTTATCATCTAGTATAGTCACACCCCTTATTAAAAAGGTAGTTGGATCTATCAGAGAGTCGTTTAGGAACCTGAAAATATTTTCAGGATTTTGTTAACTTAGTGAGTTTGATAGGGGTCGTATAGTGGGACTTCGGGAAACTGGATTTTCCTTTCGGGAAATTGCAGTTAGAGTGCAAAGAAGTGTAGACACCGTGGTTAGGTGTTGTCAGGCATGGCTTCGAGAAGGCCCCCGTAGAACAACAGACCGTGAAGATCACCGCCTAAGATTATTGGCCTTAGGGGACCGTTTCTCCACTACCAGGTCAATTGCAAATGAATGGTTTGCAGAACACGGAAGACCTATTAGCATGCGAAGTGTTTACGGACGAATAAGACGTTTTGGCCTGTTTTCATACCGATCACACTGGGTCCTCTCTTTAACTCCAGAACACCGACGTAATCGCCTTGAGTGGTGCAGAGAACGGTCACTCTGGGATCAGGAATGGAACAGTATTGTCTTTAGTAACGAGGCTCGATTTTGTTTAGGCATGCACGATGGTCGAGCGAGGGTTAGAAGACGACGTGATGAAAGGAAAAATCCACGGTTTTTTGTTGAAAGACATGTTCATAAAACTGTTGGAGTTATGGTTTGGGGTGCTATAGCTTATGGTTCGAGATCAAATTTAATCTTCATCAGAGGTAACATGAACGCGCAGCGTTATATCCAAGAAGTTTAAGAACCTCATCTTCTACCCTATCTCCCCCTACTCAGGCCCTATAAGAACTTCGGGAGGAGTTGGTGGTTCCTAGAATCAGATACCATAGGGGGACATTGACCATCTGATTAGAAGCATGCCTAGGCGCGTTGGAGAATGCATTACACATCGAGATGCATCCACACATTATTAAAGGTAAAAGGGCTTTAAAGCAATGCAATCATTTTAAAATTTTTATCATTTACTTATTATGCTTCAGTAAGTACTTATACAAAATTTTATAAAAATAAAATCATTTAAACTGGGTGTTCGGATTTTTATGTCACTTAGTACATTTGTGAAAAGATATGAATTTAATAAAGAAACTGTATTAGCACATTAAAATAATTCATCTAAAACGTCTTCTGGTCTGTTATTAAATACTGATACTCTATTATTATTAATTAATTCTGTTTACAAAAAAGGGAATAATCTTGATCCTAAGAGTTATCGTAAAAACTGCCTAATTAGTATTGATAAATTTCCCTACTTGCAGGACAATCTATACCATCTAATTTATTGGAATGCCTTAACGTGTGAACCTTAAGTATATATTCAGGAACAACCATGTTGTTTCAGGCTTGTCAGTCAATTGGGTTTTTGTTTTGTCTACTTATGTTTTTTAGCTTGTTTTTATTGGGCATAATAGGCGATTTGCCTCTCTCCTTATTTAACAAATAATAATAATACTTTTATAAAAACAAAAGAAAAGAAAGCATGGGAGATAAAGTGTACAAAAGTACAAAAAATTGAACGACCACACCAAAAATAAACAAATAAAGTAATTATTTACTCATCTGGAGTTAATCTTCATCTTTATATTATTTCTGGTAATTTACTTTTATCCTAACAACTGCCTATATGACTAACATTTACAGTTTATGCTTTTTAAAAATGTTTGTCATTTTTTACTTTAATTTTGCTAGTTCTTTCTTGAAATGAACTGATACAGTGAATATATTTAATGAAACCTTCGGTCTTTCTGTATAAATTTCAAACTGAACAAAATTCGAAATATTTCCGCATTTTAGCCAAATTAATAGCAAATATTAGCTTGAAGCTGAAAGCGAAGGCGACTAGAGCAAATATTGTATTTAACAATGAATGTTAATGATTCAGCGCCTCTCATAGCATTCCCGCACGCCAGCCCAACCAACCAACGTACCGTGCACCCAAGACAACCCTTTTTATGTTGACTTCTCCGATATCACCTTCAAATTTGCATATAATGTATTTTAATCTTGCTTTAGTTATGCGGCTTTTCACCCCGCTTACTACGACTGATGCTGATTTTGCTCGAAAGTTGAATTGTGTTTTCAAATATTCATGTTTGTTTTAGGTTTTGTACCTCAAAGCAAACTCTTTTTAATATAAACGAATAAAATTATAATTTTTGTTCACGAAAATCCATTATAACTACGACGGTTAATATTTAAACGTATTTTTTATATTTTGCACTTATAAAAATCTTCATTATAAAACGCATTTGCGTATCGTAATGTAACTTTTACGCACGCAAATTTTTGTTTTAAATGGTTGGCGACATGAGTGAAGTATCTAAAGGCAACACTATTGACAATGACATTTGTGGCTAATAGCAATTTATTAATTTTATATTGTTCTTTAAGAAAGTATCTGTGAATATGAATATAATATTTTACTTATATAATATATTATTATTGGTATATTATTCATTTTAAAATATTTTACAACATTAACATTTGATAATCTAAATGTCACAACTGTCAAATTTTATAAATTACACAGTGCTGCCGACATACTTTTTAAAATAAAAAATTTCCTAATTATGTACATAAAAATAAAAAATTAATTTAAAAAATGATAAAAGGGCAAAATATAAAAAATATTATAAACAACTTATTTCATATGGCTGTTGTGACACTCGTTCTTTAAAAAACTCATCGCTTCGGGATTCGTTTTTTAAACTTGAACTCGTGTCATAACAGAATTCCATATGAAATGCGTTGTTTAATATACTATTACAGTACTTTAATGCTACTGAGAACACACAAATTTACTTTTTAGACGAGTGACACAAAACATAAAGTTTTGCCGGATTTAATGATGTCCCTGAAGTGTAACTATTTTGGCTGTATATAAATTCACGGTCGCTTTTATTTCACTGCTGTTAGAGACAAATTTATTATGAAGGGAGTCTACTAGATACTTTTCATTTGCTTGTTTGAAATATTTACAAGCTTCGTGCTTCTGTCACTATCATAATTTTTCAAAATAAATAATTAATCTAAATAAAACATGTCTTGACTGACTTATTTACTGTAGTAGATGAGTAACAATACCTTAGAAGATGATTACCAAGATGCATTAAAAAAGTATTAGGTGCTTAAAAATTAATTTAGGAATACTTATTTAAAAACTCATTTATGAAATAACTTTAATCAACACACAATACACACAATACACAATATATAATGCCCAATATATAATCTTGTGATTTCTTTTTATGGTAGATATTTGAACGCTTTTCTGCTGTTCCTATTTCGGTTTTCCATGTTTCCTACTCTTTAATATTTAAAAATTTATTATTTTTTATTTTTGAATGTCCTGAACTTTCGTACTTTTCGATTTCCAATCTGTATATACTGTATGTACTGTATCCAGTACCGTGAGGGGCCCGTGAAATTTGCGAGGCAAATGTGCCTTGTATGAATCTAACTTAACAGGCCGCGCCGCACACATATGTATCCAAACCACGCTGCACAGAATTGTTTCGCGTTTGAAATGAAATGCTATGAGAAATAAAAGTACATTTATTATACAACATTGGTATAAAATAGACCTAACATTCCTAAGTAGTTTTCTTAAAATCATATTTAAAAAATGTACATCCTTATTCGTCCTATAGATCCTGAATAATGTTTTGTTTACACATTAATTAAAAAAGTTTGACTTGATAGACTATAAATAAAATGCAATATCATTATTAAGGTACCAAAGCGTATGTCAGGACAAACGATTCTTGCCCTAGTCCTAATCGTACATGAACTGGTTCTCGATCAGTATTTTTTTTTGTTGGAACAGAATTGGGTACCGTCACAATTTTGTTGGAACTCCTTTCTGAGCATGAACCGGACGATATAAAAGCTCTTCAGATAGTCAAAGAACAGTTTGTAGCAATGCTAATCGATATTTTGAAACTGGGTCTGCAGCGTACAGACATGGAGGAGGATGAGAACGAGCTACAACTCCTGCTCAAGACCGCTTTATAGCTGTAACTACAAGAAGAAACCGAACATTTACTACTTCGAGAATTAACAGCTTCTTTAGGCATGCTACCAAAAGAGTGATATCTAGTCAAACTGTTAGAAGAAGGTTGCATGCATGTAATTTAAGAGCCAGAAGCCGTAGTGGCGCCAACCACTCTTTTTGGTGGTGGCTCAGTTTGCGTATTATGGGGAGGTATCTATTATGATGGCCGTACTGATGAAGATTAAATCATCAGTTAGCTTAAAAAATAGATTTTAACACTAATATCTAGACTATAAGTGGTCTAAGTACATTTGTGGGCATTTTAGGATTGTATATAAAATATTAAAGGCGCTAACTCACCATCAATAATTAAATTTAAACAATAACAATAACATCAATCACTGAAGTATGGAAATCCCCTTATGATAATAAATATTTGTTGGCGTTTGACGTTGTCAAGAGTCAGTTTACACCAAAATTATAGATCAACTTCATTGTGGCCAGGTACGAAGAACATCCATTCTAAAAGATAAGGTCAGATAATTTTTGTAAAATAATTTAATTCTTGTATAAGTTTAAGTTAAATAATTTAAAACCAAAGAATTTATTAGAATTTTAATAATTGATAAATTTCGATAACATCCATTAATCATCATTGCCTAAATAACAATAATTTATTAGACATAATTTTCAGTTCAAATAAGTTCTTTTCTGTTACATAAAATGCCTTTTCCTAATTTTCCTATTATTTTCTTATTTTTTTATAATTAGTCATTTAACGTATCAGATAAACAAATTACTGTTTTATATTTGTCTTTTATATTGAATTTGTAATTTAATTATTATTTTTTTTTTATTTAAATACCTACCGTTCCAATAAGAAACTTGCAGAACATAAGTTCCCTGAAAAGTAAAAGCTTATTTTATAATAGAAACTTTTAAATAAAAATAATAAATAATAAAAACGCACGGTAAAATAAACGCACGGCTTCCCTAGCAACCACTTAGCAACAATAGATGTCGCTATTTTATTCAAAATTTCCTATTTACATATTTAAAGGTGAATTTTATACTACATATAAATGGCAGATAACATTTATTAGTCACCACACCGATCACAGATCCTCAATAAAAACATACATATATCAAAAATGGCAATTGATCTGGAAAGACACTAAGACCAATTTGAGACAAATAATGCCCGAAATTGGAACCAAGCTCCCATTACCAAATAAAAGAAGAGAACAAGTCAAAGTAAACCGTTTAAGAATTGGACATACACGCATAACACATCAACATCTCTTAACAAAAGAAACCGTACCTTTATGTCAAACATGTCAGATTCAGTTGACAGTGAAGCATCTGTTACGTGAATGCCCAGGAAATGAAGAACAAAGAAAACGCCCCAAGTTAGGAAGCAACTTAAAATCAAAAATTTAATATTTGTTATTATAAATCTGCCACACTATTTTTGTAAATGTCTCCCCTGCTAATAACTCTTAGTAAATGATGCGGGGTTATGTATGTTTAAATAGAAAAAAAAACATTTATTAGATATAAAATTGCATTTAATATATATATTTAGAGTTATTTGAAAATATATATTTGATTCGTTTCCATTAACCCTACTTTCTGTCTCTATAAATGGATCATAATATAAATGTACTTAATTACGTTTCCCAGATTAATTTACGTTATTTTTATGTAATTTAGTTAATTATTTTAACATTTATAAAATTATTATTACCGAAATACTTTTTAAAAATACTTACAAAGCTGTTTCAATTTGTGGATACAATCGTAACATATAAAAGACACTTTTCTCGTTTTGTACTACAATTTCACTTCAGTTACTATAGGAAACCGTTTTAAATATTAAGTATGCAGTAAATGTTAATATTACGCGAGAAACCGATCAGCAACACTAAATTAATCACTCAAAAATGACGAAAATGAGTTTTACTGCAATAAGGAGTACATTGAACCGACATATTTAAAATATTTTACACATTGAGCGTCTGCGCATGCGTCTGACGTCTGACCGCATTCGATAACGTTATTATTTATCAAAAAACGATTATCAAAAATCATTCCATTTTTTATTGTTCTTGTAACTTGTTTGTATGCCTGAAGTTTTATAAAATTATTAAAAAATGTCAAGTGATAGTAAAATGAATTTAACTCCACCCAATATAACTAATTTTAAGTATTTAATTATTATACAATAAAATGATTAAAAACATCTATTGTTGCTCTTGTTCAATCATTACTAACAAAAATTATTAATGCAGGTACAAGTAGGTCGTAGGTAAAGTATAGTACGTAACTATTGCTGTAAAGCATTTTACGCACTCACGGAATTACTATTCCAACTAATCCATTCGTGCGTAAAATGCTATTTACTACACACTTTACGTAATATACTATTATATTGTTCTTTAATAATGTATTTGTGAATATGAACATCATCGTTTACATATATAATATATTATTATTTATATACTTTTTTTTTAAATACTTTAAAATAAAAATATTCGTAATTTACATAAAAATAATAAATTAATTTAAAAAATAAAAGTGGCAAAATATATAATAATTATTAATGTAATAAGGATCATAAAGACGATCATTATGGTACAAGTGGTGAATAGTCCGATTACACGGCGTGTGTCATAATGATTGTTTATGATTCGTATTACATACAAAATTTTATCTCATGGCATTATATATCAATACATTTTCGAAAAATTAAAAAATGCACTTTCGACATGTCACAATGACAACTATTTTTAAAGGAGTAAGTATTGTGTAGTTTCAAATATTAGTGAGGTGAGTGAGCTATGCTTTGCCATTTCCTTGACAACGTCATCAGGTTGTAACGGCAATATTTAGTTATCGCTGTCAAACTAAATAATTCTTGTCAGGTAGATCTAACCTTACCTTTTTCCAGTAGCTACTCTTACTACCCCTCTCAAACTAGGATACCTACCTCAGGTTATATGTGTAGAAGGTTGTCTTTGTCAACTTAAGTCGGCTCGCGGCTAAACTACAGTGGAGACGGGTTGGGTCTCTTTCAAAAGTCACAGATCTAAAATAGGGCGCCAGCTATGTTTAAAACCTGACCGACGACATAGTAAATTACTACCTTCCAAACCATTAACATAGAAAATGATTCAAAATAAAAAAAACCTTCCTTAACTACACCAATTTATTATCTAGGATACACCAATGTGTTACAGGATATACTAATGTATTGTAGGATACACCAAAGTAATGTGCCTTAGTGGCGGTATAAAAGGATAGTTATGTATATATATATATAAAAAAATACTCAATAAGATGTAATCACATACTGTACAAAACCTCATTTATGTTAAACACCAAGCTCAACAAGCTAGAATGAATGACATCCCAAAAACAAGATAATAATTATCAAAATATTACTAATAAATCAATCTTAATTAAAGCAAAATAGGTAACATTGACATATTTTAAACCCACAATCTTAAGGCAAACAAAAAAATGAAACAATAACAATATCTTTACAAACTACTATTAAAATACACTCTTTTCCCCAAACCTAGACTCAAGAAATATTTAGCAAACATATACTTATAAGTAGAGTTTAAATCAAGATACCGTTATAAAAGTGTTAAAGAGATATAAAAGCTTGACTCGGTATTAACAAAACCTAATTTCTGATTTTACCAACCATTTATCATTAACTTATACCTTGAACGTTGTCGTTCTAGTCATGGCCATGTCTAATACGCTCACAAGAATCAGGTATTTTTCATTATATCCTAACAAGCTATAGGTTTTCAATGTTCAATATAATTTTATTACTCTAATACTAACAAAAAACTTATATCTAACTAAATCCGCTAACAAAAAAATAAAACCCCCCCAATAAACAAATATGAGATACTCTCACCAATAGTCTTCACATTACCACCCATGAATATGAACCCCTACTCCTGATGAATGTATTGACATCCTGGAGAAATCCGGCCTCTTGGTTTTAATCCCTGTTTGGACCTCCCACAAGAACCCTAAACGAAGAAAATATTCGTTATTTTAAATTTAACCTTTTTTCCCTAGCAAAAAAAAATAACACAAAGAAAAACACTTTCTATAACTATAAGTAACTTATTTCTAGCTAAATATACCAAGTAGTGCCTACCTGCACTTCCGCAGGGCCTTCTCGACTCGTAAACTCCACAGGGCAAACACGTGGTTAACGAAATGGCGTCCAGCCATCGTGAATCTCGTTGGATTTCTTATACTCCCTACAGTGAGCAATTGTGTCCCAATCAAAAGGAGTTTTTGGTTGCTGTAGCATACAGGTACAATAATCCCTTGCGGTTTTGTTTTTTTTCCTTCAAGCCAACACCAAACCCACTCCTGGTTTGCCTGGTTTGCCCAAAGTTGGTACCAGCTCCAACACCAACCACCACTTATGACTTTCACAAATATTGAAATTAAAAAGCCCACACGCCAGACCTCCATCTTCCTTAAAAAGGCCAAGCAGTATCTTTTTTTGCATCTCCCACACAAACCCTTGACTTTCAAATCGCGCACGCGAGTTAACTTACATCTCGACGTTGTCTGCTCCTCAAATCAAGTGGCCTCGATCTGACCGGTAGCACTACCATCCCAAATTATCGTTTCCCCGAAATGACAAGATTAAGACCAACTAACCCATTTAACCCTACAACCTTATATATAACCCTAGGAATCTAATTTTCCCTATTATAAAACCAAGACAAACCACATTTCCATTTAACTGTATCGGCAACACATCTTACATCTACCCTGACTAGAAATACGGCAACGTAGCAACGCTTGTCAAAACAATTCCAACCACATAACCAAACTGGAATCGATACAAAAATCAATCAAGCTGTATAATAATATCTTTATAAATCAATTCGAATATGGAAACCCATGTCAAAAGAAATATAATAATGGGAATTCTAAGGTAAGCGAATTTCGAACAATATTTTATATACCAGTAAACAGCTGTTTTGCAATTATACCAAAACATGTACAATGTTTACAAACCTTTATAATAAAGTAATAATAATTCAACTGTTCCAATACCCATACAGATAAAGCACTGAATACTTCCAACTACAATTAATAGTGTGGTGAACTAATTACATTAATATGCAACAGTTTAAAGAACAAAACAAAGATAATAGTTAAAGTTAATAGTCGGGAGAACTAGTTACATTAATAAGAAATACTTTAAAGAACAACACAGGGAAATGTATTAAACAATAAGGTAAGTTATAGTTTTTCATACGGACAGAGATTATCTAACTGACTCCTTTTAGGCTAAAATTTGGGTTGTTACATCACCCCCTCAACCGGAAGAAAACTTACTCATCTAAGTTTTCTGCGGCGCTAGCCGCCTTTAAATCCTTAATACTGTAGTTTCCTTGATCGACACCGTTCTCATCGATTAAGTTGTAAGTCCAAGGTGATACCTTCTTACGCACATAAAAAGGACCAACCCAACGAGGTGCAAGCTTCTTTGTGTAATGAGCCGTGGCATCCGATAACGTAAAATTCTTTCTCCACACCAACTGATCTGGTAGAAACTCTACTTGCCTTCTGCGCAAATTATATACCCTTTCATTCTTCTTCGACGCCCTATCCAACCGGATACGAACGTCCTCAAAAAGTTTTTTCATTTCCTGCGTTCTCTCTGCACCACTTCCTTCATCTTCCTGTCCATTTATTATTGCCCGAACTTCCTTCATCTTGCTAAACTCCTGCCCATTCAAAATCATTTTTCTCCCAAAATTAACACAATACGGAGTTTGGCCCGTTGACTCATGATAAGCTGTTCGTGTAGCACACGCTACCTTGGCAAGATTATTCTCCCAATGTCTATGATTATCTGATACATATGAAGCTAACATTGTCTTTAACGTCCGATTATACCTTTCCGTGGGATTCGCCCGAGGGTGATATAAAGCATTATACCGTACCGTAACGCCATAGTTTCTCATTAGATCTTTAAACAAACGAGAAGTATATTGTGGTCCATTGTCACAGAGAAGCAATCTAGGGACACCAAAAAGGAGGAAAACATCCTGTTCGATTTTCCTAATCACATGGGGTGCTTTAGATGATCTTAGCGGAAAAAACAGCGGAAACTTACTAAAAACGTCCATTACAACTAATATGAAACGATATCCTTGAGTAGATTTAGGAAAAGGTCCCATTAAATCGGTCGCCACTATTTCCCACGGCTGCGTGGCACGCGGTTGCTCAGTCATTAAACCCTTGGGGCCTGATTGATCTACCTTATGTGCAGCACAAACCTGACAACCCTTTACATACCTCACATTGTCTGATTTCAGTTTAGGCCAATAGTAGCATTCACACACCCTCTTATAAGTTTTTAACAAACCTCCATCTCCAGCTAAAGGATCATCATGCAACTGCTTCAGAATCTCTCTGCGTTGATACCGAGGAACTACTTCCTTCCAGTTTTCATTACCCTTACTTAAAGAAGGAGTAGAGCGAACATACTTGAACAATTTACTATTTCCCACTCTCCACTGCGGATATTTTAACGGTTTGCTTGACACTAAGTCACACATCTTATCGTACCAACGATATTTATTGTGTACCCCTACAACATCTACCATCGGCACTGACCTCGAAAGTACATCTGGAACTATATGATCCTTCCCTCGGCGGTGTACAATACGGAAATCGTACTGCTGCAGTCTGACTGCCCAACGAACCAACCGGCCCGTAGAATCCTTTAAGTTCTGCAACCAAACCAAAGATGCATGGTCGGTTATCACCGTGAAGGGTACCCCTTCCAAATACGGTCGTAACTTCTCGATCGACCAAAGGACAGCCAAGCCCTCCCGCTCCGTGGTGGAATAATTCCGCTCTTGGCGACTAAGCGAGCGACTCAGGAAACTAATTACTCGAGGCCAAACCCTGAACTATCACACTGAACAACAAAAAGAAGACTATAGTCGGGACAATTTAACACAGGGGCTGCTACCAAATCATCCTTAATCTTGCGGAAAGAATCCTCACACTCGACAGTCCAAACAAACTTTTTCCCTTTCTTTAATAATGCCGTGATCGGCGAAATTAGCGTGGCATAATCTGGCACAAAGCGTCTATACCAACTAAAACAACCTAAAATACTGCGAGTCTCTTTAATAGTTTTGGGCGCAGGGATATTCAATATAGCTTTTACCTTCTCCGGATCGACATGAATACCCATCTTATCGACAACATGACCTAAGTATTCCAACTCTGGGCGACAGAAATGACATTTATCCCAACCTAAAGTTAACTTAGCATCTCTCAAACGACGAAACACTTCTTCCACGTAAAGCCATCCTTTTTGCAATTTTCGAGGTAACGTAATCCTATAGCCTTATGGCCATCTTGCCCACAATTAAAACAAGCAATAACCTTCGTTTGTCTTTTATGATACTCAACAACAGGCCTGCGATTAGACGAACCAGCTTTCCCACTACTAACACTATCTACCTCAACATAAGCTAAACCTTTTTCCACAAGATTAGTCCGTTTCCCTGAAGGTTTAACGTAATTTCTTATAGCGTCCCTTCTCTCCTCCATCCGTCTACACACTATCCTTAACTCTTCCAACGTAGTTGGCATGGGGTCCCTAAGTCTATCTTGATAGAAAGGATGTAGGTTCTTCAGAATTATTGCCAACCTTGTCTCCTCTGGTATAGTGCACCTCAGCCTACTAAAATAACTAGCCATAATCGCCAAATAGACTCCAATAGTTTCCGATGGATGTTGTGTTCGTCCCTTTAATTCCTCGAAAAAAGCTTCACTATGATGCGCGGACAAATATTCTTTGCGAAATTCCCTTTCCAACTCATCCCAAATGCTAACCCGAGAGCGAACTTCTTTGTAAAACTGGTAGGCCTTCTCACAGAATAAATCGATGCCTGCCTCCAACAACACTTCCTTGGATACATTACGAGCTACCCTAAGTTCATCAACCATCTCAAAAAATGCAGAAACCGACAGAGATTTTCCCGTACCAGAAAATTTCGCAATCCCCCACTTATGTGGCGGTAACATCTTCGATGGAGAAAAATTTCCCTGAATCCGCCCTGATTGAGCAGACACATTGGGTGACGAGCCCGCGGCTGCTTCCAAACCTGCTTGGAACGATTGGCTGAGACCGGTAAAAACACTAACTACTGGCGGGACTGGATCCGATGGAACTGGATGTAGAAGATTATGCAAGCCCCCATTCAACATTAGTACACGTGTCAACAACGAAGACTTCACCTTCCCTTGTTCCTCTCCAGCGGTTTCCATTCGATCTCTTCCCATTAAGTGCTGAAGTTTAGTACTCAATTTGGTGGCGTCCGAATCGCTGCGTACATTCGAGAATGTAGACAACATATTTTCCATTTGTATTTGGTTTCAATAGCATACCTATCCTCCTCCCAGGAAAATGGGTGAGCAGGATACCTAAAAGTATCACCACATTTCTCCAACCGTAAAGCAGCTGACAACCTCGGCCTTATTTCATCCACTGTACCAACGTCGATGCCTCGAACTCGTAGTTCAAACTCCAGCTCATCTTTATCAAGACGATTGACAGCAAATTTACCAGGCGTGATAACTACAACCACGTGCTAAATAAGACAACAGAGAAGATAGGCTTAGCACTATACTAAGTGACCAGAAAGTATGGACAATACACCACCAACAAAGAACAAGCTAAACCAGATTCCTAACCTATCCTAAAAAAATGGTTATGAACCCCAAGAAAATTCCAAACTGTTCACTACTACTTACAGTAATCCCTCCCTTAACTTAATCTAATCCTACAAATAACTCTAACAGTGGATATATACCTAAAGTATTTAACCTACAATTCCGTCGCAGCTTCTATAAAACCTAACTTCAACTATGCTATACCTGTAACCTACTTTACACACAATTGTACCCTACAAGGTGACTAACAAACTAAGTTCCTATACACACACTCCGATCAAAACTGCCTAAGCTCCAAATCCTACAAAATAAATTGTGTCAACTACCTGAAAGAACTTTGACCAATTGGCCCCACGTTGGGCGCCACTTCTCTAACCTTACCTTTTTCCAGTAGCTACTCTTACTACCCCTCTCAAGCTAGGATACCTACCTCAGGTTATACGTGTAGAAGGTTGTCTGTGTCAACCTAAGTCGGCTCGCGGCTAAACTACAGTGGAGACGGGTTGGGTCTCTTTCAAAAGTCACAGATCTAAAATACGGCGCCAGCTATGTTTAAAACCTGACCGACGACATAGTAAATTACTACCTTCCAAACCATTAACATAGCATTGCCACTTTCTTGAATTTACCTCGCCCTGAAGAATATACCGGACATTGTTTTCGGCGATCGTCTGCTTCATTTTTGGCTGATTCTGGAGCTGATCTGTGTACCGTGAAACGCCATGGCGGATGGAAAAGCAATACTGTCGCTGAAGGTTACATCGAAAATTCGAAAGAGCAAAAGAAAATAATATCAGAAGCAATTTTTGGTGCCGACAACCACACAGGATTACAAGTTTGCCAACAATCATCAACTACTGATGTAAAAACTGTAGAATCCATTGGAATTAATATTAAAAATTGTAGTAGTTGTTCTTTTACCATTTCTAATAAATAGTTTTGTACATAGTTATTCATTTTGAATAAACTTTTTTGATCAAACCATTACATGTTTTCCTTATAGAATTTCATTATGGTACTTAGTCCCATAATGAGCTTCCTTATGTCATCAAAATTGAGTGACATAACGTTGTCATTATGACATGCCATCAGATAAAATATTATAAACAACTTATTTCATATGGCTGTTGTGACACTCGTTCTTTAAAAAACTCATCGCTTTGCGATTCGTTTTTTAAACTTTTCCACACATCCGGTTTTTGCTATATTTACGTACATTCTTAGTTGTATTTTTTATGTTCCCATATCTTTTGTTACTAAAAACCTTATATCACTGTTTCACCATTTTTGGTATTGTTTCTGATATAGGAATATAGTAATTTTTAAAACGGTCATAATTATATTTTGTTTTGTCCACCTGTTCTTTTTGATTCTTATGATCGTTCTTCTAAACTGCATCCTCTTAGGACCTCTTAGGATGTTATATATTTCTAATTACTTTCAAGTAGCCTACTTGAATTTGTCAGCCTACTTAGATCTCACTTCATTCAGCCAATTTGCCACTTTAACTGAAAATAGATGCCCATTCATAAACATGAAGATACCTAAAGTCTATAACAATCCTTGCAACATACCTTGATTTTAAAGAGATTTAAAATAGCTTTGCTAAATTGACTGCAATTAGTTGTACAATTTCATAAATGTCCAGTTCAATTTGGAAATATAAAAAATGTATCCCTTTAAAAATATATATATATATATATATATATATATATATATATATATATATATATATATATACTTCTTATAATAATAACAATAATAATGGTACCAGCAAAAAAATAGCAAATAGCACAAATCTGTTTTTTAAAGGTAAAATTAAAGTAATGGTTACTAGCCTTTAATCTCTGCGTTCAAGACCCCAACAAAAATTTCCAGCTTATGAGATACATAAATGCATAATCTGATCCAAACTTAATTTAGTTTTGGGAGTATAGAGTGTTTAGCAGCGTGCCTTCGGTTATACCATCCCTACTACCCTTTCAGTGATACCCTGTCGGTCGTGTCGTCGTAGTCGTCGGGTGTCGTCACCCCAGCTGAATGTTAATATTTTCAGGGACCAGAACATCTCAGGGGATTCTAAATCTGATTACCTTATATTAAGTTATTTTGAATTTAAATAGTTTCAGCGTAAATTGTAGCTAATAAACACAACGTTAAATACGTAAAGGATGGCTAGTAACACAAAGTGAATGTAAATTGTACAAGCATATTCTGCTGAAAGTGATTCCATAAATATTTGCAAATTTAAGTTTAATCAATCTAAAAGTTTTGCTCTACGAATATATCTTATATGAAATTATTAATAAGAAATTCATGTTAATAAGAATTTTATTTTTAATTGACTGTTAGATTCAATGATTTGTGCACTCCTGATAACTATTTTTTTGTTTGGTTAATAGTACGTAACATATTTCCTAATTCAGCTTCATCTCTTGCTTTTGTGGGAAAATACGGTACTCCAAATACAACAACCTTTTCTGACTCAAGAGCCACTTTTATTGAAGATGGAAAATCAAATCATAATAATAGGTTTTATTATAAAAGCTTTTATTATTTAATACTGTACAAGGCAATTTTTTATCTCACAGATCCAATAATAATTTCCTTTTTAATTATCTTAATCTCAATTACCATTTTGTTAGTTTTATTTAATTATTTATAACACCTGTAAGCTTTTTTAATTTTACCGAAAGTCCCATTATTTTGATTATTATCATTACTGTCATTGTCGCATTTGAATTTCGTATTGAAAGCCGCCAATATATTTGAACATTCGACGTGGAACTAAATGTTAGGCGGCATATTTATATTTTAAAAATAAATTTTTTTAAAAAATATTTGATATTTACATTAAACTTTAGGAGTTTAACATAAAGATTTTAAGGTGATAAAACGCTAGAAAAGGGTAAAACAAAACATTTTAAAAAAATAAAAACTTAATTCTTACACTTATAATTAATATTTAGACATATATTTGACAATATTAAATATTTTAGATACAATAATTTCATAAATAACGTGGTCATATCTTGAATTTTGTAGTTCCTATAAAAAATAAGATATTTTAATTACATTTTAGTAAACATTTTATTAAACAAATAGGGGATTGCCATTGGTGACACCTTTTATTTTATCAGGCAAAGGAATGCGTTAAAGTCTAAAAATAACAAATCATTATAAAATGAAATATTGTTTTGGGCTTAAATGTTTAATTCTCGTTTACTTAAACTTGTTGCAAAGCTGAATTACTACGTTTAGAAAGTTGTACCCTTTTAAACTCTTACCTGGAAAAGGTACAGCATCTGCAAGTAAACGTTTACAAATTGATGCTGATTTACTAAAAGAAATAGGTAAAAAATGATCTCCACAAAGATAAAAAGTATTACCGTGGGGAGTTAAATTAAAATTCTTATATTAGATCTCACGAATTTCTGTAAAATGGATAAATGTTTTATTTGTCGCTTTGAATAATAAAGTGTTTATGATAATTATTCTACTCTTTGTCATCCTTTTATTGTATTGGATGTTTTCCTCAAGATTCGCTAATGGTTTCTTTACATTGTATCAACAGTGTAATGTTTACTATGGTGTTACAATTAGTGCTCTACATATAAGTACTGATTTTACCATTAAAAGTACTTTCCCTGGGAATTCTACTCCAATTTTATTTTAACTAATTTCCTTTTTTTAACCAATTCACATTTTTAACAAAAAATATGTAATACAAACTGGAATATCATTTTTAAAACTAAAAAATGTATAAAATATATATTTATAAATATTGTTAACGTTAATGCCTCAACAAGATTATTAATTGAATGCATCATGTAGGTACAGCACTTGCAGCACTCAATTATTCAGAAACAGCTAACTAAATACTCACTCGAGAATTACACCAGGATCATCACAATAGATCATAGAAATAGGTCTTGACCAAATCCCTTGTACTTAATAATTGGAACTATTCATTTCCTACACATATGTAAAGCTGATATGTCCGTAGTTTTAAATAAAAAATCTTAATATGTATTTTATTTGAAGAACTACAACAATTTTGATCTTAAAACTGCCTATTTCGGGAGAATGGTATAAAATTTAAAATTCATCATCACTTTCCAAGCCCATTTTCGAGGGCTGTTAGCGGATTTAAATGATACCGTGAGTATTAATTGGACTGTCGGTGACAAGGACATTGCAAAAATTGAAATTCGCGATAAAACAAGCTTCAGTCTCAGAAGTAGAACCAAAGCGCATACGGTGTAGCTTTTGTAGAGGGATTACGACCCTCCGATATAGGAAAAACACGCTGCCATATCAACCGACGATGGAGCGACGTCTATCCTCTTTTTTTTAAGTTGTTGAAAAATGTCCAAAGCGATGCAGACGGTCGATATTGAAAAATAAATATCCAATTTTTTGATACAGGCAAAATTTGAATGAAAACAAATTTCCCGATTGGCACTAAATTACGTTGTAAACTAATTAACTTATAAATCATTTATGCATATTAAATTACAGTATTGTGTTAAAATTTTCAATAATAAATACTTTGTAATGGAAATATTTCTGATTAAAGTTTGTGTTTAGAATGCTACACAAAGAGGGGCTTGCTGATGACCCTCCAAATTAACGAAACATAGCTGTGATAGACTGCGCTGTTTTTACCCAAACTATATAAAATGTGGTGGTAGGACGATTACACTGCTTTACCAAAATGTCAGGATGAGTTTAGACCCACCGGATAATCAATAGAATCGTTTATACCTTAAGCGGAGATGGTATACATTTTTGAATAATATGCATTTTGATTTTTAAATTATAATTTTTTAAAATAAAAGTTCAATAAATTTTCCATTGGATGACATTAAACATTAGCATATTTAATATTTATACATAGCAGTAAAAATAGGATAAATATTTTGAAGACTATAAGAAGTAATTTAATTTATACAATACAATTTATTGCTATAAGGAAACAAATTAAATGTTTATTAAAGCTTAAATTGTTTTAAAACATTTTCATAAAATATTGTGACCGAAAGAAAATTTCACACTATAATTTGGAAAAAAATATAAATCCAATCTGACTTTTAAATTAATTTTACTGCTTTTGAAGTTGGCCAGGGTATTGTTCTTTTTGACATAATATGTTAATTTGCCGATGAAGATATTATTTTAACTTGAAATAAATTCTAAAATATTATATAGGTTAAATAAAAAAAATTACTTACTTTAGCTAAGCCAAATGCTAAAACCATATTTCGTTGAATAAAAAATATTATCAACTTATATTGGGATTCTGAGCACATCAATAAGATCTGTGAGCAAAAATTTGTAAAAATTAACATGGCAAACCCTATAGCATAGGGTTTACCTTACAGATTCTCTAGCTTATAGGAAATGCTCAGAATTCTACCATTCTATCGCCCTTTCATAATTTTAGGTTACTATTGTAAAAAATATATTAACATGGTTTGATACTTGTAAATATTTGCGTTAAACAATTTGAGAAAAATGGAATGCCAAAAGTAATTTTTTCTTTATCAGAAATGGATTGCTTATTTGTATGTAGAAAAACATCAATGGTTTTTGTAAATATAAGAGTATTTTTTTATTAAACTTACAAATTGATGACTTTTTTGGAAAAATAATAAATTGGGACTTTTTAAAAAAAATGAGTATATTCACCATTAAAGTCTATGCAAGCTTAGAAATGCCTACCCACACTGTTAATCAAATTTTTGATATGCTATTGCGGGATATTCCACTATTCATTCTGAGTGGCATTAACAAGCTCTTATACACTCCTTGGTGGATTTCTGAGAGCTGCCACTGCATGTTTTATAGGATTATTGTTATTATTGGAATATTGATAAACTGGGCCAGTCCAAACGATTAATGCTTTCAGTTTCTATATACTCATTTACAGCTCGGGTGTGATGAGGCCGAGCGTTATCGTCCATAAAAAATTTCCGCACTTTTTGAAAAATTATATTACTATATTATTATTACGATTACATTACGATAAAATTACACTAAGAAATCTTGTTGGCATTTTTATTTATGTAAATATTAGGAACTGTGTCAGGACTAAATACATATTTTACTAAAATAGCCACATTAACCTTAACACTAATAATCAATTAAATTTAGTGAACTAACCCTTATTCTGTGGAAGTCTGTTACTAAGAATAATAAACAACTGAACGTTTGATCTAAACTTCCACCTTTTATTTAATAAATAGATTTTTTTATATTTCATTATAAAACGCATTTGCGTATTGTAATGTAACTTTTACGCAAGCAAATTTTTTTTAAATGGTTGGGAACATGAGTGAAGTATCTAATGACAAGACTATTGACAATGACATTTGTGGCTTATATCAATTTATTGATTTTATATTGTTCTTTAAGAAGTATTTGTGAATATGAATATCATCTTTTACTTATATAATATATTATTATTGGTGTATTATTCATTTTAAAATATTTTAAAACATTAACATTTGGTCATTTAAAGTTTAAAACTGTTAAATGTTATACATTACACAGTGCTACCAGCATAGTTTTTAGAATCAAAATTCTCATAATTTACCTACAAATAAATGGCAAAATATAAAAAATATTATAAACAACTTATTTCATGGCTGTTGTGACACTCAGCATTAATATAAATAAAAACATAAAATAATATTGGTACAAAATTGTTAAATGTAAAAACAAAATCACCCCATTTGTCCAAAATGTGATGCTGCACATATATGTCAAACAAAAAGAAAGAGAAAGAAAGATTTAATGAAAATTTAAGAGCATATAGATAAAAATAACCAATGACATCCAAATACTAAACACTTGTAATAAAAAACAAAATTTAGATTTGCTTGAAGAATTTGAAATAAAAAGACATCCAAAGAGATCCACAATTTAAAGTTGTTAATGAACAAATAAATCTTTAAAGTTCTCCACTATTAAACTGTTTGCTTTGAATGAGTCTTCATTTTATACATAGGTAAGACGTAATTGTAACACAAATATATTAAGTTATTGTAAAGATCAGCACGATATAGTTTTTTCCTGGTTTTTCCATATCATTGCACAGTTATACCGATCTTAGAGAGAAGTACATCCAGGATAAACCATTAGGGCTAATAACATCTAGGCTTTAATATTGTTATTACTTTCATACTTGGTCTAGCCTTAATACTACCTAATCAACATCAGGTACCTAGCTACCAATAAACAATATGTCAATCTGACTATGCTAATTCTAGCGAAACGGCTGTCATTGAGTTTAAAAAAGCAATTTTTTAAATGAATAGTGGAAGTTTTGTTAAAACGAAGTTTTTTATTATTTTTAGTAAGATGGACCAAAAACTAAGGGTAAGTACAATAAATTTAATTATCTATTAATATTTATTTTTCCTAATTGAATACTAATAATTCTAAAGGATATTTATATTTACTCTTTATATTTACTAATAATACGTTTTGACGTACCTACCTAAAGTTTAAAATATGAAATAAAAATTGTCCTATCTCATTCGCAGCTAGTGGTCCAACAGAAATATAAATTCGCAACATGAATGACATTCCAATACTATAGAATAATTAATCCGCAATGAATTAAAGAGAAATCTGATTATACCCCAATGTTTTGTGCAGGTTATTGTTATCTATAATTTCCAATTACTGGAGAAACAATAACGTGTCCCTGCAATAGGCTTCAAACATTGAGTTTAATATAAATGCTAATACTGTAAGAATAGAATCGATTGCTAATATTGGTATGGCTTTACACAATATTGTATATTCATAATGATACCGACCAAAAAGTAACACAATAGGGCTTCTAGAAATTGATTACCGTTTTGTATCTTTCATCTCTGCATCCTTTCAACTGAAAGTGAATTGAGTCAAGTATAATTAATTTGTAATCAATAGATTGGTCTTTTGTCTATCAAAATTGATTTTATGGGAAATTAAAAACTTTATACGGTACGTATAGTCATTGTGGCTTTCTGGTGGTCATTTCCTTGTTCAAATTTAGACACCATAATGCAAGTATACATGTTTATTGTTGAGTATTTTAATAAGTAATATGTGATAGTTATAAACGTTAAGTTTAGCATACATTACAAGGATTATTATTTCCTTTTTTGGGGTATCTAGAAACAATATAAATACATAGAAACAATATAAAGTGATATTAAAGCGAAGATGTATGCAGATAATATTATAGTTGTGGCAAAGGTATTGATGTGCATTCGATAGAACTTCTTATCCAATATTTTCGAAATTAATATGGTTATTCATACCAACGCGATACAATTCAACAAAAAGCGCCGCCTAGCAGCGTTCTAGAGAGAGGTGGCGATCAGTTGTGAAGGTTGTGGGTGTATTTCTTAAAACAAATGAAATTAATATGGATTAGATCCTCCGCTTCTTTTTAAAAGTATATAAGCGAATGGTAAGTTAAAGATAAGAAAATTAAACGCAAGCAATATAAAACGAAAGTTTACTTTTGTTTCTCTGTTTTCAAACTCAAATTGAACTGCAAGTAAAAGCACTTCATCTTGATCATCTATTCTATTTTCATAAATGATATGACTTATCGCTACCGCGTTAAATGCTTTAAAAAGATCGGTATCGCGGCAGTGATCGCGCCAGGGTTTAAAGCTCATTATATTGTAACATATAATTTTAACAGTTTAGTTACAATAAAAACATGAATTAACAACTTGACTTTTGCTACTAACTATTCGGACAACTTTACGCAATCTAACTTCAAGTTGGCATGTCCCTTACCGAAGCCTGCAACAACAACGTGATTACTCAAGGCTGGAACAAAGGTCAAAGCTGCCACACAAAAGATTTCGGGACCTGACAACCACCTGCATCAGCGGTGGTTGACCAACTATTGGACCGCTCCCTTGACAAATTCAAGGGCAGATTTGACGAAGAAAATGATTGCAGACTATCCAGGGAACTTCTGAAGTATCCGAATAGCAGAGCAACCAAGAAATACGTGAGCATGACAAGAAAGGATCTGCGTTTGGCTACAGACATCCTTACTTACCTATGAAAACATCTGAATAGTTTGGGTTGATCTTATACCCCACTATGCAGAGGGTGTGAACAAGAAGATGTATCCGGCAAGAACTGGCTAACACATACCAACTTGGGAGAGCTGCCCACTGGCCACGTTATCACCTACTTTGAACAAGTAGGTTGGTTGACGACCTAATAGGTAGGCTTAATCTAAAAAGGATGGACAATGGACCAAATGTGGTCTGAATGCTGTGGGGCGACCCATTCTTTAAAAATTACAGATTTAGAAATTCAGAAAGAAAAGTTAGTAATATAATAATTAAAATAAATTAAGCATATTAAAACACTTGTGGGGACTTTTACAAAATATATGTGTGTTAAATAACTAAATATAAAATTTCGGCTAGCTTACATGATCAATTTAGTTGATTTTTTTATACTCAATGTAAAATTTAGTTTTAAACCCACGATTTTCAAATTTTTATCTTTGCTTAATTTTGGAACAAAAATCATATCATATTTATACGCATCCCGTTGTAGGTATGATATCTCCAAAGCAAGAGGGATCAGAATATTTTATTATAGTAAAGCCTTATATTTTTACGCCGACAAATGTAGAAAGATCCCTTCTTTAAAGAATTAGGTTATCCATTACAATGTTACAGAATACAAATTAAAGGAATCGAACTATAAAGAAACAGAAACACCTTAATAACGACGTATTGAATGGTTAAATTCCTTTTCAAAATATATACACAAATTGTTTGCTTTTTAAATGCAGAAAAGTATGGCAAAAATAAATTTGTAGATTCTTTTCACCACTAAATTGACTCACAATACTCACGTCAAATATTCTGCATTATATCTTTGATATTTTCAGCGTAATTTAAAATGTTTGTTAATTTGAGCTGTCGCCGTAAAAATTACTGTAACTGCAGAAATACACATACATTTTCTTAATTATAAACACATGTAGTGTGAGTTGAAATAGATAGAATCAGTTCTAAAATTAACTATCCTCATTAGCGCATTTAGAAAATCAACATTTAATGATGTTTGATGAAGTAGATAAGGTTAAAGTATTTTTAAGCTACCTATTTTTGGCTATATAAAGATTTTAATTATTAACAAAAAAACAATTTTACAGTACATTTAAAAGTTAAACTGGAAATATCAATATACGTAATTTTTTTTTTACCTTACAGTTATGATATTGGATTTTTTTATAATTGTTAAACCTCTATCCTAATGCTTATGATTATTGCAGAGAACATTGAAGATCTTTATCTAAAAAATTTAATCTCATTTTTATTGCCAATTCCAAGGGGTATGATTTTATTAATCAAAGAAAACTATGATGCAAAATAAAAAAATGGTATCCCTGAAAACCAGTAAAAACAGTAGAAGGTTCACAATGTAAAGAGGAAATGGATGGCCATATATTGTCATCTTTAATGGTTAATACTGAAGTAATAAAAGGATATAGGACATCCCTTCTTACTGCTGGTAGACGAAGAGATAAAAAAAGAAAATAATAGTTCAAAATCCTGACCTTCGCAATTGATGTACCTATTTATGGTAACAAAAGAATTGATGGTTTTGGCCAAAATATATTAACAAAACGCAAAATATCACTCCAAAAATACTAATTATTGATGATTAGAGATTTTTAAAATAGTCCCAATTCAGATACACTTTCTAATAAAAATGACTCATTGTATTAGTATAAGTATTTAAGTATACCATAAGTTATCTTCTAGATATCCATCCAGAACTTCCAAAGTCGATCATCGGAAAATATTCTGCCCGACCTTTGAAAACAAAGAATAAAGAAATACAAGAAATAAATCAGACATACATATGTTATATAAACCTAGACGTTGCGTTGACGAAATCAAGAATGCAATACTAAGATGGATTGGACAAAAACAAGAAATAAAGAGCACTTTTATAGGACCGAGAGGAAGAAAAAAACAAGATGAAAAGATCGATAAAATATTTTGAATATACACAACTACAAGAAGACATGGCTTTGGCAGTAATTGAGTTTTAACTGTAAAGACGCTCATACCAGTTGTCTGTTGTTTGTTTTAATTACAATCGGTATTTACTATTATACTATGTGCATTATCTTTCTCATTGTTATTTTTTCGAGTCTTCATCTTGTTATTTCAAAAATCCATTCCTCTACCATGTGCATTTTTTTGTTTCTTTCTTCTTTGTCAATTTTTTCCGGTTAAATGTAATTATGCTAGTTACTATGGTGTTAATTTTTTTTGTTATTATTATGTTACATTATCCCCAAATACATAAAATTGATATATTGCAAAATATAGAAGCGATAAGTTTTAGACTTGAATCAACAAAACATCAATACTGTGACTTATCCAAGATTTTATTTTTAGTAAAGGTAAGAGAAAACTTAATTTAAACATATCTTCTTGTTATTTCCACAACAGACTTCAATTTATTATTATGCAGCTTATGAACAATGTTTGAATAAATGATTTATTTTTATAAGTATAACGTGGATTATCTACTAGTTGCTTAAGTTATATTTATAAATATATTACAATAAATAAATAAAGGCGTTCCTCAAAGTATTTCAAGTATCCCTAAATAAATAGGAACATCGTAGTTTCAATTATTTTTGTGATAATGGACACATTTATTTTGAATTGGATTTTGGTTGTCCAAACAACATCCATTTTTTAGTATTTTGTTCTCCAAAAATTACTCTGATATAATTTTTGGGAACATAAATTTATCTTTGTCCAAAAAAATAGTGTATAACTGTAAATAAAGTGTTCAAGGTCAATTATTTTGGTCACCATAACATCAAAGGGACCGTTAGTAATATTCGCTTCTATGTATGTTATTGTTCTGTGCTGAAGTTTAGGATAGAACATTTTTTTGCACTTAGTAATTCCATTTTCAAGTAATAAATAAAATGAAAAATAAAAGTTGGTTAACTCTCATTTTCTCTTATTTGTTGTATAAACTCACGGATATGTTGATTAACTAGACTAAACAATATTAAAGTTCTGAGGGATTAGCTCAAAGGGATTAACATAGATATATTTTTTTCTAAGATCTGTACAACTAGGCAACGATATATGTAAACCAGAAAAAAAACTATATCGTGATTTGGTGTATTGCATAGTTTCTCATCTGGTTGTTGCAATCTATATGCTCACTGTATCATAATTCAAAATTTCTCATTACTGACCTATTAACTACGTATTAATTAGTAGATTAATAGCTCTTTTAAATAGTAAATTTTAATATTGATAAATTTTTTAGTCGGAATTTGAAAATTCGACGGAAATTGTAATATGAACTTCATTGAAAGAGTATGGATAACCTAGCTATATTCAATAATTTTTCATCCTTGGTAAATAAGTTTAAAATACAACGATTAAATACCGCTATTGATTATTTAGTGGCAATGGAAATCGTTTGCCATTGCTGGAAAACCCCTGATTTGAATAATGCATCTACATATATAAATTGCAGTCCTACATAAAAAGAGGAACTGTCATCACTTAATCCTTCTACATACTTCCAATCAATTATTTATTAAATGAAACGTATCAATAGGACTCGCTAAATAGTGCAAATCTTTTTTTTTTGTGAAATGCTTAATCGGTGGATGACAACTCGGGCTAGTTAATCAAATATGTATGTTAGGACATTTGATTCGATGGCATCGCTCATCAATATCCATTACTGTGAAGTAGAATGTGTGCATGTTTGTGTAATTCGAATTAGGTTTGGTTCTTTTAATGCGAGTTTTACACTAAAATGGACTTTGTGCGTGTTAGGAAGCAGTCGTTGTGGGAAAAAGACTGTTGGTTCATTCCTATTCTGTAGAAAAAAATAAAAAGAGAAGAAAAAGTCTACTGAGATACTATAGAATAAGTTATTGAAAGAGACTTTTAAAAATAGTAAAAGTAAGGCAATACTAAAACTATGAACAAAGACACGTTGTAATTTTTAGCTTAATTTGTTTATATTTTAAAATTTGTACATATTAAAGAGTTGATTTTGTTTATTTTAATTTATTTTGATTATGTTTAATTAAATTAATGTTATTAAAACATCAGGTACCCAGCTACCAAAAAACAAAATGTAACTTCAATATGTCAATCTGACGATGCTAGTTTTTAGCGAAACAGTTGTAGTTAAGTTTTAAAACGTATTTTTTGAATAAATAGTTTCGTTCAACCATTTAGTTGTTTACTGTTCTAAGTTTTAGACAAGTTTATACGTACATTTTAATTAATTATAAATAATTATTTCATTGCAATTTGTTGGTAGTTTCAAACATCGTCAAATAAAGAATAAAAATTGGATTTTGTTTTAACTTGGAATATACATATGGTTATTTTTGTTAAATACTCTCACGAATTGAAGAGACTGATTTTATTTTTTTATATTGTCATAAAAGTTTACATTGGCTTTCAAACTGTAGATCTGCTTTTATTTTATTAAAAATTTTACAATATATTAAATATTAAAAAATATGCCCGAGGAAAATTTTAAAAATATATTTTAAAAGTGTAGTATTGCAAGGAAAACTTATATGAAGAAATTATATCCCCATCAACAGAATTGTTAAGATAAAAGTAATAAGTTAGAAAAGTACCAGTTAAAATACTTTACATAGATATATTAAATACAAATAATTATATATTCATCAACATAAATTAAAAAATAAGAATCAAATTAATGAAACATCCTAATTACACCCATAAAATCTGCCATTTTTATTACAATTTTTTTAAAATTTTTAAGCCTAATACTAATACTAATTATAAAATAAAATATTATGGCTTGCATGGATGCTATTTTAAGGAATCCTGTTCCTTAAAGTTTTTGGGGAAGGTTTGAGGATGGAATCTAAAATTTTATCCAGTAAAATTTTACAGGATAAGTGGTATTTGAAAAGATTATTGAACCATTTTGTACACAAACCACTTTATTTAATAATTCATTGATAACTTTACACTAATTCTATTTATGCCGTTAGACTGCATTTTTTATTATAAAAAGTAAAGTTGACTAAAGGTATGATGTATTAAAACATTAGTAATCAAGAGATAAAACGGAAGTGGGTTAACACATAATAATATTAAATGAATTTATTGTTTTTAAACAAAAAATCTTTTAATTTTTAAATAACTTTAACAAATAATATCTTCTCAAGGTTGCGGCTACAGCCTAACAGGATAAGTAAATTGTATTATGGAGAACAGGGAAACTAAGGTAAGGGAAATGAAAAAGTCAAAGGAAGCTGGCATTAGAACTCGCAAATATTTTGAATGGATTTATTTTTTATGTTTATGATTGTTTTAGAAATCTATCTCATTATTTAACAGGCGCTAGTTTATTCACGTAATAAATGCCTTTACCACTCCTATTGATTTAACCTATACACTAGATAATATTGACAATTGTCAGTTGTCATGAGGACCGTAAAAACACAGTTAAAATTTGAATAAATATTTATTTATATACTTATTAACATACTTATATCGTTGATTGATTATCAATCAACGCTTATATTAAGACAAAATTGCCAAAATAAAAATTATTGGGCATATCTAATTGAAGTTTACCTTCAAGATCCATTTATCTGTAGGTACCTATCTAAATGTTTTAAATGCATACAGAACCAGGTTAGTTTTAAAGTATCTACCTATTTGAATTTTTATTTTCGTTTACATGAATTGAATTGTTATAATAACAAAATATATTTAAAAATATTTGGATAATATAAATGAATGTTATTGATTTATAGATTTTTGACAGTTCTATGATTTTATCAATACTAGTAAAATTACTAGTGGTTTTATCAAAGGTAATACCACGAGTCCTTAAAATTTTATCGATAAATTGTTAGTTTCGACGAAAACTTTTTTATTTGGTAAAAATACGAAAACAAACTGAAATGTATTAAAATCACGAGTGCGTAGGACGAGTGATTTTATCTTATGTTTGTTTGAGTAGTTTTGCCTAAAATAAAAAAGTTTGAGTCTAGAAAATAAAAATTTATCCACTAAAATTTTACAGGACAAATGTTATTTGAGAATATTATTTTTTAAACCATTCTGTACTACAAAAACCAATAATTTAATAATTAATAATTTATCGTTATCTTTTCACCAATTTTACTAATTACTATTTTCGCTTTTTAATTGTTTAATATTTTTTACAGTTCTATGATTTTATCAATAATGGTAAAACGACTAGTGGTTTTATCATTATAAAACGGAATGGCTTGTATTTAGCACAGAACATTGAAGATTAAGCGATTTCATTGGACGAAATCACAAAACTGTGATATTTTAACAGGGGAAAAAAAATAATCAGTATAAAATGGAATTATTGGTTAGCATTTAGCTCAAATCACAAAGCTGTGATATTTTGACTGGAAAAATAATCAAAGTAAATGTTACAGGTACAAGTTTATTCTAAATAAGGCATACCCTATCTGTTACCAAATACGTAATGGTTAGTTTAAAATTTGATTACCTTTAATAAAAGTACTATTTAAAAAAAACATTATCAATTTTGCAGAATTGTGATTTAATTAACAAAGAAGCCATTAGAGCAGATGTTTCATTTTTGATTCAACAGTCCTTTGCAAAAATAATAATCCTAGTCATAACAGTTGACATCTAGTTAAGTCTCTTGCTATTACTAGTAAAGAAATTAAGGATCTTAAAAGTAAAATGTCTGAAGAGGATTTGGTCATTTCCAGGGCAGATAAGGGTAATGTTGTTGTAATTCTTAATAGGGAGGATTATATAAATAAGGTAGACTCCTTTATTACTTCTGATCCCTCCTTCCCTCTTGTTTCTTCTGACCCTACTTCTAAGTTTCATTAAAGATTTAAGATATAAACTTAAATTATATTCCGATACCTTAAAAATGTTTGATACTCATGTCTACCAACTTAAGACCACAATTACTCCTCTTCTTTATGGACTTCCTAGGACACGCAAAGATAACGTACCGATGTTTCCTTCCTTAACTCTCCAGCTTCAAAACTTTCTTCTTTCCTCTATAGTTTACTTAGAAAGATCACCAATTACAACAACAAATTTTCCATTAAGAATTCATTTGACTTGTGTAATAAAATTTGTAATATTAGCGTACCAGATAATTCCGTTTTATTTTCTTTAGATTTTTCTAACCTTTTCTCAAGTATTTACCCTTCAGAAAGTCCTTCACTTGTTGAGGATCTATTGATTTCAGAGGGATTAAACTTACATATGGTTGATGATGTTTCTCTGTTGAATTTGGCCCGTGATCAAAACTTTTTCCAATTCAATATAGGCAAACAACTGGTTTGGCGATGGGCTCCAATCTGAGCCCCTTACTTGCTGAGATATTTATGAACAATCTGGATCTTGAATAGTCCTGCATATATAAATCATCTTATATTTTATTACCGTTATATGGATGATTTTATTGTTCTGTTTAATGGTAGTCAACAGGATGTTCTTAATTTTCTCCACTATATTAACACTATTCATACAAGAATAAAATTTACCATTAGAGTAAAGGTTAATAATAGAATTCCATTTCTTAATCTTTTGATCAATAGGAATATGGAGTCACATAGGCTTGAATTTGAAATTGATAGAAAACCTACCACTACTAATATGGTAATTAATTATAATTCAAACCATCCATTCTCCCATAAGATGGGTGCCTTCAATAGCTTGTTTCACAGAGCTTTCAAAATACCCCTATCTTCCTTTGCTTTTAATAATGAAATAAATATTATTAAACAAATTGCTGTCAATAATGGTTTCCCTATTTCTTTTATTAATAAGTTATACAACAGGTTTTTTAATAGATTTGCTGAACGGTTAAACTAAACTTCCACTATTTATTCGAAAAGTTCGCTTTAAAATTTAATTACGATGCTAGTTATTAGCGAAACAGCTGTAAATGAATTTTAAAGCAAATTTTTCGAATAAATAGTGGAAGTTTAGTTTAACCGTTCAGTTATTTATTGTTATTTGTATAAATTATTACACTAAGGTTTGATTTTTCTTCTTTTTTTAATTTGTACCACTAAAATAACCTTTTTTATAGCCTGATAATGGCCTCAATGTTAGGCCGAAACTAGTAGCTATCATTGTTTTTCCATCAACATAAACAATAAAATTCTGTGACATAGACTTTGGGTTTTTCATTTGGTTTCCTATTAGTTTTAGTATTAATTTTCATAATAATAGGTAGTATATTTTTCACACTTGATAAATAAGCCCGTAATCTAAATGCAACAAAGGCTTCTTTGCGTATGAAAAACGTTGACCACGTAGTTTATTTAAAATGTGCAAGAATAAAAAACCAATTTTCAGAGGTTCGGATGAAAGGCAAACAATTTTTTTTCGAGATTTCGAATGTTCATTCAATATTTTATTGGTTCTTGACTTTTTAACGCCAAATTGAATATCAAGATTGAACTCTGGATACTGTCGATGTACGAAGTTGATTACAACTGCACTGCTAAGGTTTTTAGCATGTATTTTTCAAATGGGAAATTTTTTTATTTTCCACATCGTTAGTTACCCAAATAGAAACCTCTAAACCGTCGCGAAACGTTTACTATACAAATTCCTTTTTTCTTTCTAGTATACAATTATTGTCTGGCAATATTGTAAAAACCTATTAAAAATGCAACCTCTTTAATATTAATAGTAGGTCAATAAACAAAGTTTTAAGAATTTGGTTATATGTTCTCTATTATAAATAAAAATTTTGTTCTAGAAAGTTTTATGCGTTCATAATATGAAATTTTTCCAGCATTTACCCTCATAACATATTTAATATTTTTCAATTTTTCATGATGAATGTCCTAGAATGATGTAAAGTTGGGAGGTCCCTTATCTATCCCATAAAATATTTTTGCACGTAACACTCGCTTAGTGCGAATAGCTACAATTAAACTTCAAATAGTTCTCTCTTATTTCAATGCTTAATGAGATTGAACTTCATCTCGCATATCTTGTGCAACACGGACTGGTCCCAAACGTGTGTTATCACGTTAATATGCCACTTTGAATTAAATATGACTAGAAAAATACCTTTAGCATGTTTCTGTAGAAATGGTAGTAGGACGTCACCAACATCTCAGATGAAAAAATAAAATAGATTTTTCCTTTAACACAGCGTTTTTTTGTAAGCTACGTAAACAACACAGCATGTAGAAGGGACGAGGTTTGTTTATATTACAGAGATGTAACTTAAATAATGTTGTGATGATAATGGTTGCTGTTTGGCTGTACTTTTCCATATCAATGTTTAACGTTTTGTTTGCACAATCTTATTGGCTAGTTTCTCTAAGCCAATAATATGTCAATAAATTACCGGTTCAAATTAAACTCTTTAATCACAGGTACCAAACTGTCAAAGAAATAAAGACAAGCCAACATGTCGGGGTTAATGTAACTAAACAATTAGCCCACGTTCCTATCTATTTTATTTTTTCATCCTGAGGGCTTCATGAATATCAAAATTACAATATAGTGACCGGAAAAGTAACATGTAGGAATAGGAAAAAGACAATAGTTAAAACACCTCTAGTGTGATTCAGCAGAGACCATTCAACATGTGACCGGCGGTTGTCAAACTTTTACACCAAACGAATACAAAAAACGGCACGAGTTAGTTGGGAACATACTGCATCAAGAGCCAGAAGAAAAATTAAATCTTCTACTAAAGGCCACATTACAAGTCAAGCAAAATAAAATCTTGGCAGAGGAGCAAAAGAGATGTAAACGTGGTTACCAGGGATGTATAGAACAACTTATCATTGACTATGTGATCCTAAAGCAAGTACAAAAGCAATTTCGCAACATCACGACTGCTTTTGTAGACTACCACAAGGCATTTGACAGCGTGCCACATTCCTGGCTCATAAGTGTTTTAAACATCTACAAAGTACATCCCATCATAGTAACTTTTCTTAAAGCTTCAATGAAGCAATGGCGAACAAGCCTTCAGGTAAACGTTAATGGTCAGTACACGAAGCCTAACGAAATTGTTATTCGTAGGGGAATATTCCAAGGTGACTCACTTAGTCTACTGTGGTTCTGTTTGGCAACGAATCCACTTTCTACCATGCTGAACGACACAAAATATGACTTTAATCTTAAGACTAATAGAAACATCAACTGAACCGTTTCCCATCTTCTTTATATGGATGATATAAAAAATTTTGCTTCTAATCAACAAATTCAACATCTTCTGCGTATAACCAAAAGGTTTTCCAGTGATATACAGATGGAATTTGGCTTAGATAAGTGCAGAACCTTAAACATCGAAAAGGGAAAAATTGTCAATGGAGATATGGCGCTACCTAATGGACATATAATCGCTGCAATGCAGAATGGGAAAACCTATAAATACTTGGGCTTTCAACAAGCCAGATTGTTAGACCAAAAACAGTCCAAGTCCAAAATCAAGGATCAGTACACACAGAAGGTTAGTTCATTACTAAAATCGGAATTGAACGCAGGAAACCTTAACCGAGCAATTAATACATATGCCGTACCTGTGTTAACTTATTCGTTTGGGATTCTAACATGGACAAAAACTGAATTGGAAGATATTCAGAGAACAACAAGGACTATGATGACCAAGCACATATATCATCATCCAACATCGTCAGTACACCGAACAACACTACCGAGAAAGGAGGGAGGAAGAGCGACATAATTAATTTACACAACAAGCATATAAATAAATTACGAGACTTCTTTCTTACCAAATCACCGTCATCTAATTTACAAAAATTTGTTATAGGAGGAGATAAGAATTATTTGCCTCCGAATTCGACAGGTCCTAATGTGGATTGGGAAATAACAACAGATGCTGAAAAACAAGTAAAATGGTCACAAAAAGCTCTTCATGGTCGACATAATCACGACTTACCTCAACCACAGATCGATAAAGTTGCATCAAATAGGGGGTTTGCTGACGGTTCCTTGTTCACAAAGACTGAATGATTTATGATGGCTATTTAGGATCTGGTTATAAATACTAACAACTACAAAAAATTTGTTATCAAGCACCAAACTATTATATCGGACAAGTGTAGACGTTGCCAACAAACGTCGGAAACGATAAAACACATAACATGTTCAACGATAGCCAACACGGATTATCTACGCAGGCACAACCAACTGTGTAATATTATCTACCAGAAACTGGCCATCAAATATGGACTGCTGAATACCTATACACCGTATTACAAGTACAATCCACAGGCAGTGCTCGAGAATGCATGTTTTAGACTCTACTACGATAGGTCCGTTATCACCGATAGAAAGGTGACGAATAATCGACCCGACATTGTAGTAGTGGATAAAAAAGCCAATTCAGTGCTGCTAGTCGATGTTGCAGTTCCAAACAATAACAACGTTTTGGATAAGTATAATGAAAATATGGCAAAGTACACCGATCTTGCCATAGAAGTAGGAGAGGTGTGGCATGCAGAAAAAGTGGAGGTGGTACCGATTATCGTATTATCAACTGGACTCATCCCCAGAAGTCTTGAAGACAGTCTTAAAAAACTCGATCTTCATAAAAATACTTTTATTGACTTGCAAAAAGCGGCAATTTTAAACACATGTCATGTTAGAAAATTTTTAAATATGTTAATTCTGAGCGTAACCCCATTTGCGTTTACGCTCAGGATAGGTAAATATTACCAGCGAAAGGTGAGTAAGTGCATAAGTTTTTCTACCTGATGTGTGACGCCCCCACGGGTCTGAGTGACCTGGGCTACCAGGGGAAAATGGCAGTACCTGGCAATAGGTATAAAATGCAAATACAACGACGTGGAATTTTAAAACTATAATACCCCAGGTGGGTATAGTACTACACTCACAATTCCACACGGCTGTCTACTCCACGGATTCTGGGGGGAGCAATAATTCGATTGTTACCGATACCTTATCACTCAGAAATCGACAGGTGAATCAAAATTGCAACACCTACAACTCTTGTCGCGTTCAAGTTGATGACAGAAGGGCTTGTTCAAAAAATGATGCATCATCTTCCTCGGTTAGCGACATGCGCAGCGTTATACCGAGTAGGGCTACTGCGACAACACAAGAGGAAAATAACACCAAATCTTCTAAATCGGTTTCTGCTGTTTCTGGAGTATCGCAGGACGGTACATTCATAACCACTAAAGCCGGAAAGCCCAGGAAGCGTATGAAGTGGACCACTGGGATAAATTCATTCATTATACGTTTCTATCACCAACATCGAGACAGATTTAACAACTTACAGATTCGCCCTTCATCGAGCATTTATAGAACAGTATCCCGAGTTTCAACATGTTACGGAGCAAAGTTTTGCTGACCAGCGTCGAGCAATTATTAAAAACAATTTACTACCTGGTCCACCTAAAACAAATACGAAGTGAAGTACTTCTTGAGCTCCATACAGAAGACCATCATAATGTAATACCACATACCAATGATCAGCTAGATAATGTAAGACTTGATGACCACAACAGCGGTGACACACCAAACATTGATCACAAAGAAAACCCAAACACAGACAGTAACAAACAACCTGACGAACACGAAAATGCTGTTGCCGAACTATCTAAAGTAATATTAGAATTTGATGGTAGCAACCCAATTCACCGACTAATATTACCCAAACTTAAATCAAATCAGAACACCAATAGGATTCTTGCAGTCATTAATTCACTCTTAAAGGATCGTGCCAAGGACTACCTTACTCTGGAAGAGATACACACCTTTATCTACAGTCGTGCACTTTTTTTTGGGCTGAGGTGGAAAAACTCATGTTCGAACGAGTCCAGGACCCGAACAGTGTTGGACTCATCACCGTTAGGATGACGCCTGCCAACTAAAACCACCTCAAAACTCGCCGTTGTTCCCGTCTCGGAATCACTACCCTAGCTACTTCAAGACGGGCGGCGGTACCTCACACACTTCCCATTTATTCTGCCACTCATAAACGTTCTCTTCTTCTAACCATACTCTCCACTGCCTTATTCACCTCCATCCATTCCTCCTCACCTCTCAACATTACCTCCACCATATTTTCCCAGTACACAGCCACTCCGAGTCTTTCCTTCAAGTTCTTCAGCACTTCTTAATTTCTCCAGCATCTAAATACGTGTCCTACATCATCCTCCACTTCGCACCTTTCACACACTCCAGTCTCTCTTTTCCCAATCTTGTGAAGATATCTCTCCTACTTGCACTTGCAGTTGTCCGAAGTCACAACCAACAAAAAAGTCCAATTTTCAAATAAAAAATGTACCGAAAAGCAGAAGCAGCATAAACCTTGCTGGCAAAAGCGACTTAAGGAGTCCATTAATGACATACGAAAGGTGTTGGGACAGCTTACGGAATTTAAAAACAGCACGAAACCCTCCAGATGATTAACCAATAGGGTCAGAAAAATCTTTCAAAAAATTAATACCAACACAGGGCATCCAAGGTATAAGGAACATTTATGCTCATACATGGACCTTCTTAGACAAAAGCTAACAGCCAAATCTAAACATATGCACATATTCTTCAACATCCAGAAGACATTCCAGCCTTTCTTTCTCATGCTTTAACCCATATGCTTGCCAAAATAGCTAACACATAGGATCCTTTACAGTATAGACCAATCACGTTTTTCAACGCTTTACAAATATTAACATCTTGCATTACTAACCAAATTTTCAGGCATGTTGACCAAAATAACATCTTGGCAGAGGAGCAGAAGGGATGTAAACTTGGTCACCAGAAATGCAAAAAACAGCTTATTATTGACTTTGTGATCCCAAGGCAAGCGCAAAAGGAATGTCTTTTGGCTTTAGACCCCAACATTCAACAATTGAACAAATTCACCGTGTCCGTAAACTCGGTCTTCATAAAAATACACTGTGCGAAAATTTTTAAATATGTATGCTAGGGATAGCTAAATATTACCAGCAATTGCTGAGTAAGTCTTTTGATAATAATAATAATCTTTATTGCTCTTAAAAAAAAACAACACTCTTGAGTTTGGAGAGCCTATTCCTCTCCATAAAAAAAATAGTAAGTACAAAAATACACACAAATATTTGACTATATAAAATAAATAAGGTAATATTAATAATAAATATAGATTACAAAGCTAGAAAAAACCTTAATTAAAAAAAATATACCCTCAATAAAAAAGCAAAACCAATGTGTATTAAGAAACAGAAATCTAAATAATAAATAAAACTATTGGTTTTTTAGAACTTTGAACCAAGCATCAGGAATATTGCAAAATATGTTATTAAAAAGTTTATTTATACCAAAGAAGATTTTTAAGAAATTTATAGGTAATTCCATCACTACCAGGAGCTTTAGTATTTTTAGATTTGTTATGGTACTGTAAATTTCATCTGTCGTTATAGTTGAATGCAGAAAACGATAACGTACATCGAAAAACAGGGTATTACAAAAATTATTTTCGGAGGATAAATATTTCAATAAAAAAGCTCCCAAACTTCTGATGGCGAAGAATTAATATTTGTTTTCTTCGAAACTGATTGACTGTGTTGCAGAAATCTTTACAGTTGTTTAAATAGTTTAAATAGTTTTAAAATAATACTAGACTGATAAAAACTCTTTTTTTAATATTTTTTGTTTTTATGTATTTATCACGAAATACTGGTGAAAAATTATTAAGTTTTGCTATATTAAATGATTTGAATAGCTTTTTTCGTTGGCAAACATTCTTAGTCAAACGACGTTTTGTTATGCCTTTTTTTTCTTATTTTGACAATCATTCGGATTAAAGCTAGAAGCGTTTGTCCTCAAAAATAATAACAAAAATCAAACAGCATGGTGGAATAACGAAATAAAACAGCAAGTAAAAATCAAAAAGAAAAAATGACAGAAAAATGAAATGAGATAAAACGAATACAAAGAACAAAGAAAGAAAGTAAAAACCCTAATAATTTAGTCAAAACAAAAAACCTGTGAAACTTTGGCAATAAATTAGAAAAAGATAATAAAAGTAATTAAAAATTGTTCTATAAAGATTTAAAAAATATAAGAAATGACAAGAAAAAGGAAATCTGACAATTAAAAATGAACAGGGAGAAATATTAACAAAAATCATGGAACAATAGAAAGAACCTTTTCAGGATGGACGAAGACGTACCAGTAAAAAGAATCTGGGAATCAAAACCAGAAGGAAGGAAATAACAGGGAAGACCTAAGGAAACATGGGATAATATTATGGGAAAAATGTTAACAGAGGTAAAACTTGGACAGAAGCATAAAAGATTGCGTTAAATAGAAAGGACTGGAATATGTTCATTAAGAATTAGTATACAGTTGTAACTCTTACATCCTTCACGGGTAGAAAGGGAATTGATTATATATATATATAATAGAAACTATTTGCTTAAATTTTGCATTTGTAGTTTATAAGCTAAGTTAAAATTCTTGTTCAAAAAGAGGGGTTATAGTGATATTTAGACTTAGGATCGGTGAAACGTGTTCAAAATTTTTAGCTTTAAGATCTAAGATAACTGGGAAATGATCCGAAAGAAAATCTTTTAAAAAACACATGTAAATCTTTTACCTCCGTTAAACATAAATTATTTATCCACACCTGGTCAATCACACTACCACCTAGTCTACTGATATGAGTGAGATTTGCAGTTTTATCAGATATTTTTCTCATTAAGTAACGTAAACGAATTTTCCAGTACTTCGGTAAGAACCGATCTAAGACTGGAGAATTAAAGTCACTTCCGATTACAATTAACATATCACAATTTGGTTAAGTGATCTCTCATTTTAAGTATGTGTAAGTAGTTAGATGATAGATGGTTAGATGTTTAAGAGGTGGCCAGAAGCCTATTCCACTGCGACCTCTTCAGATCTATTGTGGTCCTCGAAAAACTAGATTACATCCCCCAGTCCGACTCTCTATGTGTAAGTACTTAGCCAACAAGATCACAAAAGGGCTTAAAATATATACACTGCAAATAATAAAACTGCTACTTTTACTCCACCATGCGGATTTATTTAAAAAAATTATGTTAATTTTTTTATAAATATGCATAAACCCCCACTCACCCTACCATACGATTTGTCCTGAAAAGAGTCAGAACAAATAACATTAAAAGAGTTTAGACTATCTTGCGGTTTTATTGATTGCACACGTCAGGTTTCACATAAACAAATGACATTAAAACCATTACATTCTTCCATAAAGTATTCAAAATTACTATAACCCTGTTAAATTTTTAAGGATTTTAACACCTATATTCCGTTTAGGAGAATTATCTTCACATCGATTTGGTTTATTTGAATTACTTATTTTAGAGACAATCTTGGGAGCATAATGAAAATTTTTTATTGTAAATTTCTTGCCATTTTGATTTTTGTTGTCAAGTTCTTTGCGTAATTATTTTAGATAGCTTGATTGTGACGGTTTCAAGTCGGGTTGAATAGACTTATACTTAGTTGATTTACTTAATTTCTTTTTCCTTAGAACCTCAAGCGCAGCTTCGAATGTTGAAAATAATACCTTATAAGGTTGTAGGTTTTGATTGCTGTTGGGTTTGTCCAAACGAATTCCACTTGAAATATAAGTTGCTGCGTTGACTGAAGTTTCACTAATACACTATTTGACCAAATCATTATCATCAACGCAAAAATTTTCTAGTAGACATTACATTTTTCTCAAAAGATATTCGATCATTAATTTCATTGTGTAGTTTCTCATAATTAGAGTGAATATTTTCCAGAGAAGATATTCTATCTTTGAGTTGTTGATTTTCAGAAAGTAGGGTGAAGATATCCAATACACACATATTAATTGTTTGTGTTTGAGTGGCAACAAGTTAAGATAACTCTTGAATTCTTGTAGTGCATGTGGAAAGAGCAATGTTGAGTTGCGAGAATTGTTAGATAATTGCATTAAAATGGACTGTTTAAATATCTTTAGAACCAAAACTGGAACAGCATTTATCGCATTTCCACTTAATTAGTGTATCTGGATCCAAATTATGAGGCTGGGGCTTAGCACATACAATTTTATTAAGAACAGTAAGCAACTAAAAGAAAGGTTAAATTAAACTTTCACTATTTATTTGTAAAATGCGGTTTAAATGCAATGACGGCCGTTTCGCTATAGAATTAGCGTAGTAAGGGTTAGTACATTAAATAACTTTATTTGGTTATGGTTACACAAAGAGTAAAAATTTCAAAAATATTTAGATACCGGCTCTGGGTGGGCGTTTCCATGACGCTGTAGTATTTTTGTAGCTGCAATCGATATTTTAAATCAATTAACAAATAACAATATCATAAGTTTCATCACTGTCATCTGTACAAAAATAAAAATTATCCCAACTTACGATTCAACTTATTAGAATTTGTCAAAATTTCCCAAGTAGTTTTGTTTAAATTAAGTCTTCAAACCTAGTCAATATGGAAAATATCCCAAAACACTATATGGATACAATCGTTCGGCCATATTATTATATCCATAATATTTACAATTTCTAATGTATAATCATAAACAATGGCTCTTAATTAGCTAGTTGGGACAACCTTTCTTTTCGTTCGTATATTTCCCGGGTCTCATGTTTGCTTTGGTAGACGTAGCGTGATGTAGTGGTAGAAGCAGAAATGTGAAATATTCCGATAGATTTCTACCGAAGTGTCATTTAAAAATTAAAGTTCTTGATAACGGTAGCTGGAACGCTACCGAAACGTCGAAATAAAAACATATAAAAAGGATTGTGATTTAATTCCCCCATAAAATTAACAAAAGAAAATTAATGTACCATAAGGAACATGCAGAAGATATATTTCTACCGGTTACAAATAAAATTATTATTTCGAAACGAATTACCTCAAAACTCACATAGGTTTATGTGTTAACAAAAATGTAATTAAAAAAATAGTTTGGTTTGGCTTTTTCACTATTTTTTGTTGATAACTTGAATTTATGTAAGCGGACTGTATTATATTTATTCAAAAGACTTACCATTTCTCGTAGTGGAAAATGATAACTAATAACTTATCACAGGTATAAGTAATAAATATGGGATTGGTTAAAAATAAATTGTATGGATGAGATTGTGGCATAAATTCCGCGAACCAGCAATTGCTTATTTTAACTATCTATACGAGAACCAAAAACGTGTTATCAATGCTATTTTTAAAACGATACTAATTAATTCATTTGTATCTTCGGTACTTGTTTTACATAGAAACTAAGCAACCAGTTTTACAATAAATACCAAAATATAAAACTTAATTAATAATAACCGGCCGAAACATACTTAAAGAAATAAGGAACAATCTATAGGTTTTAAGAAATTGATATTTGCAAATTGATAGAATTAAATATTAGTTTTTTTTCTAAACGGGGACCTGCCATGAAAATTTAAAACACACAGAAACGGAGTTTAGTTTTGAATACCTCTGTAAAAAATAAAATAATTTTATTCAAAAATAACGGAGATATTAGATAAAAACTATAACAAGGCACCAAATAAATTTAAAACAAAATGCAACCTTGCTGTGCAATACATTTTAAGTGTACCCATTTCAAATGAAAAACCCTCTTACCTAAAACTAATATCGCAAATAAGTTTATGAGTTTATTTTTTTTTTTAAATAAACTGAATTGATCCATTATACATATTAGAAATTTGTCGTTTAAACGTCTTTTTTTAATAAAAACTTTTGAAATTCTTTAGATTTTCAATAAACCAATAAATCCTGGTAGTTCTCCAGAACTGTTAACTTTGTTTGATTCTTCATTTTATACATAGATAAAAGGTAATTGTAACACAAATATATTTAGTTATAGTAAAGATCAGCATGATATAGTTTTTTCCTGGTTTTTCTATATCATTACACAGTCATACTGATCTTAGAGGAAAATACATCCAGGATAATCCCTTAGGGCTAGTAACATCTAGAATTTAATATTATTATGTCTTATTACTTCCATACCTGGTTTAGCCTTAACTAATTAATCAACATCAGGTACTTAGCTACAAACAAAAAAATGTAACTTCAATATGTCAATCTGATGATGCTAGTTTTTAGCAGAACAGCTGTCATTGAGTTTTAAAAAACAATTTTTTAAATAAATAGTGGAGGTTTTGATTAAAAAGTTCTATTTTTAATGTTCTTAATTAAGAATTTAAGTATAAAAAAATTATCTAATATCTTATTAAGGATAATAAAAAACTCTTCGTTTTAACAAAACTTCCAATATTTATTTAAAAATTGCTTTTTTAAAAGACTCAATGACAGCTGTTTCGCTATGAAGCATCGTCAGATTGACATTTAAGTTACATTTTGTTTGTTTGTAGCTAGGTACCTGATGTTTAGGTAGTATTAAGGCTAGACCAAGTATGGAAGTAATAAGACATAACAATATTAAAGCCTAGATGTTATTAGCCCTAAGGGATTATCCTGGATGAATTTCCTTCTAAGATCAGTATAACTCTGCAATGATATAGAAAAAACCAGGAAAAAACTATATCATGCTGATCTTTACAATAACTTAATATATTTGTGTTACAATTACGTCTTATCTATGTATAAAATGAAGACTCAGTCAAAGCAAACACTTTAAAAGTGGAGAACTTCCCAGATTTATTTGTTCATTAACAACTTTAAATTGTGGATCTGCTAGATGTCTTTTTATTTCAAGTTCTTCAAGGAAATCTAAATTTTGTTTTTTATCACAAGTGTGTAGTATTTGGATGTCATTGGTGTGAATAATAAGATGGACTTCCAAAAAGTAAGGGTTAGTACAATCAATTTATCTAATATCTAATAGTTTATATTGTGTTTATATTTCTTATTGTGTTATCTTTCTATTTTAGTTGCATTTATATCTATTTTTAAATTATGAATTAACTGTTCAGTATCCCATTTAGAAATTGATTCTTTAATATGTATAATATAGTTATATACATGTACACATAAGGCTATACCTATATAATCAACGTCTGGCGTTAATTAACTGTATTGCAAGCAGTTAAATGGGTTTGTTGTGCTCCGAATAGATGCGCTTGAACTGGCAGGATGGATGTGTGTTTATAGATAAGATCCATTTACTACCCCTTCGCTGCCACTCTGCACGGCGAGGGCTTTTAAATGAACCCTACAAACTTAATTATAACCAATAAAATCTACCAGGCTCTGTTAAGATAATGGACAAATTATATAAAAAGGTTAATCGAATTGATTACAGTAATGTACCTATGTATTTTCTAGAAACATAAAGCTAAAAATAACTTTTACTACGTCAGATTTTAAATATCCGTTTTATATTTACCAATAAATATCTCAATTTTAAATTAAGTTTGAAATGGGCTATAACTTTGAAATACTCGGAGAGATAATTAAAGAATAAACTATCAATTTGTTGAAAGATATAAATATAAAAGAGATCAAAAGTTGTTGAACCATAAGAAAGTATTTAAAACCCACAAAAAGTAATTAAAACAAAAAAGGATAAGTTAAAAGATATTGTTGTCTTAGTTTATAAATAATAGTAACTAAAAAAATTAAATAAAGAACTTTTTAACAAAACTATAAACAAGGTTTATATAAAAAAGTTATTAGCTGTTTTTGTATTATTAGTAGCCGATTTACTTCTAAATGAAACTAAGTTGCTTGCCTATTTAAGCAACTCAGTTGAGTTGGACTCCATCACGAACAAAGTGACTAGTCAATACAGCTAGAATAATTTTTTGCTTTGTGATTGGCATTGGTTACGTCGTTGAAAACACCGAACTTGACAGACCAATTAAAATTAAAAAACAGCTGTTATTATGGCTTGTGATTGACCAGATTAGGTAAACATTGAGTGAGTGCAACAGTATAGAAAAACCAAGAAAAGACTATATTGTGATGGTGCTATCAAGAAAACACCAGCTGTCTTTGGCTTGTCATTGGTCATATTAGGTCAAAATAAAACCAGCTGTAAACATTTAAAAACCAAATTGTGCTCGATAACGGTAGCTGGAACGCTATCGAAACGTTGAAATAAAAACATAAAAAAGAGTTGTGGCCAGTATAATTTTCCCAAATAAATAAACAAAATGAAAAATCAGCTGTCTTTCGCTTGCCAATGGTTGGATTATAAGAAAATTTCGAAAATTACTAAAGTAATGGTTTTAATTTTGTTATTTTATAAATTATCACAGGTAGTATGTCATCCTCTGACAACTATAGTACAACGACAACAACAAGAAACATATTATATTTCTTAAAAAATGGTATCTATTTTGCTGTGTTCATTTTATTCATTTTTTATTATCCCAAAATAAAGGATAATAAAAAACTCTTCGTTTTAACAAAACTTCCAATATTTATTTAAAAACTGCTTTTTTAAAAAAGCAGTTTTTAAATTTAACAAAACTTCCAATATTTATTTAAAAGCTGCTTTTTTAAAAAAGCAGTTTTTAAATAAATATTGGAAGTTTTGTTAAAACGAAGAGTTTTTTATTATCCTTAATAAGATGGACTTCCAAAAAGTAAGGGTTAGTACAATCAATTTAATCCCAAAATAAGATTTTTCTAATCATATTCTTTTCAAGTGCAACAAACACTCAAACGAGACTTCTCAGATATACGCAAAACCGACCGATTTCAATATTCAGACACCCTCAAACATTACCTATCTGCTATCATTAGACAGAAGAGATATTTATGAGCTGATATATAACTTTTTTTTTAAAGTAGGTTTTAAAATTTAAATATATTTGTACATAGTTCTGTGGCTAAAGGACTAGCTTTCAAGCCAATCCTAAACACACACACACATAAGATTTTTCTTATTTTATTGGACATTCTTTACTCCTTTTATATCTATAAAATTACTGTAGTAATTTTCACTTTATTTTCGTTAAATTGCAACAATGGTGGTGGTGGTAAAAGAAGATTGACTTGTAAACAATTTCAATAGTAACACATTTTTGCTACGATTATATTTAAATATTAATGTCTGTTTCTTTGATAAAATTAACCAACAAATCTAATGTAGTGAAGTTGGCGTTGCCCAGAAGGCATAATTTTGCTTTTACGTACAAGTGATGCAATTAGTTCATTAGATTTTTCGAGGTATTTACTATCACCACATCAAATGTGACTAACATTTGCGTATGCTTGATCTTTGCAATTACATGTTGGTGTCTAAGTAATTCCAAGTTTGGTCTTAGATGATTTTTTCTTATTCTAAAAATGCTTGCTGAATAAAATTTCGTCGTTGTATAGGAAAAAATATAGGTTAGAGGTAATAGTAATGTAGGCCATGATATATATATATATATATTTATATATTATTATGATTTTATTATTTTGTTTGTTGTTGGGTTCTTATGTTTTCTTTTTTGTTTTATTATTTTAATTTTTTCTGATGATTGAATGTTATTTTAGTAAATTCACGTTAATTGTGGCATGATATTATTAGTGGTTTGTTTTTATTTGATTTAACGTAATTGTTGAAGTTTTTTACTACAATAATAATGTTTTTTAGCCCCTTAAATAATATGTTGTATAATGATGACTAGCTCAAATAAAATTAAATGTTTCTTGAAAATAGACACTATCGTTAATCGAAAAATTATATCTCAGGTCGTACAGGTTTCACCACAGATTTACGCTCAAACAAATTATAAATTTTCTATCAAAATGAAATTCAAAAATCTTTACAATAAAGTAGTATAAATGTTCTCTAGCGGCTAATAATTATTATCGCTTTAAAACAGTTTATACGCACACTTAATACAAATTAAATAACGGTACCTTTTTTAACTTTGTCTCTCGAGTGTTCGCCATTCACATGTAGGTGTCGCTGGAACTGGTGGTTCTCTTCTGGATAAAACGTGGTATGCAGAAACTTCCAATGGTTTAATTAAAAACAGAAACTCTTACGATGTGGAATTTATTATTGTTTATTTGTGGATTTGTTTATACAATTTACTGGTTGATAAGACTCCCTTTTTACAAGTGGTGTGTTACAAAGTTTTATACTAGGATTATTTCTGATATAAGGTAAGTCAAGCTTCTTATATTAATTTAATACTAACTTTTGTATCATAAAAATTACAGTTGAAACTGTTATATTATAAGATTACTCTGCTCGATTCAACAAACCTATTTTCGATTCAAAGTCGAATACTGTTAACTTATAAAGTTAATAAAATTTATGACTAATCAAAGTCTTTTTTAAAAATGTAGATTACGAGTTGAATATTATGATAACTGTTGTTGAATGTTTTGAAAATGAGTCTTGAATCTTTTTTAAAATTAAACTTGAGTATTGAGTCGTGAAAGTTTTTTAAAATTAAATCTTAAATGTTTGTTGAAAAATTTTTTTTTAAACGAAGCTTTAATGTTTGTATAAAGGGTCTTGACTCCCTTAAAATTAGGCTTGAATCTCCTTTTATTCTTTCTGACTGGTTCTTTTACGTAAAACTGAGATCCCTCTCTCATTATTCTCTGACCAATAAAAATGCTTCATGTAAAAACTCCACGAGAACCAATCAGAAGGAACTATTTCTTAATTTGCTTATTTCTAACTAACTACTTATATTTTACAAACAATTTTTTTACATAATATATACAATAATCATTTTTAATGTTCAATAATTTTTATATAATTTATTATGGTCGGAAAAGCTCTCAAATTATATTTACACTGAGGTTTGAAGTCATAAATTCGACCGATACATTTCCGAGTAACTCTTACGTCACAACGTGCAGCTGCTATTCTAAGCTCTTGGAGTTCGAGGAAACTAAACATTTCAAACACGCGATGTTATTTACGAGCAGTCTAATTCTGTTAATTTGACGTCATACGGGCACAGGTGCGTTTCTAAGGTTTTGGAGTTCATGGAAACTAAACATTTCAAACACGCGATGTTAGCAGTCGTAGTTCTGATAATTTTACGTCACACATATGCACAAGTGTTATTCGTAGAAGAACTTTTTATACACTTTTGTAGATCTTTGAAAATCCTTTTACATATTTAACAGAAAAATATTTTACAAAAATTTTTAATTTGTTCGTTTGTTTTATTTTACATTTAGAATTATATTTTCATTATTATTTATTTTTTTAATGGTGATTTTGATTATTTTTATGTAATGTGATTACTTTTTTATTATTTATTTTGCTTTTAATTGACTTAATAACGATTTTGTTTTTGATTTAATCATCATAATACATATTCTTATGGAAATTAATATTTTCTTTAATGAATAAATTTTTTTATGATAATAAAACTTCGTCTCAATATATATACATATATATATATATTTATTGTGTAGTAAGTGTATTTAGACTGGCTTCCCTCCCAGTATAAATATTACAAAAAACTTCATTAATTATTGCTTCTTTGTCTAATTGATCAGCTGCTTTTTTATTGCCATATATTCCAATATAACCCTTAACTCAAATAAATGCCATATTGAATTTCAAAAGGATTTTTTTAACAAAAATCGGGCATTTTATTTTTCCAGCATTTATACCTTTTATATCATATAATGCCGATTTAGAATCAGATATAAATACACCATCCTTCTTATCGTTTGTATTTAACCATAAAAGACCTTTTAGAATACAGCTCCGCAGTGGATGAAGCTGTGCATATTGTAATAGTGTGTATATTATACACACTTTTGTTAACTACTGTTTATTAATTTAAAAAAATATACACTTAAATTACTTAATTTATATAGATCTTTAATGTCTACTTAATTTATATCTTCTAAAAATCTGAACTTGACAACTTTGTAAAATTATTTAACCCTTAACATGTAACGTGTAATTTTTACTGCAAGTTTATGTTTTAGAAAGCAAATAATAAAACTTAATAGCATATACTGGGATTAAGATAAATAAGTGAAACGGATTGCGCTTGATATGTTTGATACTGCTTTGGTGATGATACATTTTTTGCAGATATCACATTTAGAGTTTCCTTTTTTATCAAGTAAACGAAAACACATATGCACCTTCTTCCTTTCTTTTGGTTTATTGGCTTGGCTTGGCTTGATTTTTTTGCTGTGGAATAATTATTCTGTGGAATAATTATTCCGCATGCAACAATTGATCTATTAATACTATTTTTCTTTGAAACGGCCAGTATCCGTTGCATATTGAAAATAATTATTTGCTTGCCTTGAGTTTTAAGTAATTGTTTCCTTGACGAGAATTTTGTATTCTTAGCTACATATGACGATACTGTTTAGAGTATCAATATCATTGTTTGTAACCTGTCGATAAGGCCAGCGAAATGTTCGTCGGGTACAAGTGTAGTTCCTGCTTCCTTCCTGGAAGTATATGATAAGATCATTTCTGGTTTCCGATTTTCTTCATCAGAAACGGACTTATCCTGAAGTTGAGTAGATAGTACATGGTCCAGTTTTTTTTTCTTTGGTACTTATGATACTACAGCAACTTTCTTCGAAAAGGCAAATTGAGATAAGAAAATAGCTTGGTTTTAAAAAATATTAAGTTCCATTGGAGTTTTGGGTTTGTCCCAAACAGGGTTAGATTTGTGGTCAGCAGAAATTTGGCAAAGGCTAAGAACGTACAGAAATTATCTGTAGTAATTTCTCGATCAGTGCCACGTAAAGAAGTTAAATCTGTTACAATTTTGAAACCTTGATTTTTTTAAGCAGATTTTCAGCCCCTGTGCTGTTTAAATAGACATTTTTCTCTAAAAGCTACCAGCTGCTCATCCACAGTTACGTGTTCGTGGGGATCAAATGCCTTTTTAAAATTTATATTAAAATTTTTCATATCTAAATGCAGATAACTTGACCTTTTTTTCCTTTCTTGGCTTGTTGATTTTTCATCAAATCAAATAAAATTATTTACATAAGTAAATTAGTTACGAGGCGTTGATTCAAAAGACCCCACGTTGTTGTTTAAGGGTTAAAATAAATAAAGGACAGTTTATTAATTTTAATTAAGAACTATGTATGTATGTTAATAGGGGTGATAGGTACACTGCCACACGTAAGATCTATTGTGTCCCCTTTGCTTGCCATGAGCTGATGTTTTCTCAGATCTATAGCAGCTGTTCTAGTCCTATTTTCCTAAGAAAGATTAGGACATCGTCGAGCTTCAATTCAGGTAGATTCTCCTCTTCTATTATTTCATGAGCCCCAAGGTATCTGGCCCTGAAGTTCTGCAATGCAGGACACTCCGAGAGTATGTGTGTTGAGGTTTCGTCCTCTTCCTTACAGAATCTGCATTTTACTTCATCTACCAATCCTAGCTTCTTCATATGACTTTTTAACCGGCAATGCCCGGTGATTATTCCCGTCAAAATCCGGAGCTTCTTTTTACTGAGGTTGAGAAAGCCAAGAGATCTATTCTGGTTATAATTTCCCAGAAGTGTCCTGGCTTGTCTCAATCCTTCCAGCTTCCAGTACTTGGACTTTTCCCTCTCCAATCCTCCTCTTAGTTTTCCTAAGATTGCTCTACTGCTGATCCCACATAATGGTTCTGGTCCCAGATTAGGGGGTTCGGCTTCTTTTTTCGCCAGCTTATCTGCTGTTTCGTTCCCTCCTATTCCTATGTGTCCTGGGACCCATAGGAGGGTGACAAGGTTCTTCTAGCCTAGTTCGTTTAGCTTTCCTAGGCACTCCCAAACTCTCTTAGAACTGATTGTATGTAAGCTCAGTGCTTTGATGACTGCTTGATTATCGGACCTGATTACAATCTCTTGTCTGCGATAGTTTAGTTTTTTCCAATGTTAAATTCCACACATCTTTCGATGGCACGGATTTCTGCTTGAAAGATGCTTGGATATGTGCCCAAACTTTCTGAGTATTTGGCTGTCGGTCCAAAGACTCCTATTCCAGTTCCCTCTTCCAGTTTGGAGCCATCCGTATACCACTTTATGGCATTTGGGTTCAAATTCTGTATGGTATCTGATCTAAGAGATCGGTTTAAATAATTTGTTCAAGAAGTGTTTTCACTAAATTTTGGTGGTTTAATGGTAGTTTTATGTTTCTGAAATTTTTGGCATTTTTTTGGAATTTTTTGTACTAACCCTTACTCAGTGGAAATCTATCTTAGTAAAAAATAAACAACGAAACTTTTGAACCAAAACTTGCACGTTTATTTAAAAAACATAATTTATTAAATAGATGTAAAAGTTTTGAATTAAATGCCTCGTTGTTTATGGTTCTTAATCAGCATCTTCTTCATCTTCTATCCTTGCTGTCTTCGAATCTCAGGTTAGAGCTCTAATCTTGAGTGGGTTATTTTTTGGACCAAATTTTTTCGGTGACTACTTATCTTTTGGATCAATTCTTCGCGTTGCTTGGTCAAAAGTTATCCCAACCCTTTGGTTTACTTTTGATTAAAGAGCAGGGATATTTCTTTTCTTTTATTAGATATTTGTTGGTATAACCCACCTCTTTAGCTAGAAATTTGCTAGGATAACTAATCTTTAAACTAAAACAGCTCACCTCTTTGGTTGGATATTTGCTAGGATAACTTACCGATGGGACCTTCGAACTGCATTCGGGCTCTATGCCTTTTTTAATTAAATAGTCGCGCAATATTTCCACCTTGGCACCTTAGGTTTTCAAATCCAGTTCTTTTATAATATATAAACTAACTGATAAAAGTGATAACTAACATTCAGCTTAAAGGGAAAGAAACATCTAACCTACAATCTGTCAAAATGAGAACTAACTTCACTAAAATCTCTTAGTTCGCAACAATATTTTGAATACATAGTATCTAGCAACATGTTTAGTTTTAAAACATTGCGTTCTACCAAGAACACAAAAATAAAATAATTTTGCCACTAGGTTATTTTTCTTAAATTGCACAATGAGAATGTGTTAAAAGATTTTTTAATTATATACTTAAAATAATTATTGAATTAAAAATAGTGTATATATGGATAGAGTTGTTAAAAACATCAATAGAAAAGTTTTTGTAAAAATTTTAATGTTTTAGATTACTTATAGCATACTAGTTCATAAACAGCTTTTAACTATCTTACAATTTTAACAGATGCGCTGAAAATGGCCGAAGTAACCATTGCAGCAGTTGTAACTCCCATAACCATCTTAATGAACAAATTTCCGCATACTCTCTCATTCTCTATCTTCATTTTCTGAACTAAACTTTACGCAATATACGAAGCGGTATGATATGTCAACACCTCAAACTCTCCAAACTTTATTATCCTTTCCGATTTTCTCGACTCTATAAACGACTTAAAACAAATATACTCCATAAACCCCCCATTTGATAGTGAAAATAAAGGAAGAGATAAGAACAAAGATAGAGAAAAATGTTGTATTTAGATAAATTTTCTCTTTGATATTCGGTATAAATGGATGTACTGGAAAACGTGTCGAAGAAGCAATCACAAGTGTAACTGTGAAATCCGTTGCTAAGCCAAGGATATCGAGAAATTGCTCAAACCGGAAGTTTGGAGTGCGTGAAAAATAAATGAAAAAGGAGGACTATTAAGTTTAGTAGAAACATCATTGCGTGGGTATAAACAGACTAACATAAATAATGGGCACCTCTGTTATTTTGTGGCTTATAAATAACTTTACAATACTTAAACTTTATATATTAACATAAAATGTCTGAAAATGTATCAAGAATACGTGTATTCTATAATTCCTTACTTTTATCACATATTTAAACATGTTATGAAATTTAGTCAGTCAAATTAACCAAATTAACATTGCGTCAAATCGTGTATACTGTTTACACGAACTTTTATTTATTTATTATATATCGTCGTTACCTTTTCTAAAATCAATTTCTTATAGAAATAAATTAGCTGAAAGGTTGCCAAATATATGTGATACCATGTAGTGCTAAATTAGTTTCATATTATGATGTCACTAAGATACAATTAATCTAATGAACTATTTATCTTATAATAACAGTGAACAGGGTTTTTCAAAAAATTAACTCCGTCCCAAGAATAAGTAAAAAATTAAAAAATAATTAGGGTTTGATTAGTAAAAAAAATTTATCCTTTGTCCGTTTTCAATATAAAGGGTGTCGAAGGAAGAAAAATTTGGCACATGTTTTACTAATTTGTCGAAAATTGCCAACATGGTAATTAAATTTTATACGATTATGTTTTTGAAGCTGATACATCTCATTAATTTGTTTTTATATGTAACTCTCAGAGAGGAAGCTAGTTACACGGTTGGTACCAAATATAATTTAACATTTTATAAGTAAAATTGAAAATTAAATTTTAATTAAACTTAAAAATCATTTAATTTTACACCTAAGAGCATTTAGCAATTTTCTTCCTCTAGTTGTCGTAAGGCCAGAGCCCCAGTGGACGTTTTTGGCATTGAAATCACCTCCAATGATAAATTTCTGTCCTTGACTATTTAGAAACTCTGCATATTGGTTTTTCTTTAAAAAATATTGAGGGGGACAATAAACTGCTGTTATTAAAACTTCATAATTTTTTGTTTTGACATTAACTGTACTAGTCTGAATTGTTTCATTACAATAACCGATTTTTTTATTTTGACTTTTCTTGTCTTATAATCGCACTTCCTCCTCTTACTGCATTAGCAGGGTGGATAGTATCCTCTGAATTTAACGAATGATTAGTTAGTGAAGTGGGTCTCTGATATTAAGCACATATTAATTTTTTCTATAGGAAGAAATGCCATATCAGGCCATTGTAGGATTCTGACTTAGCTATTTTTCTATTTAGGGATGGCTCCCTTGATACTATATTTTAATTGATTGGGTCGCTTATCCATCTTATTCACTTTGCCAAGTATAAGCTCTAGAGTTTGTTCAGTGGTTGTTCGATTACTTGAGTTATTTGCTTTATGTGCTTAATTGATGCAAAGGTAGCAGTTGTATTTTCTTCTGTAATCGGAAGATACAGTATAGGAACGAGTACGCTTCCTTGTGGCACTCCTGCTTTATTTTCCTTGAGGTGTGAACATGCATCTTCTTGTTTTATTCTAAACACTCTGTAATAAATCACGAGAGCATTAAATAGCCAAATTAGCAAAGATACCTTAACAAAACATCAACAATCTTATTTTAAGTACGCACAATAGACGATGAGCAGCAATAAATAAACGAGGAAGTCATACGCTAATTATTTATTTTTGTTACTGGTAATGCACTCAGAAACTCTAATATAAGTGATATATTACCGTATTTTGTAGGTAGTGAATAACATGAAAATATAATTTTCAATAATAATATTACCTTATACCCTAAAATTAATTTTACATTAGAAATAAAAAAAAATTCAATTCATTTTTTTATTTAAAACTCCAACCAACCAATTCACTTAATTATTCAATATACAGAAAAAAGCAAAACCCTAATATACTTGTACTATTTAATTCAAATAATCCTGTCACACATAAAGTAGCTTACAATTCAATGATATATAAAGCATTTTTAACTTCTATAAACAGTAATTACTTTGATAGAGAAATTAATACTATATAATATATACCTACATTTAATGGCTGTCCATTATATTTAATAAATTAATAATAAATACGATAGAAAAATCAATAAGAATATTACTTATTGTTAGAACTACAAATTCCAAAATATTAACTTATGGAAAAATTTGGATTTTTTGTTAAAGAAAAGACTGAAATTTAAATTTTTATTATTTATTATTTATTCTTTATTACTTATTTCAATTTTATTATTTTTTAAACCATTATGTACAAAAACCACATTATTTAATAATTCATCCTTTCATTTTTAATAATGAAAAGCAAATAATACAGAAGATTTAAATAATACAAATGGCATGTATTTTATGTTGCCTACCTATGACCCAATTTATTAAAACGTTAATAATTAAAAGATACAAAGGAGGTGGGCTTAGCAGAATGAGTAAATGGGAGGGCTAACGACATTCGGTGGTATTATGGAAAAGAGGGCAACTGAAGTAAGGGAAAAAGTTAAAGGAAGCTGGCAAATGTTTTGATTGGAGTTTTTTTTTAGTTTCTATGACAGTTTTATAAGTCTATCTCATTCTTTACAGTCGCTTTTTTATTTATTTTATTAAACCTGTACACTAGATAGTATTGATAGTTGTCAGTTGTCATGAGCACAGTAAAAACGCAGTTATAATTTTAATGAATATTTAAAATTTATTAGTTTTATCTAATTGAAGTTTACCTACATGAATACATTTGCCTTAAGGCATCTAAAAGTTTCAAATGCATGCAGAACCAGGAAGCAGATTAGTTTAAAAGTACATGCCTATTTGATATTTGATTGTCGTTTAAATGAACTGAATTGAATGTCAATTTATAGTTACTTAACAACAAAAACATTTATTGTTCAATATTGTTGATCCATTATCTTTTGAACTATTTTGTACAATAACTACTTTATTAAAAAAAGCAACTTGTAATTCATAATTTAAATAAATAAATACTTTATAAACTAAAACAATTAAACTTGATTTTATAAATTATCGACAGTTCTTTGAACTTATCAAGACGAGAGAGGTGGAAGCCAATTTGAAATCCAAAAAGAAAAAAGCAGTATGGAGGCAGTTGAAATGGCGTTACCTATATACGATAAAAAAGTTTAAATGTAGACACGCCGCACTAATCACTATTAATTGGTTGGTTTAATACCACCAGCCATAGCATATTTATTAGAAAGCTAAGGGTCAGAAAGATCTCCAGATATCTGCTGAGCTTTTTAAAAAGTTGAAAAATTACGATAGAAAACACATTTATGATTGGCGTTGGGGCGGGTGTACCTCAGGGTTTAGTCGTAGGACCAACCTTGTGAAATATACTTTATGATGAAGTCTTAAGCTGACTGGAGATGCTAGAACAATGGAATTTGCCAAAATATTTATTATTGAGTATTATTCCTGCTCATATGGGAATGGACGATAAAATGAACTTAGTTTGGTAATGGTTGCCAATCAATTTCGGGAAGAGTTTCAGAAGCATGCACCGACTAATGAGGATGTCGGTTGTCGTTGCAAAACTTCGACGAACAGAAAGCGTTCTAACTCAACGCTGGTAGTCCAGACTGGTAGTCCAGTACATCAAGGAAGGCTAACAGGTGTTAGAACCATCAAAAAGAAGTCCCCGCAGAACATCTCTAAAAATGTATTTAAGCGAAACGTCTACCCGAAGAATGTTTAAGAAGATTGGTGGTTTTCCCTATAAAATACAGATTGGGCAACACTTGACCAGACAAGATAAGAAATCAAGAGTTGTTTATTGCACTTCAGACTTGGCAGTGGTTTATGAACAACACCTATTTTTTTTAATGTGTGAATTACAGGTGAATGTCATATCCATATGAATGGATTAATTAATCGACAGAGAAATCGTTTTATGAAATTTCTTGTACTAACCCTTACTATGTGAAAGTTCATCTTATTAAGAACAATAAACAACTAAACGGTTGAATTAAACTTTCACTATTTATTCGCAAATACGTTTTTAAATGCAATCTGACGATACTATTTCTATAGCGAAACGGCCGTCATTGCATTTAAAAACGTATTGTGAAAGTTTGATTCAACCGTTTAGTTGTTTATTATTCTTAAATAGTTTTATGGTTTTAAATGACCAGATATCATCATAGATAAACCTCTTCATAGTAACTGTGTAACGATTTAATGGGCAGTGTCAGGTAATGGATTATTGGGCCCCTACTTCGGAGAAGACCTGTTATATTAAATATAGTAATAATAATAATAATAATAATATAATAATAATATTTATTGCTTAAAAAAACAGCAGTTTTTACAGCAAGGGTTTGGAGAGCCTAGTGCTCATTATAAAAAGAAAGAAATATAAATTATTATTATAAGTACAAACAACACACAAAAATATTTACATAAAATAAATAAGGTAATAGTAATAATAAATATATATTGCAATGTTAAAAAAAACCTTAATTGCTCAAAAAACTATATATTTCCAGTAGAAAAAGCAATGTGTATTAAGAAACTCTAATCTGACAAAAGAAAAAATTATTCGTTTAAAATAAATGCTCTTAATTTTAAAATGCTCCATACATAAAGCGAAATGCTTTTTGCCAAAGTTAAATTAAGGTTTTCCAGCTCAAAAATTAGTCTTTCCTTATTGGATGGAATTAAATATTTATTAGGCTTCATAGTTGTGAAAATCGGACATTCTAGGAGAATATGTTCAATCGTTTCATACTCATGCCGATTACATACTGAGCATATTTCAGTTGGATTAATAATGTACGTAATTCCACTCAATGTAAATTTTAAACGTTATCTGTTAGAAAGTCTTAATTGAGCTATGGTGCGGTTGACTGAGATAGGAAGTTTTAAGGACAAATAGTTTTTAGGATATTTAGAGAAAGCAAAGTTTGTATATAGGCAGTAAAAACTAGAGCGTGCATCAGCTTCACTGTCTGTAGCGAAAAGTTTGTCATAAAGGCTTGCCATTTGCATTGTTTTAAGGTATTAAGCGAAAGACTTTGCCAGACCTCAGCTGCGTCAATAAAATAGAACAGGTTTCTAACTTGTAAGGCCCAGTTAAATCTTTCCTCACAAGAAACCAACTGTCTTTTTTGCTTAAAACGTATTTTGGGAAATCTGTTATCCTTTCATAGCAAAAATTTTGCCTAGCCAATTCAGGGTCATTTTGAATATGTTATATAAATATTTAACACGTCCTGTTTCTATTCTAAGAGCATAATCAGATGTGTTTCTAGGTAGCATAAGTACTCGTTTTAGGAAGTGATATCGTGATATCGGAGACCCCAGACTGGTATACAATTGGATAGCGTGCTCAAAGCAAGCGATTCAAAAATTTTTATTCTCGAGTACCATGTGTCGACTTTAGCTTTAGCTAAAATTTGGCATGATAGCACCTACAGCCTGTTTGCCTTTTTTTGTAGTAATAGATGCCATTTCACGAAAAACACAAGAGAATGTAACACCTAAGTAGACATATTTGTTTACAAAGCCTTTCACCTTTAAATACGGTATCCGCCAAAATAAACAGTACTGAAACAGAGAGTGCTGTGGAGTTGTTTATGTTATATGGATTTGTCATATTTGACTTAATTGTCCTTCGTTGATATATTAATAGTACGCTGCAGTAAAACTTGATTTAAAAATGGTTCTAACAACGGAAGAAAAAGTGTTTTTGGTAGAGCATTATTTTCGTTCATACGGAAAAGGTCGTAATGATGGTCCAACCTTAGAACAGGTGTCAATAAAATATCAACAAAAATTTAATAAAGCAGCTCCTAGTAAAGTGTGATGTTAGCTGTTGTTGAAAAATTTCGTCGCACTGGTAGTGTATTGTGTCAACGTAAAGGTTCTTCAGGTCGTCGAAAAACAGTATGCAATAACGAAAATGAAGGACGTGTTTTAACCAAGTTGTACAATCACCTCAAAGAAGTCTTGTAAGAACTGCATGTAAACTCAACATTAGTGAAACGCCTTTACGTCGCATGTTCCAATCAATTGGTGGTTATCCACACCATACCGTATTTAAGTTGGACAACGACTAAATGCTGCGGACAAACGTGCAAGAGAAATTTACCGTGGTCGCATGTTGAGTTTAATTTACGAAGATCCCAAATTTTTGAAAAACATATGGTTTTCAGACGAGAGTCACGTTGATCTTATCGGCTATATTAATCGACAAACAATCAGATTCCTTGTATTTCAACGTCGTGATGTCAATGTAGAGAAACCACTCCACAGTCTTCGAGTTACCGTTTGGTGCGCGGAATCTGGTAATGGAATGATTGGTCCTTATTTCGTGAAAGATGATAATCAGAATCCAATTACTGTTAACCAAGAACGTTATAGAGAGAAAATTATTATACCTTTTGTAAGAGATCTAAATAACTTTTGCCGTGCACGAAATCTACAGTTTCGCACACAATGGTCCCAACAAGATGGTGCAATGAGCCATACAGCTGTGCGCACCTTAGACTTACTCCGTCAGCATTTCGATAATAGAATAATTTCTCGGGGAACAGACTTCGAATATTCTTCTCATTCACCTGATCTGACGCCACCTGACGAATACATTGGCATAATGAAGGAAAAAATATTTCATTCGGAAAATCCGCCGGCGAATATTGCCGAACCACGGGAAAGAATACAAAATAATTTTCGGCAGTTCCATCAACCACTTTTTATAAATATGTTTATTGACTTACAAAATCAATATGAAGCTTGTTTGCGTCGAAATGGTGAACATTTGAACACTTACATTACAGATATTAAAAATCAATTTTTATTTTTATTTTCGGTACTGTTTATTTTGGCGGATACTGTATATTTAATATATTGCGATAAAGGGAACAAATTTTGACACCATTTTTATATATCTCAGACAATTATATCATACCAGAAACATAGTTGAATACCCAATGGTTCCAACAAAATGGGGCTACTTATTATACCACTACAGCATCCTTAGATTTGATTCCAGAAAATGTTTAAGATCGCGTAATTTCCTGTAACACGAAATTTCCTTACCCCCCCTCATTCACCTGATCTAACAACTCTGGATACATTTTTACAGAATACCCACCGGCAACTATTAATGAATACAGTGAAAAAATTTTGGTATTATGCTAAGAAATCTTGTTAAGAGTTATGAGTACTGCTTCGAAAGCAATGGCGAGCACTTTGAACACATGTTGTATAGGAGCAAAATTTAAAATTCTAATTATTTGAAATGTGTTTGCTTAATTTTTTACGTTTAATTAAGCTTTAGTTTTTCAGTGTAATTTATTTTGGCGCATACTGTAGTGCGAGCATCTAATAAAAAAATTCTAATCCAGAATGCTAATAGATGTCTAGAGACCATCAGTAACTGAATGAAATATCATAAACTATTCTGCGAGGAATGCAAAATAGAGAGCAAATCCAATGTATACAGTGAATATAAGACCTTTAAAATCAATAAAATAATAAAATAAAAATTTTTAAACCTAGAAAATTAATTGAGAAAGTTAATAATTTAATAAATTATACAGTAAACCAACAAAAACAGCTAAAACCATACCGTATAATTCAAATCATCCTATAATACATAAATTAGCAGCTTATAATGCTATGATACATAGGCCATTTTTAAATCCAAAGGACAAAATTAACTTTGATAAATATGTTGATATCATAAAACAAATAGCTACGTCTAACGGCTATCCAGTTTATTTGATAAATACATTAAATAGTAAGAAAGAACAGACAGTTTCACCACAACTAATATTTCCTAAACAATCGAATGAAATTAAAAGTTATAAAAATATTACATATTGTGGAAGTATTTCTAATACAAAAATACACAAAATTATGTTGGTACAAAGTTGTTAAATGTAAAAACAAAATTACCCTAATTAAAAAAATCTGGTGTTTACAAAATTAATTGTCCAAAATGTAATGCTGTATATATTATGTGTTAAACACAAAGAAATTTTGAAGTAAGATTTAATGAACACTTAAGAGCATATAAATTAAAATAACCAGATAAGTCAAATTATGCAAAACACCTACTTGAACAGCCAACCTCACTCTTACACACCAATGACATCCAAATACTACACGCTTGTAATAAAAAATAAAATTTAGAATTCCTTGAAGAACTTGAAATAAAAATATATTGTTAATGAACAAATAAATCTTGGAAGTTCTCCACTATTAAACTGTTTGCTTTGATTTAGTCTTCATTTTATACACAGATAAGAAGTAATTGTAACACAAATATATTAAGTTATTGTAAAGATCATCATATAGTTTTTTCTTGGATTTTCTATATCATTGCATAGTTATACTAATCGTAAAGAAAGTCCATCCAGGATAATCCCTTAGAGCTAATAACATCTAGGCTTAAATATTATGTATTATTACTTTCTTACTTGGTCTAGTCTTAATACTACCTAATCAACATCAGGTACCTAGCTACAAAAAAACAAAATGTAACTTCAAGATGTCCATCTGATAATTCTAGCAAAACGGCGGTCATTGTGATTAACCTAACCTAACCGAACCTAACCGAACCTAGCCTAACCTAGCCTAACCTAACCTAACCTAACCTAACCTAACCTAACCTAACCTAACCTAACCTAACCTAACCTAACCTAACCTAACCTAACCTAACCTAACCTAACCTAACCTAACCTAACCTAACCTAACCTAACCTAACCTAACTAACCTAACCTAACCTAACCTAACCTAACCTAACCTAACCTAACCTAACCTAACCTAACCTAACCTAACCTAACCTAACCTAACCTAACCTAACCTAACCTAACCGAACCTAACCTAACCTAACCTAACCTAACCTAACCTAACCTAACCTAACCTAACCTAACCTAACCTAACCTAACCTAACCTAACCTAACCTAACCTAACCTAACCTAACCTAACCTAACCTAACCTAACCTAACCTAACCTAACCTAACCTAACCTAACCTAACCTAACCTAACCTAACCTAACCTAACCTAACCTAACCTAACCTAACCTAACCTAACCTAACCTAACCTAACCCAACCTAACCTAACCTAACCTAACCTAACCTAACCTAACCTAACCTAACCTAACCTAACCTAACCTAACCTAACCTAACCTAACCTAACCTAACCTAACCTAACCTAACCTAACCTAACCTAACCTAACCTAACCTAACCTAACCTAACCTAACCTAACCTAACCTAACCTAACCTAACCTAACCTAACCTAACCTAACCTAACCTAACCTAACCTAACCTAACCTAACCTAACCTAACCTAACCTAACCTAACCTAACCTAACCTAACCTAACCTAACCTAACCTAACCTAACCTAACCTAACCTAACCTAACTTAACCTAACCTAACCTAAAAATATAAGTTATATTTTGTTAATCTAGTTTTCTTTAAAAGATATTGGTTGCAATATGGAGTTATAAGTTGTAAATTAAATTATTTAAATTTTATTTATTAGTAAATAATTTTCACTAGTTTAATATCACTATTACTATTATCGGTAGACAGAAATCAAAATAAAAATAAATGAAAAAAGTAGTTTTGTCAAATTAATAAATATAAACTTGTGCACTTTCCTTTTAATTGTAATTTGTTTGTTATTAATTGGATATAAAATTTAATTAAGTTTTAAATCTTAGATAACTCTCACAGCCCAAGAAGCTTTTATCATAATAGGCACGTATTTTGCATGCATATAACTGTTACTTCTAGGATTTATGCAAAATAATAACCCCAAAGGCGCCATTTAAGTAGCAGAGTTTTTGTTGTCTGATACACCGTTTAAAAACAACAGGAAATTTATATTTAATGGGGAAGAATTTTTTTTATAATAAAACAAAAAAAATATTTTGGCATGTGTGAAATTAAATCCACATTTAAGAACAATGGCTAGGATCTTGGAGATGTAAGCAGAAGGTACGTATCTGTTTATACGAGTAAAAATTATTACATTATAGAAAAAAATATAATGCAATATTTTGTATAATATTTGATGATGTTAAATTATTTTTATTTTATTTAATTATGATTTATGTGTTGATGTGTTGTTAATTTTTTGTATTTAGTTCAGAAATTTAAATCACATAATACCTTCCTCTAGGAGAGTTCAATATTGTATCCCTATTTGGGAATATTTAATTAAAATTAAACATTTAAAAAGACATATAAAAAAATTATTTTAATTTGAAAAATGATTGCCAGAAAAATTGATTACCGGATTTAAAAATCTACCTCAACAAACTTTACCTGTCAGAAAGTTTGTGAGAAAGAATTCAAAAAATACATTCCCATTTATTATTTTACTAAAAAACCAATCGGTATCTCTAAGGTCTTTGACGCATAACAATCTTTATTTAAATATTATCCAAAATTTGTTGTTGTTGTTCTGGGGAACAGAGCAGAACAGAGCTACAAAAAATAATCATTGTACAAAAACATTTTTGAGAGGTTTATTTAAAGAAAAACATATTTTAACAGTCAGTGCAATATATTTATAAGAATGTTCAACATTCTTACAATAAAACCAATAGGATTTCACAGAAAATAAGATAAATCTCAACTATAATACACGAAGACTTAACTTCCCTATACACTCTCACCGAACAAAATCCTTCAGATACGAGTGTGTGCATCAGTATATTTAATAAATTATCAATCTTAAGGCTATCACAAACCATAGAGTATTTAAAAATAAAGTGAAACAATTACACTAAAATCTAGAACCATATTATAATTTGAAGGAATTCACTAAAATTATTGTTTTTTATTTGACGTCGTTTCTTTTAAAGTTTGTATGTACCATATATATGTATATAGTGTGTTGTTTATATAAATGTTTATATAAAATAAGAATTATTAGTGTTGTTATTAATTTCCATATTTTTAAATATAACTTTATAAGTTATACAAGTAATTTTGATCAACTTTACGAACGTATTAAAAGAAAAATTCCTTATCTCTATACTTGACACATAATATTATAAAGGAGAACAACTATTATTATATGAAATTAGTTAGAGAAAATTAGCGTCTTTTAACAAATTTTGACATTTTACTGTAATTATAAAATAAAATTTTAAGTAATTTTGTTTAAAGTTTAATGAAGTAACATATTTCTGTTATATCTATTTCTAAAAATACATTTTAATTCTTAATTTACAATAATAAAGTTTTTATGACCATTTATAATTTGATTTTGACAGTTAATTTTTATTAACTTATTATATTGCTTTTCCTGATCCGTTTTCTTATGTGTATTTACATCTAATGATTTGAAATTTAACATACACATACTCATTCATTCATTAATTTCATAACCAAATTTGAATCAATATTGTTTAAATACTGTCATTTTACTATGTTATGTTATGTCACAAAACTCTAGTCTTTGTGCTTATGTAACATAGCTAATTAAGCATTGTGCCTCTTATATTACAATATTTTACATATTTGAATGAATTCCCATCTTTAGGAGAAATAAATAAAGAAAATTTAACAATAAATCTGTATTTTAAGGTTAGTACTCCTAATTTCTTAAATATTCAATAAAACTAATTAATTAGTTATCTATTTTATCTATAATTTAATTCAATATTTTTTAAATTAAACTATTTTTTAATAAATGTTTATGTTTTTCTGCAAATGAATGTTTATTTCAAAATATGCAAAGAAAAAATATCTCATTGAACCAAATATGTATTTAATTATCCTAAAATATAATGATTTTCTAAATATAATTATTGCTTGAAATACTAAATTTTATAGTTTTTTCTATAAGTATATTTTCCAGTTATTTCTTCGCCATACAGATGTCAGACAAACCATTTAAATTTGTAGACCTATGTAGACTTCTGTAAGAAGCTACTTGAAAAATTTTAAAAATTTCTTGATTAAATATAAGTATTTACTAAAAATATCTCTTGGACATAAAAATATGTCTCTCTTGGACAATCTGAATTGGCATATTCTATTTAATAATTGGTTTAAGGGCTGTGAAATAAGAACGTTTTTAAATACGAACCCCGGGTTTACCTCCAAATCGTATACGCTCAAAAGTAATTATCCCACTAATTGAAAATTATTCCACCTTAATTGGCAAAATTACTCACCTAAACATCGGGAAACTGTATCTAATGGTTCAGTGGTAACTAAGCTATATCAATTCTTGTCTCAAGTGCCGGCAGAAGTGTGCGTAAGCACTTTCCGTACAGACTCAACATCTGCTGATACCGTTGGAATCTGTAATAGTAATTTAATCCTCGCCTCTCTTATACTTTGTACGAAAGGGTTGACTGCGATATCGGCAAGTGATATATTATAAATTTCAATCCGTCGCCCAGCCGCACGTTGACGGTATAAAACTTTTTTTATGTGACCTCGACGACCTTCCAAAGAGAAAAAAAGATAAATTATTCATTGACCGCAATTTTTTTTGGGGTCGATAAAATACCGTATTTATTTAAATGGTCCAAAAAAATTTTGCTCAATCATTTAGAAATTTAAAAAAGTTATTTGTACGAAGAATGTGTATGAGAAAATTAGAATAAATTTAATAATACGAAAATACTAACTCAGTTAACTGATACGTAAGTTTAATTAGATACTAAACACCATTTTAAAAATAGGTAAAAGACAAATATGACTTCTTAAGGTGTCATGTCCCTATACTGATCTAGACCTTGTGAGGCTTGTGTAAAAGTTCATCTGCTCTTAAACCTTCAAGCGTCTTAAATTTCTTAACCATGAGCGTTTTTCGACCTATCCATTTTCTTCCTTCTATTTTACCGTTTAGGATTAGTCGAAGGAACTCATATCTTGGCCCTCTGATATCTCCAAGTTATAATAAGCTGTAATAAACGCCTCTTAGTGATATATAATAAGAGTTATTGATGTATTTTTTCCAAGAACCTCTTTATTTATAGTTCTATTGGTCCACAAGACCTGAGTATCCTTCGGTATAACCACATTCTATTCATAAGATTGATGTTCAAAGTTCACGCTTCGCATCCTTTCAATTGTATGGACCATATGTAGCATCATGTGAATTTCTCTCGGATGTCCAAAAATTAATGATCAGTTGGTAAGGGCCTAAGTTTTTGAAATGTGTTGCTTGCCATTTCAATTTTACACATGACAAAGGATGGATCTAGGTCTTAGGTAATCCAGCATCCCAGATTTTTAAATCGTTGTAAGTACTCTTTCCAACGTCTGGTGATTTAGTTCTAGTTGAGTTGTGCCGACTTTTACTTTATTAGCTACCATATATTTCATTTTGTTGATGTTTATCGAGAGCCCCATTTTCTGCATTCTACTGTACTACTACTACAACTCTGTTAATGAATTCTTGCAAATCCTTGATTGTCTCTGCTATTATTACAGCATCGTCAATCTAATGCTGTTGGTAGTTTCTTCCCCTAAGGTAATATAACAGAGTCAAAATAACCTTCTTTTAGACTACTCCGTTTACGTCGCATTACATTATGTAGTTATAATAAAATTTTAATAAATTGTAAAATAGTATATTAAACAACGCATTTCATATGGAATTCTGTTATGACACGAGTTCAAGTTTAAAAAACGAATCGCGAAGCGATGAGTTTTTTAAAGAACGAGTGTTACAACAGCCATATGAAATAAGTTGTTTATAATATTTTTTATATTTTGCCATTTTATCATTTTTTAAATTAATTTATTATTTTTACGTAATACCGAAAATTTTGATTTTAAAAAGTATGTCGGTAGCACTGTGTAATTTATAACATTCGACAGTTTTGACATTTAAATTATGATATGTTAATGTTTTAAAATATTTTAAAATGACTAATACACCAATAATAATATATTATATAAGTAAAAAATGATATTAGCCACAAATGTCATTGTCAATAGTCTTTAGATACTTCACTCATGTCGCCAACCATTTAAAACAAAAATTTGCGTGCGCAAAAGTTACATTACGATACGCAAATGCGTTTTATAATGAAAATTTTTATAAGTGCAAAATATAAAAAGTTTATTTTTTAAAGATAAACTAAAATAACCACCTTTATATAAAAGGTATTTTACTAACCATTACTCTGGAAAATTCATCTTATTAAGAACATTAAATAACGAAATTTGAAATAAAACCATTACAGTTTATTTAAAAAAGATTATCTCAATGACAGCTATTTTGATGTATTATCCTCATCCGATTGACATATTCTTATGTTTACTTCAACAGTTGGTCTGGTCTTAACACTACTCAATCAACATCAGGTAGCTATATTATAAAACAAATTGTAACCTTAATATTTTAATCCAACGATGTTAATATATCGTCTCTCATTATGCTTAAAAGTTAATTTTATTTTATCTTAACTTAAAAGTTCTTTATTTGCTGTTCTTAATTTACTTTTAAATATTTTATTTATTGGGGATGGTTTTGACGAATTATTACCTGGAATTTACGTTAAGGTTTTCGTTTGCTAAGATGTATTTTTGCGATTCTTCTACAAATGACATAAGGGAACTTGTTATTTTATGTTATGCAGCTACCCAAGTAACAAAATTTTTTCCCTTCTTCTGATATTTCTGATTTCTGATATTTTATTTTAAGAGGAATACATACCCTCGTTTATTTGAAATAAAAGTCCAACGCCGTTATTTACCAACCGATTGTTTTGAAAATTTGGAAATTAATTTAATGTATACTTCTAAAAAAAAGTATGAAAACAGATTTTTTAAAAAAAGTCTAATTTCTGAGAAAAAAATTATTTACACTCCAATTTTTAATTTTTCAAAAATTCGCTCCCATAACTTTTTAGACATTAGTTAGATGTAACCATTCCCAAAATTTCGTGAATTTATCTTAAGTCGTTTGGGCGCACAACAAACATTTAAGTTTCTTTCCTGATTGATAGCGCCCTCTTCTAAATTCTGTGAAAACGGAACTACTAACATGTATAGTAAACTCTGTTACTTGTGTTAGTTACTGTAAGTAACGGTTAGTACGACTGAATAAAGATTTGGTAAAATAGCTTCAATAGGTAATAAAAATTAAAATAAAATACGCTGTTTTCAACACGCGCTGTTTAAAGTAGGTATTTCTTTTGCATTAGTATTTTAAAAGTAATCATTATTTAATTAATATAGGTTTTAAAAGGTAAAAATATAAAAAGTATGAAGAGTATATGATATAATTGGCATTTATATTTTATTAAAAGTTCTTTATGGATTTAGGTGTTGTTTCTTTTAGCATTTACGTAAAAACGTTAATGTTAATATTCTTATAAGGTTGAAAGACATTTTATATCAACTTTGTTGAAAGCAATTTTTAATGTCGCAACCAAGCTTAGGTTTAATTATTTTAAACCTTATCAGTTAATCTAAGTACCGGTTTACTGAATTATCGTTTAACAATATAACTTATAGTAGAGAGAAATTAGATAATAAAATAGGGATATTATTCTGTAGTTACGAAGTATATTTTTTTGATTTATTAAGTAACTAAGAGCCGGAGCTTCATTGTAAAAAACGTTAATGGTTACTTTTGCTTCATATTAAGTGCTTCGCTAAACAAAATGCCAAAAACACCGAACACTTGTTTTTATGAGATATTTTAACCGGTTGAGTTTGCTAGATATTTTTTAAGATAAGGAATTTTAAAAACAACATAAAGGTTATATAACATCTTTTATTATTTCTTTTAAATAAGCATTATAATAAAAACACTTTCATTTAGGAAACATTTTATTTTTCCAAAACACATCATCCCTGCTTATTTGTTCAGCATGTATCGGCCCTAAAGGAGATCAGACAATGAAATAGCAATATTCCTTGCCTGAAAGATGTGGCTGCCCTTGTATTTGATAATAATACGGATGAGTGTGTTTTAAATACAAAAAACCATCCTCATCATACGCAAGAAATTTAATTTTCTTTTCAGCTACTCCTTGTTCTATTGAGCAGCTTTTTATGACCAAGGGACATTTAACTTCAATAGTGAAATTGTTGTCATCTTTAATCACGCCATCTGGACTTGCCCCTAGAAAATATTCCTCTCCAGTTCCAAAGAATAAGCCACAAGGTGCAACATTTAAACCTGTCAGTTCCTCAAATGCACGAATTGCTGTTGCTTCTGCTTCATTGTCCTGACCATATCGTGTAGCTCTGTTACCTGTAAAACCTCTGTAAGACGATTTGTCATTTCTCGCAATCTACAGATAGTTCCAAAATTAGATGCAGTTAGTCTATACTGTCGTACTTTATGCCATAACGGATTTAAATGTTGTCCTCTTGTAGCTATTTCTATACTAATTTTATCTGTCATTGTTTTTTTTAATATATTCTGGAGCTTTTCTTTTCTAGCATTTAGTTCTTCTTCACTTACTTCATCTTGCACTGCCCCATAATCTTCATCGGCAACTGAAATAATTAATTTTGGTTTATATCCCCGTTTACATTTAAAATTTTGAGTTCTTTGTTGCTTGAGTTTTCTTCTTGCTAAAAATTTTTTTGTGTAATCTCCGGTAGTTTCTTGAAATGCATTTATTATTTGTTGAAGGTAGGTATCTTTCGAGTTATAGGAAATAGCAGCCAACTGACACAAGAATAAAATAAATTCACCAATTTTCGGTTATTTATGGAATAATAATTATTAGGTAGCTACCTACAGATAAAAAGGTTTTTCTGGATTTATAGTTATTCCAAAGAATTTTAATTCCCTTTTATTATTTATCAAGCAATAAAGATTATTATGTACCTACTAAGATTAAATTTCTATGAAGTATGGTTATTCTAAAGGTAAATAAGGAAATTGCGGATTGATAGCAAATAATTTGGTTTTGATTAAATATTCCATGAATTTAGGCTAATATATTTAATATTCAGAATTCTTTTGTACGATGAAAAATCTACTTATAAAATATATTTAAAAGGATATAGGTAATAAATATTAAGTCCTAAATGTTCATTTAATTTCGTTAAATTTATAAAAATGTAAATGGAAATTAAAACATACTGTAATTTTATTAAATATAAAAATCTAGAAAGAAACAACTCAAATTTTCAAAACAATCGATTGGAAAATAACGGCGTTTGATTTTTATTTCAAATAAAAGGGGGTATGTAAATGTGATTTAAAAGGTTTTTTTTGTTCACGTATATATTAAATTTTATTTCAATTAGTTTTCTTAGTCTTATGAATTTTCTAAATGGTAAAATCCCATTAAATATCCCTTGTCACTTGTCACAGTCATGGTAAAAATTTCTTTAAAATCACTTTAGCCGTTTTTTCTAGACAGTGTTAACAAATTTACTTCACACTGACATCCAAAAATGGTTCCGCAAACAAATATTTTTCGGTCAGGTATCTCCACAACGTAAAAATCAATCAAACCAATTTTTTTCTTATCACAATAATTCTTCCCCTCTATTATATTCAAACGGAATACGGGATGAATAATTGAAGACACGTAAAACAAAATTCCTGGATTATCATACATAAAAAACATTGCCATATTGTCACAGTTTTTTATTTTTCTAGGTCTATTTATCGATTTTTAATTAGTAGTAATGATTTCTTTCCCAAAATAGAATTATACCTACTTTTTTTTTTAGTTAAAAGTTTTAAAAAAATAAGAAAAGTTATCTTAAAATGTTTCAACTAAAAAGGTGTCTATAAATTTAACGATTCTTTAAAAATTTTATACATTTCAATTTTTTTTAAAAATGTTTTTTTAATTTCTCTCCTTAATACCCTCAATAATGTTTAATTTTTTTAAAGTTTATTTATTTATAATTAAATTATATTAATAGTTTTGGAGATATTCAGAATAAAAAATAGGACCGATGCCTGGTAATAAAATTATCGGCTGGGTGGTTGTTGTATTCGTTGTAAAATCCTTATCTGATCAGTTGAAACTACCGATGTAATAATATTACGAATTTAATATGTGTATGCCGCCCGTACCCAAGCCCATCTCTAATTACCTACCCACCCAAAATTCTAGCCCATGAAAGATTTAATATACGTCGATTCATGATTTGTAATCTACGTCAGCATTTAAAATATCTCGGCTTATCTCTGTTCGAACTTTGAGGGTGCTTCCGACACCGATTCTACGGACAGGGTATGTATTCCTCTTAACTGTCATTGTTTTTGTTTTATTAAAATTAATTTTAACCTTTTAAAAAGTAGGTCAATTGCAGCAAATCTTATTGTGTAAAAATAATAACAATTTAATAATAATAAATAAATAATTTTTGTCTCTACTGTACTTCTGTAGAGTTTCAATATAAGCTTTCTTCAATATTGATGCTTATGATAACATTTTTATAATCTGGCTTATAAATTAGAACAGTAATTTAACATCTTTTATTCTTGAATTTAAATACTTAGATTAAGGAGATATTGTAATTATAGTAAGAGTACGTCTAGAAACTATGTGGAATTTTTGTATTTATTATTTTAAACTCAGTTAATCCAGTTTAACATTATTTTATATAATCAACAATTGAATCACTCGTACATTCTTATTACTAAGAGTTTAAAAATGTATTTCTAAATATACCCAAATCATCAAAACATTAACCGCTTTGCGAATATTATTCAAAGAAAGAGACCTAAAATACTTAATCAAAATTTATAGAAGCAACCATGGTTTGGGATGGGCTTTTTTGAATAATAAATTATTGCATTAAAAATACCCATAATTTTCTGTAATTAAAAAAAATGTTTTCTTTTATTTCATAAGAATATAACCAAATACTTTCCATAGCGAATGTTAAATTTGAACTATTACTGTCTTTTAAATATTGAAAAGACTGATAACGTCTAGACCTAATTCAAGAAAAATTCAACTGCATTGAATAAAATGGTTACCTAATACTTTATTGGTATTTGACAAAAAATTAATATTTTTCAATTAAGCGGAAAAACCCGTACATAAATTCGATTTCAGCGAGTCTCTCTCTTTCCCCTGGACAACGCTCGCTACCCTATTAAAGATACGAGACTTCAAAGAGATGGAAATTCGTAAAATGAAATTATTGGTGCACTTCACAAAGGTGATCATTATGAGAGTTCCTACAATCAGATTAAATTCGTTATTTTAGACGTTTCGTTGCATATGGAAAAATTAATAATGATAATGATCGTATGACGAGAAAAGAGTACAATATAATCAAAAAGAAAAATCTTTCACATTTTCACTTGACGTTTGATTGGCAGCGAAGTAAGTTACGTCAGAAAAGGAAAGAAAATCTACGAATGCGTTTAATAATGTTATGCAGTTCTATTATATTCCGAACTACGTGATTTTCTTTGTAGTTGTTAGCTGCTTTGTTCTCCTTATCAGATAAAGGTGTATGTGCACAGTGGGCTTTTCTATACTCTTATTTTCAAACCTATAGTCATTTGTTTTCTATTCAATATAATTTGTTAATTGGTGGATTTATTGATGGAATACGAAAAATGTACTTTGGCTAATGTTATTTTATTTTTGCTAATACTGAAAAATATCCTGCTCAAAATAATATATTTATTTTAATACACCAATAAAAAATGTATGCTATATGCTGAAGTATTAAAACGAAGTGAAGTAAGCGCTGAAATACTAGTAAGCTTGTTAACGTGTTTTGTCCATACGTGCGACAAGCATAATTAATCAAGATCAATCTGATTGTTAAACATTAAACTACTATTAGAATGTTAACTAAAATCTTCATTAACTTTAATCTGTTTGAAATTTATGGTTTACAACCCTTACTGTGTGAAAATTCATCTTATTCAGAACAATAAACAACTAAAAGGTTGTATTAACTTTCACTATTTATTCTATAAATTGCAATGACAGCCGTTTCGCTAGCGAATTGCAATTTATAGAATAAATAGTGAGAGTTAATACAACCTTTTAGTTGTTTATTAATCTGTTTACTAAATTAATTAATTTAAGAAACAAAGGGTATTGTTTTAGTTTCAATAGCAAAGAAGGTTAATGGTAAGGTTGCTTCCTTCCAATTTGATTGAGTAAGCTTCTTCACTCTCTTCGGTTTCTTACTATGTTTTTTGCGTCATTCCAGGTTACACTAATTAGCTTGAGGTAATTTTTATAACAACCCAAAATTAATAAACGTGTTACAAAACTTTTACTATTTTATTAAAAAAACTAGTTTTTTCGCCTATGAAAAATCATTTCATCGTCAGTGATATATTAAAGTTACATTTGATGTTGATTAAGTAGTGTTAATACTAGACCATGTGTTGAAGTTATAAGATAGAAATATTAAAACCAAGATATTATTACCCCTTTCGATAGAATTATCACGATAAGTCTGTCGATTTAATTCCAAACGAAACTGAGTTTCTTGAAAGTTTTCTTTAAGCACCTCAGTTAGGTTTAAAGTAAAATTAAGGATTATAAGATAATTTTCATCACAAGTGGTATTTTGTGGACTATATTACGAACAAAGTGTTAATAGAGCTACAAAAATTTTTTTGACAGACCTCAAACTTTGCTGTGTGATCGATATTGGATACGACGTTAAAACACCGAATTTGACAGACCAATAAGAATTAAAAGACTAGTAGTAAAGCTAGTATTATCGAGATTTATATCAATGCACCGTTATTCTGATCTTGGAGGAAAGTTTATTCAGGATAATTCCTTGGGTCTAATAATATTCAGCATTTAATATTGTTATGTCCTATTACTTCAGTAATTGTTCTAAAGTCCCAAACTTACTCAACTAACAGATAGCTACCTCATAAAATGTTACTTCAAGGCAATCTGACTATGATAGCCTAATCGAAATAACTGTAATTAATAAAATAGTTAAATTTTATAATAAAGTAATTAAAGTTTTATCACAAATTTAATTGATGTAAACATCTCATCCGTACTGTAAAGGTGTACCGTAGTTACGTAATAGTATATACAATCTGGAGAACGGTAAGGGTTTTATACCCATCGAAGACAATTATTGTCTGAGATCGGTTACCCTTAACGTTCAACATGCTTATAACGTTTTTTGCACGATTGATAACATTATAAATTATAAAATTAAAAGTTTTCGTCATATTGACTAGTTTAATTCATTTTTTCAAGATAGATACTTTGGTTGTGAGGTAGTAACATTACAACAATGGAGAATTGAGTTTTTATTTAGGTGTCAATAATTTTAAGTACAATTTTAATTATTACAAATTAAAATTTAAAAAAATTGAACGGGCTTGGGAAAAAGGATGTTCCGCGATTATTCCCGAAAAATACAAAATCCGTTATCAAAATAACTACCAAAGTTTTAAAAAATGCTGCGAAGGCAAGAATTTAAGAATCTATGAACAGACTTTATTGGCATATTTCGTTCAAAGACATATGTAGTTAAAAGCTCCTGGAAGCCTCTGGGCAGAACATTTAATGATTAAATCCAGCATTTTTTTTATGGTGGTATTGCCATTTCCAAGTTTTCAACTTTGATCGCGTACTTGAAGAGAAAAAATGTTGGCTATAGGCCTAAGAAAGCGAGCATTTTTACACGGGAGCAATTTGAAAAATTTCCGATGGAAGCACCGGATAAAGAATTTCTAATTCACAAGGTAATGTAAACTAGTTTGGGTAAAATAAATACTCTAATGAAGATTTTTTCATAATTTGTAGGTCGCAATGATATTGGTAATATTGGTGCCTGCAGAAGAGAAGAATGACATCCAACAAACCGATGGTTTAATGATTGTAAAAATACCCAATACAAATACGAACATCCCGCGTAATTTTACAGTCGTTAATAAACCAGACGATAAAATTCCATATTTAGAAAATATTTTTTTTCTCAAGTAATAGGGAAAGGGACAATCGGGGGGCTGGCCTTCTCAAATTACCAAATTTTTAAATTTGCCTAATCCCAAGAACTATACTGGCCATTCGTTCAGGAGGACACCAGCAACGCTTTTGTCTAATAAAGGTGTTGATGTCCTCGGTTTAAACCGTCATGGAGGTTGGCGTTCATGGGAAGTGGCAGAAAGCTATGTAGAAGATTCGCCGAAAAAATAGTGTGCAATAGTAGTAAAACTACTACTACTGCAGGAGTATCTGTTAGAAGTGAAACCACATCCCAAACAAGTGGGATTTCATTAAATAATTTAACAAATTTTACAATAAGTTTTAATATTAATAAATAATTATTTAGTTTTCTTTATTCTTTCAAAAGATAAATTAAAATTAAGAGTTTCTTTAACTCGACGGTAAGTGAATTACTTACCGTCGAGCTGGATTACCATTACCATCGAGTTGCTAGTAAATGTCACCTACTGACGTAAAATCTGTAACGGTAAACAGTCAAAACTTATCAATCGTGCAAAAATATCTATTACATTGCTTTAGGTCTGTAATTTGCATTATTACAACGATATTGTGGTTTATGGATTGTTCACAATTTAAAACGTCAGCAATTTTCGTTAGCCAAAAAATGCTGACGTTTCAATATTAAAACGAAAATGATTCTAAGGGGAAAATTATTGAAAGCAAACAATCTTTTAAAAGAAAGAAAAAAGTATTTGGATCAGACGTGAATTTATTTTTATTAATTTTATTTTCAATATCGGAAATTGTTTTGCAGTTAATATCTAGCAAGTTTTTATGAAAATTAATTTCACATTTTTCATCTTTTCTTTCAGCTCCAGAGTATACAGTATAGAGAACCATATTGACAATATCCTAAGGTATCTTGTATCTTCGTTAATAAAAGTCGTTAAACCTGGAATTCTGAAAATTTTAGTTTATGCCTTCAATCTATTTATTATGTTATCGAAATATTAGCTGTAAGGTACCTACTCTAATTTTAATTTTAACTCTTTTATTAATAATTATATAAATGCTTTGAACCCTAACATTAATTTGACATTAGAAATTGAAAAAAACAACAGAATAAAACTACATCCAAATTTGCTAAACAATATAAGAAAAATCTTACATAATGTGGACAGAGTTCTAGTAAAATTTAAAAAATATTGGTGCAATACCTGTTAATTTTATTTAAAAGACACATTATCAGTATAGCATTAAATGTAAAAATAAAAATAACAAAATAAAAGAATCTGGCATATCCTAAATTAAATGTCCAATATGTATGTAGATCAAATATTGAGAAATTATAAAGTTAAACAAAAAAGGAGCCCATAAGAGCATATAGATTGTAAAAACCGGATAAAACACTCACATAAATCAATGTAATAAAAAAACTACACATTTATGATAAAAAAAACATAATTTAGGTTTTCTAAAGGAACTGAAAATTTAAAGATATCTAAGAGATTAGTAAAAAAATTGTTAAACCATTTACTTTCATTGAGTTTTCTTCTTTTTATATGTAGATAAGACATAAATATACAAAAATAAATTGTTATTGTAAAAATCATATAACAAAGTTTTTTCCTTGTTTTTCTATATCACTGCTTAGTTTTACTGATCTTAGAATAAAAATATATGCAAAATAACCACTGAGGATCTATAATATCTAGGCTTTAATATTATAAAACTAGTATGAAGTATTATAAAATTAGCATTACTTAAACGATATCAAAAATAAAATTTGATTTTTAAAAATTAGTGTTTACTTGAAAATATTTTATTAAATAAATTGTAAAAGTTTTGTCAAGCCAATATCTGGATTTATCTGACCAATATGTGTCGTTAGCGACATCGCATTGGCATGGCAGTGATATATTTGTGTTTTATACTTCAAAGTACATATTAAAATACCAGCTTGGCTTTCTATACACTTAACCTATAAAAATGTGACAACTCTTGAAGATATTATCTGACTTTGGCAACATCACATCGTTACTTTTAGAACTTTGTTCAGGACATCAAAATGAACAAAGAAGACAGATTCCCATGGTGGCGCTCTTATATACATTCACTGCCAAAAACTACATGTTTCCTCCAGTATTGCATCAGTTGGCGACGTCCAGATATATGGAATTTAAAAATATATTTTTTATATTTTGCACTTATAAAAATCTTCATTATAAAACGCATTTGCGTATCGTAATGTAACTTTTACGCACGCAAATTTTTGTTTTAAATGGTTGGCGACATGAGTGAAGTATCTAATGACAAGACTATTGACAATGACATTTGTGACTAATACCAATTTATTAACTTTATTTTGTTCTTTAAGAAAGTATTTGTGAATTTGAATATCATTTTTTACTTATATAATATTATTATTGGTGTATTAGTCATTTTAAAATATTTAAAAACATTAACATTTCATAATTTAAATGTCAAAACTCTCAAATGTTATAAATTACACAGTGCTACCGACATACTTTTTAAAATCAAAATTTTTGTAATTATATAAAAATAATAAGTTAATTTAAAAAATGATAAAATGGCAAAATATAAAAAATATTATAAACAACTTATTTCATATGGCTGTTTTGACACTCGTTCTTTAAAAAACTCATCGCTACGTGATTCGTTTTTTAAACTTGAACTCGTGCCATAACAGAATTCCATATGAAATGCATTGTTTAATATACTATACTATAGTTCATTGTTAACAAGGACCACGAAACAACATCGTGGGGCTCATGAGCTATGTCCATGGTGGAAAAATTACTCATTCCTGTAAGTTTGGCGAAATGAGCAAGTTAAAAAGGTCTTCATTGGGAAAACAGTAGCAATGCGAATTACACCTACGGCAGCATTAGAAATACTGCTGTACCTTTCACCGATATATTGTATAGTGAGCAAAGTAAGACCAACTTTAACCAGGCAGGAAAGATCACTGACCAAAAAGCCAACGGAGCAGGTGCTAACAAAATACACCTTCGAGAGGAATTTAAAAATTGTCATTTAAACTCAAAAGGTACTAGAGAAGGAAAAGACACCCCCTATAAGTAAAGCGAATGAATTGATCAGGTAGACAGGTGGATCCAAGAATTGCGCTCAGTACTGGAGCGAAAAATACAGCAATCAGGTATACGATACACCGCTGTATTTTAAGCAGAAATCTATGCTATATATTGTCAAAAGGGTGGGTTAAAAAGATACATAAAATTCACTGAATGAACACATCCAGAAAATTGTATGGGAAGAAATTTATAAAAGAACTGCTTATTTCGTACAGGAAAAAACTCCGCATCACTGCATGATTACTTACGAAGCACTTCCGCACCAGAAAACACCTGCATAAATTAGTGCTTTACAACTTAGACCTTACTTGAAGTCGATGTAAAAAGGAAATCGAAACAACGCTACCCATACTATGCCACTGCTAGAGCCTGCATTACAGAAGACTTCTATTACTGTTACTTGCATACAACATATCCCAACTTTACGGTTTGCTTCTAGTAACGGAGGTTTTATTAGGTACCTCTCAGGTAACCTCTATATCTCAGAAGTAAGCTTCGGATTAATTGCTGGTAATGTTCACTATATTTAGAATTAAAGATTAAGTTTCATTCTTGTAATATTTAATTTAGCTTATAGTAATTAAGAACAAACTATATCGTGTCAATTCAACAATAGTGGTGAAGCAAAATCTAATAAGTACCTAAGTACCTTTTGCATATATGCATAAGAGTAAAACTTTAAAATTTTTATGTTAAACAGCTATTTAAGATAAAAAATATTAATAATTTTATTTCAAAAATCTTCGGGGTAGTAGCTCAATTAATTCATTTTAACAAAGAGGTAAAACTTATCTGGTAGTCCCTGGGATGGCTGCGACAGGGGCAGTCCTCTCTCTGGTCATCACTTATGCTGGTGAATTATTCCCATAAATATTTCAATATGTTTATAGATATTGCCATTCCAACAGTGAAGGGAAACGGTATGGAAATCCAAAGGAAACGTACCAAAAAAAATTACCTTTCATATTTGACAACGATGACAACCTTGAAGATGAGTATATCTCCAAATGTTGAATTAAACGACCTCTAGAGGTATTTTTATAATTAATTAATAATAAGAAGACAATTAAATAAAATTTTTAAAAATGACATATACGTAAAGGTTATAACATTATTGTTTATTCTTTTTTATCATTTTTACCATTTATTTGACTTTAATTGACTTTAAATGGTAATTTTTATTATTATATGTATAAGTGTAATTTTATATTTTCCAAAACATTTTTTAAATATTCTTAATAATTCTTGTTTATGAGTTTTTAGAAAATGGTTATAAATTTTTGGATGGACCGACAGAGACAAAACCAGGACAATTAATGTAAACACTGCAATATGAAATGGATATTTCCTCTTTTCTGTTACTGTTTTATTAATTATTCATTTAATTTTGTTATCCTAGCTAAGAGTTTTATTTTAATTAATACTATTATTTTCAATTTAGTGAAAACACTAAACTTTTCACCTGTAACACTACCAACCGGCAAAGAACTTGTATGAGCTCATACTGAATTTCTGGACAGGTCGTAGTAAAGTACAGGAAAATTTACAATAAGCCCAAGAGGCTGAGGTGGGATCGGAAAAAAAGGTTTTGTTTTGATTGAGGACGCCTTATTAGTATTGGCACATAGTGCTTTCGCGGATTTTGGCTACTTTCTTAACAATATAAAACAAAAATCAAAGTAGGTTAGGTTATTAATTATACTTTTCACTGCCCCTACACTTCAAAGTTGTCATATCGGGAATTCAATTGGGGAATAACGTTGCCTATCATCCCCCTAAGGCCACCCCTACGATAGATGCAAAAAACCTCCTGGATTTAGGTCTGTTTATTTGTTTAATACCTAAAAGTGCAATTATTTAAGATATTTATTCTGTATTGCTTATATAATTTTGTGGATACTTTAAAGTAGATGTACTATCGATTGCTTATACCACAATCAAAAATCACTCACAAAATGGTTATTCTGTTCAATAAAGATTTTAGCTACAAAATTATCTCATAAAAAACGGCACCTATTAATTTCATTTTAATTAAAAAAATTAAGTATAAAATAAAATCCTAACGACCTTCATAAAATCGCCTTTCATTGTATCCATTTTTTATCGGGTTGTTTCGAAATTGCTTTAAAATTCAGCTACTAATCCAAAAGTACAGTAAAAAAGGATAAGCAATAATTTATACGCAATAAAAGCCCACGGACTCAAGTTAAAGAGGAATAGCAAATGGACCAATCGCTTTGACGAAATAAGTTTCACATAAAATTCCCTTTATTCAAATAAGATAGCTCCATAAAAAAAGGGTAACGTAAAAAACTGTACTCGTATAATCTTGGTGTATTTGATTGATGTTATATCGGATATCTGGGTGCAATTGAGTTACTACGGTAGGCATGTTATCATTTTCAAACGCTACCACTGGAATAGAACAGAAAGAAACTATGAGCACGATCTATATAGTGAAGCAGTTAGTAACTGAATTACAAAAAAATCATATTTAATTCTGGCTTTAAACATAATTTTATTTATAAACTTACTTAGAAAAATTAATTTAATAGTATCCACCAGATGGATCTTCATTGGAGAATACAGATGCTTTTAAAATAATGTAGATGCACTTTTAGGGCATGTTTGCCAAATCGGGTATCAAATGCTTTCCGAAGCGAAAGGGGGTGTGAATGTCTTCCTCATGTACGCGATTAACTCGAAGCATTTGCACTACCAAACAATTAACAATTTAAGGCATTATTTTTCGTTAGTTAAAAATCTGTCCTTAACTTTCTTTTTTCAATTTACGTATGGTTTCTGAAGAAGATTACTTGGTTATAGAAACGCGTATTTGGCCGCACCTACATTAGATTCGTATTTCTCCCGATTTCTCGAATCCCAACGGCCTCCGACACTATCCGATCCGACGGCCGATCAATCATGTTTGTTTCCAGTCCGACGTTTTTATTCCGACGCGTGCGTAGTTGGTGAAAGAATTAAAAAAAAAATTTTAAAAATTGTTTAAAAATGACGGAAAAAATAGACAGGGTTAATACAACTTGTTAGAGATGAAACTCGTATGTGGGATCAGAGGGTGAAAGCTCACCACAACCATGATATAAAATGTGAGCTATGGAAATCAATTGGAACGAAATTTCAAATTTTAGGCAAATAATTTTTTTGAGACTTCGTTTGATAACTATTAGGTATAGGTATAGTAGTGAGCAAGTATGTTTATTTTTAGTTTTATTTAGCTTGTTATAAATGCTATAATGGTAATAAATAATATAATTCAATATTATTCAACGTGTAAAAACTCGATGAAGTAATGGCTGTGATGTACCTTTTTTATTAAATTGATTAAATATTACAATGAGTTCCTACAGACGTAACAAACCATTCTAGACAAATAGTTATAAGTAGTTAATCACTTTTTTATATTTAAGCATTTTACTTTTGTACTAATACAAACAGAGGGTCCGTTGAACAATTCATCAAAATCACTAATGGTTACTGCAACATCTTCTACTGCAGCCTGCAGTTAACCAGATCACGTCGGGATCATTGTAGGCATTCGTGTCTGACGTTATCGGATACCGATGGTCGGACAACGTCGGATCGGATCGGGAGAAATACGGATCTAATATAGGTGCGGCCTTAGACAGGAAAAAAGTAAGTGTTGGTGTAGTGGTAGTGTAAACGGTGTCCGGTATCAGTTCTTGTGGTGTTAAGGTGAATTCATACTTATCAGTAAAAGATATTTAACAGGCATGTTTCTAAAGTAAGTACCGTGTTAATATAAAAAATCAACAACTAAATTTTTTAAACAAAAATTTAATTATCTGAAAGAGCATTATTATTCTCTACTTCTCTACATAATCTCCATTATTATTACGATACTTGTCGTATCTTGGGACCAGCTTTTTTATGCCGTTGTCAAATAAGCTTGCCGCCAGACTGAACAACCACTGTTGCACAGACGTTTAAACATTGGAATCACTCTTTTACCGCCAAATGCGTCTTCAAGTGCAGAAACAAATAGTAGTCGCTAGGTACTAGATCGGTACTGTATGGAGAACAGTCCAAATGTTCCCAGCCAAATGAAACGATAAGCTCTTGAGTTCGATTTGCTGAATGGAATGAGCATTTTCGTGGAGCAATATGACGCCTGCACTCAGCATGCCACGCCTTTTTTTTAAGTTTCACACTACGCGGCTGCAATGATCGTTTCACCGCAAGGCAAAAAATAGACCAATAACACCCTGACGGTCCCAAAAGATAGTGCACATGATTTTCTGGGCAGACATTGTTTGCTGAAATTTGACTTTCCTAGGGGATGCTAAATGCCGCCATTCCATTGACTATTGTTTTGGTTTCCGTGTAACGTAGGCTACACACATTTTATCGCCTGTAACGATATGGCTTAAAAAATCATCGCCCTCGTTACTGTAACGCTTGAAAAAGCTCAATGCACTCAATGCATGCTCAATGCCCAATCGTTTGGTTTTGTGCTCATCATTCAAAATTTTCGGTACCGACCGTGAACACAGTTTCCGATAATTTAAAAATTAAAAAATTTCGTAAAGAACACTTCTTCATACAGCAGGACATTTTTCAGCTACGAACGAAGTTGTTAACCGTCTGTTCTCTTTCACTGTACAGTCCACTTTTGAATGAGATCATCGGTAATGACTGAAGGTGGCCTACTCCGTTCCTCTTTATGAACGTTTGGGGTGCCATCTTTGAAGGCCCTAACCCATTTCCGTACTATTTCTTTACTCATAATATTTTCACCATAAACTTCACTGATTTGATGATGAGTGTCAATTGCTTTTAAGCCTTTAGCACAGAGCAAATGAATCACAGTATGCACTTCACAATCTGCGGAATTCTCGCTAGTCGGCGGCATTTTAAAATCACGTAAACAGACGAAGACTCGATTAAACGGCATCGTAATAGCGCCTGTGACTTCCCAATTTATGTAGCTACACTACGCGCATGCGATAAACGGTAACTGTAGCACTACAGCGGCGTTATTTAATTTACTTACTTAAAAAAATGCATCGTAAATTTTATTAGTTGTTTCGTGTTATAAAGTGTTCCAGTAAATTAATCATGCATGAATTTTATAAAATAAAAAGAATACAGTTAAAATATATTAAATAAGTAAATTTATCAAAAACATTAAAATTAATAATTAATGCACATTTAACACAGTTAAATAAACTGATATACTTTATAAAGAAATAATTTTTTTATACGGCTGCGATGGAATGTGGTGCTTTTGATACATTTGACAGAACTACAAAGTAACGTATTGCTATCAACTGTGGGTAAAAATCTACCTCACGGGTCTTTTCCCATACCACGTACATTTAAATGGGAATTCAGCCGTGAGGTACATTTTTCCCACAGTTGATAGCTGCTGTTACGAAAAAATGAAACACCAGGAATACAAAATTGCAGTAATGTAACAATGAATTACAATATTAATTAAATTAGTTTTTTTTTGTATTAAGTATGTGCCGTTTAGTTTATAACCAATAATAATAATAAAATGTTATGAATTCACTTCTTTATTTTTATTATTAATATGCAGCCGTAGAAAAAGTATAGTGTGCAACACGGTGGAAAAAACACTTTTCTTACTCGTGTGAAAGGCTCGTGCCACAAACTTTCACACTCGTGAGAAAAGTGTAACTTTTCCACCTTGTTGCACAATATACTATTATTAACAAAAAGTTGATAGAGAAATAGTAACGGTTCCAGATTCAACTCCCTAGAAATAAAAGTAGTGCAGCTTTTTTTATTCGTGTATTAGTTTTGTTTTTATTACTTTGTTTAATTTATATTTATATTTATAATTTGTTTAATTTGATTTTAATTGACTTACCAAACGAAACGTTTATATTAAAAATAAAGGACTTACATTATGTTAAACAAATTATGTGTATATCTTTATTAAACTCCTTTGTTTGTTTCCTAACATTTGCTACAGCAAAAGCATAAGCAAGAACTCAAGTTTATTTTAGATGAGCAATATGGCTTTAGAGAGGAACACGGTGCCCCGGCTCAACAAATCCGTATGATTAACCACATACGGATTACTAATAATAATAAATAACTAAACGGTTGAACTAAACTTCCACTATTTATTTGCAAAATACGTTTTTAAAATGCAATTACAGCTGTTTCGCTCCACTATTAAACTGTTTACTTTGATTAAGTCTTTATTTTATACATAGGTAAGACATTATTGTAACATAAATATATTAAGTTATTGTAAAGATCAGCATGACAGTTTTTTTCTGGTTTTTCTATATCATTGCACAGTTAAACTGATCTTAGAGGGAAATACATCCAGGATAATCCCTTAGGGCTAATAACATCTTTAATATTGTTATGTCTTATAACTTCCCTACTTGGTCTAGCCTTAACTACTTATCAACATCAGGTACCTAGCTACAAACAAAATGTAACTATAATATTTCAATCTGACGATGCTAGTTTTTAGCGAAACAGGTGTAATTGCATTTTAAAAACGTATTTTGCGAATAAATAGTGAAAGTTTAGTTCAACAGTTTAGTTATTTATTGTTCTTAGTAAGATGGACTTCTACAAAGTAAAGGTTACCACAATCAAGACATACGGATTAGTTTCTGGAAGAAACAAGCCTCTGTAATGGTAGCACTTTCCGAAATCTAAAAAATGGTGTACTGCACTTTATGCAGAGACGACGTTTGTCTAGTGCGAACAGGCTCAATGTAATGGTAAATGGAATATAAAAAGTTGGCAATAAAAAAATATTTATTTTATATTATCTTTTAATAAAGCTGATCTGTCATATCTGCTCCTTCCTAATTCCCTCGATATGCAGCGTACATACAGGAGAATTGTTCAGCATTCTACAAGCGCTTAAACACATCGACCACCAATATAAAAAAGTCGCCACTTGTACAGACTATCTAGCCTACATCCGGTCTATCCAGGAACTATATACCGAGAATCCCCTTGCCCATGAAATTCTTCTCGCTGCCCACCACCTCTACTCCCAAAATACCTAAGTCAGTGTTATTTGGGTTCCCTCTCATACTGGCATACCAGGCAATGAACTAGCAGACCATCACGCAAAAACCGCCATATCAGCCTCCTCACCCACCTCACTCATCCAGACTGGGAAAGATCTCAAGGCCGAAACCAAAACTGTATGGCAAAGACACTGGAACACCACTAACACATCTCTGTTAGCACTCCAACCTTCAATAAACAAACCGCTCTACCCCGGCCCCACAAAGCTACCCAGACATGAACTAGCAGTAGTACGAAGGATCCGCATCGGCCACACCAAGCTCACCCACAGCTACTTGATGACACCAGTGCCTAGACCTACCTGCCAAACCTGCCAGTGCCGCCTCACAATCAAGCACATTCTCACAGAATGCCAACTATATAGTGCAACAAGGCAGCAACTCGGGCTCAAGACCAACCTGAGACGTACTCAGTGACACACAACAAATCCAAATCCTGCTGATCTACTTAAAGACTATCTCGATTTTCCATAAAATTTAACCTGTATTTTGTACTTGAACTTACTTATATTGTAGCCTAAATTGTCCCCGTGCGAGTGGCCATAGTTGCCGAGCACGTTAATTAAAAATAAAAATAAAAATATAATAACTATGTAAAATTAATGATTAATAAACATACAAGAAATAAATTTTTATTTTTTGATTAATAAACATAGATATTTTAAAAACCATTGACAAACAATCAGGGACTATTTTACGCATAATCAAATTTGATAATTTTAAGTTGAAGGTTTCGCTAAAGAAGTAATAAAAAATGTAAGTAAATAATTAATTAATTAATGAATTAACAATTTATTATTATATAATTGCCAAACACTAAATTATGATCAAGGCAATAAACAATTTGTACTAATTGAAAGTAATATTATTATTCGGTGAACAAACAAACGTGTCTGCGTTGGTAAAACAACCACCGTGTTGAAGTGTCATAATGAGTCATAACGTTGTAAATGGTAAAATGATAGATTGACTCATTTTAATTCGAAATACAACTTGCATCATTCGTTTAATTAAAATTTGTCATGTAAAGTAGGTACACCTTGCTGTAATTATTTTCTCCGAAAGGTAAGTGAATGTATTTTGGTTGAATAAATTGCACAAACTAATTTTTATTTTCATCACTTTTCTACAAATAATACTGTGGATATATAAGATCACCCAGAAAAAGATGCAAAAATTCTTCTTGGAATACATATTTGACAAACCAAGCAAAATAGCTGATTTTTCAGATGCGCGGTAGATTTTGTTTAGTACTTATTTTACAATTTGTAGTCAATTATATCGTATTGATTTATTTTAACTAATAAAGTTGGATTAATAAAACAAACAGTGATTTAAATGAAAATAAATAAGTATAACAAAAAAATCAATTATCAATAATATTAGAAGAGAAAGAAATGTAGAAGACTATGGTTGAATTAGTAAGGGAATATCAGCAACTCGAAGGAGTGAAATATACTACAATTGGCTAAATTAAGAGCAAATATAATTAAATTTTCCATCCAATCTTAGATTGGAGAGAAACCAAAATATATTCCAAGGAATTAAACATTCCTAATACTATTTAGAACATGTAAATGGCTCAAAACGTAAAGGAAGCCACTTTGTCGTTTACTACTACTGCGCAGATCGAGTTAAATAGTATTTCATAAAAAACATTCTAGCGGGTGGTCCAATACACCGATCTCTGCTGCGGAATTTGAACCTATTTCTAGTTTACTTATTTAACACTTGGTATAATTGGGCATATTTCACAAAAAATTTTTTTCAAATTTTTCACAGGTTACGCTCCTAGCGGTTAACCTAGAAACTTGAAAGTTATTTTCAGCGATATCTTATGGCCCCTTTTACTAAGGAATTTTTCTAATGCATAATTTCTGATATATAGCCGAGAGACAGGGTTATTGGACCACCCGGTACATGCATAACATAGTTTTTTTGCTGAAATTTTCTGTATTATTTGCTACATAAATTACGTAAATATTTTTGTAAAATAATACATTGAGATAAAAAAATATGGTTAACTATATATTTTACTAGTTAAAAGATATAATTTTAAGAAAATATTTAAGATTAATTTAAAGGATTAGGAAAATATTATGTTTTGATTTATGTGAGTTTAAGTTTATAATATAAGGTGTATGTTTTGGGTTAAAGAAGTATTAGTTGCCAAGAAGAAGAGAAGTTTGACGTTTTTTTTTTTTAAATAAAGTCAAGAAGAGTTAAAAAAAATTCTATAATTCTTTAATAATAGCGAAGAGAAAAAGTTTACTTAAACTGGAGGAGCACTTTAGGTATCATAAATTAGTAAAATAAAAACCAGAACATGATGGAAATGAAAGATTAATTGTTATACGTGAATGAACGAAACTAGCTGATATTGAAAAGATTTAAAGTAAATTATTAATAAACCCTTATTATGGTGTAAAAAAACTGGCGTATACAAACTTACATATCCAAAAAGTAAAAAATAAGATAAATTTTGAGGTTTTTACGTTTAATACCTTCACTACCATATTTACAATTTAATATAATAAATTATTAATAAACCCTTATTATGGTGTAAAAAAACTGGCGTATACAAACTTACATATCCAAAAAGTAAAAAATAAGATAAATTTTGAGGTTTTTACGTTTAATACCTTCACTACCATATTTACAATTTTTGTAATTGAATTAAGTACTCAAAAAACTTTTGTTATTTTTTCCACTTATAAAAATCTTCATTATAAAGCGCATTTGCGTATCGTAATGTAACTTTTGTGAACGCAAATTTTTGTTTTAAATGGTTGACAACCTGAGTGAAGTATCTAATGACAAGACTATTGACAATGATATTTGAGGCTAATACCAATTTATTAATTTATAAATTTTATATCACTCTTTAAGAAAGTATCTGTGAATATGAATATCATCTTTTACTTATATAATATATTTTTATTGGTGTATTATTCATTTTAAATTATTTTAAAACATTAACATTTGATAATTTAAATTTAACAACTGTCAAATGTTATAAATTACACAGTGCTATTAACATACTTTAAAATAAACATTTTCGTAATTTACATACAAAAAATAAATTAATTTAAAAAATAATAAAATGTCAAAATATAAAATCGTAAATTAAACAACACATTTCATATGGCTTTCTGTTACGACACGAGTTCAAGGTTAATAAACGAATCGCGAAGCGATGAGTTTCTTAAAGAACGATGTCATTTTTTAAATTAATTTATTATTAGTAAGTAAATTACGAGAATTTTGATTTTAAAAAGTATGTTGTAATTTATAACATTTGACAAATGTGAAATTTAAGTTATCAAATGATAATGTTCTAAAATAAGTTAAAATGAATAATACACCAATAATAATAATAATACGTTATATAAGTAAAAGATGATGTTCATATTCGCAAATACTTTCTTAAAGAGTAATTTAAAATTAATAAAATACTATTAGCCTCAAACGTCATTATCAATAGTATTGTCATTAGATACTTCACTCATGTCGCCAACCCTTTAAAATAAAAAGTTGCTTGCGTAAAACTTACACTACGATACGCAAATGCGAAATTTTGTTTATTATTGAAATTATTTAGTTGTATTTAAAAATTTCTTCTAGAATAAGTACTTTCATGCAAAACGATACCATTTAGTGACCATATACTTTATATTTAAATGGTATCTTTATAAAAACTCTATTATGAGACAATTTCTGTTGAACCTGTGTAACTTTGGTTAAGTTTAATCTTACTAATACAAGTAATCACAATTAAGCTCATCTATTCGCGATTCCTTTTTTAAACTTTATAAAATATACTATTAAAAACTTTTATTTTTGTTTGTTATACCAAAAAGATCTTTTTTCAAATTAACAAGTAATACATCTACTACCTACTCCATATCGGTTTCAATAACTGTGTAGATAAATTGTGCAATTTGGTATTTGAAAATCCAAAAGATGTATTCGGTGGCGTAGTAATAAATCACAAAACGTTTTGAAAGCAAATTCATACTTTTCCAGAAATTTACCCGGCATTAAATTTAAGGTGGCATTTTATGCAGCTGCCACCGACTTTCCTAGTGTCTCGGTTACAACATCGTCGTTACCGTTCACACTTTGAATATTTTTTTAAAATATGCTAATAAATCCCGAAAATTTTTTTCAAAAAATAAGAATAAAAATTACTTAACCACCTAAATATTTCCATCGCCATTCAAAACATACTAATCAGAACGCTTCTTTTTATATATTTGTTTATTATACATTATTTACTCTACATTGGGACTCTCAGAAATTACCTTTATTGTGATTACTTGTATTAAACTTAACTAAATAAGGTTACACCTGTTCAACAGAAATTGTCTCATAATATAGTTTTTATAAAGATGTATACCATTTAAGTATAAAGTATACGGTCACTAAATGGTATCGTTTAGCATGTAAGCACTTCTAGAATTAGTTTCTAAATACAATTAAATAATTTCAATAATAAACAAAAATTAATGTTGGTATTAAACCAAATTCTATTGTAATAACAATGGTAACAATTCGTTTAAACTTGACTTCCACGTTTTATTAAAAATTAGCTTTTAAATTACAATGAAAGCTGTTTCGCTACAACGAGCATCGTTAAATTGACATATTTAAGTAACTTCTTGTTTTAAGGTAACAATCTGAGCTATGAGTATTATTTTTAATAAATACAGGGTGTGGCGCAACAAGCTTTGATTAAAAGTAATGGCGGATACAGTTATGTTGAAAATCTGAAAATACGAAAGTGTAGGTTATTGATGAGGTTGAGTTTAAATACAGTGTGTAAAAGCCGAATGGAATAAATTCATTATTTCGGTTACTGTACATATTTATAAAAAATCCCGAAACACGTCAAATTTAAATTATATCTTGACATTCTTTAACGTGAAAATGCAACCCCTACCTTCAACCCCCTTAGAATGACAGGTACAAACCCCAATTTTTTAAATGGAAGTATAGGCTTGTGATATATCATTTGAAAGGTCTCTTTATTCTCTATTCAAAAATGTTATTGTTTTTAAATTTAATGCAAAAATTAACATAAAAAAATTAATATCATGGTTTTTAATGGTTACCATCTAAAAACCACATTGCTATGGTTTTTGTTCACTTTCTCATTATCAAGACCTAAACGGGAAATAAGTTTTAAGTATATTGTAATAAGTTTTAAGTATATTTTAGCGAAATTCAATAACATTTTTGAATAGAGAATGAAGAGACCTTTCAAATGATATATCACAAGCCTTTACTTCCCATTTAAAAAATTGGGGTTTTTGGTCTAATGAAAATCCACATGTTAGAAGAGAACGTTATTTCCAAGATAGTTGGAGTTTTAATGTTTTTTGTACAATAAAAGACGATGGAATTTTAGCATTACAATTTTATGGTGAAAAATATTGCCACATTTTAGAAGCAGCCATACGACCTACGTGACATACTTTAAGAAATGTAGAGGCGGTTTCAGCTTGGTATCAGCAAGATGGGGCACTTGCTCATAACTTTGGGCCTGCTGCTCAGCATGTTTACGACATGTTTGATAATAGATGGTTTGCCAATCAGGGTCCGTTTCGTTGACCAGCTTGCTCTCCTGACTTGGCTCCTTCCAAAGGAAGATATGATGCAGAAAATCTTACTTGCTTTTAATTATCTAACACCCGACCATTATTTCTCGAATTATAAGATTTAACTTAATGAAAAGAATTCATAAATGTTTAAATGTAGATGGTATTAATTTTGAACACTTATTTTAAAACTTTCTTGTTTAATATTACATTTAATTATTTTTGTTTGTAAGTTATCGAATTAGAGTAATACAAAATAACTAGTCAACGTTTTTAATAATATCCACAATTAATAAACTTTCATGCTATTAATTACTTTTCAGAAGTAATAACATGAAACAATAATCAAATTATACCTTAAATCATGGAAATGATGGCCTATCCTTTACTAATGTTGAAATCATTAAGTGTTCTCAAAAGTGGTTGAATTTAGTCATAGGAAGTACCAATATCAAACGAATTGGCTTAAAAAAATACATCGAAAAATGTAATAAAATATAGGGTGTTCTGTTTAATGTAAGCAATTTATAAATGATTTAAATTGTGAATGTTGGCGGCTAAGTTTAAAACACCATGTATGAAATATCAATGAGTTGGGCATATGGAGTTAACGGGCAAGCCTTTGTTGTTTATTGGTTATAATTTCACGCCATTAGCTTCGATATTAATGGAGATATCGTTATTTAATATGGACTTTGATTTTTTCAAAATTTAAAAAAAAATCGAAATATCTCGAAAGTACTTCATTTTTGGTAAAGGACATTGTGCAGAAATTTTATTTAAAATTTTCTGTAGAATTCGAAAATAAAATAAAAAGTATTAGGTTCTATTTAAAATAACTAAGTTGACGTCTATTTCCGGTAAAACCAAGTACCACATTCAGAACAACAATATATCTGAACTCAGCGTCATCCAAAACCTGCAGCTTCGTAATTTCAAATTTTAAATGATATTTATTGTACTAACCCTATGTGAAAGTGCATCTTGTTCAGAACAATAAACACCTAAAAGGTTGAATTACACACCTGTGATAAAAAACAAAATTTAGATTTCCTCGAAGAACTTGAAATCAAAAGACATCTAGCAGATCAACAATATAAAGTAGTTAATGAACAAATAAATCTTGGAAGTTCACCACTATTAAACTGTTTACTTTGATTGAGTCTTCGTTTGATATATAGATAAGACGTAATTATAACATACATATATTAAGTTATTGTAAACATCAGCATGATATAGTTTTTTCCTGGTTTTTCTATATCATTGCACAGTTATACTGATCTTAGAGGGAAATACATCCAGGATAAACCCTTAGGGCTAATAACATATAGGCTTTAATATTGTTATGTCTTATTACTTCCATACTTGGTCTAGCCTTAATACTACCTAATCAACATCAGGTACATAGCTACAAACAAACAAAATGTAACTTCAATATGTCAATCTGACGATGCTATTTCGATAGCGAAACGGCTGTCATTACCTTTAAAGTATATAAAGAATAAATAGTGGAAGTTAATTTAACCTTCTAGTTGTTTATTGTTCTGAATCAGATTTTTAACACCCGCCTTTACTTTTAATCAAAACTTGTCGCGCCACACCCTGTATATCATATTAATACATATAATTGGGTAAAGGTATAAATTAACTATAATTTATTTTTAAGCAAAGGCTGAGACGGAACAGCTAATACAAAGTACATATATTTGATATAGTCACTCTTCTTTTTATTAAAATTATTAAAAGTTGATGAGGCTCATTATTTTATTTTTGATTAAGCCTTAAAAAACTTTTTTTACAATTTAAAATAAACCTTCATGTATATAACTAACATAAAAAACTATACAAATTGAACATGACAAGGTTTAGCAAAAGTAAATAATAATACAATTTAAAATAAACCTTTCATGTACCTATATTACTAACATAAAAAAACTGTACAAATTGAACATGACAAGGTTAAGCAAAAGTTAATAATAAACTAAAAGATTTACCAAAAATGGAATAAATCATTCAAATATTTTATATTAAAATAAAAGCATAACGGGAATTTACGTAGAATATATTACTATCGCGGTAAAGCCTTAACAAACCATAAATCTAAAATATTCACATAGGTCACAAATAAGCGGCTAACAAATTTTACTGTACACCACGAAATACTACCGGAATGTCAGACAGATTTCCTTAAAAAACAGAAGCTGCGGGGATAATATATTTTTAATAACAAATGAATTTTTTATGGAAATTCTGGAGAAGAGTACATGCCTGAATTCAGTATCAAAAAGAAAACACAGTATTAAAGTACATATTATTTATTAAGTTATGTTGAGCGCTTTCAGCCTTAGGCCATCATCAGTACACTAAAATTAAAGTAAAATTTTAAAACAATTTACTTTAAAAACAAGCTCGACCAGAAATTGAGATTGTAATTTTGGTATAGTTGTAGAAATAATAATATATTTAATTTTATTTTATCTCTATTTTAAAATACACAGATCGGAAAGGTCTAGAGATCTTTAAAAAAATCAACGTTAGTTTTTTTGAGTTAATTTAGAGAAGAATCACTTGTTTGTTTTTGAGATATTTGTAAAAACTTTTCAAAAAGTGAAAAATCAAAAATAATACAAAGTGGTTTATTACTGCTTTACTTCTTTAGTTTATAGACACAATAAGATTATCATTATCACTTTGAGGAATACTCGCCCACTGTGCTCCCAGAAGCTCTTGAAATTGAACCAGCCCATAAATTAATGATACACATACTTGGAGTGATTCTACGTTGAAGCATATCCCATACATGTTCAATAGGATTAATTTACGTAGATTGTGCTGGCTATGGTAAAAGGTCAATGCCCTTGCTTTCCAACCAGTTGATCACAATACATGCAGATGGTAGACGGGCGCCAACTGCGCCTGCAAATGAATGCACAAGCTGACGAAGAATGGCATCTGGATACAATTGACCTGTTAGGAACAAACCTGTCTTAATCGTTCCATATTTCCAGATTGACGCCATACTTCTATTCGACTAAAGTCTGGGAGAAAACCAAACCTAAATTCGTCACTTAAAAAGCAAATTCTAAAATTCTTGATACCATTCCAGTCTTGAAGTGCGAATACCTCTAGACTGTTAACTGAATAAGTTGGCTTCATAAAAACGATTTCGCACTGTCCTCGACCAATAGATAAGTTATGCGCTCGTAACTAACTCAGGAGCAGTTATTATTGGTTGCCTCCTAGCTCTTCAAATTAAACATCGTTCAGTTGCTGTTGGAGAACGTTTCCGTTCTATATATTGCTCGGCTAAACTACCATTTTCTCTAAAGCGGTTCTATAATCTACTGATAACGCTTTGAGAAACATCCATCAGCTCAGCAACTTGAGTTTGCTGCATGCCATCTTCAAGAAGATCTCCAGCTCGATTTATTTCGTCTAATGTTAAATCAAATGCTAAACAATATCTTCATTAGAATGATCAAATTAGAAATTAATGAAAAATTTAAAAAGTGCAGCATATCTACTTTTTCATATTTCAGGATTGTTTTACTTTTTTCAACAGGCATACCTATTTATCATTAAAAATTGAGTTAATACTCTTGCAATTTAATCGATATACAAATTCTATCTAATTAATTATTTTTTAAAATTATTCCTAGACTTTTCCAATGTATGTATATGGAAATTTTAGTAAACGTGTTGGCAATATTTGTATCTTAATTGACTAGGTGAGTGTTGTAATAATTTTTTAAAAACTGTAACCACCTAGGTTTTAATGTTGGTAAAATGTTTTAAAATTTAACTATTATTTTTGTATCCTGATGAGGGCCTAAGGCTGAAAGCGCTATACTGAATTTAATAAAGATTAGGTGCTTTAATATACGGTGTTTTCTTTTGGGTGACTAATATGTTTGTCTTAAGAACAATGGACTAATTCAGTCTGATCGTATTAATTAAAATGACAATAGTAAATATTTAGTATAAGATATTACTTAGTTAATTATATTGGCAATAATTTTGGATGTAACATTTTTCATTTCGTAAAATTTAAGAGTAAATAATTAGTAAGTTTTAAATTAAGCGCTTTAGTTCTAAATAATAACCAATGATGAAGTGTGTTTTATAGTCAACATTTACAGATTTTAAAAGTGTTAATCACAGATCAAAATTATCGATAGTTTATCTTCTTTTTATGACAACAAATAAAAGAAAGAGGGTGTGTGAGTTATTTTTAACGCTTAGATATTAATAACTTAACTTTTCTACAGATTTTATTCGTACACGTCACATACCATGGATGATGTAGGTAACCATTAAATTTAAATTTCAAATACGAATTTTAGCCAAAGAGCGAATTTTATAAAATAGTATATTAAACAACGCATTTCATATGGAATTCTGTTATGACATGAGTTCAAGTTTAAAAAACGAATCGCGAAGCGATGAGTTTTTTAAAGAACGAGTGCCACAACAGCCATATGAAATAAGTTGTTTATAATATTTTTTATATTTTGCCATTTTATCATTTTTTCAATAAATTTTTTATTTTTACGTAATTACGAATATTTTGATTTTAAAAAATATGTCGGCAACACTGTGTAATTTATAACATTTGACAGTTTTGACATTTAAATTATGAAATGATAATGTTTTCAAATATTTTAAAATGACTAATACACCAATAATAAAATATTATATAAGTAAAAGATGATATTTATATTCACAAATACTCAAATACTTTCTTAAAGAACAATATAAAATTAATAAATTCCTATTAGCCACAAATGTAATTGTCAATAGTCTTGTCATTAGATACTTCACTCATGTCGCCAACCATTTAAAACAAAAATTTGCGTGCCTAATGCGTTTTATAATAAAGATTTTTATAAGTGCAAAATATAAAAAAAATTATTTATTCAGATGAACTACCACAGACGTATTTTATAATATGCAAGAATAAAAGAAAACCACTAAACTAGTCCATTGTTAATGATTACCTTTTTTCCCAACAGAAAATTATACACTTTATTTGTAGACATTAAAATGGCGTTTCACTTAATTATAATCTGCTATGGGAAATATTGTTTACTAATAGAGTAAGTGCTAAAATCACTAAGATACTTAAACTTTTATACATCTCAGGACCTTTATTTATAAAAATAACAAAAGGAGTCTTGATAGGAGATACCATCAGTTCAATAGTATTTTGTAATGAATATACTTATTTACTGCAAACGGTTTAGTGCAAAAGTTATAACTTACAATGTGTGGTCATTCGGTTAGTACTAATCCTTGCTTTTGTTAGACCTATGGAAGGTTTAGGTCCAAATTGCATACACCGATCAGACTCACTGTTCAAAAATATATCTATCTGTTTCCAACCTTCTGTGACTAGCTAGGGCTACGTGGTATACTAAGACTGTTCCCGAAGTCATTTTAAAACTGTATAAAAAATGACAACTAATTTACATTAAATATTTATATTCGCTAATTCTTTCGCTCTATAGTTGTGCCAGTTTAATGTCCAGGGAAAATAGTCCACACCCATTCCATATTTTGTTTTAGATCCGTCCTTGTAGATATTAATTGTATGTGTTATTTCCTTTCTTCTCGTTTTTTTAGTGGTATAAAATTGCACATCCAAACTCACTGATACTCACCAATCACATTCATATACTACACCTTTGTGATAAAAAACAAAATTTAGTTTTTCTTTTGAAAAAATTAAAATAAAAAGACATCCAGCAGATGAACAATTTAGTTAAGAAACAAATAAATCCTAAAAGTTCTCCACTATTAAACTGTTTATTTTGATTGAGTCTATATTTTATACATAGATAAGACGTAATTGTAACACAAATATATAGAGTTATTGTAAAGATCAGCAAGATATAGTTTTTTAGCATGTTAAAGTTTTTCTATATCATTGCACAGTTATACTGATCTTATATTGTTGTCTTAATACTTCCATACTTGGTCTACCCTTAATCAACATCAGGTACCTAGCTACAATCAAACAAAATATAACTTCAATATGTTCATCTGACGATGCTAGTTTTTAGCAAAACAGCTGTCAATGAGTTTAAAAAAGTAATTTTTTAAATAAATAGTGAAAGTTCTGTTTAAAAAGTTATATTTTTATTGTTCTTAGTAAGATGGACTTCCATAAAGTAAAAGTTACTACAATCAATTTGTATAAAATAGGGTTTGTTAAATTTTAATCTCGGAGCAACACAGTTCTGCAAATGTTGAGTTTTATTCTAAGAAATGTATTGTACCTACTAACTCTTACTTTGTGGATGTATATCATATAAAGAACACTTTTTCACTTTATGGTTTCGGAAATTATTTTTATCGTCAGATTAACAGATTAAAGTAATATTATGTTTTATGAGATATCTGTTACTTTATTTATTATTGTCTCTTCAAAATTTCTCATTATTTGATCCATATCTACAATAGTCTTCACATTTAATTTGGGTTTTGTTATTGGGTTATTCCATACAAACTTGCATCTACGATTTTGAAAAAAGATTTTATACATTTTTTTAAGGACTTTTTTTAAATAAATATATACCTTGGTGAAAAATTCTCCGATTTGAATCTTTTTTTTAATCTCCTCTATTTTGTACATTTATGCACACAATTATCCATCATAACTATGATTTTTTTTTTATTTAAAAGTCAAACCAAGGATTTTAGGATTGTTTGTATCCTTCAACTTTTTTTTAATGATCAAAAATGCCACTGTTCAAAATAAAAATTTTAAACCGTCTTGTCATGAGATAATGATGGTATATAATTTTTTGACTATTTAAAAATAGTTTGAAAATTTTTAAAATTTCTCTCTCGATTGGCTAAAAAAAACTTTTAAACTCATAAAAACCCTTTTTGAAGGGTAGGTGCAAAAAGATGCCCAAAATTCAGCACAATCCGAGATGCCAATCCAATCGGTAGAATGAGTTGGCATGGAATGCCGATGATACATATTTAACAATTTTCTACTAATATTGTGTTTTGTGTTTTAAATGATATAAGATAATGCGGAAGATATTATTTTTAAAATAGTATTTCCACAATATGTAACTTTTAATATCTTCAGTTTCTCCTTTGGAAATATTAGCTTTTGGTGAGATTTTTCTATTATTATATTAATTTATTTATTTATCCAAGAAGTCTTCATTTTAAATAAAGATAAGACATACTTTACTATCCCACAAATAACCTCTCAGATGCTAACACATAATGGTGTGAAAATAATTTTAATAAAAATATAAAAATTAAAAGCGTTCTTTATTTTACAGTTTATAAATTTACTTAAGTTATTTAATTTTTGAACTACCGAACTCATTGAGTTTGAATTATGAAACCTTCTGTTCTATAACGTGAACAAAATTTATAAAGTATTCGTCGTATTCGTGCCATGTTCAAAATCAAATTGAATTTATCCATGATTGCAGCCTTCCCTCAACGTTATCTAACTAGTAATTTAAACATATAACCACGTTGCTGACCGTGTTCGTTATTATTAACGCACTTTCACCATGAACCACCTTCTATATAGGTATAGAAATGACCGTTGATCTTCATGTTTCTTTGCATGAGGAGCTGATTAGATCGTGTTCATATTTATTGCCTAGTTGCGTTCGGTTTTTCAAGTCATAAATTACTATCAAACGCAATCAATTAAAAATGAAGTTTTATTGATTAGCCTTGTTCAATTTATTACTGGGAATAAAAATATGTCAAAGTTAGATAGTAATATAAAATTAGGCAAAATATGACCAAATTGCCTACCGTCTTTAAAAAAATTTGATTTTAGTCATTTACCAGTAATAGACTGTGCTGGACAGTACTCGTTAAGGTAGATAATTTCCATCAGTATTTTTGTGCATGTTCACATTGACTGAATATTGGTATTTTAGCTACATTAATTCTGTATAGGCGTTTTTAGTTACCCCAATAACTTGTTTTTAGTCTGATTCCTTTCCAAATAGTTTCCATGAATTTTATGGATGCATGTTTATTTGGATAGATCAATAACACATTTAAATATCTTATGTGTCGTACCATCAATTATTACTGCCTCCATTAGACCCATAGAGATTCAGGTTCAAACAAACTCGAAAAGAAACCTTTAAACATCGAGTTTTTAAAGCTCCTTCTCGACCCACTCTACCAAAACCAATAAGAAAAATCATTAAAAAGTTCAGACAGAAATTGACTCATATGAAAACCTAGATATAGATATTAACCAATTTGAGAGTGAACACTTCGGGCCGATTACATGTTACTATGTTACTTAACAACTTGCTAACTATTGGTAATTTTTTGACGCATACAAATTTCATACTTTGTGAGTGCTTTCTTGGCGTCGAGTCCGACAAACTTTTCCTCTGCGAAAACATTCTGCGCTCCTGCGTTTTTGAATGCCCGATTCTCGAAATTGTCCATATTACGTCACTATGACTACCCGTACATACATATTTGATTTTTTTAAAATTGTTTATTAAAATTATATTAAAAATTGTGGTCAACTTGTCCGACAAAAATCATGCAGCATATAGAGTGTCCACCGCTCAGAAAATGTCGATATGACGTCATTGCAACTTCCCGTACAGACATGTCGGACAAAAATAACAATGATAGATAATAGTATTCCAATTACAAATATCGATTTGTCCGACAAATATATTGAGTTATATAGTCAGTCCGACAAGAAAATAAAAAAAAGACATCAAAACCAATGGCATAGTTACTTTTGTCGTTTATTATTAAAAAGAATGGAAATTACATTTCTTTAAAGACACACAAATTCTCTTATCTTATACTAATATACATATGTGTTGTTGGATAACTAATTTGGACAAATTCTGAAGTAACTATTGATATCCATAATAATTGATGTATATTATTACAAAATTAGAAGTATTATAGTTTGTAGGTATTTATTTTATTCTTTATATGTGTATCATTACAATATATATTATTCAATAAACGTTAAGACAAATATAATTAATCTGTCTTACCTTTCATCTATCAAATACATTTTTTTAACAATAAAATCCTTAAAGCAGGTTGAGTGATATCCTATAGTAGAATCTTCACAATCATTTGGAAGGACTACGTTGATATATTTATCAAAAAGTTTTTGCACTTAGATAGTCTTTCAGGAGTAAATTGTTTCTTTTTGTACGAAAATTTGGACTTTTACCCAAAAAATTGCACAAACAACATTCCATTGCAAAAAATTATGTGAAAATTTTAGATAAATAACACTTTAAAAAGATTCTATTTATTCGATGCATGTGTTTATTGAGTGTACAAACATGTGACTGGAAGTACCGACTTTTTCTTCGGTGGGCTTGTTAAATTGAACAAAAAATATGAGAATATTTATGGAAATATTTTTTACTTATATTTTATTTACTAATGAAATATTAATTACATAGTTTATGTATGATATTAATTTGAATCAGTGGACTGTATAATTTTAAAGTATCACACATTAATTTGGATCATGAATTCATGAATTCATAATTCAAGACATAAGTGAATCCCAAACAGTTTATAACTTACAATAATATAACATGTGACATAGACTTTCTGTTTTACATTTAGTTTTCCCATCAGTCACATTTGAGATATGGATTTTTTTACTTCAGTTATAATAATATGTCAAAGATGAATTATGAAGAAATATTAAATAATTTATCAATTTTTAATTTTTTATTGGCTTGCAGTATTATATTTGTCGGACACATATTTTTTTACAATCAGTATTTTATTTCAAATCCAAAAATATTAAATTTATTATTATATGTACGGGGAGATATAATGACGTCATATCGACATTATCGGAGCGGTGGACACTCTATACGCTGCATATTTTTTGTCGGACAAGTTGACCCCAATTTGTAACATAATTTTATGAAAAAATTAAAAAAAAATCAAACTTATATGTACGGGGAGTCATAGTGACGTCACATCGACATTTTGAGGGTGGTAGACACCCCATACGCAGCATGATTTTTGTCGGACAAGTTAACCACAATATTTAATATAATTTTAATAAACAATTTTTAAAAAATCTAATATGTATGTACGGGGAGTCATAGTGACGTAATATCGACAATTTCGAGAATCGGGCATTAAAAAACGCAGAAAGTTTTCGCAGAGGAAAAGTTTGTCGGACTCGACGCCAAAAAAGCACTCACAAAGTATGAAATTTGTATTTATAAAAAAAATAGAGGTCCTTGTACTGGGGTCTAAATTTAGATAGTGGACGAGAGATGTAAAAATTGATTCTAATATTCTTAGAATAAATAAGTAAATTAAATTTTGGAAAGACGAAAATTGTATATGTTTGGAAATGTAAATCGACTCGTTACTTACGTTTTGTTACCGAATTATCTAGATCCTTGACATAATGATGTTAAAAGAGATATTTTAAATTATCCTAACGATTTATTGGTTTTGAACTCATAAGTAAATGACAGTTCATCAAAATTACAAAATTTAAATACTGTTTTTTAATTTCCTATGTATTTATTCTAGTAGCTTATAAATTTTATTAGTTTGAAACCATATTAAAATAGTTATTTATGTACGAGGCAAAGCCGAGCAGATGGGGCGTAATCGACGTTTTTTTGAGGTACATATTAAATTTTTCCGTCGACCTCACTAATTAAAGCCATTTGAGAAATTCATAAGTATACATAGCTCTATACCTATCTTTTTTAATGTTATGTTTTATTTTAAATAAAACAAACAAAATTTAAGTAACTATTGTTAAATATTAATATGAAACGTACAATTAGTACAATTATTAATATTTATTCCTGATGTTGAAGTCCATTTTCTTAATTTTAAATTGCAACTAACTTGTTTCACGAGTTTATAGCTTTATTCGGGTTTCGTTTTTCGGACGGTTTGAGAACGATTTGCTGACTGCGCACAACTGGATGTGCAGTAGACTAAATCCAAGGACTATTTATGTACGGTTTGAAAACTATCAACAAATGAAAAAACCCGAACGCCTTATTTTTTAATATCTGATACAAAAAGTAAATTATTTTATCCACAAACCCAAAATGTTGGATAAACTGTTCATCACTATATAGGGGTACTATTTCTTCAGCATAATTCTCATTTTTTACTTTTTTTTTGTAATAATTCGGTAAAAAAAGATTTGCTACCATCTCCAATCCATCATCACTTGATGATGAAAAAGATGAGGATGAATGTGACGAGAATTCTGCCAATAAATCCATAATAATAAACTCAATAAATTAAAATACCAAGAATAATTTGAATTTAAAATGCACACTACAAACAATGACTGACAAATGACCAAGCGCATGCGTCAATTAGTCGACGAAAAATTCTTACTTTTAACCTTGGACTGATTTGACAAGAGAGAGTTTTAGGTATGAAACGCCTCAATTATCTCGGAAACGGCTTACACGATTTTTAAAAATTCTCATATTTAACAATTTAGTAATACGGCTGGGCTTATGGTAGTGGTTACATTGTTGTAGGATTTTCGTTTATTGCGAAAATCTAACGAACTTTTTTATTTTAAATGGATCACCCTATATATTTTTTTGTTTTTAAAATACTTAAAAAATACGGAATATTTTTCATGAAATATTCTCTATACCTAAATATCATAATTTCGTAGTTAGAACTAACCTTTCGATTTGAAACCTTATACTGCACCAGTTTTGTTAATTTTTTACTAATCTACTGAAGATAAATTTTGTTATGGGATTTTGGATAAGTTAAAAATAATTAAACATTATTAGTATTTATTCAATTCTTGTCATCTTAATTATTTTAGTTTATAATAAAAAGTTAGCTTTAACTCCGAAATTAGGACATTTAGGTAGAGAATATTACAAAAAAAATATTTAATTTTTTTTCAAGGATTTTAAAAACAAGAAATATAGTTAATTAAATTAAAGTTCATTAGATCACAGAAAAATTGAAAATGTGACCATAATGTTCACACTACCATAAGGTCGGCCGAAATTACAAAATCGTCAAATATCCAAATTAATACAAAGCTTGCTAACCGTTTCCGAGATAATTGAGGCGTTCCTTACATAAAACTTACTCCACATAAACTACATGAGACAAGTCAAGTTTAGTTAAAATAATTTTATTTAAATAAACTCAACAATTTATAAACTTTTCAATAGTTATTTTATGGTAGTATATCTTTAAACACCTCATCCTTCTGTAGATCTATTGAGACACTCCTTACTCTATAGGATCTTTTTTTTATAAACTGTTTTAATACGTGCATATGTTTGTTAAGCCTGTTGAATCCTATTAAAAATCCTACAAGTTTTTTCGTATTTGTGCTTCAACTGTTTCAGCCACATAAGAGATAGAGTGCGATAAGAGGCTTTGCTTTTAGACTTATTCAATATTTTATTTAACCACACATTTTGTTAACAAACGGAAGAAACAAAATATTCTTTATTTTTCTAGCTACAGTTACAGCAGTTTTTCAGAATTTTTTATTAAAGCAACACAAAATTAATAATAAAAAAAGTTTATAAAACATATTAAAATGTACACGAATTTGTTTTAATAATTTGTCTCCAACAAGGTATAAATATGCTATTTATTATATTCCTTTTTCTCTTGCTGATGTAGACACGCTGAAACGACTGTTATTTTAATTAAAATAATACAATTTTAAATTATATTTCGTTTACTATAAACGTAAAGTAAAGAGTTAAAACAGAGGGCCCGCAGCTAAATATAATTAGCAAGCATAGAAGAACTCCAAAAAGCCATTTTCTTTTAATTTATATAATTACGCACTTATTAACCGACAAATCTTATACAGAAACTTACTCGACACCTTTAAAGTATATTATCAAAAAAAAAAATTTCTTGTAAGTCTTACAAATATTTTTTTTCTATTTTTTACTATTATAGTCAGAGATTGTACTAAATAAAATCGGTGTAATGTAATCAATTAGGCCAAAAAATAATTAGGAGAGTTTGTGATATCTAAAGCTGCCATGCATCAAACATGTAATTTTGTAGTCATAAAATAAAATAATATTATGAGGGTGAATAAATTTATATTCACACACATACTAGTGAGAGAATACGGGAAAAAGGAAAACAGATTTATGTAATAAACGAGCATGAAAAGTCACTTTTTTGTAACTTTTTCAGTGTCGTCGTCATTTTTCTTGTTATTCAATTGACATTATTTATACTACAGAAAAAAATAATAACATTAACACTACTAAAATTATTTAAAAAAATGTCATATTGATCTAGTTTATACAGATGTATATGAATGTAAACGTATTTTTCACTAAATTCAAACATTTTTTTCAACATTTTATTTAAATTTCTGTTGAACCAGTTCTAATAAAGACTGAGGTAACTGGGATGGGAGGAGAGGAGGAAAGACCTATACGTTTCTACATGTTGTTCAATTTAACCTTCTTAAGCCTTCTTCTACCTGCTTCCTTGATATAATCTAGTAACAGGGATATCTGGCAAATTTGGTACATACAAATGCTTCTTGAGTATTTTGTGCCTTGTTAAGGCACCTAGTTTCCTTGATCTGAGTGTCTATGCCTTTCTCTCTTTTGCTAGTAGATCTAGCCTTTGTACTTACTGTGGCTATATCTGTCTAAAAAACTATGACTTGCTGATCTACATTAAAAAACATGGTGCACAAAACTTCTATACAATGCATGAATTGATGATGCCTTGCATATTAGTTTCACCTTAAAAAACGTGTAAAATATCGTGACATATAACGAGTTATGGATATATGCGCAACAGTAGTAAACAAAAGAACAATGGACCATTTGGGTTTTCTAATAACTTGTGTTGCAAGTAAACGCAAGCTGAACCAACTAGTTTATTGTTCTTTTGGTAGAATGAGTCATATTATGAACTTAAGCAATTAGGATGGTCAATTTTGACTTGTACACTACCTTTTTTTCTACAGAAAGTCATTGGATAAATTTTCTTAACACATAATTCTCCATCATTACATTTACCTCACCTCTGATTGAAAAGTATCAAAAATTTATTCGTGATTGTTATTTGTTTGTTATTAAATACAAAAATTGTGAAATACAATTATAACTAATTACTAAAAAAAATCAGTCTTATAACTTTTTAAGTATCCGACTAAAATCGTTTAATAACTTCTTACGCATAGGCTTATCCAATTCAGTTATACAATATTAATTATCCTGAGTCGCAAAGTGACGAGGGATAATTTTCTTAAAATATTTGTGCCCAAAATAAAATTTCCAGGAATAACATAATTTGGAAAAAAATTAGTATTTCAATCTGACAGCTGTCACTAAACTTATAATTAATAGTTTAAATGTTTGTACCATAATGAAATATAATATATTTTTTTATATTTTGCACTTATGAAACTCTTTATTATAAAATGCATTTGCGTATAGTAATATAACTTTTACGCACGCAAATTTTTGTTTTAAATGGTTGGCGACATGAGTGAAGTATCTAATGACAAGACTGTTGACAATGACATTTGTGGCTAATAGCGATTTATTAATTTTATATTGTTGTTTAAGTATTTGTAAATATGAATATCATCTTTTACTTATATAATATATTGTTTTTGTGTATTAATTATTTTAAAATATTTTAAAGCATTAGCATTTCATAATTTAAATGTCAAAACTGTCAAATGTTATAAATTACACAGTGCTACCGACATACTTTTTAAAATCAAAATTTTGGTAATTACATAAAAATAATAAATTAATTTAAAAAATGATAAAATGGCAAAATATAAAAAATATTGTAAACAACTTATTTCATATGGCTGTTGTGACACTCGTTCTTTAAAAAACTCATCGCTTCGCGATTTGTTTTTTAAACTTGAACTCGTGTCATAACAGAATTCCATATGAAATGCGTTGTTTAATATACTATTATTTGAAATTGATTGTGTTAACCGTTACTTTGTGAAAGTTCATTTTACTAAGAACTGAATAATAACTGAATGGTTAAACTAAACTTCCTAGTTACAAACAAACAAAATGTAATTTCAATATGTCAATCTGACGATGCTAGTTATAGCGAAACAGCTGTAATTGAATTTTAAAGCGAATTTTTCAAATAAATAGTGGAAGTTTAGTTTAACCATTCAATTATTATTCAGTTCTTAGTATACTATTATTTGTCTATGGTCTGTACGTTGATGTTTAAAATCTCCGAGAAAATTTCCCGAATGTTTTAGTTACCATGGTAACTAGACAAAATTAAGGAATTTTATTGGTTCAAAAGTGGAGGTGTAAAATTTTCTTACTAATTAAAGAAAAATTGCAAAAAACCTAGAAATATTGTTGTTACCATTCTGTATTATTAAGGTAGTCTCATTATTTTAGTTAAAATGTATTTCAGCTATATAAGATTGAGTTGTAACAGGAACTTTTCTTTTCTTATTTTGACAAATCAAATTAATTACTAACTATTCAGTTTCGGCCTGTTTTGAGATTGTTATAAAAGTACCTACTTAAAGTCATATTGAAGTCTTAAATAAAAAATTCATTTACTATTTCACTTTATCTCAATTTTAGACGATTTAAGAGCTTATTATTCTTAAGTTCTTTTGTGGAAAATAATAGTAAATGTTATTGTACGTATTTACAATATTTTCATTATTTCATTTTCATATGCATATAAATACATACTGAAATTGCATAAAATTTTAAAACATATTAAAATGTTGAATCTGAAACCGTTGGCGAAACTGATACCGAAAACCGTTTACACTACCACTACACCAACACACACTTTTATATGCTTGACGCGCATTTCGATAACCAAGTTATCTTCTTCTCGTTTACCTTCGGTCTCTGAAGAAGATAACTTGGTTATCGAAACGCGCGTCACGCTTATAAAAGTGTGTGTTGGTGTAGTGGTAGTGTAAACGGTTTTCGGGTTTAAAACATATTTTCTTTGTGGAATATTTAGACACCGTAATGTTTTTACTGCAAATATTTTTAAAAGGTATAATAAATATGGTATTTTTTAATTATTTGTTATTCAGAAAAAAAATTTTTATATAGGTATTGATATTTTTAATCCTTAAAAAAATAAATTTGTTCACTTGTGTCCACGAACAAAGTACCACAGTGGATACAAATAATATTAAATAAAAAATAAACACAAGTATTTTCATCTGTTTATGGTCTGAAGGTCCAATGTATCTGTATGTCGTGGAAATATTCAAAGATTTACGAAGTAAAATTCATCTTTTCATCTCTCTCTTAGACAATGAAAAATAAAAAGCTCTAAAAATATTCGAATTTATAATAAGAATACTAATTTAAAACCACCATCTACTCCCCATTCTTGTAATTAAAAAATAACTAGATTTTTTACTTAATTCAGGCACTCTTACCAAATTAGAAACGCCGTTCTTAACATTAAAAAGTCGCGAGCGCCATCTAGGTTCCAATAATTGAAACGTTAAATAAAATGCTCCTGATTGATTGAGTTTTTGATGACATCATCTGCTTGTAGCATTTTAACATTTCATAATGTAAAACGGTTTTGTAAAAACAAGCAGCAGAAACCCGCTGGTGGGAATATTTTTCAAAAAAAAACAACTTTTATGCTTCCGTTGAACAATTCGTTAATTCAGAGTTTTGACAGTTTCTTTGGAAATGTTTGCTTGTTTAAAAATTATTAATCCCAAAAGTAGAAACAAATCACATTTTTCCAAAGAAAAAACACAAAAAATTCACTTTTTTCACTACTAAAATTGACGTTTTTTATGCTCGAGGTTTCCACACAAAATAGCTTTATATACGAAGATGCATAGTGAAAATTATTATTATTAATATTTATAAAATATTCTATTATGACATTAAAATTGCAAGAAATAAATAATACAATAAAGTTAAACTTGAGTTTACGACTATTTTTTAAGTAAATGGTGGTTGCATAATATTAAGTAGGTACATTTTTAAATATTTGTTAAAAAGCATCAATTATACATGCTGTATAAAAAAAGTAGATAAATATTTGGTATCAAAAATGAATTTACAATCAATTCATACAAACGTATTAAAATACATTTAAATAATACGGAAATGAGCTGCACAAAGCTTTTTTCGATATTTAACAAATATTTCCTATTTAAAAATATTAGTCTTTTGGCCACGAATACAAAATATTCAAGCATTTAGAAAAACTTGAGCTTTTTATGTTCTGAAAATATAATTAAAATTATGCAACCACCATTTTTTTTGGTTTTTTTATTTAATGATACAAGTTACGACATACGTTTATGCCCACATTCAGTCCAGTCATTTATTTGTAAAAGTAAACGTTAAAAATACATGTTTTTATAAAATTATTGTTTAAACGATTTTATTAAAATAGTTAATAAGTAGTGCAAAGACAACAACAATGTTACTAGTGGAAAAGAGATTTTTTTATTTTCCTTTGGAAAAGCGTGATTTTCCTCTATTGTTTTGAAGTCCAACACAAATTTTCCAAAAAAGATAGCTGAGTAAAAGTGCGCATTTCACTAGATCCATGTAATAATTCAAAACGTTGATGAGTCTCCTCATCGAGTTTAGTTAGAATTTTGTAAGCTAACACAAAATCCGAAATGTTATAATCTAAACTCTCTAAAGCCGATAAATTTTCTGAAAAGGTATCAATCAAATTACTGTAACTATCAGAGTTTTTAAACGACGTAGCTGGAGCCTCCTCAATCTTACACCAGTGCACCATTGCTCGCAAACGTTTATTTAAATAAATAAACTAAAAAAGTAGAAAATTGTTTCCACTTGCACCTAAGGTAAAGGAACATAACAGTTTCTATACCAAGCTTGACCGTTTTCTATAAAAAAACAACTACTTCCTGGACTATATGCCCCAACGGACATTGAATTACATTCCAATAGAAAACGTGATGGCGACCGACTTCGTCGATACTTAAAACCATCTCTGTCGATTTGCAAATCAACGGGAAGAACATTACTCGTAGACCGGTTTCGACATTATTGTGTCTCATCAGTAAAAAGGTAAGTAGTTCTTCTCATCCGCAGAACAGAACTTCCACAGAGTAAGTAATAAATCTCATTAGTTTTGTTTTTTTTTGTTTCAAGAATTTAAACATAAAAACTTAACAATACTATCATACTACTATACTACTGCCTGACAATAATTGACAAAGGCCATGGTTACCAAATGTAACATCGCTTATAAAAAATAGTGTAATAAAGCGGAGGTGCAACATGTGAAAAAAATATATTTATTTTTATTCTTAAAATATATTTAATAATATGTGTATTTTTTCAAAATTTGAAAACTAAACCTCTTGAAAACTGTTTTTATTTCTACGCCACTGTTAAAAACTGGCGTTTTGTCGTGTTTTTTATTACTTGTTTGAGAAGAATGATAAAAATTAATGGCATTGGAAAACGAAGTATGATAAGGTGATAATAAACACGAAATATGAGAACACATGCTGGTCGTAACTTCTTTTACTTCTTTCAGAAATTCGTTCCGTTGAATATTTTGCATTCTCCGCAAAATTGTTCGCGTTTTGGAAGTTATAGACTTTGGAATGGATTTTATAGCTTTAGTTAATCGACCTACGATTTAATAAAATAAGAAGATAGAACGTACAACTTATTGTATCAAAATTAATATAGGCAAAGGAACGAATTCTTTATGTTTTTTTCTGGAAGTAACAAATTTTATTTAGTATTTTTAGATAAAACAATAAACCAAATTAATATTTCCTTTTATATTTTAACATTTAACTTTGTTGTATTATTTTAAGAATCATGATCTTTAGCTTAATTTTGTTACCCCTAAAGATACCGAAACCGTTTACACTACTACACCAACACACACTTTTAATTGCCTACTCACCTTTGAGTTACGAAACTTAAAAGTAACTAAAAATTTTACATAATAAACTTCAATGGAGGTTTAACCTCTCTCCCACACCTCGTAACAACAGGTTCAATCTTATTTTCCGGTAAAGGTTTATCTCCTTTTCGTGGTTTTTTGATCTTATTTCGTCATCTGTCTTCTTTTCTTCTTTAATTTTATCTCCTTCCACTTTGTGGATAGAATTGAAATATTTTGCTTGATCTCAACTATTAATTTCCAGAGGATAGATTCGTTGCACTGGTTTTCAATCGAACTACTCGAAGTCTGCCATCTCGACCTGCTATTAATTCGTTTATTCGAGTGAGAGGCCAATCCATTCGTTTTATATTGTCTTATCCTACCAAAACAATATCTTTGACCCTAATAACATTTTTTTTTCTATTTGAAAACAATTTCATTTGTCCCAGATATTCTGTGCTAAATCTTCTCCGCAGCTTTTAAGTCTTAATCTATAACCCAAATGTTTTCTGAGATCAGTAGCTTCTGTTGCATCTACATCTGGTACACCAACTTCTCGAATTTCATAAAGGAACATATGAGTTAAAGGAATCAGGTCCTTAGTACCTTCATCGAAATGGATTAATGGTCGGGAATTTACTACTGACTCGGCGTCGCAAACAACTTTATAAAGTTCTTCGTATGTCAGTGATGCTGATTAATCTCTCCCTCCAACCACCCCACCCTGTAGCAGTTGGAGTATTAAATTTCCATTCAATTCTTTGGGCCGAACTGAAGGAAATTATCTTATCCCAATCCAAATGGCTGAAAGCGTTTTCTGTACCAACAAAGTTTGTGCCATTGTCACTGTACATAGTTGAAGGTCTTCCTCGTCTGGCTACAAATCTTCGAAATAACTAAAGAAATACCTACCTCTGTGAAAAGTAAAGATAATAATTCCAACTGTACAGCTCTGAGAATTGCAAAACTGTATAGACAAATCCATACTTTTTCGCCAGATCGAAGGTGGAGTGGACCAGCAAGATCAATACCTGTCACCTCAAATACCGACGCATTTCGTACTCTGTCTCTTGGTAATAGCACCGGATGCACTTCGGCTGATTTTCCGTTATATCGTCGACATACAATACATTTGTTCACGATGGATCTCAGCATTTTTCTTAGTTTAAAAATCCAATATCGTTCCCTTAATAAGCTCAACAAGCCCTTTACACCAACATGTGAAGCATTTACATGTTGTTCATATACTTGTACAAGTACTTACTTGGTAAAGCTGCTGGAAATCTCATGAATCTTCTAGTTCAGAAATTTTTGTCGAAAGTCGAATGACTCACTCCATCATCATCAATAAAAGGACACAACGTTTTCAGGTTAAGGTCATTGATTCTCATAAAAGCTTGATTAAACTTTATTATAAGATTTTCCGACGAATTAAGTTCTTTCGGTGACAACGTCCCTTCAATTTTTTCATCTCGACGAGAGTTGGAAATAAATCTTCATGTCCAAGTCAATACTCGGACCATTTTTTCGAATCCTGAGAACCATTCATGAAACCAAGAAAAATCTTTCTTACAAGATAATATCTAAGAAATTATACATTTCTTCTATTCACTATTGACAATTATCTTCTTCGATGACATCATTTTTAGCAGGCCATTCTTCTGAAGATTTTTTCATCCATATTGGACCCTCCCACCATCTAGAATTAATCAACTGACCTGCAGAACAGCCACGAGAAGGAAGATCAGCGGTGTTTTTATGCCCTGGAACGTGAAACCATGCATTTTATTTGTCGAATTCTATATTTCCTTCACTTGATTCCATATGAAGGATTTCCAGATCCCCTTTGATCCATGAAAGTACGGTAGTTAAGTCAGACCACCAAAAAACAGGAACATTAAACGGTAAGTTTTCTAAAACTGTTTTTGATAACCTCGCACTAATCGTGGCGGCCAATAACTCTAGTCGGGGTATTGTCAACGTTTTGATCGGTGAAACTCTTGATTTAGCTTGAATCAATTGTACGTTCACAACGTTACCAGATTGAGTTCTCAGGAAAATAGCTGTGGCATAGAAATATTGAGAACCATTACAAAATACGTGCAATGAACAGTCCTTGTCAATATCAGTGGTCGTGAATAATCATCGGGGAATCCTAAGATTCAATTATTCTTTATCTAACAAACAAAAATTCTCTGCGCTGTTGATAAAGTGACTTGCTGATCAATTCTGTGATGATATCTCAAAACCATTCAAAGTTCAATTCTAATGTATTCAATTTCCCATTCCAGTTAAAACCCAAAACGGGCGATAAATAGGTGCCATTTCAGAATTTCCTAAAACTGTGTACTTCCATCCTCGAAGCTCGAACTTTGCATCAGCATGTAGAATTTTCAATGAAAATTTGTAGTTCTTCTGCGCTATCAACACTGGAGACGCAGTTATCCCTAAAACAACTCGAGTGTGTCGGTAAATTTTCAATTGTTCATTTTCATCGTACCAAAGAAATCTGAGAAAGTCCCTGTCTGTTGGAGTTTAACTGATTTGAAGAAATGGCTTCTTTATATCGGAGAACACAACAATTTTACCAAATCAAAATCTTAAAAGTATTGAAGGTATCAGTTCTATGAGATTAATGCCTTTCTCACTGGTTGAGAGATGGATGGTGTTAAAAATAACTAAGGATTACCTTTTTGCAAATGAATGTACTAAGAAAAACCAATATCCGTTTAAAATATACCTTTTTAATTTAAAATATTTGACATCGACAAACACAGGTCTTATTTTCATAGTAGCACTGCTTTCTTTTACTTTATGACGATGCAGCAAGTAATGATGATGTGTTTCAGAATCTGTAGCGAAAATTTCTTCACTGATTCCTTCCGTCAACCATTCTTTGAAAACTTGAAAATATTCAAAGTAATATCCATCCGCGTTCAACTTCTTGATAAAATTATCGAATTGTCTTTTTCTCATTGTATATTTATATATATATATATATATATATATATATATATATATAAACAATTTCATAAGTGTCATTCTGACAATTTTTGTTGTAAAAAAAAAAAAATTTTCTTTATAAATAATAGTTTTAAGTTTTTACATATTTACCATTATAACATCAAAATTTAATATTCTCATATACATACCTAGATAATGGAAATAAATTTTCCGAAAGCTCGGTAAAAAGTATAAAGAGTTTACTTTTTCTAATTGCTGTACTCCCCAATATTTCTGGTTTAATACCTAATTATTCAGCAAATAAACTACCTTTATATATATATATATATCCACGGCATGTGAACTTCATTTCATCCATCTTTGTGTCTCAGAATAGTTTTAGAAAAGTGTTTCTTAACTACTTCCTCAGTTTATTTCTGTGATTTATGTTGTGATGGATCGGTTATCCCAAGAACGTCAAGACTCCCTAGATCAGAATGGTCTACGTCTTTACTCAGCATGGAAGCTACTGCCAACATCGATAATTGGGTTGCTCATTGACAGAAACTTTGCCCATGACCGTTCATTGCAGTAAAGTTTGCATTGCAAGTAGTCCACAATTCAATTCATGACCTTTCCCAGTGAATAGTTTACCGGCAATGTCAGCTCCAATTAATAAATCCACAGGACCATCTTTGATGTCAGTAATTTCGATTCCCAAAGAACGAAGGGTCCTTCTTTCACAGAAGTGACATTATTACAAATTATTATGGGTTTGTGCACAGCTTCAAAATTACATGCGTAGTTGTGGATAGTACCAAATCCGATTAGATAACAGTGATGGTTAAAAACGTTGGAATTTGTACCACCAAAGAGAGCATGTACAATGTCCTCTCGTCGTATAGGTTCGTATGACATCTCAGCAGCAATCGATTGTTTTACGTACGATCTTTGAAAACTGTTGTCGATAATTACACGTGCCAATAGTGTTTTATTCGATCCGTTGAGGCTCACTGTCAAAGTCTGTATAAATATCTCCGCATAAGTGTTATGACAGAGTATTTTCAACAATAAATTGTTCTGGAGCTGGTACAATTTTAGTAGTAATTTCAACAGTCTTTGTTCACATTATACTGACATGTTTTCCAGTTTTAACATATTGAATTCACTTTAAATTTTCCGGCAATATGTGTCCATATTTCAGGCATAAATACCAGCACCTTTCTTTCTTTTTCGCGTCCAAATAGACTTTACTACAATGATTTATACAGAAGTAGCATTTTTTCTCTGATTTGTTGTTTATTAAACTAGAAGAAGTAGGAAGGTACGTTTTAGTGGGTACAACATTGCTTCATTGTTTTAGTCTGTGTTTGGAAACCGGAGACGGCCAAAGTGATCCGTTCTTCATTTTGTACTTCCCTATTGACAAATAGCATTAAATTATTCAAGCGAGATTTCAGAGTAGACTCAGCGTCATAATAACTGATTCTTTGCCGTATCCTTATCAAGTCTTCGGAAAGTCAAGATTCCACAAGGGATCGTAACTGAGACTCTAGCTTATCGTACAGAAAACTCAGTTCATTTTTATTCGCCATTTTTTTTAATACCAACTTTAACAACTCTCGGACATAAACTTCAACAAGAATATCCTTTTTGTCAAAACGACTTTGGAGACTTTCTATCACTTTAGGATAATTTTCTTTGCTGGGTGGATAACTTTCAACTAGTTGGCGGGCTCGTGAGTTAGAAATTGTTGCTTAAAGATGGTATTGAAATTTATCTTCATTGGCAAGCTCTTCTTCCTCGTAAATACGCTTAAACTGACTCCAAAATGAGAGCCAATATCACCACCAAATTTCGTGAACTCGATTATCTGTAGTTTCAGTGTAAGTTTGGAATGTGAGGAACAAGATGGATTCACCAAATGACCTTCAACAATTAACCTAAGTTCATGGTATTTACTTGTAAAATCATCAGCCTTTTTAATTTCAGTTGATAAAGAAGTCTGCTGAGAGGTTTCTGAGTCCAAAAGATGGCCTAAAAATTGTCTGTTCAAATCAGCTATCAATTTCATTTTTTGGTCTAACAATCGAGCGTTTCCGCGAACTTCAATGGTGTTTATATTCTTCTCGGCAAAGAAGTATCATCATCTCGTCATAAATTCGAATAAAAGTTACTTTCTGAGCCTCAACCATCATCTTACCCTTCTCCATAGTCCATTCGGAAGTAGTCCTGTAACGGTCGCAAAATTGTTTTGTTTCCAAAAAACACCTTCCCGATGAAGGAAGATAACTTCTATAACAATAATTGAAATAAGTCGATAATTCGTAAATAGTATATTAAACAACGCATTTCATATGGAATTCTGCTAAGACACGAGTTTAAGTTTAAAAAACGAATAGCGACGCGATGAGTTTTATAAATAACGAGTTGTTTATAATATTTTTTATATTTTGCCATTTTATTATTTTTTAAATTAATCTATTGTTTTTATGTAATTTAGAAAAATTTAATTTTAAATAGTATGTCAGTAGCACTGTGTAATTTATAAAATTGGCAGTTTTGACATTTAAATTATGAAGTGTTAATGTTTTTTTCTTAAAGAACATTATAAAATTAATAAATTGCTATAGGATTTTTACAATAAGTTGACCATGACGTCATTCCTAGTTAATTATATTGCCAACAAAGTAACTTAAAAATAACTGACAGTAGATGAGATTTACTTGTAGGAGCTAGGAAAATTAAACGTGTACAGATTGGTAACAATTCGCGCTGTTGCCACGAGCCAATTGCCACGCGTCATTATTGTATTGTACACGTTTGATATTTAGAATTAGCACAGCACTACCAGTTAACCTAGATGAAGGAAAAACAACTCTGCGTGACATTAAATACTTAAATGCTTGTCATTAAATACTTCACTCATGTCGCCAACCATTTAAAACAAAAATTTGCGTGCACAAATGTTACATTACGATACGCAAATGCGTTTTATAATGAAGATTTTTACAAAATTTTACAAAATATAAAAAATATATTAAAAAAACTGCCACCTTTTTTGTATTCAGAAAAACGTTTTTTACATGAGATTCTCAACAAATGATGACAATGAAGTAAATTTACTTTAAGTTATAACATATTAAATGCTCATTTTTATTGATGCTTAGCTATTAATAAATCATTTGACTAATAAGTGATAAACACACGCGCTGTTATGATAACCATAGTTTTCTTCAAAAAATATTGAGGAAGCATTTAAAAATAACAAACCCCATAATTAAAATAATTTATTGCTCAGTTCAGTAATATTTTATTAGTTGTGATTATCTAAAATCACGTGTATTTATACGAAAAATGTTATCAAAGCTTAATTTCACGAGTCCGAAAGGACGAGTCGATTATCGATAGTCACAATTTCACTCGTTATATTGCATATGAATATTATAATGCTTATCATACATTAGTAAGACACAAAAATTTCAATACATCTTTTTTTAAACAAACTTTATAACTAATATTTAAAACTTTTTCAATTCATTTCCAAACATTTTATTCATTTTAGATAATACTGGAGATGTCGTAGCAATTGGAAAAATTAAGGAGGAAGATTGTTAAAAGTGTCCTCTTATCCTTTTTTGATAGTCAGTTTTGTTGTTAGATGATGAAAATAAACCTTATTTTATACATAACCCCAAAGGAAAAAATCCATTGGAATCATGTCAGGGAATTAAGGAGGCTATTTAAAAGGAGACTACTAGCAACCCATTGTCTTTAAAGGTATCCAAAAAATTCATTCACCAAATTTCAACAATGGGGAGAAGCTCCATGATGTATAAAATAAGTTTTTGACGATTGCTTAAACGATAGATAGATATTTCATTTATCCAGTATTATCCGTTACCCATAAACTTATAGTCCCAGAGAAAGATTAGTGGAAAGCGGAATATTGGAAGACGCTGTATGTCCTGGCTAAAAAACCTGAGGGATTGGTTTAACTTTAGCAATATTCAGCTGTTCAGAGCTGCAGTCTACAAGGTCCGGATTGCTGTGATCTTAGCTAACCTCCGATAGGAAATTCACTATAAGAAGAAGAATATACTTTTATCGACATGAAACAGCCTGTATGTTTATGTTTTTCTTAACAAATGTTAAGACGTTTAGTATAGACAATTAATTAGTCTACCACTATCAATATTTTAATTGTTGTTTTTTGACCATTTTGCCCCCTTCATGTATTCTAATTTTATGTGAATAAGTTTTCTACGCCCATGTCTGTAAACAATCGTACTGTCTATATTCCTTGTAAGTGACGTTGAGCAATAACATGCACGTAATGAGATTTTATAACATACACGTGCGTTTGGAAAAGAAAACTTAAATTTCTTTCTTTACTCAAATTGCAATAAAATTTTTATCTTCGTACTGCTTTATCTGGTCTATTCACATACTTTTAGTGAATTAGTTTTACTATAGTACCTTTTAGATTAAAAGAGTAATACTGCTAAATTTAGTAGTAAAAGCGATGAAATTATGAGCACTCCGCTGGGCGTAGAAAAAGTATAGTACGTTACACGAGTTGCAATCCCATCGCAAAATTTGCGCACTTACACTGTTTTATTAGAAAAAGCCGTTAAATACATGTATTTTTCATATCTTAAAACGTACAGCCTATCTATTAGCAGTAATCCCACAGTTACTAGAATAATTTATTAAATATACGTGAAATTAATTTAAAAGCTATATTTGTAAGCTGTTCAGTAAATATGGAATATCCACTTTGACACTTCCTGTGTTACATATACCGGATATTGTTTATTGTAAAATTTGCCAATTCACTGATAGAGCTAATATTTTTTAGTTCATATTTTTTGTATTTTAATTTCGGATCATGCTCGTTCGTTGCGGATATATTGTTAATTAAACTATAAATTACAAATTCGCTAATACTGATACATAATTAATATCAATTGCATATGAGATTAAAATATGTATATGGGAATAAAATTACTGTGACATGGTTTGTACTAATGAAGTTACGGTAATTGCATTCTATGTTGCGTTCGTTTTGTTTTAAAGTGTTTTTCACATATATGTTAATGTCATAAATGACCCCGGCTCCATCTACTAAGTATTTATATATTATTTAAGCGATAAGAGAAATAAAAGGGTTGTCTTTAAATCTACAGTTCGTTTTATATAATTTCTACAAAAAGAACCACAGATGAGTACAAATTTCCTGTCAAAAAAATGTGCTTATTTTGATATTCTCTTTAGACAATTGTTAGATTGTTTTGTAGTGCTTATTTTTTTCACCTCTTAAAATATCACACTTTTGTGATGTCGTCCAATGAAAAGTCTTAATCTTCAATATTTTGTACTAAATATTATTTTGTACTAAATACTAGCGACTCATTATGTTTTAGGCATAAAACCACTAGTCGCTATATAAGTTTTTTTATGTACTAACCCTTACTATGTGAAAGTTCTTCTCATTAAGAACAGTAAACAACTGTTCGCTTTATAAGTGTTGATAAAATCATTGAACTATCAAAAATTCAATAACAACATTGAATAATTAATTTTCATGTTCAAGTAGGTATTATCTAAATATTTTTACACATATCACCATATCACGAATATAACAATAAAAAACAAATAGATAGGTACTTTAAAACTAACCTGGTTCTGTATGCATTTAAGATAGGCACCTAACAATAAATATACTATGGGCAGATACAGCAACCCAAATGGTTACTTGAGCATGGCGGAAAGCCTTTTCTGCAATGGCATCAGGATAATCAAACCTAAGGAATCAATTGGTTTGTCGGTTAATGTAACCGTTGAGGTGAATATCATTTCGTCAGAAAACCATACGTTTCTTAAAAAATCGGTATCTTTATACGCTAAGCTGAGCACTCGTCCACAGTAAATTTCTCTATTATGTCTATCTGCAAGATTTAATCTTGTCCCATTTGATTTCGGTATGGAAACCCAATAGATTTGAACATTCGACGTGTAGATGTTATTCAGTGTACGTGCTGTTCGTACAAGACTTCTTTGTGGATATGGGATGATGTGTTTAAACACACGCCCTTCATTAGCATTGGTACAAATTACGTTGACATAATCCACTACCAGTGCGACGAAATTTCTCAATAACCACTAGTATTACAGATTTACTAAGGGACATTTTGTTAAAATATTGTTGATATATTTCTGATAGTTTTTTTAGGTCGAACCCCATACGAACAGAAATAATATTCTACAAAAGAACTTTTCTTTGTTATAAAGGAACTTAATGCGCAATTTCACAGCCCTCTTAATTTCGGTACCGTTTATTTTGGCGAATACCTTACTTTGTCAGTAATTGTTATGTTTTTTGTAGATCCATTTTCTCATCCAGGGATACTTGGCTTCCTCAAAACTGGACCTGATTAGAAGTATTTTGTGGTTGATCCTGTTTTCAGTAGTTCATTAACTCTTTCATTGCCATGTATTTCTTAATGGCCTGGCACCAACCTCAGTGACCTAGAGTCTGAATTATTTATGCCTAATAATTTTATGAAATTTATTGTACTAACCCTTATTGTGTGAAAGTCTATCTTATTAAGAACAGTAAACAACCAAACGGTTGAATTTATTTATTCGTAAAATACGTATGTCAATCTGACGATGCTAGTTTCTAGCGAAATTGCTGTAATTGAATTTAAAACGTGTTTTACGAATAAATAGTGAAGGTTCCATTCAACCCTTTAGTTGTCTACTGTTCTTACTAATAATTTTAAGTTAAAAAGAATTCGGTTTAAAACCACAATGACAGCTGTTTCCCTAAAAAACTAGCATCGTCAGATTGTCATATTAAAGTTAAAACGAAGAGTTTTTTTATTACTCTTAGTAAGATGGACTTCCAAAAAGTAAGGGTTAGTACAATAAATTAAAATGTATTATTGTTACGGAGAAAATGATTTCTATTTTTAATAAAACACAACGCTTTTATTCAATAAAAAACTAGCTTCCAGGACAATTAAAAGTTTCTATAAGTTCATAGATAATTAAATAAAAAGTTTAAATTAACGCATAAAATATAAAAGAAATAACTTTATTAAGTGGTCCTTAGCTGTGCTGATAATATACGTATTATGCAGATAAACTTAACTCAGATTTTGTTATTTTGCTTGTTTGCGACTAGGAAGCACAAATAAATTATACAAAAAAAGACTCACCCTAAGCGAAAGAATGGTTCTACTGTGTAGGAACTTTTTGAAATTTTAGAAGAATTACGATGCGAGAGAGTTCTCAAACATTGAGACAACTATATTTATACCTCGGTTTTCAGAAGTTTAAATGAATTTATACAGGATGGAAAAAGACGCATAAATGTTAAAATCCAGAAGTCGACTTTAAATAATGACAAAATCTTTGTAGAATTGGAATTTGTAAAACCATGATTAATCAAATTTAACCAATCAGTTAAATAAGTTAGTATTTATATTTTTTCAAATAGATATGGGTTGGTTTATGCCAAATATACTTTCTATTTTTGATCCTGGCTACATTTCATTTGACAAAATATTGGCATAAAAAAATTCAAAGTTGTGCAGAAAATGTATGATTGTATCAAACGATATTTGATTTCTTTAAATATAATACCTAAATTAGTTAAAAAAGTATTATTATACCAAGAATTTATTTTCTGATGTTATAACAGTTACATTCGGTGTTCCACAAGAGACCCATTTGGGACATTCCTTATATGTACTCAGCCACAGAGAAATTTAAACGCTGTATGTAACTGGTGCATGATTACTTAATAAAATATGACACTTAATATTAAGAGTTGTAGTATTTAATTTTTAAACATTAAATCTAATTTGAATCATAACTATGATGTAATGCTTTTCTTATTTTTATATACAGTTTTTGTGGGTAGGATATCATCTACTATCTATTTATTTACTAAAATATATACTTAATGTCTACTTATTTTATATACACCTAGTATATATGTCCCAATTTATTTACATCACTCCGATATAACAATATTGTAACGAATTGTCTCCATAAACGAGGCCATCTGAACTAACCTAATTGTGGGTGTCACTTTGACAAGTGGCTGTTGCCCGCAATGGGAAAGGGGAAAGGAAACTGACCAATCGTCGAAAATTCTAGAAATATAGAAAAATATATAAAGGGAGGTGACGAGCGGAAGCAGTCAGTTTAGAGCTAGATTCAAATCGAAATCGAAAGCCGTAGTAGTATTTTATCGTTAAGTTTTGTTGTGTTTACTCTATTATTGTTCCTGTTGTTCCTATTATCTTTCAAATAAATAGTTTTAGTAAAATCCCCACGTTTTTCTTTGCAATTTGGTATCAGGTATGGGTGAAAAAACATAAATATGCCGGGTAAGAAAATAGAACAAATACTTGTTGTGGAGCTCAAAAGAGAGCTAGAGGAGTTTGACTTGAATACGACGGATGTAAAGCAATTATTGTTAGCACGGTTGAGGGATCACTATGTGGCCAAGGCATTAATTCCGACGATTTAGAATTTGAAGATACCTCCTTAAAAGCTGTAACCAGCGAGATGGCCTAACTGCGCTCCGATATTACCAACGAGATGTCCACCCAGCGCTCCGAGATTGCAAACGAGACGACTGCCCAGTGCTCTGAGATTGCAAACGAGATGGCCGTCCAGCTCTCCGAGATTGCAAACGACATGGCCGCCCAGCGCTTCGCGATTACTGCCCATATTTCATCCGAGATGTCCAGCCATAGAATAGACATTGCCAATCAGATGTCCCATCTGCGTGATGCCCTCTCTGCCGAAATGAACGAAAAGCTTGCACAGCAGGAGGAGAGAATAGCACGACTGGAGGAACCTAGCCCAGCGGTGGAAAGGCTTGAGACGAGCTTATCAACCCTTGAAATCAAGCTCCAGGCGATAGAAGAACGAGCCTCCCGTCCGTCTAGAAGAGGAGAAACCCGTTTCGAACCCAGTGGTGCCGGGGAAACCAGGGCAAGAATGAAGCCACCAACTTTCGACAAAAAAACGTCCTGGCCTAACTACCAACGGTTGGCTCCTTAATTTCAAGAATCCTTAGGGATAAGTAGCCAGGTGATTAGAGAAGCTCCGACTTCCATATCGAACATAGTCTCGGAGTGAGCCACCGCAACGCCAATGCGCATTCCGGAAGATCATGTTTGCCGGATTGCCACTGCAGCCGCTTGGAAGAGAAGGAGTCTTCAGCGTATCACTCTGGTTAGTGAAGAATTGTCTCCAGAGCGAATTCAAGAACACCAACAGAACGATCCAGATCTGAATAGAGTTAGGGCCTGGAAGATAGCCAATCAACGTCCAACCTGGCTCCCTGACCTATCCTAATTGTGGGTGTCACTTTGACAAGTGGCTGTTGCCCGCAATGGGAAAAAGTCAGGCTGTGGAAAAGTCAAGTTGTTTCTAGAAAGAAACAATGACCAATCGTCGAAAATTCTAGAAACATAGAAAAATATGGAAAGAGAGACAACGAGCGGGAGCAGTCAGCGCGAGATTCAAATCGAAGTTATCAACGTCGGACATAAATCATCATATAAATAAGCCGTAGTTGTATTTTATCGTTAAGTTGTGTTGTGTTTACCCTGTTATTGTTCCTGTTATCGTTCAAATAAATGCTTTTAGTAAAATCCTTATGTTTTTCGTTACAATATTTATATACACTTATTTTACGGTTCAATTGCACTCCGCACACTAATTGTTCGTTGTTAACTATGCCGGTTCTAGCTGGTTAATGACTTCCTCGCGCATGTATTGCCTTTTATATATTGTTATGATTTACAATGCTAAATTATCTTATAATATTAATTAAGAATACATTTTGTTAAGATCTCCAATATCAAACTAACTAATATTATTATCATTTATGTTAATTTTTAATAAAATTTGTTTTATATATACATAAAGGGAACTGTGAGTTCTACATAATTGTTATATTTTAATATTGATAATAATACTTCAAATTATCAAATTAAATTTCACCAAATTAAACCTATCTTAACTTATCTATAATTATACTAAATAATACCAACGCACAGTCTTTTAATTTGTATTTTCTTTCCAATTACTTCCTTTGCCACCAGATGACCAGTGATAATCTCAACATTCTATTTTACCAAACAACTGTTTTGTATATTCTTTTTTTATTAATTTTTTTTTTAAATAAATATTGGAAGTTTTGTTAAAACGAAGAGTTTTTTATTATTCCTTATAAGATGGACTTCCAAAAAGTAAGGGTTAGTACAATCAATTCTATTTAACTGTTTTTTTATTATTACTTTTAAATCTTTTTTTATTAGTTTTTTATCTTCAATATAAATAAAAATAAAATATTCTCTCTGATTTTTTCTTGTCAAATATTTTCCTTTTTAAGCTAAAACCCCATATGTTCTGTCACTTTGAGTACTGTCTTTTCACAGTTCAAACATACATTTACTATTTTTACTAATCTACAACAAATTTGAAACATTACATTTACTTAACCAATTCAATTACTTTTGACAGTAAACTTTAAATAATAGTAATATTTTTAAATGTTAATTTTTAATGAGATATATTTTTTATATTGAATCATAATAATATATTTCACCTTATATATGTATTTTCCTAACGTTTCGAATCTTCTAGACCAAACATTCGCCATTATTTAAAGTTTTAGGCAGGCTGGCTTGCGAACTTGACGACTATGTAACAATACGATAAGCAATGATGAAGTAAAGAGAGTTGAAAGTTGATTAAATTTAGAATTTAGGAGTTATTTTTGACCTGGTTTTATTACTTTCTATTAATCGGCAGACATCTTGGAACAAGGCTGATTCAAATTTCCTTCCTTGGTCTGAATGAATTTCCATAGGAACACCAAAACGTGTGAAGAATTCTTTCACCAGTACATCAGCAACTGTCGATGCTTCTTGGTTTGGAATGGCATAGGCTTCAGTCCACTTTATAAAATAGTCCATAGCAACTATCCACTATCCGCCACTATCCGTTTCGGGAAATGGCCCTGCGATGTCAATTGCAACTCGTTGCATTGGGCTACCGACGTTGTATTGTCTCATTGGTGCCCTCTTCTTGGAAACCGGACCGTTTCCAGCAGCACATAATTCGCATTTTCGGCACCATCGTCGAACATCTACTTTGCAGTTCGCCCAATAAAATCGTTCTCGTACCCTTTTCAATGTCTTCGTTACACCAAAGTGTCCTCCGGAAGCGCTATCATGCAACTGTCGCAATACTTCCGATACTTTACTTCTAGGTACCACTAATTGCAGTTTTGACTCAGTGCCATCTTCATTTTCGACAATTCGGTATAACAGGTCATCTTCCATGGTCAAACTTTTCCATTGGCTCCAATAGCTTTTACTTCTGGACTTCTCGCACTGATGTCCTGCCAGCCCGGTCTTCTTCCTTGTTGCATCCAACTCAAAACAAACTTTATAGTTGGATCGTTCTCTTGTGCCAATTTGATTCCGGATGGGTTCCATTCCTCGCTCTCTACAGTTGTTCGTAGCAGGTGGCCATTTTTGTCTTCCATCCTGGAGCAATGTGTGAAGTTGCCTTTGCACGGCCTTCAAGAAAGGGCATCTGCGTTGCTGTAAATTTTTCCGGCCCGATGTTCGATATCATAGTCATATTCTTGAAGGCGCTCCAACCATCTCGCCACCTGTCCTTCAGGATTCCGGAATTGTAAGAGCCATTTCAGCGCAGCGTGATCTGTTCGAAGTAGGAACTTTCGCCCATAAAGGTACTTATGGAAATGTTCACATGATTTGACCACGGCCAGAAGTTCTCGTCTGGTCACGCAATAATTTCTCCCAGGTTTTGACAAGACTTTGCTGAAATATGCGATGACTCTTTCTTGTCCATCCTGTAGTTGAGAGAGCACAGCTCCGATGGCGGTATTACTAGCATCCGTGTCTAACACAAATTTCCCGTCGTTTCTGGGATAGCCGTGGATAGGTGCGCTAATGAGAGCTTGTTGAAGTTGTTCGAAAGCTCGTTGACAGTCTTCGCTCCATATATACTCATTGCTTTCTTCTGTCAGCTTCGTTAGTGGTTTGGCAATGTTAGCAAATCCTTTCACGAAACATCGGTAATAAGTGCACAGGCCGAGGAAACTTCTGATCTCATGTCTGTTCTCAGGAATAGACCAGTCTTTAATCGCTATGATCTTTTCTGGGTCGGCGGTGACTCCATTACGGGATACGATGTGCCCCAAATACTTGACTTCTTTCCTGAACATGAAGCATTTCTTGAGACTTAGTTTCAAATTGTCCTCGCGTAATCGTGCGAACACATCTCTCAAATTCTTCGAGTGCTCCTCGAAGGTTTTTCCTACCACAATTAGGTCATCCAAATATACCAGGCATGTCTGCCACGTCAGTCCCCTTAAAACTGCTTTCATCAGTCTCTCAAACGTAGCCGGGGCATTACACAATCCGAAAGGCATAACAGTAAATTGCCAAAGTCGAGCCTATGGAGAAAGCAGTCTTTTCTCGGTCTGCTGGTTCCATTCCAACTTGCCAATATCCACTTTTCAAATCGAGTGTGGAAAACCATCGGGAACCAGATAGAGTCCTCGGCAAAGGATAACTATCTTTCTTGGTGACCGAATTTAACAGACGGCAGTAGACGCAAAATCTTGTAGAGCCATCCTTCTTCTTCACGAACACTACAGGAGAAGACCAAGGACTATTCGATGGCTCTATGATACCTTGCGTTTTCATATCTCTAATAATTTCTACGGCTTCCTCTCGCTTGGCCAATGGGAGTCGTCTCGGTTGTTGTCTAATCGGTTGGGAGTCGCCAGTATTTATCTTGTGAGTCACAATGCTTGTCTGTTCTTTATCTTGGTCTTTCATCGCGAATACATCTTGGAATTCCACAAGCATGTTTCTCACTTTTTGTCGACTAAGTCTTGGGTATTTTTAATGACCGTATCAACCAACTCTTTTGGGTACTTGTCTCTAGACGGCGTATCCGATGATTTCACAAAGCAAATAGCCGAAATAGGTACACACTGCCCAACCACTGATCGTTTGCTCAACTTAACAGGACTATCCCTCAAATTCATGACTCGAATCGGAATGCTATCTCTTGCCGAGTCCTTCAATCATCCGTAAACTTCCTTCGCGACAATATCCATCTAAATTGGTCATTATGATTTTTCAGTCCGGGTATAGTAACGTCATGAGCAGTTAACAGGCGGATAATATCTTCTTTGCCTTCATGGAAGGGGAGTTCTTCATCGTCGACCTTCAAGACGCCATGTTTCACGTCTAACTCAGCCCCGAGTTTCTTAAGAAGGTCCGTTCCCAGAATAAATTTATTGGATATATCGGCGATTAAAACTTGATGCTTGACGGTGGTCTTGCCGATGTTCACAGGCATACGTATTTCTCCGTGCGTCTTTATTAGTTCACCAGTCGCTGTTCTTAGCTGCACGGTCGAAGATGAGAGTTGGGAATGGTTCTTCAACAATTCTGGTCGTGCGATAGTTCTTGTTGCACCCGTATCTACCAGCAGGGATGTGTCTTCTCCATTAACTCGGCCGTCAATGTATAGGCTCATCACTCCTCCAGATGACGTAACATTTACTGTGATAGCTGGAGCTTTGTTTATGCAGGTCGACGATCGCCCCTTCATGCCGACCCGCCTTAGTTTTTCGACTGCTGTACAGGCTTCTTACAATTGCGACGGATATGTCCAAGTTCGTCGCAATTCCAACATCGTGGCTCAGGTCTCTTACTGTTGGTCTTATCCATCGAAGGCATTACTTTTCTTATTGTCTCTTCTAAAGAGTCAGGGCACTCTTCCTCTTCGATAGTCCTTACACGGTGACCTCGTGATGTTCGAATTATGGTCTCGTGTTCAAGGGCGATTGCTAATGCTATATCCAATGATTTTGTTGAATTTCTCTGAGCCCGCTAACGAATGTATTCATTGCCATATAATTTAGGATGTCATCAGAAGCTCTTGGATATGCTAGTCTCATGATACGTGCAATATCTGCTTGGGATTCTTGCAAGGTTTCATTTACACGCTGTGCCCGACTTTGTAGTTGTGCTTTGTAGACGTCTTGTAGATGGACATCACCATATCGCGTCTCCAGTCGAGCATAAAGGGCCTCATACGAATTCATTTGGTCTGGTGGTATTGCCCTAAGTATGTCCGCGGCATCACCTCGTAAAGCAGCTGTCAAAACACCAGCTTTTTGTAGGTCTGTCCACTGGTTCATCTCAGCGATAGTTTTGAATTGTTGGACATAAGTTGCCCAAGGAGTTTTGCTATCGAAGTTAAGTTTCATAAAATCTTTGTGATCTTCTTGGACGTATTCCTTCTTGATTGGTTCTTTCACAGGATATTGAACAGATGTCACCTCAATATCGTTTACTGGCTGCGAACTCAAAGCACCGTTTTTACAAGTAATTCTAACTCTTTTATCTTTTCTTGAACATTTTCAAATGTTTTAGAGACTTGTGTAAACTTTTCTTCAACTTTCTCGAATTTCTCTTCTACTTGCCCGAATTTTTCTTCCACTTGATCGAACTTTTCTGCAAAGGATTCTTTTAATTCTTGAGAATTTTCGTTGAGCTTCATTTCTATCGATTCTTTCAGATTCTTCGAACTATATTTAATCCTCTTAAAGAGTATCTCTTCTGAAGAGTGGAACTCGAAAGTTTCTGGATCCGCACCCTCTTCGATTAGGACAGCTTTCAATTTTAATCGAAGTTCAGCTTTGGTGCCCGTAGATTATTTATCCCTTTCCACTAATTGTTCTTTCAATACAACGAACGCGAATCGCGAAAAGTCACTAAAATTGTTTATGAACAAAGTTTTTAAATCCCACTTCTGACACCAATGTAACGTTATTTAATCACACTCGGGGTTCGATTTATATTAATTTATTAACGAATAAACGAAAGCACTTTTAAAAACTAAAGACTACACAATTTATATTTAAAAACTTAATTTATATTCAACAAAACAAGACTAACTAACAATAGTTACTGGTGGTTTGTCTGTAAAAATGGCTAGTCTCAGCATACCCCATAAGTAAGATTTAAAAATTGTTAGATCAGGTAAGTGACAAAGGTAAGAGAAATTAAGAACAGTTAACAACTAAACGGTTGAATGAAACTTTCACAATTTATTGGTAAAATACGTTTTAAATTCAATTACAGCCGTTTCGTTAAAAACTAGCATCGTCAGATTGACATATTGAAGTTACATTTTGTTTGTTTGTAGCTAGGTACCTGATATTGATTAAGTAGTTAAGGCTAGACCAAGTATGGAAGTAATAAGACATAACAATATTAAAACCTAGATGTTATTAGCCCTAAGGGATTATCCTGGATGTATTTCCCTCTAAGATCAGTATAACTGTGCAATGCTATAGAAAAACCAGGAAAAACAATATCATGCTGATCTTTACTATAACTTAATATATTTCTGTTACAATTACATTTTATCTATGTATAAAATAATGACACAATCAACGTTTAATAGTGGAAAACTTCCAAGATTTATTTGTTCATTCACTACTTTAAATTGTTGATATGCTAGATGTCTTTTTATTTCAAGTTCTTCAAGGAAATCTAAATTTTGTTTTTTATCACAAATATGTAGTATTTGAATATCATTGGTGTGTATGAGTGAGTGTGGATGTTCAAGAACGTGTTTTGCATAGTTTGACTTGTCTGGTTGTTGTAATCTTTATGCTCTTAGGTGCTCACTGAATCTTATTTCAAAATTTCTTTGTGTTTTACCCACATATACAGAAAAATTCGTGTTGTGGGAAATTATGCGGTCTTCAAAATATTCTCGAATTATATCTAACGATGCTGTCGTGGTATGAAAAGTATCCCCATTCTGTTGGAACCATTAGGTATTCAACTGTATGGTTTTGGCACGACATAATTGTCTAAAATCAATAAACAATGGTGTCAAAATTTGTTTTCTACATCGCACTTGATTTAGTGTAAAGGGTCCCCTACGCTCGTTTTCCACGAAGTAAGGGCCCAATAATCCATTACCTGACACTGCCCAAGAAATAGTTACACGGTCACTATAAAGGGGTTTCTCTTCAATGCTGTTTGGTCGTTCAAAACCAAGAAAAAGATTTGTCTATCGATTGGTAAATCCATTCAGATGGACGTAACATTCGTCTGTAGACCACACATTACAAAAAAATATCCCGTTTCGAAATTTTTTGACGGTTTGTTAGAATAAACAATATTTAAAAATGTCATAATAAGTATATTTCTTAGGCTTTCTGACTTCAGTGTCCTTTGATTTGGCGCATATCGTATTATAAAATGAATTGAATCTATTACTATTATTTCAAATATCACAAGAAAACTACCAAAAACAACATAAACTCCAATGCTCAGCAGACTCTGGCATTCTGGTGACGTAGCTGTGACGTATTGGCCGCCGTATTGCCAGCAAAGTGAGGCAACAGTTGTTAATAACACGAAATTCGTAATAGTTATATAAAAGAATCAGTTACTAACCTAATGTGTCACTTGATAAAATTTAAATACATATAGCTTTAATATAGCTAATTTTTTTAGCAATGTTTTGATTATTATAATTGTTCATTCTGGGATTTAAATACATTTTTTTACATTTGTTACATATACTCATGCTCTAATTTATGATCATTGCAATGTGGTAATACAAAAGATTTAGTTTAAATCAAATTAACTATAAGTAATAAAGCCAAATGAGACAAAGAATAGTTTTCAATGTTATAAACCAATTAATTTCTTAAATTATTAATAGTATAAACACATAGTCAGCAATAAAAATACATAATATACCTGCTACAAAATTCATACCAGTACCTAGTAAATTTTAATATAGGAAATCTTTTGAAACGACAAACCAAAAAACTTTTTAATTGTCATTTTGGGGACAAGTTGTTAATTTATTTTCGAGATTCGATTTTATTCAATTTATTTCAACTTAAAGTTTGTACATTACAGTTTAGACGAAACCTTTATATGACCACTTTGGTCTCTAACTTATTAATCAAACAGTAATTTGATCACCGAACAGACAGCTAATAAAACAGATTTGATTGGCGGGTTGAATTTAATTCCCTGGTGCGAAATTTAAATTAGATGACTGTGTGTTGTCCATCGACGTAATCATTGAATTTTGTTTTTATTTCTATGAAACTGTCAATAACTGAATAAAAAATGTAAATTGGATCGGCTCTATCTTTATCTGATAAACAGAGTAAAGTAATTATGTGTCTACAACGGTAATAAGTAAGTTTGTTTGTGTTTTAAACTGGCTGTTATTAAATTATTTCTTCAGAATATGTTTATTTCTTAACTAGGGATTAACAAATAAATGTGTACACCAAATATATGTAAAGACCATGGTTTACCATTATGAGATAGAAGCAGAGCCCCCAATCTTAAAAGCCGAAGTAGAAAAAGCCATAAAACATCTAAAAAACAATAAATCGCCTGGCAATGATGGCATATTTTCTGAAACAATGATAGCTATAAAATTTGTTGTACTAACCCTTACTCTGTATAAGTTCATCTTATTAAAAATCTGACTATGCTAATTTTACAGCTGTCAATTTACATTTTTATATAAAGGTAGAAATTTCGAGTATGGCCATAAGAATGCTGTGAAGTTTATTTTGCTACAAGGAAGGTTCTCCAAACAGACTGTAGAACAATAGTGGTTATGTCATACGCAAGTAAAATTCTGCTTCGTATCATAAACAAAAGCTTACAATCTTTTTCACTTCCACAGGTTCCCGACGAACATACAGAATTTATGCCAGGAAAGGGGACAAGGGAACAATGTAAGACAAATAATGGAAAAAGCATACAAATTTATTGTAAAAACTTTTTTATACTTAATTGACCACAGCTATGCAGTCGATTGTGTAAAATTGAAAGAGTTGTGGCTAATCTTACAAAACATGGGAGTATCCAAATATATGAGTATTTGAGAACATTTGCGGGAAAGTGAAAATCTACAGCACACTATCTAAGTCAACCAGGATGAACCACGAGAGGGGCACACGAGGGGCATAAAAAAGGATTTTCGCCGTAACTACTTAATTTTCTTATTATTTTAACAGCAAATTTTAATCACCTTAAAACTATTGGCCACTTACCACAACGCACTATTTCAAAATATTCTTTCATTCTTCAAAACAGTTTTTAAATGCACTCATCGGGATGTCCCATAAGCGTTCCAGTGGTTTTTTAACCTCCTTCACAGTGGCAAAACGCTTTTCCTAAATATTCCTTTTGGTCCATGGACCAAAAAAGTTACATACGTCCAGATCCGGTGAGTATGGGGAGTGGAAAATCGGTGACATAACGGTTTTGGTCAAAAATTGCCTTTAAAGTTGAAGTTCCATTTGCTCATCTGTGAGAAGGCATGGCATGAATTTTGCTGCAACCCATCTCATGTGCAAATATTTAAATAAAATTCTCTAAATTAAGCTCCATGACATTTTTGAGATCTAAAAGAGTAGATCAATGGTTCAGAGACTGTCTTCACAAACAATGGCATTGATAATGTCAACGTTTTCCTCAGTTCTTGCGGCGTCCTGAACTAGGTTGGTTTTCAATAACATTTCTCCAGTTGTAAAACATGAACACCAATCTTTTAGATTTCGGCGAAATATAATGGGTTGTTTTACTAAAAAAAACAGAACTGATGCACTCACATCAATACAACTTTGCAAACAGGTAGTGTGACACTAACGGACATGTGTCAAATAAAAAATCCCCCACAGCGCATTTCCAGGAACTTATAGATCTCGTAACTATGATATTTTAAACACATTTCAAGAAAAACAAATGGGTTGAAAAATCTTATTGTGGAGAAAAATATTAATGGCCAGAGACCAAGTGGAAGGTTTCCTATAATTTGGGTGGATTAAACTACCAAGAAAAAATTGGTCATGGGATGCAAAAAGCTTCTCTTGTAGCTCAAGACAGAGAAAGACGGAGAATTAAGGTCCAGGCAATTGAAATATGATGTTGCCACACTCTCCCAAAAGTTAAGGACAAGAGTGATTTTATGCCGTACTGAATTATAAGGAACAATAAATAACTGAACGGTTAAGAAATTTAAGAGTTTATTGAAATGAGTATTAACCCTGCAACTAACGCGCCCTTACACAAGTAGTCGTTTATGTTAAACTCAAAACAATTTTTTTTATCTGTCAAATTTAACATTTCAACAAAGTTCCGACTATTTTTTATTGTTGTTTCAGCCAATGGGTATACAATGGACTAGTTTAACATGATCGTATTCATTATAATAATAATAATAAAAAATATTTAGGATAAGATAAGATAATATAATTTTGCATGTAATATCTTCATTTCATAAAATTTAACAATAAATAATAACTAAGTTTTAAATTTACCGCCAGCTAATAACCAATGATGAAGTGTGTTTAATAATCAACGTTGACAGATTTTAAAAGTGTCAATCACAGATCTAATGAATCCTATGTCTTCCCTGAAGCAATTAAAACAGCGTTGCTAGGCAACACATTACAGTACCTGATACCGTAATGTTCTACTTACCGGCGCCAAATTGATTATACCGAAGTGTATTTACTGGACAGCATGAAATAAATTATTATACCCACATTCGAGTCATGGATAACCTCTACGAAATTATTATACGACATTTACAATTTTTTCCGCCAGCGGTCTCATTGAATTCTACTCCGCCCAATATTGCTTCGGATATGTTATTTAGATAAATGGCGAAAAATAATAACAAAAACTCACACAAATTCATGGAATAAAAATTATAATAGACCAATATAGGTGAGTATATTTCAATGATAGAGAAAACGGTTTCCAAAGCGTTCAAACAGTATATTTAGTTCGAAACTGACTCATGTACTGACATGCGTATTAAACAATACATTAACTTTCAAATTTCAAAAAAATTAATAAAAATAAATCCCCTCTTCACTAGGTATTTGATTTATCAGCCTTCGCAATAAATTTCGCCTATACAATAAAAAAATAAAAACCAATATTTTATTATTTTTCACATTCATCGATGGCTGCCAAAAATAGTTCCATAATTAATTAAAAATTGCTACTGAAGTCAGTTGTTTGGCACAATTTACATATTCCTCGACTTCTACAATCTGCTACGGTCTATCAGACACGTTAAATGGGGCATAAATTTAAGCACCGCAAGAGTATCATCTGCATAATTTAAATTATCTTCATTATAATTCAATATTGAGTGTTTACATTTCGTGAAATTACCAATAATAAAATCAATAAAGACCTTGAGCTCTTCAAATGTTTCCAAGTTCTATAGTTGAATTTAAATACGGTTTGTGAGCATTTTAAAACACTCAGAATTTGAAAACATTTTTCCGTCTTGGATTAACCTTATCGCTTATTTATTCTTGTAGAATGTGTCGTTTTTGGTCACATCCATAACGAGATTTTTTCTTTTCACATATGAAAATTCTTTACGTACTTTGTCCCGTTATATATATCAAGAAAAAATAAAATTATTAAATTTCTTTGGTATGGTATATATACTGCTCCCATATAATCTTAAGTCAGAACACTAAGCAGTAGGTAAAACGGAGAATTTTAGCATTTCATTTTCTGCATTATTAAAAATTCCGGTGGTGTCTTGTAAGACAAGAACATAACAAGACATTAGCATGTGAGAGAAGCCAAAGCGTTATCCGTAACGAAGAATTTCGAGGGTTTGCACATACATCATATTTCAAAGGAATATGAAAGTAGAAATCGCAAAAAACATCCGAATAGCATAATTTGCATACATCAAAATATGAGTCAGTCATGTTCGAGCCGTGTTCGTGTGGTAGATTTGACTAGACACACGATAAGCAGGGACGGTTCACTGTACAAACATAAAACTTTCTAGTTTCTAAACTTCTGTAGCGAAATTAAACTAAACAAATTTACAATAGGCTATTTGACAGGTTTTTGAAATCCACTTTATATTATGTAGTACAGTTTAAAGAAAACATTAAATATATTTTTCTTTAATTCTGGTTCATCACTCAAATATATTTTTTGCAAACAAAAACTAAAGTACCATAAGATTGCATTATGTAACAAAAAGGGGTTACAAATGGTGTACAGTTTAAAAATGTATAAATGTTAGTAAAAAATCCGGAAAAACTATTTGTAAGTGTTCCAAAGAATCTTCAAGTGCGTCGAAAGTGGTTGCAACTTTCTAGGAGGGCTACCAGTAACATTTAGAATAGTACAAATATTGCAACATATAAAATTTGTTGCTTGCAAGTTCTTTTTTATTTCACTCTCTTATGATTTAAGTTAACACTAAAGTATTATTATACTTACTTAACATATTTAATTCAAGTATAAAAGTTGGAATTGTCTTTAAAAAATATTCTCAACATGTTGCGTTGACAGGTTTCTGCGGTTTGCTTTTACAAAACCATTTTACATTATAAAATGTGCTACAAGCAGATGGTCAAAAGTATATGTCACGTGATAAACGCTTTTGAGAATGCTTTTTTATTTTTTGATTTTTAAATAAAATAATTAAAAGAAAGATTTTAAGCCACATAAAATTTTGACATAAGTTACACGCTAAACGTTACATTGGGAGCGTTCACCCGACGTCAACAGTTGAGAAGTTGAGTAAGCGATCGCGTTCAGCCGACCCATTGGGTACATTCAGGAGGTCCCAGCGGCTAGATCTAGCCACTCAGCATGCTGTGGCCGCTGTTAATAAGCGCCTTCGTTTCGCCTGAATGCGTGGCTCACTGACAGCGGAACAAAAGTCAAAACATTTGAAAACATAACCCAATTTTTATTTTGGTTTTTATATGTCTATTGTGTTCATGTACAAAACTACAATAATTATCTTCAATTATCAATTGGATAAATCTTATCCCAACAATCAACACCTTAGAATATAATTTAGATCAACACAAACCTACATAACCCAATTTCGATATGTCATTAATGTCAAAATCGGGATGCGCTTTTTAGAAAGCGACAAATTTCTACGCTGAGCAAAACAGTCAGCCGCTGTTGAATAGCTTTCAAGCAGCGCTATATTCAGAGAGACTCCTTACTAAGCGATCTCAGCCGCTGGGACCTCCTGAATGTACCTCCTGAATGTACCCAGTGGGTACATTCAGGAGGTCCCAGCGGCTGAGATTGCTTAGTAAGGAGTCTCTCTGAATGTAGCGCTGCTTGAAAGCTATTCAACAGCGGCTGACTGTTTTGCTCAGCGTAGAAATTTGTCGCTTTCTAAAAAGCGCATCGCGATTTTGACATTAATGACATATCGAAATTGGGTTATGTAGGTTTGTGTTGATCTTAATTATATTCTAAGGTGTTGATTGTTGGGATAAGATTTATCCAATTGATAATTGAAGATAATTATTGTAGTTTTGTACATGAACACAATAGACATATAAAAACCAAAATAAAAATTGGGTTATGTTTTCAAATGTTTTGACTTTTGTTCCGCTGTCAGTGAGCCACGCATTCAGGCGAAACGAAGGCGCTTATTAACAGCGGCCACAGCATGCTGAGTGGCTAGATCTAGCCGCTGGGACCTCCTGAATGTACCCATTGACTAAGCGCTGGATGTAAGCAGCTGCCAATTTCTTGAAGCGGTAATTATTTCTGCTTTCCAACCTTAGACAAGGAAAGAGAGAGGACTGCGCATTGGAATCAATTTGTGTAACCCATTTACCACCAAACTAATGGCGGACAATATTGACATAGGCGTATCATACGATTTTTCTTATACGATTATTAATTAATCATTTTCATTATTTCGTATTACAAATCTAATTTAAAAAAGTCTTTACATATGTACTGCTCCAAAAAAAGTAACAATCATTTTAAAACATATTTATTTAATAAATATTACAATTTTAATCTATTTTATCTATTTTAAATATATGTTTTTGTTCCACGCCACTGCAAAACTATTACATCTATGAGAAAATAATAACAATTAATTGAAAAATAATCTTTAAAATTGAATGAAAACAATTTTCAAAATGTATGTACTATTAATTTAGGTTATCATACATATGTGATTTAGTTAAACATCTATTACCTGAAAGCTGTAATATTAATAAAAATAAATTTCAAGGAAATAGTTTTAAAATACTTTTTACCTATGAAATGAAATTCCTGCCTCTTTTTTAGCACTCTGACTGTTGCACTTATAAGCTGCAAAATTAACCATTTTCAAATGTCTATTCAGGTAATTAAAAAAGGTGAAAATTAATAAAAAAACTAAAAAAATACAATTCGACGTTCCAAATTTGTTTACCACCAAACATATGTCAAAAGTTTGAAACTTGGCTTAACTCACACGCATAAGGTTTTCATTGCCATGCGCTGTCCTCTCTCTTTCCTAGTCTAAGGGTACATTCAGGAGGTCCCAGCGGCTGAGATCGCTTAGTAAGGAGTCTCTCTGAATGTAGCGCTGCTTGAAAGCTATTCAACAGCGGCTGACTGTTTTGCTCAGCGTAGAAATTTGTCGCTTTCTAAAAAGCGCATCGCGATTTTGACATTAATGACATATCGAAATTGGGTTATGTAGGTTTGTGTTGATCTTAATTATATTCTAAGGTGTTGATTGTTGGGATAAGATTTATCCAATTGATAATCGAAGATAATTATTGTAGTTTTGTACATAAACACAATAGACATATAAAAACCAAAATAAAAATTGGGTTATGTTTTCAAATGTTTTGACTTTTGTTGCGCTGTCAGTGAGCCACGCATTCAGGCGAAACGAAGGCGCTTATTAACAGCGGCCACAGCATGCTGAGTGGCTAGATCTAGCCGCTGGGACCTCCTGAATGTACCCTAAGTTTCCAACTAAGCGTAGAATTTGTTTTGACATTTACAAATTGTCCATAACCTTAATATTTTTATTTATTGGTTTCGCGTTTCGCTTTTATGTTTAAAGTTTATTAACTATGGATATGAGTTTATTTGATTTGGTATTAAATGAGGAGGGTGACCGACCAATAATGGACATTCTAAAATGAATATGAAAATCATCAGCACTGTAATTTGGTATTACATTCTTATAATAATCCTCATTTCGAACAGGAACTACTCTGTCAGGTTCCACGATATCGAATGCCTGAACTAAATTACCTACAATAGCCCCTATCTGGCCAAAATTTAGTTCATCATTCATCAATTCCATTAGAATTACTCGCTGAATGTTCTCCATTCTAGATTGAGGTTATGTGACTTGTCAACCTCAATAAATGTTGAAAACGTTAAATAATAACGCTGAAATTCAACAATGCGTTCACCTATTTTTAAGCTGTCAACTCATTTTATCACTAAACTGTTGAGTCGGGTGAACGCACCCATTATAAACTTTCTATAATAGCGGATGACATTTTCAAATATTTTAGTTTCTGAAGCAATAACCTCTGAACGACGTTATAAGTTAAACGTTATTTTGTTTTTTTTTTGTTATTTTGACATATTTCCCGCATATCATGCCCTGGGCACTCTCCTCAAATGACAGGTCCACGTTTAGTAGTTAATGCTCAGGTCACGGAAGTCGCCACTATCGAAAATAAAATAACAATCAACAGGAAATCCGTTAATGACATAACAATTCTGAATTTAAATGTTGTCAACATTATTGTTTGACAGTTAGTATTGTATTTTCTCGTTAGCAGATATATTTTCCAGCTAGAGTTTTTGTATCTGTGTGATAGATAGTATTGTATTTTCTTAGTAATTGTTGTATTTTCTCGTTAATAGTTATATTTTCTCCTTAGTGTTTATATTTTCCAGTTAGAGTTTTTGCAGTTATTTATTAAAATATGGTTTTTATGTGTTCTGTTACGGGTTGCCTTTATAAAAATAACTAAAAAAGTGCATTGTTTACCAAAGGATCTACAGGTAAGACTTTGGTTTTTTAAAGCTTCAGCGTATACCTATTTATCAGTATATGATGCATATTATATTATTTCTATGTTACATTATATTTGTAGATCCGAAGAAAATGGTGTGATGCTTTAAATAGACCAGATTTGGTTAATGTAACTGGAAATGACCGTTATAAATTTAAAATCTGCATTGACCACTTTACAAAAGACTGTTTTTTCTCACAGAATAGAAATGTTACCGATTTATAATCACTTGTCTGTGTTTATAACTAGATGCTGTGCCTACTCTAAAACTTCCAGGTAAGAGAATGATTTTAAAATGTTTATTGTGAATTAAAGCAAAAACTTTTTTAAATAACAAGAGCCTACAAATAGGGAAGTTGAAATACCTTACTATTATAGGTTAATGTACAATTTTATTCTCAATTTCTAATTATGAGTTTTATATTGACAACTCAGTTTTATAATATTTAATATTTCTTTTTCAGAAACCAGCATCTCTCATTGTTCTGATGATCCTCTAACAACAGATCCATTTTAAAAATAATTGGGGAAACAAGAAAAATAAATTTGACTCCTAATTGTAATAAAATTATTTTGCAAAAATAAAGAATTATTACTTATTTTATTTTTATTTCTGTATGTCATACCAATTTGTTAACAATGTTAAAATACTTTAAAAATATTTTGAAAAATATATTTATTATATTTATCAGATTATTTTTAAAATATTTTAATATAAATATTTTAAATTAACCAATAAAATAAAAATACAATTATATAGTTAGTGCTCAGCTCACGAGCGGCGCTGTAAACACGTTTTTAAAAAACCGTTAGAGTCGGCTATCTATAAACTTCTTTCTAATCTATGTATAGCAGTTGGAAAGGACGTTTGAAATCGGCGTTAAAACATTCAAAGATGTTTATAGTACATTTTAAAAGTCAAAATATAATTAAGTAATCTATTTGAAAGTACATTTTATTCAACTAAATAATTATAATACACATGGCAAAGATATTAAAACCTTACTGCCCAATAAGGTTTTGTTCGACGTAAGTAGCGGTTATCGCTTATTAAGGTGATCGGTTATTTTTGAACTAATCCGCATGAGCAAAATCACCGTTATCGTATAACGTCCATCAAATAAGTGTCTTAAAATCTCTCTGTTATTTTTGACAATATATTTTTTTATTATCAAATAGTCTATAGAACCTCAAAATCTATTTCTTTATATTAATGCTTTCTATACGTTCTCAGCTTTTGTGAAACAGTCAAAATAATTACATACATAAAAAAAGTTCAGGAAACAGTTCCATTAGATTTTTTAAAAAAATAACTATTTTAACTAACACCAGCTATTTCGAATTAGCATTCACCATCAGATGATGCTGTTTATTTGTTAATCATGTAATCTAAATATGATAGACTTCCAAAATGTGATATCATATAACAAACATACTAACTTGAACAAATTGACAAAGTCATAGTATATTTATAGTTCAGTCAAATTATAGTAAAAATTTTATATTTTTTGCAAAACATAATATAAAATGTATACCAATAATATTCAGTTAAATAAATAAATGAGCTAAATATATGGCCTTACACTGCTGATTAATTATTCTTAATATTTATAAATTATTTCTTGAGAAGTATAATTATATTTAAATATCTAGTTGTCGCCTTTATCAGAATTTTTGTACGTTACAGTTTAACAAGAACAAATTTCATTATGAATAAAGGAGTATTGTTACAACACCTAACGGACGTGTATTGTATATTTTATTTCTTCCTGTTTTTATAAATTAATTTTAAAATCTTTGATTTCTTAAAGGAAAAGTTATCTAAAACGAATTACTGTTACGTTAATACTTATACTGAAAAGAAAATTATGTTATTAGACAATTTTTCAAAATCAGAATAATAAAGTACACTTTACCTCGAAGGATGTAACCAAGTAATAAACTATAAGAGGTCTGCATGTCTCCTGCTGTGACACAATAATTACAAACAAATAAATAGTCTTTTTTACGTACATATAATAATACTCGTATTAAAAACACAATTTGAGAAAATTAGGAAATATATAAATGCTATATCAACAAAATTTTAATTAAATACAAACCTTATTAACAAGGAAATTTACTCACTAAACAAAATATTTTCAGAAATTATTGTCTTCACTACACTAACTAAACAATTAAAATAACACAATTAATAACTACAAACTATAATTAACCAAAAAAGAAACTAAATATACTAAGAATAATAAAAAACTCTTCAATTGAACGTAACTTCCACGTTTATTTAAAAAATTATGTTTTAAATTATAATGACGGCCGTTTCGCAGATTAGCATCGTCAGATTGACATTTAAGTTACATTTTGTTTGTTTGTAGCTAGGTACCTGATGTTGTTTAGATAGTATTAAGGCTAGACCAAGTATTGAAGTAATAAGACATAACAATATTAAAGCCTAGATGTTAATAGCCCTAAGGGATTATCCTGGATGTACTTCCCTCTAAGATCAGTATTACTGTGCAATGATATAGAAAAACCAGGAAAAAACTACATCATGCTGATCTGTACAAAATTTAATATATTCATTAACAACTTTAAATTGTAAATCTGCTAGATGTCTTTTTATTTCAAGTACTTCAAGGAAATCTAAATTTTGTTTTTTATGAAGTATGTGGATGTCATTGGTTGTTTTAATATATAAGCTCTTAAGTGTTCATTGAATCTTACTTCAAAATTTCTTTATGTTTGACCTATATACAGCATTATATTTTGCACAATTAATTTTGTAAATCTTATTAGAGACATTAAACCAGATAAATTCAAAAGTCAAATGTAATATTTAATATTGGGGGTTGTATGGAATAAACACTTTTACACTAAAGACATTAAATTATATTTACAATGACTGGATTAGAGTACAACACTTATTTACTATAAATAAATTATATTAATGCTGTATCAGCAACATAGTGAACTTGATAATGAATATCATACATTGAACCTTTCGTCTATCCTTTGCCGTGTATTTATTTACTATTTCTTGTTTACGGGGTGTTCACACCACACAAAGTCCAATTATTAAAAATGACATTTTAGCTTTGACCACCTATGCAACAACCACTCTTTGAGACTGGCATTTTGTCAAAACGCTTATTTCTTTACCACACCCCAGGAACTTACTGGAACTTCCTGTAATACGACTTTTTACTCTGTTTCCGATTTGATTCAACAAACTTAGGGCTTTCATGGGAGTTATTTGAATTTACTAAATCTCTACAGCTACAATGCCATCGATAAACTTTCTAGCTGCCAAATTTTATTGGGGGTGTAATAGGGAGTGGTAAATACTTTTGTCGCCAGACTTTGGGCTTCGCAGGCAAATGTAATATTCTTTTAGTAACTGGGTTGGACAAATAAATGGTAAATCCAGATGATCTTCTTTGATGATAACAGTCAATATTTAGCGTTATAGTTATTATCCCAGCCATTAATAACAGCGCACATCTTGGACGGTGATAAATATTTCTTCCAGCAGGACTGGTATACGATCTTTATTTAATAACGGTTTTTCTAGGGCTACCACGATTTTTTATTTCATTTTATTCTTTACTATGGTCTCTACATTATTAATTTTTAACCAAATTCTTCCTTAGCCGTGAAAACTTTATTTGAAGGAGACATCTATTCATGGAATTATTCTTTTGCTTTTATAGTATGTAATTCAATAGTTTCTTCCGAAGTGTTGATTCTTCTGAACTGGATCTGATTTGGATTTAAGTTTTCTTTCGTTTATAAATAAAAATTAAATAAAATTGAAAATCCACATTATATTAGCTACAAGCCTCGTGTCTAGTTAATATTCATTGAAAGATAATTTTACCACCAACGCCATACGTATCTATCTAATTCTACCCTACATTAGAGCTTTAATTATCCAATTTACAAAACATTTAAGTTTTGATGATTTTATTATTTTATCAATATTATACAAAATTTTTGCTTTGTTTTATTTAGCTAATTGCTATAAAAATCCACAATCTTTATTAAAATATTTTGACTTTATTTTCCTATACTGTTTACTAAATACATATTGACTTGACTGTCCTATTAACTGTCCACGTTATTTAAACGGTTAATTATTGTTTGGGGCCGGTATTCACTTTAGATGTGAAAACAACAAAAAAAAAACACTTTATTGTGCATTATTAGAATATTTCTGATACTGCAGAAACTAACCATTGGGATTAATAGCTCCTAAAATTTTAAGAATTTTGGTTATTTAAAAATTAACTTTGGATAAGAGAATTCTTTTGCGTACTGGCCTGCCAAGCCTTACTGAATATGTCCTTAATTATAATCAAATACATATAGTGACCTAACAAATTTTTAGGTGGTGTTATTTAAGTTTTGTAGTAACCATAAATGTCCAAGGCAAGTGTTCCGAGGAATGGGAATGGTAATGTAATAATCCCAAAGAAAACCCCCCTACCCCCATCTTACCCCGCAAGAAAGAAATATAATAATTTTCATTTTAAAGCAAGAAATGTGGGCTCACCCGGTATAAGTAAAATTTATTATGGTAAAATACATCGAAAAACACCGGTTATGTGTAATAAAAACTGTTTACCAAAAGGCGAAGTAATTGGAGCCTGAGTCAAAACATCTACATTGTAACGAAGAAAAATGTTTAAATAGCACTTTCGCTAATACGAAACACGTGGGTACGAAAAACATGAGGACAGTAATTTTTTGCTGACTAAGGAAACAAGGCGTGCGGCGACTCCATAAGCCAGAGAGGACACCCAAAAGCCACCGGGAGACCAATGAGAAAATTAGCAGGAGCTCGGCCACCAATTAAAAGATAGCTACCTTAGTACGGCATGGGGTAGGAGATGGGGCATGGAGTACCGAAGGGAAAAAATGGTTTTCCTGAGAGCCAAGGAAAGAAGAAAAAAGGAGTTCTACTCGGTACTTAGAAAATTCCTGAGTGTTTAGTGTGGTTGTCAGGGAACGAATTCGGGAATAGTTTGTGCACCCGTATTATTAGACATCGGTAAGTCCGATTTCAACCACTATAAATTTACTCTTTTGTTGGCATCTGGATTTTGTGATCAGGTATTTCTTTCTCGCGGCGGCAAAACTTAATTTTGACTTGGGACGATAAAGATATCCCCGATCTGTTGTATTTGTATGAAGTAGCATTCTATTTAAAGCCGATAACCATTGCCGTAGGGCATGGGCGATTATTGAAATATTAATATTTAGGAGAAGGTAATTATTTAGTATCAAATTCATAGAAATATATTAGTAAAACACTTTTATTTTCAATTTACTAAAAAGAAAGGCAAATTTCTGTTATTAACCGGGATAGAATAGTTAATATAGGGTTTATGTTCACTAGCCATTTCAGGTACAATCCCTCAGACCACCAATAATTATTGTTAACGTTAATGTTAGGGTCCTTCAGACCAAACAATATATTTTTATTTCATTTGTTTTATAGTTAATTTAGTTGTTAGGAATAAATAAGTTTTTTCTTTTGTTTTAAGGATGTGAACCGCTTCACTCTAGCGTATGAGTTGTAGAGTTGTAAGAATTCAACTGAATAAAGTATTGCAATAAAGCAGCTGAACACTCCTCAAATTTTGTTTTTTTTTGTAAATTCAACCCTTTTACAAAGCCCTTCAACGCATCCCTTCCAGCTCCGGCTAAATAAGACCTTCCACCAACAAATACTGCGAAGGCCGAACCTCACCCATCTTTCAGCCTTTAGGTACCGCTCGGCTAAAGCTAAAAGAGGAGTTGGGACCTTTAAGTCATTAATTTGATTAAATACTTAAAAGTATTTTATAAAGATTATCCGCCTAAAACATCTAATAATAGTATATATTTTTACGGGTATTACATTTGGTGACAGTAGGTATATATTCGCTCGCTTATTACATCTGGTCCCAGCGGATTTAAAACTTTTTTCCGCTTATTACAGTAAACATCTCCAGCCATTTCGTGAAAACCGGATATTGAAAATAACTGACAGTAAAAACAATAATATTTATGTTTCTATGGTTACCAACCACATGTGTGGGATTTAGAACACATGTTAGTTAGTTGTTCTATTGACTTTGGTTTTGCCAATTCTTGAAATATAAATCTAGCATGTGAATTTGGAATCAAAAAAAGTTTAACAATTTTTTGCACTATCAGCTGTAGTAGTTTAAAAAATATTTTTTTCAATTAATACAGTGAAAAAAAATTGTCAAATTTACCTAGTTTTAAAAACTAAGTAAAGCTAAACAGCATTAAGTAGGGCTTTAAAGATTTATTATAACTATTCCTTTTTTATTTGTTTATAACTTTAAAGCTTGTTACGTGTTTCAAATTTCAATGGTCTACTGATTTTGATTTTCCATGCAATGGCAAAAATTAAGTACGATTCTGCAAAATACATGCACACAATACAATTTTTTTCATTCTGCCTGTTCGTGATTTATATGTATATCCTCAGACATGTCGGTGCCGTTTGGAATGTTCTTATCACTTAATTTGATGTCGTCACTATAATTAACATAGCTACAAGAAAATAAAATTTATCTGGAATAATTAGAGTTAGTTTCATAAACGCAAACACATTCAACGATAAAACACAATAAATTTGCTGAAAAAAGTTATGAAGTATGCCTCTTTTAGCTCATTTTTACTTAGTTATTTATTAAGAATTTCACGCGAGTTTTATATGAAAAAGTTTTATAATTGTATTGCTTAAGAGACTGGTAGTAAAAAAATTGTATAAATTCTAATAAGGAAAGATATAGATGTAATATGTAATCTGTAGATGCAATATGTAGATATAAAAGGTTACATTTTCGTAATCATTTTCGGAAGAAAAATTGACTATTTTTAAACACAATTACTTAACTTCCGCAAACACTTTTCGTCCGCAACCCTTTTCATCCGCTGTGATTGCTATGATATGGCATATTTCGAGAAAGGCTGGTTTACTTACAAAATTCGCCAAATTTTAATATTAATAATTGCACATACTGTACCTACTTTCAATATCCAATACTGCTCGAAGATTTCCATCTTTGAGATTGATTTAATTTTGTGATATATGATTTAATTAGAGACTTGCTACACTTCAAATCAAAATACATTTTTTATAAATTCATTTAAATGATGCAGTTGGGAGAGTGAAACGTAACCGGGGTCAGCAAACAGGTGAGTTCTTACTTTCATAAAGGTATGTGGAGAACGACAAAAAACTGAAATGGCGAATAACTGTCTATTGTCTCGCCTGTTTGCAATTTGCATGTTCAACTATAATGGAGAGGATTTCGTTCTTAGAACATCAATATCGCTATTTATATAACTAGGTGCAAAATGAACGCGTTTGAATCACTTGCTACGCTCGTGATCCAACACATCCTTTACTTGGCTTGCAAAATCCTGAATTATACACCAGCCATGCATTGCGCAGATCGTCAGCAACGTTAGCAACGTTATGTTGGTGCTGATATACAAACGCTGAAAAGACATGGTAGGTGGAAGTCCAAAGCTGTTGCTGAAAATTGTATTGAGGAATTTTTAAATAATAAACGTTAAACTGCTGTGAAGATACTTGGACAAAATACATCGGCAAACATCGGCAATATCGGAGTTCTCAAAGTACATCGACAAGCATAACAATGGATTCAAATGTGGCTCAGCTTGTTAACAATGATGGGGATGACATATCATATAGGAGTAATCAACAAAAGGCACCATTTTTCCGTGGCAATACGTTTCAAAACTGTAAGTTTAACTTTTAAACTATAGCAGTTTTTAAACAAAAATGTAATGTATGTTAATTCATGTCAGTATTCTTAAATAAATGAATTTTTTGTAATATGTAGGTACGTGTTTATTTTCTCAACAAAAATGTATAATTAAAAATGAAATCTGATTTTATCAAAGAGTGACGAAATTACAAGTGACAAAATGAACAACATTTTGTAACTAGAATATGTGTCAAAATTATGATATTTCGTAACTGAATTACAATAGTATATTAAACAACGCATTTCATATGGGCTTCTGTTATGACACGAGTTCAAGTTTAAAAAACGAATCGCGAAGCGATGAGTTTTTTAAAGAACGAGTGTCACAACAGCCATATGAAATAAGTTGTTTATAATATTTTTTATATTTTGCCATTTTATTATTTTTTAAATTAATTTATTATTTTTATGAAGATTACGATAATTATGATTTTAAATAGTATGTCGGTAGCACTGTGTAATTTATAACATTTGACAGTTGTGACATTTAAATTATGAAATGTTAATGTTTTAAAATATTTTAAAATGAATAATATACCAATAATAATATATTATATAAGTAAAAGATGATATTCATATTCACAAATACTTTCTGAAAGAACAATATAAAATTAATAAATTGCTATTAACCACAAATGTCATTGTCAATAGTCTTGTCATTAGATACTTCACTCATGTCGCCAACCATTTAAAACAAAAATTTGCGTGCGTAAAAGTTACATTACGATACGCAAATGAAGATTTTTATAAGTGCAAAATATAAAAAAATATTACATTGGAGAACTTTTCAGATGTGTCTACATACGTGACAGCTTCTTCTACGAATCCGCTACATGTCTTTCTAATTTTAAACTCTTCAAAAATATCGTTTTATTTTTTTGTTTCCAAAATCAATTGTTTTTAGTAAGATGAACTTCCAAAAAGTAGAGGTTAACACAATCAATTTAATTGAGTAATTATTAAAAAATATTAAAACTCTTGTGGAATATCACAGTTTAAAAATGAACGTGGAATATATAAATTTTTTGACAAAACATTTCTCATCCGCATAGACACTAATGGTCTACAAATATATACACACCGTCACACACAGTCACAGTTAAATTTTCCGATAATTTTAATCAGTGGTATTTACTCTCATCCTCCGCATTCCATAAATCAGCCGAGAAAAAGGACAAAAATCCGTTGCGAGAGTGGGTGTTCCTATACGTATTTCGCAGGGTCCATTGTTTATGAGAACAGAGGACTCGTGAATAAGAAGTCGGCATCTGGACGTCCGCAGAATTTTCTCAGCTAAAATAATAGCGGTGCCCTTCTCTCGTTTTCTCTTTACGGAGATGATGGCGTTCCAACCTCTCTAAGAATGCCATAAATTCTCTAACCTCCGACTGGCTGACAAACAGAAAATGTCCCAGTTATTTTCCTTATCAATTTTATAAAGTCTATGCATTTATTTTTGTTAAGGACTAAAAGTTGACGCAATCAGGTGAATTCTTAAGTAAATGAAATTCCATACGGCTCTTTTCCATATTTTACAAAATTTGAAAACTGCAAAAGATAAACTGGAATATAAAATGAAATAATATCGTAATTTTCTTCTTTCAAAAAATTATAAGAAATATATACAGTACGGAACAAATCAAAGAAATTAATGCATTATAAAGAAATTGGTTGGATTGTCGAAAGAACGCTCAAACAAGTCAATTTTGTTTACTAAAAGTGCAATTGACCTTTTTTTTAATAGTTTGCTTATCAAACAAGCAAATCCACTTTAACTGCTCTACAATGCTTAACCGAAAGCACTTAAAAAGATACTAGTGTCTAAGAAGATAGCCTTTTGCGCTTTTATTAACATAGAGGGTGCTTTAACAACACCTAGTTTATATTCATCAAAAGAGCACTGGAAAAAATATCATAGAGGCCTTACTAGTATAATGGATAAAGTAAATGTAAAGAACCAGTTAATATAGAAGGAGAATTGGTGACCGTGATCGCAGCAAAAGAATATCCTCAAGAAGCTTTATTGCCTCTACTGTGGTCCCAGGTCGTCGACGACCTTCTGTCAAAGCTGCATATCCCTGCTTTTCGATTCAATGGAATGCAGATGTCCTAGTTATAACTATTAGGGGCAAGCATGATAAAGTTATCTCAAACTTAATGCAAATTGCGTATACATCATTGAAAAATGGTGCCAGAAGGAAGGCCGTAAGGTCAATCCAGATCAACAAATTTTAATACCGTTCACCAGAAGAGTCAGATTCTCTCTAGCCGCTCCAACCATGAACAATATAAAAGTAAAATTTTTCATCTTATTAAGAACAGTAAACAACTCAACGGTTGAATGAAACTTTCACTATTTATTCCTAAAATATGTTTTAAATTCAATTACAGCTGTTTCGCTAGAAACTAGCATCGTCAGATTGACATATGAAAGTTAAATTTTGTTTGTTTGTAGCTAGGTACGTAATGTTAATTAAGTAGATAAGGCTAGACCAAGTATGGAAGTAATAAGACATAACAATATTAAAGCCTAGATGTTATTAGCCCTAAGGAATTATCCTGGATGTAAATCTCTCTAAGATCAGTATAATTGTGCAATGATATAGAAAAACCAGGAAAATCCTATATCATGCTGATCTTTACAATAACTTAATATATTTATATTACAATAATGTCTTATCCATGTATAAAATGAAGACTCGATCAAAGTAAACTGTTTAATAGTGGAGAACTTCCAAGATTTATTTTTTCATTCACTACTTTAAATTGTTGATCTGCTAGATGTCTTTTTATTTCAAGTTCGAGGAAATCTAAATTTTGTATTTTATTACAAATATGTAGTATTTGAATGTCATTGGTGTGTATGAGTGAGTGTGGATGTTCAAGAACGTGTTTTGCATAGTTTGACTTATCTGGCTGTTGTAATCTTATTTCAAAATTTCTTTGTGTTTGACCTACATATACAGCATTATATTTTGGACAATCAATTTTGTAAACACCAGATTTTTTTAATTTAGGTAATTTTGGTTCCAAGGATGTAAAATATCTAGAAGTGATCCGGGATCAAAAACTAAATTTGAACGAAAATTTGGAAAAAAATTTATTAAAAGCCTTAGTGGCGAGCTGGACTTGCCACAAGACCTTTTGGAGAACTTGGGCCTTGTAACCAAAGATGATATACTGGTCATACCAAAGGATTATCAAGCCCAAGATCACCGTTCGCATGGTTGCCAAAAATTGAGCAATCAACGGCATGTGCAAATTTTCAGAAAGTGCGACGGCTGGCTTTTTTGGGAATTACAAGAGCAATGACAACGTGCCCCACAGCAGCCTTAAAGGTGCTACAAGATCTACCCATTATGGGGGAGACTGCAGCTGGTGCCTTTGGACTGCAACAAAAAAAACTAAAAACTTGATAATTTATAATATACTTAAACCAACCATTAGATAACATGCCAGTTAAGTTTGACTTTTAGACACCGTTTGAAGTGGTTATAGGAAAGCGCCACACGGTTGAAGAAGTCGAACTAGAGCTGGAAGAAGGTTCACTGGTGTGGTACACAAATGGATCCAAGAAAGATAAAAGGGTTGGAATGGGACTAATGGGACCGAATTTTACGTTGTCGGAATCCCTTGGTAACGCCCAATGCTATATATGTCCAGGAATATCTACGTAGAGGCATCCGAATAGCAAACATCTATAGTCTTACAGGCAGCTTTAAAGCTCTGAGTTCTTTTATTTATAAGTCAAAGCTAGTCTGGGAATGTAAGCAATCCCTTAAGAAACTGGCAACTAGAAGTATTGGCATTCTAGAGTTCAAGTAGATTAAAATATCTTCATAGGTCGAAGTTCATAGAAGTCTAATTGGCTTATAATCTAATTTTATCTTGCTTAACAGTTTTTTTAAATAAAAGTCATTTAAAAATCAGGCAAAGATTTTATTTTATTTGGTTACACAATAAATAAATGAAAAATAATTATGAATACTAAAAAAAGAAGAATCTAATAACAAATTCACAGCAAAGTAATTCAAAATTACCACCAAATTTATAAAAAGTGCTTAAATTGTTGACCTCCAGCTATAATACAATGGGAAAGACGTGCAGCGATTTCTTATTGGACGTTTTCCAAAATTTCAGTAGTTATATTTACAAACTCAGTACGTATCCATTCTTTGAGGTAATTAATATTTTGTTGTCCATTTTGATACAAAGAACAGTAAACAACTAAACGGTTGAAAGAAACTATTTATTCAAAAATACGTTTTAAATTCAATGACAGCCGTTTGCCTAGAATAAGCATCGTCAGATTGACATATTAAAGTTAAATTTTGTTTGTAGCTAGGTAACTGATGTTGATAAGGTAGTATTAAGGCTAGACCAAGTATGGAAGTAATAAGATATAACAATATTAAAGCCTAGATGTTATAAGCCCTAAGTGAATATCCTGGGTAGCTTTCCCTCTAAGATCAGTATAACTGTGCAATGATTTAAAAAATCAGAAAAAAACTATATAACCTTGATCTTTACAATAACTTAATATATTTCTGTTACAATTACATCTTGAAATACTGTCAGCCAACGAGTTAACATCGTTAATTTGCTACTCGGGCAGTCTTTTACGTTTTCAACGTGTTTTTCTCCATTATTATCAATAGTTTCTATTATAATACTGTGTAGATTGTAGATAGTAATCAACATGGGATAATTAATAATCAATTAGTGTTATGGTTTTATTCACTACAAGTGCTTACTTTTAGTTTTTTGGACTATTTCCAGTGGCGCAGCATTATAAACAACAGGTAACTGATATCTTCCTTTTATATTTTCCTCAGTCCTATTGGGACGTCTGTTGCATTAACAAGTTATTGTGCAGTGGCTTTGGTAACCAAGGCTTCTCACAAAAATGAATACCAATAACAACCAAAATCAAATGTCGTCATCACAACCTAACACAACAAACCGCACTAAATCTTATGTTGCCGCAACGCTAAGCAAACCTCCACCTCCCTCTTTTCCAAATAGAGATCAAGCCATTATCTTGCATGCTATACCTAACGCCGTTCTTTTCGAATATGTGAAAGCTATAGGGGACATCGTTACTCCCAAAAACATTACCTTTGCGTCCCGAATATCAAATAACCGTATTTGTATTTATCTATCCTCAAGTAATATCGTCAATGAACTTCTTAAAACACATCAAAGTATTTCCATTAACTCCACAATCATCCCTATCCGAAGACTCATTACTCCTGCCAAACGTATTCTCATCTCCAATGTATCCCCCTCCATTCCTCACGTTTTAATTGAAAAAGCTTTAAAAGATATTGGTCTGCAGTTAGCCTCTCCTGTTTCGTTTGTAAAATGTGGCGCACTAAGTGATGAATATGCTCACATCATGAGTTTCCGTAGAGTTTCTTACGCTATCCCTGACAATGAAAACTTCTCTATACAAACATCTCTTTTAATAACTCACGACAATACTCAATATAGAATATTTGTATCATCTGACAAACTTGAATGTTTCTTATGCAAGCAAGCAGGCCATACTGCCGACTCCTGCAACAATACCTCTACTTCCTTAACACAAGACGACCTACCCCCTCCCTCCAGCTCTAAGACACAGCTTACAGTAAACACTTCTCCTGACAGTGATCCTATACAACTCACTTTACCAAACACCCCGAATGAAACGGAGATAACACAATTACCAACTCCTCTAACGCTTGGACAAAAAAGGGCCATATCAACCGATAGCAATGTTGAAACTCCTCCCCAACTCACTCCGGAAATCAATCCTGAAACAGCTATAAATCAAATGCTTCCCCCTTCATATAAAAATCATACTACCCCCACTAAACATCAAAAGAAAAAATCTAAAACTATAATCGCTGACCAATATAAATTAACACCCAGCACTCAAACTGCAATACACGCACTTTACGAAAAAAACTCATCGAACCTCACTCTCACCGAAACCCAGCTCACAGCTTTCCTAGAAAATACACATGGAAATATAGACCCTCTCAAGGAATCTCTAATGTTCACTTCAAATACCCAAGGACTACTAAATGACATATCTCTTCTTTATTCAGAAACGAAGGAAAGGTCTTTCAAAAACCGCCTCCCTAGACTTAAAAAAAATAAAGCAGCAAACAAATCTCGAGGACTCTGATATAAGCGCTTCCTCTGAATATCAAACTGATGAAGAATTTAATACCTCTGAATACCTTCATAAATCCTCACAGCCATCCTCAACCCCTTTTAACCAAGAGCCACTTTCAAAATAATACAATGGAACTGCGATGGATTCTTTCCTCGATTGGAAAGAATCCAACAACTAGTGGCAGAAAAACAACCTGAAATCATATGTCTTCAAGAAACTAACTCTAAAATATCCAAACTCCCCAAGCTGAAGAACTTTGAAGGATATCACTTTATTCGTACCAACTGTAATCGTGCCAGTGGCGGCACATCAATTTTCATTTCCAGCGAACTATTTTCATCACACCTTCCACTCACAACAGATCTTGAGGCTGTTGCCATAACCACTTGGTGCCCCAATAAGCTTACTATTTGTAGCATATACATTCCACCTAACCACCCTCTTAAAGAAACAGAACTGTTAAACCTTATTTACCAACTTCCTACACCATATATTCTAGTAGGTGATTTTAATGCCCACAACATTATGTGGGGATCCAACTACACATTCGGTAAAGGTAAAACTATCGAAAGAGTTATTAATTGTACAAGTTCCTGCCTATTAAACACAGGCTCCAGTACACACTTTAACTTCACATCCGGAACCTTTTCCTCTATTGATCTCAGCTTCAGTGACCCCAAATCAGCTTCTCTTCTAACTTGGCAAGTGGCCGATGATCTTTATGACAGTAATCACTATCCCATCTTCATATCTTCCAATAAACCAAATACTCAACAAAACTTAACCAGGAGCTACTGGCGCTTAAAAAATGCTGACTGGACCAGTTACACAACCCAGACGGATACCACCTTATCAACCCTCACATTTACTAACAATATACATAATAACATGTCATTATTCATAAGCGCCTTACTTTCAGCCGCCAATACGCACATTGGCAAAAATGTAATATCACCCAAACGCAAAACCGTTCCCTGGTGGAATGCCTCTTGCCAAATTACTGTAGACGAGCAAAAGTTGGCACTTAAAAATTACCGAAAGAACAATAGTCAAGAAAATCTCTTAAAACTGAAAAAAGCCAGGGCCAAGACCCGTTTTACCATAAAACAAAGTAAAAAATCTTCGTGGAGAAACTATGTGTCCTCACTCAATGATAATGCTAATCCTTCTGTTCTATGGAAGAAAATTAGACAAATACAGGGGAACAACACCAGTCTTAAAATAACCAATCTTATCTCTAACAACAGTGTAATTAGCGAGAATCAAGAAATCGGCGAAACTCTGGCCAAACATTTTTTTGAGAAATTTAAAAGCAAAATCAATCCCAATCTACATGAACCACTGATGGCCTCTTCTCCTCCATCTTCTACCGTAACAACCGAAGACATTCACCATCTAAACGCTTCATACTCCTACTCAGAACTAGCTTCGGCCCTTGAATCCTGCAAAAACACGGCTTCCGGTCCTGACGATATTCCTTATATCTTTTTAAAAACTATCCATGGAAGGCCAGCGAAAACTTCTTGAATTGTACAACCTAATTTGGACTTCAAACACAATCCCCAACCAGTGGAGAACCTCAGTTATTATACCCTATTAAAAACCAAATCAAGCAGTTACCTCACCCAGTGCTTACAGACCAATATCATTAACATGTACAATGTGCAAGATCTTTGAAAAAATGATTAATAAAAGGCTCTTGTGGTATTTTGACAAACATAATATAATTGCCAAAGAGCAATCAGGATTTCGACGCAATCGCTCAACCCACGACAACCTAGTAATTCTTCAAAGTAATATTTCCGACGCTTTAAACAAGAAACAAGACTGTATTGCCGCTGTGTTTGATATTGAAGGTGCCTTCGATACCATTAGCAGACACTCTATATTAAATAAACTAACCCTTCACAACATCAATGGTAACATATTTCACTTTATCCAGAATTTTTTATCGTCACGATCGTACAGAGTTTCAGTAAATGGCATCCTTTCATCATCCTACAGTCAATCGGATGGGGTTCCGCAGGGCTCGGTGTTAAGTCCAACCCTCTTCAACTTGGTAATAAATGATTTATGTTCTAATCTTTATTCACCCATTAAACATGTCTTATATGCAGATGATTTAATAATATACTGCCACGGACGTTCTGCACTTACCATATCAAAGCTAATTCAATCTGCTGTCGATACACTTTGCAACAGAACAAATCAGTTAGGCTTATCCTTATCCCATGTAAAATCAAAAATCATAAAATTCAGCCGACGTTCTCCGTCCCCATCTCCTCGAATAGTGATTAACAACAATTGTATCCCTGTAGTTGATAACTGCAAAATACTCGGTTTAACATATGACTCACGACTTACCTGGAAACAACATCTACTAGAATTAAAAGGTGAGTGTAGTAAAAGACTCAACATAATCAAAACTCTTTCACATCTTCATTGGGGTGCCGACGAAAATTCTCTCCTTAAAATTTATAGATCACTCATACGCTCAAAAATAGATTATGGTTGCTTCATATATATATCAGCTTCGAAAACACTTCTTGACCTCTTAAATCCAATCCACAATACAGCTCTACGATTTTGCCTTGGTGCCTTTCGATCAAGCCCTGTGGAAAATCTTTATTGTGAAGCAAACGAACCTCCTCTGTGGTTAAGACGACAGCAATTGCTACTCTCCTACGCAGCATCAGTATCCACGAACCCCTATAATCCTGTATACCCCCTTTTCATATCTCCCTTATCCATATCGCACAAAGAACACCCAGTTTTATCAATAAAGCCCATTCCATTAGTGTTATCACAGCTACTTAATGATATTAATTTACTACAAACAACCCTACCAACAGTACCCCAGTCTCCGCCTTGGGCCATTACCATTCCACAGCTTAACACATCTCTTACACGTTACGATAAACACATAACACCTAGGGAACTCATAATAAAAGCTTTTAATAATATCTTAATTACAAATAATTTCGATCTAGTTCTATATACTGATGCCTCAAAAAGTGAAACAGGAGTGGGCTGCTGTGTTACAACTTCCCACTCTCTTAGTAGCTCCTCACGGATTCCTCTTTTAAGTAGCGTTCATACGGGTGAATTATTTAGCATACTTCAAGCCATCAAATATATTACCCTAACAAATAAGCACGTAGCTATATGCACAGACTCACTAGCCTCAATCCAATCTATCCAAAATATTTTTACCCAACATCCAATTGTCCAAAATATCCAAAATGCTTACCAACAACTTATCACTTCCCAAAATATATCAGTTACCATAATTTGGATACCATCACACATTGGTATAGCAGGCAATGAACTCGCAGATCACTACGCTAAAATTGCCACAGACTCCAGTAATATTACCGACAATATTCAAATATGTAACGACCTAAAAGCTCACATAAAAAACGAACAAAAATTATGTGGCAACAGCACTGGGATACGAACCGTTCATTTTTACATGAAATACAGCCGACAATTAATAGCCCTCTCCTTGTCCGTACTGAACTTTCAAGACGAGATCTAATTATAATAAGAAGACTTCGCATCGGTCATTCCAAACTAACTCATGGTTACCTGATGACATCTAGCAGTCGAACCTATTGTCAAGGCTGTCAATCATTTTTGACAATAAAACACCTTTTAACTGAATGCTGCCAATACTCAGTCAGGAGGCAACAGAATCATCTTTCATCAAGCCTACGTTATATGCTTAATAATCCAGAGCAAATTAACCGCTTATTGAAGTTCCTCAAAGAAGTAAACCTTTATCATGAAATTTAATGTATTATTGTATTTATGTTAAACAATGTAACCGCTGTGTGCAAGTGGCCTTAGTAGCCGAGCACGTTAATTTTAATAAAAAAAAAAAAAAAAAAAATTACATCTTATCTATGTATATAATAAAGACTTGATCTAAGTAAACACACACAATAGAGGGTAACTTCCAAGAATTATTTGCTCATTAACTACTTTAAATTGTTGATCTTTCTATTTCAAGTTCTTCAAAAAAATTTAAATTTTGTTTTTTATCACAAATATGTAATATTTGAATGTCATTGGTATGTATGAGTAAGTGTGTGGATGTTCAAGATCTTGTTTTGCATAGTTTGACTTATCTGGTTGTTGTAAACTATAAATATGCTATTAAGTGTTCATTACATCTTATTTTAAAATTTCTCTGGACAATAATTAATTTTGTTAACACCACATTTTTTTAATTTAGGTAAATTTTTTTACATTTAATAATTTTATACCTACATTATTGTGTGATTTGAATGAAATTAATGCAGATGTTACCAAAGATATTATTTTTGAAATTTTATTAAAAATATTTCCACAATTTGTAACTTTACAACTTTTAGTTTCTTTAGTTTGTTGTGGAAATAGTAGTTGTAGTGACATTTTCTGTTATTTCTTATTAATTAATTTATTTATTAAATGTAATGGATAGCCATTACATGTAGCTATTTGTTTTATAATCCCAATTTCTTTATTTAAATTATTTTTGTTCATTGGAATTAAAAATGCTCTTTGTATCATAGAATTATAAGCTACTCATTTATGTGATATAGGATGAATATGGTATGGTTACATCTGTTTGTGTTGGTTTTCTGTATATTGAATAATTTAATGAATTAATAACTTTTTCAGTTATAGCGAAACGGCTGGCATTGAATTTAAAAAGTATTTTTGAATAAATAGTGAAAGTTTCATTCAACCGTTTAGTTGTTTACTGTTCCTAACAAGGTAGACTAGTAAGGGTTAGTACAATAAATTTTATTTTGATACACTTTACTTTTTAAGTATACCAATAGTTAAAGGGAGTTAAATCTAGTGATCTAGAAGGCCATTCGATTAATCCTCTTCGACCTATTAATCGATATGGAAAGATGTTGTACAAGTAGTTTCGCACCAGGACAGCTCAATGTGGAGGCGCACCATCTTGCTGTAGCCACAAATCATTTCTTTTTGGGAACCATCGGTTTAAAACGGACATCAAAAAGTTTTGTAGAATCTCTTAATATCGCGGATATATTAATGTTTCTTCGAAAAATTATGGCTCAATAATCGTGGTACCTATTATTCCCACCCAAACATTCACTTTCTCTGTTTTCTGGATATTGAGTAAGGTCTATTGCATCCAGTGCGAATTTTCGGTAGCCCAATTCCTAGAAATACGACGATTGACATGACCGTTTAGTACCTAAAAATGTACCGTCATCGGAAAAAAGTACATTTTTTAAAACTTTGTATTACGTCACAAATACCGAAAACCGTTTACACTACCACTACACCAACACGCACTTTTATCTGCCTGACGCGCGTTTTAATAACCAAGTTAACTAATAACTAAGTTAAGAAGATAACTTGGTTATCGAAACGCGCGTCAGGCAGATAAAAGTGTGTGTTGGTGTAGTGGTAGTGTAAACGATTTTCGGTATCAGTTTCGCCAACGGTTCCAGATTCAACATTTTAGTTACGTCACAAAATTCAACTCATTTATAAAAATCATCTTTCATAAGTTCTTGTATTAAAGTGATTGTTATTAAATTTTTTATAAGGATTATTAAACTATTTATTAATAAATAAAGAATGGTAAGTGGAGAAAACTTAAAATATTTTTAAAAAATTGCGCTTTTAGTTAACAAAATGGAACTGTCCGATCGTTTTTTGGAAAAACCAACCAATTCCATCACAATTAATTTATTCCTTTCATTTGTTCCATATTGTATGTTATCTTTATTGCTTCACTTGATACAACATCAAACAGCATAGGTTCAATTCAATTTGTACAAAATATGAAGGAATAAATATAACTTTACAATATTGTATTAATGGACTACGTTATAGGATACGCTGAACGTTAAGAAACCTAATTATAAATAAAATCACGCAATAAAGCTCAAAGTGTTGTACAAATGATCAGTTATAGCGACCTAAAAGTAAGTGGCTAATATAGAAGCCGCTAACCTATAAAGGGTTAAAATAAAATATGGTCTGGTAAAATTTATTTGTAGCAAAAATAAAAATATCAATTTTACTTTTTACGTCCCTTAAATTAATCAGTGCTATTCCAATCATTTTCCCCCGGCAATACTAATGCGTGATTGTCTGCTATAATATTGATTATTATACTTGTTTTGGATTCAGGCGTTTTCTGGACTGGCAAGCCGATGATAAATTACATTTACAGCAAAAATGAGAGAAACTAATTTATAAAATATTTTGCTTGTTTTTTTTTCGCTAAACAATCATATAACTCGTTTTATAAATTTTATCACTGTCATAACGAGCCAACCTTTTGTAAAAGCTTCCACTTAAATATGCAAAGTCCTTAGTTTGAACCGCACGCACGTTTGAATTTCAGTATTTTTCCCATTTTCTTATGAATGTATAAGGGGAAGATCAATAGGTAGGCATTAGACAAAGCCGGTTATGCCGTTAAAATGACGGTACATAACGGCGGCTTGTTTGTCAAAAATAGTAAAAATGAAAATATAGTTTTGCCCAAGACGTTTTTTACATTATATTTAAATTAATAAAAAACATAAATGAAAATCAGTTATAGCGAAGTTTTTTTTATATACTTTTTGGGGAGATTGGATACTTGTTTAGTTTGTCCATTGTTTTCTAATATCTTATCTCTCTTTTTATTTGCTAAAACTTTTTTCCTTGCCACTATACATAATGTGTAATATATTCATAATTCAAAACACTCACTACTTTTGTGCTATTTTTTTGGATTTGGTCCAATTCTGGTTTATTGCTTTTTTTTCTAATTGTTTATTAGTTCACTTTTTATTGACGACTTTAATTCATAAGCTGATTTCTGCTTTCCTACAGTGGAAGTAATTCTCTGGGCAAGATCCTCTGGCAAGCTCGGTGGCTTACTTCAGCCCTGATTGTATCTTAAAACTCTTTGGTTTATAAGAGCACTCCTACAACTCGTTTATTACTAAAGTTGGCGTATAGGATGAAATCTTCTTCAGGACCCTCATTCTTATCACGAGAGTAAAATTGCGAAAAGGAAACATTCGATCACACAAATAGGGTGTAATCATATTTCTTTTAATCGTTTAAAACCGTATTCTGATCCAAGAGAAAGTGGTTAACTTTGTTGCCTAATATATCATAGGCATTAGAGCTACTAAGAAGTTAATACAAACAAAAAATGGGCAACTGAACGCAAATATGTGATATACATTTTTTTATAATGTAATTATGTAATTTGTTTGTTCATAGAAGGATATATTAAAGACTTTTTTCAAAAAGCACCTTGAACTGCAAGGAAGACGCTTTAAAAATAAAAAAATAAAAATGTATCACTTTAGTCCAACAAGTATTATAAAAACCAACCAAAACAAAACAAAGGCGACTGTTGTAAGAAAGTATGCACGTGGGACATGAGGTGAAGGAACGATATTGCAGACTACAGAATGCATAATACTCAAACCAAACTCAAGCTGAATTGAGTATTCTCTGATACAGACGGAGAGAAAAATGGGTTCGGAAAAATGTTACCATCATTTCAGCCTGCAGCAAATCATTATTATTTTGGTTTAATGCCATTAATTCCTCTAACTTTATTTAAATTCAATGTAATTTATATTTATAATAAGTTTATTGTATACCTTAACAGTTTAATGAAATTCAAACAATAAAAAATCACAATAGTAACAATAGGGTTACCATGATTTCGATAGAAAGATGACGGACTTTCCTACAAGAGTATTTATATGCATTGGATGAGAATAAGGAACCAGGTAGTTTAAAGCCTTAGGTTAGGGCGCTCATCAAATGTATTTTGGGCTTTTTCAAAACACGTTTAAGTCTTAAATTAAAACAAAAACTATAAATTTCTAAAAACTAAAGAAATGTTACTTTCGGATTCATTGTAAACTAATTTTCCTGATAATTCTATTCCACCAATGAGTAAACATAGGATTAAAAATTAATTAAATAAATGAAGGTAAAATCCAAGCAAAATTATTTTAAAAATAATCACTTAAAAGTTAATATTAATAAATTTTTGGCTAACGCTTTGCTTATTTTTCATTATTTCGTTTAAACTATAAACTTTGTGTCAAAAAATTAATTGCAAAATGAAATCCGAAACATAATCTCTATCTTTAAGATGAATAAGCGAAAGTTCCTTAATACTTAACTTCACGAAACCGTTAATACTTTAAAAACAAGTAATCTTTTTATTTCCCATTACTTATCTGAGACGACTTTCGAATCTGGTCCTTCGCGATAGATACCCCCTACAAATTATTCTCTACCCCAATTATTTAACACAATAGGCATTTAAAAAGTATTTAAAAGACATTTATTTAATTAAGTCATTTCGTACCGGCTGAAGATTTCATATAATTTATTGTCTCTTCTTAAAAATATTAAAAAAGAAATATCAGAAAACTTTATTTGTGTAAAATTATTGTTAAAAGGGGATTGTTCGAAGTGTATTACGTCGCTCCGGCAACTGGAATGCAACTAAATTTTGATTATTGCATTCACTAGCTTTAATTAAACAAGCTCAGCTTAAAGTAAATTAAAATGAAGGTTATGTCTTATTATTTAAACACTATCCTTAATATTTGCAAAAACTTCATATAATCAAAATAATTTCATATTTTATATTTGACTCCCCGAGTTATTGTAATAGGGCAAGTTATTTTAAGTTTAAATTTATATAAACAAATATATAATCTTTACTATGTCATCCCTACCAAGGTCGTGTTGATCCAAAAAGTGGTCCAAACAAGGAAACTAAGTACAGATCAATCTTCCTATTGGACATTATCAGTAAACTCTTTGAGCACATGGTTAAGGCAAAACTTTTCGTAGAGATAGACGGGTGGTATATCTGAAAACTAGTTTGGTTTGCAGCAAGCGTTAGAGAGCCTAATGAATATGGCAATGGATAAGGGCTGCAAGTGGAGTGCCATAATCTTAGTAGAAGTTGTCGACTTCAATGTGGGATAAAATAATTGAGGAGCTTCTCTATTTACGAAACGTAATAAAGGACTACTTTAAGGAAAGAAAAATCTTCTCCGGAAAAATAATTATGAGTATGGAGCATGGAATCCCTCAAGGGTCAGTACTATTGGCCCTCTACTATGAAATAAAATGCTATATGACGGAGTCTTGGAAGTCACTGTTCCATAAGGCTGCACAGGAACTGGGTATGCAGACGATCTGGGAGGCTCTAATTGTGATATGTGACATGGTATAAAGCTAATGTCTCGAAGCTGCGCCACAAAAAATAATACATTATTTTAAGAGGGGAAAGGAATAAGCAAGATACCAGGAACACGATAATAAACCATACCATAGTCCCGAAGACTGGGGGTGTAGATAAGCGATAATTGTACTTTCAGAGGCCGCATTAAAAGTATGTGCAAAAAAGCCACGAAACAAATGACAGTGATAGCTAGGATCCTCCCAAAGATCCATGTCACCGGTCTGGTCAAAAGGAAAGTGCTAGCCGGAGTAAACTCCGTCCTACTATACACTGCACCGGTGTGGGAAAAAAGCGTACAGTTTTAAAAAAACAGCAATATGATGCTCTCCACCCAAAGGAAGGCACTCCTAAGAGTGTGCAGGGCATATAAAACATATTACACCAACTGGAGGGAGTTTTCGAAACTGATAAGGAACGGGAGAAAGAGGTGACAGTGGACACACATGCAAAAACGAGGCGCAGTGGAAAAAGACCTTAATTCCGGATCTGTGTAGCTGGCTGATGTGTAAATACAAGTCAACCTACTACTGGTTCACCAAATTCCTTAGTAAGCATGGTAGCTTTAGGAGCTATACCATAAGTATCTGGAAGGACCAAGTGGACATGTGCAGGTGTTGCCAGGAGGTTAACACAGTTGCCCACATATGCTTTGTATGCCCACGTTGGCAGACCGACAGGACGAAACTAGGAAGGGCAATAGACGTAAACAAATCGGTCTTTTTCTGTTTTAAACACTTTATTTTTAATAATTTTACATATTTCTTTTTCTTTAATTTGGTGTCGGAACAGATACAAAGGGAAGTGATGCTAATGACACTACAAGGTTTCCTTATTTAAAGGTTTAAAACCTTATGTAGAGTGCGGTTCCTCAAGGTATTATTAGGTATTATTAATATTATTGGAAAGAAGTGGTGGCAAAATTATTGTATCAAACGAAATAACCAACACAAGTAGAAAAGCACTATTGATACCCCTAAAAAGTTTTTAAATAACTGACTAAGACAATTGTGGCCAATAAATATACATCAAACTGGACGAAGCCGCCCGCTAGCTCCGGCGATGGCTCTCTAGACAAGAGAGCTGTTTGATCCATGAACTTGGGAGTTGGACCCTCCATAGGTCTAACAAAGTCAACGATAACTGACATAAGTCACATTCCCCATTATTATTTATAGAAGGGACTACTCAAAAGGCTGTAGAGATTTAAAGGTGTGCGAATGAAGCTTTTGGGTATTACCGTTCAGCATTTACAGATACAGATATCTCTGAACTTTTTTTTAAATTGTTGTTTATTGAGTATAACTTTAGTATTGGTAAGGTAAAACTTTAGTGTTTTCTATATTTTCATCTTATTTAAATTTTTGTGTGCCTGTGTTTATTAACGGTGCCCCCCTGGTAAATAAACTTTCTTATTTATTCTACTTTTAGTCTACTACATATAAAAATCTTAATGTTTTGTTAATTTTTTTGGGAAATTAACAAAACAAAATGAATATACCAAAAGGAACATACAGAAAATATTTTAGTAATTCTGGGTGGGTACGGCTCTGCATCTAAACTGCTCGAAAAACTTTCTATTGACCTAGTTTTTAAAAACAAATTAAAAATTCTTTTATTTCATTGTTTCTTTCATCTTTGATCCATTTGAGTCTTTGAAAAAGCCGAATAATTGAAGTGTAAATTTCGTATGTCTTAATTTTCATTCTATTTCTTTGAGATACATCCCATAATTTATACTTATTTTTTAAATTTACAAGATCAAGTATAATTTGCCCTAACAGCTTAATTGATAGCTTCAAATGCTTAAATACTTTAACATATCGGGTAAGTTATTGGAAATGTATATTTCTAATATCGCAATAGACTACTAAAGAAAATGTTAATAAGTGTTGTAGTTTATTTTTAGGCCAGCTTTTGTGTAGTCGTCGTGTAGACAGCTGTACCATTGTTTTATAATAGTTTTCTCTCTAATTAAGTTTTATGAGGGATAATATTATGATTTTGTGTCTTTATAGCTTGATTTTTGATCTCTAATAAATTTAATCTTCAATTGATGGTGAAATATCTTTTGATTCGTTTTCTTCTAATTTCGATGTGGTGGGCTTTTAAGACCAAAATGTTACTTGTAAGAAATCGATTATAATGTATCATGTATAATATCATAAGAGAAAATTTTTTTCCGAAAAAATGATTACAGAATGATAGTCCACAACACCATTTCACGAGAAAAACAAGCACATTAATGAACCATATCAATGAATTATAAACTTTATATATGTAAACAATTAGACGTGCATTTATTATAAGTTGTAGCAGTTTTCTCATTATTTTTTACCAAATAATGGAGGGCAAGCTTCAGTTATTGTTCTGAGATTCTTGATCAACTTCTGGTGGTGACTGAAAGCCAGCGGCAGATAGGGTTTTAGTGAGCTTGCCCGTTAATTTAATTATCTGCTGTTTAGCAGCACCCTGGTTAAAACTAATGCTGAAGATTAATGAAAACGGTATGTTATTGTGTGTGTTTTTTTGTTTATTTCAATTATTTAGGTGATATCTTTGTCCATTTAGAAGCGGGGTTGACCCAGTGGACAGTTTTTGAACCAAGATACATTCTTTCAGTTGGAGTGAACGGTAAGAAAGAGTGTCTGATAGAATATGTGGTCCTCTCTTTTCAATTAATTTCAAGAAGAAGAATAATATAACTAAACATAAATCTTCGTTTGATGAATTTATTACCAACCATTTAATAAATTTTGACCCGCATAGAATTGTTTTCGAAAAAATGCTGTTGTATTCAATTCGGCCAGTAAATTCTCCCATATTATTAAATTCCTTCTGGAAAAAATGAATCTTTCATAAAGCAAGTTCAAATGAACAAATTTGAATAAACTTTTATAGTGCTCCATCCTAGGTGTCTTAGCCATAGCTGCATCATTTCTAACGCTTGTGTTTTTTTATCCTGGAAAACTTTGAACCTGCCTTCGCTTAGTACCTCTGGCCATTCTACTTTCAATTGACTTTACAAACGACTCTTTATAGTTTTCGCTATTGCCTTTTTCATGTTAACTGCGTAATTCTCGAGAATTTTGGCTAGTTCTGTTATGATAATACATTTTTCAAGCGTAAAATTCCCACTAGCAAGAACTTCGAAAACTGGTTCCAATAGAGCTTCTGGGCTTCTGCGTGTTCAATGGGAAATTTTCCGGAACAAATTTTTATATTTCTTTGCCTGATTGGCACCCAAATTTTGATTCGTTATTTCTTTTCAAAATAATGGAGACGCTTCAATTAAGTTTGTAAAACTGACAACAATAGGAGTACCAGACACTTTCATAATGGATCTGTCATAATTTTGTCTCCCGGAAATCACGGACTGGAAGGAGTTTTATCAGTACGAAGAAGAATTATATAATTCTTATATAAGTATAATATACAATTCTAAATTATGTAATTCGCAAATATTTATTTCAGACAAGCGATTGCACAAAAGTCCATTTAGGAATGCAGGATACGACCTTTATATTACAAAAACAAGGTTAGAATTAATCAAAACTTCCACCTTTTACAAACCAAAAAAATGCAAAATATTCTATAATGTCCAAAGTGTAATGCTGTATATATAGGTCAAACACAAAGAAATTTTGAAGTAAGATTTAACGAACATTTAAGAGCATATAGATTAAAACAACCAGATAAGTCAAATTATGCAAAACACCTACTTGAACATCCAACCTCACTCTTACACATCAATGACATCCAAATACTACACACTTGTAATAAAAAACAAAATTAAGATTTCCTTGAAGAACTTGAAATAAAAAGACATCTAGCAGATCCACAATTTAAAGTTGTTAAAGAACAAATCAATCTGGGAAGTTCTCCACTTTTAAAGTTTTGCTTTGATTGTGTCTTCATTTTATACATAGATAAGACGTAATTGTTATAAGGAAAAGGATCAAATACTACGCGTATAAGATCTTCCGTCAAAAAAACTGGACAAATATGGAAAACTTTTGATATTTTAAAATTAGCAAGACAGCACCAAAAAAATATATTACTGACAATTATATGACAATGACAGTTCTCAATATTTATAAAAATCAAGTGACATCAACAAGTATCTATAGTCTTCGAGACGCTCTAGACTGTACTACACTTTTAAAATAGTAAATGTATAAACCTTTATTTTTAACAATTGTAACACAAATATATTAAGTTATTGTAAAGATCAGCATGATATAGTTTTTTCCTGGTTTTTCTTTATCATTGCACAGTTATACTGATCTTAGAGGGAAGTACATCCAGGATAATCCATTAGGCCTCATAACATCTAGGCTTTAATATTGTTATGTCTTATTACTTCCATACTTCGGTCTAGCCTTATAACTACCTAATAAACATCAGGTACCTAGCTACAAACAAACAAAATGTAACTTCAATTTCAATATGTCAATCTGACGATGCTAAGTCTAGCGAAACGGCTGTCATTAAAGTTAAAAAAGCAATTTTTTAAATAAATATTGGAAGTTTTGTTAAAACGAAGAGTTTTTTATTATTCTTAATTATCTATTACATAGTTCACCCCATTTTGTAAAGTTATAAAGTAATTCTTACTGGACAGATGGGGACTTCTTTTCCTAACACATTTAGAATCATTTAGGATCATGTTATAGACTTGATGGCTACTTTATAAGATGATTTATTTATTCTATTCTATAATTATTGATTTTCTTAATTTTTGTTCCTAAGTACTAAGTATTTTGACTTAATTAATATTATAAATTTTAATTTATTTATTGCTTTCTTTTTTGTAAATTGTATAAGTATATAAAGTAATTTTTTTAATGACTGACCTTAGCAATGTTTTAAATTGTAAAGTTTGTTTATCTAGGTTTTGTAATTAGTACAGTTTGTATTTGTATTTGTATTTGTAGATATATAAGTATAAGTAAGTAAGTAAGTATGTGACTTAACACTCCGTGTGGAGTAGCGCCGCTCTTAGAGCTTTCTAGGCCTTAATTTATTAGGGTGGGCCAACCCCTATTCTCATTTTATATTGTTACATATTGCTCTCCATTTTTTTCGGTCCCTTGCCATTGCTGTCTCCCCATCATTCATCATGCCTGTTTCCCGTAAATCATTTTTAACTTCCTGCATCCATCTTGATTTTGGTCTTCCTCTTCTTCTTTTCCCTGCCGGTACCCAGTCCATAATTATTTTTGTTATTTCATTTTCATCTGATCTCAGCATATGCCCCAACCATCTCGCTCGTAGTTGTTTAATCCTTCTTACCACATCCATTTCTTCCAGGGCATCCAGTATCTCCTGATTTCGCCTGTTTCTATATTCGCTTTCCCCCATTCTGACTGGTCCCATAATTTTTCTCATAATTTTTCTCTCCGCTGTTCTTAATCTTTCCTCTTCCCCCTTGGACATTGTAGCAGTTTCAGCACCATACATCAATATAGGTCTAATTAATGTTTTATATATTTTGATCTTTGTTTTGTGTGTGAGGATTTTTGATTGAAGCATTTTTTTATTAGCATGAAAGGCTCTGTTCCCTGCCATAATTCTTTCGTTGATTTCGTTCCATCGGTCCCCAGTATTAGATATTACTACTCCTAGGTACTTAAATGTGGCAACATCTTCAAATTCCATATGTCCGACTTTTATCATCCTGCTTACAGGTTCCTTGCCGATTCTCATTATCTTTGTTTTCTTTCGATTAATTTGTAGACCTACTTTTTTCCCTTCATTACTTATTTCATGCAATATTTGTGCCATGACGTCTCTTCTCTTAGCTATGATCACTAGGTCATCAGCATAAGCTACCACTTGTCCTGCTCCTGTTCTTACTGTTCCTTTGCTACACGTTCTTGTTATATATTGCAATGCTATATTAAATAATGTTGTGGAAAGTGCATCACCCTGCTTGACTCCTTTGTTACATGTAAACATATCTGTGTCACCTTTGGGTGTTTGAACATTCATCGCTGTTGATCTTATTGTGAGAGCTATGATTCTCCTTAGTTTGGCGGCAATACCCATTTGTTTCATTATTTTTAACAAAGCGTTTCTGTTTAATGAGTCGAAGGCCTGCTGAAAGTCGATAAACAATAGCTCCATATTTATTTTATAGTCATAAGCATTTTCTACTATTTGTTTAATTATATATATTGCATCGGTTGTCGACTTTCCTTTAACAAATCCGCACTGGTATTTCCCGATGAGTTCACTTGATGTTTCTCTTATTCTTTTTTGTATGATTGTTGGTAAAATTTTATACGCAGAGTTGAGAAGTGTTATGCCCCTATAATTATTACATTCCCTTTGGTCGCCTTTTTTATGTATTAATACTATTTTTCCATTTTCCCACTCTTTGGGCATTTTTTCTTCTCTCCATATTTGTTGAATTAGCAGGTGAATATTTGTTATTAGTTTTTCCCCTCCATATTTCAAGAGTTCTGCGTTAATTCCATCAATTCCTGGTGCTTTTGCATTTGAACTTCTCAAGACAATTTCCGTTACTTCCTCTAAGGTGGGTTCATCTATCTGTATGTTATCGGTATCTTCAACCCTTAAGACCGGTTGAGGCTGCTCTTCATTTAGTAGTTTTTGGAAATACTCCTCCCATACTTTTCTATATTTTTCTTCATCTATCTGTAGATATATATAATATATTAATATTATTCTTTTTAAATGTCATTACAGATTAATGATTAAAAACATATAAATATCGGCAAAACATTAAAGGATTTAAAAATCCGTCGTCAATGATATGGGACCTATACCTTGGTATTGTCGCGATGTTGCCAATTGCAATGTTGACTAGGGAACAATAACAATTTCCAGTGCCGTATCTTGTTTTTTTTTTGAAAAATATAACCATTTTAATAAATGTAAAACTAACCATTTTCATTTCTAAATAAGATTTATAGACAATACAGTCCCCCGTGCAGTTTATGCACTTTATAAAAATAATAGTCTATACCGCTATAATTTTATACTAAATCATAGTTGATTAGTCAAATGTCATTTTGACAAGTTCTTTAAGTCAAGCCGTCACCGTTATTACGCTTGATTGCCAAACATATCGTTTGTAAAAAATTATATATTGTTTATAGTATAATTTTTATACATTACAATCTTTAATCTTTTTAATTGTTTATTTCTTGTAATTTGTATTTGTATAAATATCAAGATTAGAAATAGTGCTCATAAAATATTTGACCCATAATAGTAAATTGAAGGAAATAATACGCAAATTTGAAAACCCTATTAAAATATTTTGCAAAGCAGCCCGAATTTATTATTAAAATCACTAAATGCTGCGTTTTCCCATTTTATTATATGGTACGGAATTCTGGACACTTAAAAAAGCTTTGCTCAAACGTCTGGAAGCATTTGAGATGTGGGTGTAAAGGCCACTACTAAAAATCATTTATCAAACCTATGGTTAAGACAGTTAAGCGCCTTAATCTAGAATGTGTTGCCACCTTAAAATGAATTTACTATAACACCTGATATTACAAGGAAAGGTCGCAGAAAAAAGCATTACTAGTAGAAGGAGAACCTTATTGTTTGAGAATTTAAGGCAATGATATGAAAAATCAACAACGCCTATTTTGTGCCAACCAATATAGCCACTTTTTTGAACAAAAATATAAAATACTTTTTTGACACCGTAGGGACTAAAACTACTACTTTAGTCCTACATTATAGGAATATTATAGGAACTAAGGTGCCACTTTTAATTCAAAAGGGATAAAGTAAAACATCTGCATAAGTTTGACATTTTTTAATAAAGAAATTGCAAGTGTACTCTGTCGCATAGCATAGTTTGTTAAACACCGGTAACTAGTTTTAAGTGGGCATAAGCCAGGGGTTCCAATCCCAACTGTGGCGGTTACTTTTTTCTTTTTTATCCTTTTTCTTTATATTCACATTAATTAACTTTTTAAATTTTTGTTGTAAATGTTTATTTGAACTTTTATATTTTTATGGTCAGTTCCTTTTTGAATTTTGAAGGTCCTGGGCCCTACGATGTAAAAATAGCGTATATAACACAGGACTAAAGTGTCTTTTAATCCCTTCGATGATTGTTGCTCTTGCTTAGCAACAAACTCCACCTTTGGGATTAAAAGATACACTTTACTACCTTGGTATATAATAAACTATTAAATAACAGTTTTAATTAATATAAAACCAAGTAAATGGATTTAAAACAAAAAAATTAGGTTTCACACATCATAGTCGACCGTTTACAGTTAAGTGTCCGGAAGAAATCGTCTGAGGAGAACACGTCCAAAAATTAAATTTAGAAATAAAACTGTATTTGAAAGACTTAAACACAAACACCAATACCGCGGCTACAAAAGACCCGTTCATGAATATTCACTTGATATATCAACTGCCATCACTTTGTACTAAGCTTGAATGATTTATCGTCATTATGGAGAGAGGACGTAATATTAATGTTTTATAACGGCACATGTTTGAACACGCCAACATAAATTGTTTATACTCGAAAATTAAACACAAATACTCGCCGAGGAGAAATTACAAAATTCGAATAACTTCAACACTGTAACGCATCGAAACGTAATCATTAATTAATTATTCTAAAAAGTTACGTAAAAAAGATTACGTGTACGTTAATCAAATTTATTGGAATAATTGACACCGAGCGTGTTTGTATTGGTGGACAATTAATGGACTGGTTTGTTTGTCGAAGGTTGTGTTTATTTATGTGTGTACTAATAGTAATGTTTTTTCATTGTTAATGTCGTTCGAAACAACTTACCCTAATTACATTTGACAGTCGGTATAAATTAATAAAGATATTTTTTTTATTTATATAAATGCGTCCAAAACGTAAACAATATTATATTTGTTCGTTGTTTGAAGGAAAAATTAATGTAATTTTAATAGTAGACAGGTAAAGTTTCTGTAAAAACATTCGTAGCCATCTGTAATTTTGCAAGATGTATTATACTCTGAGTAAGTGTAGCTTACAATTGATAGTTTCAGACGACTCCATATTGTGGTGGATCGATTATCGTGTGTCTAGCGGCACATATCAAGAGTATGTACTAGGTACATACTCTAGGTATGTAACATGATATGCCAAAGAAATTCAACTTTGTGAGAAAATTCATCACAAAGGTGAGTAATAAATCTGAATGGGATAAAGACACCATACAGAATTTAAATCAGAATACCATAAAGTGGTATACGGACGGTTCCAAGCTAGATTAGGGAACTGGGATAGGAGTTTTTGGACCGAGAGCCAAATACTCAGAAAGCTTGGGCACATACCTAAGCATCTTTCAAGCAGAAGTCAGCGCCATCGAAAGATGCGTGGAATTTAATATTGGAAGAAACTACCGCAAACAAGAGATTGTGATCGTGTCGGATAGTCAAGCAGCCATCAAAGCGCTGAGCTCAAATATAATCAGTTCGAAGATGGTTTGGGAATGCCTAGGCAAATTAAATGAACTGGGCCAGAACAACACTGTCACCCTCCTATGGGTCCCGGGACACATAGGAATAGAGGGGAATGAAACAGCAGACAAGCTGGCAAAAAAGGAGCTGAAACCCCACATATGGGACTAGAACCATCTTGTGGGATCAGCAGTAGAGTAATCTTAGGAAAACTAAGGGAGGAAATGGAGAAAGAAAAATCCAAGTACTGGAATCAGCTGGAAGGACTGAGGCAATCTAAGATACTACTGGGGAACTATGACCAGAAGAGATCTCTTAGCTGCCTCAACCTCAGTAAAAAAAGGCTCCGAATTTTAACGGGAATATTAACCGGGCATTGCCGGTTAAGAAGCCACATGAAGAAACTAGGGTTAGCAGATGAAGCAAAGTGCAGATTCTGTGAGGGAGAGGATGAAACACATACACATACACATACGCATACTCTCAGAATGTCCTGCCTTACAAAATTCTAGGGCTAGATACCTAGGAGCACATGAAATAGAGGAAGGGGATCTACCTGATTTGAAGCCCGACGATGTCCTAAACTTCCTCAGGAAAATAGGACTCGAAGAGCTGCTATAGGTCTGAGGAAATATCAGAACATGGCAAGTAAGGGGGAACACAATAGATCCTATAGGTCGCAGTGTAATTATCACCCCTAACTCATACATACATACATATATTGTTGAAAATTGATCAATTAGCAGCTTGATCCTATTCCTACTGGAGACTTATTTTTGTTAAAGTTGGTAGTTATGTTTATATAAATGTAATCATATATTTTTTTTGTGTAATTAAGTTGCCAGGTGAAAGTTACCTTGGTGAAGCAAATTTTGTAGTTAATATAAAATAAAATAACGTGTCAACAAACTGTTAAAACTTTGGACGTAGTTTATTTCTTTGGTTAAGAAACCCAGATTCACTCCAAAATCTCAACAAGTTATGGGCCCAGGGCAGCTGTAAAAGGGTTTCATTTTGAAGTCAGAGTCAGTCTAGTCAACGTATACGCAAGTTGTTTTAAGTTGGAAAATCACCACGAAAGATTAAAAGTTTATTATTTCTTTAAAAGAAAAAAAATTGTCAGGTCAGTAAAATTTTTAAAAGCAAAATGGATCATATAAAATCTCAGTTGGAGATGCTGAGTGAAGATAGTCAGGGAAATGTCAATTTTATTTCATGGCGATTTAAATTAAATCTAGCACTTAAGAATAAGGATTTGCACGATATTGTAACTGGTGCAAAACTCAGGCCTGCAGGTGATGCGACAGTAGCTACCGTTTCAGCTTGGATAAAGAAAGATGTCGAAGCTCTAACGTTAATAGGTCTAAATGTGAACAGTAAGATTGCGAACAAAATTGCAAATTGCAAAACTGCCAAAGACATGATTGATAAGTTGGTTAGTATATATGGTACAAAAACTGATGTAACTTTAGAAACGTCGCGAATCAAATTCTTTACTTTTGAGTATGATGAAAGCAAGTCAGCAGTAGAAAATTGTATGGAGATTTTGGATTTAGCTGAAGAAGTCTCAACCGAAAATGATCCTATGAGGGAGAGTTGGATTATGACAAGAATTCTGAGTGTGTTACCATCAAGATTGGCACACTTTAGAACATCCTGGAACAACGTGACCGGAGCTGCAAAGACAATAGAAACTCTCATCGAACGTCTAAGACTTGAGGACGAGCAACTTAGGGAAACGACGACAAATGAAGAAGGCAGCATCAACAACACTCTTATGGTAAGACGTGAAAACCAAGGACAGTCATCAAACAACAAGAAAGACAAGACAGCACTCGCATGTTACAAATGCGGAAAGAAAGGTCACGTGATCAAGGAATGCAGAGGCAAGCCATGTCAGAAATATATTGAATACTGCCAGAATAAATATTCACGTAACATCTGTAAGAAGAAAGGACACTACGCAAAAGACTGTCAATCTCGAGAAGAAGGAAAGTTAGTAAATTGGAAATCATCAAAGAAAGTATTTTTGACCACAGCACTCTCGACGGTGGACAACGATATCTCGAAAGACAACGCAACTACATGGTATCAGGACTGTGGAGCTAGCCAGCACATGACGTCTCATCGAGAATGGTTTGTACAGCTTGTTTAGCTGGACGACCCTATTCCAATTGTGATTGGAGATTCAACCAGGCTAGATGGTGTTGCAGTCGGCAATATCGAGATGGAGGCGTTTGATGGTCAACAGTGGTATCCAGTGGTACTTGAAGATGTCATTTATGTACCAAATCTCAACTTTAATATTTTCTCAGTAAGTCAGATGTTAGACAAGGGACATATACAGAAGGCAAATGGAAAAGAGTCAACATTCTACAGTCAGGATGGCAAGGAAATTGTGGCAATAGCAAAGCGCAAAGGAAATCTCTACAAAATGATGCTCAGGAGAGAAGAGACAAGTTTGATAGTACAGTCGATCAAAGTTTGGCACGAGAGACTTGCTCATCAAAACGTAAAGTATGTAAGAGACATATTGAAAAGGAAAGGAATCACATATGTTGATGACTGGAATGATTACGTATGTACCGGGTGTCCGAATAAGAACGGCTCTCGGCCATATATCAGTAACCATTGATAGTACAGCTTCGGGAAAAAAAATTTTATGATAAAAATGGCCTCGAGAAACACCTGGAAATTATTTACAGACTCGTAGGTCTACCGCTAGAGGGCGTAATTTAATACTAAGAATTAAGAAATCAAAATTTTACAAAATTTGCCCTATTAAAGGGCATTTTTAATGCGATAATCAAATTCAACGAACAATTCTGCGTATTTTTGGTTTCAAAAGTTTTAGTCTATCTTTTCAAATATAAGGTGGGGGAGAGTGGGAACATTATTTTAGAAAAAGGTCTGTAAGTCCGGTCCTGTTTAACCGATCTTTGCAAACTTGGTCTTGTTGATAACAACTTTCTTCCACCAATATTATAGTTATCATTTCCAAACAACCTAATAAGTGACGTGCCCGCTAGAGGGCGAAACTTTTTTTCTTTTTTTAATCTAGTTCTCTTTGAAAAATATTAAATAGAAGCATGCAATTTTAACCATGAATTATAAAATTAGACCAAATTAGCAACAAAATGGTGAAAACCGCATGTCAATATCTTTTTCCTATCCCGAGATATCTTAAGAAACGTGTAAATTTTAAGTATTTTCCTTTGAATATTAGAGTACTCTGGTTATACTGAACGGCATTTAATAATTTTGGACTTCCCAAAATTGAATGTTCTTGTCCTCTTTATGATGTATTTAAATATTTCAATATCACTGTTACTGTCACCGGTAAACGCCTGTAAGGTAGTTGAAATGGAAAAAATATAAAAATAGTAGTGGGCCATGGAAAACAAAGCACGCAGACATGTGTCAAATTATTAAACAAAGTAAAGTAAAACCTTTTTCTAAAATAATGTTCCCACTCTCCCCCACCTTATATTTGAAAAGATAGACTAAAACTTTTGAAAGCAAAAATACGCAGAATTGTTCGTAGAATTTGATTATCGCATTAAAAATGCCCTTTAATTAGGCAATTTTTGTAAAATTTTGATTTCTTAATTCTTAGTATTAAATTACGCCCTCTAGCGGTAGACCTACGAGTCTGTAAATAATTTCCAGGTGTTTCTCGAGGCTATTTTTATCATACAATTTTTTTTCCCGAAGCTGTACTGTCAATGGTTACTGATATATGGCCGAGAGCCGTTCTTATTCGGACACCCGGTACAGGGTACTCATATGGCAAGTAACATCGATCTTCACACCCAATCAACCCCAAGACAGCCCAGCAGCCATTGGATCTCGTACACGTCGACACCGGTGAGATGAACACTTTATCACTAGGAGGCGTAAAGTATTGGCTCATGTTTAAGGATGATTTCACCCACTATCGACGCTGTTACTTTATGAAGACGAAAGGTGAAGCACCAGAGAAGATTGAAAGCTACTTGAGACTTGTTGAAAATCAGCTAGGGAGGAGAGCGAAAAGTCTGAGATCTGATAACGGCACTGAACTGAAGAATGCAAAAACCAAAGAGATGATGGACAAGTTGGGAATATTTCACACATTTACGAATGTACATACGCCAGAGCAGAACGGAAGGGTTGAACGAGAGATGAGAACCATTGTAGAGGCAGCCAGAGCAGCAATTCATGCAGATGGTTTAGACAAGAGACTATGGGCAAAGGCAATGAACCATGCGATCTTCACGATCAACCAGACAGGAACCAGCAACGTACCAGGGAAAAGTCCGGCAGCACTTTGGTTCGGGAGAAAAATGAAGATTGAGAAACTGCGATCTTTTGGATGCAAGTGTTATGTGTTGACACAAGCACAGAAGAGAGGCAAGATTGATAGAAAATCAGAAAAGGGAGTTCTGGTGGGATATGATATCGATTCACCATGCTACAGGATTTATCAGAAAGACAAGAGAGAAGTTGTTAGTTCAGAGAATGTAATCTTCGATGAAGTAAAGATAAAATTGAGGCAGGGAATTGAAGTTGAGACACACGCAACAGAGGACATACCTGAGAAGCAACAGGACAGTAGCAGTGAATCAGAAGAAAAGGAAGAAAACTGGACAATCGGAGAAAGTGAAAATAAGACACAACCGCAAGAAGCAGAGCAAGAAGGAAGAGTTTTACGAGATCGTCGAACACTGCAACCACCACCGAGACTGTGAGACTTTGTACCTGATTATAGACGTGGAGGAAAGAACGCAAGAGTAGCCATGATTGGTGAAACTGAAGACATTCCGGTGAGTGAGGCACTTAAAGATGAAAAGTGGAGACAAGCAATGCAGGAGGAGTACGACTCGTTAATGGAAATGGAAACTTGGAAGCTGGTGGACTGTCCAGAAGGAGTGATGCCGATCACTTGTCGTTGGGTACTTCGTGAGAAGGCAGACGGGAGGCTGAAAGCCAGACTTGTGGCAAGAGGATTTGAACAGAAGGAAGGAGTGAACTACGTGGAAACTTTTAGCCCAGTAGCTCGCCATGCATCTATTCGATTACTCCTAAGCCACGCAGCGTCGGAGAAAATGAAGTTGGTATTCTTCGATGTGAAAACGGCATTCTTGTATGGAAAACTGGAACAAATCATTTACATGAATCAGCCTGAAGGATTCGACGACGGATCAAAAAAAGTTTGCAAGCTGGATAAAAGTCTTTACGGGCTCAAACAAGCTCCAAGGATGTGGAACGAGAGGGTCACCACACACTTTGAAAAGAAGATAGGCCTGATCAACACAGATGATGATCCGTGTATCTACTACAACAAGAATAAGACCATAATGCTCTCACTGTTCGTGGATGATGGATTGATAGCTGGAAAAGATGAAGATGAAATATACAAGTTATTAAACGAGATAAGCAAGGAGTTTCAGATCACATTCAGCAAGAAAGCACAGGACAAGTTGACCTATTTGGGCATGGAAATCAAGATCGACCAGGGCGGCATCTTTGTGAACCAACCTCGCTACACTGAGAAAATCTTGAGAAAGATGAAACTCGACCAGTGCAATCCAGTATCGACACCCATTGAGCAAGGAATGATCACCAGGAAGACAGACTTCAAGAACGACCAGGCACTTCCGGTGAACAACAATTATCGTGAGGCGATAGGATGTTTGTTGTACTTAGCTACAATCACTCGACCAGATATCAGTTTCGCCTTGAACTACCTGAGTCGATTTTGCAACAAGCCTATGAAGAGTCATCAGGCGATGGTGAAACGTGTTTTCCAGTATCTGAGAGGAGCACCGACAGCAGGAATCTATTTCGGAGGAGGTAAAGAACTTGTCGCATACACCGATTCAGACTTTGGAGGAGATTCTGAGACAGGACAGTCAACGAGTGGAGTGTTGGTGATGCGAGGAGGTCCAGTGATTTGGTACTCACAGAAGCAGCGTCTGGTAGCCACTTCAACTGCAGAAGCCGAGTATCGAGCAGCAGTGTCAGTGATTGACGACGTGTGCTGGATCAAGCGAATCGCACTGGAACTTGGTATTATGGAAGCTGATCAGCCGATCAATTTGAAGGTAGATAACATGTCAGCCATACACATGTTACAGAACGCACACGAAGGAAAAACGATGAGGAGAAAAAACACATTGAAATACCACGAAAGTACATTCAGCAACATATTGGCAACACTGTGATATTGCAACACGAAGAGAGCTGCAAGCAGATTGCAGACATTCTCACTAAGCCACTTAACAAAAGGATCTTCGAGACGCTTCGCTGTAAATTGATCAAGGAGGAGTGTTGAAAATTGATCAATTAGCAGCTTGATCCTATTCCTACTGGAGACTTATTTTTGTTAAAGTTGGTAGTTATGTTTATATAAATGTAATCATATATTTTTTTTGTGTAATTAAGTTGCCAGGTGAAAGTTACCTTGGTGAAACAAATTTTGTAGTTAATATATAAAATAAAATAACGTGTCAACAAACTGTTAAAACTTTGGACGTAGTTTATTTCTTTGGTTAAGAAACCCAGATCCACCCCAAAATCTCAACATACATACATACATGTACTAGGTAGAAAATAAGGAAATTAGAAACTGTAATTGGTGTACAGCTTCTTACATTTAAATGGCATATTAATGTCAATTTTGCCATGTTTCAACCAAAGTAAATAGATTCGCGTGAAAACTTAAATTTGTGACAATTTTTATCAATGATCGAAGTATAGCTAATAGTGTTAAAACAAAAAAATATGCAATTTTAAAGAAAGCCTCTTTTTCTAGTTTAATATTAAACTGCATTAAAAATTAGACCTAATAACATTGACATGATTAAGTTAGTTAAATGTAGATGGCTGTACACTAATTGCAGTTTCCAACTTACTAGTACCTACTTTTATCATTCTCCGCTAAATCGAACCATAATCGAGCCATTTCAATATGGAGTCGTCTAAAACCATCAATTATTTGAAATAAAAGATCAATCGATTGCAGAAGATAATATAAATAAAGGCCCATTTATGAATAATCCTCTTGGCTTTTAGATTATTTAAACTTAAAATACAGAGAATAAACTAAGAAAAAAAAACAGATCATAAAGTAACCTTAAAATTGTAATTGTTTACATAAGATTATGTAACATACAGCTACATTAGTTGGGAAGCCACAGAATCATTAAGACGCCGTTAGATAGAGTCTTCGTTCGTTTACGTGATTTTAAATGTCGCCGACTATCTAGAATCCCACCGACTGTGAAGTGCGTGCTGTGATTTATTTTCTCTGTGCTTAAGGCTTAAAAGCATTTAACTTTAATCGTCAAATCAGTGAAGTTTATCATGAAAACATTATGAGTAAAGGAATGGTGCGGAACTGGGTTAGAGCCTTCAAATATGGTCGCATAAACGTTCATGATGAGCATCCTCATTCAAAAAGTGGACTGAAAAATGTCCTGCTGCATCCAAAAGTGTTCTATACGAAATTGGGTCCAATCGTTTAAATTATCGGAAAATGTGTTCAAGGTGGGTACCAAAAGTGTTGAATGATGAGCACATAACCAGCCGATTGTGCAGTACATTGAGCTTTCTCGAGCGTCAACACAACAGTCACTGGGAAGGCAGCAATCAACTTCCCTAGGAAAGTCAAATTCCTTCAAACAATTTCTACCCAGAAAAGCATGTGCACTGTCTTTTGGGACAGACAGGATGTGTTGTTGGTCGATTTTCTGCCTCGTGGTGAAATTAAAACAAAAGGCGTGGCATGCTGAGTGCAGGTGTCGTTTTGCTCCACGATAATGCTCGTCCTCATTCAGCAAATCGAACGCAAGAACTCTTCACTTCATTTGGCTGTGGACAATTGGACCATCCTCCATACAGTTGTTTCTGCGCTTGAAGACGCATTTGGCGAGGAAGCGTCATTCCAATAATAAGGAGGCAAAAACGTGTGTGCAGCCGTGCTTATCCAGTCTGGCGGCAAAGCTTTTTTGACGACGGCATACAAAAGCTGGTCCCAAGTGGAATGGAAATAATGTATGGAAGTAGAGGAAAGAATGCTCTTTCAGGCAAATAAAGATTTGTTTGAAAAATTCACATGTAAAATTTTTTATATCAAAACGGTACTTTTAAACAATGCCTAGTATATAATATCAATGTACATAGCCACTTATAACAGAATACTTTTAATAACTTTATTGATTGCTACACTGAATTGATGTAGATAAAATTTAAAATGTATTTGGAACCCTCATTAGCTGTATAATATATGCTCCACTACCTTTAGCAAGGTATAATCTTCACTCTACTTTCTATATCAGAGCAATTATTACCATAATATTAAATTTATTGTAATAACCCTTACTATGTGAAAGCCCATCTTATTAACAGTAAACAACTAAACTGACATAATATGCTAGGTTTTAGCGAAACAGCTGTAATAGAATTTAAAAACGTATTTGTCGAATAAATAGTGTTCAACCATTTAGTTGTTTACTGTTATCATATGCTTAATCATTAGTCCTGTCGACCCTTAACTAGCAGCTCTTAAAATACCTCCACATTTTCCGTTAACCTTTCCCAGTGTATGTCCCAACACCTAAAGCTGGCTTACCCTCTTTTTTCATTGTTATTATAATTAGACGGTTAAGGTTTTAATACACTAATTTTGAATTAGACAGATTTGATTTTAGTTTATTGGACACTATACCGCCCGAATATGGGCGTAAGTTTAAGATATTTGTTTCTAAAGTTTTGTTTCAGCAATTCACACCTAACCGCTTTTGTTTTATAGGTATATAAGCAAAGGGTAATTAGTGAAGATCTCAAACCGGCCTTTAATATTCCTTCATATAACACCGCTCCAATGTATTTTCTGGTCTTTTATAATTCAACTTTGGTTTCCTTACATGTTTTTTACCACTTTGGTGGTGCATGCTTGCATTTCACCAGTTTTAAATGTCTAGTAGTAAATGACATTTTATGTTTTAAAATACTAACTGTAGAACCTAACCTTATTTGCTCATTTTGAAGTTGTAAAGTTGTTCATTATAAACCAAAGTAGAAAAAATAAAGCCTATCTAATACTTACATAATGCATATTACAAGTACAAGTTCATTCCATGATTTCAAGATTTCAGTTCATCTTTTGACAAACGTTGAGCCACAGAATTACAAACCATGATTTTATAATTTAAGTATGCTGTGGTTAAAGTAATGTCATAGAATTTAATATACTTCGAGTATTCTGTACTGATGTGTTTGGGCCATTCACTTTATTGACGAACAATATTTTTAAATTCCGATTTTTTTTCAATTTTTGTTACTTTTAAAAACGAATATTGTTTAAAATTAATTTGCTAGTCGTGAAAAAATACTATACCACGGTAGATAAGTGTCTCGTATCTATTAAACACCTCTTAGCTTCCCTTCCCCGTCTGTTGTAGTGGACCTTGACAGTAATAACTCATTTTTCTATCTTGGCGCATAATTACTACTATACTTCAGTTTAACTCAAGTTTACTCAACAGTTAGGTACTCATTGGAAAGTATAGTCAACTGGTGGCTAAGCCAGTAAGAATTTGCATGCTCTATTGGCAAATAAGTATCTTACATAGAGATACAAAGCGAACTGTTGCTAAAACCTTTAGTCAACAGCAATGGTTACCTACTGCGCTGTTATACATTTTAGAAGATATTGAAGGAAATGTCGATGCCTGACCAGCGCTGGCTGGAAACTGCTTTAATTATCGCAACCCAAAATGGCGAATGTAAATCCCTTCACTTTACTCCTAATATGAGAAGCAAAAAGGTTTTGACTTTTTAAAAAAAAATCCTAATTTACTTTTACTATAACCGCTGTTAATAATCTTGCAAAAAAACTTAAAATGACCTATCAGAATTGTGCCTTCTGCTGATGATTTAGTTGTTAGAACTAAGGGAAAATATGGTGATTTCTTTCACAAGAAAACGAAATATTGATAAGCCTTCACCGTTAATAATTAACGGGAGAACTATTTCGTTCTAAACTTATATTAAGTGTCTGAGGATAATACTAGACTAACCAGAAACTTATTGCAGTCGGCTAGCGAAAAGCAGCTAGGAACCAAAGCCCAAAATTGTCCTCTGGATCTATACAGTCAAAATTAAACTGTTGGTGTCTTTGGGAAAAACGACATAGAAAGCAAAGATATGAAGACTTAAGAATCTATAGTGAATTGCATGTCTTATTGTAATGGGTACTTTTTCTTTAATCCCAAGTGCTGCTTAGAAGCAATGCTATGCCCGATGACAATTAATCTATATTTACAGGACGTAAGAATTAGCATGTATAAGACTATAAGACAATTTAAAATTTTGGCGATGTCATCAGATTTGCCCCACAAAAAACATATCTCCACTAGGGATGACTGGTCAAGCCGCCGAACAGTATAGTAGTCTGGAAAAATGGAAAACGTACAATGATGGAAGTCCATTAATGAGGTAGGATGAAGAGCACTCAGATAGTTAAGCTGCATTCTTAGCTTTAGCCTATGATGTTAAACGTTAATATCGAGAATATTTGAGAACTGCAGTCAAGTACTAATAACTCTTGGCATTAACATAAGAGTAGTTCTTCGTTGGGTTCCAGGGCGCGTGAAGCAGGAAAAGAGTAAAGGGAAGGAATGGTAACCATTCTGTAGTATTACTAAAAATCTAACCCAGCTTACTGTGGGGATATATTCCTGATATAAAATATTCTTAGGACCTTAAAAAAGCCTTTTGAAAACAGGCTACTACAAAGGCTTTATTTCTTAGTAAAAACTATTAAACAATATTGACACATTGTGCAATAAATACACATGTCTATAAAATCTGGTTGGCAGCACAAAAATGTACAGGAAGAGGAAGAAATGCCCATCCACATTCTGATATGAAGTTAAAGCACTCTCAGTCGAGAAAATACTGCACTTTCTTGCATAATATAATCTTTGCCGTGAACTGTAGTATATGAAGATCGAAATAGATCAGCAATGGTCGCATTGACAATCTACAACTCAAAGCTAACTAACATTTTGAAGAAAGTTGGGAAACCATTTTATCTTTAGCTAGGGTACTTTAGTATTTTATAATAAATATGTTGGACAAGCATTTTTATTGAAATAATTTGTATCAGTTTTTAAAATTAACACAATATCACAATAGCATTATATCTTGTAATTCACATAGTAAGGTAAAAACGTGAAACAAACTTATTATTGCTATTAAAACTTTTAAATTAAAAAAATATATTGATTTATTGATAATTATTCAATGGAATTTCTACAAAAGCATCGAATTTATTGTATCAACTAAGTAAAATAAATAACTGACAGGCTCTATTTTTAGACCCCTGAATTTTTATGGATAAAATTCAGTGTGATACTCTAAATCCCCTTTTATATTTTTGGTAAATCGCCAAGAAAACTATTTTCCAATCCTAAAACGTAGATAAACCTCCTTTTAATATTTTTTGCGTCTTTCTACAAACCCTTACTCAATTTTTGTTAAACGATAGCGTTTAAGTTGTTATTATCATCGTAATACAATACACGGAAGGTTTGTTTTGGTATTTTGATTAAATTATTAAATTGTTCGTTAAATTTCTATCTTACCTGAGTTGGGCGTTCGTAGTAGCAACTGTAGAATTTGTTGCCATTGGCGATCTGGCCGGAAATGCAGACGCCCTGGGACTTCCGCTAAGCACATACTCTAAAACAGAATTTACATATTTACAATTAATGAGAATTTTAGACGGTAGGTAGGAGTAAGCTAACCACATACAGACTAATTACTGTGTTTAAATTGTTAATCATGCCGTACGGCAAGCAATCTTCTTTATGATATATTAATAAACCGGTTATTTTCTCTCACAAAGGTACTTTATTCGTATCTATTTCCTTTAATTTTGTAAAATGGTCCACACTATAGAAGCCGCTATCAATATTTTATTAAAACAAATGAACAACACAGTTACAGAATTTATTATCAGATAAATAAAATGAAATAAATAAAATATAATCCATATTATTAACTCAATTAACTACCAATTTACCCAGAACATTTTGGTTCGTTGTATTTATGCTACCTTTCTCACGGAGCTAGTTAATCTTTTGAAATATATAGTATGATCAGAGTGTATTGTACTACTAAGTACTTATTTTGAAAAAGTGAACGTTTGTCATTTGTAATTCTAGTATAGTGGTGAGTGCTACCATTCTCATGCCCAGAATGTTCGCATTGGAATCAGAAAGATCCAGATTGTGAATGAGAAGTAAATCACGTTAAAAATACCCAATCTAAAGTTTTATCCCTATTAGGGCTTAGTGAGACCGCAAGACTAGTCTTGGTCTTGTCTTGTTTTTGACATAAATCAGCTCAAGACCAAGACACTTGAGACCAATACCAAGACCACGACTCTCTCTCAAGAGTCTAGTCATGGTCTGGAAAATAAAAATATTCTTTATATTTATCAGAATCTGCAAAGTTCTGTATGTACTTTTTATGATTCTCTTGGTCAAATGAATTTTTTTAAATCTGTTAGTGCAATTATCCAAGTTACAACTAGGTTTAGGTTATCTTTAGTAATTTGTCATTATTGCATTGATACATTATATTAGATTGGCTCATAAAAGCCAGTTAAACTTCTCTGCACATCGACCTACAAAGATCTTTTGTAACGTTTCTTTAACGCTTTCGCTGAAACGACAGTTTTCACTTTCTGATTTGCTCATTATTTTGAGGTGCTACCTCAAAGGGCAGTCTTCAGTGAGAAAACTTACGGTCAATTTTATAACCTTTTTGCTAATTTCTAGAAGGCATTTTGTTCTTTTAGGTGATATATCTACCTCTTTTAGGTTGCCTCAGTCATGAGGCATAAAATGATACATACTTATAAACCTATCAATTAAAGTATAAAATGTCCTTTAATACACAATTAGAAAAAAAAAAGCTGTCACCTATCCATAAGTGTTTTTATTTACAACATTGCATTGCAATGATTCTGACGTAAACCAATATCTGGATGGCCAGATTATTTTCACAACTCTGTAAATTTATGCAATAGGTGAAACCTTATTTCTATTTGTATTTCGCTCCAAACTCACCACAACTACGTTCTATGAACAGAATCGCTTTTATGGTTAAGTAAATAGCAGAATTGATTTCCAGAATATGCTACAAAGGATCAAGTAGGTATATCGTTGAGAAATAAAACATTTATTTTATTGAAATGGATTTACATTCAAATCTTGAATAAAGATAAGACCACATTAATTTTTCGAGACCGAGACTGGCTAGTCTTGGTGTTGGTAAAATCAATCCATACCCTGCTGAAGAATGATTGGAAAGCATTTCTTCATTGAGCATAAATATGGAAGATTAGGTGACGTTCCTTAAGCAAAAAGAAATAAATTAGTAGGGAAGGCTAAAATCAGCAGCAACAGCTTTTGAATTTGGGAATGCTCTTTAAACAGTTCCGGAAAAGAATAACTTAGAAATATAGCTTAAACCATAAAGTGTAAAAATACATAGAGACAGTCAGCCATTCATAAATTCTTAGTCCCATTGTAACCAAGATACCCGATGGACAAGAGCGAGGTCAATAACAAAGTGCGGTGAGGAAGTTTTGAAACCTGTTAAATGATATGTTGGGATTTGAATGATTATTATTCAAGTCAATTATATCTAATATTATACCTAGGTGAATATTTCTTTCATCTAATAGCTTTTTAACTAGAACTATACATTATTTAGGAGGTATTTTAGAGATCATATTAGTTACATCAAGCTATACCAATTTAGTATTATTTTGAAAATTACATTTATTTGATTAATTTACAAATTCTAATGAATTTTGTAGTGAATATTTAGATATGTAACCATAATTATTTAGAATAGTATTTAATTTTTTAGCTATTTTAGTGTAAGGCTATTTATCATAGTCAAGTGCTTAAGGTAATCTATTCATTTTATATTTTGTATGTATAAAGTAACTTAATATTATCATTAATATGAATTGTAAAATCCATCGCCAATGACTTTGGACCTTTAACTCGGTATGGGCACGATGTTGCAATTTTATAATATCAGAATTTCTTACAAAATGCAATGTTGACTTGGGGACAATAACAATTTCTAGTACCGTATCTACTAGTTTCTTTTAAGAATTTAACAATGGCAATAAAAATAAAATAAAGAACTATATTTTTCTATTTGAATAAAAGTTATTTGGACAGGCTCTTTATGAACGCTAGGAACAATCCACCGTGCTCTTTATTCATCTTATAAGAATAATAGTATATAGCCTATAAATTTGTACTTTATCACAATTGATTAGTCAAATGTCATTTTGACAATTCCTTTGAGCCAAACCGTCACCGTTATTGAAAAAGGTTGCCAAAGATAGGGCGTATGAATTCTCGACGCAAGAAAACAGGTAAAATTTGGGGACAGGAACTTTCGACGCATGGTTAGAAATTTTATGTTTTTATTACAGGAATTTTCGACGCAAGAATTTAGGTACTTACAGAAAGGTAAGTAGGTAATAAAATAAAAGTATCTTCGAAAACTGATTACTATAACACTAATTTTACAAAAGCAAGTCTTGTTATTTGATTTAAATTTAGACTTTTAATCATTCGTTCTAGAAACGCAATTTTATTTTTTACATTTTTGTTTTTAATTTTTGATGTTTTGCTAAGACTATTTATTTTTATATAAGTATCTAACCTAACCTAATCTACTACTTTTAAAAAATGTATAATTTTCTAATAATAGCAAATCTCTAATACGACAACTTTTAATTATACTCATTTTAACAAAACAACATCAAAAGTCACAATTATAAACAAAACTAAGAAAATTGTACCTAAGTGTAAGAAATTTACCTTTTAGTTATAAAAATATCAAATTGGAAGGGGCAGATTTTATTGGCAATAAAGGGATTAGGGAAATACATTCTGTGTCGAATATTCATGTTGGATTATGAACTTTTTTTCTTTCTAGCATGTAGTTGGAGTAAAATGCGTCGACTATTCACCCGCCGCAAAAATATGGGTTGTAAACCTATATTGATAGTATGATTTTTATACAATATGTTATTTTTAATTCTGCATTTTTTTAATGACAAAATTAATTGAAAATAAGTAATTGTTGAGTATTTGTATTTGTATAACTATAAATAGTGCTTATGTAACACATCTACGTGCTTCTCTACCATGCTAATACTTTGTTTACATCTTTTTTGACATTTTGACATTTTCTGACAAATTTTTTTCATATTTAGACATAATTTTGATTTAGACATTTCTGTCCAAAATATAAGAATTTTGATTTATATTATCATAGAAAAATAAGGACTTTTAATTCTCGATTTTTGTTTCAGGTTAGTTAAGTTTATGAATTAGTTTTAGTTATTTTATTGTATTTTATAAAATAAAAATTTTGTTTCAGTACAAACATCGAGTAAGTCAATAAAAGAGAAAAATTATCTTATAAATCGAGAATTTTTGTCTGACCGAAAAAAATAATGGTAGAAGTAAATCTTAAAATTCAAAATGAGGCTGCATGTGATGGAAAAACTACAATCTGGAAATTAAAAACGATTCGTTTACGTGAGAGCTCAACTACATATGTGTTTCCTAGTGATAGGCAAGATTTAAAAGCTTATCATTCTCAGTTGTTACAAATTGATAAAATAAAAAAAAGTTTGTAAATCAATGACGAAACGTGGTCAATACCGAAATATTTCCATAGTATTAAATGAAGATATTGCAAAATTGTACATGGATGATAATTTTGATATGGTATTTGAAGATTATTATTTAGAAGAATTAATAGAAGATCCAATAGATAAACCTGAACTTGTAGGAAAGTTACTTACTACCTCTTTTAATCCACAATCAGATTTAAAATCGATCACAAAAAATTTTATATTGGAACCATTTACCGGCAAAAATCAAAATACTGAATATTGGCTAGAAACTTTTGAAAGTGAATGTATGAGATTTGGAATAAAAGAAGAAAATATGTTTGAAATTATGAGATTATTTTTAGAAAATGGTGCTAAAGATTGGTATACATCAGTCAAAATAAAATATGGTTTGCAAACTCCTTGGTATCAATTTAAAGAATCTTTTAAAACAACATTTATAGAAAAAGGATGGTCCAATGCTCGTTTTGTCTATTTATTCAAGCATATTAGCGGATCGTTAGTAGAATATGCTTTAAAAAAGAAAGAATGCTACTGTCAAGAGATCCCAAAATGGCTGAAAATATTCGTATTGATCTTATTGTGATTGGCCTTCCCATTTTTATTCAAGAAAAACTTGATAAAGAAAAATTACAGTCAATTGAGCATCTAATAAATGAAATTCGAAAATTTGACTCGGAAACCTTCAAAAGGAGAGAAGTTTATAAAGAGGATAATAAAAGTCAGAACAAAACAGGAACAAAATTAAAATTTGCTGATGGTGCACTTGAAAGAAAGCCTTGCCAAATTTGTGAAAAACAAGGATTTCGTAACAGATATCACCCTCAAGATTCTTGCTGGAATAAAGATAAAATTAAAACCGTTAATAATACTGAACTTGAAGATAATTTAAATTCTGAATTACCCGATTCAAAAAACTAGGAATTATACCACTGATTCGACTGAATGTGCTGATTAACAATACAGAACAAATACAAGGGATCTATGATTCTGGTGCAAATGTTACAATGATAAATTCCAAAATATTAAAGAAATTAAAAAAAGAAACTACAAAGTATAAAAGCATATTCAGAACAACTAGTGGTACTGATGTTACTGATGGTATTGTACGATTGAGAATGAAAATTTTTAATATTGAAAATGTAATAGATGTTATTGTTATTAATAAGAATACTTTTAAATATGATCTAATAATAGGTCTTGATTGTATAAAGAAATTTCGATTAAATCAAGATGAAAAACTTGAAATTACTCAGAAAGATATGTTAGAAAGGGATTTAGATGAGAAAATTAAAAACAAACTAGATCCAGAGATTGAAGTAAATTTTAATGAATTTATTAATACAGATGATTTTGAAGCAAAGATGAATCACTTGGATAATATTCAAAGAGAAAAAATAGATTCTTTAATCAAGAAATATGAAACAATTTTTGCTAAAAACAAATTTGATATTGGTCGTGTTCAGTCTCACGAAGCTCATATAAAATTATTAGATAATAAATTTACTGTCCAGAAACCTTATAGATGTTCAATTTCTGATCAAAAAGAAATTAATCAACAAATTTCGGGATTATTAAATGCTGACTTGATTGAAAATTCTACATCGCCCTTTGCAGCTCCAGTCACTTTAGCTTTTAAAAGAGAAGACAATAAAAGATCACGTTTATGTATCGATTTTCGATCTCTCAATAAACTAGTTGTTCCAGAATCTCAACCTTTCCCTCTAATAGATGAACTTCTACGAAAAACGAGAGGTTGTACATGGTTTTCAGCTTTAGATATTAATTCTGCTTTCTGGTCTATTCCAATAAGGGTAAAAGATCGTTATAAAACAGCTTTCGTAACACAAGATGGCCATTGGCAGTGGAAATGCTTACCATTTGGTTTAAAAACATCTCCTGCAATTTTCCAGAGGATCCTGTCAAATATTCTAAGAAAACATTCACTAATGGATTTTTGTAGTGTTTATATAGATGACATATTAATATTCTCTAGAAGTTTTGATGAACATTTAAAACATTTGGATCTACTACTTGAGGCTATAAAAGAAGAAGGATTTCGGTTGAAATTTGTTAAATGCAATTTTGCAAAGAACTCTATAAAATATCTTGGTCATATAATTGAAAATAATACCATTAAACCAATTAATGATAATGTAAAAGCTATCAGAGATTTTCCAAGACCAAGAAATAAAAAAAATATTCGACAGTTCTTAGGTAAAGTAAATTTCTATTATAAATATATTCCAAATCAAGCAAAAATATTAGAACCTTTTATAATTTGCTGCGAAAAAATATTGATTTTTATTGGAGTGAAGAATGTGAAAAATCGTTTAATATGATAAAAATTACTTATCAAACTCTCCTATCCTTGCAATTTTTGATCCTCAATCACCAATAATTATTCAAACAGATGCCAGTATTGAAGGAATAGGAGCCATTTTAAAACAACCTCAAAAGAATGGAGAAACTTTACCTGTTGCGTACTTTTCAAAAAAACTAAATCCTACTCAAAAGAAGAAAAAAGCAATTTATTTAGAATGTCTAGCAATTAAAGAAGCTATTTTGTATTGGCAGTATTGGCTTATTGGAAATAAATTTATAGTTCTCTCCGATCACAAACCATTGGAAAATTTGAAGATAAAATCAAGAACTGATGAGAGTTTAGGTGATTTGGTATTCTATTTGTCGCAATATAACTTGTTTATCCCGAAACCCTGTTTTAGAATATTTTGAGAATACAGATGATTGTCTTAAAGTGGTAAATTTACTTGAAATGAGCGAAATACTCCATGATCAAAAAAATATTGAAAAAAATATCAAAAATATTACCCAAAGAGAAGGAATTTTATTCAAAAGAAATAGAATTATTTTATCAGAACAATGTGGAAGGAAACTTATAGATAAAGTTCATCACAATTATGGTCATATTGGTTCGAAACATTAAGGGAATCATATTAGACCATTTTATTTTTTCCCTAAAATGGATTCATCAATTCGTGAAATTTGTGGAAGATGTGAAATTTGTATAAAAAATAAATCAAGACAAGGAAAAACTTTAGGATTTCTTTCACAACTCGGGCCTGCTACAAAACCATTTGAGATTGTTTCTTTGGATACCATTGGTGGTTTTGGTGGTAATAATTCCAGTAAACGCTACTTACATTTATTAGTGGATCATTTTACAAGATTTGCATTTATATCAACTTCAAAATTTCAGACTGCAGATGAATTTATAAAATTACTTTCAAAAGTTATTGAAGATCATAAAATTAAAACATTATTAACAGACCAATACAGTGGAATAAACTCTACGGATTTCAAGAATTTTTTACGGGAAAAAAATATTGAATTAATTTTTACAGCTGTTAATTGTCCTTTTTCCAATGGACTAAATGAGAGGTTGAACCAAACCCTGGTAAATCGAATCCGATGTAGAATAAATGAGCTTGATAAAAAAAAAGCATGGTCAAAGGTTGCTAATGATTGTGTACAAGAGTATAATAATAGTATACATAGTGTTACAAAGTTTACACCTAATTACCTTTTATATGGAAAAGTTTCTTCTATCGTTCCTGAACAATTATTACCGCATAGAGACCTCAATCAAGATAGAATAATAGCACTTCAAAATTCTATAGCTTCGCACCATTTAAATGAACAAAGAATTAATAAAAACAGAAAAAATCATCAATTTAATATTGGTGACTTAGTTTATGTTGAGAATGGAAATCGACTTAATAGGAATAAATTGGATGAATTGAAAATTGGACCTTTTAAAATAGTAGAGAAAATTTCTAATTCAATTTTCAAGATAGAATGCGGCCATAAGAAAAAGGAATCAAATATTTTTCATATTAGTAAATTACGACCATATAGTTCAATAGATGATGATGACGACCTACCTGAAATTTCCAGTAATCAGCTTCTAGATGGGGGGATGTAACACATCTACGTGCTTCTCTACCATGCTAATACTTTGTTTACATCTTTTTTGACATTTTGACATTTTCTGACATTTTTTTTCATATTTAGACATAATTTTGATTTAGACATTTTCTGTCCAAAATATAAGAATTTTTGATTTATATTATCATAGAAAAATAAGGACTTTTAATTCTCGATTTTTGTTTCAGGTTAGTTAAGTTTATGAATTAGTTTTAGTTATTTTATTGTATTTTATAAAATAAAAATTTTGTTTCAGTACAAACATCGAGTAAGTCAATAAAAGAAAAATTATCTTATACTTATAAAATATTTGACCTATAATCGTAAATTGAGAGAAATATTTCGCAAATTTGTATATCCACCCATCACTCTCGGTTTTTACTGTTCTCTGTCAAGCTTTCGTATCTGTATGAAAATAATCTGTGGTAAGGGATTATCTGAGAAATCTATAACATCGGAAACCCATTGTTTTCCTCATACAACATCGCCACATTTACTCTATGGCTTAAAACAGTTTCTAAATAACAATAGGTTTTTTACTCTTCGGTAGCCCCAGACATCTCGTACAAAAATAAAAATAAATTAAGATAACATAAAACTGCTGCGCTGCTTTTGTCAGATACGCTGTTATAGAAAATAAAAAAGTTTATGCCTATCATTTTGTTTTAGTTACACTTTAATAAATTGAATATAATTTATAATTATCTATTTTTGCTATAAATATTATTTTATGAAAAAATCCTTACACATATGTGTATTTACGAGCACACTAGATAGTTTTATTATTTTAACAAGATTCGGAAATGTCTATTTATCATTTTATATTAGTTTTTCCTAAAAATTGCACTTTGGCGATAAAATTTTCTCGTAAAGTAGACAAGCAAAACTTAGATTTAGTGTTATCGTGGCCACAATCAGCTGAAAGATTTTAAAAATTTTTAGTTTATGCTGTCTTTATCTCCATGTAATATAGTTTTACAACCAAAATAATGCACTTACATTTAGGAATATTGAGTTGGTTTATGTTAGTTGATTTTTTACAATTTTACACAAATGTAAATAAAAAATGCTAATGAAATGCACAATAAAAATATACTATAAACATGGATTGCTGTTTAAGAATCCTTTTAATGAAAATAAAAATGATTTAACATTGAACTTCATTATCATCATCTAAAGTGAAAATTTGCTCTGGGAGGCTGGGGATTTGAGCTTTTTGGGGGATATTTGAAAAATTAAGATTGAAGAGCCCTGAAATAGGATTTGCAAGCTTGATTTAGAGATTTAACAGTTGTCTGTTTTATAAAAAAACATAACGCCTCTACCTCTTTATATTCAGACGGTCGGGCTGTTGCATAGCAGCTCACTAAAAGAACAACAGTGAGGCAATGCAGTCATACGTGGCTAAAAGAAGTTGTCGTAGCTATATTTTTGGGAAAAGATGGACGAGTTTGAGGCACAGATGTTAAAACCACAAATGGTATTTTAAAAAGATCCACCTCTCAGTTATGTGTTATCGAAATTAAAAATAAATTAAAAATTCACTTAGGAGGAGGAGGGGAGAATGTTAGTTAATTGTTAGTTTTTTATATTTTGTACATGTATTTTTTATCATGTGTGTAGGAGAATTTTGATTCATTCTCAGAAACCTGGTTTAAAAAAAACAAAGTTTTCGAGAATCATCGTTAAGTTTTTACGAATCAGAGTAATTGTCTTAGCAGTTACCTACACCTATAATAAGCTTACAAAAAAAACAGAGAAATTAGAGAAAAATTTACCTCCAGTCCAAGCAGAAATGAATAAACAGCAGAGATATTTAGTTTAGCTTTGTTTCAAGTTGTGAATATTTAGGGCCTTCTCTGAACACCTGCTTAAATCCTCAAAGCCATTCTCATCACCTATAAGTCAAAAGCCACATTCAAAATAATTCAATTGAACTGTGATGGATTCTTTCCTCGATTAGAAAGAATCCAGCAATTAGCTCCCAAGAACAGTCTAAAATCATATACCTTGAAGAAACCAACTTCAAAATATCTAAACTACCCAAGCTAAAAACCTTTGAAGAATATCACTTTATCCGCACCAACTGTAATCGGGCCAGTGGCGGCACATCAATAATTTTCCTTTCAAGTGAACTATTTTCATCACATTTCCCATTTACAATAGATCTTGAGGCTACTATTTATTAAATACAGGTTCCAGTACATATTTTAATTTTTTATCTGGAACGTTCTTCCCCATAGATCTTAGCTTCAGTGATCCTAAATTAGCAACTTTACTAACTTGGCAAATTGCCGAAGACATTTACGGCAGCAATCACTATCCTATCGTCATATAATCCAATAAACCCAATATTCAACAAAGTTTATCCAGGAGCTACTGGCACATAAACAATGCTGACTGGACTAGTTACACAACCCAATCAGATACCTCTTTCGTCGGTTTGCAGCATAAAGTCAATAACTGACATTTTTTAGAATTTTGTTTTATGAGAGTTAACTACTAGTTTTCAATAGTTCTATATATGCATAAAGTAATTAAGTGTGAATAAAGTCACTGTAAATAATAAATTTGAATCACTAACTATAAGGTGAAACAAAATTTTAAAACATTAAGTCATTAAGTTACTTTCTTTAACTCGATGTATTGCAAAATGTTAATGTCACTTAATGACTTTATGCTGCAAACCGACGCTTTGTCAACCCTCACGTTCTCCGACGATGTCGACAATAACTTGTTGTTAATGACAAGCGCCCTGCCTTCATAAACAAAACCCAAGAAAATCTCTTAAAACTCTTAAAAGCCAGAGCTAATACTCATACCATAAACCAAAGCAAACATCTTCTTGGAGATCAATGGAGATCAATGAAAATGCGAATCCTACCGTTTTATGGAAAAAAATTCAAGGAAACAATACCAGCCTTAAAATAATCAATATTATCTTCAATAACACTCTAATAAGTGAGAATAAAGAAATTAGAGAAACTCTTGCCAAAAGTTTTTTTGAAAAATTCAGAAGCAAAATCAATCCCACCTTATTCAACCATTGATTGCCGCCCCTCCTATATCTTCTACCATAACAACCCAAGATATCACTTATCTAAACTCCCTAAAATCTCACACAGAACTAGCATCGGCCATTCAATCCTGCAAGAACACTGCTTCCGGCCCTGATGATATTCCCTATATCTTCATAAAAAAACTATCCGTGGAAGGCCAACTAAAACTCCTTGAAACGTATAACTTTATTTGGACTTTCAAAACGTTCCCCAACAAATGACGAACATCACTTATAATACCCATTAAAAGACCAAATCAAGCAGTTTCTTCACCTAGTTCTTACAGACCAATATCATTAAGATGTACCCTGTGAAAGATTTAAAAAAAAATGATTAACAAAAGGCTTTTATGGTACTTTGACAAATATAATTGCCAGAAAGCAATTAGGATTTCGATGAAACTGCTCAATCAATGCCAACCTAATAGTGCATTAAAGGATAAACAAGAATTTACTGCCGCTGTTTTTGACATTGAAGGTGCTTTTGACACCATTAGCCGGCACTCAATATTGAACAAACTAACCATTCATAATATTAATGGTAAGATATTTTATTTTATTCAAAATTTCGTATCCTGACGATAGTTTCAGTAAATGGCGCTTTTTCATCTTCAATCAGATAGGGTTTCACAGGGATCGGTATTAAGCCCAACACTCTTTAACTTAGTGATAAATGATTAATGCTCTAACCTTTATTAACCCATTAGACACGTTTTATATGCAGATGATCTATTAATATACTGCCACGAAGTTCTGTCTCCACCACATCGAACCTAATTTAATCTGCTGTTGATACCCTTTGTAACAGAACAAATCACCTAGATTTATCTTTATCTCACACAAAATCAAAAATCATGCAAAATACTTGGTATAACGCATGATGCACGACTTACCTGGATATAACATATTATAAAATTAATCACTTTTTCATTGGGGTGGCGACGTAAACTTCCTTCTTAAAGTATATAGATCGTTTACACGCTCCAAACTAGATTTAAGATTTATAATAAAAGACATACCATCATACTAACTAATAGATACGACCTAGTTCTATATACTGATGCCTCAAAAAATGAAACAGGAGTAGGCTACTCTATTACATCACAGTCCCTCATTATTTCCTTCCATATACCTCTTCTATGCAGCGTTCACACTGGCGAATTATTCAGCATACTTTAAGCCATCAAACACCTCTCTTTAACAAATAAGCTATATGCACAGACAACCAAACATCCAATTGCCCAAAATATCAAAAATCTTAACACCAGCTTACCACCCAAAAAATATCAGTTACCTTAATTTGGCTACCATGACACATTGGTATAGTCGGCAATGAACTCGCAGATCATCACGCTAAAATTTCCTCATCATCCACTGATATTAATATTCAAATATTATTATTCAAATAAGTAACGACTTGAAGAAGACACATAAAAAACCAACGAAAACTATACGGCAACAGCACTGGGATACAAACCGTTCATTTTTACATGGAATACAGCCGTTAATCAATAGCCCTCTACTTGCTTTTAAAGAACTTTCCAAGGCGAGACCTAACCATAATAAGAAGACTAAGCATCGGACATTCTAAGTTAACCCATGGTTACCTGATGACATCCAGTAACAGAAACTATTGCCAAAGCTACCAATCGTATTTAAAAATAAAACACCTTTTAACTGAATGTCATGAATACTCAACTCAACTCACCTCTCATCATGCCTACGATATTTGCTAAATAACCTAGAGCAAATTTATAGCTTATTGAAATTCTTTAAAGATGTGAAACTTTATTGTAAAATTTAACCTACCATTATGTGTACTTGTGTGTAGATATGTGTGTATATGTATATACAGTGTGAAAACCACTTATGGAATAAAATTATTTGTGGGGTTAGTTTGGAAGATTATAAAAAACGCGGAGACACGTCAACTGAAATTCAAATGTGAGCTTTTTAAACATAAATTTTATTGTACAGGGTGATACACGCAAGTCTGGCATCGTCCTTAATCTATATTTTTAATGAAGCACCCTGTATGTTTTTATGATTTTAAGAACTCCTTAACAATACGATCTCAACGAACTATACCATGCAGGGTCAATTATGAACTGTAGAGGGTGAAATTTTGAAATTATTTATAATTTTGTTCAAGATAGAATATTGTAAAAATAATAATGTTTCACACTTTAAATAATGGTTTTATTTTTAATTAGCTGAATGCAGACCTCAAATTTTAATATTTTGAGTTTTGTTAACATTTTTTGTCAGAATAGGTAAAAACTGTATATATAACTATGCCAACATAATTAAGCTAAATCGGTAAATAATGTCTGTCAAAAACTAATACCTTGCGAAGTAATCATGAAATATTTAACTGAGACTCACCGGATTGAAATTGTAATGATGCTTGGTTACGGCGATAATTGCAGAAGTCAAGTTGAAGTGGCAAACTTATTTAATCAGAGGTATCCTTAGTTGCCTAATATTTCACAAGGTACTGTGAGTCACACAACGTTCCTAAAGTGTTTCCATAAAGAAAAACTTCATCCATATAAATTTACGTTTGTGCAAGAACTAATTTTTTCGATTAATCAACATTCAGATTGAACGGGGAAGTAAACACACAAAACTGTGGACATTGGTCAGAGGAGAATCCTCATTGGATGCTTGAGACACATATTCAGTATCCTGAAAAGTTGAACGTTTGGGCAGGTATTATAGGTGATCATATTATTGGTCCTATTTTTGTAGATGAAAATTTAAGAGCCAGAAAATATTTTAGCACAATTATAGACAAAGTTGTTAATAAGTTGGCCAACTTATATCCCAGCACAATATAGGACTTATATAGGAGACTATGTTATTGCCAACAATAAGGTGGAGAACGTTTTGAGCATTTGTTTTAATGTAGAAAGTCAAGTTTATGTATTTACTATCTTGACCAAAATTATAAATAATTTCAACCTTGTACAATTCATAATAGACCCTATATTTTATAGTTTGTTGAGATCGTATTGTTAAGGAGCTTTTAAAATCATTAAAAATATAGATTAAGGACTATGCCAGACTTGCGTGTATCACCCTGTACATTTAAATTTATGTTTTAAATGATAACATTTGAATTTCAAAGTTGACGGGTCTCAGCGGTTTTTCATAATCTTCTAAACTAAATCTACAATAGTTTATTATTCAATAAGCATATAATGGTAGCTATTATTCACGAAGATGACTATAAACTTTGTTATCAAAAGTAAAATAATTTTGACTAATGCATACATCAAATAGATCAATTATGTCTGATAATATACCTGGATGGATATTTCTTTCATCAAACGATACTAATTTAGTATTATTTTGTAAATTACATTAAGGTATTCAATTTTTTGATCAAAAATAATATCTTCGGCAACATCAGCATTAATATCATTTAAAACACATTGTAGTATTGGAACAAAATTGTTAAATGTGAAAACAAAATTACCAAAATTAAAAAAAAATCTGGTGTTTACAAAATTAATTGTCCAAAATGTAATGCAGTATATATAGGTCAAACACAAAGAAATTTTGAAGTAAGATTTAATGAACACTTAAGAGCATATAGATTACAACAACCAGATAAGTCGGACTATGCAAAACACTTACTAAAACATCCAAACTCACTTATACACACCAATGACATTCATATACTACACATTTATGATAAAAACAAAATTTAGATTTTCTAGAAGAACTTGAAATTAAAAGACATCTCCACTATTAAACTGTTTATTTTGATTGAGTCTTTATTTTATACATAGATAAGACATTATTGTAACATAAATATATTAAGTTATTGTAAAGATCAGCATGATATAGTTTTTTCCTGGGTTTTCTATATCATTGCACAGTTATACTGATTTTATAGGAAAAAAACATCCAGGATAATCCTTTAGGGCTAATAACATCTAGGCTTTAATATTGTTATGTCTTATTACTTCCTTACTCGGTCTAGCCTTAACTCCTTATTAACATCAAGTACCTAGTTACAAACAAACAAAATGTAATTTCAATATGTCAATCTGACGATGCTCTGTTAGCGAAACAGCTGTAATTGAATTTTAAAGCGAATTTTTCGAATAAATAGTGGAAGTTTAGTTTAACTGTTCAGTTATTTATTGTTCTTAGTAAGATGAACTTCCAAAAAGTAAAGGTTAACACAATTAATTTCATAGAATCATCTTTTTTAGGATTTTTGATTATTGTTCTGCTTTTGTAGTATCGTTTCTTAAATAAATTGGTTTGTCCAATATAATTTTGCAACAAACCCTATATTCTTCTCTTTCGTGTTCAGATAATCCATGACTTACTTGTTCTAATGAAGCAAAATTTAATTCTTTTGAAAGAACTAATATTTCTGAATAAATAAAGTTTTGTTTGATACGTTAATGTTGTGTTTGGAACATTGTTTTGTTAATAATTATTTAGTACTTTTTGAATTTTTTGTTCAAATAATATTTAAAATTTTTGGATTTGAATTTGTTTTTGTTTTTCATACGTAGTATATATTATCTGTATATTTAATATTATTTTATCGAAGTAAATTTTAGTTACCTTATCAAAAAGAAAATTCTCAATACCTAAAATATCTTGTTCGATATTAAATACTTTATATCTATGGTGCTAAAGACATTCTCGAACCATAGCAAAACTTGCTTTTTCTGGTTATTTTTCTGTCTCTGTAGGCAGGATGTAATCTTAGTCCTCTTGGTATTACTGCATCGGCGAAGGAAATTAACTGAACATTTAGAATGAGCTAGCTTCTTGTATAAGTTATCCAATTTTCTGAAAAGTTTTGGAACAAATGGCCCATACATTGTGTCTAAATATCTTCTGTATGTTCCTTGTGGTATCTTTATTTTTCTATTGTTACAGACCTACAGTCTAATAGACAGTTAAATAGCTTTGAAGGCTCTGACTCCTTTTATGTATAAGTCAAAGCATTGAAATTGACCTTTGTGACCTGTCACAAAATTATGAGCATGCCCTCTAGAAAGCTGTTTAGCTTTTTATAAGTATTGGTTTAAGTATTAGTATAGGAAGGTAAGCACAAAAAATCTTAGTGGGTCGAAGTGCAATTCAGTCTATTCAGATTTTGCTTTTTGATGGTTATAGGGTAATACAGTTGATGTTATGACTTTTTCTTGATTTTTTTCTTTTTAAATGTTTCATTTTTGCCTTTGGTATAAAGTGAATTAACAAATACATGAGTCTTTTTGGTCCAGTGAAAATTACTATTTAAATTAAGCAATTAAATTGTCTTACTAATTATGCGTTCAAAACCGTTCTAATAAAAGTTTAAAAAGATTTAAAAATATGTTTTCTATTTACAAACCATACACATTCGTTTATGGCGTGGTTTAAAACAATTAAGATTTAATCTAATTTTTATTGTACTTTTATTAAAAAAAAACGTAAAGTAAGACTTGAGCTTAAAATAAATGAAAATATTTAGCATTTTTAAAAATAACGAAAAAATATGCAAATAATATTTCTTTTTAAGCACACATTCGCAACAATTGTAATATATCATCCGTATTCACTAGTACCTCAACCGAACAACATCGTATATACATATCTCTCTTCCTAGTCTTTCTTCAGACACGCAATATTTTAAGAATTTAAATTTAATCAGCATAATACAGTCGCACGCTTGAAAAACGTGTATCAAAATTGAATAAGAAAAATAACGGCCATAACTTCTGATGGGTGTAGAGTTGACAATTGCTTTTCCCCCAGTATCTCAGTTTGGTCTCAAGAGATTAATATTTCAAACAAATGCTCTGCATTTATAAGCGATATTCTCTCTCTCAATACCGTATTGTAATCAATAAAATAAATTTTACTTTTAGGGTATGATTGCGATGATATTTACAAAAGATAAGATCTTTCGAATGGATTAACCCAGGTGTAAAGATTTAACCTGTTTAAATAAAATATTAACGCTGTAAAGAGTAACCTCAACGATATCTTTGCTGTATTAATTATTGCAATTATAATAAAAACATTTACATGATTGGTTCATCAAATCTCTATAAAAGTTGAGAACTTCTTGTCAATACTCTTTCCTTCTGATGCTGGATTTTTCAAGAGATCTATACTAATCTGATTCTTTGTCTGATTAATAATAATCTCACCGCATAATATATCATAATCTTACAAATATCTAAGTTCCTTTGTGTCCCAAGTAGTTGCTTGGTAAGTTCCTCCTGAACCAATCCTTTCAGGTTGTTGTTACATTCTTGTTTATATTTAGTAATTTTTTTATTAAAATTAACGTGCTCGCTTGCTATGGCCACTTGCACTTGTGTGTAGACGTGTGTGTATTTGAATATACAGTGTGAAAACCACTTATGGAATAAAATTATTTGTCCACGACCGTGCTATAAAACCTTAATTATACATGTGCTTGCTCAAGTATAATGTTACCATTATTCACTAGTGAATAATGAACCACTATACACTGTATGACGTCAAAACAGCACGTATGTCTAAACTTGGTATGGGAATATTCTTTGTTCATAACACGGTAGCATACACTCCAATACACACACGCGTAATAAGTGTTGCCTATACAGAATGTACTTTGCTATATGGTATACTTTATACACAGATACACACAAATATTATTCAATACGAGCATTTTATATGAACTTCTATTTACATGCTATTCTCCAATTTTCTTTGTCTTTGCAGTCTTTTTAATTTGTAATTTTGCTAAATAGTGCTAAATAAGAAGTATTTAACAAAATAAAAATATAATTTTGTCCTAAAATATGTGTTAGTTACATAAAAACTTGAAAATCAAACAATATTGTGTAAAAAAAGTATAAAAGAAATATTTACATCAAAATCAAATATTGGCTGTTTGATAGTTCTGACTTAAATAAGGAGTATTTTAAGTATCAACTCAAATGATAATTCTGCTACGACATTGTACTTTACTTCATAAAATAAAGATTTTTTATAATTCTTAGGAAATTTTATTTGAAAGTCGTGCACAAAGTATAGTATTCTACTCGCATGTAATGGCTATCACTCATCAATAAATAGTGAAAGTTTAGTTTAACTGTTCAGTTATTTATTGTTCTCAGAAAGATGATTCTATTATTATATTGCGGGCTAATAAGAGCAATTCTACTGTAATTATGAAAAAAATTGATTATAATTCAAATATAATGGATTTATTAATAAATGGCCCTTATACTACCTAAGCTACCAAATGATCCAACCAAATCAATTGAAAACAAAACTTGTAAGATACTTTTCAAATTTGAAAACGAATTTGCTGGCCGTGAAAGGACAATATAACAACTAAATACAGTAAACACCCACAATATAGTTTACCAGAAATTATAAAGAAAAACATACCATTAAGATCAATTTGTAGCACTATTAATTAAAAATTAAATTATAACATTATCTACAAAAAACGTATTTATAATTTTTTTATATGACCCCTCATTATGAGATAGTACGTCATAATATGCACACATTTCCACTCCACCTATAAGGTAGTGTACTTATCACGTTTTTTAACGTGGTTTTTCCAGTAGGCCTATTCCACGGGTAAGTTATGATCTTGTTTACAACTGTTAACATCTGTTGTTTTTCTGGTTCCTTTTCTTCTTCCTCATCTTCATTTTGGGAACAGGTATATTGCCCTATTAGCATGTCATAGCATGTCATCTCGTCAAAATCAAATGAGTCGTTCATTGTTGATCATTCATCATAAGAAAAGGACTGATCTTGACAATTTGTGCACGACAGAGAACAAAATGGGCCCATTTTTTTATCCACTTTTACCGCTGCATCCCTTTTTGCAGTTACAAAAGATTGTGTTCAGCAGTTTTTCCGGGGCAGGTAGGAGTAAAGTTCTAGTTTTAGTACATTGTTAACCAAGCCATATTTGAACATAATATACTCGAAGAGTATTGTATATTTGAATACAAGCTACAATGACGGACAAACAAATATTTTATTATTATTTATTAAATAAGAGCATGCCCCATAAAAACAAACATAAAACATAAGTAGACAAAACAAACACATATTACATTTCAAATTACTAGTAAATAGATGTTAAAAAACTAACACTATGTACGGTTTTAAAATGACCACTCGCACTATCATATGAAACCTTTTAACAGAAAACTAAAAATGTATGTACCTAGCATACTCTTTCATATTATGACGATCACAAATTTTAGGATCCTTATATCTCAAATATGGTGGGTAGTATGAAAAAATGTATAAACTCGCTTTTTGTAGATGATTTTATGATCTATAATTCTTGTTTTAAATTTTTTCCAATAAAACTTACCTAGTGTTCCCCTGAAAATAGCGAAAAGCTCATTTTGACCTTTGACCTTGAATAAAATTTTTTTCAAGCAATGCAATGCTTTGGTAGGTATTAAATATATAAAAATTTATTATTGTTTGAAAAATTTTGGTATTATTCCAGACAAGCCTCATATTTTTTTCACTATTTTGGTAAAAAGTACCTCTTGTCGCATTTTAGACAAACCTTCTCAAATTCAAATTGCATTATCATAAGAAAGTTTTCACAAAGAAGACGAACTCGAGTAATCGAGCTACAATATAATAAATATTAAATTTTCATTTGAAAATTAAAATTCTTTTTATTCGTAGTTGTACGACGATATAAATCAAATTCAAGAGAAAAATCGTTCGTCTTTCAAGAAAAACTTCTCTTTGTTCATTTCACTTCTCGGGTAATATTGCATATTAGCTGCTACCTTTCCAATAGAAATAAATTCACTTTGTAGTGACGTTCGCCTAATTGATTCATACCTTTTGAATCTCAACTCTCGACTTAGAGTCGCTGCCTTTTAGAAAACTCAATTTGCTTGTAAATATGAAAGGATACGAGCTAGTCCTTTAATCAGAACGTCAGAGGTAGGCGCTAATCTACACTCTTCAATGTTAAATTGTCACATACGAGTATAATTAGGTAGATTATTTGTCGCGAAATAATAATTGTACCATTCAGAGTTAATTTGTCGCCAAAATCATATTAAGAAAGTAAATTAATCAAAAGTTAAATATATGTTAAACATTCTGTGAAAAAACTGTCAAAAAAAGACAAAAAAAATATTTTGAATTAAGCTAGAGTCATCAAAATGTATATTGATGATGCTCTTTAGGCAACAAATATTTTTTTTTATTGAAACTATATTGAGCATTTTTGCCTTGAATACCTCATAACACATCTATATTTCACTATTGCTTTACTAAGACAAGAAAATAAAAAAGATAATTTTTAAAATTTCCACTACAGGTATTGCAATCAGATTCACAGACTTGTGCGACTTTTAAATTTAAAAATCCAATACATTAAAAATTCACAAATCAAACTATGAAAACCTCGGCAAATATACTATTTATATTTCTTTAGTTGTGATAATAGCTATTTTCTATCCCACCCCTTAACTTTTTTAATGAATAAACATAAAAATGATTTTTTTTGTTGTTACTTACGGTAAAGTACCATTTCCCGGGAAATTTACGGTACATTTGTACTTTACAGTACTCTTCAATTCTCCCAATGTTGTTTGAAATAATAGGTGAATCAACATACACTAAGCTTTTGTTCTAGTTTTTGAAGATTAACATTAATTGTACAACTGCTGTTGCCAGCAATATGTATTAATGGAGTTGTTGATGGATTTACAGTGTTTTCTGTAATCGCGGAAGACGTGTGGCTATGATATAGCACTTCAACAAAAGTTACGCCCCTTTGGATCATTCTTGCAATCATGTTTCTGCCTTCAATCGATTTTTCTACATACTTTTCTGCAACTGAAGAACTCTTTCATCCACCGTGCTGTTTTAGAACTTTAAGGTTAGCTCCAGCATTGGCCAACAACGTTGAGGATGTTCTCCTGAAGCAATGACCTTTATACTTTTCTGGTTGGTCTAGTTTTAAGAACTCAGCTATTTTCTTAGGTGCTCCGCTAACAGTATGTATACCAGCTCTTTGAGACAGACATTTTTCTTGTCTATAACCCACCAAAGGAGCTTTCAGGGAGACGTGTTGTCGTAAATTCATGTATTTTCTAAACACATCCAAAAAGTGAACCTCATCACTGTTAATCACAGTGAAAGCTCGTCGAATATGCGTTTTTGTCTGGTTAATCTTAACTACTAGCTGAGTACCCGTATCCTCCACATCACTAACTTCTAAATTAAAGATTTCTTCCCTTCGGCAACCTCCAGCAACTCCAGCAAGTAATGCTATCACTTTAAGTAATAGATATTCTTTATCTGGAGCGTCCCTCATGAAGCTTTCAATTTGTTCCTTTGTCAGCACCTTCGATTGGTTTGGCTGATGGTCTACATTTTGTTTTTTCAAAAAAGCTATCAACTTTGGGAAACTTGATATGTCGACATTCTCTCATTATTAACATTGATTTTACCATCCAGTATTTGGACCATAATGAAGAAGGGTTGAATGTTTTTGACTGAAAATTTAAACTGTTGAAAAGAATATTCTTGAAAAAAACTATTCTCACCACATCTAAAAAGTAAGCCAACATCACATTTTCATCAGCACCAGTTTTCAAATTGTGTTGAATAATTTGCTCTATCGTTTCCATCCATTTTCCGTTTCAGATCCATTTTCTTCGCAGATATTTCGTGTGTGCACAAAAATTCAATATGTCTGCCTTTAGTTACATTTATACTTGGTAACCGCTGTTCGTTTTTTATTTATAAACAAATTAACCATGTTAAGAATAAATCAAGTAACAAATTTTTTCACTGCAGTCTACATGACTTCCTAATCAAATGATCGAATATATCATTTTAGTTTCATATTTTATTGCATTTAAAACCAAAGGCAGTGTAATAAGAAATATAGTACTATACACGTCCGTGAAGTGATTATTACGGTACTCGATTATATATTCTAGACTCTAGATTCTAGGCTCCTTTGTCGCCTCGTCCATAAACATCCATCTCGTACCGTAATAAGACACTTCCCGGACTTGTAACGTAAATAACTATTCCTGCATTGACAACAAATAATATTTTTTGTGCCATAGTGGCGAATGTGATAAATAAATTAATTATATAAACAGGCGAAATTTATTTTTCAAGAATGTGTACTTTATGGAAATAAACGCCCTTAAAAGAGACACAAATTTTAAGGTTTTAATCGATAACCTTTATTGTATGCACTAATATTATTTCCATGAATACATTGGAGGACTTCAAAATGTGGTGTTAAAGAAGAATGCTTAAGATCAGTTGAATGAAAGAAGATAGAACAAATGAATAGGTACTTGAAAGAGTTGGTAGAACAAGAAAACTAATAGGAACTATCAAAAATAGAAGAGGTAAAATATTAGGCCATCTTATTTATGTCAACACAATTACATTAAAACAATAATAAGAGAAATGATTAAAGGAAAGAGAAGGGGATGCCCAAAGCATGGTTATATTTCATAAATTCACATCAAGGTTGATTTCATGACGTATAAGAAGATCCAAGATCTCTCTTACCACAGAGAAGGATGGAGACGGCTGTACCGACATTAGCATAGCTTTTAATTTTATAATTAATGCTTTCGTTTATTTTATTGCAGTAATATTATATCAACTTTTTTTCCTCTAATATTGTTATTTCTTCTCCATAACAGGCGATACATATGTAAGGAAGTCATTGCCATAAGTTGGGCTTGATTCTTATGGGAAACACTTTTAAATTATCTTGGTTTTCTCCGGGTTCATAGCATCCTACTCCTTCCGGTACCCAGCCTTCAGCCATTATTTATCTTCTCACTTCCTATATTTTTATTTCACCTACCTAAGTTGTTTTGGATCTTCTTCGTTTCCTTTTTTCTGGTGAAGTTCATTTTAATTCAATGATAGGGAGGCATATAAAAATATAATAAATATAAGTAATGTAGGTTTTTATATTATTAAACACAAAGATTCAAAAAATAAACCACCAATAGAATAAATATGTTGAATTGCTTTGAGAATGGTACATATTTCACAAAAGTCCTTTGATTCAATATTTTTCTTATATACTTCACTAAGTGAAATTGTGTGTTTTGTGGGTGCTTTAAGGTAATGAAATATTTTTAATTTCGTTAAAACATTTTTTATTTCGTAAAAATTTGTTTGTCCGGTAAACATACAAAACAATTTAAATCTATGTTTATCAATCACTTATAAATATAAACCACTGGAAGTGTTTACTTTTTAAAATGAAATGTTTATTTGTAAAGCAATCAAAACCAATGTTTATCGTTTAGACAAAGATGTACACTATATATTTTTTTTGTTTTTAAAAACATTTAAAACATTTTTTTGCTATAATATTAAATTTCTTATTTTTTGGTAAAACATGAGAAGTCTTCTATTTAAAAATATAGTTCAGTTTTTTTTTCGGGAATTAACTGATTATATAAGCATATAATATGCGTAGATTACAATAAACCTAATAGAACAGCTAGTGCGTTTATCGATTTTGAAAGGACTTTTGATAGTGTTGAACTGTGGACAGTAAAAGTCTCGCTAATTAATAGCAAACTATACTACATAATAGGTACAGACCAAAATATACCCTAGGTCCGTAAAGTATGGAACAAATTCATTTTTAGCTTAACAGATTATTTTAAGTTATAATCCCGAATCACGTCTATTTTTGATGTTAATTTACCGTATTTTAAAATAATATTCAAAAATACAGGGTGAATTACGATCGAGTCATTTTTTCGTCATTTTTTTAAATGGAACACCCTCATTTTGTCTTAATTTTCGAATTACCCCAGCTGGGCTGATTCAGAGACCGAAGGTACCTTGTGAAGAAGATAACTTGGTTATTGAAACGCGCGTCAGGCAGATAAGAGTGTGTGTTAGTGTAGTGGTAGTGTAAACGGTTTTCGGTATCAGTTTCGCCAACGGTTCGAGATTTAACATTTTAATCATGTATCACTGATCGGTTTAGGTTTTAAAGTGCATTAAGTTGATTAGTGGGTTATATTATTATGTTATCCATTATAACAATAATCCTGTAATCCAAATTAGTGGTTAAAGTTGAACAGGTAGTCTTCAAACAGTTACATTTTTTGTCGCATGCTAGATTGTACTTTTGCTAATTCGGTGTTATGCAATTTCACATAGGACAAAAAATGTCGCTATTTAAGAATAGACCCCCCAGATACCACTATCGCTTGCAAAGGGCTCTGAACATATTACCGCTTAAAATTGAACCTAAATCCTCTCACGAGTTCTTCTTTTCCAAGTGCAAGTGCAGTGTCATCAGACCATGGTCTTGTTTTGTCGATTATTCAGCTATACGAGTGTCACCAAACTGCAAGATGGCGTAGTAAAATTTTAGAAAAAAAGATTGAGATGCTTTTCTATATTTGTTTTGTGACCTATGATGTTGACCGATATAGTCAATAGTTTTACTACTAGTGATCGAATTTTCGTGATAAGTCTATCGATTTTCTTCTAAACAAAGCTGAGAAAACACCACGCGTCCATAGGACGAGCAGTGGCATTTTCTTTAAACAACCCAGTTGAGTTTAAAATTTAAACAACGACCAATCAGAATTGAAAGACAGCTGGTATTTTCGCGATAATACCAGCTGTATTTTTTGACTTGTGATTGGTCAGATCAGATGAGAATTTTATTATGAGTGGTATAGTTAATAGTAATACCATTAGTAATAGAACTTTTGTGATAAGTCTGTCGATTTACTTTTAACGAAACTGAGTTGCTTGAAAATACGTTTTATTGCGTTTTCTTTAAGATAAATTTCATCACGAGTGGTATTTTGTGGATTATATCACTCAAATGAGTTGATTAAAGTAAACACCACTCTGCGGACTCTTGGTTTTTTAAAGCAACTCAGTTTCATTTAGAAGTAAATCGACCGACTTCTCGAGAAAATTTAAAGGTGATATTACTACTAATAATCTACTAAAACCTTTACTTTAAATTTAAGTTTTATGGCAAAACTGATTTAATTAACTGAATGTTAACAAAACAAATAATACTTGTACATTAAAAAGTTGCAAGTAAGTTTATAGCATTACTGTTGTCAGTTACCAAAAATTAATAAATACCCAATATAATTTTAAATTATTGTTTGCAGTTATAAGAAATTAGAAAAAAGTTTTAACGTGTCATGTCAAAAATAATTTGAAACGTACAATAAAGTGGTAAACTTTATTAAACTGTTTATATACTCTAAATAAACAGTACCCGAACAAGGATGTGTTTATAAAGCTCATTATTTCTATTCACACGAAATAATGGGCCAAGTTTCAACATCCAATTACTGTCAATCAGAATTATTACAGAGAGACCATTATAACACCTTTTGTAATAGATTTGGGAAATTCTTGCCTCACAGGCCTAACGAGCCATACTATTTTTAGTTTGAGAATGTTTATCTTTGCCCCGTAGGTAATCCAAAAATCCTTCTTTTTTTTAATTAAAAGTACGGAAAACTAAAAACTGTGCAAAAGAAAAGAATGTGGGATATTATTTTAGTTAATGCCAAAAAAACACAAGCACGTAAAACAATACCTACTTTTTAGGATATGCAATACTTTTGAGCGAAGAATAAAATTGTCCGGCTTGAAGAACCCGCATATCCAGGAACAAATTTGAAAAATAGTAGACAGTAAATTATGCGCGGACAATTCGCACCTGTTACAGAACACTGTCATATTGTAAAAAATATAGTTTTATGGTAGAGTTGTTTAAAGTTTTAGACGGCTTATTTTTGGACACAGTAGAAAAAGTTTTAATATTAGACATGTTAATTCGAAGAACTTAAGTTATTAGTTGAGGTCATTGGATACAAGCTGATAAAATCTGATTCCAACCGCTAAAATTACAGTTTTTGATATGTTATGACACTTATCCTGACTAAAGATTCAATTTTAACTACACACAGGTTCACGTACTTCTTCTTTCTCTTACTAAAGCTACGTAGATCTGCTGCTACATCAGAATGATGTACAATAATGTAAGAACAAATTATACCAGGAATGGTATATCTATCTATCAAATTTTTCATTTTATGCTAGGTTACTTCTCGATCAGTTTTTGTTGTGACACTTTTCCTGATTGAGATTTATTTGAAATAAATACTTAATAAGTAACCTCTACCATACATTTTCGTGGGATTATCTTTATAAAGCCATTAAAATCAAGTTAAGGTAATCTTAATTGTTAACGTCTGCAGAACAGAACAATATTTTATTACCAAAAATAACTGAACATAGTACAACAGAAAAAAATGTTACAATATTAAAATGAACAAAACAAAACAATATTTTTTGACTAGATAGAGGAGAGCTTTTAATGGTATTGTCAAATGCAGAATTCTGCGAAATATCTGAAAATTTTTGATTTTTTAAACGATCTTTCGATTTTGGCTGGTAGTTTGGATAGATAATGCTGTCATCACTACTAAAATCCTGCTCTTCTTCGTTATTATCTAAGTTGTTATTTATATTTTTTTCTACTGTCTTCCCATTATCCACGTTTTTTTCGTTTATATACCTCGAACCTAGGAATGTTATTATTCTCTTCAAAAAATTCCGTCTCAATAGGGCTGATGTTCATAAGTCTTCCTGTTTCCTTATTCAAACAGTTGTCAGTCTTTTCTTCATCAGTCTTTTCACACTGTTCAACCTCTATATTTTGTTGTCTTGTGTTCGGTCAGATCTGGATAAGAAAAGTAGTACATGTAATATTATAACGAAAACCAATACCAATCAAATTAATAACTTTTTACATTCAAAGTGGTTTTATTACCTTTTTTTGGTGAATATTCTATGTATCCAGGTCCTTCTTCGTTAACTGGTGGTGTTGAAGGCCGGTTAATTATGCAATAATTATTGTCGATACCATTTTCCCGCTGTTGAAATAAAATACGCAAACAAAGAGCTCCGCGTCCTGTTTCACTAGCCAATTGTCCTGCAATGACACCATCATAATTTCTTTTTCATGTATATGATAAAGCTTTTATTCATTTGAAATTACCAGCAATAATATAGTCTTTACGTAAGTTGTTTTGTATACACGAGTTTTCTTTTACCCTTATTCCCTTTCAATACAAATACATTCTTGTTGCATGTTTATACTACTTTTTAAAAATATAATAAAGTTCTAAAGTTAGAACAAGTTACCTACTACTTTATTATAGAAAGTTGTAACAGTACCTGTTAACATTTTAAGCACCTGGTATCCTAAATATTAAATTCAATTAGTACCGCTAGCTGCTCCATCTATCCTAAAACATTTTTAATAATAAAATAATGAATACAGTCTCTATAATTATAATTGGAAGTTCAAAGTAGCTACGCTACGAGGTGTATTAATGAGTTGGCATTATCGAGTTCAATAGGTTTTAATAATTATTTCCAGTCTCATTTTTCTTCTATTGATTTACTGTCATATACAGAAAGTTGGAATATAATACAGTAAACTAGAGGCAACTCTTTAATTGAAGATTCTGTAAACCAGAAGCATCTCTTGAATTTGGAGATTCCGTAAACTTGAACAGCTTGTAAACTTTAAGCTCTCGTATGTACATTCTTAACTGGATTATCTCTACAACTGGGGCAGATCATCCCTCCACTAGTGATCTTCCATAATCATTTGGAACCACCTAGACAGTGCCGTAGCGACCCCAAGGTGCGGCGAAGGATCGTCCACTATTGTAACAGATAAGTTTATTGTGATCTATCAAGTTTACTGTTCCCATATTTTTTCTCTTTTATATCTGTATATCTATTTATATCGTCAACTGTATTAGAATAAGTATTTTTAAAGAACTGTTTGCGGATTATTTTGTTGTAACGTATTCTCTACCTCATTAATTTCAGCACCAAGGAAATCTTATTATCTTTTATATGTTTGTACATTTTCAAATCATTTTTTTTATCTTCATAGACAGTTTTTTCTGACATCTTTCTGTCATCTTATGATACTTATTTAAATAACTCAGCTTAAAACAACTTTCTTCAGTAGTATCATAAAACAAAAAAAGATTTCAGTGGCGCCCTTATAATTTCTTAAAGAAACAAATATTGTACAATAGTCAGAGCTAATGAACTTACTCACCCCTAGCCGAGGTATTTAACTATCATAATTTTTGTGTGATAAACATTTATAAATTCTGTTAATTATTGAAGTATCTTTTACAACTAATTAAAGGCGAAATTAAGATTAATGGTTGTTTTATTGTAAATTACATTTTTCCTTTTGGTATATTGTTATTTTTTCAAAAAAGTTAACTAAATATTTTTATAAATTCACTATCAACAGGTAACTCATATTACAAATTGTCGCCCAACGCTCAAATAATATTACAAATTGGCGCCCAAACGCTGGTTTCATTTTTTCTCTGACTGTACAATAATTTTTTCTTTGGGAAATAGTTTTTCCATTCGAGAAAAGTACTTGGTGCATATATCTACATATTATTTTTTTCACAAATCATTTTTTTAAATATCTTCAATATTAATATTACGTAATTAATTTTTTAACTATCTTAAATATTTTTATAAACAGTTCAATTTCCTTTGATTTTTCCTATAGTATTTTTAATACCTATATTATCCCTTATGTACAACACTGATAATCATATTTATTTATTAATTTGCTTAACTATATTGGTTGTTCAAATTTGTAGCAAACAGTTTATTTCGACGATAATAACTTGTACTTTTTATTGCTTTTTTAAATAGGTACCAGTTTTTTTGTTTTTTGGTTAATGAACTTAAAATAGAAATTTGAATATTAGCGTGGTTTTAAAAATAACCTTGGTAATTTATATTGAAGCAGTTTGATTTCTATTCGTTAGGACTAGTTTTTTTGTCTTTCTTCTCTTCTCGACAATTAGCAAAGTTTTGCATTTTTAAAATATTTTAAATTTTTACAATTTTTTTTTGAATTAAAATGAATGAGAGATATATTTATTTACAAATTTGTATAGTTAAACTGAAACGAACATTTTAATTTGTTTACGTTACACTCTTGTCGTTTTTTGTTCTAATTAGTACCTGTATTTTTGTTGTTGTCTTATTAATAGGTTTTTGGTGTACTTTATATCGAGTTGCTTTAATACTGATTATTCAGGACTTGTTTTTTCTCGAGACATTCGAAAAGTTTGGTATTTTTAAAATTTTTAGAATCTTTTGTTGACTTTGATAAAACTTTATCGGGAAATAATGATAATGACAATAATTTTGAAGACAAATCAGACAATAATGAATACACAAACTCAACCGACACTGAGTAAACTTATACTTAAACATACAATTTTTTTGGTTTTCGGATGTAGTAAATGTGTGGAAGGTTTAGAGATGATGGATGTTGTTCTTAGGATATGTCATAGCTACTGTGGATGCTAACGGCCCCTTTCCAAGTTCAAAGGTTCTCATTACCTAGACTTCCTCGTCATTTTATTATGTTTGAATTATCAAAAATTTATTCATTTAATGTTATGTCTTCGATGGTTGTTGTTAGTTCGCTGTGTTTACCTAGTCATTATTTTTTTTCTACTTTATCAGCATATGATGTACCTATTTACTTTAATAACAGTTAACTTATTATATCTTATTACCTAATTTATCTTATTTTTATGTTATCTTATTCTATCTTACCAAATTATCTTTCTTATCTTATGGAGCGTTTTTTATTCTCGTGCTATGTTTCTCATAGAATACATTTTGGACAAATTTATATTAAGTCTGTCGCGCTTATGTTTTAAAATTATCTTATCTTAGCTTATCTTATCTTATTTAGCTTGTTCCGGGAGCAAGTTAATGAACTTTTGGGTGGAATATTTTTAATGTATCAAGCCGATTTGGCATATCAAGATATATTAATTTTTTTTTCTTCCTTTAAAAGGTTCATATACCGTGTTTTATATCTTATACGCTAATGTGTATTAGATTTATTGTACCTAGAGTCATTTTTATCGTGCATACTGTATGTATTCTGTCGCGTACGGGTTTAAGTACCTTTGGCAGTATACAGTGTGAATGTCTACTGGGTTATCTTATCGTATCTGTATGTGTATACAGATTATCTTTAGCTAGGAAATGTTAAAACATAATGTGGGTTTTGTTTTATGGTTCATGTATTTAGTATGAGAAAGTACAATTTATATAGCTCTAAAGTATAATTTTTGGTAATTTTTGTAATTTTTAAATGGGTATATATTGCAGTGACTGTATTATTGTTCATTTGATGTAAAAACTATATAGAACTTTTCTTATCTATTGTGAATTTATCTAATACCGATTTTCACCTTATCTAATACCGTTTGTGACTTTATTTAGAACCGATTTTGACTTTTACGATTTTTTTGTTCCTTTCCGATAGAAAAAAGGTACTACCGATTATGTCATCCATATCTTGCAATAGTTAACCTCATGACGGGTTTTTGGAAGTTTTATTCCTTTCTTGCTAAAAAAGGTGTTATTTGTTTTTTTGATTAATCATTTTTGTATTTTTTTAAGGCCTGGGTGGTGTGGAAACACATTACACAGTACCATTCTTTAACTTTTTTTAACGTAGAGTCAAATTTCAGTTGGCAACTTAATTGCTGGGTGTAGGTGGCTCGCCCGGGACTTGTCCCACTTTTTATAGGCCACTTGTGTCTAAAGTTCGTTTATGTTGTCTTTCCTAATTTTCTAATTTCTTTTATTTATTTCCTTCTCTATCTGATGATTATTATCTAACACATTTCTGCTTTCTTTTCTCTTTTCTTTCTAACTTTTATTTTTTTTAATTTTTCCTTTGCGTTTTCTTTACTAGTTTTTGTCCTTTTTTGTTTTTCTTTACCTTTCTTTGTCGTTTTTGCATTGCATTGCAGTGCTGCCTTGAAACAAATCGCCAGAGCACGAGGCCATCTCTCTGATATGTTTGGCGCAACTCTGGAATGGTTAGTTTTACATACAAGTAACGAATGTGACAACAAGGACATACTGACTAATCCTTATTTCTTTAAATAACTTTAACCTTTTCCTATGTTATTTTTGTAATTCCTTATAATCCTTACTTGTTCTATGTAACTGTTTTGCTTAAACTTACGTTGGAGATCTTATCTGATATTAAACAACAAAAAAAAATTTTGCCTTCTGCAAAATTTTTTATATCGAGTAGAGGGGGTGTAACAGTACCTGTTTACATTTTAAGCACCTGGTATCCTAAATATTAAATTCAATTAGTACCGCTAGCTGCTCCATCTATCCTAAAACATTTTTAATAATAAAATAATGAATACAGTCTCTATAATTATAATTGGAAGTTCAAAGTAGCTACGCTACGAGGTGTATTAATGAGTTGGCATTATCGAGTTCAATAGGTTTTAATAATTATTTCCAGTCTCATTTTTCTTCTATTGATTTACTGTCATATACAGAAAGTTGGAATATAATACAGTAAACTAGAGGCAACTCTTTAATTGAAGATTCTGTAAACCAGAAGCATCTCTTGAATTTGGAGATTCCGTAAACTTGAACAGCTTGTAAACTTTAAGCTCTCGTATGTACATTCTTAACTGGATTATCTCTACAACTGGGGCAGATCATCCCTCCACTAGTGATCTTCCATAATCATTTGGAACCACCTAGACAGTGCCGTAGCGACCCCAAGGTGCGGCGAAGGATCGTCCACTATTGTAACAGATAAGTTTATTGTGATCTATCAAGTTTACTGTTCCCATATTTTTTCTCTTTTATATCTGTATATCTATCTATATCGTCAACTGTATTAGAATAAGTATTTTTAAAGAACTGTTTGCGGATTATTTTGTTGTAACGTATTCTCTACCTCATTAATTTCAGCACCAAGGAAATCTTATTATCTTTTATATGTTTGTACATTTTCAAATCATTTTTTTTATCTTCATAGACAGTTTTTTCTGACATCTTTCTGTCATCTTATGATACTTATTTAAATAACTCAGCTTAAAACAACTTTCTTCAGTAGTATCATAAAACAAAAAAAGATTTCAGTGGCGCCCTTATAATTTCTTAAAAAAACAAATATTGTACAATAGTCAGAGCTAATGAACTTACTCACCCCTAGCCGAGGTATTTAACTATCATAATTTTTGTGTGATAAACATTTATAAATTCTGTTAATTATTGAAGTATCTTTTACAACTAATTAAAGACGAAATTAAGATTAATGGTTGTTTTATTGTAAATTACATTTTTCCTTTTGGTATATTGTTATTTTTTCAAAAAAGTTAACTAAATATTTTTATAAATTCACTATCAACAGGTAACTCATATTACAAATTGTCGCCCAACGCTCAAATAATATTACAAAGTTTCTAATGCCAAACACAAAAATAATAGTTTAAGCAATATTAGATATCTACTTCATAACACTTTTTTACTTACCTGTGAAAAACTGTTTATCCAATTTAAATATAATTTATTTTTTACCTTTACATTATTCAGTTATTTTTTAAGTATCGCCCTTCGATTGACCGGCCGACAAATATACTTTTTTATGAAAAATAAATGGCGTTATAATAAAACTTCAATGCAATAAATTATTTGTTTACAATCAAATTACCAAAGTCAATAATTAGAATAGTCATAAGATAAAATATGACTTTTTAAGAATAAGATATTTTATATAGTTGGCACGGTTTTTTTAAACATTATTCTAAAAAACTGTCAAAAAGATACGAAATGGTGCTTAAAACGCAAGATAAAATATTTATTATTGAATATTATTTCCGCTCATGCGGGAATGAACGATCAAATGGACCTAGATTGTTAAGGGCTGCCAATCGATTTTGAGTTTTAGAAGCCTGCAACGACTAATAAGGACTTGTTAAGAGTCGTTTTAAAATTTCGACGAACAGGAACCTTTCTAACCCAACGCAAAATCTGTAATGGTCGTCCATTTACCGTAACAACACATGCAAATCAAGGAACTAGTGCTTTTTCCTAAAATATAGATTGGGCAATACTTATAAACAAGAAATCATGAGTTGTTTATTGTGCTTTAGTTTTGGCAATGGTGTATGAACAACCCCTTTTTCCCTTTTTTTATTATGTGTGGACCTTTACTTCGAGGAAGACGATCGTAGAACACCCGTTACTCTAAATCAAGTGCGACATAGAGACAAAATTTAGTCACAATTTTTGGTACCAACAGGATGAGGCTGCTTGTCATACCACGACAGCATCCTTTCGTCTGATTAGAGAATATTTTGAATACGGCGTAATTTCCCGTAACACGAATTTAGTTTCCTTTCTTATTTGCCTGATCTAACAATTCTTGATGCTTACGTATGGGTTACCTATGCTGAAACAAGCCATTTTTAGAGAAAACCCACCGACAACTACTGATGAACTCCTTGAAAAAATTTTGACCTATTTTAGAAAATGCCTATTTTAAATAACCTGCTAAGCAATCCTGTTAATCGTTATGAGTACTGCTTGGAATGCAATGGCAAGCAATTTGAACACATTTTAAATAGAGGCAAAACATATAATTCGCATTATTTGTTATTTAATTTTTCATGCTAAATAAAGCTTTAGTTTTTTAGTGTCGTTTGTTTTGGCGCATACTGTATTTTATTTAATAAACAATATTCTTAAAAGATATAAAAATTTGTTTTAAAGTCCTGCGTATTTAAATACAATAGATACATTTTTGCTTGAATAAAAATAACGATATTGGAATGGGTTTATTACAGGCTTTGTAAAACTAATTGTAAATGATTTGATATGATGCCAAGCCTTTCTACTTCCAAAACTTTAATACGTTTCTAACACATTATGCACGATATCTTTCAATCTCGTTAAGTGTCAGCAAGATGAGTGCCAAAGCAATTAACCCCAACTGCGACGATTATTCATAATTTAAAATTTGAGTGTCTCTGACATCCACCTTATTTCTCTGACCTCTCTCCAAGCAGTTTTCAAGTCTTTTGTCACCTCAAATAGGTATATTGGATTTACGGAATTTTACTCTTATGATGATTTAGAACTTACTTTAATAATTTGTTTCAAGATTTTAAAATACAAAATATTAGTTTCATTTTTTACAAATGTGTAAAGAGAAGCAACTTCGCGAATTTGAACATGTAAAACAGATGGAAAAAAAAACTGCCAATGCACTAGGTGATGCTTGAGATTTAGGAAAACTCACATACATCGAGAAGATATTTAATGTCAGCAATACATCGATACTACATATATTGAAAGAAAATAAAATGCATCCCTAAAAATGATACTCAGCAACTCATGGAAGACGATTTTGATAGGAGAACAAATTTTTGCGAACAAATGATGGAAATGTTGAATTACAGTACCATCCAATTCGAAAACGTTATGTTTTCTGATCAGTGCATTTTTCCCGTTAAAGATCATGCTAATCCTCAAAATTGTCGCTATTGGTCAAAGGAAAATCCTCACTGGATAAGAGAAGACTATACACAATACGCCCAAAAGGTTAATGTTTGGGCAGAAATTGTTAAAAACCATATTATTGGTCCCTTTTTTGTTAAGGGGAAATTGAATGTCGATAATTATTTAATACTACCACAAAATTATGTGATGCCAAGTTTGACAAACACCATATGGTTCCAGCAAGATGAAGCACCTCCACTCCACATTACCAACTGAGTGTTCGCCAGTATCTCAACTAACTATATTTATATAATCAGGTTGCCTTTTACCTTATAAGGTGAAGGGGATTAAAATCGATACAATATTAATTATGTACAAATTGAACCCACTTCTGTTAGTTTTTGGTCAGTGCTTTAGCTTCTGCTTTCTGGATTCCTCTTCTGTTAAGTATGTCTTCTATAACTCCATCCCATGTTAATCTTGGTCTACCTCTCTTAAGTTTTGTTTGAATTCTTGCTTCCCATCCTTTTTGCATTGGTCTACTTTGCTCCATTCTGTGTAAGTGTCCCCACCAGCTCAGCTGTCTTTTTTCAATAAATTCTAGGGTAGATTCTATTTGTAGTTCGTCCCTTACTGCAGTGTTTTTTATCTTGTCTTTTCTTGTGATTCCTTGAACTCTTCATTTCTATGGCATGTATTTTACTTTTATCTTTATTTGTTAATAGCCAAGATTCGCATCCAAAGGTCAGGATAGGTCTCTATATGGTTTTTGTATATCTTAATTTTTTTTATGGTACTAACCCTTACTATGTGAAAGTTCATCTTATTCAGAACAATAAACATCTAAAAGGTTGAATTAACTTTCACTGTTTATTCTGACGATGCTATTTCGATAGCGAAACGGCTGTCATTGCATTTAAAGTATTTAAAGAATAAATAGTGAAAGTTAATTTAACCTTTTAGTTGTTTATTGTTCTGAATCTTAATTTTTGTTTCCCGCGAGCTTTTAGATTTGCTTATAAAATGTTTGTTCATTGCAAAGTAGTGTTTTATCTATTCTGTTGATTTCAGCTTCTTGTTTTTCCCCTTCTTCTATTTCTACAAGATATTGGAAAGCCTTTACTTGCTTGATCTTTTGTCCTTCTATTTATATATTTATTTCTTCAGCATTATCTCCTACTATCATGACTTTAGTTTTAACTTTATTGACCTTCATGCCATTTTCTCTTAGTACTGTATTCCATGTATATTAATTTTTCTGTAAATCTTTTTCATTTTCTGCAATAACTACAACATCATCTGCAAATGCTCCTTCTGATACATCTACTTTTTGCATATTTCTAAAAGTGTTTGTTTTACATTGTTTTAATATCTCATCCATGTAGATTATAAATAGCAATGGACTTAATCCTCCTCCTTGTCGTAACCCGCCTGCTGTTGTACATGTCTCAGAAGTTCTGTTTTAACTTATAACAATATTTTTGTTGTTGTTGTATATATTCTGGATAATTCTAACAGTTTTATAGTCAACTTCTCGGTTATTCAGTATGGTCCATAACTTCTTTCGTGGAACTTTATCAAAGGCTTTTTCCAGGTCTATAAATGCAAAGTACGTCTTCTTCTGTTGTTGTGTTCTTTTTTCTATTATCTGCTTGATTGTGAAGATATGATATTGTGCACTTTTTCCTTTTCTAAACCCACTCTGAGTTTCTTCCAACGTTATATCTAACAATGGTCGGATTTTGTTTTCTATTATAGCTTCTAGAACTTTCATAGCTGTACATAGTAGGGTTGTGCCTCAGTAGTTATTACAATCGTTTTTGTCTCCTTTCTTATGAACTGGGACTATCAGCGACATTTGCCAATCATAGGGAACTTTCTCTTCTTTCCATAGTTCGTTGAAGATATTTAACAGCAATGTTGTTCCTTTTGTACCCATATGTCTAAGTATTTCTTCTGTTATCTTACCGTAACCTACAGCTTTGCCAATTTTTAGTTTTTTAATGCTTCTTTCAGCTCACACTGTGACATATATTGCTCATTCTCTTGTTCTGACATTTTTTGTAGTGCTTTATATTTTTCTTCAAGGTCGTTATTTTCTAGAAGTTCTTGAAAATACTCTTTCCACTATTTTTGATTTTTATGTACATTGTATTATGGGTTTTACCCTCCCTTACTGATTTAAGAGTTTTGTAGAACAACTTCTGGTTTTCCTTACTGGTTTTTTTCATTTTGTCCTCACAATCTCTCCATTTTATTCGTTTTTCTGTTGTAACTAATTCTTTTACAAGTTTTCTAGCTTTTTTATATGATTTATAGTTTTCTGCTGTTCTGTTACTAAAGTATTTTTTCCAAAGTTCCTTCTTAGAAAGGACATTAAAGAAACCAATGAGAAATGGGAACAAAAATATAAACAACTGGAAAAGCAGATTGTTAGAAACCGAAAGAAAAGTAGATATACTAGAAAATGAAAAAGGCAAGTTAAATATAGTAATAACCGGAATACAAGTAAATGAACGTAATCAAACAGATATGATACAAACGATTCAAACTAAACTAAAAACAACTTTTACACGAAGAATACAAACTACAGGTAGTAAGAAAATTGTGACCGAATAAATTATTAGTTAAAATGAAAAGTTATGAGAAAATTCAGTTACTTAAAAAGAAAAATTTACTAAAAAATACCCAAATATATATATATATATATAGCAATCTAACCCTTCAAGAAAAAGAATTACAATATAAGTTGAGAGTACTCATGAGAGCAAAAAGAGCTGAAGGCCAAACAGTAAAAATGGGTCACCTCAAACTAACAATTAATGGTAAAGAGATGATATGGGACAAATCAGAAAATCAATTAAAAGACAAAACAAATAAAGTAAAGCCAAAAACTAAAAAATGAAATGACCGGACGAAAAAATGGTGCAACGATATGGCGAAGAAACAGGAACAAAATTAAAACAGAAAAAACACAAAATAAGAAGCTAAATTTGGAATGGAAATTAGGAACTTGGAATATAAGAAGTATACAAAGTAAAAAAACTAACTGGAATAAGAATTTAAGGATATAGGGTTAAATATTCTAGCAATTACCGAAACAAAAAAGAAAGGTCATGGCACAATATTAATGGATAATGGACATGTATTCATCTACAGTGGAATAAAAGAAAATCAAAGAGCTGAAGCTGCAGTCGGATGTATAATACACAAAACCATCACAGATCAAATACTTGAATGGAAAGCATGGACAGAAAGATTATTAAACGTAAAATTGAGAGATAAACTTGAAAATACAAAAACCAAAATCATAGCGTACGGACCGAATGAAAATGATACTGTAAATAATAAATACGTCTTTTGAAAGCAGCTCACCACAATAGCAGAGGAAAATAATGGGCAAATTTATATTGCAGGAGACCTTATCTCAAGGGCTGAATGCAAAGACAATATTTATAAAAATGTAATAGGTAAATATGGAGAAAAAGTAAGAAATAATAATGGTAAACGATTATTGGACTTTTATATGGTCCATAACATGATATTAACCAACAAATTCTCTGAATATAAAGATATATACAAATATACTAGAGTACTAGAAAGTAGAAATGAAAAATCAATTATTGATTACATCCTAGTAGAAAGGAATAACAGACACGTGGTGCTAAACACTAATCTAGACGAGGCCCAGAGATGGGTAGCGACCATTATTTACTAGTCACAAAAATTAGGGAAACGATCGAGACTAAAGAAACTCTCAGGAAAACTAATCAAGGACATAAAATACAATATGAGGCTATAAAAACATATATATAGCTGATCCGGAAATTGCAAGATACTATGAATTAGAAATATCTAGAAAAATAGAAAGAGAAAATAACTTAAAAATGAATAATTTAGAGGAAAAATGGCAATACTTTAAGAAAACTATTTTTAATTCTGCAAAGAAAACTTGCGGAACTATTAAGAATAGCAACACTAGAAAATAAACTGCCTGGTGGACAGAGGATGTAAAAAATAATGTGAAAACAGTACCTCAACTTAACATTTCCAAATCGCTGGATAGGGAGGTCACAAGGTATATCACAAGCCCATACGTTCCATTTAAAAAATTTGGGTTGTAACTGTCACTCAAAAGGATTTGAAGGTAGGAATCAAATCTTTACCTTAAAGAATGTTAATTTATAATTTAAATTTGACATGCTTCGGGATTTTATATAAAGTAAGTAACCGATATAATGAATTGATTCCATTTGGCTTTTCTACACTGTATATTATTACAAATAGTAATAATCCACCATACCAAAAAGGACTTAATTTCAGAAAAAATCTTCCCATCTGTAAGATGAGCAACAAACTAAAATAGCAAGTAGACTATATTTTACAGTTTAAGTGTATTCTCGGCAAGTTTTAAGGGTAGTTCGTCCTAATCTAGTTTGGAAATGAGAACACGTATATTTGCCATTCCGTCTCCATCTGGTTTTAGCGACGTTAATACGTTTTATGAGATAAATTTTGTTTCCGTCAATATAATATTACCATACTAAGAGCTAAAATATAGTCAACGATCTATTTATTTAAAGAAAATTATCCATAAAGACGTTGCAGACACGGGACATTTTCTATTTTAATAGAAAACGCCGAGATTCGGGTCCGATAAACATTCATTAAGTTCAGTGCGCACCGACTCTGGAGCTCCGGCACTCAATTTAACCCTGCTCAATTTAGATTACTGTCCGAAACCGCTTCGGGTTTTCTTGTTATTTTTTTTGCTCTTCAACACTTTCTAAATTAACTGTACATCTCTATCATCTAGTCGTGTTTTTAGAATTACATGTGACACTTTCCAATGGGATTCTAAACTTTACGACTTAGACCGTAAGTTGGAAATCACAAAGAAAATGAGATTTAAATTGAGTTTGTTATACTAAAGTGTTGCTGACACTGCCACGGAGCTAAATTTAGAGATAAAACAGCGAAATGTATTTTTAATATTTATCGTCGTAGTTTATTTCTTTGTAGTAGTTTTAAAAACCTTAGGTTCTCATAATTTAGGAAATCTTCGAATAAAAAATAATTAAAATTATTAAAAATGAATTAATAAAATATTATTTTTCTTTAAACAGCCCATATTTTTAACGAACTAATGTATAATGTTAATGTTAATAAAGTCTGTTTCATTGAAATTGAAGGCTGCGGTTATAAACAAGCAAGATAGACAAATATGGTGTGGCAGTTCCAAGTAGTTGTCTAACTACTACCTAAACCTAGGTAAGAAGTACCTAATCAGAATCGATACTTAAAACCTCAAAAGTTATTGCAATTCTTCGTATAAGAAATTAATCCGTTTATGTATATATCATTGCACAGTTATACTGATCTTAGCGGGAAATACATCCAATATTCAGTGGAAGACATTAGTGAGTCTGAGTTACCTGAAAGTCTTCTGGTTCCAATTAAGTAATGTCCTAGATGCTCATATATTGGGCAGACTAAAAGTATATGATCGAGAGTTTCCGGTTTGAACACATTGCAAATAGAGCAGATGTGTTTAATTTATGTGAACTGTTATTATATTAAATATAAATAACTTAGTTTTCTGTATTAGTAGTTCTCATTTGTGCTTGAAATCTTTTGAGTGCTTTCCTGATTTCCAATTTTGTTCTACATGATATTGCTTTTCTCAGTTTGTTCTGTCTTTGAATAAGTTGTTGTACTACTGCAAAAGCTTTTCAAAATTGCTCCTCCCTTACTGCGAGCTCTTTCATTAGTGTTACTGAAGCACATTGTTTATCCCGTTTTCCTATCCAATTTTTGCTCCACTATTGTTTTATTTTGTTCACCATATATATTATTATCTCCTCGCATACTTCTCTAATATAAATTAACACATATTGCCTTAATTTTCCTCGAAGTATACATACGGATGACATCTCCAAAAATACTGCTTCCAGCCCACAACCAAATTACTAGCCACTAGTCAGTGCAAGTAGCAAATAAGTGTGACTAGAAAAATAGCAGCTATTTGGTAGCAGCTATCCATTAGCGGTTAGCAAAGTAGCCAGTCTTTAGAGCCATGTTCTTTAAAGTAGCTCTTTAGATCAGAGATAAATAAAAAAAAGTAATGGACTTAGGGTATCTCCTTGCAAAACTTCTTTTGTTATTTGAACCCATTCTGAAGTATTACTAGTGGAATTTTTTCTAGGATCCTTAAGCAACTATCCAAATCGGCAGGCTTTATATCATTTCGCAATATTATAGTGAAGGTAGCCGCAGCATTGCCTCTAGGGCTGATGTGGGTCACGTTGTCATTGTCCCTGTTATTACCAGAGAAGTCAGCCATTGCACTTTATTAAAATGCTGTTGATGGTTGAATTTATTTCTCTACAATTAAAGCATTGGTTACCATGCTGCCCTCATAAGAATGAACGCGGTTTGTTCATGAGGTGCAAAACTGCGGTAGGTATTTACTCTTAAGTTTTTCGTTTGGCCCTTACACATATTACGACATTTAATAACTTTTTTGTGGATTCATGTATTATATATTCCTAGATTTTTGGAGAAATTTTTTTATTAATAAAGTTCAATACTTATTTCAAAGACGATATACCGCATATATTCTTATATATTATCATTTTACCTGGACAGAAAGCGGTACTGCCAGTAAATTCAATATACCGCAGTGTTTATTCTAGTTTTCTATAAGTGTTACCAAAAATAAATGCGTATGTGCTAAACTTGATTAATTAATATAATAATAATACATTTTTCTTTCAATAAAAGGTATATTTCTAGAATAACTAGAAAAAAAAACGACTAGCATTTAAAGAAAAAATGTAGTAATAAGATATAAATTTATTTGAAAATTTGACATCTCTACTTTTTAACCAATAAAATACCTTCATTTTGTCTAGTTACTATGGTAACTAATAAAATTTCGGGAAATTTTTTCGTGGCGTCTCGATATTTAAGTGGACACCGCTACGTATAGATATATTCCGGTAGATTCTTTTCACTGTAGTCCACACAAAATGGCAAGTTTTTATTTTTTGGCTCATCGATTAATTAATTTTCCCTTAAAAAAGATATAACAGAGAAAATAATTTAATTGAGTATATAGCTGTACTTAATGGATAGGATAAAAAACTAATTAATAAGCTAATCAATCGCCATAGTTTTAAGAAATCTCTTTGTAAAACCACCTTTTTCCAGCGAGAACATAACAATATGAAATTAATTTTATTACCATTTATCCCTCAGTATAGGTACCAAAGGATTTAATACAATTTTCGGTACGGTGGGATTATGTTTATTTCATAAAACTAGTACCATCCTGAACAATTGTTATGAAATCCGATAAGAGTAAAAACAGCGGAATATATGAAATAAGTTGTAATGATTGTGATAAAAAGTATGTTGGGCAAACAAAAAGATCGGTTAAAACTAGATTAAAGAACATTTAGCACATTTAAAATATAGACGCATAGAAAAATCTAGTATTGTCGAACATACTTTTACCAAAATGTAGATAGTTTAAAATTGTTAAAAAATGTATCGAACAATAGATTTTTGGATGCATTTGAAAGTATAGTAATTATTAAGGGTAGAAATAGATTAAATAAGGACCAAGGACCTATCCCAGATAGTCCACTTTATAGTTTATTATAAGAAAACTTATTGTAAAAATGTTTATGTTTAATAAAAATATTTTCTTTTTATTTTATTTTATTAAATTTATATTTTATGATTGTTATTATTAAACTTTAATATTTGTAGGGCTATGATTATTTAATTATATATTTTCAATTTAATTTTACCTTACTCGACTATTAATTACGTTGTGACTAACTTGGTAGAATTTTATGACCATGTGAGAACTTTATATTTTCAGTAGTCGGTTCAATTAGGTTATAATTAATTTTAATTCACCTTTGTAAATGTTATGATATCTAAATTTTGCCTTAATATAACCCTGTTTAGTTTTAAAATTCAATAGTCTTCATATATCATACAGATTTTTCATATCAATACTTTAACTGAAATTATTAATCGATTCATACATTTGTTCTTTCTTAATTCGATTTTTGCTGATAGTATTTTGAATATATCTTTGAAAAACATTTAATTTATTTTACAAAAAAAAATATTCTAAAATGTGATTAAATTTGATAATCGAAAGGCGATAAAGTTTACTGTATAATTTTAAATTCTACAGATGTACCGCATTGGTCCGCTTCTATGGATAACGACAGCAGCGCTTTCACTCGGCGTTCTGTGTTCCAAGCATTACCTGTAGGCAACAATGGCGTCGACTGCTTCCCTTGATGCACGATGATTGATATTTTTTTAAAATTTTGTTGGTTTAATGTCCAAGAATGTAATGAAATTCAGGTGGGTGATTATTTATACTATTTCCATGTATTAAATTTGTTCGATTTGTTTTGATCTCTCCAATTTTAATTGTTTAAACATAAATTTCCAAATTGACAGTTATATAGGTGGGGGTATCAACTTCAAAAACAATTTTACACTAGGCGGCCATTAAATTTTAACTAATTTCTTTTGTTTTTCGGCATAGGTTCGCCTTTGAATCAAAGTGAACTGACCAAAAAAAAGATAATCGCGAGGTATTTATACTATTTTTCTCGAATTAACATAAATGACATAAATTATTTAAATTCAATTATTTATATAGGCAATTTTTCGAAATTTTCCAATAAATCTATTTAATTAATTCTAGTTAATTGATTCTTTAATTGGGTTATAAATAAAATTTTATTATAAATGATAATAATTTAACCTCCATTAGTTAAATTTTACTTTTTCCATGTTAAATTTTAACTTTAAATGGAGCGATGTTATGGCTACCTCTTGTAAACTTATAATGATATTTAAAAAAAAATTGTGAGCAAATACACTTTATACCTAATTAATTTTAACATAAATATACTCCTTAATACTTCAAATATTGATGGATAACTTTTTCTATAACTATAATTCTATAAATTTTTTATTAATTACATTTTAAATTAATTAACTTTTTTATCCAAATTTTAATTAATATTATGTAATTAACAAAATATTTCTACACAACACATATACAAATTTGATACAGAACATATTAACATATACAAATAATAATAACAACACATTATATGTTGTTGTTGTACTTCATACTCAGAGTCTCAAGTGTCCTTTCCCTATAGTTCAATTTCTAGTGTCTTTTCACTTTATAGGTTCGGGCACATTGTCACTGATTTTTGATGGTTTTTACCATGTCACTCACGGTTTATTAATCACATGTCATGTTTATATTATATTACATATGCTGTTATTTAACAAATCTAATGTTTTCAGATATATTCAAGTACGTGAATGTTCAATGTTGTACCCATTGTTATGAATGTTAAAACTACTGTCTATTATTATCTGTAAGTTCATATACTAATAACTTTCTTTTATGCTATTAATTGTTTATTTCCAATATTAACTCCAAAATCATAGTTTATAAGTAACCTGCACTACTTTATAACAATGATATTTCATGTTTTGTTGATATTAAAACTTTATTTGTTATTTTCATTTCACATTTCTTAATAAAAACTCATATAAACATTACTTATCTCAACTGATATGTTTTATTGTTTCTATTGGTTTTTTAGGTAATTTAAACTTGATGCAAGATTTGACATCTAACAAAAAGGTAATCCAATAGTGTTTTTTACTCCAATTATTATTGGACCCATATTTATTCGGTGTTGCTAGTTAAATGTGTATAATTTCAAATTAAAAAAGCTTTGAAATTCTTTATATTAATAAAACATGGACTGTTCTGGCAAATAAGGTAATATTAGTAGATAAGATAATAGGTTATAGGTAAGATAAGTAGTGGTAGTGTAAATGGTTTCTACTGGCTTTTATTTGCACGATGTTTGAGAAGCAAGGTGATTTAAAAAATTATATGTAATAAAATACCTACCCTGAAACTTATAACTAATAACTATCATAGCAAAAAAACAGACTAGTTATTATAAATATTATGACCCACGTCCTAGTTGCTTCTGTTAAAAACCCGCAACGATCCTAGAGAATAACGCGACATAATATGCATGTTGAAGATGAACGCGGTAATTTCTTATGTTGAAGGTATTTTTACTATATTTTTTTGCTGGTAGATCTTAGATACCACGTTATTATTTGGCATAAATTGAGACATACGGCTGGTTTTTGATCAATAGTTTTATAGTTCTTGATCAGATACAATGTTCATATTTGGCAAATATGTAAGTCAAAGTAACAGAAAACATCTGAAATCAATAACTCAAACTTCGATATTTTGGAACATACGGCGTTTATCTTTAGGACGGTAGCATGAAACTTTTAAGTCCCCAGCCTTTTCAAATATCCTACGGCAATTTTAGCTACCCACTAAAGCTTTGGATAAGATTTTTTCTATATGATTATCCCAAGGCCATTTTTAGATCCAGGATAACTCAAATGTTTTACTCCCTTGAAAAATTTTCTTTTGATATTGTTCAGAGTTGCAGCGGTCAGAAAGTATTTGCGTCCAAATCAAAATTGTTTTACCCAGGTTGACCTTAAGGCTACATTCGTAATCAATTCGCTGGCCAGGTGGCACTTTGGTACGCAAGCTAAGCAAATCTATTCCAGAAGGATTGTCTATGATCATATGTTAAAAGAATCATAAAAATTATTTAGGTACTAACGCGCATGCATAAAGTCGACTTTGAAGTTATTGTGAATGAAAAATTTCGTTGTTATGATAAAAATCACATTTACTATAAGATTCAGTAACAAAATGCATATTGTTAAATACCACAAACTATATTTTAAGGTTTAGCTATCTTTCGAAAATAGCTTGAAAAACTGCAGAGCATGGTTAACGATCTACTTGAACGTTAAACTAGAAATCCAAAGGGGTTTAGTTATAATGTTTGCCAGAATATCTTGGGAGGCGAGTACAGAATTGTACATTGTTCCTGGGGGACTTGCGACTGCTGATAGGTACATAAATGAGATACTGTAACATTATATTATCTTAAATGTACCATTCATAGAAAAAATGTAAAAAGATAATAAAGTAAATTTTTAATTATTTTATATAAGGGAGAGATAAAACAGAAACAAGTAAATTCTTTAAAAAATGGAAATAGGATTTTATTTGCGGAACAAGAAGATAAATTGGTGTAAAATATTTTGTTAAAATAAAGCAAATTTGCACCTCTGAGACATTATTATTTTTCCTTTAATAAAATATACAGTGCATTATACGTTGTTGAGAATCCCATGTAAAAAACATATAGGCGATGATTTTTGACTACATGAGAAGAATATAAACACCATTGAAGTTCGAGGAAAAGTTCGATTATTAGACCAAAAAATGGAATTGATAGCTGATTTGAACAGATAATTTTTAGACCAACTTTTGTACTCAGAAACCTCTCAGCAGGCTTCTTTATCAACTGAAACTGAAAAGGCTGATGAATTCACAAGTAAATACCATGAACTTAAGTTACTTGTTGAAAGTCATTTGGTGAATCCATCTTCAGAAGAAACAACTAGCATTTCTTCTCATTGTTCCTCACTTTCTGAACGTAAACTGAAACTACCGACAATCGAGTTCACGAAATTTGGTGGTGATATTAAAGAATGGCTCTCATTTTGGAGTGAGTTTAAGCGTATTTACGAAGACGAAGAACTTGCCAATGAAGATAAATTCCAATACCTTCTTCAAGCAACAATTTCTAACTCCAAAGTCACTTTGGCAGAAAGGATATTCTTGTTGAAGTTTATGTCAGAGAGTTGTTGAAGTTGGTATAGAAAGGTATGCGACTAAAGATGAACTAAGTTTTCTGTACGATAAGCTAGAGTCTGAGTTACGATCCCTGGAAACTCTACCACTAGTGGAATCTTGACTTCCCGAAAACTTGATAAGGATACGGCAAAGAATCAGTTATTATGATGTTGAGTCTACTCTGAAATCTCGCTTGGATAATTTAATGCTATTTCTCAATAGGAAAGTACAAAATGAAGAACGGATCACTTTGGCCATCTCTGGTTTCCAAACACAGACTAAAACAATGAAGCAATGTTGTATCCACTAAAACATACCTTCCTACTTCTTCTAGTTTAATAAACAACAGATCAGAGAAAAAATGCTACTTCTGTACCGGAAATCATTGTAGTAAAGTTTATTTGGAAGCGAAAAAGAAAGAAAGGTTGCTGCTATTTATGCCTGAAATATGGACACATATTGCCCGAAAATTTAAAGTGAATTCAATATGTTAAAACTGGAAAATATGTCAGTATAATGTGTACAAAGACTGATGAAATTACTACCAGCTTCAAAACAATTTATTGTTGAAAATACTCTGTCATAACACTTATGCGGAGGTATTTATACAGACTTTGACAGTGAGGCTCAAAGGATCGAATAAAACACAATTGGCACATGTAATTATCGACACCAGTTTTCAAAGATCGTACGTAAAACAATCGATTGCTGCTGAGTTGTCATACGAACCTATACGACGAGAGGACGTTGTACATGCTCTCTTTGGTGGTTGGTCTAGTTTTAAGAACTCAGCTATTTTCTTAGGTGCTCATCACTGTTAATCACAGTGAAAGCTCGTTGAATATGCGTTTTGTCCGGTTAATCTTAACTATTAGCTGAGTACCTGTATCCTTCACATCACTAACTTCTAAATTATAGATCTCTTCCCTACGGCAACCTATAGCAACTCCAAGTAAAGCTATCACTTTGAGTAATAGATATTTTTATTTGAAACGTCCCTCAAGAAGCTTTCAATTTTTTCCTTTGTCAGCAACTTCGACTAGTTTGGCTAATGGTCTATTTTTGTTTTTTTAAAACAGCTATCAACTCTGGGAAACTTGATATGTTGACATTCTCATTAACCATAATAATTGATTTTACCATCGAGTATTTGGACCATAATGAAGAAGGGTTGAATGTTTATGACTGAAAAGTTAAACTTTTAAAAATAATATTATTTAAAAAAAATGTTCTTACTACTTCCAAATTTCCAAAAAGTAACCCAACATCACATTTTCATCAGCACTACTTTTCAAATTGTGTTGTTCAGGTCAATTACAAAACAGCGCATATTCTTTTTCATATCATTTCGCAGACTTAACTGGAATGATTTGCCCTATTGCTTCCGCAGTTTTCTCAGCAATTTTATCTAATTTCAGATCCATTTTCTCCTCAGATATTTCGTGTATGCAGAAATATTCAATATGTCTGTCTTTATTTATATTGTTACTTGGTAACCGCTGTTCATTTTTAATTTATAAAGCAAATCAACCATATTAAGAATAAATCAAGTACCATATTTTTTTACAGCAGTCTACATGACTTCCTAATCAAATGATCAAGTTTCATATTTTATTGCGTGTAAAACCAAAGGCAGTATGAACAAAAATATAGTACGATACACGTCCGTGAAGTGATTATTACTGTACTCGATTAGATATTCTTGACTCGACTCCTTCGTCGCCTCGTCCATAAATATCTTTCTTGTACCGTAATAAGTCAATTACCGGACTAGTAACGTAAATAACTATTTCATCAACAGGAAATATTTCACTTTTCGTAACTGGTTACAAAATTACGTTTCATAACTTTAACAAATTTTGAAAAGTGTTATTTAATATGTTAAAATTAGAAAAATACAGGTTTTAATTGTATAGCAAAAGAGTTTAAGTTCGAATAAAGTAAGTCATCCCGTTTTGTCCCACTCTCTCTTACTTTATTAAACGAAACATACTACAGCGACAATAATATTGTTGAGAATATCGTCTTTAATATTGCCTGTAACTAGACAAATATCAATTATTTACAATCAAATTTATGAAACATAATGTAGGTACACAACCAATATTTACTCAAAGCCACCTAGTTACTTCTTCAACTATCCTGCAGCGAGAGATTCTGCATCGTATTATACTGTGAGTATTTAGTGCTTGTTTGATTTGGCTAATTCATAAATAAATAATTATATCTCGTTAATTAATACCTTGACTTTATAACTACAAAACAAATTACTTTGCAATAAAACTTTCACTTTTTTATTAGAAAAACGTTTTCGTCAATTACAGCTATTTTGTAATTAATTTAAACAATAAAAAATTTTAAAGTAAGATACTATGAACATATATGTATATTGCAACAAACAAGTCAAACTATGCAAAAATATCTACTGAAATATAAAGATCCACTCACATAATAACCACAGAAATAGAAACATTACAAATTTGTAACAAAAAACAAAATTTTTCTTAAAAAACTTGAAATAAAAAAACATACAGAAAATAAGTTATCTTCACTATCAAACTCTTAACTATGATTGTTTCTTTATTTTATATATATGGATATCACAATCATACAGTTTTTAAATTATTGTCAAACACTTTAATAAATAATATACCTTAAAGATCATGAATTTTTTGAATATTACAATAGCGTTTGGATATTGTAGACGAAATTTAGTTTTAACATATTTTCTTTACTAATAATTTTTTTCAACTTGTACCTAACCTCTGTATAAACAATTCATTCTCGATAAAATATGGATGATTTTAACGTGATTACTAAAGAAAATCTACAAATTGTTAATTCCATTTCAGAAAGTTATCTTTATATCACTTAAGTATACTAAATTTTATTAAATAAAAAATAGTACATTATTTTACCAAATTTATGAAGAATAATATAAACTATTTGTTTTAACATAACGTCCAAGTTTAATTGAAAAAATTAGGTTTTAAGTCACAATAACAGCCGTTTCGCTAGAATTAGCATCGTCAGATTGATATATTTAAGTTACATTTTGTTTGTTTGTAGCAAGGTACCTGATGTTAATTGGGTATTAAGTATGGAAATAATAAGACATAACAATATTAAAGCCTAGATGTTATTAGCCCTAAGGGATACCGCCTTTGCATCTTTTATTAAAACATTGTCTAATTTAACTGTCAAATCATTTCCTCTTAGGCCTATCAAAAACAAACTGCATAAGCCCTGGACTACCAAGGGCTTGCGTACATCCTCAAAAAATATGCGTTGTCTCTCTTACATAAAAAAAATTACTGACAGTATATTTCTTCATGAATACGTGAAAATGTATAAAAAAGTGTATCATAAGACTATAAAAGCTGCAAAGGACATCTACTGTAATAGGAGACTGAGTGGATCCGATCCGAAAATATTACTAAGGAAACATGGTCCATAGTTAATGATTTAAGAAATAAAGTTTCCTCGCCCAGCACTATTCCTACTACACCTGAGAGCCTAAATAATTACTTCATAAATGTTGCCAAAAACTTAACTAATTCTATAACTTCCACTATTGATCCACTTTCTTATTTACCGAATGTTAATGAAAACTTAAACAGTTTCTTTTTTTCACCTGCGGTAACAGAAGAGCTTCGTAATACAATTCGAGACATTAAAAACAAATCCGCATCTGGAGTAGATGGGCTTACCCTCAAAATGTTCGCAAATCTGCCGGACTGTGTATTAGATCTTCTAACTACTTTGATTAATGAGTCGTTCCAAATTGGTATTTTTCCTACTTACCTTAAGACAGCTATAATCATTCCTTTGCATAAAGGAGGTGATAAAGATCAAGTTTCTAACTATCGCCCAATCGCGCTTCTTCCTACGTTATACAAGATCATTGAAAGGTTGGTAAAAAAAACTTCTTTCATTTGTAAGTAAATACAATATTCTAGCTAAAAATCAATTTGGATTTTTAAGTGGTAAATGCACAAATGATGCAATGTTTTCTCTTTTTAATAATGTCTACTTCAGCTTAAACAATCAACACTCTACAGCTACAATATTTTGTGATTTCTCAAAAGCTTTCGATTGCGTCTTCATGCAAGCAGATAGAATATGGGGTTCCACAAGGTTCGGTATTGGGTCCTATATTGTTTTTGCTATTTATCAATGATATTGCTGACTTGAGCATCGGCGGAAAAATTTGTTTATTCGCAGACGACACTAGCTGTTCTTGGAGTCACCGGGATATCACCGAACTGCATAGAATCGTTTCACATGACTTAACCATCATCAAATCATGGTGTGATTCTAACCATATGTGTTTGAACGTTTCTAGGACGAAAGTTTTACCATACACATCTGCAATTCAACCTATTATGTTGAATAATTCCACTAAAGAGGTCGTTGACTCTGTGAGATTTTTGGGGCTAGTCGTTGACAGCTCTCTAAAATGGGATGTACACATTGACGCTTTGTCAAAAAAACTAAGCTCTTCTTGTTACGCGCTGAGAACAATATCTAGGGAGCTTCACCTGTCAGCTTCCAAAACAGTCTATTTTGCCCTCTTCGAGTCACATCTCCGATATGCACTTCCTTTTTGGGGTACATGTTGTGTGACTAAATTTGAACGTATTTTTAAATTACAAAAGAGAGCTGTTCGGTATACGCTGAAACTAAGCAGTAAAACTCACTGTAGGGAATTCTTAAAAAAAAAACATAAAATATTAATACTTTCATCCCTATTTATCTTTGAATCCATTTCCTTAATTCGGAAACATTTACCTGAAGTCTCAGACAGACCATCTCATAACTACCCTCTTAGAAGTGCAGAGTATGACCTTTATTTACCAAAACCTCGCACGGAACTAATCAAAAGCTCTATTTTTTATAACGCTAAGAAAATGCACAACAATCTACCCTTGGAAATAAAGTCCATTTCATCAATAACCGCATTTCGTATTGCTTTAAAATCATACTTGGTGGAGAGAGCTTTGTATGCAGGTGACGACTTTTTTACATAAATTATTTGGGACCATCTCACGCACTGGAAAGTTAATTTGTGATATTTATCTATTTTGTTCTTTGTTGTTTTTTTTTTGTTGTTACTCCGACTTAATTAAAATTTTAAATTTAATTTTTTTTATATTACTTATTATTTATCATTCTCATTGTATAATGTATACATAAAGTATACATTTATTTTATTTTATTTTATTTTTTATTATTTTTTTTTATCTGACCTTTCGCAATGTTTTATATTGTGAAGTTTTATATGTTTGTATGTTTTATGTTTTATTTACTTGTAGATACTCTTGTATTACTGTTTTAGTATGTTTTGTTCTATGTGATTTGCTTTTTTTTTAACAGCTTTGTCCACAAATTTAAAAAAATTTTTCGACAATAAAGCTTATTATTATTATTATTATCCTGGATGTATTTCCCTCTAAGTATAACTGTGCAATGATATAGAAAAACCAGGAAAAAACTATATTATGCTGATCTTTACAATAACTTAATGTATTTCTGTCTCAATTACATCTTATATACAGGGTGTACCAACCTTACGACAAAATTCGGTATATGGGTTGTATTAGAAGATATCAAAATAAATATTACAAAATAACTCTGTTTTTATAAACTTTTGGGTATAGGAAATGCTTAACAAAAATTAAAGTTACAAAATCGAGTATTCTATTTACGATATAAAATACAGGGTGTTCCATTTGAAAGAAGAGAGAAAATGAAAGGTACGAGTTATCGTCAACCCTGTATACAAAAGGGAAAAAAATTAATATTTAATAGAATACGGTAATATTGTATCATATTACAAAACTGTTAGGCAAAATTGTTTTTTTCTTCAACGTACAATAAGATACAGAGCGTTGATTTACCTACGATTTTCACACAAACGTGTCCATAACTTTTGAAGGACTCTGTATAACGTATTAAAAACCAATATTAAAATCTTCAAAAAAATGTGATCAGTCCGAATTCGGTATAATATACAGGGGTTCCCATTTAAAAAATCATATGTTTTGTTTGTAACGGAGTTATACAACACTCTGTATAGTTAAAGGTAATTTCAAAATATGTACCCTAAAGACATCTACTATTTTTGTTAATAACATTTTTTGATATCTTCTAAAACAACCCATATACCGAACTTTGTCGTAAGGGTGGTATGTATAAAATTATGACTCAGTCAAAGTAAACAGTTAATAGTGAAGAACTTCCAAGATTTATTTGTTCATTAACAACTTTAAATTGTGGATCTGCTGGATGTCTTTTTATTTCAAGTTTTAAGGAAACCTAAATTTTGTTTTTTATCACAAGGGTGTAGTACTTGGATGTCATTGGTGTGTAAGAGTGAGGCTGGATGTTCAAGTAGCTGTTTTGTATAATTTGACTTATCTGGTTATTTTAATCTATATGCTCTTAAGTGTTCATTGAATCTTACTTCAAAATTTATTTGTATTTGACCCGAAAAAAATGGTCATAAATTATAACACAGATTCTGGGGTCAAAAATATGTTGATTGAACCCCACTTACCTATATACAATAAGGCACACAAAAAAGTTACAGGGTGCTTAAGTTAAAAATTTAAATAAATTTTTTTATCATTATTCTAAAACGGTTAAACGTTAATGTATGAAAATTTATAGAAAATACTAGTAGAGAATATCAAATAAATTGGAAACAGTTGCTTTTACTTATTTCGATTTATTATGGATTTTCAGAGGGGATCTACACCCCTTTTACCCACCAAATTTTTTTAGAGCTGTAATTTAACAAAATATGGACCGTCACTGGAATTAAACATTTATTTTAAAACTTTTGTATTTCTCTGTATTTTGTTCATTGGAATTGAAAATTCCCCATGTATCATAGAATTATAAGCCGCTAATTTAAGTGTTATAGGCTGATTTGAATTATACAGTATAGTTACATCTGTTTGTGTTGGTTTTCTGTATATTGAATAATTTAGTAAATTATTAACTTTTTTAATGAGCTATCGCTCATATTATTTTGTTTTCGAAACATTAAAAAAGATTTTAAAATAACATTAAATTTGCTAAAAGAAACCCCCACTTCTGGAAATGTGTATCCAATATTTATAATTTTTATAGAGCCCTGAAAATGGTGCCAAAAACTTTTATACGCGCTGCCACACTCTGACGCAATAACTAAAAAAATTATTTCAACACAATAAATATAAATATTAAGGAATAATAAAATTCAGGTACTATTGGAATACATAAATGGACAATAATCCAAGGTTAAAAAATGTTATCCCAATCCCAATTTTTCCATAAGTTATACTTTTGTTAACAAATTTTTGTGCACTAAATGGTAACAAAAAAAATTGCGGTAAATATTTAAATATTGAACTAATGCCTTAGGATTTGTTTTACTTTGTCCAAATATTTTAAATAGGCTTAAAAATTTGTTTTTTTCTCGAAAAAAATTATTTTCTCGGAAAATTATTAATATATTCATCCGAAAAAATTTGAGGCTATTAAGGACAGAACAAACTATCTTTGCATCAATCGGTGTTTTCATTCCGATATAAAAAATTAAAAACGAAAAAATTTTAAAAAACAGTTTTTTGCCATTTCCTCGAAAATTTTGAGGTTAGGTCAGAAAGTGGTCCAAATAAAAGTTGTAGGTTCACTTTTTGTTTTGATGTCAAGTTTCGTCGCAAATCGATAATATGTATATTTTCCCCCCTTAAATAATGAACAACACTTAATCGGCTCCAGCACGAATTTTTCCTCTTTCCCTTTTCTCACTGTTCGTTTCCTGCTATTAATTTTTTGATTTCAAATCAACATTTGCACAATTTGCCTGCACTAAGAGGTTGACTTTTGTCTTTACGGAAACCTAAACTTTCTGTTTTTTTTTAAATATTGTTTTAAAAATTTTCCATACACAAAATCAAACTAATACAACTTGTTTGTATGAAGAAATATATCCGTGTAAGGTAAGGAGGCAACGAGTTTACGAACTTATAATGATTATAGAAATCGATATCCGTTTTGTTTTTAAAGTTAAACCTTCTCGGAGAATTCCTTCTCCTTGGAAAACAAAACTAATCAAGATTTTAATTTAACATCAATCGATACCCTTCATTTCTTCATCATCGAGGTAAAAACATATTTCCTTCCTCCCCTGACAGGCGATATCAACTTCGAGATATTAATTCCAGTGCACCGGTTTCTTAGTATTTTTGCATATTCTTTCCGTAGCACAGATTTACTTGTTATCTACCCCGAGCTATATTTTACAGATGACTAAATTCAAGAAAGATCACTGCCGCGTTTGTATCCCGAGACAGAGATAGCTAGTAAATCACTGTCTCTCGGCAACCATCTCAAATACCAATTAGCAATTAACTCACTCGCTCTGTATGTACGTATGTGTGAATCAACACCCCATGGCTTTGAGTGATGTTATACTCACTCTACCCTCTATTTTACCGTTACTGGACTTTCGGCGTTACGTTAAGTAGGTAAAGGGGTGTTTAATTTTATAGTCCAGGTACTTTTATATAAAATGCTTTATAACGACTTGAATAAAACAAAAATTTGATACTACCCAATGGGTTAACGTTAATCCACATTTTAGAACATATTTTTGGTTTGGTGCCGATTTTTTTGGATATTTACAGTTATAGACAGATTGAGATACAGAGATGATCTAAATTCTTTAGATGCTGAAACATTATAGCTGTAATTTATAATATTATTATTTTTTGATATACCTTGTTTGAGAGTTATTAAAAATGTCTAACTAGATATCACTTGCCTCAACCTCTCATTTAACATTATCGGTCACACTGACTGGGTGACGTAATCTATGGCTATTACGTCACCTGTTATGATTATTTAAAAAACTTATTCTCGTTTACTTCCTTCCTCCAAATTTCACTAGTATAATTATGACGAGGATGGAAAAGGGACTTTTGTCCTGCACTGCATAAGTAACATTATCTGCCTGGATGTAGGCTACGTTTTTTTGTAAATTTATAGTTTTGATTTTAAACTTTTTGGCAATTTCTGTGTTAAATGAATAAATTTGCTAGTTCAGTAAAAATATTTGTTTAAAAAAAAAGTTTTTATCATCCTGAACGTAACTTGTATACTTGTATTGTTTTAATTGTTTCTGAGTAATAACAGCAAAGTTTGTACAACCTTGAAGCCCAAGTACATCGATTATTTAGCTCGTCTTATTATGGTACTAAATTAAAACAATACCATTGGTTTTGCTTATTTTTACCAAGATTGCCTTTTTGGTGAAAAAATGATTTATGATGACAAATTTTTAAATCTAACCTTAATAAAGTTATGTTTAACAATACTTCACCTTTTATGAAACACCCTGTATACCCTTTAACTATTTTATACATCTCCTTAAATTTAATTCACTCGAGAAATCAAGGAGTTATAAAACCCTTGGTATAATATTTTTAAATTTATAATTTATTACATTTTATTTGTACAATTACTATAAACTTTATTATTAAAGTTAAAAACTCAGTATTAACTTATCATAAATATATTTTAATAAAAATAACTAAATATTACCAGAGATATTTCCATTTTAAACAAATAGCACGTCACTGAATAATGATACAGCGTTGCCAGCACGAGGACGAAACAAAGAGAATCGGTTTGTATTCTTTATTATACTCCTAGACGTTCTCTTGTAATGATTGCGACAAAACAAACCTTTTATTAATAAAACATTGCATCTCTTCGGATAATAAGTCTATGGTCAAATCCAAAGGACTTGGCTTTCTTCAATTAATTGTGACTAGATAGTATGCAGTAACCACAATTCTAAACAGGCGCCATATGTTATTACTGGTTCTAATTTTATTTCAGTAAAACTCATCCTTGTCTCTCTACATGTTAATTATTGGTTTTATGTTTTTTGTGATTATTTTTTTATTAATAAATAATATATAATCAATTTCGAAAGAAAATAAAAGAATGTACCTTAAGGCATATTGAAATACGTTATTTCGTTTTATAATAACTTTTCGTTATGCCATAAAAAGTATTTATCTCTGGTGCTGAATGCGAAAAATTGAACATTGTTGTATCATTTACAAACTTGTCGCTGAAATAACAAATCTATAGCTTTTCATTTTCGCCGTAGATCCAATTCGAGCTAGTTGGAAAATAAACAAGTTGTTTGCGGCTACAACCCTTCATCCCTTCCATACCATATTTTATCAGAATTTGTCAAGTTCCACCGAATCCAAAGTCCATCAGTGTCAGTTAGACAGCGAATAATTGCCATTGGGAATTGAATAGGAATGAATGTACAGCGTTGCTTCTTATTGCTTTTCGCTGCCACTTTTCAAATGGGATAAAATCTAAAGGGAGTCTTACCAAAGATGTTGAGTGCCAGTAAAGTTTGGATTATATGAATACGAAGAAAAAGTTAATAGGGGCATAAATGTGAATATTAGAAAATCTTTTTTATATATATAAGCCAGATAAGTAATTAAAACTGTAAATAGTAAATGAAAAAAGAAAGTTAATTGAGATTAATTGGTACACCAATAAGTTTATCTACACTCGACACAAATTTTTAAACTTTTTTAATCAAAACAATGCGTATTTTTCAGTTGACTTCGTTAAGAATCTACTTACATTGATTATACCTAATTACACTCAATTACACTAATTGATTTTCTTGTTTACTGTTCGATTAACTTTATAGTTTGACATAAATAGGGACCCTGTAAAATTAATCAATAAAAAAACCACAACTGAATAAAAATAATTATTTGTTTTCATTAGACCAATCAAGACAATTTACAGTATTTTCATTACGCTGCTTAACAATTCAAGCCAGAATGTATTAATGTTAAAAGCTGCTGCGAATATAAATTAAAAATCAATAGTCCCCAGTACAAGGACCTCTAATTTTTTTGACACATACAAAATTCATACTTTGTGAGTGCTTTCTTAGCGTCGAGTCCGACAAACTTTTCCTTTGCGAAAACTTTCTGCGCTTTTGCGTTTTTAAATGCTCGATTGATTCTCGAAATTGTCGATATTACCTCAATATGACTCACTGTACATACATTTGTCACAAATGTTTTGACTTCATTATCGTCTTGCAGACGCTGACCGCCCAGGTGTTTCTTCAAGTGCAGGAACAAATGGTAGTCGCTGGGTGCCAGATCAGGGCTGTATGGAGGATGATCTAGAGTTTCCCATTTAGAAGATTTGAGGAGATCTTTGTTCCGATTAGCCACATGTGGACGGGCATTGTCATGCAGCAAAATGATACCCTTACTCAACTTGTCACGTCTTTTGTTTTGGATTGCACGACGCAGATTGTTCAAAGTCTCACAATAAGACGCTGCATTAATTGTCTCATTACGAGGCAGAAACTCCACTAGCAATACTAAGAAATCGTATAACAGCCCGTACTTCACAATCGGCGGGACTCACGATTGTCGGAGGCATCTTAAACACTCAGTAAACAACGTATACAATGAAGAATCAGACTGTATGGGCGTCAGTGCGTAGACAAGAGATGTAGGTAACCAGAGCGCATGCGCGGAACGCTGACCGTAGCGCTACGGTGGCAGAATCTCAAAACGGTACTTACTTAAAAAACATGCCTCGTACTTGTAGGTTAAAGTGGTTGGTTTATGAGATCAACAATTTTTCTTTTAAAAGCACAAATTTTAGTTATTTTTTACTTTCACCTTATTTGCCTGTAATAAAATGGGTTGTACAACAGTTCAAACTCTTTAATCTTTTTAACTGTGCTATTTATTATAAAGTTACAATATGTGTTCAAAATGAGTACCATTTACTTTCATACAATGGTATTATCTATTTTGAAATGCTTCTCTGACGGCTGGATTTAATTCTCGACATTCATTTTCTATCCTCTCTCGTAAATCATCCAGAGATTCTGGTTGGGTAGCATAAACTTTTGTTTTTAAATTCCCCTCAATAAAATAAGTCTAGAGGTGTTAAATCCGGTGGCCTAGGTGGCCACCCCATCATTTGCCCTCTTCTACCTATCCAAAGAGCGGGAAATGTTTCTTTTAAAAATTGTCGGACAGGCATAGCATAGTGTGGGGAAGCTCCGTCTTGTTGAAATACCAGTAAATCTGGTTATGATCGTATTCTATTATTGTTGTTATACGTGGGTCAACCCCTTCCCCGAGTAACTCAAGATATGATTCACCATTTAAATTTCCATTGATGAAGAAAGGTCCAACAATGAGGTCACCTAGGATACCACACCAAACGTTTAACTTTTGGGGATGTTGTGTATGGAATTTACGCATAATACGTGAATCACTTTCAGCCCAATATCTACAATTATGACTCTATTTACTAAGCCATTTAATTAAAATGAGCATTCATCAGAAAAGCAAATATTGTTTAACAATTGTGGATTGTTATTAATAAATTGCGTCATTGATTCGCAAAACTCTAGACGATGATCAAAATCATCTTCATTGAACTCGTGCACCAACTTAACTTTGTATGGGTGGTTCTTGAATTTATGTAGAACTAGGAAAACTGTAGAAGATGAAACACCGATCGCTCTACTTATTGTTGACAACAATTGGGGTTGTCGAGCCTCTAGGCTGACTTGTCTTAAAATTTCCACTTGGATTGCTTCGTTATTTACGACTCCCTCTCGCTTATACATTTTATTGCAAACAGTTGTGGTAAATTTCTAAATTAGTTGAATTACATACTTATAAGTTGCATGTCTTTTGTCATGTAATTAAATATTCTAGCAGCAGCTCTTGCACAATTATTATTTTGGTAGTATAAATCTACAATTTCAAATCTTTCTTGCAAAGAGTAAATCATTTCAATGAATCAAAATTAATAATGTATCAAAGCACACTATCACTAGGGACTACAAATTCTAGTTGACAATGTCAAACTTTAATAAAAAGTTTTTTACAGGCAAATAAGGTGAAAGTAAAAAGTAAGTAAAATTTGTGCTATTAAAAAAAATGGTTTCTCTCATAAACTAACCACTTTAACCTACAAGTTGAAATCAGCTCAAAGAGGAGTATCCAAATAGTACATAAAAAATATGAGAAGTAATTTAAAAAAAAGGGATGCTGCTAGGGGTGAGGGGGTGGCTTTTCCAGTAAGTTTAAATAAGCCATAATGCTTGCCCCTTCCAACATAAATTGTCGTGTTTTTGGAATTTTTCTAAATGCCAGTATTACAAAAGTTATTAAAGGTAAATACTTTTATCTGAAAGCAAGTTCAATTACGTGTTCACTTAAAAAAGTTACAAAAAGTAAAACAATCTTGAGATACAAAAAAAGTAAAAATGCTACACTGTTTAAATTTTAAATTAATTTCTATTTTGATCATTTTAACTAGACATTGTCTAATGACTACATATCACTTATTGTGTTTTATCATGGAAAGGAGACATTTAACATTAGACGAAATAAATCGCGCTGTAAGTCTTCTTGGAGGACGCATGCGGCAAACTCAAGTTGCTAAGCGGATGGATTTTTTTTAAAGCGTTATCAGTAGAGAAACTCGTACTGGTACCACAACTCAAGATCGATTTTTAATTTTAACATGTAAGGGTCAACCAACAATAGCTGCTCCAGAGTTAGTTACGACTTTACAAAGAGCGCATAACTTATCTTCGAGGTAAAGTGCGAAATCGTCTTTCTGAAGCCAACTTGTTCAGTAGACTCCCTCCAAGATGTCCATCTCTGTCTAAAAGTAATCGCGCTTTAAAACTGGAATGGTGTTAAGAATTTCATTTGCAGGCACAGTTGGTGAAAACTTCCGCTTAATGCATGATAACGCCCCTCCGCATACTGCACGTTACTGGTTAGAAAGCGAGGGAATTGAAGTTTTACCATGTCCAGCACAATCTCCGTACCTTAATCCTATTGATCATGTATGGGATAAGCTTCAACGTAGAATCACTCCAAATATGGGTAACAATTATGGACTGGTTCAATTTCGGGAGCTTCTGAGAGCAGGGTGGGCGAGTATACCTCAAAGTGATATTGATAATCTTTGTTTTCTATAAACCAAAGATAGAGACCAGTAATAAACCAAGGTGGAGGTCGCACTTTGTATTGGTTTTGATTTTTTACTTTTTAAAAGGTTTATAAATATCTCAAAGTTTATATTGAACTATCTTTTGTTTTGATTAGATTACATGTTTTTTAATGAAAATATTCTAATATATGCAAGAATAAATATTAATTAATATTAAACAAGTTTTATTTTTTCCCCAAATTAACTCAAGAAAAACTGATGTTGATTTTTCAAAGAATTGCCTAGACTTTTCCGATATGTGTATTTCAGAAATAAAAACAATTTATTTTAAAACCAATTAAAAAGTCATTAAAAATTAATTAAAATACAGTTGATTTCATTACATCACCATTTAAATCTTTCTACTTTGCTCTATTAGTTTCACTATAAATTAATTACCCGATTGCTACACAAATATTTGACACGCATTTTAATTACAAATGTCATTTCTACCAACTTACCGATCCTATCGACATACTCCATTATATTATTTCGATCATTTTTTACACTTCGAGAATACATGAGAGAGTTTTAACAAAATACCTATAGATGCCGCAAAAAGAATTTAGAACAAAACTCACGAATTGTTTTGTTTTTCCAATGAGGAATTCACATTATTTGACAGTCGGCACGCACTTTGAAATCTTGCGAGATGCGACGGATTTGCTCTACGGGTGTTCCTCCATATCGATTGCCCCAGTTTTCGGCACTCAGAGCCGGACAAAACACGTTTTAAAGCCTTCCTATGTATAAACGGCGTCAACTTCTCCATAATTTGGTCAAGTTTATTCACAATAAAAGTTGAAAATTATTTTAAGAAGCTTATTTGTTAGTTACAAATCTAGTTTTACCTCAAACAAGTTTTATTAAAGACTATACATTTCCATTTACTTACCTAATGGTATCTCATCAGTGAATTATGAATAAAGTTCAAGTTATGACCAGACATAAAATTCGAATTTTTATTTGTAGTTTGTTTAATTATTTTTTTCATCTGTCGAAATATCACAGTTTTGTGATTTCGTCCAATGAAAACGCAAAATCAATGATTTGTGCTAAATGCTAGCCAATCATTCCGTTTTATACTAATTAAATCTCTAGTCGTTTATCCAGTATTGATAAAATTATAGAACTGTCAAAAATTCAATAACATTATTGAACAATTAATTTTCTTGCTTACCAGTAACTATAAAACAAATTCATTTACATTATCTAAATATTCGAAAATATATTTTGTAAATATTATCACAATTCAATTCATGTAAACTACAATAAAAATTCAACTGGGTAGGTACTTTATTTTAACTATCCTGGTTCTGTATGCATTTAAAATATTTTTATAAGTAAATGTTGTATTCTAGGTAAACATCAAATAGATATGCTTAATAATTTTTATTTTAGCAATTTTCTATTAATATAATTATGTGAATAGGTATAAAAATAAATATTTATTCAAATTATAACTGTGTTTTTATGGTGCTCACGACAACTAACAACTGTCAATACTATCCAGTGTACAGTTTAAATTAATAGGATAGTAATGGCATTGATTACGTCAATAAAGTAGCTCCTGTTAAAGAATGAGATAGATTTATAAAATTGACATAAAAGGAAAAAGGAATCCATTCAAAACATTTGTGAGTTCTAATGCCAGCTTATTTTCAGTTATTGCTATCTCTTGATTGTTAATATTTTAATAAATTAGATCATAGGTAGGCAACATAAAATACACGTAATATAAATTATTTAAATCTTTGGTTATCTTTACTTTTTATAATTAAAAATATACTCTAACAGCGAAAATAGAATTTGTGAAAAGATATCAATGAATTATTAAAGTGGTTTTTGTACAGAATGGTTCAAAAAATAATCTCCTTAAATACCACCCTATAGGAATTAATGAATTGTGTGGTTGACGCTGGATCTGGATACGGATTATCTCTCAATATCATGAAAATCTAATTCATGGTAATTAGTAAACACCACATACAGCCCGGTCAATTATTAATTAACAGCCACAAATAGAAAGAGTAGCTATTTAGTTACACATATTTGGGTACTACAATCAATGAGCAATGGATCCACTCTCTAGAAATAAAATACCGCATAGAAAAAGCAAGGACCACTTTCATTAAAATGGGAAATCTACTTCAAAGTATAGACCTTAATTTGCGCATGAAATTGAGACTGCTTAACTGCTATGTATGGTCAGTGCTTCTGCATGGTCCTGGGCCTTGACGGAAACATCCACAAAAAAACTAGGTGCCTTTGAGATGTGGCTATACAAACGAATCCTGAAAATCTCCAGTGTTATAAATAAAAATGTTTTTAAATATATTCTTTGCGAATGTTAATATAAAGGTTTTTCAGAATAGGCAAAGAAGTAGTGTCCACGTCTAGAAGACAAGAAAGAGAATCGCTGTACAGATTAAAGAATAATGGCAAAGAGTACAAAGATCAACTGCAATAGATCTGGATATGGTCGAGGTAGGAGAATTTGTGTAGTTTCATAGTTCATAGACAATCTAATCTGAACTAAATTTAATAAATTTAGCAATTCCGCGATGGCATTAATTTTTATGGCACTGGCTCCCGGACTATTATCTCGTAAAAACTATAATCATATTTATGAAAAACTCCCTGGAATTTCTGAATTAGCCCAAGATGCAAAATTAAGTTTACTGCCGATGAAATCCAGAAAACTGTAAACTTTACGGCATCGAGCTTTAAACTTGCGCTTTATGCCCGGCAAATTGATTGATAAATCTTACTATATAGCCCGATCGTACATAAAAATATATTTTTTGATATTTACCAGATGGATGTATTTATATCCCCATCGTTCTAGTTCAAACATAGACGATATTAAACTGGGCAAGATATAAATCACGTACACGCCATACATATTTGTTTAACTGTAGTGTTGAACAGCTATCCTTACAAGGAAAAATAAAAATGAAGAATAATCTCATCAAAAGTTGATGCGAAGCCGAGAAACAAGCTTTAGAACAAACTTCCTTTCGGCCGATTTATCGGGTATAGATGAAAGTTTTCACCCGCATAAATTTTACTGTTCCTTTTGATTGGGATTAGAAATCATTTTTATTCGGGGATCGTAACTCCAGATAATTATTTATATTCGTTTTATTAAATCACTGATAAAGTTTAGTTTGGGTTAATAGCAAATTACTAGAAATACATTAGTTATTGTCAAAGTTTTAAAAAGTCAATTTAATTTTTTATTTTTGTCAGGAAAATCATGGTTTGTTGAATTATTTCACCGGTTTTACTTAAAAATTAACTTTAGTCGACACTGACTTAGACTAATGAATTCTCGTTAATAGTAATTGACCACTATTTTTTGCCCCTGATGTCAACAAGTTTTTTTAATACCTATACCACTAAGGATTATACAGATTCTTCCCCAAAGTCAGCACCAAATGGTGCTTTTCTTATTAATAAAATTGACCATAATTAGCACAATCATTGGGAAATTTTTAAATTACAAGCTCTCTAAAACAAACTGTTGTATAAAAGACGTCGTTTAATTATCATATAAATCAATTATTTTTTCTTATAGACACCATTTTTAAAAAACTGAAAAAATTAAAATTTTTTCCTAGATTGCCATGACTTCGAACCTTGATGTATTTTTTAGTGATGAACAACTGTAGTTTGGAATGACAGTGTGGAATAATATGTCTCACAGAGCGTGTGTACGTAATTTAAAATTTTGTATTTCACATAAGTAATTTGAAATTTACTGTGCTGATCGTGAAAAAAATTTAATATTGCATTTGTTTTTGTTAATTAATTGTATGTTCAGATGTAGATAGATACCTATACATTTTGTATAGTCATAATACAGCTAATAATAATAAGCTTTATTGTCAGCAAATCACATAGAACAAACAGTAATACAAAAGTATCTACAAGTAATAAAACATAAAACATGCAAACAAATAAAACTTCACAATATAAACATTGCAAAAGATTAGTTAAAAAATAACTATATACTTTATGTATACATTATATAATGAGAAAAATAATAAATAATATAAAAAAAAAAATAAGATTATAATGTAGTCAAAATAACAACAAAAAAACAACAAACAACAAAATAAATATCATAAATTAACCCTCCAGTGCGTGAGATGGTCCCAAATATTTTATGTAAAAGTCGTCAACTGCATGCAAAGCTCTCTCTACCAAGTATAATTTTAAAGCGTTACGAAATGCGGTTAAATGGACTTTCAAAGGGTAGATTGTTATGCATTTTCTTGGCGTTATAAAAAAAATAGAGCTTTTGATTAGTTCCGTGCGAGGTTTTGGTAAATAAAGGTCATACTCTGCACTTCTAAGAGGGTAGTTAAGAGATGGTCTATATGAGACTTCAGGTAAATGTTTCCGAATTAAGGAAATGGATTCAAAGATAAATAGGGATAAAAGTATTAATATTTTATGTTTTTTTTAAGAATTCCCTACAGTGAGTTTTACTGCTTAGTTTCAGCGTATACCGAACAGCTCTCTTTTGTAATTTAAAAATACGTTCAAATTGAGTCACACAAAAAGGAAGTGCATATCGTAGATGTGACTCGAAGAGGGCAAAATAGATTGTTTTGGAAGCTGACAGGTGAAGCTCGCTAGATATTGTTCTCAGCATGTAACAAGAAGAGCTTAGTTTTTTTGACAAAGCGTCAATATTTAAATCCCATTTTAGAGAGCTGTCAACGACAAGTCCCAAAAATCTCACAGAGTCAACGACCTCTATAGTCGAACAATTCAACATAATAGGTTGAATTGCAGAAGTGTATAGTAAAACTTTCGTCTTAGAAACGTTCAAACACATATGGTTAGAATCACACCATGATTTGATAATGGTTAAGTCATGTGAAACGATTCTATGAAGTTCGGTGATATCCGGATAAGTCCAAGAAAAGCTAGTGTCGTCTGCGAATAGGCAAATTTTACCGCCGATGCTTAAGTTAGCAATATCATTGATAAATAGCAAAAACAATTTAGGACCCAATACCGAACCTTGCGGAACCCCATATTCTATTTGCTTGCATGAAGACCTTAATTCATCAACTCGTACAAGCTGCAGTCTCTCACTAAGAAAATGTTGATATCTGACAGTTTGATTTTGAAACAACGTTAACATGATTAACGGTCGGTAAGTTTTTTTTATAATTGTTCAATTTCAACTCAACTCACGTACGTATTAATGCTTATCATAAAGTGGCCCTTTAGCTCAACGCGTTCGATACTTGCGCCTCCATGTTCTACCTCTTCGTATTTGTGGCCTTTTACTTATATGTTTTTAGACACCTGTCAGAGATAGAACTCCATAGGACAAATTTTTCATGCTGTGCTCATAAACATTGAAAATTAATATTATGATACTTAATGCGGATTATTTCCAAGTGTGTTATTAGTTTGAAACTAATATGCACCGAGGAAAATGATTCGATAAGAATTTGTTACTACTAAAAAGTTTACTATAGCTGAAAATCTTTTAACTACCATCATTAGATCGTTTAACAACTGTTAGTCGTACTACTAGAACTGTAAGGTATATTTTACCATCCAAATTTTTAATGTGGCAGTAATATTTTTTACTGCTAGAAATCAAATACAAAATATTTATATTACGATAATTTCTGCATCAGAAATTTTTATTGCTACTGCATTTACACCATTATCAGTGATAGTTTTCTAACCACCTCTGTAAAACACGGGAATTAAATCTGTAAATAGTAATATTTTTCGAACTATGGTGGTAAAATTGTTTTGCAAAATATCCCACGAACCCTTACGATTAATACCGAAATTAGTCTAGACACGCTAACCGGCAAATCAACTGGGAAAAAATTATTGTCTTTGGTGGTGTGATTCAGTTGAGACGAGGCACATCGCATCCATATTTTTTCGCATTGTGCACGTGCAATACTAATATTATTGTTTATTGGCAGTTTTGTTAAGAAGAGAATGACATTTCCATATATCAACCATTTAAATAATGGACTGGGAAAGTAGTGACGTAAGTGTCAAACCAAATGATTCCAAACAACTTTTTTATGGTATGTTTTATAGGTGTTATTGACTGTTTTATTGTATTTTCTTGATTTTTGGGAGTTATTTACTGTTTTTTCATTACTAAGTGTTCATTCATATGATTTACATATCTCTAAAGTAGACAGACGAACAATTTCCGTAAAAATATTATAACATAACCTTCAAAGTTGTGCATTGTCATAAATTTTAAGAGTACTTACTAAAATAGTACTTTAATAATCGAGTTTGGAAAGATTTTACTTATATGTATTTAATTATGATACTTCCGTTATATTTCAAAGTATAATAATAACAAAATAACTCAAACAAAAGTTATTTCTGGAGATTTATAATGTTGCCGTTTGGAATCATTTCGTTGACATTTCACATTTCAGCAGCATAGAACACAGATTTTGACGTCACACTTTCTATTATATATATACTAGATAACTTTTTATTTTTGGTTTTTGATGTTTACTGTCATTAGAATAAATACTGTCAGAAATAAAAAAACGTCTTATTAATTATTATTATTAAACTAATTAAACTGAATAGAACACAACAATTTTGGCGACGATTGATGAAAATAAGAAATATAGGCGATAACAGAAGATGGCTGAATTAGCACCTTTGGTTGAAACATTAACTAAATTAATCCAAACATTAAATTCGACGAATAATGCTTCAAATGATATTAAGGATTCACTTAAACATCAAATATTAAATTTTGAACCTTTTGATGAACATTCCGAATCATTTAATCATTATCAGGAACGCCTAGAAAATTATTTCAAACTTAAAGGAATAGATGCTTCCGACGAAGATACGAATGATGCAAAAGTTATGATATTGATCAATTGTCTAGGAAGTAAATATTATAAAATTTTATCAAGCCTTACATCTCCTGATTTACCTAATACTAGAACTTACAATGAACTTATTGTGTTACTACAGCGCCATTTGTCACCTAAAATGAACGTTCTCACTGAGCAGCACAAATTTTTATCAAAATATCAAAGTATGAATGAGTCAATCTCCACATTTGTTGCCTCTCTGAAAGAGCAAATAAAGTATTGTGACATTAAAGTTAAATGTGAAAACCACAGCGCCTGTGGTAATTGTAAAAAGGATCTGATGGAAATATTTTTACGAGCTCAATTTATTCGTGGCTTAAGAGATGAAGAAATTCGGGGGAAAATATTACAAGAAACAAACATTACCTTTGCACGAACAGTAGAGATTGCACTAGCTATTGAAGCTTCAAAAATACAAAATAGAGACGTTTATGAAAAGATGCCTACATCTTCAGTAAATAGAATTTCCAGTCAAAAGTCAAGATACAATAACAGATATCAGCAAAATATACAACCACAATTTTCAAAAGCTCAAAATTACCAAACACTATCGAAAGTTAGGCATTTCTGGATTGTCTACATTGTGGACGAAATAATCACCAAACGATTGAATGCAGAGTTGTGGATAAGCTCATCCGCCAAAGCTGTAAAAAACGAGGGCACGTAAGCAAAGTATGCATTACTACATTACAAAAAAATTTAAATGAAATAAAGAATGTCAACGAGTATCAGTTGAATGAAGATAATTTTGAAGACGATCCTAGTATAAATCAAATAATAGATATTTATAGTACAGGTATAACATCAATTTATGAACCAAAAATGCTTATTGAACTTCAAATCAAAAATAAACCTTTCACTTTTGAATATGATACGGGTAGTCCAGTTACATTAATATCAGAAAAAGATTTCAATAATTTAGAATTAAATGAACCTATGCAAAACACGAACATAAAGTTCCGTTCTTATACTAATCATATTTTCAATCCCCTGGGATATGTTCAAGTTCCTGTTTCTTTTAAAAATAAAAATATAGTTGGAGATTTGTTTGTCTGTTTGTCATACCAGGAAATGGCAATGCCATACTTGGAAGAAGATGGATTCGAAATTTAAAAATTGACATTCAAAATATAAACTCTCTCACTATTCCTGCTTCAAATTTCGCTCCTACATTAGATGGAATTTTAAAAGATTTTGAAGATGTGTTTACTCCAACTATAGGGAAAATTCCAAACATACATTGTTCACTCAAACTTAAACCAGATGCCAAGCCAATTTTTTTTAAACCAAGAAAAATTCCATACGCTTTACAAGAGAAAGTCGACAAAGAATTAGATATTTTGGAAAATGAAGGTATAATAGAAAAATTGGATTACTCAGAATGGGGCACACCATTAGTAATTGTACCTAAAAGTGATGGGAAGATTCGGTTATGCGCGGATTACAAAGTCACTGTTAATCAACAGCTTCAAGATAATCGATACCCGATTCCAAGAATAGAAGATATTTTCAATAAAATGGGAAAAGGAAAATATTTCTGTACTCTTGATATCTTTAAAGCATACTTGCACGTGCCAGTAGACGAAGAAAGTGCAAAAATACAAGCAATATCTACACATAGAGGAACATATCTTGCAAAGCGATTAAATTTTGGAATTAAAACCGCTCCTAATGAATTTCACAGGATTATTGACCAAATTGTTAATAATTTAGATGGTACTACAGTTTATTTTGATGATATTTTAATTCAAGGCTCCTCTCTACAGGAATGCAAAGTTAGACTAATTAAAGTTTTGGAAACATTACGGAAATATAACCTTCATCTAAACAAAGAAAAATGCAAGTTTTTTGAGAATAAAATTAAATATTTAGGACACATTATCACCGAAGAAGGGTTAAAAAAGTCGGATGATAAAATCAAAGCCATACAAGATGCACCAAGACCAGAAAATATAGAACAAGTACAACAGTTTCTAGTAATGGTTCGATATTATGATAAATTTATACCTCATGCTTCTTCAATTATGCAGCCACTAAACAGATTATTACAAAAAAATGCGCCATTTATATGGTCCATTGAATGTGAAGCTGCCTTTAACAATGCCAAAAAGGTAATAGCAAGCAATCAAGTTTTAATGCCTTTTTCACCAGAATTTCCAATAATACTAGCTACTGATGCAAGTCCACATGGCATTTCTGGTGTACTTTCACATAAATTTCCAAATGGTCCAGAAAAACCAGTAGTTTTTATTTCAAGATCGTTAACAAAGGCAGAGAGAAACTATAGTCGGGAAGCAACTGCAATTTACTGGTCTTTTAAAAAACTGTTTCACTATATTTATGGAAGACATTTTACACTTGTTGTTGACAATAAACCTTTGATAACTATCTTAAATCCAACAAAACAACTTCCCTTATTATCGGCTACACGAATGATCAGATACGCATCGTTTTTATCCGGATTTGATTATACGATACAATATAAAAAATCTTCAGAGCATTCTAATGCAGATTATTTGTCAAGAAATCCGTTATCTCTGGAAGAAAATGAAAATATGGCAATTGATAATGAATTTTTACAGAATATTCAAACAGTGAATCAAATTTCTACAACAATCTTAGATTTTAAAATCATTGCTCAGGAAACGCAACAAGATTCAAAATTACAACAATTGAAAGAGAAACTTCTTAATGGAAATATTTACGATCCAGAATATACTTTACAGGAAGGGATAATTTTTAAGCATAATCGAGTAATCATACCAGAATGTCTTCAAGCAGCAATATTACAAGAACTACATAGTACTCACATAGGAATAGTAAAAATGAAATCTATAGCCCGAAGATACTGTTACTGGAAGGGTATTGATAAAGACATAGAGAATTTAGTTAATAGTTGTAAAGCCTGTTGTGATATCAAGAAAACTCCCAAGAAGGCACCTCTACACCAATGGGAAGAGCCGGAAAAAAAATTGGCAACGGGTTCACATAGATTATGCTGGACCAATTTTTAATCATCATTTTTTTATAGTTGTAGATGCAAAGAGTAAATGGCCCAAAATTAAAATGTCTAGAAATGCACCAACCACTTCTGGTACAATCCATTATCTACGAGAAATTTTCAGTTGTTATGGATTACCAGAAATAATGGTTAGTGACAATGCATCCATTTTTAAATCAATAGATTTTGTTGAATTTTGTAAAAGAAATGGGATAAGACAAAGACTTATTGCTCCAGGATATCCGGCTACCAATGGACAATCAGAAAGATATGTGCAAACATTTAAAGAAAAAATGAAAAAAATGTCTGAAGAACCAGGAACTATACATGAGAAACTACATAGATTTTTACTTAAGTTTAGAACAACACCCCTTTTAAATGGGAAGACACCCGCAGAATTGTTGTTTGGTCAGAATATTCGTACAAAATTAGATCTTATTTTACCTCAAAAACCAGATAAAAATAATGCAATTCAACCAAATTTTGATCAATTTTATTTAATCGGAACAAGAGTACAGTCACGAAATTATCATGGAAACATTTATTGGAAGTATGGAACTGTTATAAATCGCTTGGGGAAATTACATTACATAATTGAATTGGACGATGGCTACAAAATAAAAAGACATTTCAACCAACTTCGATCGTGCAATATTAAGAAGCCTATAACTAAAACCGAATTAACACAATCAAAAAATATGGAAAATCAAACAAGACAGCAAAACAATCAACAACCATATCCACTACCACTCAGAAGACAGGATAGAGTTTTTAGACCCACTGTGATTTCTCAAAATTTTGAATGTGACAACCAATCCTCAGAAGTATCGACTCGAAATTCGACAAGTACCACTGCGGTCCAAGAGAACGAAGATATTACAACAAGTCATGATGATTTCGATGAATATGTTAATAAGCCATGTACGTCAACAACTGTGTGTAATAGCTTTCCATATCCATATAATACGAGTCCTACAGAGCAGAGCACTGAGCAACAACAGAACAATCATATTTTAAATCCACAAACAGGCCCAAGGAGATCTTCAAGACCCCGAAGACCACCTGATCGTTTATCCTATCATTGACTTTTTTACTACAGCCCGGAGAATTATTATATATATACTAGATAACTTTTTATTTTTGGTTTTTGATGTTTACTGTCATTAGAATAAATACTGTCAGAAATAAAAAAACGTCTTATTAATTATTATTATTAAACTAATTAAACTGAATAGAACACAACACTTTCCCAGTCCATTGGTTTAGAAGATTTAGTTAATACATACCTGGGTAAGTACCAACATACTGTTATTCGTAAAGATTTTGGCTTTGGCGCACACTCCGGAAACAGGAAATTAGGATTTATATTTCACAATTATGTAAGTATTTTACACTGGTTACTCTTAAGAAGAAAATTCAGCTAGTGTATACGTTACAGTAATTTTAGTTTCATTTTGGGGTTTTTAAACTCAATAATTTCTCCACTCATCAAATAAAAGTTCATATTAATTTTAATATCATTTAAAAAAAATGTTTTATATTATTTCTTTTTAGATGAGGGCCTTAATGATGGAGATTTTCCATAATTAATGTAGAATTTAAGAAAAGTAAATACATTGTTTGCTGTTTACTTTAATTGGGTCTTCATTTTATACATAGATAAGACGTAATTATAACACAAATATATTAAGTTATTGTACATCAGCATGATATAGATTTTTCCTGGTTTTTCTATATCATTGCACAGTTATACTTAGAGGAAACTACATCCAGGATTATCCCTTAGGCCTAATAAAATCTAGGCTTATGTCTTATGTCTTATTACTTCCATACTTGGTCTAGCCTACTACCTAATCAACATCAGGTACCTAGCTACAAACAAACAAAACGTAACTTCAATGTCAATCTGACAATGCTAATTCTATAGCGAAACGGCCGTCAGTGCAATTCATATTTTGCGAATAAATAGTGAAAGTTTAATTCAACCTTTTAGTTGTTTACCGTTCTTAATAAGATTGACTTTCACGTAGTAAGGGTTAGTACAATAAATTTCAAATACATTGTATGTTAATCTTTCATTATTTTATAGGGCCTGTCTGAGATAGAATCAATGAGTGAAGCAAGAATTAGTTAATAGCTAAGAGTTGTAACATATTCCTTAATTTACCTTTAAGTTTTTTTAAAACTTAGTCATGTTGTTAGTTTAGTTGGTTTCTCTTTATTTTTCAAATTATTATATGTTGTTGATTAAAATTAACTGTTTTTCAATATTTATTTAATTTTTATTTAGAATTCTTTTTTTATATTGGTTTATACGGATATACAGAATTAATATATTTTATATAGAACATATCTTTATACTCCTGCAGTAATATTGTCTTACCGCTTTGGTACAACAATTGAACTACAGTGGTAAAACTGCTTAACTAATAAAATAATTTGTCTTACCACTCTAGTAAAACATTTTTACCATAGTAGAAACATAGTCTTAGTGCCACAGTCAATAAAAAAGTAAATCTTGTTAAACCCGCTAACTGAGGCATATACAATATAATATTTCTTACTGCTGCAGTATGAATCTTTTTTCGGTAATGAGTTTAATGGTTAAGGTATGATTTTCATTATGTGTTGTTTTAATCCCTTTTCTTACTGGTATTTTTAATAATTATTTACTTAAATTTAATTTGTTTTAATTTATTGTCAGTATGGTTTTTATGAAATATATTTTACTTACTTTTGAACAAAATGCGTTTATTTAAAAAATAAAGATAACAGCTGTCATTGATCTAAAAATTCTAATTTTTTTAAATAAACGTTGAAGCTCTGTTTAAAAATTTTTATGTTTAATATTCTTAGTACTTTTTTTAATTTTAAAAGATTTTGAAAAATAATTTTAATTATTTTCTAATAAACTTGCCCATTTGTAGAATATTAAAGACATTATACAAAAAAACCTTTGCTTTTTAATTTAGAAACTACATGTAACTTGACATTTTTAATGGCTATTTATTTTGGTATATATGGTCTCTTAAACATAAAAGCTTTAAGATTTAACCAAATGCTAAGGTTTAGTAAATTACTAAAGAAATACAAACTACATCTGCCATATTATTTTATATAATCCTTTTAACCAAAATTTGTAATTTGAATGCATCCAAAATAAAGATACTTATTTCAAATTTAGGTATCATGCATGTTGGTTAATAAACTTAAGTTCATTTAATATTTCTTTTTGTTCGTTTGCAATTTGAATTTAGACAGAATGATTCTATTTATCCCCGCAGCGTATATACCCTTTACTTGGGACCCAAACTTAATTGTATATTCGCTTGAAACACATCCACATGAATTACTCACTTCGAATTTCCTATTCAGCTTTATTTTCACACAGAAACATTATTATAATATTCCCTTTATGAACTTGTGCACATACCGTAAAAACAGAATTTCGGGTAAACCCGTATCAGCTTGTTATGGTCACAACAATTAATTATAAATAATTGTAGCTGTTGGAGCATAACTATGTTAATAAATATTTTTGACAATAGCTGAAAAATTGTTTGAATTTGATATTTTGTACAATTTGGACAGGGATAATCATTTATGTCAAATGTAATTCATGAGAAACCATTAAGAATGAAATTATTTGCTCTTAGCACTAGGCACCATACAATTGATATTATTTTATTAATAGGATATATCATAAATAAGGTACATGAAATAGTAAACTTAATCAAATGTTGTGTGTACTGAATAAGAGGTCTGATGTTCGTTTATATTCCGAAAAGTTGAAATAAAACTAATAGGTCAATGAGCAATGCTTAATTGATCAGAAAGGACCATCTTCCTATTAAGAAAACAGTTCCAGTAAACTTGCCAATATTTTCGAGTGAGTTTCATGATGTCACTAGTTGTTTCAAGTCATTGAATATTTAAAGATTGGCTGTACCTATTGATTCATAACGCAATCTTGTTTTTTTTTCAGACAATATACAAATAAGGTTAAAAGTTGGAAGATAGTATCTGTGAGCACACAGTAAGAGAAATGAGAAAATTTCAAAATAAAATGGAAAAAATATTCAAGAATATTTCAGTAAATTACCAGACATTCAGATTTTATGTATTTTTTTGTTTTTAATTAGTCTGATTTTTATTTTTTGCCTTATGTTCTATGGGATCTACACCTTTTGCTATTAAGATGAAATAATAAACTTTAAGTTTATGTTAATTATTTTATTGTTTACAATTTTGGATTTATTATAATTATAAATAAAAATTATTGTCAAAAAAATTTGTTGTTCTTGTGTTCTTTGTAAAAATTGCATTAAAAACATTGAAACCACTGATAGCAGAAGTTGTTATTGTGTGACGTATTCGTTAAAACCCCCATCGGTTCAGCAACCTGCATGTCACCTTCAAGAAGACCTACAGCTCGATTCGAATCGAAATGTCTCCTTTCCATGATAAATCACAATAATTTATATGTAGTCTTTAAACAATATCTTTATTATAAATTAATTTAAAATTTAAACAGTGTGGCATTTCTACTTTTTCCATACCTCAGAATTGTTTTACTTTTTGCAACTTTTTTAAACGAACAGATATTATTATCATTAAAAACTGAACTAATACATTCCAAGTTCAATTTAATCGATCCAAAATTAATTCTATCTAATTAATTATTTTTTATACCTAGACATTTCCGATGTGTGTATAATGCTGTATATATAGGTTAAACAATGGTAAATTTTAAGGTTGTTTACAATGAACACATACTACCCTGTATATTTTACAACAAACATTATTCAAAATCTGCCAAAATAATTATGATTTGTTTCTCTAAACAGCTGGTATTACATAAATAAAAGCAATTTTAAATCAAAATATTCAAGTTAATCAATAAACAGTCGTTTATTGTAGCAATAAACAGTCATTTATTGTGTAATTTTAATATATTAATTTTGGCGATGTCGGTTGATATATTTTAAACAATAATTTCAAAACAAAGTTGTATTCAAGTGAAATTCTTCCAGTTTTTTATTCGATTATCTATAGTTTTTTTTTTAATTGCTAGCTGTACTTTTAAATTATCAAAACTAAGAGGAAAGGTTTTTAAATAAATGAATGTTCATAATGAATTTATTTATCTAGAGTATCGACAAATAGTAGTAATAAGAGTCGAGGGGAAAGCGAGAAAATATGAAAAAAGGACAGCTGGCAACAGACACGTAACCTTGACTTTTTGTCTCGGCCTGGAGCATTTCGTAGATGAAATAAGAACTAAAAATTCATCAATTTTAAGGATTTTTTTTGATTTAATAAAGAGTAATCAGATTCAGTCATGATTAAAAAAATTTAATTGTTTTTGTTTATATTTATTTATCTTTGTAAACATCGATGGTGAGTATTTCAGCAAAACTTAATTTCACTGCTTGGATCAGACATACTATTATTACAACGGACAACGCTTTTATCGAGACTCGTTATATATATGTATACATAACGATTCAAAATTCGTTTTCAACGTGAATAATTATTGTTCAAAAGCGGAAGCAGTTCGTCCTTTTAGCTCGACTCGAACTTTTATTAATCCTGACGCTCTTCAACCCTTTCTAATTGGCGACTTTATCCACTCTAGTGCTGTAATCAACTCTTATTACCATAGAAACGAGTAGTTTGGCAATTCACCTGACCACCCTTTTCGTTCCGGTGCTACCACCACACTGGCTCGGCCCTACAGCCCTGTCCGTTCCTCGCTGAGTGCTTACTTCATAAATTCATTCATTATGCATCGTTAGTTTTAAGCGAAATGCTTTCGACAAACCGCATTACGAAAAACTGGTTCAAGATCATCATTGCGAGATGAATGGATGAGTACGGGAACAATTAGAATCTTTGTTGAAACTAATTTTCATTTAAATCTAAAAATAATTCTTACTAATGTGGTGGGTCAGCAAAAAACAATAAAAAATTTTAAGAAAAATCTTAAAATAAAAATTGTAGAGGTTATCCATAACTCAAATGTGGATAGTACGAATAGTAGCAATAAAACTCAAAGTCAACCCACAGTATGTAATTTAATGAAAATATTACAACAGCGACATGTTTCGGTCACAAGACCATCTTTAGGCACTAAGAAGAACACAGTATGTCAGAGAGAAGAAATACAAAGTCAAATATATAAGACAAAATATAACATGTACAAAAGTCAAATCATATAAGATAAAATATAACATGTAATAGAACATGATAGTTAGTATAACAGTATATAAAGTATTTTAACATTATAGAACAAACAGAATTATTGTTAAAACATAAACAAATATTATAATATATATTTACAATGTGGAGACTCACCTCTATGTGCAGACTGCAGCGTTTAAACAATTTATAACAGCTATTATGATTAAAGTAGTGGAGTATTTTAATGTGAAATTGGAAAAGTGGAAATTATGTTATATAGTGGAAGTTAAATTAATAAAAGAGGTTAAAAAAGAAAGTTAAAAACTAATTTAATTATTAGAATAAACTATGTTAGAAGTTGATGTGTGAAAATAAGAAAACTTGGCGTAGAGCAGTAAATATGTTAGAATGAATCCAGGAATCAACATTGTGTAGACAGGCTTATGGAGAGTTCTCCAAAACAGGGAGATCGATCTCCAAGACCAAATCAGGAACAGGTCCGGATTAATAGCGGGGTTAGAAGAAACACTTTGGAGGGTTCTCCGAGACAAGGAGCTCAATCTCCAGAACTAATTATCGATAGAGAACGGATCACTAGCGGGGTCAAAAGAACGAAAATGAAGAGTTCTCCGGAGCAAGAAGATCAATCTCCAAAAACAGTGACCGTAAGGTACCGGATTATAAATGGAAATAATCAGAAGAAATAAGATGTTTTTTGGCGATTGATACATGCTGTTACGCAAGATACTTGAGTATCACGAGTATCTAAAATGTTGCACTCGAGCGACTTAGCTATGACGTCAGATCTGATACGCATGATACATTAATCTGTCAAAACATTTACCCATGAATGAGAGTGGTAAAGTCACGCGTTAACTTTCTATCTCTCTCTCTGATGTAACCTGATTGGTCACATTTTCCTAAACCACGTGCTTGAAACAACCTTTATTACTCTTAATAAATAATACGTAATTCTTGAAAAGATTTCGAGGTTAGAGCAACTGTCATTTGTCGAACTTGAGTATCTGTCCAATGTCAAACTGATACTTATGACGTCATTAGTGCATGATACTCAAGTATCTTGCGTATCCGTCGCCAAAAAACATCTTATATCTCATAAAAATGAGTCAAAGAGAATGTGGAAAAACGTCATAATCCATATCACTTTAACAGTAAATCGACTGAGTTACAAATCACTCAACTGAAGAATGGACGTTCAAAGTAACCAGCACATGTAAGGAAAGGTGCGGAAATATTACACCGGAAAACAAGTTACCAACTGAGGGAATGTTGCCAACTATAGTGAAAGTTCATTGGAAAACATATAGATATCTAAAAAAGAGAAACCAAATGTTTAAATCATGAAAATAGTATTAAAGTATATATTGTATAATATCAAAGTGAAATATGTAATGAAAATTGAAGGATAAAAAACAACACACATGTATGCACACATTAAGTGAGATATAATCATTGCAGAACTTGTTGACAAGTAAACAGTATCCGACATAGAAAGAAGAAAAATCAAATAAACTAACGTAAAACAGAAGTAAACAATTAAAATAAATATAATCAATCAGAGTGGAATGTTCAAAATCAAATAATTTTTATTAGACTGAATCTGTTCGTTTAAACAATTAAGAGATTTATCAACCATAGCAGATCTAATTTCAAGGAGTTGAACTAATACAATATATAAAATACATATAGTTAAAAGTTTACCTAATATTATTAATTCATAAATATCAGCTGTCTTGAAGAAAATTTGCGCAATTAATGAAAAGATGCAAGACAATAAATGGAGACCAAATGCTCAAACTAAATTAAAAGGGTACAATAAAAAAAGGTTATACAGTAATTAACAAAGTATCACAACGAAAATGTACGAAAAAAAATTAAGCGAAGAAGTAAAAACTAGGAAAAAACATTTATCTGAATTACTCAGTTGGAGGAAGTTGTTCTCCGAAGTACAGGTTGTCGTCCTAGCGACTCTCTATTACGTGCCGTACCGTACTTCTGGATTGAGGCGAAAACGTCTCTGATAAGCACGTTGCAGCTGTTTTATATTCCATCTAAAAAACAACTGCGTATCATTAGCATGTGTTCACTTCAAAATACCAATAATAATAATAAAAAGGGGCTGATGGTGATAATAAACTTCGTAGGTAATTTTATCTCAGGTATCTTCTGATCCAGCATGAATAATTGTGATCCGTTTTCCTTTGTTTGATGGAGCTTTTAATTGGCATCGCACTGTTCCATCGGTCCATCCTTTTGACAGCGTATTGTGGGTATCATACCAGGTCTCATCCAAATAGATTATTGGTCTTTGTAAAGACCTGGCAGTCAAATATTCAAAACGCCTAATCCGTTGGGATTCTATAATAACTTGACTTTTGTCAATTTTGCAGTATTTGAAACCTAGTTTGAATAAGAGTGTCCACAGGTTTCCAATTAATATCCTTATCTTAGTGGAGCTCCTTAGTCTTGTTTGCAATGATTTGATAGTAGGTACACCAAGTTTTCTTCGTACATAAAGTAGATAGTTCTTCTTATCAAATCTTTATCACCGTCATCAGTGGTTATGGAAACACCACTATCGTTTCGTTTTCGTCTCGGTTGAATTGGCTTCGAAATGTGAACTCTCACTGATGATTCCGGTATCCCTGTCAAATCGCAGGTTTCTCTTACAGCAGGAGTAAAAGCCCAACCACTTTGGACCAGCTTCTGATAAACATATCTGACGATTTCTTTGGCAACAAGAAATAAAACTCGTCGTCGAACAGGAACAGTAACACAGGGCGCCGCTGATGCAGTCTCCTAAGAACGAAACATTTTTCACAAAAATTATTAAACATCACAGACTAACTCTCACTACGGGAACACAAATATAAATGGTTATACTCAACCCAAATTATACAAATACAAGAACCGATCCTGTGTGCAAATTTTGACCATAAGCAATAAACCGTAAAAGACGATCGCCATAAAAGTGGTTTTTCTTCAAACGTCTATCTTGATCCTGTCAAAGTTTGATGTCTCCACCGGCAGCAGTTTTTTTTCCCATTTCTTTACGGCGGAGGGAAAAATGTTGTCATGACAACAATATGAAACATGTCACAAAGCAACAATACAAATGTCATTAACAACAATTAAAAATTTGCTTATATCCACATTTTTTCTAATAACTATCTCGGATTTTATCATAGAGTATCGTGACCACAATGTAGAAGATTTCCATTTATTTTCATTTTCCATTAAATTAAAATATGCCAGTCTTCGGTAACTTGCCGTACTCCTCCTGTATGGCACCACTCTTGGAAGTGCTTGTACGCTAACCGATACTTTATTCCGGACTTGGAGGGCCCCAAACGTGCTACTGCATCATTAGTCGCGGACTAAATTTCGCTTAGGTTTTCCATTTTCGCACTAAATTTGCGCTTGCGGTTGCAACAACAATAAACTGTCTTTAATAACATAAAATAACTGTCAAACAACTATAACCAGGGAGCGCAAATCCCACAATATTGGTTTCGTGTTACTGACTTTTTGTTATTAAATTTAATAATGGAGGAGGATAAAGAAAAGAGGCAGTTTTTGGACCAAAGTTTCTTCATCTTCAAGAGTGAAAACATTGCGCATATACGTTTTCTTTGTTCCATTCCCACTACACATTTTTCTGGGTAACTGCAGATCTGTAAATAGATTATTTAAATTGGTTAAAGTAAGATAATAAAATAAATAGTAAAATTTTAACGTACCTTATTTTCAAAACCACGTGCTACGAAACGGTTGTCACACTATGCGGTCCGAATTTTAATGACACACATTTATTAAAATCGGGTGGTGAATCGAACGGTACCGATTTCATTTCGGATCCGTTCGTTTACAATGCACATTGATTCAATTATAGGCTTTCATTATTTAACTAAACGGATCCGTTTTATATAGGGAAGCAAACGGATTCTTAAAATGCTTAGCTTAAGCCCCATTCTTATATCAGAGTTTGTTTGGTATTTCCTCCGAGTCAATGTTAATTGTTAATTGAATATAGTTTGGTGCAGAACTTTTCTATAGCCTTGATTATTTTATTTTTGTCTTGGACTAACAAGTTTTTCTCATTTTTCATTGCAATTATTTTTATTCTGCCTCATTTTTTTTGTTTTCAGTATCTCTATAACTAGTTTGTTGGCATGGTTTCTATTGCCTGTTCTTATTTTCTTTTTTACCTCCTTGTTAAGATCTTTAAAACTATCTGTTATTCGATCTGATCTTTTTCGTCTTTCTTTAAGAAGTTTCAAGGTGTTTGATTGGAACTCAGAGGTTTAACTTGATTTAGAGAGCAGACTCTAATAACATAACAGCTACTAGTACAATTTGTACAGAATAGAATATAAAAATTTATTATAATTACTATAACTGCACAATGTAATCTAGTGGAGTAATTTATTTAATTTCTTAATTAAACATCATAGTTAATTTGTTTGCTAAAGTTTAATGAGTCTGTCCTTAAGTTTCTGAAAGTTTAACAAAACAAGGCTTTAAATTATTTACTTTATCTCGACAAAAACAGAAATATTATTTAAACCATTAAGGATAATAAATGATAAAGTTATTTTAAATTATAAACAATGGGTTTTAATTCAAAATTTATAAACTTTATTAAATAATATCGTTGTGTGAAATATAACTAAGAATAATAAACAACTATTCGTTTGAACTCAATTTCCACGTTTAATTTAAAAATTAGGTTTTAAATTACAATTACAGCTATTTCGTTACAACGAGCATCGTCAGATTGAAATATTTAAGTAATATTTTGTTTGTTTGTAGCTAGGTACCTGATGTTGATTTAATATTAAGGCTAGACCAAGTAAGAACGTAATAAGACATAACAATATTAAAGCCTAGATGTTATTAGCCCTAAGGGATTATCCTGGTTAACTGTGCATATGATATAGAAAAACCAGGAAAAAACTATATCATGCTCATCTATGTAATATAACAAGAGAAGAAACCTCGTAACCGATTTTGTGCTGCAAAATGATGTTGGCGGAGAGATGTCGCCATCCGTTCATTTTCTCTAGGAATTAGTAGTCTTAAGGCATTTACACAACTGAAAAAAGTATAGAATAGAGTATAGGATTTAAGACTTAAAGAATAAGAATTAAAAGTAACAAGACAGAATAAAAGTTTGGAGTAAACAATTTCATCAATCATATTTTACTTCAAAGGCGTGTCTTAAACGTTCCGCGGTTTTTGCAGTTTTTCGTTTTCCTAATCTAAATTATTCTATTCTAGTATTGTTTGTTTTAATATCAAATATTTTTAATTCATATGTAATGATCAATGATATGGTGCAGAACGAGCATTACCAAAGGTTGAATCGTAATCGAAATCACCTTCAAATTCACGATCACACATTTTAGCAGAAGCATACGTATGAAAATTTTTCGTTTTTGAATGTTATAAATATAAAGTTATAAATTTCAAAGTCATATATTCCGAACCCCGATTGGTTGAATTCTTATTCCTAAAATCTTAAACCAACAAGTCGGTTTCTTATTCCTTAATTCTTATTCCATATAACATAAATTTTAATTGTATTTTGCCGCATTAGAAAGCACTGATCCGTTCCTTAAAACCTATCTCTTAAAATATATATCTTATTCCCTGAATCCTTAGTTTTTAATTGTGTTTCATCCTTTATACTGCCCGTAATAGAGTGAAGAAATAACGGAATTTTTAGATCGTGACTCTCTCGATTATTTTTCATTGGCCCAGTGAGCAGTTAATTTAGACATATTATTAAATATGATATAAAGGTATTATGAGAATATGTTTACATTAAAATTCATATTTAAATTGTTTTCAGATTTGTAGAGATCATAATAAACGTGTTTTGAATATTTTTATAAAAATAATGATATATTGATCCTTCAGAAAGCAATCTGAAAAACCAAAACTAATAAAAAACATAAAAAGTTAGGACATTGGAAAAGTAACAATAATTTTTCGTTTGTTTCTACTATGTATTATTTAACCAAATTAATAGTATTTACCCTTACTTCGTGGAAAATTTTTTAATTAATAATTTCTTTTGTTTACCTACTCAATTGAAGCCTTTTTTGAAAAATAATACACATTACATAATAAATTTTTTAGCATCGTCGATCTTATACTTTGATAAAAAGCCATGAATTTTCTTATTTTTGTTTAAGCGATTATATACAAACCTCCTTATCCAATCCAAAAGATTCACGATCTGTGAATATTGTAAATATCTGAAAAAATCTGAATAATCCACTTTAATATTTAATAATGAAGAAAATGTATTCCTCTTTTCCTCAGACACCAAATGTTCCTCGACTAAATTTGGTTGCAAAGGCCAATTTGCAACATCCGATAACCAATTAGGACTCTCCCACCATAAAGATTGTACCAGTTTTTTAAAAGAACAACCGCTCGAAAGAAGATCACCTGGATTAATGGTTCCTGGAACATGATACCAATCTTTTTTCCTGGTGAGTGAACGTACTTCTTTTACCCTATTCCAAACGACAGATTTTCACATATCTTCTCTATTAATCCAAGACAGTACAGTTGTTCAATCACACCAATAATAAACGTCAACTTTCATATAGACACAACTAAGTAATCTAAAACCAAATGTAACTGCTAACAACTCCAGTCTACAAATGCTTAAGTTCTAGATAGGGCTTACACGATTTTCTACAGCTACCAACTCCACAACAACTCCACTGGCGGATTCCGTTCTTAAAAATACTACTGCCCCATAAGCCTGCTGACTAGCATCACAAAAATGCAAACTTATAAAATAACGACGAATCCAGTTTTTTAAGAACCATCTGGGTACTAAAGAAGTCAGCATACTCAAATCCCTAAACCAATCTAAAAACTCTTTCTTTAGTTCATCATACCATTCAACATACCAGCCTATTTTGAAGTTACTTTAAAGTTTTACTACTCAGTTTAATAAAATTCCTATGTGGTAAATAATGTCCTACTTCAACTCTGCTTATTGGGTCTTCTGAAATCTCCTCAATCACTCCCTCAACCAGCCATTCTTTAAAAACTTCATCGTAAAGATTGTAGTACTCACCTAACCCAACACAAACCGACTTCATACCTACCTTCAGCATCAATCTTAATATTATTTATAATTTGTTCCATTATCCTTTGTTCCTTTTCTTTTATGGAATCACTCTCTTCCGGAGAAACTATGCCTAAAACGTCTAAACTCCACAATTTTTAATACTCGTATTCATAGACAAAAATAAAGGTAATCGTAGTAATAAAACTCAAAGTCTATCCACAACGTGTAATAGTAAGGTTCAAAAATTAGTGCAACATGTTACGGTCTTCAGACCATCATCAGGCTGTATGTACAGAACGTAGGAATTGTAAATAATTTAAATTCAAAACTTAAACATCCATCAATAAGTGAAGAATAATGGATGAATAAGAGAGTTATTATATAAAAAAGAAGAGAAAAAAGGAACTTTAGAAGTTATAAAGATAGAGAATGATGGGTGTGTTGATTAAATTAAAGTGGATAGAAAAGTGGGACCATATTCATGCTAAGAATGTTGTATCTCAGAGGAAAATTCAATTAAAATTTAAATTTAAAAATAAAGGTACTACCATGGAATTGGTATAATATACATTTCCTAACGGTCAAGGAATTTTTCGCATTAAACCCAACGTAGAAGAGTTTCCATGGCAACTAAATCACTACCCAATTGGTCAGATACATCAGGGCTTTAATTTTCAGCAGAAAAAAGCAAAAGTTTACTGTTTGCTTAACGCTGTCCAGATAATGTAATTCCTAAATTCAAGTTAATGGGTGAAAATATTTTATATGTAGATGAATTTAAGTTTCTGGGTATGCACTTTGACAAGCAACTTACCTGGGAAAAGCATATGCAATATCTGAAAGCTAAATGCCAAAGAGACCTAGATTTAATGCGAACAATAACATCTAAAATGTGGGGAGCCGATAGGAGTTCGTTAACTAAAATATATAAATCTATAATTAGAAGTAAATTGGATTATGGTTCCATTATTTATAGTTCTGCAAAAAAACACAAAATCAAACAGCTAGATCCAATTCAAAATCATGCCACTAGGATAATTTTAGGAGCATTCTGTACAAGCCCAGTTAGCAGCATTTAATGTGAAATGGGAGAACCAACTCTACATCAAAGACGCATATATTTAACTCTTTGTTATTCAGCATCTCTAGCAGCATATCCAGAAAAACCAGGTAATCGTAGTAATAAAACTCAAAGTCTTTTCACAACGTGTAATAGTAAGGTTCAAAAATTAGTGCAACATGTTTGGGTCTTCAGACCATCATCAGGCTGTATGTGCAGAACGTAGGAATTGTAAATAATTTAAATTTAAAACTTAAACATCCATGAATAAGTGAAGAATAATGGATGAATAAGAGAGATATTATATAAAAAAAAAGAGAAAAAAGGAACTTTAGAAGTTATAAAGATAGAGAATGATGGGTGTGTTAATTAAATTAAAGTGGATAGAAAAGTGGGACCATATTCATGCTAAGAATGTTGTATCCCAGAGGAAAATTCAATTAAAATTTAAATTTAAAAATATAGGTACTACCATGGAATTGGTATAATATACATTTCCTAACGGTCAAGGAATTTTTCCCATTAAACCCAACGTAGAAGAGTTTCCATGGCAACTAAATCACTACCCAATTGGTCAGATACATCAGGGCTTTAATTTTCAGCACAAAAAAGCAAAAGTTTACTGTTTGCTTAACGCTGTCCAGATAATGTAATTCCTAAATTCAAGTTAATGGGTGAAAATACCTTATATGTAGATGAATTTAAGTTTTTGGGTATGCACTTTGACAAGCAACTTACCTGGGAAAAGCATATGCAATATCTGAAAGCTAAATGACAAAGAGACCTTGATTTAATGCGAACAATAACATCTAAAATGTGGGGAGCCGATAGGAGTTCGTTAACTAAAATATATAAATCTATGATTAGAAGTAAACTGGATTATGGTTCCATTATTTATAGTTCTGCAAAAAAACACAAAATCAAACAGCTAGATCCAATACAAAATCATGCCACTAGGATAATTTTAGGAGCATTCTGTACAAGCCCAAATAGCAGCATTTAATGTGAAATGGGAGAACCAACTCTACATCAAAGACGCATATATTTAACTCTTTGTTATTCAGCATCTCTAGCAGCATATCCAGAAAAACCAGTTTACCGAAACGTTTTTTCCAACCGTTTCAGATACATTTTCCAACAAAACCCAACTTACCTGGGAAAAGCATATGCAATATCTGAAAGCTAAATGCCAAAGAGACCTTGATTTAATGCGAACAATAACATCTAAAATGTGGGAAGCCGATAGGAGTTCGTTAACTAAAATATATAAATCTATAATTAGAAGTAAACTGGATTATGGTTCCATTATTTATAGTTCTGCAAAAAAACACATTATCAAACAGCTAGATCCAATACAAAATCATGCCACTAGGATAATTTTAGGAGCATTCTGTACAAGCCCAGTTAGCAGCATTTAATGTGAAATGGGAGAACCAACTCTACATCAAAGACGCATATATTTAACTCTTTGTTATTCAACATCTCTAGCAGCATATCCAGAAAAACCAGGTAATCGTAGTAATAAAACTCAAAGTCTATCCACAACGTGTAATAGTAAGGTTCAAAAATTAGTGCAACATGTTTTGGTCTTCAGACCATCATCAGGCTGTATGTGCAGAACGTAGGAATTGTAAATAATTTAAATTTAAAACTTAAACATCCATGAATAAGTGAAGAATAATGGATGAATAAGAGAGTTATTATATAAAAAAAAAGAGAAAAAAGGAACTTTAGAAGTTATAAAAATAGAGAATGATGGGTGTGTTGATTAAATTAAAGTGGATAGAAAAGTGGGACCATATTCATGCTAAGAATGTTGTATCCCAGAGGAAAATTCAATTAAAATTTAAATTTAAAAAAAAAGGTACTACCATGGAATTGGTATAATATACATTTCCTAACGGTCAAGGAATTTGTCCCATTAAATTCAACGTAGAAGAGTTTCCATGGCAACTAAATCACTACCCAATAAAATCCTTCTACCTGTAAACAACCTACATCAGCACCTATCAATATTTCTATAGGTCCATCACTAGTATCATTTATGATTATATTTTTCCCCTAAAACTCTTTCAACCATGAACCATTTCTTACAGACACAACATTTCTGCATATAACGGGCTGATCTAAAACATCAAAATAGGAGAATAATTGTCATTTGCTATGTGTAATTAATAAACATTATAATTAGTAACCTCAGACTCATAACCCCCAAAAAGTGCATGTATTACAGATTCTACCCCAACTGGTTCACAACTCACTTCCGAGACTAAAAAATGACTAATATATGATCGCTGTGAGCCAGTGTCAATTATAGCTCGTACTTGTTTAATTATTGCCTCATTACTTACTTTAACCACCAAAGTTTGCAAAAAAACTTCATTAAATGTATTATTTGAATGATTATATACTGTAACATTGACAACTTCCTCAAATTAATTTAATGCTACATTTGTATTTACCAAACTTTTGGTGCACACAATTGTGGCATATATTTCTTAACATGCAGAACAAAAAAGTAACAATGTTTAGCAATACGACCAAATTTGTGACAGCGACCTTTGTCAGTTAAAAATTTTATTTTTTTTAACATTTGGCCAGGTTTTAACATCATTACAGACTTCAGCAATATGATTTTTGTTACAGAAAATAAAATAAATATCTTTTATTATTATTTAGCTAATGCAGTAGAAAATTTGAATTTATTTCCATGATCAGAAACTAAAGTTTTCTTTTTAATACAATCAAAACCAGAAACTGGATTCCGGCCCTGGCCAATTAACCACAAGTTGTGTTTGATACCAGCTTCAATAAAATATAAATTTTAGTGAAAACTAAAGCAAATTTAATGTAGTTAGTGACATAGTGTTCAAGACCATCTAAACAGCATTGCATCACTACAAATCCTGTGAGTTTTTTCCAATTTTAAGCATTAAAAACAATATAAACATAGTTATCTTACCATAAACCAGTTAAATTATCAACATCAAGTTAAGTTAAAACTCATTAGTGCACTTGTCTGTCCAGTGAACAGGTCCGTATTAAGTGAATTAATGATTTACTACCACAAAAATGAATGAATCTCCCATCAAAGGTACTCCGGACAAAGGTGGTACCCAAACAGTTACAAAATTTTATGCATCAGTAACAAATTCACCAAAATTTCCAAGTAAAAAACAAGCCGTCGTTTTCTCATCACTTGATAACACAAAATTGGAAGAATATTTAATTGCCTTAGGAAATATAATTGAACCAAGAAATATTATCTTCTCATCCAGAATATCCAATAACCGTATATGTGTTTACCTCGCAAATGAAAACTTGGAGGATTCATTTATGAATTCCAACGATGGCATAATAAACGTTGGACAAACGGCACTTAAAGCCCGCCGTCTAGTAACACCTTCGGACCGGCTATTACTTTCGAATGTATGTCCATCAATTCCAAATCTACTTATAGAAAATGAACTAACAAAAATTGGCCTAAAACTAATGTCACAAATAACATTTTTACGAATTGGAACATCAAAACCAGAATTTATACATATTTTAAGTTTCCGTAGACAAACTTATATTTCACCTATAAATCAAGGGCAAATTCCAGAGTCACTATAAACCACGAAGGTATCTCATCGAATTTTCCTCTCAATTGATGAACACACCTGCTATAATTGCAAAGAGAAAGGACATGTAGCTACAGAATGTCCACTACCTAGTACCCACTCAAAATAACCTCAGGAGCCATCTATAGATATAACTGCAGATACAGACATATCACCTACCCACTTACCTTTATCCATCACACAACAAACAAGTATTCCTTCTGAAACAACTTTAATTCCACCATCTCAAAACTCACTCAGCACAAATTCATTATCAAATACTCCCCAACAAATAACTACCATAGATACCAGCAATACCACTACATCAACACATGAAAACCCTTTAAATATAACCACTATAACCTCCAATTCTTCCAACAAAACAAAAAGATTCTTATCTGAAACACCATCTCCATATGAGCAAACAAACGAACCTAACTTCTATAAACCAAAAACGTCTACACTGTCAAAAAAAGCCAAAACTAAAGACCTACCAATCAATGCAAACGATATTGAAAGTCAATTGGAACTAGCAAAATAATATTATGAAATAAATCCTGGTACCCAAGTATTAACTCATCAACAAATATGCGATTTCTTTAAAAACGTGCATGGTTCACCTGACCCGCTAAGTGTTGCCAAATTATACACAAAAAATATTAATGGATTTGTAGACCAGCTACACAAAATATATCCATATCTTACAAATAAAAAATTAAAAGCCAAATGTACCCGAATCTACAAAAAAATTCTTGCCCAATTAAATCTCGAACTTATTAACCAAGAAGATAGCGATTTCTCCATATCTTCAAGAAACTCTTATACTCGGTAAATTCACGACGTTATTACAATGGAATGTAAATGGGCTATATACCCATTTAGAGATACCGAAAACCGTGTGTTGGTGTAGTGGTAGTGTAAACGGTTTTCGGTATCATTTTCGCCAACGGTTCCAGATTCAACATTTTTACCATTTAGAGATGTTTAAAATTCTATAAGCAGAACACTCGCCTTCAATTATATGCTTACAATAAACCCGTTTTTCCAAGAAGACCTATAATATTAACAACTTTTCTTGTTCTAATAAAAATAGAACAAATCAACAAATTGCCAGCGGAGGAGTAACAATCTATGTAAAAAACACCATTGAGGTTGAACCCATACAACTTAACACTAACATTGAGGCTGTTGCCATTAGGATTCAATGTCCGGTAAAGCTATCTCTATGTAATATATATTGTCCACCAAATATATTACCTAATAAGCAAGAAATTGAAAATTTATTAAATCAACTTCCACAGCCAAGACTTTTGGTAGGTGATTTTAATGCACATAATTGTATTTGGGGCTAAAAGAAGAGTACTCCATTTGGTAATATCTTAGAGGAAATTATTAACCAATTTAACTTAAATATATTTAATGATGGAAGACCAACCAGATTTAATACGGCCACAGGTTCAGAATCAGCTATCGATTTAACCATTTGTGACCCTACTTTATCTCTTCTGGTAAATTGGAATGTTCTACCAGAGCTTTATGATAGCGATCATTATCCCATTCTTATTTATGGCAACTCAACAAATAAAATCCCACCTCCTGAATAATCTTAATAAAGACCATATAGCCAAAAAAATAGTATACTTAAATGCAGATGATATGGTTGAAAAGTTCTCTGAAATAATTATAATAGCCGCAGAAACATCAATCGGAAAAACGAAAACCATTAAAAAACACCCAGCAGTTCCGTGGAACAGCAGTTCCGGTGGAACAACCAATGCTCTGAGGCAATCAAGAGCAATAAAAAAGCATTTAACAAATATAAAAGAAAAGTAACGCAAAAAAACCTACTTATTTTCAAACGTCTAAGAGGTCAAGCTTGTTTAACAATAAAAAAGCTCAACACCATCCAAAATAGTATATCTTAATATAAAAAAAATATCCGGAGTAAATTACCAATCCTATATAAATTACTTAAAATATCAAGATGGCACGGTTACTTCACCTAAAATAATTTGTGAAATTTTCGCAAATACATTTGAAAAGTATTCGAATAATAGCAATTATAAGCAATCATTCTTAACTTTTAAAAATACGCAGGAGCAAGAAGTAATTAATTTAGAAGAAGACCAACCAGAGCCAATCAATCAACCACTAACGATACAAGAATTAAACCATGCCATAGATTCATCCAAAGAAACAGTGGCAGGACCAGATAACATTCCCATGATATTCTTAAAACAGCTTCCAGATATAATAGCCAAAGAACTATTATTAAAAATTTATAACGAACTCTGGATGACTAACATTTTTCCACAGATGTAGCTTAAATCCATAGTGATCCCTTTACATAAGCATGGCCAATCTAAGTCACTTGCAAGCACTTACAGACCAATTTCACTAACATGCGCAATGGGTAAAGTATTGGATAAAATTATTAACGAAAGATTAATATGGAATCTTGAAACTCGAAATCTGTTGATTCCAGAACAAAGTGGCCTTAGGAAACGTAGATCTGCAATAGATAACTTAGTGGACTTGGAATCTGAAATTCATGAAGCTTTTGCTAATAAACAATACACATTAGCAATTTTTTTGGATATATCTAAAGCATACGATACGGTTTGGCGCTACAAAGTTTTAAAAACCTTGGAAAACTGGTCAGTAAAAGGCATCATATTGAAATTTGTTAATAACTTTTTAAAAAATCGGTATTTTGTAGTCAGGGCAAATGGTACTTGTTCCACCATAAAAGAGCAACTTAATGGAGTATTTTCTGACCTGCTTAGAAAATTGGTCAGATACATCAGGGCTTTAATTTTTAGCACAAAAAAACAAAAGTTTACTGTTTGCTAAACGCTGTCCAGATATGGTAATTCCTAAATTCAAGTTAATGGGTGAAAATATTTTATATGTAGATAAATTTAAGTTTCTGGGTATGCACTTTGACAAGCAACTTACCTGGGAAAAGCATATGCAATATCTGAAAGCTAAATGCCAAAGAGACCTTGATTTAATGCGAATAATAACATCTAAAATGTGGGAGCCGATAGGAGTTCGTAAACTAAAATATATAAATCTATAATTAGAAGTAAACTGGATTATGGTTCCATTATTTATAGTTCTGCAAAAAAACAAATAATCAAACAGTTAGATCCAATACAAAATCATGCCACTAGGATAATTTTAGGAGCATTCTCTACAAGCCCAGTTAGCAGCATTTAATGTGAAATGGGAGAACCAACTCTACATCAAAGACGCATATATTTAACTCTTTGTTATTCAGCATCTCTAGCAGCATATCCAGAAAAACCAGTTTACCGAAACGTTTTTTCCAACCGTTTCAGATACATTTTCCAACAAAACCCAAGACTAGATCCTCCTTTTCATATTAGACTGCATATGTACCAACATTCCCTAAATCTCCATCCACCCCTTACATACAATCACTTTATTAAACAATCCCTCCCTCCTTGGAATTTTATTACCCCGATGTGTGATACAACAATGTTAGAATTCGACAAAACTACATTAAACCATTCAACAATTAGAAAAATCTTCCATAGCAAAATATGTGAATTCAAGAACTACACTCATATTATATACTGATGGGTCCAAAAGGGAACAAGGTGTTGGTGCTTCAATGGTGCTGGAAAATGTACAGCAGTATTTTACACTAACACCAATAAATTCCGTGTTTTCGGCGGAACTGTCAATAAAGAAAAAATAAGCAAAACATTAATACTTACAGATTCTATGAGTTCCATTGAATCTATATGACAAACACTGTAACTCCATCGTAACATATATTAGACATGAACTTCACTTAGCTAAAAACGTCAATATAATAATAAAATGTATGTGGATTCCGTCCCATGTAGGTATCACGCTAAATGAAAAAGCAGACGAACTGGCTAAACTTGCTACTACACAAACTACTGAGATGGAAAATAGAGCACCTCTTGCAGATCTAAAACAACTTTACAAACAGTCTGTTATATCTGGCAACTAAACTGGAATAGTTCCACCTTAAAAGTCTACGAAATAAAAAGATCAGTAAAGAGCTGGAATAATGTTCCAACTAATCGCCGTCAACAAGTAAACTTTTGAGAGATTTTTTCGTCATTTGACAAGTGTTGTCAGTTTCTAAATATTTGAGGTTACGTTACCTTTAATTTAAAACATGGATTTTCATACAAATACAAACTGTAAGTACACACGAACTTCGGAATAAACATATAATGATTATATTAAAATACTTCAATGATTATTATGCTTATAGGATGACAGGATAGAATCAACTGAAGTAAACTGACATTTCTGCCAACATAGATTTTTGGTTGTTCCATCAAATTCCCTAAAAATAGGCGAGATTGCGCGGATTTGACCTTAAATAAATTGAAATGGTTCTATAATTTTGTGCTCCTTTTTGCTGCAGTCAAAAGTCTGAAACGCATGCGCAGTTGTTTCACAAAAAAAGCTAGCAATAGAATTGCGTGCAAAAGGCTGAAATGTACGAGTACCTTTATAAATTATTGTAATGTTTCTCTCGCCGTCGCTAATAACCCAGTGGGTTGATGCGACAATAAAAATAAAATAAAAAAAAAACAGACTCTGCCAAAAAAATTCGCTCTTCACTTTCTAAATATATCATAAATACATGTAATCGTGATTTTGAACTAGATTCTAAATCATAACTGTTAATGTGTTGCCATGCTCTCAAAATGTCTTCTGGTAAACATGATTCTACTAAAGGATAGAGCATGGCTGCATAAGTAACGGATGTTACACCTTAAGTTTCTAATGACCGAGATTCAATACTATCATATAATTTTGTTAAACTTATTTTTGCATTTAAATTATTAAGAACTAATTTTTATAACTCCCTAAAATAAAATTAAATAAGTAAATCTTTACGACCTAGACTTTAAACTTTCTATTGCCTTTGGGAAATTATCATGAGTAAGTGAATAACTTTCCACCAATTGACGAGCTCTAGATCTTTGTATCGTGGCTTAAATAAGATATTGAAACTTATCTTCTAGAGCGATGTCCTCATCTTCATGAATTCGTTTAAACTATGACCAAAATGTCAATCAATTGTTACTATCGCCGCCAAATTTAACAAAGTCTATTTTAGTTAATTTTATTTGGTTTTGCTACTTTTGACTGATTCTATGTTATCTAAATTTAGAAATGATTTAACAGAAATCTGATTCAAGTCATACTTGCTATTAATATCATCCATAATGTCTACTTCTTGTAAAATGGTTTCTTCGCTGTTAGCTTCATCCAACATATAAGCTATTATCTTATCCAAATCAATCAATAAAGACACGTTCTTCTCCAAAATTTCAAGATTACATTGATCGGGATTCTGTTGCTTCAAATATGAAATAAATAGTACATTATATACCGCGGGACTGAAGTAGTACATTTAATCCTGAAGGTAAAGTTTATGGCCCGACCGCAGGGAGGGCCATAATTTACCTGAAGTTGCAAGGTATATACGATACTTTTCGTACTTCCGGTATGATTTTATTAATTATATCAATAATTTCAAGCAGTTTTTTCTCTCTTCAACTCATTTAATAAACTGTCTTTAAAATAAGTTACCATAGTAACATTGCGTTGTGACAGTTATAATTTAGAAACATTGTCATTACTAGTGTCATTGTAAAGAAACATTGTTATTGATAATTATTGGTATCATGAGTGAAGAAGGTGTATCTGATATTGATAAAAGAGCAGCCGAAGTAGGTGAAGAATTGTTACCACCGAAATCTAGAAAACTATACGAGCAGCAGTACGATGCTTTTAAAAAGTGGTGCCGCTTAAAAAATGTGAGACAACCTACTGAAAATGCGTTTGTTTGTGATTTAATCGTTCCGTCAATATTTAATCCCGGAGGGATTAGTACCTGTCACAAGGGAGTGAAGTTGTCACTTTTGGCCCGGAAGTACGAAAACAAACTTAAATTAAAATACAGAAAAACCAATTTATTAATGTCACATAAAACTATCTTCATCAATATCATCAATATCAATAAATAGATAGTAACATTCCAAATAGCAACGAATAAATAAAGATTCCATTTTAACACAAGGGCTTAAAGCAAGGTTGTAGCATTGCCTCAATGCTATTTAAACTCCACCTAAACGAAGCATTATCAACCTGAAGAAGGAAGTGCTGCGATATGGGTATTCCAATTGGCGACGACAGATTATATACCCTTCATGTCGCCATTTTGGCCGAAGATAAGAGTAATAAAACTTGAAGAAGAATACGCAAAGTGGGGCCGTGCAATCAATATGCAAAAAACTGAATATCTAGTAGTTAAAGAAAAAGCAGAGAGTTTACAGATAAACATGGGAGCGATCAAATCTACAAAATTTTCAAATACTTAGGAAGCAAGGACGAAATAAACTCAAGAATGGGCCTAGCGATAGCGGCCACTAGGCAGCTAAATGGATTGATATGAAACACTAAAATAATGAGACCAAATGAAATTAGAATGTAAGACCCGCAAAGAACGCATTGAATTGTACGGCACAGAACTTTGGGAAATAAATGAAAAAAATTAATTAAAAATTAAGGCATTGGAAATGAGTTACTGGAGATGATGCTGTCAACTAACTATGCTTGATAGAGCACAAGACGACGATATTCGGAAAGGAATAAGAATAGACCTAGACATAATGAACACCATTGAAGGTAACGTACTGATATCAACAGAGAATGACAAATGTGACATTGTCAAAAAAAATATGGGAATGGACTTCACCTACGAGAAGGAAAAGGGAAAGACTGAGACGGTCCTGAAGGGAGAATGTTGAAGAAGCGATGGCCTCTACCGAACTAACAAATGAGAACTGTATCGATAGAAAACGCTGGAAATCATTATGCGAGAGGCAGCACTACCGTGAAAACTCGCTCTAAAAAAATTTTAAATTAAAACCATTTTGTACAAAATTTAATTGCTATAACAAAATATTCTCAGAATTTTGCTAGTTACCTTTAATAACTTGAGTTTATCATTTTGATTAGACATAATAACTAACCCTTGACCAACCAAATACAAAAACCAAAAACATTTTTGCTAACGTCATTAGTTTATTTTTGTTCACAAATTGCTGATATATAAAATTTTGCATAGTAAAATAGTCTTTTTATAATTTCTCAGTTTTTTATTTATTTTACATAACACATGTTAACTTGCTATACATCTCACTCAATGATTCGTTTTTCTGTCATCTGTCATTCACCGATTTGTTTACAAAGGCTTGATTCAAGTATGTGTTTAGAGGTATTAATTAGGGGAGACAGATAATGAAATGGGCAGGACAAAGAAAATGCAGCACGATTAGACCTGAATGAAGAGATTTTGTAAATAAAATGCAATTATAAATTGGAAATTTTAATTCGGGGGCTTGGAAAAATGGGTGGAGCTCTTAGAAAAAACATTGTTGTTCATTGGATCACTCTATTTTAAATACTTATTTTCTTTCAGTAGAAGGTTAATTTGTTTGTATTTAAAAAGGTTTATAGTTGTGATCAATTGTTTTACACATAACTTGGATATTTGGCTTTCCTAAGGATGCTCCACTTCCGGAGTCTGTTCAAAATATTAAGTAAAACAATTCAATATCAATATAAGAAAATGACTAACAATCCGATGGGCGTTTAGTTCATATTGTTATAATAATATTCTAATTTCTAAAAACTTATAACTTATATTATAAAACTAAATTTGGAACAAACATAAAAATTAACCCACAACAACTGTTATTTAACAGATATATAAATTTATGGCACAAATTAGAATTAAAAGTATAAATACGAATGTCGTTTGTAAAAACAATATTTACAAAACTGACAGGCAGAGCACAAAATGGAAAACAAAGCGATATTTCTTATTTCTTTGTGTTCCATGTTTACACTTTTTAAAATTCGTATTATGTAGGCGCCAATTATATCGTTGATTTAGTCTATGGCAACGAAAGATTCCAGGGTAACTATCAGAAATTTCATTGAAGAAGTAGTACCCCGATATTTGACCAATAATTTATCATGCATTTCCGCATAAATAAAGCACTGTTCACAAGTTTATGCACATAACTAAAACAATTTATTTGCAGTATACTACACTACCTCCTCTAAATCCAGTGTACCTGTAATACCTGTTTTTTTGTGCTACAATATTTTTACAACGAATATAGTAAGTAAGTGTACACGGGAAATCACCGAACGGTATCAGTGTTATACGATCTACTTTTCTGTACAATATTGTAGTTAATGAAGACACAGCGAACAGACCTATAATTTTCAATAACCCATAGTGATGTTAGCTATACCTTGTCCAGTATAAATCTGGTTGCACGTCACAGCTGTCAGAACGAGACTATGTTGCCAAGCATTTAAAATAGTATTAGAATCTAGTAAATGTCTAACGAAGTTTCTCTTATTCCTCTTTTTATTTGACTAAAATAAAATACTCTAGTTTAGTTATACAGATAAACACCACAGATAATTAAAAAGATTTTATTTTGATGTTAATACCTCAGCACTAAATAAGAATTTTATATTTTAATAATTTTAAACTATTTCTGTATGTATGGATCAGTAATAAGGAAAATATATATTGAGATGAATAACTAAGCTCATTAAAATTAATAAGTAAAACTTACCCCAATAAATAATAATAAAAAGGATATTTTAATAATTTTCATTTAATCATCAGCTACCTATTCTTCATTCCATCAAAAGTATTCAATATAATAATTTCTTATAGTAAACATTCAAACAGATAGAGGATGTACTTGACAGATTTATCATGGATAGGATCCATGGTAATCAATTAATAACAATATCCAAGCATGTACAATTCCTATAGCAATATCCAATTCATGTATTCATGTACAATTGACATAGTTTTATGTTGAAGTTAAAGTTGAAATCTAAAACAAATAAAAAAAGGAACAAAATTAAAAACTATTAATCTCTTTCATATGTTTAGTAAATAAATATGTAATTTTTAGTTAAGTTTATTAATATTATTTATAAATTAAAAGGACTTACCAAGGTACAAGTAGATAAATGAGATTCGTCGAAAACTAAACAGGCATTTAAATAAACCATCACAATATGATATGTACCTGAAAAACCATAAAAACAGTATAAAAATTTGTTATAAACAAAGTTAAATTCAGTGTACAAAATCTTATATCTACATTTTTGAAAATTACTTATACTAGTGAAAAAGAACGCTCCTATAGTGTAGAGTGAAAGGACTATATCAAACCATAATTAATAAACATTTATAAAAGACTTTTAGTTAGCAAATTTATGTGTAAGTTAATTAAGTAAGTTTGTTTATTAGATATAAGATGTTAGTCTTTGATGATATCAAAAGATATTAAGTAAATCATCGCTTATAACAGTGAGTACATAGCTCAAAAAATAAAGTCATTTAAAAATTTTAAATTTTAGTTCTTAGAGGTTAAAATAGTATTTAAAAGTTGAAATAGGATAAGTTTAATAGAGTTATGAGTAATTTTAAGAGTAATTTATAATTTTAACTCAAATTTAAAAAGTGTATAATGTATTTGATAGGACTAAAAACAGCCTATTTCAAATCAAAATTTTATAGGGAAAATTTTATAGGGAAAAATAATTTGGATAGATTTTTTGTAAATATAAAAAGATAAGCTATCTTTATATTATCAAAGATATAATCAAAAATATAAAATCATTACCTCATTATTTGAAAATTTAGGTTATTTTTTGAAATGATGAACAGTATAAAAAGAGAGTATAAAAAGGCCAAACAAATTGAAATCGATCTCTGGTTCCGGTTTTTGATTAACACAGAAGACATCGATTGGTAACTAGAAAGAAATATCATTAATCAAAAGTTCATTTATATTAAATTAAAACATTTAACACCAAAAATATTTGTATAAAAGTATTGTTAAAATATAAAAGCACTTACCAAAGAAGTAAATTTGAAATAATAGATCCAGATTACCATAATAGTATATTAAACAACGCATTTCATATGGAATTCTGTTATGACACGAGTTCAATTTTAAAAAACGAATCGCGAAGCTATATGAAATAAGTTGTTTATCACATGTTTTATATTTTGCCATTTTACCATTTTTTAAATTAATTTTTTTTTTATGTAATTACGAAAATTTTGATTTTAAAAAGTATGTCGGTAGCACTGTGTAATTTATAACATTTGACAGTTTTGACATTTAAATTATGAAATATTAATGTTTTCAAATATTTTAAAATGATTAATACACCAATAATAATATATTATATAAGTAAAAGATTATATTCATATTCACAAATACTTTCTTAAAGAACTATATAAAATTAATAAATTGCTATTAGCCACAAATGTCATTGTCAGTAGTCTTGTCATTAGATACTTCACTCATGTCGCCAACTATTTAAAACAAAAAATTGCGTGCGTAAAAGTTACATTACGATACGCAAATGCGTTTTATAATGAAGATTTTTATAAGTGCAAAATATAAAAAAATTATTAGATTGCATTCTATCATCATCACCCTGACCACAGCCGGGAGACATTTTGAATTATAAGCTGTTCCTGTTCCCGAGTGAGACGACCGTTGAAGCCGATCTCTTTTTTTCGACATTTTTCGCCTGACGTGGACGAAATTCAAAAGACTCTGATATACGAGGTATGTTAAATAATAATTAAAAACTTATATTTTCTTTTGTGATTGTGTATAACAGAGTGGACTAGAATTCTGTACGGTATAAATTCTTTTGGAAAACTATCCTTTTCATTTTTGTTAATAATTAGAAATTTGTAACTGTAAATGTAATAAGTATATGGAAACCCATTAATAGTTTTATACATTTTCTTTAGTGAACAATTATATTAATTAAATTTTAGTGTATTATATAAAAAAAATTTTTAGATATTTAGTTTCTCTTGAATCCTACCCAATATAAAGAGTCGGATTTCAAATTCAAATAGATAAATAATTTCACTGAGCTAGTTAAAAACTTTTATAAGGCGCCCAACAACATCAAACATAAGAAAAATTAATTATTAAATTAGTAAACAACTATTAAATATAAAATTAATTAATTATTAAACCAATAAAACCTATAATAACAAAATCACAACAAATTAACTAAATTAACCAAACAAATAATAAAATATTAAAATTAATAAAATTAAATCATTACAAATTGACATGCCCAACGTGAGGCTATTAATAAATTAGAGTAATTAATTAAAACCAATAAACCATTAATAATAAAACACAACAATATATTATATATTCTAAAATGTTTTATAAATTGCAGAAATCAAAAACTTCAATGTCACACGTGCGCGAATATCAAAATTTCACCTGATAAACCACATTTGAAAATGGCAACAACGCGCAATTTTGCCAACATACAAAATACTTTGGCATAAGTTATGTTCGTTTGAAGTTTATATTTTATAAGCCCACGAGTTGTATTTGATCTAAAATTAATTACGAAACCTTTCTTAAAGCATTTACTTATCTTTTGCAATAACTTGCTGCCTATGAATTTCAATATTTATAAAGTTTACAGTGAATAAACATACTGATTGACAGTAGACGAAGAAAGTTAAACGAACAGAGCGATTTGTTCACTTTGATGACGTGCAACCAGATTTATAATGGAGAAGGTATAGTTAAAGGTAAACTATAATAATAAAATAATAATATATTTTTCTTTGATCTGGTTTAATGTGTGTTGCATATCTCTTGTTCGATTTATCAATTAAGAATCGTTCTATATTAGTAAAATCGAACGCTAAAATTGGTGCCTAACACCATAACGAAATAGTTATTATAGTTAAAAACTTAACACAATTAAAATAAAATAATAAAATCTGGCAAACATTTTAAAATAGACAAAAATAATAATAATAATGTTCTAGTGTATATAGACAAAAAAAGATGAAAACATTCCAGTTTAACTTGAATAAGTTTCCCAAACAAAACATTGAATTCTTAGACCCACTAGAAAAGCGTCAGCTGTATGAGCTTAGCTGGGTTTATCGATAAGGCGTTGGTGCCAAAGAACGCAACCTAGTGCTACAAGCCCAGTCCTTGAATTGATGAGTCTATTTAAAAGCTATACTAATAGTGGGTCCACATATTTTTGTAGTTTGGTTACTTGATTCTTTATTGCATACATCTTTATCTTGCATACATAATTTAATTGTTATCGCATATAGTATTATAAGGATAAGGATCCTAACTAAGCTTAAGAGTTAAATAACCTACTTTAATCGCTTAAATATATTATAACGTGACGCACCAATTCGCCCGCGTTGATAACTTGCTACAAATAAGTAACAGTGTTTTTATTCAAGCAGTAGTTTTTGTTAATGTACCGGGTACATTCAAAGTTGTCTTCTTATCTTAATTAATTAGAGCCATAATTAACATATTGGGTACTCCCTCATATATATATAGGCAATTGAAGGGTAGTCGGCTGACTAGTTATTATTACATAAATCATTTTATAATTTGATGGCTATACTATTCAATAATAGTTATTTGTGTACCAAGGCGGTAATATTGATAAATAAAGCATATTTCAGGTGAGGCCAAAAATGATCATACGGCTGAGGTGCACACAAAATTTTTTAAGCGAGTGTCTCATCAAATAGGTAACAACTTTTTTTTACAATTTTGTTTCTAAACAGAGACGAAACTGGAAGATTAGATTCAAATTTTTATTAACCAAATGAAAAGTGTATTATTAAGTAACAAAGATGTGTACAGAATTACTTACAGTAAGTATGATAAACAGAAGTTGGGTCATAACTAAGTTAATAAATTAGGGCATTATTTGCTATTAATTGTTATGTTAAATGTACATTTACTACATTTTGAAAATGTAATACCACTTTTAGACATGACATTGTTAACAAACATTTCATTTTCTTGATTTTCCATAACAATGGGTAAATCACCCAAACATGCAAATTAAGTGTGTCTAGTAGGCCGCCTTCATAATTTGACAATCTTAATATCGGACGTGGAAATAACTCAAATAAGCAAATTAAATGTGTCTAGTAGGTTGCCCTCATAATGACTTTGTTTGCAAAAGCGGCCGTAAAGTAAAAAAGCGGCCGTAAAGTAAAAAAGCGGCCGTAAAGTAAAAAAGCGGCCGTAAAGTAAAAAAGCGGCCAAAAAAAAAACACTTTAGGGACGTTAATAGATCCGCAAAACTTCATTTTTTGTGACACTCGCTTAAAAAATATATTTTTTTCATAGTTTGACTAAAGAAGAAATAAAATATTTCGAAAGCTCTCAAAATTAAGTAACAAGACTTTTACACTAATCCTAACACGGCGCATTCCTGATAACTGTTTATAATATATATTGGGAATATATTATTGGGAACGCATTCATTAACAAATTTAAATAAATATGCTTTTTGTTAGATCTAATGACTCATTGTTAAATTTTTATTTTTAGTTTTACTTAAATAAACCCGTTAAAATTTAATAACGACTAGTTTAATTTAATAAGCCAGGTAATTTGTCCAGGAGAGTGAGGGAGTGAGTATCTGACAGTCATGCAAATGAAATGGCTTAGTATTATATATAAGAGTACATATATGTACGTATAATCGTAAAATAAGTGTATTTAAGATCCCTCCTACAATCCGACGTAAACCTGTAACATAAATATCTCTCATTATAGACAACTGACTGCTGCGGAGGCTGATTCTGATTCCCACGTAGGCGTGGGTGGTGACAATCAGCAACGTTGCCTTCTCGTTCCTTTTAGAAACACACATCGTAGGTCTTATTTATAGGTTCTATGGCAAAGTTTTACAGTTGTGCCAGGTTGTTCTCAGGTGTTTCAGAAGCCACCCGATGTCAAAACTAACGGATCTCGCTTTAGCAGCCCGGTACACAAAACTTCCGGATATTACATTGGTGACAGAAAATGTCCCTCGGCTGTATTACTTTGGCAATCACAGTGTTTTTCCAGAGTTTTTTAGGTAGTATTACTTTGTTGGCAGAAAATATCCCATGGTGGGTGTTTAGAACTTTCCATATTATTGAATATTTAGTTAGTGGCAACACCCTGTTTACTATCCAGCGCAAGATTAGATATTATATTTTAATTGTTCTTGACAATATCAATTTTAGTAATGTCACTTCGGTTTTTTGAATAATGTCATTCTGTATAAATAAATAGTTTTTATTTCGAGTACTGATATTTTTTGGAAATAATTGGAGATTGGATAATAATCCAGAACATTTGGTCCTAGCGAGCGGATAGACAAGAATTTATACTCGAAATAATTAGGCGAAAATAGCAGAGTAAATCTGGTACCCTGCATTTTGGTATATGCTGTTTAGAACTCCGAGAAGATCTATATGTTTTAAGTTAGCAGAGTTGGAACAATAAGGTTTGGAAGTCAACGTCTTAGCAAAGAGAGTATTGAAAAGGCTGGCTTATAGAAAACAAAAAGCTGGGTAGTGTTACATATTGGTGGGTCGTTCCAATTAAAGAATTTATTACTACACTTTCGATAGTTAGGTAACTATTATTTTCTAGTTTTACGCTCAGCTTGTGTGAACTTGTTTGTTGAAATAAAAATGTCTGACATAGAAGAGTCGAAAGATTTAAAAGATTACAGCCGAAAAAGGGGAACTCTTAACTTTAAACTAAATAATTTTGTTAAATTTTTAGATAAAATAGTTATTGATGATTCAAATTGCGTTCAAGATGAAAATGTATTGAAAGAGTTAGAAAAAAGGTTGGAAAATATTCATATTCTATATGGGGAATTTTAGCATGTACAAGATGCTATTAGTTTATTAGTAGATGGAAATAACATTCATGAAATATATGAGAAATATCAAGAAGAGTTTGATAATAGTTTTTACAGAGCAGTAGGTAGGGCTAACAATCTATTAGTAAAATCTAAGCAAACCTTCAAAGAAAGGGATGCGGATAATGAAAGTAGCTGTAGTACAAATGTTAAAACTAGAGCAGAGCTGCCTTCAATTCCGATACCCACTTTTAATGGTGAACTTGAAAATTGGATAGAATTCCGCGATATTTTTATTTCTTTAGTACATGACAATGAATTACTCGGGGAGATAGAAAAGTTTCATTATTTAAAGGGTGCCCTAAAAGGTGAAGCACAAAAAGTTACTAGTGTAGTCAAATTTGCAAAAGAAAATTATAAGATAGTTTGGGATATGCTTTGCGATTGGTATAATGATACCCCTATGCTTGTAAATTATTATTTAAATTTATTGGTTAAATTTCCCTCTATTAATAAGAAATCAGCTTCTGGATTAAGAAATATGTATGATACAATTACTAAGACGCTTTTTGCTTTAGAAAAATTAGAAATTTCTGTATCTTCTTGGGACCCATTAGTTATTTATATTATGTTAGATAAATTAGACCAAAAAACCTTTTCACTCTGGCAAGAAAGTAAGCCAAAAGGGGTTTTGGTTACGTTAAAAGAACTTCAACATTTTTTGAAAAATAGATTTTAATATTAAGAGATATAGAAAATAAGAAAAAAGATTTTAGATTTGATGCTCACACTAAAAACAAAAGTTTTCAGAAAAATAAAGTACAAAAAGCCATGTTAACAACTTCGTCGCAGTTTTGCTTTCTGTGTAACAAAAATCATGATATCACAGAGTGCTTCAAATTTTTGAAACTTAAAGTTTTTAATAGATATCAGGAACTTAAACGATTAGGTTTATGTTTACGATGTTTTAAAAAAGGTCATATGAGTAAAATGTGTAAAAATGCTCTTACGTGTGAAAAATGTAATGGTTCACACCATGTTTTGTTGCACTATGATAAAATTTCTGAAACTGACAAAAATTTAGAAGTTAATCAACAACAAACTTCTGAACAGGGAGCTACATCATTAGCGGGTTCGAACTTTATAGAATCTGTTTCTAGTTCTCATAGTGAAATATTACTGTCCACTGCAATGGTTGATGCGGCAGATGTGCATGGATCTTACCATTCCTGTAGAGTTTTACTGGATAGTGGTTCACAAGTAAATCTAATAACATCTGATTTTTGCAAAATATTAGACTTGGAGTTAGAAGATGTTGATGCTGCTATAGTTGGTATAAATCAGGTTGTTTCTGAGTTAAAGTATGGATCTACTGTTAGAATTAGATCAAAGCATAGTAATTTTCAATTAGAAGTGTCATGTTTAGTAGTTCCTGTTATCAATGAAGCTGTTCCAAGTCATACAGTGAACATTTGTCATTTGAATGTACCTAGTAATATTAAACTTGCTGATCCACAGTTTAACAAGAGTAGAAATATTGACTTGTTAGGAGTCAATGTATTTTATAGTTTGTTATGTGCTGGGCAGATTAATTTAGGATACCAACAACCTGTTCTTCAGAAATCTCAGTTAGGATGGTTAGTGGCAGGGTCTATTGTTCCAGATGTCAGGTCGAAGTCTACAGTCCATTGCAATTTAGCTATTAGTTTTGATGTCCAGGAACAATTGAAAAAATTTTGGGAAATTGAAGAACCATTTTCCGTGCCGTCAACTTTAAGTGTAGATGAAATAGAATGTGAAAAAATTTTCAGAGACAACAAAGCGTTGTGTTAATGGTAAATTTATAGTTCAGATCCCTTTGTGTGAATCTCCTGAAAGCTTAGATGACTCAAAGGAATTAGCTATTAAAAGATTCTTGGCTTTGGAAAAAAGGTTAGATAGAAATTCAGTAATGAAAAAGATGTATGTATGAATATAGGAATTTAGGACACATGTCAAAAGTACAAGTAGGATCAGATGAGAAAGGTATTTCTTATTATCTCCCTCATCATGGCGTCTTAAAGTAAAAAGTACAACTACTAAATTAAGAGTTGTATTTAATGGATCTGCAAAAACTACTTCAGGGAAGTCATTTAATGATCTTCAGTATACAGGTCCAAAGATTCAAGACGATTTATGGTCAATTCTTCTTAGATTTAGGAAACATTCTATAGTGATGTGTGCACATGTTGACAAAATGTACCGTATAATTCTGGTTGATTATAGTCAGAGGTCACTTCAAAAGATTTTGTCGGGGGATAATTCTACAAATGAACTTGAGGAATTTACGTTAAATACAGTCACATATGGGACGAGATCTGCACCTTTTTTGGCAATACGATCATTAGTACAACTCGGATTGGACAATATGAAGAACAAACCTGAAGCTTCAGAAGTAATCTTGCATGACTTTTATGTCGATGACATGCTATCTGGTGCAAAAAATGTCTCAGATGCAATAGTTTTATGTAAAGAGGTATCAAAAATTCTTGAGACTGCTGGTTTTAGGTTGAGAAAGTGGATTTCTAATAGTGATGACGTTTTACAGAAATTGGTAGTAGGCAGTTCTGATTTAGATAAACATTTTGGGGAAAAGGATCAAACCAAAACATTGGGACTTTATTGGTCTCCTTGCGAGGATAAATTAATGTATTGTGTAAATTTCGAACAATGCAACAAAAAGTATACAAAAAGGTTATTGCTTTCTCAAATTTCAAGAATTTTTGATCCATTAGGTCTATTGGGGCCTTGTGTTGTTATAGGAAGAACACTTGGCATGGGATAATGAGATTCCTGTTTCGATGCAAAGAACATGGAAAAAAATAAGGGACAGAGTTACTGGATATTAATAAGTTAGAAATTCCAAGAAATGTACTGTGTTCTGAGGCAGAGTATGTAGAATTACATGGATTTGCAGACGCATCAATGCAAGCATATGGTGCATGTGTTTATATTAAAAGTGTTGGTCCTCATGAAACAAAAATTAGTTTGCTCTGTTCTAAGGTAAGAGTGTCCCCGCTCAAAACCATAACAATCCCAAGATTAGAATTGTGTGGAGCGTTGATTTTAGCCGAGTTAGTTGCCAAGGTAAAAATATGAAATTAAAGTTTAACCGTATTATTTTGTGGTCAGATTCAACAGTTGTGTTAGGATGGATTAACATGTCTCCTGGGAGTTTGTAAGTATTCGTCGCAAATAGGGTAGCAAAAATTCAAAATTTAACGAATCTTGAGAATTGGCGTCATGTACGTTCAGAGGATAACCCAGCAGATATGTTGTCCCGTGGAGTACTTCCAAAAAATTTAATAGATTGTGATAAGTGGTGGTATGGTCCCAAGTGGTAGTTGAACCTGTGCAAGTGGTAGAAATTGAGTTGTTTCCCTTAATTCAAAATATAAGTAGTTATAGTGAGCTACAGCGAGTAATTGCCTGGTGTTTAAGATGGTTTAATAAGTTCAGGGGAAAATATCTTAGAGCTAATGAGTTAAACATGGCAAAATTGGTTCTAGTAAAAATTGCTCAATAAGAATCATTTCATAATGAACTAAAGGAATTAAAAAGAAAAAACTATGTCGTTAGCAACAGAAATCTACGTAAATTAAACCCATTTGTTGATTCTGATGGTATCCTTAGGGTGGGGGGTATTTTGCAGTTGTCAAATTTAAGTTATTGGCAAAAATACCCAATTTTATTAACAGCAAAACATAAACTAACTGTCTTAATTTTTCAATATGAACATAAAAAGTTGCTTCATGTAGGCCCACAAACGTTGTTAGGCAATATTAGAGGAACTTATTGGGTTTTGGGTGGAAGAAACTTAGCTAGAAAAATCACACACGAATGCATTACTTGTTTTAGAGCCAATCCTAAAAATATTACCCAACTAATGGGAATCCTTCCAAAACCAAGAGTTACTCCTTCTTTACCTTTTAGCTCTGTAGGCATAGATTATTTAGGACCTTTTCTGATAAAACGTATTCCTGGTCGTGGCTCAAAACTAGTTAAATGTTGGATTAGTTTATTTATCTGCATGTCTACAAAAGCAATCCATTTAGAAGTGGTATCGGACTTGACGTCAGAGGCTTTTTTAGCTTGTTTTCGTAGATTTGTATCTCGAAGAGGTAAACCTGTTCAAGTTTTTTCAGATAATGGCTCTAATTTTGTTGGGGCTAAGAATGAACTTAACGATTTAAAAATATTTTTTAGAAATAGTAAAACATTAATTGCTAGTAGTCTAGAAGAAGAAGGAGTGGCTTGGAATTTAATTCCAGCTAACTCTCCAAATTTTAGGGGTTTGTGGGAAGCAGGTGTTCGTTCTTGCAAACATCATTTAAAAAGAATTATGGGTAAGGCTTCGTTAACATACGAAGGTCTTACAACTTTAGTCATACAAGTTGAAGCTGTTTTAAACTCTAAACCTTTATTTCCCATGTCATCTAGTCCAAATGATTTAGATATTTTAACCCCATCTCATTTTTTAATTGGTCGACGAATAGTAGCACTACCTGATCCAGACGTCAGAGAGATCCCTCTCAACCGGCTTTCTCACTTTCAACATATACAAATGCTTTTCCAGCATTTTTGGTCCCGTTGGTCAAGAGAATATCTTACGAAATTGCAACGTCGTACGAAGTGGGACAAACAGAGCTCAAATTTAGAAATTGGTGCACTTGTTCTCATAAAAGATGATAACCTAGCTCCGTTTTACTGGAAAATGGGACGTGTTACTCAGGTGTTTCCAGGACCCGATGGATTAGTTAGAGTAGCACAAGTAAAGACCTCTACCGGTGAATTGAAACGTTCAGTCACAAAATTGTCTACCCTTCCTCTAAAATAATTTGAAAGCAGTCTTTCAAGGTGGGGGTATGTTTAGAACTTTCCATATTATTGAATATTTAGTTAGTGGCAACACCCTGTTTACTATCCAGCGCAAGATTAGATATTATATTTTAATTGTTCTTGACAATATCAATTTTAGTAGTGTCACTTCGGTTTTTTGAATAATGTCATTCTGTATAAATAAATAGTTTTTATTTCGAGTACTGATATTTTTTGAAAATAATTGGAGATTGGATAATAATCCAGAACAGTGGGAAATTGTAAATACTAAATTAATAATAACAGCAGTCACAAAATAAAATACTTACTCATTTTTTTTATTAAAAATTTAACTTCTACTAAAAACAATAACCTAACAATGCTTTATTATGGGTACCTACGGCATAGGCAACAATTTGTTTTCATATTTTTCCACAGATTAGATACATTACATACAGATACGAAAGCTTGACAGAGAACAGTAAAAAGCGAGAGAGATGAGTGAACATACCCATTAAAATGACCATCCTTTTATGTCAACTTCATTCGGGCTGCTTCGTGAAATATTTTAATAGCGATGGTAGATTTCATAAACAATTATGGAGAAATACAAGTTCAAAATGAAAAAGTTAAAGCAAGACTGATAATACCAGCCAACAGACTGCTCCTATGTAATGTGTATCCGCGAAATGTTGATGACAGAACTCAAAAAATTTGGTATAAATCCCGTATCGCCAATAATTTTTCTTAAAATAGGTGCTATTTTTTCTGAATATAGTCACATTTTAAGTTTTAGGAGACATATTTATATTAGCCCTCCCAATTCTGCGCTACCAGACTCGTTTTTATCTATGAATTCTCTGAATTGTTACAATGGTTTAAAAAATATGGCTACATTGCCTCCCAATGACCTGACAAGCAAAATGCTATTCATACTTCACAAAATTCAATCACAAATACTGCTACAGAACCAGCCAATCCAAACTTTCTAGGTTCTAATTCAACCTCTACCCAAACTAATTTAGAGCCAGCATTACATGTACAGCAAGAACAACTTAAAATAATAAGTTGATATAAATACATCAGCCTCTCAAATGGAACCAGTTACTCCTTTCATTGATCATACTACTATCAAAGGCAAAAAAACCAGTAAAATCACAAAACGTAATCTATATAAAGTTCTTTCACCTGAAATAAATCAAGATAAAAAAATGAGAAATCTTTCGTTTTATTCATATCCAACCAAAAGACTAAAATAACTAAACATAATGGTATTGCTACTGCAACTGTTAGTAAAACAGATTTCGCTGGTCTTCTAGAAGCTACAAAAACCTCTATTCGCCAGCATTCGTCCTTAACTATGGTCAACTTTGTCTGCTTTTATCTGTCACTGGTTCAGCAAATCCCATTACTGTAATAAATGATTTTATCAAAGACTTACTAGCACTCACTCATATGCTATCCAAAAGTCAGCCTTATCTGGAAAATAGTTCAATAAAGAGAAAAATCACCAACTTAAGGAAGAAAATTTTCTCCCATCTTAGAAACAATACTTTGGAATACGATATAGATTCTGCTCAAATGAGCCAATAAATTGTTACGCCACAATTTATTTTTTTTTTCTCTACTTTTAAAATTCCAGTCCCTCCTACAGTGGAATATCGATGGATTTTTCTATCTGTTAGGTATGTTACAAATCCTAATTAATAAACATTCTCCTGATATTATATTCAAGAATGTAAGCTCAGCACTCAAAAAAGTTAAAAATTTAAATAAATAGTGGAAGTTTTGTTCAAACGAAGAGTTTTATTATTCTTAGTAAGATGAACTTCCAAAAAGTAAGGGTTAGTACAATAAATTTTTAAAAATTTATAGACAAGTACCTCAATGAAATTTTTAACCCAAAATGGAAGATTGGCGCCGCTAAATGAAATGAATTTGAAAATCATATTGATGAGGCAATATCAAATTTCCAAATAACAGACAACATAAATGAATCCATATCAAACTTCAGCAGAATTATTCTACAAGGTAAAACAAAAAATGTCAGAACCCATAAGTTCCCGTCAATCAGGTTAAGCCCCTGGATTCCATACCTAATTCTGTTCTGCGCATCGAACTTGGTGCTTTTCGTACTTCTCCTATTGATAGTATTTATGCGGAAACAAGAGAACTTCCGTTAAATAAACGACGCGACGTATATTTCTAAGCTTATCACATGCTATATCCATAGCATCAAATAAAAACAAAACTCTCTATAAAAACACTTTTACCGACAGATACTCGAATTATTTCCATAATAAACCAGGGATAGCTTAACCATATTATGAAAGGATTCGCAGTTATCTGCATTATCTAGGCATTGAGTTCCTTGACATCCTACTTTTGGATCTGGATCATCCTCCTTCTTGGATAATAAATATACCCGAAATCAAGAAAAAATTTGCTGCAATCGATAAAGATCCTGTCGTAAAAAAATCTACCCTAGCATCTATAATAAATAACAGCTATTCTCATTACCAGAAACTTTTTAGAGATGCATATATAAGAGTGACATCGGAGTATTTACTGCTCTAGTTACACCTACAACTACTTTCAAATTTAAACTTTCTGAAACTACCAGCGTCTTCTCTGCGGAACTGCATGCCTTATACAAAGCCATCCACTATATAAATTCATCTAACTCCACCTATTCTCTCATGATTACTGATTTCATCGAAACAATTAAAAAATTATATCATCAAAACCACATTTCAGAAATCTTCGTTTCAAATTACTGCAGGCTCAGTAACAATCTTGTACCATCAGCATCATCTGAATACCATCACATATTAGCATAGGCGGCAACCAACATACCTACTGATTATCTTGCGCATAACGATGTAAATAGTGCGGAATCCGGGAGTGTATCAGGTGATCTAAAACGTCACTTCTAAAGTAAAATTAGGTGTAAGTGGAGTAAACAATGGGAAAGTTCCCAATGCAAATAACGGGCTATAAAAGATACCGTACTACCTCAGAAACCTGTTATTAATACCGTTGATCATCAACATCGTTGTTCCTTGAATGTATGGGGAGGAATCGTTGGATCTCACGTAATAGGTCCATATTTTTTTAATGGTACTTTAAATGCCAGAAAATTTCGTAGATTTTTACGACATAAGCTGCCTGAACTTTTAGAAGATCTTCCATTGGCTATAAGACGTAAAATGTGGCTACAATTAGACGTTGCTTTCGTACACTACAGTATAATAGTTCGGCAATACTTAAACCGCATTTTTCCTGAAAAATGGATTGGACGAGGTGGCCCTAATAATTGGCCGGCGAGGTCGCCGTGTCTGACACCATTAGACTATTTTCTATGGGGTTACATAAAAGGTATCGTCTATAATACTCAGCCTGAGGATATGAAAAAAAGGATAAGGCGAACATTTCAAACAGTAACACCACAAGTGCTAACTGTTGTGAAGATGAACTTTTTTAAAAGAGTTCGAGCATGTATCCAACAAGATGGACGTCACTTTAAACACATCCTTTAATGTTTTCTTTGTTAATATTTATTGGTAACCAATTAAGTATTGTAATTTATTCTCATAAAAGAAAAACCACTGTTATTATAATAAAGTTTATTATGTTCCTATTGTTCCCACTCATAAAACAATTCTTTTAATTTCAACTAAATGGCGAGTATTTAAATAAATCCAGTTATCTTTTATTTACTTATTTGTTGTAAATCTTGTAACTTCAATGACTTCAACTATTAAGAGTAGGAAGCATATTTAAGAATTTTTTACGATAAGATCAAATAAATGTTGTTAATCTAATTATTTATTTTAAATGGCTTACAATATACAAAACTGTTGTAAAATCACAATATAAACTAGACTTATTTTGGGTTGATTTGACAGATATCATCACAAGCAACTTAGATGTAAGTGAATAACTATAGGATCCAATGTTAAAGTAGATATTCTAAAATTTCTCCCAAACTATTAGAGTTGAGTATAGGCAACCCAAATACCGACTGAAAGGTAATTAGTTACGGCTTCATATAGGATACATAAATACAGGGTATTCCATTTAAATTAAGCCATTTATTTACGTTTAAAATGGTAAGTAATATATGGTTATATTACAAACACTGTATATTATGGCATATTAATAAATATTGCAAGAAAGACGTTAAAAACTTTTAGTACGGTGGTGGAAGGCAAATTGATTTATTCATACTTGTTTTGAAGTTATTGTATTTTTTCGAGGGGTCTACAAATTACGTTAAATCGTTTTTTCTCAGAAACGATAGTAGGTAGATATAGGGACGTGAAAAGGAATAAATATTATTTTTGATCGTATAATTCAAAAACAAAAAAATACAGGGTGTTCCATTTGAAATGACCTAACTTTGATATGTCACGCTTTTCTAGAGCACCCTGTACAATCCAAATTATTTTTAGAATGTAGTCCCAACAAATTTAAATATACCCATGTTTAAATTTTTTCAATATTGTTTGTCATCTGGATGCTAGAGTAGTTCGTTCACGGTGCCCCACCCTGTATGTAAGTTAAATTTTTACCTTTTACTATGAAAAAAGATAAAACTTATAAAACTTACTTGTTAAGCTATTTGTTATATAATAAAAAACTAGCTTGTATAGTAAAATCCTTATTGCTTTTACATCAATGATCATTTGAATCATTGGACTCAAAAATTTTCTCACATGGTCATAATTTTTTATTAAGGTAATTGATTGTTATTACAGTTTTTTTTACTTTACAATAGTAAATAACAAATTCTTTTGAAAAGAAAGGAACATTATTGGCTTTCGGGAGTATTAATTGAAATTCGTTATCCTTGAGATTGAACACAATTCTTTTCTTACTTTATGTATAAAGTTTTGGGGGATTAAATGTGGGAACAAAAATGTGTCCGTTTAAAATACTGAACACAATCCATTGTATGATACTACTTGTAACGCACCACTCGTGTTCTATCGCTTGACTGAACATGTAGCGCGACAAAAGTGCTTGCTTTGTTATATACAAAACGATCAACATTGGTTTCCAGTATATTTTATAAAATTTTTCTCATAAATGTCCACACCATATTTCGCCAATGTACAGACAATTACTTTAATAAAAATCCCAAAACAATTTCCTTTCATAATCGTAACACATTTCAAGCTCTTATTTGAAAAAGTTCACTTACAAAATTATACGAAATTCTATTCACGAGTAAAATTTAATAATAACCTGAGGACATTTTCCGACATAATTAGAGGTCAGGACGAAGCTCTCCACTTTCCAGTTTTCCTCCATTTTTGCGTTCCTTTTTCCCGGCTCTCGCTATTCCGATTTTCATATTTGAACGCAATATGAATATTAGATTTCCAAGTTTTACGTTTTATAAAGACTTTATTGAATTCATGCCATATTGCCACAAGTTGACGAAAGCAAAAAACGTGTCTTTTAGTACTCGTGCTTATTAAAAGATTTTATCGCTAGACTACAATATGAAATTAATTACAACTAAGAGAATGAAAACTCCGCAAATAATCACCGAAATAACGTAAAACAATACGAATTTTTCTTTGTTATTTCGTGATTTTAAAAATAAAACAAAATTTAATTTGTATTATCTCTCTAAATCTTCGTTTACAAAGGTTCTTCATAAAACAAAATTCGATTAAAAGCCGAATCTAAAATTCTGTCATAAAATACAAACTTAGAATTAAACTATAGTACATAGGTTACAGTACAGGGATTAAGTTTAATTAAAATCCTTTCTACATGTATAGTGGACGAGTAAAAATATATATTTATAATTAAAAATTTATTTTTTTAGTATTCTCCGTAAAGTTTTCCTCATAGCAAAATGAGCTGGAATATACCCAGAATTTCCACATTTTGAATTTTATTTTGGTTAGGTTATGTAAAGTTAGGTTCTGTGCCTCGGAGGGTTGAATGAGAGAGGCTAGAAGTGGCACACCCCTTATCTCTCATACAAGTCTCCGGGGGAGGGGCTTTCCACCCGACACGGCGCGTCCCAATGGCTCCAGGGGGCGTGTTAAGGGACTCATGGTAAGGTAAGGGAGCGCTGCCCCGTTGGACCGGAGGACTTCGTTACTCGTGGGGAGAACATGGGGAAATTTTTAATAGAAACAGAATTGGAAGAATATGCCACACCAAAGGGCAAATTCTCGTCGGTGCTCCTCCAAGTACGGACGAGGTCGACGATGAAGAGGAGACCAAGAAGAGTGGCCGCATGAGCTCCGGCGAAACTCCGGAGACAGCACCGACCACCGTCAGAAACATCAGAAAAACTAGAGCTGGATACCTACTCCTATTAAAACCAAAGTGGAAGGGGTGGAAATTAGGGCACTCACAAAAACGAAAACGACTTGGCATGTCTATGGAATGAACGCAGGAAGAACTAATTACGACGATGGAAAAGGTAACTAGAAGTAACTGGTTAACGGCTAAGTCAATGAGACCTATGGCGAGGAACAGACAATCCGCCACAATAGAAATAACAAATAGGAGGGACGATGTCCTCACAAAAGACAAAATTAAAAATTGGCTGACTGAATTGTAGGATAAAAAAAAAGACTTAGATAAATGCTATAGATGTGGCAGCATCACACATGTTGCCAAAAATTGTAGAAATTCTCCAATTGGTGAAAGATGCAGTAGATGTGGAGGAGAGAACCACAAGATGGTGGTGTGCGATAATATACTCGAGTATTGCTGGACTTTCAAGGAAAGGAGAACATGGAAAAACGGGACAATAGCAAAACCGAAACAGAGAATACGGTAGAAACAAATGACTTCACTCATAAACCCGAAGGCACAAAAGCAGAAAACATTCTCCGGGATAAAGACATAGAGATCAGGTATTTATTTTCTTTATTACTGTGAAAGTCTTTGCACAATTGCATTATTTCTTTGTTGGGCTGTCTTTTCCAGATTTATAATTTATGTCATTCTTTTGAATTTAACGTCCGCAATTCATATCTATACAGCGTTACTGGTCTTATGACTGTTTAGTACAATTGCATCTTTGTTCTTATTTATACCATTTTTGAATTTAGAACATTTATCAGAGCTTCCGCATTTCTACTTCTTTATTCTCTCAATATTTTTTTACTTTCATTATTTCTATTATTTATGTATATCCCCAGATAAATAAGGTCTTCTCTGTTTTTAAAATTATATATTTTCCCTCCAAATAGTTATTTATTTTTAAACCTCCTTCTACGGTTACCACACATTACCAAATAGTTTGATCTTCATTTATTCAAAGTCAACAAAACAGGTGAGATGTTGGTATTTTAGGTATTGTAGAGTTCCTATGCTTGATAGTGAATCTCCTAGCCTTACTCCTTTGTTTCTTATAAATTCTAATTTTTGTCGATTTATACTTGTTCAGTTTGTGATCTAATGTCAATTTGAGTAATCAGGTTCTAGCCTTTTTAATTTCTAAATAAAAAAATACATATTTATGAATTAATTTTAATTATACATTTGTTAAAAATGTGCACCATGGCGTTCACGAATGGTTCACGAAAGAGCAAATTTAAGCAAATTTAAGTTATATTTACTTTACTTTACTTTACTTTACTTTACTTTACTTTACTTTACTTTACTTTACTTTACTTTACTTTACTTTACTTTACTTTACTTTACTTTACTTTACTTTACTTTACTTTACTTTACTTTACTTTACTTTACTTTACTTTACTTTACTTTACTTTACTTTACTTTACTTTACTTTACTTTACTTTACTTTACTTTACTTTACTTTACTTTACTTTACTTTACTTTACTTTACTTTACTTTACTTTACTTTACTTTACTTTACTTTACTTTACTTTACTTTACTTTACTTTACTTTTTACTTTACTTTACTTTACTTTACTTTACTTTACTTTACTTTACTTTTACTTTACTTTACTTTACTTTACTTTTACTTTACTTTACTTTACTTTACTTTACTTTACTTTACTTTACTTTACTTTACTTTACTTTACTTTACTTTACTTTACTTTACTTTACTTTACTTTACTTTACTTTACTTTACTTTACTTTACTTTACTTTACTTTACTTTACTTTACTTTACTTTACTTTACTTTACTTTACTTTACTTTACTTTACTTTACTTTACTTTACTTTACTTTACTTTACTTTACTTTACTTTACTTTACTTTACTTTACTTTACTTTACTTCACTTTACTTTACTTTACCAAATCAAGCTAACAGATGAACAATCCATGACGGATTATATTCGGAAGGTGCTTGAACTTGTAGAACAACTTAGGGGTATTGGAGAAGAAATAAAAGACTTTCATGTTGCAGCTTTACTATTAAGTGGTCTTTCAGATAAATATGATTTCTTAGTTACTGCTCTTGATGCACGTCCTGATAGCGACCTGACATTAGAATATGTTAGAGGGAAACTGCTGGATGAATATGAAAGGAAAAATAACAATTCCGAAGAAAAAGATATTGCACTAAAGGTAAACAAGATCAATAAGTTTTAATCAAATGAATGTTTTTATTGTAAAAGAAACGGTCATCAACAGAAAGACCGTTATTTTTTAAAGAAGAAAAATCAAACAAATAATAAAATTGGCCATAAAAATAAATTTGCAGTTAATAGTGTCTCAGAAGAAAATGAAGAGGTTTGTTTCTGTTTAGACTCCTATTCTTTTGACTCCGAATGGTATATTGATTTTGGAGCATCCAGCCATATGACTAATGATAAAGATTTCTTTATCAATTTCAAAAACTACGAAGAAAAAGTAGCTGTTGCAAATGGGGAACAAATTCAATGTTTGGGCTTAGGAGATGGGAAATTAGCCTGTAAAATAAATGAAGCGATTAATAAAATATGTGAAAAGAATGTGTTGTACATTCCTGAATTAAAAAATTAAAGGATTGACTGTTGATTTTAATCAAAATGGTTGTTCGATAAAATTCAAAGGCAAAATTGTTGCTGAAGGAATAATTAAGCAGGGCTTGTATAAAGTAATAACAGAAGAACACATTGAATCCAATATCTGCAAAGAAGAAAAAGAAAAACAATGTATTCATGTTTGGCACAAGCGCCTAGGTCATAGAAATATAGAAGATATTAGAAAACTACTGTCCAAAGATTTAGCAAGAGGAATAAAAATTTATGATTGCGACAAGTATTTACATTGTATAGGTTGTATTAAAGAAAAATTATCTAAAAAGCCATTTATAAAGAATAAAGAGAAAATATCCAGAACTTTCTCCTCCATTATCAGCTTCATCCACAAAAACAGATCAGAAAAGTGAAAATTTGAAAAATCCAGATACAGGTGAAATTGATATTAAAAATATGTCTAAAGGAATTTTATACTTTGAAAAGGAAGAAAATGAAGTAATAGAAAAAGAGAATTTATTATTATCTAAGGATCAAGTTAAAGACACAGAAACTTTAGTAACAAATGATAAAGAAATTAGAGAATCTTCAAGAATGAACAAAGGTAAACCACCAGAAAGATTAGCATATTTAATCAAATTAAAGTATAAAGAGCCAGAAACAATTCAAGAATTAAAGACTCTTCCTGAAAATGAACAACAGAAATGGATTCAGGCTATGGAGAGAAAAATGTTTGGAGTCTTACACAACCGCCTGAAAACAAAAATATTATAAAATCTAAATAGGTTTTCAAATTAAAGACAGATTCTGAAAGAAACATAATAAGATATAAAGCAAGATTGGTTGCTAAAGGGTTTACTCAGAAGTACGGTGAAGATTATGACAGTACTTTTGCACCGGTAATGAAACAAGTCACATTTAGAATCTTATTGAAGATTGCAGCAGCTAGAAAATTGAAAGTACGACATTACGATGTATAGACAGCTTTTTTGAATGGGACACTGACAGAGGACCTTTATATGACCCAACCAGAATTGTTCATACAAGAGAAACAAACAAATTACACAAATCAGTTTATGGCTTAAAACAAGCTGCGAAAGCTTGGAACGACACTTTAAATAAAACTCTGATCGATTCTGGATTTACACGAAGCAAAAACGACCTGTGTCTTTATACAAAAAAAGAAGAAAATGAAATTTTATACATTTTGACGTATGTTGACGATTTGGTCATAGACGAGACAGTTATTAAACGAGTGGGGGCTGCTTTAAGTTGCAATTTTGAACTGACTGATTTAGGAGACTTAGTATATTTCCTTGGTTTCACAGTTACGAGGATGCAAGATGGAAGTTTCCTTCTTAACCATAAAAATAAAATTATTAAAATATTAGAAGATGTTGGCATGGAAAATTCATCTACTGTTTTAACCCCGATGGACATTAGTTATCCTAAACTAGTAGAAAAAGGTAATTTGCTTCCCAATAATGACTATTATAGGCAAGTAGTAGGTGCCTTACTTTATTTGTCAACTACTTCAAGACCAGACATAGCTACATCTGTAAATTATTTAACCAGAAGAATTTCTAATCCGAGACAGGTAGATTGGAGTGCAGTAAAGAGGGTATTGAGATATCTTAAAGGTACCTTAAATTATAATTTAAATATTTCTGCGAAAATCGATCTGGGATTTTTAGGATATGTGGATTCAGACTGGATTGGGGATACCTCAAACCGGAAATCTACAAGCGGATATGTATTTTTGTTAGGAGGTACTGTGATTTCTTGGACAAGCAAGAAGCAAACAAGTGTTGCATTGTCGTCTACAGAAGCCGAATATATATCTGTGGCAATAGCGGGTCAAGATGTAGTTTGGTTGCAAAGACTTATTGAAGATTTTGGTGTTCCTGTGAAGAAACCGACAATATTATTTGAGGACAACCAGGGTTGTATCAAATTAGCTCCTAACGATAAAATGAGTAATCGAACAAAACATATAGATGTGAGATATCACTATCTCAGAGACTTAGTAAAATCTAGTATCATTGACTTTCTCTACCGTCACACTTCCAAAATGATAGCGGATGGTTTGACGAAACCGTTGCCCAGAGAAAATTTGAGGTGTTTCGAAGAAGCTTTGGCCTAACAGAAGAATGACCTGTTAAGTGGGGGTGTTAGCATGCTTTGCCAGGCCATCCTTTTCTAAGGTTTTATGGTTTCAAATTTTATTTATTATTATCTGTCAGTTTAATATATATGTTTTAACTGTCATATATATATTTTGTAATATCTTTAATAAAGATTAAAGTAAAGCAATTGTTTGCCAATATAAATCTCAATACGAATGAGATGAATACTCAAAATTTATGCCACAAGAAATTTTTCACAAAGCTTGTTGTGAAGCTTTAAGATGTATGCCTTGTTGCGCCATCCTGTTGAAATTTTAAATTACGTGCTCGCCTAAAGTCATTAAATTTCTGACAAAAGGTGCAAGAAGAAGATACCAACGATTAGTGGTGTATACACCGCAAAAGAATATGGAAGAACAGAGAGAGCATCTGTAATTCTTAAAGGATGGGTCGCCACACAGCACTTAGGCCACATTTGGCCGATTATACGTCATTCTGAAATTGAGTTTAACCTATTAACTCGTCGACCAACCTACCTGTTTAAAGTGGGTGAAAACGTCACCACTAGCTGCTCTTTCAAGTTGGCATGTGTAAGCATGTGTAAGAAAATCTTAATAAAGAAAGCGCCGGACATTCACAGAGGACGTGTTCAACTATCTTATCTTCTCGTTTGAATTATCTACATAGTGAGGTGTCAGATAACTCCAACTGATTCAGATGTTTTAGTAGGTTATAATAGGCAGTAAGGAAGCCTGTGTCGTGACCACACATTTCTTGGCTGCTCTGCTATCCGGATACTTCTGAAGTTCCTTGGATAGTCTGCAATATTTTTTTTTATCCCATCTACTTTTTAATCTGCCAAGAAAGCTTTCCTTTACTAGGTCAGCCACCAATGGTGCTAATAAGCTGATGAGAGTGTAGTATAGTTAGGTAGAAGGCTTGTTAGGTTATAATTATTTTATTTAAGTCAAATACAATAATTGCGTAAATTTTAAATTACAGTCCATGAAAAATTTGATGTTCAACTCCCATAATATTTATTCGACAAAAAAATGTAGTTACTGTAATTCTACATTTCTTCCTTTACTAAATAAAACAGTGTTAACGGCTTAAAGACTTGCGACCGTGCGATATGGTGTTATCAAGAGAACTTGGTCTGGTTTCAATCGAGTTGCACGCGAAATTTATTTATTTTCTGTTTTTTTGTTTATAATATATTTGACAGTACTTGTTTTTTGACATAAGAAAAATAAAATGTCATTCATTATCAATTGCAATGTAAAATTGTACAATGTTGTATCTACACAATAAAAGGTGTTAAGCAAGAGAATTTACTGGTTATCATTACTTATTAAGTTAAACAATAAACATAATTTGGTCCTTCGTGAGTCGGATTAACCAGTAAATCGTGAAGAATACAGTTATTTCCGATTACAGTGCAACAATTTTACACCATTTGGCGCTGTCTGCAAAACACAGTCTGGTTTGGTTTTTGGACGATCTCTTCTTCATTTACAATAGAAGCACAAAACCAGGAATATTACGCGGTAAAATCCGATAAGAAGTTGAGTATCCTTTTTTAATTCCAGGGTAAGATCTTTAATTGTTTACTGTTTTGATTTGTATCAGAGTGTATCAAGCTTGGGCAACATAGTAAGATCGCATTTGATTACGGTTTAAGTTCTATTAATAATACTTATATTACCACATCTGTCAAGTCAAACATAATTTAAAGTACAAAATGTCTACCGAGGAACTAAAACGTAAAAGACGTGGGATAAAAAGTAAACTTAAGATTTTTTCTAAATTCATTTCGCCGTTTTTAAATAAAGATGTTAGGGATATTACCGATATTGAGGCTATAAATATCAAAGAGAGATTAGAGAAATATCAAACACTTATTCATGAATTTGACGAGATTCAATTGCAAATTGAATATAATATTACTGGTGAGGATATAGATGTAGAATTAGAAGTAGAATTTAATGAAAGATCACAGTTTGAAAGTACCTTTTATGATCAGTTGAGTTTGGTAAAGAATTTAATGTCAAAGTTAACTGTAAATAATCATAGTTCATCTTCATCCAACCATAGTGGTCCTAGTCAACCTAGTGAACAAAAAAACTTGAATAACTTGGTAAAATTGCCTAAAATTTCTCTACCCACGTTTCGGGGTAAAAATTTAGAGTGGTTAGAATATCGTGACACGTACGAATCCTTGATTCATAGTAATGAAACTCTTAGTGAGATTCAAAAATTTCATTATTTACGCGCATCTTTGGAAGACGCTCCTGCCGACATTCTCAAAACCATAGAGTTTAGTGCTCAAAATTATTCCACTGCTTGGAAGTGCATTACTGAACGGTACGACTGTCCTCGATTGTTAATAGATTACCATGTCAAAGCATTATTTAATATCGAGCGGGTAAAAAGAGACAATTCGGTAGAACTTAGAGCTTTAAGTGATACACTGATGAAAAACTTAAGAGCTTTGAAACAGTTGGGACAGCCTACAGAAAATTGGGATGTAATAATAATTGCCTTAGCTTCAGAAAAAATGGACAAATCATCTAAATTTGAATGGGAAAAACTAAAAACAAGTAAAGGTATTGTTCCAACTTTTGAAGACTTTAAAGTTTTTCTAAAATCGAGAGCAGAATTTCTAGAATCACTTGAGCATAATTTTTCTCCAGATACGCGCTATACAGAGAAACCAATCGAAAAACGTAAGACACACATAACTAAGGGTTTTTTGTCTACAGACAATATCGAAAAAAAAGGTTCTAATGCTCAGTCTTATTCCCCTATTTGTCAGTTATGCAAGGGCTCACATTTTATTCAAAATTGCTCGGAGTTTTTGAGGTTATCAAGTGAGGAAAGGAGTAAGATGGTCATTTCTCTTAGAATGTGTTTAAATTGTTTGCGTTTTGGACACATATCCAAAAACTGTAGAAATTCTTTGTGTAGAAAGTGTCACAGAAAACATCACACCTTACTACATTCCGAAAGTAGCTCAGGCTTTAATCAAAATCACTCAAATTCAGAAAATATTACTCATGTCAATAATACAAACAATAATGTACAGTCAGACCCAGAAACTACAAATCAGAATCCTAGTACCAATGCTCTTTCGGCAAGTGGTTTAGTTGATGTTGTAATCTTGTCCACGGCTTTTATAGACATAGCAGACGTGAATGGAAAATTGCATGCTATTAGAGTATTGCTTGACAGCGGTTCCCAGTCGAGTTTCATTTCAAAGGAATTATGTGAGAAGTTGGGTTTGAAAGTGGAGAAAACAAATATTTCGGTAAAAGGTCTTAATGGTACTCTATCTAGCATCGATTTCAAATGCAATGTTTCACTGCAGTCGCAATATTATAACTTTTCCGAAAATATTACTTGTTTTGTTTTACCTCAGATTACGGAAAATATACCCAATATAAGCATTGATGTGAGTAAGTTGGATATTCCTAAAAATATTAAACTAGGCGATCCAACATTTTATATGCCCGGAAAGGTCGATATGCTGATAGGTGCAGACCTGTTTTGGCGTTTATTGAGTAATGGTCAGCATATACTAGGTCACAACAAACCAATATTACAGAAAACTCGACTTGGATGGATCGTGTCCGGTCCTGTAGCCGAACTTCAAACTCCGTCTATTTCATGTAATTTTTCAAATCATTTTGAAACAAACATTCAAAATCAACTATCTCGGTTCTGGGAAATTGAGGAGTTACCTAAGGTAAAACCCTTGTCCCAGGAAGATTCTTTATGCGAAAAGAGTTTTGTAGAAAACTTTAAGCGATTACCTAGTGGCCGTTTCGTAGTTTCCTTGCCATTAAAGGATTCTGTTTCAAAACTTGGTGAGTCATACAGTCAAGCTAAAATTCGTTTTCTAAAACTAGAAAAGAATAAATTACAAAAGGATCCAGTTTTTAGGAAATTGTATTGTGACTTTATGAAAGAATATATTACAATGGGACATATGAAAAAAGTAACAGACAATGAACATGACAATAAAATTACATATTACATGCCACATCACGGTGTCCTCAAGGAGGACAGTCTAACAACAAAATTACGCACTGTTTTCGATGCATCTGCACCTTCATCCTCTGGCTATTCTTTAAATAATTTACAATCTATTGGCCCTACATTACAAGACTCTCTGTTTTCAATTCTAATACGATTTCGAAAGCAAAGTATTGTGGTCTCTGCTGACATTGAAAAAATGTACCGAAACGTAAATATTTCTAACGAGTACTTGCCTCTGCAACGAATTCTGTGGAGATTTCATCCTAGCGATGCTCTTGAAACATATGAACTCCAAACGGTTACTTACGGTACTACTTCCGGGTCATTTTTAGCAATTCGTTGTCTCTATCAGCTTGCATTAGAAAATGAAAAGGTAGCCCCTGAGTTTTCAGAAATTATCAAGTCAGATTTTTATGTGGACGATATGCTTACTGGTTGTGAGTCAGTTGAAGAAGCGGGGCGCATATGCATTGGCGTATCCGACATATTACATCAGGGTTGCTTTAATCTTCGAAAATAGTCCTGAAGTTTTGAAACAGATTCCCCATAGTGAAGAAAATGCTAAAATAGTGAACCTAAGTGAAAATCAAAATGCTAAAACATTAGGCTTAATTTGGAATCCGTCCTTAGATAAGTTAATGCATAAAATTAGCAAACAACAAAATAGCGTGCCTGTAACGAAGCGAGATATCTTATCACGAATTTCTCAAGTATTTGATCCGCTTGGACTCTTAAGTCCATGCATAATTGTTGGAAAAATTTTAATGCAAAAGTTATGGTTGAAGAGAATCTCTTGGGACGAGAGTATTCCATTACATTTGCATACAACTTGGGCAATCTTCAGCAGAGAACTTCCATTACTGAATAGTCTAGAAATTGATAGACATGTTATTTGTGACAATCCTCAATGGATAGAGCTGCATGGTTTCGCTGATTCCAGCGAGCGTGCTTATGGTGGATGTATTTATATCAGGTCAATCGATCAACATGGCAATGTAACCATAAAATTGCTTTGCACTAAAACTAAAGTTGCTCCACTAAAAACAATAACCATGCCCAGATTAGAACTTTGTGGTTGTTTAGTAGTTTCAAGATTGGCAGAGCAGGTGGTTAAATCATTTAAGTTATCATTTAACGCAAAGTTTTTGTGGTCAGATTCTACGGTAGTACTGGGATGGTTCAAGACAGAACCAAGTATGTTAAAATCTTTCGTGAGCAGTCGCATTGCAGAAATACAAGATATTACTTCAGCCTATTCTTGGAACCATATTCCTGGCGACATTAATCCTGCAGATATTTTGACACGAGGGGTAAAACCAAGTGAAATCAAAATTCTAAGCTTATGGTGGTTCGGTCCAAAGTTTTTAATGCACGAAAAATCATCCTGGCCTTGCACTATTGTTAAATCAAACAATCTTCCGGATATGCGCAAATCTAATACTTTTTCTTTTCAACAAATAACTGAATGTACTTATATAAATAAGTTCTCTTCATTACTTAAATTAAAAAGAGTGGTTGCTTATATACTAAGATGGAAGAATAACTATAAACAGTCAAAAGAAAGTCGCTCAACAGGTCCCCTTAGTGTTTTGGAATTGAATAACTCTTTCAGTGTTATAATAAAAATTTCTCAAAATGAAAAATTTTTCAAGGAAATTAGGAAACTTAAGGATAAGAAGTCTATCGCCCATGATAGTAAAATTCTTTCCTTGAATCCCTTTTTGGATGAAATTGGTATTTTGAGAGTTGGAGGTCGTCTTAAATTTTCCAATTTCGAGTATGAGAAGAAACATCCTATTATTCTATCAGAAAAGCATCACTTAACAAAATTAATTTTGAAAAATGAACACATATTATCACTGCATTGTGGTCCACAACAGTTGCTAGCAAATGTTCGAAATAAGTTTTGGCCAGTAAATGGTAGATCATTGGCTCGAAGAATTGTGCACGAGTGTATGAGATGTTTTAGGTATAATGCAAAACCGTCTGCACCTATAATGGGTGAACTGCCTCGTGAGCGATTAGAATCAAGGCAACCATTTGAGGTTGTTGGGGTAGACTATGCGGGTCCAGTGTTAATAAAAAATAAAATTGGTCGTTCTTCTCGGGTTTCAAAATCTTACATTTGTTTGTTCGTCTGTTTTGTTACAAAAGCGATCCATTTAGAGTTGGTCTCAGACCTCTCTAAAGAATCCTTTCTAATGTCATTTCGCAGGTTTTGTGGACGTCGCGGAAAGCCTTCCATAGTATTTTCTGATAATGGAAAAAACTTTGTAGCAGCTAGTTCAGAGCTGCGTGAATTTGGTAATTTTATCAAGTTAAATCAAGAATTTGTTATTAATAAAATGTCAAATGAGGGTATTACTTGGAAATTTATTCCTCCATACTCACCACATTTTGGTGGACTGTGGGAGTCGGGTGTACGCTGTACCAAATACCACTTGAAACGGGTAATCGGTGAAACGTCTTTAACATTTGAAAGCTTGTATACACTTTTGGTGCAGATCGAGGCTGTGCTCAATTCAAGACCCCTCTCTCCCTTATCCTCTGAGCCCGATGACCTCTTACCTTTAACACCAGCTCACTTCCTAGTCGGCAAGCCGCTAACCTCAGTACCAGAACAAGACGTTAGTACAATTCCTGTAAATCGCCTCTCCGTATTTCAACATATACAGCAAATGAAGTTTCACTTCTGGAAGAGATGGAGCAAAGAGTTTGTTTCGGAACTTCAGAAGCGGGTAAAATGGAAAACTAACCAAAGTTCACTAAAAGAAAATACTCTGGTCCTTGTAAAAGAAGAAAATATGCCACCTGGTCGATGGAAACTTGGTAGAGTCCTAGAAATTCATCGTGGAAAGGATGATATACCGCGAGTGGCAACTATTAAGACTGATTCTGGGTTGATAAAACGCGGTTTTCAAAGCATTTGCCCATTACCTTTAGAATGAACAGTAAGCCTAATTATTAAGTGTTGTTTTAGGTTGAAGCCTAGTGGTTTCAAGTTGGGGGGTATGTTAACGGCTTAAAGACTTGCGACCGTGCGATATGGTGTTATCAAGAGAACTTGGTCTGGTTTCAATCGAGTTGCACGCGAAATTTATTTATTTTCTGTTTTTTTGTTTATAATATATTTAACAGTACTTGTTTTTTGACATAAGAAAAATAAAATGTCATTCATTATCAATTGCAATGTAAAATTGTACAATGTTGTATCTACACAATAAAAGGTGTTAAGCAAGAGAATTTACTGGTTATCATTACTTATTAAGTTAAACAATAAACAAACAGCTATAAGGATTTATGGCGATCTGGAGGTCTCCTATTCCTAGAAGGATTTCTTCTTAAAATTGGCTCGTTACCAATAACTTCGTCCGGGAAACTAGGACATGTTTCTAGGTTAGATGAAGTTCAGTGATTTAAATTTGAATAAAATGAAGGTGACTGGGACTCTAATGAATTAAAATTAATTGTCATGGAATCAGTTAAACCTTCAAGGTCTTGATTTGGGGAAGAAGTGTTAGAATTATCGTTTGTGATTTTGGGGAAGAAGTGCTGGAATTATCGTCTGTGATTTATTCATCCAAAATCCGAAGCCTAAATCGCTCGGCATGTTTTCTCCTTATTTCACCCTATGCGTCAGCAATATATGAATATGGTGCTGGCTCCTTGACTATTTTTCCAGCAACCGAGCCATTACCAACTGGCCTATTTACCAAAACCGGTTGTTGTTCCCTAAAAACTTTTTCCTTTGTCTTTTTATCAAAAAATTTTTGTGTTTTTGTTGTTCTATATTCATGTTTCGAGAAATGTCTGGTTTTAGTTGATCAAAAATAGTACATAGAGGATGACCAAAAATAATTTCGTTCCGACTTCTTCCTGTAGAACGCTGTCTCGTATTACGATAAGAAACTAAAAAACAATTAAGGCGTTCATCTAGTTAAGAACAGTAAACAACTAAATGATTAAACGAAACTTCTACATTTTCTTCGAAAAATAGATTTCTAAATTCAATTACAGCTATTTCGCTAAAAACTAGCATCAACAGATTGACATATTAAAGTAACTTTTAGTTTGTTTATAGCTAGGTACCTGATGTTGATAAGGTAGTATAAACTATGTATAAAATGAAGACTCAATCAAAGTAAAAAGTTTAATAGTGGAGAACTTTCAAGATTTATTTGTTCATTAAATACTTTAAATTGTTGATCTGCTAGATGTCTTTTTAATTCAAGTTCTTCAAGGAAATCTAAATTTTGTTTTTTTATTACAATTATGTAGTATTTGAATGTCAGTGGTGTGTATGAATGAGTCTGGATGTTCAAGAACGTATTTTACATACTTTGACTTATCTGGAATAGGCATCAATGACAATAAGCCAAATTTTACCTTCAAGGTTCAAGGTTCAGGTGGTGCACTCCAGCAATAAAGTGGCGTTTTAGTTTCCAACAAACTTCACAATATCATTGTCTATGCCAGGCCAAGGGCATTGCTGTTATTCCAGGGTGCCCATCGTGAAGCATGTTCAAAACTCGAATCAATTTCCCTTTTCAAGTCAGCCTTTGAAACTGGTAGATTATGAATTCGGACTCGTAACAAACGTGCTTTTTTAGGTAAGCCACATTCTTCTTCGGGCGAACTTCTGGTTGTTGGAAGTGGCAATCATGATAGTGCGTCAGCTGGTCCATTATCTTTACCTGGTTAATAGGCGATATCATAATCATAGCTACTTTTGATCATAGCCCTGTGAAGCAATCTATTACTGGTTACCTTTGGTGTTTCACGATCTTTGTGGAAAATCATCTCAAGTGGTTTATGGTCCGTTAACAAAGTAATATGTCTTCCATATAAGTTATAAAATTGGGCAAATGCAAAAATAATACCAAGAGCTTCCTGTTACAGTTTTGTCGTGTTTTCTTTGATTATAAGTCTTGCCCTTCACTGAAACTCTAGTTCCATTTCGAATCGTTGTTTGTAAAGGTCCCATTCTCCCCTTTCTGGTTTAAACTTTTCCAGCTAAAATTGACATAGATAATCAGTACTTAATTCTGCTGTTTTAGTCATCTTAAACAAATTTCTCTTTTCGTCGTCCCAATTATAGTATAGTCAAGTGCAAGGTTTGTTAGATTATAATTACTTTATTTAAGACAAATACAATTGTGTAAGTTTTAAATGACAGCCCATGAAAAACTTAACGTCCAACTCCCATAATAATTATTCGACAAAACAATGTCGTTGTCAATGTAACGCTAATACTACAGAGTACCAGTACGCGTACTCCGTAACTCGATAGAGATAGAAATAGAAAAGAAATAGCAAAGAAAGAAAATTTCATTCTATTAACAAACCCTACTCTCTATGACTTTTTCCTAAATCATTCGGGCAAGTTCGGATATAGAGAAATGTGTACTAATGAACCTAAAAACATTTCGATTTTTAACCTATCTACCAGTAATTTTGCCATCACAAATGTCAATATTGTCATTTTAAGCTGTTATTACTTATTTTGTTTTTGCGTTTTTTGTTGTTTTTTGTGCTTTTCTATTAATTGAGTGAAATGGATTTGGTAGTTGCGAATTTTATAGAAGAGGCAGAAGAAGAAGATTGAAGAAAAATGCAGAGTATTGAAAAGAGACATCCACGACACACGACAAATATCTTAGAACTTCCTGAGAGTTCAGACAATATTAGCTAGGTAGTTGTGGTAAAATCAAAATAAACATAGATAGGCTTTTATTGACAATATGATAAACTAAAAAACAATGCCAATTGCTGAGAGTTAATGACGGAACACAGATACCGTGTTAATGTATAGCATCAATTAAGTATTGTTTATATAGAAAAACATTCTTGTTTACAAGAAAAAATTATAAAATACTTCTCATTTTTAATTAAAAATAAAACTTCTTTAATAAAAAACAATAACCTAACAATGCTTTATGATGTACCTAGGGCATAAACCTTACGGTAACAGTAACAATATTTGTTTTAATGTTTTGCGCCATAGAAACCACAAATCTGACATAGAAAGACCCTTTTAGCTGTTTCTATTTCTATCTTCCGAATACGCATACGAAACTACACGAAAACCTCCGAATAGACATACAGAGTAACGTTACAAGAAATTTCCTAAAATAGAAAGAAATTTCTTTTCTATTCTGTTACAGAGTTCACACACTGGTCTCAAAATTATTTGGGAGGCAGCTTTCTTGGCTAACGAGTCAGCCATGCGATTGCCCTTTGAGTTTCCTTGACCTTTGATTCAGTCTACCAATGCACCTTGAAATTTATTTTTAATGAGTAATAAGAGAGTAAATATAATTCTAGTTGAAGCTGCTGGTACCATGTTATAAGGACATACAAATAGAACAGCAATAATTTCAAAACTACTGCTCATGGCCGAACTCGTTGCACCAATTCAAGAAGTGTGCATTTAAGCATTCAGCATCAGTGCACCTTAAGTAGCAATTATGCACAGTTTGTTGTACTAGTTCATTAACTATTATAAATAACAAAACGCTATGAGCAGTGGTAAAAAACAGATAAATGACATTTGGAGTAAGAGTTTTTGTACATATGCCCAAGGAGAAAAGGTAAAAATACTTAAGGATCTGATTACGATATAAAAGTCTCTGTATACCATAAAATAGTTTAAATTTTTCAGGGCAAATTATTTCTGTACAAAAGAACACTCAAATCGACGATACATAGATAACAAAAATATTTATTAAACTTTTAATTACCAAGGGAAATTTATGTAATTAATCATAAAAAATTACTACTATCCACAACTTAAAGTATATTTTTTGTTTTCTTTAAGGATCCCGCTTCTAGAGCAATAAAAGTAAACACAAAACAAAAATTATTATTAAAACCCCATTTAAATACTCGAAAAAATGATACAAATCTATATTTTTTCTAAACAACATAATAAAAGAACAAATATACAAATCTGTATTTAAAAACGTTACCCATATCACAGATAACAAACAGAACCCCAGTAATTCATAATATCAACAAGCTGTTTAGGCCCAACAAAATATATCACAATTTTGAATTTCTTCAGAAGAATTTAAAACAAAATTATCTTCTTTTTTCGGTGGAAAGAACCATACTAACAAATATTTTAACCGTAATGTAATGTCATATTGCCAACTAATGACTAGTATAATAACATAATCTCTATATAATAAGTGCCGCTTGCGTGCGAAATTTCACAGCCCTCTTAATTTTGCTACTGTTTATTTTGGTGAATACCTTATTTTATTTTCTTTTCTTTACAAAGTTCGCTCATAATTTTTTTGATCTACCTATTGAGCTTTTCCATAGCTTGGATTTATTCCAAATGTTTCAAAATCGAATTTTTCTAAAACAAAATATGCTGCTTAGAAAATAAGCATTATTAAATTTCTCTTATTGTCTTTTTATATATTTAGATAATAAATACGAACATCAGTCGTGTCAAGATTCATGTAAATTCTATTTCAAATGTCCATACAACATGGGATTTTATCCGCAGACACGACGGTGTTTCAAAAACGGAAAAAAATAAACGCGAAAAGGGAAAATCTCACTGAAAAATAACAGTCCGATAACAGTATACGGACATATGTGACATTTAGATATAGAAAATAATCCTCTTTTCTGGCCAACAACTATTTCCGAATTGAGTTTTAGGGGAAGAACTGTAATCTTCGGCATTTTATGGCGTATTTTCAATTTACCAAAAGCGTAGAAGTATATTTTTGCTTTTTATGTATCTCCACCGAGAGAGTTACGAGAAGCGAAATGTACTTTGTGCGTTCGTTTCAGATTACGTTATGTCATAATAATGATGTCAACCATGAAATGATTAAATTTTTTTATGGAAACTTGTTCAAAATGTATAAGATATAATGTAGTTGAAATTTCGGTTAATCTAGCTTTCAAACTCTTCATAGCTCTTTCATACGTAAAAATAAAAATAAATGTTGAGCAAGGTAAATTTTGTTGCTCAATTTTAACATTTCACTTTGGTCCCTTTAAAGTTCAGCAAAAAACTGAATTCTTTTAATTTTCCTAAATTATCTTTTTTAATAGATAGAATGCTATAATTTATTTTACGAAATAATTGTCTCAATGAAATGAACCTTTTTTTGCTCTCCATCAATATCCGTACTCGTATGATATTAGTGTGTCTACGGGGTTTAACACGACGACGTTGGTTCACGGCATTTTCAGATGCTGAGATGCTACGGTTACTAGTAGAAACCACAAATTGTCTTAAGTCGAACTTTGGGGATCGACTTTGATGAAAACCAATGTATCTTATTGAAGCCAATATCGTCACCTAATTAGTTGGGTCTTAGACGAGCAAGTTTCTGGGAAATGAGTTAAATTGTAGAGGCTTACACTATTACGTGTTTTATTACAGCTACGTGAGACTAATGAATAGTTCAACATAGTGAAGGTGGTAAAAAAAAATAAAAATAAACGTATGCCAAACGGTGTTTTTCTGAATATGGTTCATTTATTAACTTTATTATTTGCTTTGATATAGATAAATTATTAATACTGAGAATATGTTGACTTCTGTTATAACGACATGTCGCAAAAGATAAACATTAAAAACTATAATCTCAAAAGATCGTTGAATAACCAAAAAAAGTATTATTATTATTATTCTAACAGTTAAGAATTAAATTTATATTAAATTATTGGGAAGTAAGTATATTTAAAGGGAAAGATGTACACTAATTGTTGCAGATGACCTTACTATTTAAAACCACAACAGGTCCACCGGAACAGGTCCAAAACTATCAAAATTGTGGTCTTCGTTTCAGCATCTCGAAGGTACCTCCCATTTTATGCCTTGGATCTTCGATAGGTACAAATCACACCCGCAAAGAGTTCGGTTTTAGGATACAAAACCAAACTAACTTTTTGTTATGAAACTGTATAAGAAATTTAAGAATAAATAACTGTTTGAAGAGGAAAATATATAATTTTGAAATCAGATAGGACTTTATTTAAATTTATTGTACTAACCCTTACTTTTTGGAAGTCCATCTTACTAATAATAATAAAAAACTCGTCGCTTTAACTCACTGACGATGCTAGTTTATAGCGAAACAGCTGTAATTGTGATTTTAAACCAAATTTTTCAATTAAACTTGGAAGTTGAGTTAAAGCGAAGAGTTTTTTATTATTCTTAGTAAGACTTTATTTATCTAAGGTTATACATTGTCTTAATTTTTATGAAAAACAAACAATAACTAAATGGCGATTCACCGTACTTTACAGGTTATTAATTAATGGTCACTAGCCGTTTCTTGGTACTCCCTAGTTGACATTTTCCATTACGCATGTACTTCCTGTGTCAACATATAAATTTTAATTTTAAAAATAAAGATATTGTACATATAGTACATGTTTGTACATAATATACATATTGTATACTAGTGCAAAATAAAAGTTAATAAATAAGCTTAACAATATATATATATATATATATATATATAATGGGAATGTTTTGGGGATGTGGCAATGAAACCAATGTGTACTCGTTTTAGAATTTATTTACCGAGCTTTCGAACCTCTATGGGTTCATTTTCAAGGTCTAAAAATTGTATATTATAAAGAAATTATATAGCAGGTAATAAAATAAATAATACTTACATATCTAAGTGAGATTATAGGTAAAACGGTGTAAAAAATTGTAATAAATTTGACATGTGTACTAAAAAACTCAAAAAACAATATGATTTAAAAATTTTGATATATTTGTTTAATATATAAATTCAGTTGTTTTAAAATTCTACATAGTAATTCGTTTTTTTAATTTTTTAAATTTTGTTTCTCCAAATCCAAAAGATATGCATATATTATACTTAAATTGTTTAGATCAGTTTTTATATTAATACATCGATCTTCCTGAGCTATATAAGCCGTTTCTAAAAAGATCCGCTTTTTATAATTCATTTCTGTAGTTAAAATTTTGGCCTGTTCATAATTCATTATATGGCCTTCAGAGAATACGTGTTCAGCAAGTGCACATTTCTCTGGATGAAGTTTACTGTCACTTTTATGGGATGTTATTCTATTAGCAAGAGACCTTTTTGACTGACCAATGTATTTCTTATCACAATTTTTACAAGGAATTTCATAAACTATGTTAGGTAATTTATTATTAGGTGTTTTATCTTTAATTTTACTAAAAAGCGAATGGATTGTAAGATGTTGTTTATTTGCAATTTTTATATTATGTTGTTTTAAAATTCCGGAAAGTTTAAGTGTGACTGTTTTGATATATGGTAGAGATACATAAATTGGAATGGTATTTCTAGAACTGATGTCATGATATTCTGTGTTCCTTGTCATGTTATGAATTATGGCATTTGTATTGTCAGATGTATTATATAAAATTTGTTTCAAAAGAGTATTACATTAGAGATTCTTTTGAAATAAATAAAAAATTTAATAATATTGTATTACCACCAAATTATGTTCTTTTAAGTTTGGATGTAGTGTCACTTTTTAGTAATGTTTATCTAAATTTATGTTTAACAGCACTTAATAAGAAATGGAATGATATAAATAAAAATTGCACACTGAGTAAAGAGACATTTCTAGAACTAATAACATTTATTTTCAATAGTACATATTTTTCCTATAATAATAAAATGTATGAACAAACTTTTGGAACACCAATGGGATCTTCAATATCTCCTATTTTAGCAGACTATGTAATGGATTACATCTTGGACTTAGTTATATCTGTTTTACCATTTAAATTATTCTTCATTAAAAAATATGTAGATGATATAATTTTATCTCTTCCATATGATGAAATAAATAATATACTTTTTATTTCAACAGTTTTGATCCACATATACAATTTACTATAGAAAAAGAAGATATAGAACAATCCTTACCTTTTCTTGATACTAAATTTATAAGAAACAATAACAATAATATCTCAATTGATTGGTATAGAAAACCGATAAGCTCTGGTAGATATATTAATTATCATTCCTACCATCCACGTAAAACTAAATTAAATTTGATCAAACAAATGAAGAATAGGGTGTTAAATATTTCAGATCCAATTTTTCACCAAAAAAATTTAAAAATTCTTTATAAACTATTTCTTGAGAACTCTTATCCACCATATCTTTTGAAACAAATTTTATATAATACATCTGACAATACAAATGCCATAATTCATAACATGACAAGGAACACAGAATATCATGACATCAGTTCTAGAAATACCATTCCAATTTATGTATCTCTACCATATATCAAAACAGTCACACTTAAACTTTCCGGAATTTTAAAACAACATAATATAAAAATTGCAAATAAACAACATCTTACAATCCATTCGCTTTTTAGTAAAATTAAAGATAAAACACCTAATAATAAATTACCTAACATAGTTTATGAAATTCCTTGTAAAAATTGTGATAAGAAATACATTGGTCAGTCAAAAAGGTCTCTTGCTAATAGAATAACATCCCATAAAAGTGACAGTAAACTTCATCCAGAGAAATGTGCACTTGCTGAACACGTATTCTCTGAAGGCCATATAATGAATTATGAACAGGCCAAAATTTTAACTACAGAAATGAATTATAAAAAGCGGATCTTTTTAGAAACGGCTTATATAGCTCAGGAAGATCGATGTATTAATAAAAAATCTGATCTAAACAATTGTATTTTAATATATTCATATCTTTTTTATTTGGAGTAACAAAATTTAAAAAATTAAAAAAACTAATTACTATGTAGAATTTTAATACAACTGAATTTATATATTAAACAAATATATCAAAATTTTTAAATCATATTGTTTTTTGAGTTTTTTAGTACACATGTCAAATTTATTACAATTTTTTACACCGTTTTACCTATAATCTCACTTAGATATGTAAGTATTATTTATTTTATTACCTGCTATATAATTTCTTTATAATATACAATTTTTAGACCTTGAAAATGAACCCATAGAGGTTCGAAAGCTCGGTAAATAAATTCTAAAACGAGTACACATTGGTTTCATTACCACATCCCCAAAACATTCCCATTATACAAATAGTTGGCAAATATTTCTATTTATATTATATATATATATATATATATATATATATATATATATATTATAATGATTTAAATTTTGCTAATGATTTAAATATTTGGCTATAGTTTATTTTACTTAACAGCTAACGTAGTTTTATTATTTAGATATGTTTTTATTTGTTTGATTATTATAATTAAAAATTTTTGTTTGTTTTATTGATTTTATCAAATATTTTAATTGATTTTAATGATTGAATATTATTTAATTTTATATAAAGTTTACTTTTTCTTTGTACTTCTATGATTGGGCGCCTTATCAGAATTTCAAACTAGCTCAGTTTACTTAATTTTAAAGTTGAAATTTAAAGTCTGACTCTCATCTTGGGTAGGATTCAAATTAAATATTATTTAATAACTAATACCCAATAAATTTAATGTCAAGTATTTCAAAGAAACGTTACAAAAAAAATTTATTAATTGGTTTTCACACGTTTAGTACAAATAAATAACAAATATCCGGATATGAAAAAAATGGAGATGATATACAAAAATATTAATTTACAATTACAACAAATTAAAAACAAAAATACAAATCCTTAATTATCGGACGTACCTTGTATCACAGAGTTTTTCAAATATTGTCCTTGTCATGCGCAACGTAACAAACACTGAGATCGGCTTCTACTTCGTTTACTCTCGGAAATGGAACAGCGTACCCAAATTGACAAGATGGCTACTATGGTCCCGTTTTGGAAACGTCGCTCGAATTTAATCTTTAAAATTCTATGGAATCCGTATTTGTTTTGTACAATTTATTACTTTGGTAAGTAATTTAATAATAGTTGATTACTTTTCTGTATGTATTTTTAATATTACATGTATTACTTTACCATAAACAGCTTTTAATTAAAAAAAATTTCTTCTAGTTGATAATCAATTAATACATACGATGTTAATTGCTCTGCTACCAAGATCATAAGAGAGTTGAATCATGGATTTTCCGGCCTTTTATAGCTTCTTGGAAAATGACAAAAAATGACGTCATCGGATTTCAACTGTTCGAATTTCAGAAAAAAATAACCTACATTTCCGAAAATCCAGGTAATAAATTTACAATTCTGATAGTACCTTTGATAATGTACAGATAGATCTCATCCTTATATTTGCTTAAATTCTGTTTGTATAATTTTCTAAGTACTTTTTCCTAGGAAATTTTAGATTCAAAATACACAACTTCCTTGAGCTGTCAACTTATTTTAGACTTTCAAATTTTCAATTAACACTAGCTATTATATTTAAAATTATTCTAAATCCACTTAACTAGTTCTATTTTAACTGATAACTTACTATTTTAAACTCTAACAACTACAATTTAAACTTTTAAAAGATTTTGTTATTTGTATTACTTATACCTTATATAAGCTGATATTTTCTGTGTTATCAAAGGTTAACATTTTAAAATTTATATAAACAACTTCCTCAATTATCCTACATACTTTTTGTTACATAAATTGTCATTTGTTAATGTTTATAAACTAAGTTTTTCAATATCTATTTCACTATGTACTCTTAAAATGTTCAATCAAAAGTTTATGTGATTATGTCCAACACTATTGATATGGGAATTAGTTTAATGTATTTCACCACACCTGCTACATGTTTATAATTAATCTTGTGTCTTTTTTTTTTAGGTACTCACAATCTATTGGTATATTTGTTTGTACAATATCGAAGACTATAATTTGTCTTTTAATGATTTTGTAAGTACTTCCTTTTTATAATATTAATTTAAATACTTTACTAACTAAAATTACATGTTGATTTCTTAAACATGTGGAAACCATTAATACTTTTGATTTTTATTTTCTTTTTATTGTTTCAGATTAAACTGAGAATTTTGAAAAAGAACTAGGTGAAAAGTGAATTGTTATGTGAAAATGCATTCATTATGGATTGGAAAATTTTGATTGTGATACAATAATTAAATATGGATCCTATACAAGATAAGATGTCAAATACATTCTTTATTTATTTGAATGTTTGTAATTGAAAAGTATAATATTGAAAATTTAAGATGTACTAAAGAAAAAGTAACTGCAGATTCAATTAAACTTATTAAGATATCCTTTTTTGTAAATTATTGAGGTAAGTAATTTTAATTCTATTTTGTTCATTTACTAATGTGCATTATTTATTTTTACATGTTGACTTTCCAATATGACTACCTACCCTATATTGGCTTTTATCTCATAATGTTTGTTTATTATCATCAGATATGTAAGTTATACTACTTTGTTTTAGTGTAACTGTAGAGATACTGTTTGTTTATACAAATTCATACTAAGTATATTATTTTTAGGTCAGAAGATTCATCTCATTTTCTAACAAGATGTATCTACTAAGTCCAAATGGAAACCTGTTGTGACCAGAGAATATTGTTTATTTTGTGGCTTTTACTGTGATATTATGACTAAATTTATGATATAATCAAGTTTATACTGTACTCAAGACAATACTTATTTTTGGGTAATTACATGGTTTAAGAAGAAAAGTGTATTTCAATATGCATATCCTTTTTTTAATTAATCCATTAGTGTAATGGCTATGATGGATGCTTAAAAAGGTAAGCTTTGTTTTTATTAGTAATAATGATCCATTACAATATATATAATTCCGTGCGGGTTAAACAGTAATGAACAAACTATAAATACAGAATCCCTTACCAAATATGCATTGGCCTACTTAAGAATTGAGAATTTTTTATTTTGTGTCAATTCAAAAAATTCTTTTATGAAAAAAAAAATAACTATTTATTAAGGCTTAGTAAAAAATGTATTCTAATAAATCTTACTTTGTGGAATTTCATCTTACTAAGAATAATAAACAACTAAACGTGTAACTAAACTTCCACCTCTTATTTAAAAAATAGATTTCTGACATGCAATGACAGCTGTTTCGCTAGAATTAGCATAGTCAGATTAACATATTGAAGTTTTTTCTTTGTTTGTAGCTACCTGATGTTGATTAAGTAGTATAAGGCTAGATGCATTTCCCACTAAGATCTGTATAACTGTGCAATGATAAAGAAAAACCAGAAAAAAACTATAATCTGCTGATTTTTACAATAACTTAATATATGTTTGTTACAATTACGTCGAATCTATGTATAAAATGAAAACTCAATCAAAGTTAACAGTTTAATCGTGAAAAACTAGAACCAGAACAGCCAGGTAAGTCAAACTATGCAAAACAACTGCTTGAACATCCAGACTCACTCATACACACCAATGACATTCAAATACTACACACTTGTAATAAAAAACAAAATTTAGATTCACTTAAAGAACTCGAAATAAAAAAGACATCTAGCAGATCAACAATTTATTTAAAGTTGTTAATGAACAAATATATCTTGGAAATTCTTCACTATTAAACTGTTTACTACGATGAATCCTTTATTTCATACATAGTTTATACTGCCTGTAGATCAAAGATCCATAAACAAAGGTAATCTTAAAATTTTATTTGTCATTTACGACTCAGTCAATTTTAAACCACTTCTTAGATTCGATTACATTATCTTCGGTCGTATAAACCAGTTAGACTTCTCTGCACTTCGGCATTTGTGCTTCCTTTACTTAATAAACAGCTTTCTAGAGTGCATATTTCTAATTTGATAGTTACAGCAACGCCCTAGGAATTTAAGCCATTTGCACAACTATGCTGCGCATTCGCATCTGCAGTTCGTTTAACGCTTTCTTAAGGGCCCCATTCATGTTGAGATCGCTATCGATACGTGTATCGCGACAGGTGGCGATACATGTATCTGAGATTTGTATCCATGTGTCAACTGCTCCTACACGTTGAGATGAACTCATGAAACATCAGTTCAGTCGCTGGTTCATTAACAAAATGGTGCCACCTGCCATACCTGCGCTTGTAGCAGTGGCAGTTGTTTTATCAGATGTTTTAAAGAATATGGACAAAGAATTGAATTCCAAAAGCACGGATATAATTTGTACAAATTTAAAAATTCCTCCCAAAACTCCCGATCTTCTATGTTGGAAACAATACTGTCTTTATATTTTGGTAGCGCGATACATATTCGTCAACATACACGTTGCAACAAGTATCAGTTGCATGCGTTCGGTATCGGAGTTTCAGTACAGTGATACAGCCGACGATACCATCTGATACCGATACCGCGATACCGAGACAGACAAATACACTGTGAGATTTGTATCAAGATACTGATACTTGCAACATGTATCGATACCGATCTCAACGTGAATGGGGCCCTTTAGAAACGACAGTTTCCATTTTTCGATGCTCCCATTATATTGAGGTAATACATTAAAGGGCAGGTGTCCCATGAGAAAACCTACGGTCAATTTTTTGTTTATTTCAAAAAGGTACTTCACTCTTTCAGATGATATATTTATAATCTTTTCAATTCTATTAGCTTTCTTATTACCGAGACCGAGACCGAGACCGAGACCGAGACCGAGACCGAGACCAAGACCGAGACCGAGACCGAGACCGAGACCGAGACCGAGACCGAGACCGAGACCGAGACCGAGACCGAGACCGAGACCGAGACCGAGACCGAGACCGAGACCGAGACCGAGACCGAGACCGAGACCGAGACCGAGACCGAGACCGAGACCGAGACCGAGACTGAAACCTTATATCAAAAGCTTCAAAAAAATGTGAGCAGTCAGAATTTGGTATAATATATACAGGGGTTTCCATTTAAAAAATTATATGTTTGGTTTGTAACGGAGTTGTACAACACTCTGTATAGTTTAAGGTAATTTTAAAATATGGACCCTAGTGATATCTACTATTATTTTTAATAACATTTTTTGATATCTCCTAAAACAACCCATATACCGAACTTTGTCGTAAGGTTGGTACACCCTGTTGGTCTTCAATACTTAGACTTGTTGATTTTTAAATGCTGCCTTTAGAAAGTTTATACTCTAAGTTGACGATCCCTCACTAATAGCGAAAGAGTAGTCCCTCTTGCTAGAACTGTCCTTTTGGGAAGTCCCGCTTCTTTTCTAGTGATTTGCAAGTATTAGTAGTAGTATTACTTTGTCTTCATTGATAACATATGCTTAGGTTCTAGTAGTTGTGGCAGTCTTTCTTATACTTCTCTTAGTTTTTTTCATTTTCTGTACCCTCTTTTGATGAGTTCTTAAAAGTTTTTGATTGCGAAGGCATCATGGGAAGTAGACTAATCAATCCTATCAATGTCATTGGCGACACTATAAAGTTTGTAGACTCAAGTTGATGCATACAAGACAGAATATTCTCCACCGTTTTGTCTTCAGTATGATTGAATTTCTTTTCATATGACAGTTAATGTGTAAAACATGAAAGGTCATTTACATTAGGAAGGACTAAAAGATCTGTTAGATTATTATTTTTTTGTCCTGTCTTCTTGTTTAAGGAGCATATTTTCATATTATCACCTCCATTACTACCAGAGCTGACAGACTGTTTAAACAGTGAGGCTTCAGTACTCGCCACTTGTTCGGAGTTTTTTAAAGATAAGCTCTGCTATGAAAGCAAATAAATAACATAATCTGTTCAAACGGTAGCAGATGCCGTAACCCACACTCTTTTTTCTCTTTGGGCTCTATACGAAAAACTGTATTTCATCATGTTTATGTCCAAGGACTGCGCTTCCCCTTTTTTCAGGCTTCTATGGGATGATCCTGAATAGAATAGAGAATGAAAAGGTTTAAAAAATATCCCAGTTGTTTCTCTTACCTAAGACTACTTTAAAGTTTAATTTTAGGTTCTTGAAAACGCCATTAAATTTGTTATATTTATTGTTAATTCCTATATCTTCTCGTGCATAATAGTTCTCTTTCAAAAGCTATTACCATTATAATATCGCGATAATATCCCTAGGGATATTATACAAAATCATTTCAAGAGATGAGTCACTACTAATGAAACCAGCTAGATATTAGATAATAGCATAGTAGTATAAAATCCTATTATAAAAACATATACAAATAAACTAATACAAGCACTATTACTTTCATATTTAAGTGACTCCAATAGGTTATAATAAAAGTTCATTGTACTTAATTTAAACAGTATTTAAAATAAATTAATCTGGCAATCGACTGATACGCTACTGAAACACTTAGCAGCCACTTGATGGAGCTCTTGGTTATTGCAAATTCCTGCTGTGACGTGTGTTGTTTCAAACCCGGTTTCATACCAGCTTCGGAGACCGTGACAAAACCGTAATTGCTCGAATGTCACGTCCAACATTGTCTCAAAGAGATTACCATTCCAGCCGACGCAGAAAAATGCTTGCAGAATCGTTATATTTGCTTATGAAATCGTTACTTCGCCAGGGTAATGCGGTGCTTTTCACCCCGTTATTTTTAGTCATTTATTTGCTCTTTCTTTGTTCGGGAGATTGTCGACTGTCAAAAAAATCATCCTTTTAATATTGCAAAAATGTAAATTTTATTTACTAACTCTAGAAAGAGAGCTACCAAACAATTATTAGTATATAGTTTTACATAGGTAAAAAGTTTTTACAGGATTTCGGCATTTCATTTTATTGTTTGCATTAAGAAGAAGATTGGATGTGTTTATAATAAAAAATTCAAGCTCTGACCCTATTAAAATCTCCCAAAATTATTATGGATAAGTCAGTTAGCTATTATATGATTCGTAAACCCTAAAACGTCAAGAAAACTATTAACATGCAGTTACTGTTTTCTTTTTATTTTAATTGCTATTTATTCTTAAACTATACTATCAAACACAGATCTTTTCCTTTTTTCTTAATATTAGCATGAAGCTCTTGATACCAGTTGATTAAAGATTGGATAAGCTGTCAAAATTGGGCGGTCGTAGAGCAGAAAATATTTTTTTGGAAAGGGCTGGCAGTGACAGAGTAAGTGAATCATCGTCTCTTCCTCCTCCTGGTCACGACTGCCTTTACATAAATCATGTTAATAAAATATTTTTGCTGTTTCGTAGATCAAACTCTGGCCATAGCTATCTTGACGAGAAGTAGAAAAACTCCTCCCACCAACCTAACGTTGGTTTGACGGAGATCTTCCTTTCGGAGGAGCATCCTTTCTTTGGCAATAGGTGTTCCTGGTCTAGTGTTAGCGGATATAGCTGTGAGCGTCGTACCATCTCTTGCTAACTTGTCCGCCATACAATTACCTGCTATGATCCTGTGGCCTACTAACCAGATTATATATTAGTCTCCAGCTAATTTAAGGTTGGCTATCACTTCATTCGACTTAAGTACAGTACTCATTTGACTGTTTTACTTATAGCTGCTACTCTCTTTGAGGGGTGGGACTACTAAGAAGAATCCAGTTTCTACCCTTCTATCTAGTTTTAAGACAATTGTATAGAAAAGCGTCCCGTTTTGTCTAACTAGGATCCGAAATGCTTTTACAGCGAATTTTACCCAAGTTTAAAGGTGTCAGCTTTAGATTCTTTCAGTAAAACAAATAGAAAAAAAGTATGACCTTCACAAAATTTGAGAGTTGCTAAAATTTTTAAAACAAAATTTAAAAGTGGAAAACTAATAAGACCTTTTTAAATATATATATTGTAACATTTAAATATTCAGTAATAGTATATTATTAACAAAAGCTGTTTTATAGTACCTTAATCAAATAATTTTAATTATTTATTTTGTGTATTAGTAAGAAAATTTTAACTTAGAAATAATTTTTATTGTGTAATGTATCAATATTATATTGTGTACATAAATATATTATTTAAACCTACCAGAAATTTCATGAAATTAATTATATAATGTAACAAAAGAAGACAGATACATTTCTACTATATTATGCTCTAGAAGAAGTGAGGATGTCTAGTCTAGTTATATATAGGAAAAGAGAGATACACATAGTGTGCTAGAACAGGACTAATTTATAAAACATTCAAGAAATTTCTGAAAGGTTAGAAACCTATAAAAGGATTTGAGCAGAGGTCGTTACGGATGTTAAAAATAATAAGTATTCTACCCGAATATTAATTATTTTGCTAATAGAAAACGTTAACTATCGGTTTTAATGGAAATTTAATACAACTTCTATTTTACAGTTATTAAAAACTATGTTATTTTGACAAACTTGTTTAAATTCTTAACATTCTGCCTACGCAAATAATGGTCACTCTAGTATAGTGTTTTATTAACTTAAAGATCAAGACTATCTGGAATTTTAATTTTTCTGCAGGATCTTGTAATTTTTTCGACAACTGGTTTTTCTTGAACTGCAGGGCTCAGTTTCTAAAGAATCATTTGCTACCTTTAAGTGTATTAACTTTTAAATTGGCCTTGTTAAATAGCCCGTTGATGTTTTTAACTTTACCACTCTAACATTTTCATCTTTACCTAAAATAACATCTTCAACTCTAGCTAATGGCCAATATAAAGGTTTTTCCCCTTTTTAACCAATTGGGACCCTTCCACCAACAAGATTGAAACAACTGTGTTGTAGTTCATCCCCTCGAAGGTAAATCTGCTGTATTAATGGTTCCTGGTACATAGTTCCAATTATCAGGATCAGTATTATTCCATAGTTTTACTACATGTCGATGCGGTAGATAATGTGGTGTAGTTCAACTATTCTCTTTATCTGTTACTTTTTCAATAATGCCTTCCTGTAACCATTCTTGAAAAATTTGGTTATATTCATTATAGTAGCCATCTTTAATCAATTTTGTCTTCAAACTATCAAGTATTTTCTCACAAATGTTCCGGTTATCGGGTAAAGTTTTATGTCCCTGAATACATGGTAATGTGACTTCATATCGTCCATCTGGTAGTCTGGTGACTGTCTTGAGAAAATTTTCAAATGGTGGTTCGAGTTCTTTCTTAGTGATAGACTGCAGCTTGTACGAGTTGATGAATAAAGGTCTTCATGCAAGCAGATAGAATATGGGGTTCCACAAGGTTCGGTATTGGGTCCTATATTGTTTTTACTATTTATCAATGATATTGCTGACTTGAGCATCGGCGGAAAAATTTGTTCTTCTTGGAGTCACCCGAATATCACCGAACTGCATAGAATCGTTTCACATGACTTAACCATCATCAAATCATGGTGGGATTCTAACCATATGTGTTTGAACGTTTCTAAGACGAAAGTTTTACCATACACATCTGCAATGCAACTTATTATGTTGAATAATTCCACTATAGAGGTCGTTGACTGTATGAGATTTTTGGGATTAGTCGTTGACAGCTCTCTAAAATGGGATGTACACATTGACGCTTTGTCAAAAAAACTAAGCTCTTCTTGTTACGCGCTGAGAACAATATCTAGGGAGCTTTACCTGTCAGCTTCCAAAACAGTCTATTTTGCCCTCTTCGAGTCATGTCTCCGATATGCACTTCCTTCTTGGGGTACATGTTGTGTGACTCAATTTGAACGTATTTTTAAATTACAAAAGAGAGCTGTTCGGTATACGCTGAAACTAAGCAGTAAAACTCACTGTAGGGAATTCTTTAAAAAACATAAAATATTAACACTTCCATCCCTATTTATCTTTAAATCCATTTCCTTAATTCGGAAACATTTACCTGAAGTCTCAGACAGACCATCTCATAACTACCCTCTTAGAAGTGCAGAGTATGACCTTTATTTACCAAAACCTCGCACGGAACTAATCAAAAGCTCTATTTTTTTTATAACGCCAAGAAAATGCATAACAATCTACCGTTGAAAATAAAGTCAATTTCATCAATAACTGCATTTCGTAACGCTTTAAAATTATACTTGGTAGAGAAAGCTTTGTATGCAGTTGACCACTTTTTTACATAAATTATTTGGAGCCATCTCACGCACTGGAAGGTTAATTTGTGATATTTATTTATTTTGTTGTTTTTTTGTTGTTGTTACTCTGACTAAATTAAAATTTTAAATTTTAATTTTTTTTTATATTATTTATTATTTATTTTTCTTATTGTATAATGTATACATAAAGTATACATTTATTTATTTTATCTGACCTTTCGCAATGTTTATAGTGTGAAGTTTTATTTGTTTGTATGTTTTATGTTTTATTTACTTGTAGCTACTCTTGTATTACTGTTTTAATATGTTCTATGTGATTTGCTTTTTTATAAACAGCTTTGTCCACAGATTTGAAAAAATTTTTCGACAATAAAGCTTATTATTATTATTATGTATCTTGGTCATGCTCTTGTTTGGTTTTATGAATTTCTGGATGTTCGATGCGTCCACAAATCTGACAATTTGGTTGATGCATTAAAAAGTGATAGTGCCGTTATGCAATAACTTCGTTATCAACAGTTTTTGAAACTTTTCCAACCCAACTTCGTATTAATTGCAACTATACCACATTTTAATTGATGTTGTTGACCAGAAAATAGTTTTCTTGCTTTATCAGCTCCAATCAAAGTTTCTATAGGTGCATGGTCCATGTCATTAATTTGAATATCAAGATCGCTTAGTTCTTTTATCCATACATCTTTTGAAATAGTGGAGAAATTGGAACAAATTACAGGTTGGTCTAAGGCTTCAAAATAACAAGTATAGTTTGATTTTGGATTTTATAAAAATATCTGATACACACCAATGACATTCATATACTACACATATGTGATAAAAAACAAAATTAAGATTTTCTGGAAGAGCTTGAAACTAAAAGACATCTAGCAGATCAACAGTTTAAAGTACCTAGTTAATAAACAAATAAATCTTGGAAGTTCTTTACTATTAAACTGTTTACTTTGATTGAGTTCTCATTTTATACATAGATAAGACATTATTGTAACATAAATATATTAAGTTATTGTAAAGATCAACATGATATAGTTTCTTCCTGGTTTTTCTATATCATTGCACAGTTATACTGATCTTAGAGGGAAATACATCCAGGATAATCCCATAGCGCTAATAACATCTAGACTTTAATATAGTTTTGTCTTATTACTTCCTTACTTGATCTAGCCTTAACTACTTATCAACATCAAGTACCTAGCTACAAACAAACAAAATGGAACTTCAATAAGTCAATCTGACGATGCTAGTTATTAGCGAAACAGCTGTAATTGCATTTTAAAACGTATTTTTCGAATAAATAGTGGAAGTAAAGTTTAACCGTTCAGTTATTTATTGTTCTTATTGTATAAACCTTCAGTTACTGTCGAGTTCTCATCAGATTTTGTAGGTATGTCCAAAGTAACGTGACAATCCGAGCTATAGTGGTATCCTTTTGTCTAACAAAAAAACACATGAAATTGGAGGTTTATCATTACTAAGGAGCTCTGTCGCAGTAGGAATGACTCTCTGAATTTATCTCCAAAACCGGATACTGCTAGAGCTATACGTTCTTCTCCTTCCACTTCATAAGTAGTTCAAGACGGATTTTTGAACTATTATCTTCATTAAAACTTGTGCGTTCCCAAATCCTAAGCATATCTTCTGGAAGACAGGATTCGACTAACGGAAACAGCATGGCCGAACAAGTATCAGAGGTTACACCCAAAGTCTTCGATGAACGTAGTTGTGGTTCGATCTGATCGTACAAAAGGTTTAAATTTGATGAATTGTTCACATTATTTAAAACAAGTTTTAGAAGTTCACGTACATACACTTCAATTTGTAGATCTTGTCTCCCAAAACGTCTCGTCAAACATTCAATTTCCTTTGGGTAATTTTCACCGCATGGAGGATAGCTTTCCACAATCTGTCGAGGTCTTGACTTTGGTATTGTTTATTGAAACAAATATTGTAATTTTTTTTCATTGGAAAGTACCTGGTCTTCGTGAATTCGTTTAGACTCCAGAATGTCAACCAATCACGAATGTTACCACCAAGCTTTTTAAATTCTAAATGCGGATACTTTAGATTTGATTAGGAGTGGCAAGAAGTAGATGATGTGCTGAGTAAATTGGTTAAATCTACTCGTAATGAATTAACTTTATCTTCTACTTTTAATTTAATTTCTGAGAATTTACAGATCAAGGCACTAATTTCTGTCATTTCTGCATCTAAATCAATATCTTCCGAATCTTGTTCAATTAAATTTTTTAAATATTTTTATTTAGCTGCGATATTGTTTGCATGATTTGTTTAAGTACCTGCAGATTTCCTCTTATTTTAATAATTTTAATATTCTCATCGCTGAGAAGTTTATTGATCTGCATATAGATTCTGTTAAACGTTTACTTCAAGGGTTTTAATATTTTTTTCAATCTTTAAGTCTTCTATGAAAAAAAATATTTTCAAGTAGGATCTTCACAAAAGAACAAGTATCCCGCCGGGGCCTCCAAAATATAATGAATAATAAGTATTCTACCCGAATACTAATTATTTCGCTAGTAGAAAACGTAAATTATCGGTTTTAATGGAAACTAAATACAACTTCTATTTGACAGATATCAAAAAAACAATGTTATTTAACAATCAATCTATCATAATTATAAATCAACAGACTTGATTAAATTCTTAACAAGGGAGAGAGTATATGATTGGAAGTGAGCCATAGAAGATCAGTCAGAGTAAACAGTCAGTTTGAATAAAGTGAACAAACAGTTTTTAAAAGTAGTAAAAATAAAGTGTTAAATAGTGACATTAAGAATACAAGTTAAAAAAGTATTACTTAAGTAATCAAAAAGTAAAACAAAGTTCTAAATTGTGACATTAAGAACATAAATTTAAAATTATTACCAAAGCAATTAAAAGTAACATTAAAAACATTTTCGGTGTATAAAAAAATAAAAATTAAGTACTTACTATGTATAATAACATTAAAAGAACTATAATCCAACAAACACTGAACTATATCCATAAATCGATTTGGAGGAACAAACAAAGAACAAACGAAGAAACCAAACGTCTAACAACCACGATATTTTTCAAAAGTGGCAGATTCCACGTATACCTTCGTTGGTTTCCGTTTTTCATAGAGCGACTATGGTTTTCTTCCAACAATCAGAGAGCAGGACTCTACGTATTAAGGTCAGATAACATTGTAAACATTTTGAATTTTTGTAGGAGTTAGTTAAGTTATATAATTTTAAACAAAAGAATTCATTTGGTACTCAAAAATTACTGTATTACAATAATAACTTATTTACCATTGCATAAATAACAATATTTAATTTAGCATAATTTCAACATCAAGTAAGTTCTAATTAATAAAAGGCATTTTTTTTTTTTTCTACTGCTACTTATTTACTTATTATTTTTTCTACTACTATTTACTTAGAAAACTTTACCAAATCAAGCTAACAGATGAACAATCTATGACGGATTATATTCGGAAGGTGCTAGAACTTGTAGAACAACTTAGGGGTATTAAAAAAGAAATAAAAAACTTTCATGTTGCAGCTTTACTTTTAAGTGGTCTTACTAATAAATATGATTCCTTAGTTACTGCTCTTGATGCACGTCCTGATAGCGACTTGACATTAGAATATGTTAGAGGGAAACTGCTGGATGTTTATGAAAGGAAAAATAACAATTCCGAAGAAAAAGATATTGCACTAAAGGTAAACAAGATGAATAAGTTTTATTCAAATGAATGTTTTTATTGTAAAAGAAAGGGTCATCAACAGAAAGACTGTTATTTTTTGAAGAAGAGAAATCAAACAAATATTAAAATTGGTCACAAAAATAAATTTGCAGTTAATAGTGTCTCAGAAGAAAATGAAGAGGTTTGTTTCTGTTTATACTCCTATTCTTTTGACTACGAATGGTATATTAATTCTGAAGCATCCAGCCATATGACTAATAAAGATTTCTTTATCAATTTCAAAAGCTACGAAGAAAACCCTAGTAGAAATTTATCTTGGCGCTATATTGGCCAGACGTTGCCGCCAACATTCAACAATATTGGAATTAGAGAAAAATGTTAACGCTTTCCAATGTAGGAACAATATTGGCGCAAGATTGCATTATATTGCGCCAGTATTTAGCCAACGTTAGGTTTCATTGGAAAGCAATATTGCGCCAATATTGGCCAATATTGACGAGCCAACGTAACCTAACGTTGGCTCTTCAATATTGGCCAATATTGGCGCAATATTATTTGCCACGATAGGGTACCATCCCGGCCAATATTGGCGCTATATAGCACCAATGTTGGTAGCCAATTTAGGGTTTTCCTGGCCACAAATTGGAATCAAACATTGCGCCAATATTAACAATATTTATAACCCCAATATTAGTAATTAATATTGGGGCTATATTTTTAAAATAGCCTGCCCTAATATTGCTAGCGCTTATAGGGCCAATGTTGGTCCTACCAAAATGTCCAATAATTGTCCAATATTTACAACCAAGATAAGCTATATATTGTATACATATATAGATCTGTAGTATACCAGAATTGTTAGGGTAAACAGCAATGTTTAAAGAAAACTTGCTTTCCAAACTTTCGAAATATATTTATTTCATTTTCAAGGGATAAGTTTGAGTATAAATTAAAACGGTGTTAAAAAAATTGGTAAATATAACAAAAAACTATTTTAACTTTTAAAATGTTAATTCTTTAAATTCAAAATTAAAGTTAAAATAGTTTTTTGTTATATTTGACTATTTTTTAACATTATTGTAATTTATACACACTTTTTCCTTGAAATTAAAATTAATACAATCCAAAAGTGTGAAAAACAAGTATAAGAGTTTTCATTAAAATATTGCAGTTTACCCCAATAATTCTGGTATAATACCTATTAGTCAGCAATGTATATACATGTATTTAATAATTTTCTGCAAATATATATATATAGTATATAGTTATTTGTTTGTTAATAATGTCCAGTTTCATTTATTTATAAAGCAAAGTGTTGTACTCAATATTTAGCTTAAATGAATAGTTAATATTTCCCTAGTGTAGTAATTTAATAGGTTAGAAATACAAAAATTATTTAGTTTTCAATAAATTTATTAAAAACAATAAAAAGGTGAACAAACAAATAACAAAACTTAAAAAATGTCACTCCTGTTTATCATAATACAAAAAAAACAGTTATTAACAGGGTGTAGATGTTTAAAATTTTAGTCATGAAAATTCACAGTCAAAAATCGAAATTTACTTGAAAACATTTGTAGTTACTTATATGTAAAAAATCATCACAGAAAATATATATTTTTATGCATTATTAATGATAGACACACCCTGCATATAACTTACACAAAGGGAAAATAAATAATGTAAATAAATAACATTAAGCATAATAAAAACTTTCCAAATAAAACAAAAATAAAATGAACACAGAAACTCTATACAAGAAAATATAAAATATGTGTAAATTATAAAGCTTGTATGTCAAAACATATATACCCATACAAATAAATAAAACAGTTGTTTGTCAAAACCCACTACGCAAATAGCACATAAAAGATGATCCTACAACGCGATAATAATAATAAAATATACTTTACATATTATATCCTAATGGACATTATCATATTGCTTAAGTACCATATTGTTCACAACTACAAAACATTGCCACTGCCACTCGAAGTTGTGGTCGAATCTCCTGAAGACAAAGACAGACTGGAAGTACCTAAAACAATAATTAAAAGTCCATTAGATAATCTGCATATAATTATAAGAAATTGTTTCAACCATTACTACATGGAATATTTCCATAAAAAGTTAATGATTTTATTTAAAATGTATCACATGGTAGAGACAATGTTTAAGAAAATAAAACAGTAGAGTTCAGCCAAATAAAGAAACAGAAAACAATCATATTGGACTTTTGTTTGTTAAATATATCATGTTTGGAAATATTCTAAGCTGATTGTTGACGCTTTATCCATTTGCATGAACTTTAAACAATAACAAGTAATTTTAACTAACCATATTGTTTTGTTGATCTTGCTTTTCTGCCCCCATCACGATCACCAGATGTTGCCAGTACTGACGACATTCTTTTTAGTACAACAATATCATCTACCTCGTTGTAACGCATTTTAACAGCTGCCAATATAACCTTGTAGAGATGTAAATTCGAAAAATTCTTCTTTCCTTTTCTACCAACAGCACTATAACCGAGGCAGACATCCTTGGACAACGTTTTTCGCAGTATATTAGAAATTAGGTTGTTAATATCTTTTCCTCCAACAAGGGAGACAGAAGCAAACTAAAACATAACAATGAAAAAATTAATAGTTATTAAAGTATAATTATAATCGAATTGAGTTGTAAGTATACTCTACAAAATAGACTCACCACTTTTTGAAAAAATTCAGGACGTTGAAGTTTCACTTCAACATCGTGAAGCTTCTCTTCGGATTGTATAGGAAACATTGAAGCTATTTCAACATCTTCTTGTGAGATATTACACTTTGCTAAAGCAACATTTGAAGTTGAAAATTGTTCACGCAAACCCTTTAGTTCATATTGAATGCCACCGAGTATTTTTCCTAAGGTACATAAGGTGTTGGCCTGTTTCTCCATAATATTGACTAGCTTCTCCACAAAACCTGAAAGTTAAATAATTATTAGCTATTTGTCTAATTAAAATAACATTAAGTCTGAATTGAACATTACCATTAAAACAATCAGCTGTTAAAGGTATTTTGCCAGTAGTGGACCCAAATTTCTTTCGAATATCATCTGCACTTGGTGACATGGTGTCAGTAAGTGTTTTGTCAAATTCGATTGATGTATCTTCCAACACAGAGAAGGAATTGTCATTAGTGTCAACGAAATCAATTGGAGTGGCTATAAAAAATAAGTCAGTTGAAATGTTGGCAAAATTACAGGTAACTGGTAACTTTACAGGAAATGAAAAGTATATGTGAAATTAACCTTATCGATAGAGTTTACCTAATCAAATAATAATAAATAATAATAAAAAAAGGTTAATGATACTTACATGTTGGCAAATGTGGTTTATGGCATGTATCCAAGACATTATCGGTAACAGTTTGTGATTCTAATGGTGTTGGTGTTTTAGAAGTTGTTGATGTACTTGACTCAGAGCAGGAACTTATATTATCTATATAATATGATACATAGTCCTTAGCCTCTGTTATGGAAGTGACTGTCCTTTTAGCATGGAGTCGTTTTATTACTAAAAATGAAAGTTTATTGCTAATTCGATATGTACACTGGTTATTAGTAATAACTTGAGCTCCCCCTTGCCACTTTATTGTGGTCTTTGTATTTATTTAGTCAATAAAAACTCTGTATACAGGAATTAATTTGTTTTGACTAATAATAATTATTCTGGTATAACTAACTTTTTAAAATTGCCAAGTAATACCCTACATGTTTGACCCCACAAGCATGCTAAATCAATAAAATTATATTCCACAAAGGGGTATACATAAGATTTATTATGCAAATTGTTAATCTTTTTTGGGATATTTTATTATAAATGTAAGATATTTATGAAGTGAACAATCCTGATTGACAAAAACATTGATCATTGAAGTGTGTTTTACTAAAATTCATGAAAGTGTGGTGATGAAAAAGTTAAACTTATTTTTAATATTTAAGTTAATGTAAACTCCTTAAATTAAAACTATTTTTTAATCTATTGAAAACATGACATTTTTCTGAGGTTATACTTAAGCAAAATATTAAATATACCCTCCAGTAGGTATACTTTAGATACCCACATGTTTAAGAAAAATGTTAATTAAATGTAAACCAATCATAATTTTTATATTACTGAAATTTCAACTGCATAGGTTAAAATATCTCAAAAACAATTAACTATTTGCACAACAAATGAATTTTATGTATATGATGCCTACCTTATGCTGAATGGCATTGACCACTCTTCTACATGAAGGACAGGTTCGATGGTTTTTCGTCCATTCCTTTAAACATGCAGTGCAAAAGACATGTCCACATGGATTACCGTAGCTAAAATCTGTTGATAACTCCCCCAAACAACAATTGCAAATAAATGCCGCCTCTTGATAGTCGACCGGCATTCTATGAGCCAATCGGATGGAACATGCACTAAATTTTTTACAAATTCTTGTTTTGGCATATTCGTAGCAATGTCCACCTTTCAATTGCATTGTTCGGAAAATTTCTTTTTCCATGTTTGGGGGTACAATCAACCGCTCTATATAATATTTTTCCTCAAAATAGTGGACATGAAGGTACCTGCAATTTTGCCCGAACTTGCATTTACCTCCTCTGAATGCCCGACAATAATTGTAATAATGCAGAGCAGGACATTGCACATTTGCACATTTATCATCCAGAAAGTCAAAACACAATCTACAATATATTATCCAATTAACTTACTTAATAAGAAATTCTTTTTAAATGACAATAAAAAGATTAAAATAATTTTCCTAGACCCTTCATAAAATGTTTGTAAAAATCGGAGCTCACAGGATTATACATAATATTTACCACGTAGCGAAAAATTACCGGTTGTTTGGAATTTTTTATATTTTAAAACACTGAATGTTATATAAAATCTTGTCTCTCGTAAATTTACAAAAATAATAATACGCCAAGGCCGATATTAGACGAAAATCTTTTATAAAAAATTACATTGACGCCATTTTTTTTACTAACCGGTATATCCGACCGGTATCTTAAAAAAATGTTTATAAAATAACTGTCTACTTCATTTATCAAAGCAATTTTTTAACAAAATATTATATATTACATCATAAATTGGATAAAAGAACGTTCATAGATTTTTGTCTAACATCTATACTATGACACCATGATAGCGTCTCCACTAAATTGTATATAAGTAGAAACTTACCGTTTGGCTGATCCTTCCATTATATCACAAACTACACTATTGTTCATCAAATTCACAGATCAAATAAATATTAAATAATATGTACAAATCAAAACAAAATCAAAAATACTAAAAATGCTTTATAAAAACCTACAACGCGTGAAATATATGTTTATAACATTACAAATAACTGCCGACTGCCGAATATTCAACTGCTAAATATATGATCGAAGTGGAAGTACGTAAGTACCTGCCTCTGACCCTTCACCCTTCGCTCTTCGCCGCCGAAAACATCATTTGAAGAACAGTGTTGCCAAACATTATTTATTTAGAAGTTATTTTTTAAATTAGATTTTTTTAATTCGATGATAGTTTTATTAAAACAGCTGTCATTGAATTAAAAAAGTTAATTTTTTTACATAAAAATGGAAGTTTTGTTGTTTATTGTTCTTAGTAAGATGGACTTCCACGAGGGTTAGTACCTACAATAAAAGTATCAGAAAATGTGGCAACGCTGTCAATTTATGCTAGAGCAATGTCAAAGCAAGGTCAATTTTTTACCTAATTTGGTAAAGTAAAAATTATAGGTCTCTTTCAACACAAGAGAAATAGGTACATGTATCGGTTATTTGCATTCGACCAGTTGTTTAAATCACACTGTGTTAAGTTACAAATATTAAACAATTGAACGAATGGAAATTACCGATTCATGTATGGTTTTCTGTTGTGTTGGAACAGAAACTAATTTCCAAACGAGATTGCAATTAAACTGTTAAATAAAATACGTATTCACCTGCTAGTATTATTTACATATTAGATTTTAGAAATTACGTTCCTACGAAAATCTTAAAATAGATTAGGTAACATAGCAATGTGTTACAAACTCACTATTTGATCACAAATTGGCTTTTAAAGGGGTGTACAGTATTGGGGGTACATTTTGAAATAAATCTATGATTTTATGTGTGGTGTGAGTAAAATAATAATTTTAATGAAAAGACAAATACCAATGTTTTTATAAAAAAAATAAATTATTTACATATCTCCCGTATATGACGGTAAAGGAAAAATTTATGCGTTTGCACGTTTTGTGACTGTGACCGCCAAGAATGTACCGTATTAAAAAGGGAACCAGCTAGTCGGGTTAATCGAATTGCGACAGTCTTATCGGCCGGTTTACCACTATTAATAAAGTTTTTGTATCCGTATTCTTAGTAAATATATTTTTATAATACGAGTTATTATGTCTTTATTTTTAAGTTTACAAATTTATCCTGTCCTTGGTATTACATTAATATTCATCGAAGTAATAAATATAAATGAGTACATTGCAGAGCTTATCTAGAAAGGGCCAATTCATGTGCACTGGGCGTTATATTGAGGTTCATTTATTGAAGGGTTTCTTTACAACTAAAAATTCGTTTAACGAATATAAAAATTACCGTTGCGGAGGGGCTCCCGCTTCTGAGAGGTATCGGAAATAAGAAATTTTACTATACTTTATGGGGAGAGGGTTGCCAGACGGTCGGGAATTGGCGGAATTCTCCCGAATTTTTGTATGTCCTCCCGACTCCCGAAAAACAAGTTCGATAATTTTAAGCTCACATTTTCTTCGTCAATCCACTTGGACTAAATGACAAGATGAGCTATGAGCATATTTTATAAGAAACTGCGTTGAAGTTAAAAGTTTAACCAAAATTATATGTTTTATATTTTCAATTGCAGTAAGTAACTCTTACTGCGAACGCGTTTTTAGTATACTTAATAATTTATACTCAAAAGAAAGGAACCGAATAATGGATTAAATAAAGGCGATAAAGCTCAAACGTGTTGTTAAACGCGGTAAAAAAATGATAAATACTTATGGCAAGAACAAAAAGAATAAACATGCTCATTCGGTTCTTATCTTATATGTCACAAACACTTACTATGTGTTTTTTCTTATATGTACAGTGCAATGCAAAATATGTTTGTTTACATATTATGTATAATTAATATTATTAACTTATTTTTTTATTTCTCCCGACCAAAGCCCTAAAATCCCGAAAAATCGGTTATTGATTCCGATAACAGGAAGAATCGATCTTGCAACCCTAGTTGGGGATGGTTACAAAAAAAGTTCATAATTAATCCCTCTATATACATTACTAGAGATATAGAAATATTGGTTACTGTTTCTTGTATTGGGGATTATTATATGTGCTTACAGATTCTCTACTATGAAATCATTGTCGTAAGTCGCAATGTATTTAATAAAGTTAACATAGTTGTTATTTATCACCCATTTCATCCAATTTAATAATAATATAGGTAGAAAACTGACAGTCTCGTAGAAATACAATATAAAATTTTCATTTCTAAAACAAATATTGGCTAAAATATGGTTTTATATAAAACCGTCAATATTATTGCCAACAATCTATACTAATATTGGTATAACACTGGCAGTTCCATATAAAGACTATATAAAAGTTCCATTTTTAAGCCAATATTGGCTACAATATGGTTTTATACATAACCGCCAATATTATTGTTAAAAATCTTAACTAATATTGGTTAGAAATTGGCAATTCCGTATAAAGACAATATAAAAGTGTCATTTTTAAGCCAATATTGGCTACAAAATGGTTTGATACATAACCGCCAATATTATTGTTAACAATCTAAACTAATATTGGTTGGAAATTGGCAATCCCGTATAAAGACAATATAAAAGTGCCATTTTTAAGCCAATATTGGCTACAAATGGTTTGATACATAACCGCCAATATTATTGTTAACCATCTAAAATAATATTGGTTAGAAATTGGCAATTCCGTATAAGGACAATATAAAAGTGCCATTTTTAAGCCAATATCGGCTACAAATGATTTATACATAACCGCCAATATTATTGTTAACAATATAAACTAATATTGGTTAAAAATTGGCAATTCCGTATAAAGACAATATAAAAGTGATATTTTTAAGCCAATATTGGCTACAAAATGGTTTGATACATAACCGCCAATATTATTGTTAACAATCTAAACTAATATTGGTTACAAATTGACAATTCCGTATAAAGATAATATAAAAGTGCCATTTTTAAGCCAATATTGGCTACAATATGGTTTTATACAAAAGAGCCAATATTATTAAAAATATTCTATCGTTATATGGGCCAAACGTTGTCTTGCCAATCTATAAGTAATATTGCGTCACAATATTGGGGCTATATTAATCGCAATATAGGCGCAATATTAAAGTTCGTTGGCTCGTCAATATTTTGCTTAACCAACATTCAGCCAATATTGCACCAATATTAAATGTCTATGTAAAGACAATATTACAAATAAAACTTAAGTCTATATATATCCAATATTGGTGATATATTGGCAATATTGTTTAATATTGCGCCAATGTCCTGCCAACATTTACTTGCCAACATTTACCAATCTTGGCTATATGTTGGAAAAAAACCAGAGGCCAATATTGGCTATACATTGAGATCTTGGTGCAATATTGCGCCTATGTTCCAATGTTGGCGCAAGGTTGCGCCAACATATATCCAACATTCGTTTCTACTAGGGAAATTAGCTGTTGCAAATGGGAAACAAATTCAATGTTTGGGCGTAGAAGATGGGAAATTAGCCTGTAAAATAAATGAAGCGATTAATATAATATGTGTAAAGAATGTGTTGTACATTCCTGAATTAAAATCCAATCTGTTGTCAGTAAAAAGATTGGTGAAAAAAGGATTGACTGTTGATTTTAATCAAAATGGTTGTTCGATAAAATTCAAAGGCAAAATTGTTGCTGAAGGAATAATTAAGCAGGGCTTGTATAAAGTAATAACAGAAGAACACAATCCAATATCTGCAAAGAAGAAAAAGAAAAACAATGTATGTATTCATGTTTGGCACAAGCGCCTAGGTCATAGAAATATAGAAGATATTAGAAAACTACGGTCCAAAGATTTAGCAAGAGGAATAAAAACTGATGATTGCGACAAGTATTTACAATGTATAAGTTGTATTAAAGGAAAATTGACTAAAAAAAGCCATTTTTAAAGATTAAAGAGAAAACATCCAGAAATTGTTTGGATCAAATCTTCTCTGATCTTTGTGGTCCGATGAAAACAGAGACTCCAGGTAAAAAGCGATATTTTCTAACATTTACAGATGATTTTTCAAGATACACAACTATATATTTGCTAAATTCAAAAGATGAAGTAACCAGTAAACTAGAAGATTATATAATGGATGTAAAAAATAAATTTAATAACATTCCAAAAATGTTTAAATTTGATAATGGCGGAGGGTACTCTAATAAACTTGTCAAAGAAATATTTCGTAAAAATGGAATATTATTTCAGACGACTGTTCCTTATTCTCCTGAACAGAATGGAGTAGCGGAACGTAAGAATAGGTCATTATGTAAATCTGCTCGGTGTATGCTTTTTGAATCTAGCTTACCTAACAAATATTGGGGAGAAGCTATCTGCACTGCTAATTATATTCAAAATCGTTTACCATCCAGTGCAATTGAATCTACACCATATGAACTTTGGCATGGAATAAAACCTAGGTTAGATCATATGAAAAAGTTTGGTTGTATTACCTACAGCTATGTCCCCAAGGAGACTGGTAGAACTAAATGGGATAGTCGCGCTCAGGAAGGAATATTTGTAGGTTACTGTAAGGATTCGAATGGCTACAGAATTTTAAATCCGAACAATAACAAAATTATGATAAGTAGAACAGTTTGTTTTGTAGAAGACTGCCATTCGAAAGAAAATGAACTTTCTTCTCCATTATCAGCTTCATCCACAAAAACAGATCAGAAAACTGAAAATTTGAAAAGTCCAGATACAGGTGAAATTGATATTAAAAATAAGTCTAAAGAAATTTTATACTTTAAAAAGGAAGAAAATGAAGTAATAGAAAAAGAGAACTTATTATTACCTAAGGATTAAGTTAAAGACAAAGAAACTTTAGTAACAAATGATAAAGAAATTAGAGAATCTTCAAGAGTGAACAAAGGTAAACCACCAGAAAGATTAGCATATTTGGTAAAATTAAAGTATAAAGAGCCAGAAACCATTCAAGAATTGAAGACTCTTCCTGAAAATGATTAACAGAAATGGATTCAGGCTATGGAGGATAAACTTAGATCATTTACAGAGAAAAATGTTTGGAGTCTTACAGAACCGCCAGAAAACAAAAATATTATAAAATCTAAATAGGTTTTCAAATTAAAGACAGATTCTAAAAGAAACATAATAAGATATAAAGCAAGATTGGTTGCTAAAGGGTTTACTCAGAAGTACGGTGATTATGACAGTACTTTTGCACCGGTAATGAAACAAGTCACATTTATAATCTTATTGAAGATTGCAGCAGCTAGAAAATTGAAAGTACGACATTACGATGTAAAGACAGCTTTTTTGAATGGGACACTGACAGAAGACCTTTATATGACCCAACCAGAATTGTTCATACAGGAGAAACAAACAAATTTCGTATACAAATTACACATATCAGTTTATGGCTTAAAACAAGCTGCGAAAGCTTGGAACGACACTTTAAATAAAACTCTGATCGATTCTGGATTTACACGAAGCAAAAACGATCTGTGTCTTTATACAAAAAAAAGAAGAAAATGAAATTTTATACATTTTGACGTATGTTGACGATTTGTTCATATGTCATAAAGACGAGACAGTTATTAAACGGGTGGGGGCTGCTTTAAGTTACAATTTTGAACTGACTGATTTGGGAGACTTAGTATATTTCCTTGGTATCACAATTACGAGGATGCAAGATGGAATCCGAGACAGGTAGATTGGAGTGCAGTAAAGAGAGTATTGAGATATCTGAAAGGTACCTTAAATTATAATTTAAATATTTCTGCGAAAATCGATCTGGGATTCTCAGGATATGTGGATTCAGACTGGAGTGGGGATACCTCAGATAGGAAATCTACAAGCGGATATGTATTTTTGTTAGGAGATACTGTGATTTCTTGGACAAGCAAGAAGCAAACTAGTGTTGCATTGTCGTCTACAGAAGCCTAATATATATCTGCGGCAATAGCGGGTCAAGATGTAGGGAAAAATTTCGGTATAGGGGAACAACTCCGATTTTAACGAATTTTTTTTTGGACACTCCCTAAACATCCCTGAGCACTACTGTGAAGTTTTTTTTTTCCGGAAATGAAAACTAAAATTTTGAAAAAATTTTGAAATTTAAAAATAAAAATTTTTTGGTTCCAATTTGCACAAAAATTTTTTTGGAGAACCCGATAAAATGTAAGTTGAAACCTAACCTAACCTAACCTAAACTAACCTAACCTAACCTAACCTAACCTAACCTAACCTAACCTAACCTAACCTAACCTAACCTAACCTAACCCAACCCAACCCAACCCAACCCAACCCAACCCAATCCAACCCAACCCAACCCAACCTAACCTAACCTAACCTAACCTAACCTAACCTAACCTAACCTAACCTAACCTAACCTAACCTAACCTAACCTAACCTAACCTAACCTAACCTAACCTAACCTAACCTAACCTAACCTAACCTAACCTAACCTTAACCTAACCTAACCTAACCTAACCTAACCTAACCCATCCTAAACGAACCTTTTTTGGAAAAAAATTTCAAAATTTTAGTTTTCATTTCCGGAAAAAAAACTTCACAGTAGTGCTCAGGGATGTTTAGGGAGTGTCCTAACCTAACCTAACCTAACCTAACCTAACCTAACCTAACCTAACCTAACCTAACCTAACCTAACCTAACCTAACCTAACCTAACCTAACCTAACCTAACCTAACCTAACCTAACCTAACCTAACCTAACCTAACCTAACCTAACCTAACCTAACCTAACCTAACCTAACCTAACCTAACCTAACCTAACCTAACCTAACCTAACAGAACCTAACCTAACCTAACCTAACCTAACCTAACCCAACCTAACCTAACCTAACCTAACCTAACCTAACCCAACCAACCTAACCTAACCTAACCTAACCTAACCTAACCTATCCTAACCTAACCTAACCTAATCTAACCCAACCTAACATAACCTAAACTAACCTTACCTCACCTAACCTAACCTACCCTAACCTAACCTAACCCAACCCAACCCAACCGAACCCAACCCAACCCACCCCACCCCAACCCAACCCAACCCAAGCCAAGCCAACCCAACCCAACCCAACCGAACCCAACCTAACCTAACCTAACCTAACCTAACCTAACCTAACCTAACCTAACCTAACCTAACCTAACCTAACCTAACCTAACCTAACCTAACCTAACCTAACCTAACCTAACTTAACCTAACCTAACCTAACCTAACCTAACCTAACCTAACCCAACCTAACCTAACCTAAATTAGGAAAAAAATTTCAAAATTTTAGTTTTCATTTCCAACTTCACAGTAGTGCTCAGGACCTAGGGACCTAACCTAACCTAACCTAACCTAACCTAACCTAACCTAACCTAACCTAACCTAACCTAACCTAACCTAACCAAACCTAACCTAAACTAACCTATATTTTGAAAAAAAATTCAAAATTATAGTTTGTATTTCCGGAAAAAAAACTTCACAGTAGTGCTCTGGGATGTTTAGGGAGTGTCCTAACCTAACCTAACCTAACCTAACCTAACCTAACCTAACCTAACCTAACCTAACCTAACCTAACCTAACCTAACCTAACCTAACCTAACCTAACCTAACCTAACCTAACCAACCTAAAAAAAAAAATTTTTTTTTAAATTTCAAAATTTTTTTCAAAAATTTTAGTTTTCATTTCCGGAAAAAAAAACTTCACAGTAGTGCTCAGGGATGTTTAGGGAGTGTCCAAAAAAAAATTCGTTAAAATCGGAGTTGTTCCCCTATACCGAAATTTTACCAGATGTAGTTTGGTTGCAAAGACTTATTGAAGATTTTGGTGTTCCTGTGAAGAAACCGACAATATTATTTGAGGACAACCAGGGTTGTATCAAATTAGCTTCTAACGATAAAATAAGTAATCGAACAAAACATATAGATGTGAGATATCACTATCTCAGAGAGTTAGTGAAATCTAGCATCATTGACTTTCTCTACTGTCACACTTCCGAAATGATAGCGGATGGTTTGACGAAACCGTTGCCCAGAGAAAATTTTGAGGTGTTTCGAAGAAGCTTTGGCCTAACAGAAGAATGACCTATCAAGTGGGGGTGTTAGCATGCTTTGCCAGGCCATCCTTTTTTAAGGTTCTATGGTTTCAAAATTTATTTATTATTATCTGTCAGTTTAATATATGTTTTAACTGTCATATAAATTTTGTAATATCTTGAATAAAGATTAAAGTAAAACAATTGTTTGCCAATATAAATCTCAACAAAAACGTCTATCCCCTGGCAACGAAAAACGTTTTACTCCCTCTCACTTGCACTACTTATCTATCCTTAACCTACTACAAGTTTTGTTTACATTATGGCTTGTCCAGTATAAATATAAGTGCACGTCATCAAAGTGAATAAATCGCTCTGTTCGTTTGACTTCCTTCGTTCATTTGCTACTGTCAATCAGTATCTTTTTTCACTGTAAATTCGTAGGCCGCAAGATATTAAAAATAATAAATAAATGCTTTAAGAAAGGTTACGTTATTAATTTTATATCAAATACAACTCCTGGACTAATAAAATATAAACTTCAAATGAACATACCTCGTGATAAAATGTTTTATAGAAACTTCGTTTGACATTTATTAGTTTCTAATACTATTTTATATGCTTGGCAACATAGTCCCGTTCTGACAGCTGTGACGTGTAATTATATTTATACTGGACAAGCCATACATAAATTTTTATACTCTATACTAATAAACTTTGACATTTACTTCAAATTTTGACCTTTCTCCGAAAATAAAAAATAAAATATTAAATTAAAATAAATTTTAAAATTACCCTTAAATATACCTTTTCAATTCCCCCAATTAAAATTTTGCATAAATTTATATATAATTTGAATTTATGAAATTTTAAATTTCTTATTAGTAAACTATCTCATGGTCTTATTTTCTCTTTATGTTATATTATTTATTCTTATTGTGGCTTCTAGGTATTTGTAAAGCCCTAATAATAACTAATTCTACTTTTTTAAAAATTGTCCTTTTCTTCCCTTTCTTGTTTATCCTTTTATCAAAAAAAATCCGACTACACATTTTAATATCTTATTATGAAAATTCTATTATCTAATTTAAAATACTACTATAAAAATCCCTTAATCTTTATCTATTTACATTTTCTAACTACTACCTCCCCCCTACTCATTGAAAAGTCTGAGTGTTTCTTCACCTTTTTCCAATTCTTCACTATTAAAAATTTTATGGTTTTTATTGTTTGAATTTTAATAAATGTTTGATTAACTTTTTCTTTGGCTTTTCTTATTACTTTTTCCATTCTTGTTTCTTTCACATATATAGTAATAATTAAATTTTCCTTGTTCTTGTTTTCATAAATATCATATTTATTAGAATTATGTTTAAGTTTATTTCTGATTAAATTAATGCAAATTTTCAGATGAATTGTATTTAAATTTCCTTTAAATTTGATACCTATACCTTGACAATTATTTACCCCTGTATAAAAGACAGAACAACCTTCCCCGATATGTCGTCGTACTTGATCTATTACTCTACCTATTTCCTCTTGTGTTTGTTTCCTAAACTTCTCCAATTCTAACTCTCCTTTAAATTTTTCCATACTCTCTTCTTGTTTTTCACCCTGTTCCTTCAAATTTCTAATTTCTTAATCCATATTTTCTTCTATTCTTTGAATGTTTTTATTTGTCTTGATTATCTCCTTGCCCATATTTGTGATTTTTTTGTTTCCTTTTATCTTCTTAGTGTTCTCTACTACTTCCAACTTAAGTTCTTTTCCATTTTTCTTTAAATTATCCATTTCTGTAGACTGTTGATTCTCTACTTCCATCATTCTTCCTATCATTTCATTTCATTTATAACTTCTTCTTTTGTCTCTTCAATTTTTCGTTTAACTCCTTCGACTTCTTTTTTAACTTCTTTGTTATCATGTTTTATTTGTCGTATTTCTTTCATGCCTATGTTCAATTCTGTCGTCAACTCGGTAAACTTCTTTTCTACATCTAAACATTTCTTATCCAATTTCTCTCCTAATTTTCTGTTTAATTTCTCATTATTTTCATCCAAATTCTTTTTTATTTCTTCTTTGATTGCATCTAAATTCTTTTTCAATTCCTCATTATTTCATCAAATTTTCTATCCAATTTTTTATTCAAATCCATCAACATTTCCCTTAACCAATTATCACTCCTTGCCGTTTCTTGTCTTCTATCGGTCTCTTGTTCTCTCCTTTTACTCTTTCCACATCTTTCAAACATTCCTACTTCACCCTGTTCATCTCCATCTCCTTCTATATCCTGTCCTTGTATCAAATGCTCTTCTATAAAATCTCCGGCACCTCTATTTCTTTCCTCGTCAACCTGTACCTCTGAATCCATTCTTTTTCTCTGCTCCTCAATCTGTCCTTCTTGCATTTCCCCTACTTGTTTTTCATCCCCAAGTTTCATTCTTCTTTCTTTCATTTTTTTTATTCTTGATTATTGATTAATTCAAATTTTTATCGAGACCCTTTTATTTAGGTCCCTACTCGGGCGCCAATTGAGACGGTTTTCATTCAATACCAAATTTTAATTTTAAGTTTAAATTTGAAAATTCTCTTTAATTAATTAGGGTAGGGTTCAAACAAAATTTATTATAATTTTTATAGTGAAATTTGAATAATACCAAACAAACTTATCTACCTAAACTGATACCTAATTATTTCCTATCTATTTGTTTAACTAATTCCTATCTATTCTTAACTACCTTAGCTAACCTTAATTACCGCAGGGTCCTTTTCTACTTTCACTATTTTTAAACTCCTATGTTTTCCTTTCCTCTTCTGACTCTTTCTTTTACTTCCTGGTACTTTAATCTCCAACCTTCTGCTCTTCTGCTCTTATACACCTTTTTTATCTTCCTTGTGTATAAATTTGCTATTTAATTTTACTTCTTTATTACTTTTAATGTTATGTTATTATTGTCAAATTTAAATTCATATAATTATAACTTTATCCTCTGACTTTTCTTTTTCAGAATTCTTGAATCAAAAATTACCATGCTTCTTTCATAAACCATGAAACTGTTATAGCTTTTCTACTTTGTAATCTTTTATAGCTGCATTAATTAAAACTTTTTCAATTCAATTTCATCATTTTCCAATTAAATTATTTTAACTTTTTTTTGACTTTCTTTTTAAAACCTCTACTCACTGTCAATACTTGTATCCCCTGGCAACGAAAAACTTCTTAATCCCTCTCACTTGCACTACTTATCTACAAGTTTTGTTTACATTACATAAATTTTTATACTCTATACTAATAAACTTTAAGACATTTACTTCAAATTTTGACTTTTCTCCGAAAATAAACAATAAAATATTAAATTAACATAAATTTTGAAATGACCTTTAAATATAACTTTTATATATATATATATATATATATATATATATATATATATAAATTTATATATATATACACATTTTTGTATCAACGTGAGATCCGTTTATATTACGGATTACCAGAGATCCATCCTTAATAGCACAAAATAAAAAATAAAATTTTGCAAAAATATGTTAAAAATGTATTTTAAATCATGGCAATAGCAGAGGGGTAATATAAATTAAGATTTGTATATACATAATGTATGTATTCCATTTAGAGGTCCTTTATATATACCTGTAACTCGAGATCCAAAAATGTATATTGGTAAATATTTCATACAAATTGAGATCTAACCCTGTTGCCAGACTTACTGTTCGTTTAAATTATGGTGATTGTTTATTATTTGAAATGATATATGCTTTTAAAGATAATAAACTTATTTTTGAAATGAACCAATATGATTTTAAAAACCTTTTTTTTATTAAATAAATCTTTAAACTAAAAATTAATAAAAAAATAAAAGAATTATTTAACAATCTTAGTTTATAAGATTCAGAGGGTTAAAAGTTTAAATAAAAAAAACTCATATTGGAGTGAAAAAATAAGAAGTGCTTGCAATTAGTTTTAATAGTACAACTATTAGGACAAACCAACCATTAAAATAATTTTTAATTTTTTACTAGTCAATGTAATTTTAATATATAGCTGTGATTTATTTAGTTGATTATTTTTTGACGTTTCTTAAAACCAATGAAATGCTTTTTTATTTGTCACAAGGGTAAGTTTCAACTAATTATGCCATTATTATAGTGAAAACTTAAGTTATGCATCTGAAGTTAATCGATTCTTTATTGAGTCCATCTCAGTAACTGAACCATCTGAAGAGATCACTACTTTTTATAAAAACAATAAATTTTTGTATTCTGTTTTTCAGTTTAGACAGATTAACGATTTTTTTGTTTTGAAAACAATTCTCGAAATAAAAACCAATGCTGAAGGATGTGATGAATTAAGCTTAAAGTTGATTAAACTTTGCTGTCCACATATAGTTCCGTATATTACACACATATTAAATTTTTCTTTAACTGAAAATGTTTATCCTACAATGTGGAGGAGAGCAGTGGTTACAGTTATACCAAAAAACACAATCCAACAACTTTCAAAGATTTGCGTCCAATAAGTATTTTACCCACTCTATCGAAAATATTGGAAAGGGCCATGGAAATTAAAGGACTATTTATGTCAACACTCATTACTTCCTTCTGTTCAATCAAGATTTCGTAAGGGTTTTAGTTGTACCACTGCTCTTCTTCACATTGTTGATGATGTCATCAAAGCTACTGATCGTGGTGAATGTACAGTATTGGTTATGTTGGATTTTAGTCGAGCATTTCATACGATAAATCATGATCTACTACTTGATGAATTAAAATATATAGGATTTTCAGAAAATGCAATAACTTTATTAAAAAATTATCACACACATAAGCTGCAAAGAGTAAGTATAAATAATTTATCTTCCGAATATTCCAAATTGACATCGGGGGTTCCTCAAGGTTCCATCTTGGGTCCCTTGTCAAGAATGATAAACATTTTACCAGGATTGCTTAATCCCATAAGACGTACGTTCGCCAAAAAATCGATCGCACGTGACGTCACTGCAGTCCTCGGCCGTATTAAGTGTTTATAAGTGATTAATCTTAAAAATCCAAATAGTGGTACGTTAGTATTATAGAAATCATAAAAATACTGTCTAATTCCTATTATTTCCATGCATTTATATGGTAAACGTTATAATGAAGGACTGCAGTGACGTCACACAGCTGGCGGACAAATCAGCTCGATTAGGCAATCCTGGTAAATGTTTATCGTTCTTGGTCCCTTGTTATTTGCAATATACTCCTCTCAAATCTTGACACGGATCCAGAACTGCTACTATCATGCCTACGCCGACGATACTCAAATATACTACAGTTTTCTCCCGCAAAAAGTAGATGAAGCATGTCAAATTATTAATAACGATTTAAAAAAGTTTATAGATTTTGCAACTAATCATTGTCTATTCATTAATTCTGAAAAATCAAATGTTATGCTAATTGGAAGCAAATATTATCGTCAACATGTACTGGAATCCATAAACATTAATATTAATGAAAACCGTTTGAAATATGTTGAATATACCAAACATTTACTTAGGAGTTCTAATTGATTCAGAGTTGAGATTTGAAAAGCACGTAAACATAAGTTATTGCAGCGTGCTTATTGTAAACTTAAAATTATATATGGTAACCGTCAGTTTTTACCTAAACATGTTAAAAAAACCTTATGGGAAACTCTAGTACCTACTGTCTCTATTTAATTACGCTGATACATTATATGGTCCTCCTTTAACAGTACAATACAAAAAGAAAATTCAAAAAGTTCAAAATTCATGTCTGCGATTAATTTATGGAGTTCGCAGAAGGGAAAGAATATCCTCTAAACTTATTGATATAGGCTGGTTAAATATGAACAACCGGCGACTGTTACATGCTGCCACATTATATCACAAAATAATTTCTGATAGAAAACCTCCATACCTCTATCGTAAAATCACTTATCGGACAGACATTCATAATGTAAATATAAGAAGAAAAGGTTTATTAACTATTTTTTCCTTCAGGATTGAATCGTTTCGACGTTGTTTTACTTATAACATCTGTTTTCTGTATAACTCTATTAATATTAAGTATAAGTCCGAAAATTCTTCCAAATTTAAGACCCTGTATAAGCAATTCCTTTTAGAATCTCAACGTTAGACCAGGCTCAATAATTTGTTATGTTGTGCACATACTTAGTTGCGGACATTTTTAAAATTTACTCTACAAGTATATTTTTAAGGGTTAAGTGTAAGAATATTTTTATTGTTGTCTCGGCAATAAAAATAAACAGATTTTGTTCAAACTTGTTGCCATTTGACAATAGCCACTCGAGCCCTGCGGGCTCTCGTGACTATTGCCTGGCAAATTATTTTCAATTTATTCTCACTCTCTTGTTATATTATTACTAAGTATTTTCATTAAACTAAAAAGAAATATTTAACATTCTCTCAAATATAGAAAATTACTAGATCAGGAAGAAGTGTTTTGTAGGTCTCGGCTCGCCTGGAAGCTTGGGGAGACTGCATATTTTCTGATTGGTCGAATAAATTAATACTAGTAAATTGCAGCCAATTTTTTCTAACTAAAAATGAATAAATAAGTGAAAAAACTAAGAACAGTAATTTTGGGTCAGTGTATAAAATTAAAACAATAGTGGCCGTTTCTGATTTTTTTTTAATTTTTATTTTAAACTTTAAACACTTTCTGTCTAAGCTTTTTAAGTATAATGTTCGATTATCTCGTTTATCAAAAGTGATCATATTTTTTTTTGTGTTGTCAGTGGAAAATGGCTATAATATCGTTTTTAAAAAAAGATAAGCAACTCGATATGCAAAGAAAAATAAACAAGAGCGTTATGTGAAATCCAGTGCAAAAATAATTGTATTCGTCTTCTAAGTTTTCGACGTAGACAGTTTAGTGTTTTGTTCAGCTATTTGCAAAATGTCATATAGGGGTAAACTAATGCTAAGTTTAAACTTAAAATTCCAAGGTAAGTTAAATATGTTATAATAATCTTTATATTTATAATATAATTATTTAAAACGGATTTTTTTAAATGTGTTAAAAAAGATCTATATAATCTCATACAGAGTGTCCAAATAAATGTAAATCTAGCTCATGTTAGAGAATATATGGGGTGCATAATGGAAAACGAAACAGACCTATTATCGTCAAGACACATTTTTTGTGAAAAAAAAAACAGGTCGATTTCTGTTTTTAAGGGGATACTTTTTTTACAATTTTAGCATCGGTATTTCAACCCTCGAACAATGTGAACAACCCTTAAAATTAAAGTAGGGAATGTACCATGTGTGGCACATTTTTGAAAAGGTAATTTTTTGGAGAATCCAGCAATACCCATATTATTGCAACAAATTCCGATTTTAGCGTACTCTTGAGGGAAAATAGGGAATTTAAAGTGTGACATTTCATTTGAGAGCTCTCTTTCTTGTCAATTCAATGTAATCAATAAAATTATACTGAAAGTGTGAATTTACAGTGTATGTTTTCCCATTTTAGTTGATTTCAGTTATTAAATATGAATATGAATTGATTTTCCAAAAAAATAGCTTTCAAATAAGTTGTTCTGTAACGAATATTTTTTCCTCAAGAGGGTTCTAAAATCGAAATTTGAATCAACAATATTGGTATAATACCAATAATTGCTGAATTCTCGATAAAATTGCCTTTTTAAAAATGTGGCAGACATTCATTATTTAAATTTTAGGGGTTGTTCACTACCCACTGCACGAGGGTTGAAGTACTGATGCTGAGATTATAGGAAAAATAAGTGTCACCCCTGGAAATAGAGGTCGAACTGTTCTTGTATTTTTTCACAAAAATGTGTCTATTTTGTTTTCCTTGCCGCACCCTGTATATATCTTTCAATATTTCGTATTTTAGATGATAGTGATAAAATTAAAAATAAATCATGCGAAGAAAAAACAAGAGTTTCTGAATTTGATACTAAAGAAAATCCTAGGCGTGATTATCAAGAATGGAAGAAATCTAATATTGTATTAGATGAGAGTGACAAAATTGAAAATAAAACAAACGAAGAAAAGAAATGGTCACAAATGATATTTTAGATCAAATAAGTAACAAAATTGAAAATAAAACAGAGGAAGAAAAAAGAAGTGTTTATGAATTTCATACTCAAGAAGATCCTATGCATGATTATCAAAAATGGAATAAATCTAATATTATTATATTATCTAATATTAATTTAAATAAAACAAGTGAAGAAAAAGGAATGGTTTTAAATGATATTTTAGATGAAATAAGTGACAAAATTGAAAATAAAACAAGCGAAGAAAAAAGAAGTGTTTATGAATTTGATACTCAAGAAGATCCTAGGTATGATTATCAAGAATGGAAGAAATCTAATATTATGTTAGATGAAAGTGACAAAATTTTAAATAAAACAAACGATGAAAAAGAAATGGCTTTAAATGATATTTTAGATGAAATAAGTGACAAATTTGAAAATAAAACAATGGACGAAAAAGAAGTATTTATGAATTTGATAATCAAGAAGATCCTTGGCATGAATATAAAGAATGGAAGGAAAGAAATGCCACCAAATATATAGTAAGTTAAATTTAGCCATTAAATACATTTATAATAAAATAATAAATTTTACATTTTACATTTAATTACAGAATTATTCTAAGCAACCAGAATCCATAGAAAGTAGTGACAGGGCAACATCGGTAATGTTTAATTTTCTCAATAAAATCAATTTTATTAGTATGTTTTTATTTTTAGCCAAGCTGGATTCCACCTACTACTGATAGTGATCAGAGCTTATTTAACCAATCATTTAATTGGAGCGCAAGTGATTCAGAAATAGAATCAATGTCTGAACCTGACGATAACATCAACCTCCACCAAAATGAAAAAAACAATCAAAGATCCGCAGTTAAAAATTATTATCCAATTGATGTAATTATTAATAACATATATAACATATATAAATCGGCTTCAGGAAGTTCTTCCGAAGATCAGTCCCCATTGATCTCTATCTAACCAGAAGTCCTCTTCCAATTCCCGGTCCCTTATCTCCTTGTCTATCCCCTCTCCCCAGCTTTTCCTTAGTCTTCCACTTTGTCGCCTTCCTGTCTATCTTATTACTCTTATCTAAATTTTGAAAAATATTTGAATTTATTTTGCACAATGCATTTTCAGTGGAGGAACCATCCCTAAAGCCATATTAATTTTTATTAATTAGGTTATATTTGTTAAAAAACGGCATCAACTTAAACTTTATACATTTTTCAATTATTTTGAAATAGGTCTATAGTGATTTGTAATTTTTATATCTCCTTCTTTATGTAATGGCACCTGTAAGCCTATCAGGAAAGGTTATTAAGCTGAAAATGTACTAATCATATGTTTTAATGGACTCAGAAGGAGCTGAGACTTGATTTAACCTTATTTTCTATATTGTCGCAATGTACAATTTTTTTTCTGGTAGTTTGCAAATTCCATTAAAATAAGTCTTTAATTCAATAGCTATCCCTTTTTTGTCTAAAATTCCTTCATTATTACTATTAATCATGCTTTTGATTTCGTTTTTAGTTTTATGGTCATTTGTGGCCTCCTCAATTACTTTCCACATTGTTTTGGGATCTTTGGCATATTATAAAGTTATATTTTTATAGTTGATATATTTAACTTTTTAATTAAACTAGAAAGTGTTTTTCTATATTCCCTGTATCTATTTAAAAGTTCTAAATTATTTATATTAAGGGTACATTGCTTTTTTAATTTATCTCTATTCCTAATCGATTTTAAAATGCCACAGGAGATCCACGGTTTCAATCTTCTGTTTTTTTTTATTTAAACATTTTCTTTTTGTGCACTGCGTTACAAAACTTATAATATTATCTAAAAATATAATAGTACTTATATTATATATTATAGTTTGACATAATGTTGTTTAAGAACATCATCCCGTTTAATAGTTTGAGTAGTTTACTATTTGTCTATAGTTTCGTATGAAATGCTAGTTTGAGTTTTGCAGCATTTTGTTGTTTCAAAACTAAGCAGAATGGGATAATGGTCAGTGAGATCATTCACTAAAACAACAGGTTTTATTTTCTCCATTAATTAAGTATTTCTTAGGAATCAGGTAATAAGATTGAAGTAAGTCATCGAAAAGCGCGCATTTGGGATAAAAGGGACCGCTGTCCATTTTGTAACACAGACGTAACCAATTTTTCACGACATTTATTCAGAAAGCATAAAGAGGAAGAAAGTGTGTTAAGTATACAAAAACTCCCTAAAGGTAATCAAAGAAGAAAAGAAATGATTGTATTATTGCGAAAACAGGGAAATTTTTCCCTATACTCGGAAAATACTATACGCCCAGTCCAAAGATTATCATCAACATCTAATTATAATGATAAGATAGTATTTTTGCCTTGCATATATTGTAAGGGATTGTACAAGAAAACATCTCTTCCCAGGCATGCTAAAAAATGTCCTTCTAATAATAATACAATGAAGCAAGAGCAAGTACGATATGGCAGCGAGGCTCAGACAATGTTAGCTTTTACTGAGAGTAGAAATGCATACTTAGATCGGCTACGTTTAAAAAATGAAGTGTTTCAAACTATGCATCCAGACAGAATTTCTCTAACTAGTAAAAGTGATCCAATTATCTGCCAATATGGTGACGATTATTTAAAGAAACACAAACGGCCTCATATAAAAAATTTGGTGAGTAACAAAATAAGAGAAATGGGAAGATTATTGATAAATTTAAAAGATTGTTATAATATAAACTCTATATTGGAGGCTCTAAAGCCGCAAAATTTTGATAAAGTTGTTTCAGCAGCCAGGAAAGCGGCAGGCTATTGTGCAGAAACAAAACAATTTAAAGCACCATCTTTAGCCTCGCATTATAGAACCACTTTATTAACTGTTTGTTCAACAGCAACCACATTACTTCTCAAACGAAGTCCGATTATTCCTGTTGAAAACCATTTGGAGACCTTAAAAGACATAAAAAACTTTCGAACTTTAGTGGAATCAAATTGGAAATTTGAAATGGGAAGCTTGGCCATTAAGGATCTTACAGAAAAACATGCCAATAACCCACAAATATTACCCGTAACGGAAGATGTTTTATTATTTAACAACTATTGTTATAATATTGCCGACCAATCTGCGAGTGTTCTTCAAGAAAATTGCGAAAACATTGATGCGTTCAAATCTCTCTCAGAGACTATTCTAGCGTTGACTATATCATTAAATAGAAAAAGAGTAGGAGATGTACAGTACATTAAATTAGAGTCATATCAAAATGAAACACAAAAGCCTGCCGATTGTCTTGAAATCCTAACAGAATCTGAAAAGGCATTAACTAATCATTTTAAAAGAATAATTACTATTGGAAAAGGAAGTAAACCTATCCCAATACTATTTCCAAAAAAAATTCAAACTTATATTGAGCTAATGTTAAAATGCAGGGAAAGTTTTGTTCCAAAAGAAAACCAATTCCTATTTGCTCAGGTAGGCAGCCAAACAAAGTGGATAGATGCTTCCAGAATTTTAAGAAAATATGCCAGTAATTGTGGAGCTAAAAGACCAGGCACATTAACATCTTCTCGCTTAAGAAAGCAAATAGCAACATTTTTACAAATCTTAAGTCTTAGCGAGGTAGAAATTGAACAAATGGCTACTTTCATGGGTCACACAAAAAAGACTCACCAAGAATTTTATAGGTAAAGTTGCATTGATTTTTTTTTTATTTTTTACTATATTCCTTTAATTGCAGATTGCCGCAAGAATTGTATCAAACATCAAAAATTGCAAAATTATTACTTACTATGATGAACAAGGGAATAGATTCGCAAGATCAGGGTAAAACCATAAATGATTTAGATGTCGTACTAAATAAGTGGGAATTGAATGAAAATGAAGAAAAAAGTCAAGAAGAAACTGAATTAGGTAAGGTGAAAATTTTATCATACCATCTTATACATTTTATTAAGTTATATTGAATGTTCCCATAATTAATAAGAATATGTTAAGTACTGATGAAAACAGGTTGCTTGCTAAAACTATTATTTTTTTTAATAGATTTTAAATACATCAAAATTAAAAATAAGTTGGATTTTATAACCAGTGAAGCATTAAGTTTAATATAATAAAAACGACTAAATAGTATTAAATTGACAGATATATTAAAAAATTTATTAAATACAAGATTTTATAAATTATTTAATTAAACAATAATTTAGTAAAAACCATCAAAACGAGATTAGAAAATGACATTGCAGAAAGCATAAAAAATATGCCCAATCAATTTTTTCTTTAGACTTATCAATACTCTTTATTTGTAGATGCGATTAAGAATAAGGAAATTGAAGTACCAAGTACTTCCAACGCTAGAAAGGTAGAGGATATAGTTGAGCCCTTACACATGACAGAAAACCAAAAAACTCGCACATCCAAAAAATTCAGAAATCGGGGAACATGGGTACCCAAACAAAAACAATTAATGTTAAAGTATTTCAAAACAATATAAAAAATAAAATTACACCTAGAAAGAATGACTGTTTAAAATTTAAAGAAGAAAATATTGAGGGTTTCAAAGATAAGACGTGGTTGCAAATCAAAGTATTTATTTATAATACTTTTAAACAGGATAAAATAAATAATTAAGTAAGCTTATTAATCTGAATCAGATTATAGACATGTGTTTTATTTGTAGACATGAGTTTTTAAGAAAAGAAAAGTTTTTTTTTTGTTTAACTGCAATATAGTTTTGTTTACAGTACTTCCTGTATTTGCTTTTCGATGACTTACTTCAATATTAATGAAACTTGAAACTTGAAACGTTCCGAAAATTGTATACTTAGGTAGTAAGGATGATAAATGGGAAAATATTATTTTTTAATTCAATTAAATCGTTGATGTAATTGAATTAAACAATAATATTCCCTTATTTTGTTATATAATATGAGTTGAATAAAAAATAAATTAGTAAAGATAACGATTTTGCGTTTTATTTATTCTTCCTTTATTAGAATTAGCAATTTAATTTATTATCGTATCAAGTAGCCTGAATAATGAGACATCTTGCTCAGTTGGCAAAATTAAATAAAACATATGAATCATTTGTTTGTGGTTTAAAAAAACCAAACTTTACATTGAAAGAGGTAAAAGTTTTTTCATCTAATTTACACATTTCATTAAATTTAATAAAATTTTGTACATTTTGTAAATTAGTAAATATCTAGTCAATTTTTTTTTCAAATTGATGATATAAGTATATAAGTTTTACATTTTAGAATTCTAGTAATGACGAAAGTAATAGAACTCCTATAGAGTTCAATTAAACGTTTGTTTCTGAATAATTTTTTCTTTTGTTTTTCTTTTTGATTAAGGTTAAAGCATTTTCCAAATTTTATTAATTTGGTCAACTAGTCAGACATATATTTTTGTAATATTCCCCAAATAAGAAGTGTATTATACTATAATCTGTTTCGTTTGTTTAAAAGAATCAGTATTTTTTGGGAAAGGTCACTAATTATAATTTTAGTAGATCTCATTCTCTATAAGTGATTTAAATCAGATTCACAGAAAAAATAGTATGTGCATTTAACATCTGAAGTTATTTTTTAACTGGCTATCGATCGATAAAAATCGTTTACCGATAAAATTTTATTTATCTATTATACATTTAATCTGCCAATAACCTTACAGTTTATTATTATTAGTACTCAACTTTTTTACTCCTACGTAATGTGACCACCCTAGTTATGTAATGTACTATTTACAACAGTTGCATTATGTACTATTCCTAAACATAAATGATATACCTATTACCCAATTCGATAAGTAATAAAACATTTATTTCTGGAAAGGAACAAATAAAAGAAAAAAAAAAAGAATAGTAAGTTTTTATTATTATTTCTTGTATTACAAAATCAAAGTGGTTTTGTAGCAGAACCTTAATGATTCTTAAAAATTAATTTTAATGTGTATATTAACATAATTTTCTATAGAAGAAAATAAAAAGTTATTAAATAAACTAATAACATTTTTACATTTTAATATTTTTTATAAATTGTGACTGCCGCAAAAAAAATCAACTTATACTTGAAGTTTTAATTATTTCTTGTATTACAAAGTCAAAGTGGTTTAGACTTTTATAATAGAACTTAAATGATTAAAAAAAACTTAAGGAAAAAAGCTTTCGGTTTTCCAATATAATGTTTTTGATGAAAACCGAAATTTTTTTTTGTTTAACCTAACACTAACCTAACTTTATTAGTGTTGGGAGAACGTTATTTCAGCATTAGGTAAATAAAATTATTGGATCATATATCACAATTTTTTTTATAAAATCCTTTCAATAAAATTATTTTGATGAAAACAAAAAATTTGATATCTAACCTAACGTTATTAGTTTTAGGTTAGCGTTATTTCAGCATTAGGTTCAAAATAATAAATTATTGATAAAAAAAACAGAAAAAGTTATAAATTATTAGCACTACTGTAAAAACCAACCTGTACGTGAAGTTTTAATCCTTAAATAACAATAAAAATTAAATCTAGTATTATGCATTATTTATTAAAAAGTATAAAAAATTCATTAATTCATTCACTGATTTAAAAATAATAGGGACATTATTAAAAATTAAAATTATAATATTGTAAAAAAAGGTTCAAAGTCGATTCCACAATGTTTAATTAAAAAGTTGAAACTATGCAACTAGTTTCGGGCTGTAAAAATACAATACCTTTTTGGATTCTACCCACATTAGAGAAATGGATGACTTAATGATTAATAATATTGTAATAAAATGACGAACACCCATATTTGCTATTATTAATATTAACACATTGCATGTTCGGTAGTGTAAGAAAAATAAGAGCATTGTCCAACGCTTCTTCGCCGTCTGGGAATATTAGAACAGTAACAATTAACTAAAAATTCGATTATAATGCGATTTCTCTGGGGATGACTATCTAAGCTGGCGAGTCGAATTTCACTTCCTTGTGGGCAGTATCTTTTGAAATCTTGTTTTACCGCCTTTAAATACTCACACCCAAAATTATAATGGTTGTCATTTCTGACAAAACTTCCTATCCATCTATGAGGATTCCTTCCAGTTACTACACGAGGGGACACTTCTTCCAGTTCATAAGCTGGTGGAGTAGCATCTCTAATAATATTTCTAGCAAGTAGCATATCAGCTGGAGTAGGGGCATCTGAACAGGGGAGCAAATTAATTCCCAGTCCTGGATAAAACCATGTGAACAAAATGCACAACAAGATGTGGATCTTACAATGGCCCATAATGATTTTCTGCAACAAAAAAAATATGATAATAATCATAATCACTATATTTTTTATTTAATTGTAAGTTTGAAAATACATATATTTTTATTATCTAGTTTGAGAGTAAAAAAAATAACAAAAGTCAAATAGAAAAATACGTACCTTAATACAAGAAACAATCATCTATAAACTCACTATTCAAATGAACAATAAACAGATGAAATTCAATTCTTACCACACAATTTTCACAACGTTGCCGATATTAACGGATCTCGTGATGATAATATTATACATAATATATTGATACAGCGAGAGCGACACCTACAGCGGGAAGGCCGAACCTGATTTGAATAAAATAATGAAGAACTGTGAAAATTGAGATCCAGAAAAAAAATTGGAAGGGGGCATATTATGAATTGTTATAGTTGTTGACGACGTTTCACAGTCAAAACAAAACGAGATCCGAAATTGGAACTCACCTTTCAAAACGGATCTCACAGAGATACAGATTTATGTTAAATTGATCTCATCTTGACATAAAACATATATATATATATATATATATATATATATATATATATATAAAATCAGAATGTTTTTGGGGATGTGGCAATAAAACCAATGCCACATCCCCAAAAACATTCTGATTTTACAAATAGTTGGCAAATATTTCTATTAAAATTATATATATATATATATATATGGAAATGGCATCTATTTCACAGGGAAATGACAAGCTCGGAAAACAAGTAAAAGAGTTTTCTTAAAAACATTGCCATTTACCCCAAAAATTCTGGTTTAATACCTTTTAGTTGGCAAAGAACATAAATTAGGTTTTGGAATTTATTTACAATTAATTAGTTTATTAATTAAAACTCTTAGTTTATCTAGTCCCAAGTTGGGAATGTCTATTTGTAATGGTTAGATTTATTATTTCGGAGCTGGCGATATTTAATCTAATTTATGAATTTATCAATAACTTTATTCAGAAAACCATTAGCCGCCGCTAATTGTTTAAGTATCAAAATTTCTCTGTTATATGAAGCTTTAGTCATCGGTATTCTCAAAAGTATATGTATAAAACAATTTAAGGATGCCCTCTTTTGGTGGTAAGGATGATTGGAGTTTTTAGTTATTAAAAGATCAGTTGTCGTTGGTTTACGAAATATAGAAAAGCTTAAAACGTTGGCATTCCTATGTATAGTCAAGTCCAAGAAATTAATGGAATTATTGAGCTCCAATTCACAGGTAAACTTGATAGATAGATGAATATTACTGATTTCAGACAATATTAAATGTATACAGTTGACAGAAGCAAACATGAACCCTGGGTGGGCGTGTCCTTGTCGCTGTAGTTGTATTTTCATCTCACTTATGCAGCCACTAAAATTGATATTATCGTTAACATTGGCTCGTGATTGGCTGATTGTGATAACCTTGAAATTAGTTGGCATATTTTCCGCGGACCATGTTTGCTTCTGTCGACTGTATCTTCGACCGAGCCATCAATGAATGCCAATACGTCGTCAACATATCTAGACCATTGAAGGATTTTGTTGAACGGATGGGTGTTAGAAAAAGAGCTATTGAAAATATGGGTAGTTTCAAAATTATCTAGAAAAATATCAGCCAGCAAAGGTGATAAAGGATTACCCATAGCAAGGCAAGTGTGTTGACGATAAATAACATTGTTAAAAACAAAGGAATTCTGAGAAAGACAAAACTCTAAGAGGGTTGTTAAATGACCAACGGTAGTAGGTGGCATGTTATTGGGGAAAAGAATATTTTTAATAATAGGAATAGTATCTGTTCTGGGCACATTGGTAAACAGATTGTTTATATCAAACGAAACCATAAGAAACTTTTTATTAGGATTAAATGACGAAATTTTGTTGACTAAGTTAATAGAATACTTAATAGTTTTAGAAGGTTTATAATCAAGAATGTCCAAAAGAAAACTGTTCAGAAAAGTGGCCAATAAAGACAGGGGAGTGTTGAAAAAACTCACAATTGGTCTAATTGGAAAATTATCTTTATGGATTTTAGGCAAACCATATAATCTAGCTAAAGAAGGGTTCGGCAAAATAAATTTTTTATAATTCGTATTTAAAGCATCAAAAAATTCTTTGGAGTTGTGAAGGGTAACTTTCAAATTAGAAACTAGTTTCTTGAGAGGGTCCCCAGTTGAGATTTTAAAGTCATTTTCCCGCAGAAATGTTTCAATTTTATGAATATATTCATCTCGATGCATAATTATCAAACAGTTACCTTTGTCAGCTATGGTAATTATTAAATTATTTGTTAGAAGGTTTTTAGATATATTTTTTATTAAAAAATAATGTTTACGGGCTAATTTTTTATGACCACATTTTTTGCTATTATGTTGGAAGTAAGCCAAGTCCTTTTGTAAAGAGAAGTAACAGTGGTGTTTCAATGAATTCTTATCAGCATTATTTAAAACGAGGTTCTCTATAATTGAATCGACGTCGACAGCAAATTCCTCCAACAATTTTTTATTCAACAAAATTTGGGTTGAAAATTTCAAGCCATTGGACAAAAACTCATTTTTGGAAAAGTGACAAATTCTTAATCCGTTTATAAAATTTAAATCCAACAGAATTGTCAATTTATGGTTTGTGTAAATCTGGGGTTGATTTGTTTAAAAGGTTTTTTAGCTTGTTATTAAGTCTTAAATATTTTTGTTCTTTAATGTAGCTTAAATCATCTTCCAAATTACTTAAAACATATCTACAATAATCAAATGAAACCTCCTGAACAATTGAATCATAAAGAATCTTTAAACTAATATTAATTGAATCTAATTTAGCATAATGCCAACATATTTATTTTCTAAGTAGCTGAATCTGGGTATGAAATTAACTGGTGTGTTGATTGGAAATTTTATGGAAGTAAAAGTAGGTATCACTTTATGCATAATATACTGGTGGAGAAACCAAATATCTAAGCGCAGCAATTCTCTCTTCTTAGACAGTCTAAGGTATTTATTTATAAATAAGTTTTTATCGCACATACCTCGTATACGTGTCTTCTGTATTCCAAACTTGATGTCAAAATACGACGAGCCCCCACTAAGTAGATGATTTGTACAACAGTAGTCGACGGCTATCCAAAATGTCTGTTAGATTGTACCTCTCGAACCGTTGAAATGTATCTCATACATTCTGCTATAATCTGGATTGTTTTTATTGCATTGAATTTATTGGTAAGTACCTTTATACTGTTTATTAATAATGATTTTATGCTGCTAATTAATTACCAATCGACGTATACGGCATGGATCATCGAGAAACAAGAGAGGGGAAATTCAATTTCCTGGTCCCTTTATACTTTTTTCCAATTATGACAATAATGACATATAATTAGGACTTCAATTGTTTAGATATGTCAAATAAATACTTTAAAATCTACGAACATAAAATGAACCGAAATCTATGCATAAATCTATTAAAACTATAAGAAAAATTATAGCCTTTAAATACTAATTTAACTTAAAGAAATAAAAATTAAGCTTTTTATTTAATCTATTACATGAACTAGGTGTTAACTATTATAAGTACTGATACAACTAAAATCTCTTGATATTATCAACTTATAACTAATATACAAACTTAATTTACCAACTTATATACATTTTTCTTAACTAAATTATCTCATATCAACCTTTATTAATTGCGGTTTGAAAAAGTCCTTTAAGCTTTCACTATATGAGTTTTTTTATCATTAAATCAGGTTACTCTGTCTATCACTGTAAATTTAATAGTTTGTACACTGATTTCACCTTTGTTTGATACATTTATTGATACAGTTTTTGTGGTTTTAGATATATCTCAGGTTGTGATAATTTGTCTGAGTACTTATCTAATATCGAAGACTACCAAGTGTCTATCTGTCACCATGTAAATACCTTCACTTTATAAATAATATTTAAACAATTAACTACTTAAATTACACAGTTGTTTGTTAAACATATGAATTAAATTAATAGTTTTAATTGTATTATTTTTGTTTCAGATTCTAACTTTCATTTCAAGAGAAAACTATGTGAATTGTAAATTGTAACATGACTTGGGACTTATTTGAAATGGGACTATTTTGATTGTTATTGAATAATACTGCAAGATCCTATCCAAGATAAAGTTGTCAAACACATTATTCATTTGTTTGAATGTTTCACATTTGAGATTATTATTATACTAAATACTTTAGATGAAATACAGAAAAGTAGCTGGTATTTTAATGAAAATTATTTTGATATCCCCTTTATATTTACATATTGAAGTAAGTTTTACATGTTAATTTTACTGATCTTAGAGATAAGAACAAAAGCATTGATCTGTCGACAACTAAACTTACAACAGAGGGATTTAATTATGATCGTTTACTCATAACAAAAATATTGTTGGACAGGAAGCGATAGGCGAGTATGTGGGCTTAATACTCAATAACAAACTAGACAAGGCTAAAGAATCAGATAAATCAGATTTATATATAGAATTTTGTTTTGCAATATTATATTGTGAAAGGTGGGAGAATATTATTGACAATGTAGGCCACAACTTTTATTTAGTTTACTTTTGTATTCTGTATTGCAAACACTCCCCCACCTTTTTCTATATGGTATTATAGCCCTTTTAATACAATTGATATTTAAAATAAAACCGATCTAAATATGATTTAAAAAATTTTCATTTAAAAAAAAATTCATGTGAATTGTACGGTAAAAATAATGAAATCAATAACTTCTGTGTTCCTTAAAATTAAACCAAAAAAATTGTTACAAAAGTATGTCAAATACATTTAGATCTCTTTTTAATTTAGCCATAATTGTAAATTCTAAAATAAAGTTGTCTATTCTAAAATGTAGTGAGAATCCAGTTAGTGACTATTCTCAGTTTTATTTCGAACAAAAATTTAAAAATAGAACTAGTTTAAAAAAAATTATAATTGTACAAAATCTTTTTGTTTTTTACTTTATTTTTTTGTTATTTTGTTTTTAATAATCAAATTGATTAGAATTTGTTGCACGATTTCCACTGGTAATATAAATATAAATCTCTTAGATATAAGTCATAAACTTTGTGTAAACAAAGAGAAATCCCCAATATTACCGGACAAGCACGTAATTATATTTACCACATATGTCTAAAATGTACATATGGAATAATGTAGCATTCTACATTCTAAACGCTTTGCCCTAGGGATAATAGACCCCTATTCTTATAGCCGACTGCCAGATATAGCAAATGTAAGGTAACACTAACACAAATACGAGTACAACAAAATTGAATTGAATTCTCGGTATTTGAATAGGCTTAAGCAGCAGCTCAGAAAGGGGGGAAAAGGTTTTATTCGAAAAATGGAATTTATGTACTTGTAAAATGTTAAACCAACAAGGGTTGGGTATAATAATCATTAATATTACCATAAATACATTTACTATAAATAACAGTTTGGGTGGTTAAATAATTTATTTAGAATATAGGTTAACCTAGTAAAATAAGTAATGGATATTATTGTAGGTACTGACTAATAACATCTAGGCTTTAATATTGTTATGTCTTATTACTTCACATCAAAAGCTATCTCCTAAAACAAAATGTTACTTAAATATGTCATTCAGACGATGATAGTATATTGAAATATTAAATGTTTTGAATAAATAGTGAAATTTTTATTACCCTTATTTAATGTTCCTAATAATGAATTTTATATTTACCTGTGCCACATTTATATTAATTTCTTTAACATAAAACTGTAATTTTTGTTACGATGTATAAAAATAAATAAGCAAATGATAAAATAAAAAATTAACACCAGCATCTACAATAAGTAAAACAGGTCAGAAAAGATAAACATTAAAAATAAAGTAAAAAAAAGATTGGAAAATAGAAAAGGGTGAAACTTAATTACCATTAGGCTTAACATCTTGGCAAAAACCTAAAAAACTGCTAAGGAAGTGAATAACAAATAAGGAACACATACTAATAAACTGGAAATTCAGATCCAAAAGGTTTATATTTATATTTCCACACCTGGCACCACTAACGTCATCAGCTAAAATATGAAAACAGGAAAATCAAATTTGAAAATTTCAAGCTCAAACGCGTACTAACAAGATTTTAATTTTTCATTCGATGTGGATACCTTAATAAGAATATGTCGGTGAACTCTGTTCTTTGTATGGCCACAAAGCAGCATTAACAACCACAGTATATCTCTGGTACAGCGAATCCTATTCACAAAATATCAATATCAATAGCTCAAAAAAAGGATCGCGTTAATTGGTGTTTCAAATGCGCAAAAAGTTGATCACAATTTTTCTTAACGAGCAGATTTCTGCGCAATGAGCGAATCCAGCAAATTTTATTTAGGATTTGCATAAATGGATTATATACGTACAAACATATAATTTAAATTTTCATTTGTCACGTGGGTTGGTATTTATATTGTATCAACTAAATTTTGACTAACCTGTCCATCATCTACTAGCCAGGTAGCCATGACTAAAAATAAGTAGGCAAGCCTTCCGAGGTATCATATTATGTGAGTATACCAGCTGAGATCAATGAGATACTAATAACAAGTTGCTAGATGCACCTTTGACGATTCGGCACATACGGAATATTGTATCCAATATAAGAGAAAATGAGAACTAAAGGAGAAACTTCAGTAGCGACAAAAATAGACAGATTTTGGTAATGGGTTTAAACGCATCAATTTTAATTATTGTTATAAGGAATTATAGAGGAACATTAAAAAAATTATAATTTGTTCAAATGCCAAGAGAAAAATGAGAAGGAAATTGGATTAATATTATATAAGACCCACATTGCTGTTTCTTTTGAAGTGTCAGTTATATACTTGTTAAAATTAAAATCTTGTTCTTATCATTGTTAATATGTAGTTTATTCCTGCATAGAGGTGTCGATAACCACAGGATCAACATAAAAATATATTCGGAAGTAATATAGCACGTCTTCTTCAATATAAAAAAACCGTTGGAAAGACGTCACTTTTTTTCCTGTTCCTGGCACCGGTTTATTAAACTAAATACAGATAAGTAATTTTTTTATTTGTCTAGTCACACCAGAACATTCTTATACAGTCCTCTGTTTCATATTTCTTTTTAAATAATTCATCGAATAATTTTATTGTTATTTTATGTGTCTTAATATTTGTATATCGTTACTATTTATCTTAATAATTGCATAATTGCGCACATTATTTATATCGACAGCTGTGACAACGTCATTTCACTTTTTTATTTTCCATCAGTTTAAAGTTTATATGTAATTTTACTGATTAGTATATTTATTATATTTTAAAATCAAAGGTTTAATTATTCACAGTCTATGCACCAATGAAATTCATTTATCTGTTGTGCATGTTTTGTTCTTATCCAGACAGTTTTTTATCATTTTTCTGTCTGGACTTGACTGATCTTAGTATTTACAGCTCAAAAAAATAACTGAATTAACTTCTTAGTGGTATTAAACTTAAAAAAATTCAGTGGTACCCATACTAATTTCCTAAAGAACTTAACGTTGTATAATACTTCAGAGCTAATGAATTTACTCACCCCTAGTCGAGGTATTTGGGTGAAATTAGTATAATTTACTTAACTTTACCCAATTTTATAAGTTGAATATTTTTTCTATCAGCTTAAAGGCAACGTCAAATTAAATAGTTTTCTATTATCAATTAAATATTAATCATTTTAATATTTGTATTTAATTCTATGTTTAATTTCATTTACACTTTTATTTTTATTATGTATACTAAATAAGTGTAAAATAACATTTTGAAATAATGTCTTTTAACCGAAAGAGCTTATTCTAAGAGTATTCATCTAAATGGTGGTATAACATTAAAAAAATCTCAGCCAGATTAATTTGATTTTTTGTTATATGAAACGTAAGGTGTAAGATTATATTTCCAGTAGAATTTTTTTAAAGCTAGCCTACATAGTTACATATTGTGACAGTTTTTCTGATTTCAAAGTGTTTCAGTACAACATTAATAACAAAATCCTATGGAAGAAAATGTCTCACCTCCAATCTACCCAAACTCCACAAAACGAAAGAGGTGCCAATAATAAACAAAAAGATAATGAAGAATCTGCTGGAGCCTTTATAAACGATCAGTCAAAAAAATACAACTTAAACTATGATCAATTTCGAAACTCATTAAATGACACCTATTAAGCTAAAAACATTATTAATATTATTAAAGATTACACCATAGATCTTAAATCACTTGTTCACATACTTAATAAAGTTCGACCCCATTTTTATGAGAAAAAACTGAAAGCCCGAATTACACGTCTACAGAAAAGATTTTAGAAAACCAAACTTCCGAACCTAACAGCGACTCATCTACTTCAAATAATTTAATTTAGTTTTTCACATTCAATACTGTACTACAATGGAACTTAAATGGATATTACACCCATTTAAATATGCTTCAAATACTTCTTTCGGAATACTCACCCGATATTATATCAATACAAGAAACACATTTTAAATACGGACAAACACATAAGTTAAATAACTATTCTAGATTTTTTACTAATCGACAAAATCAAAATTATGCCAGCGGAGGCGTTGCATTATATATAAAATCTTTTATACCAGCAAAAAACATACCCTTGACAACCAATTTAGCAGTTGCTACATCAATACTTGCACCAATAAAATTCAGCATTTGTAATATATACCTTCCTCCTGATGAGCCACTTAACAAGCAAGAACTACAAGATCTTATTAAACAAATTCCACCTCCACGTATTATCACTGGAGACTTTAATGGTCACAACATTGCATGGGGATCTAATAAAACAACGGCCAGAGGAAACCAATTGGAAAATGTATTTAATACTCTGAACCTTTGTCTACTTAATGATGGCTACCACAAGTAACATCTCCAATATACCCACAGATACAACACCTACTCAAAAATGGAGATTAAAAAAGGCTAATTGGGAAGAATTTGAAAGAATCATAACAGAAGAAATTGCTAACATAGATATTTCTAATAACAAAACTTTTCAAAAATTCAAAGAAGTTTTAACCAAAGCTGCTAATACAGCCATAGGCACGTCCAAACTTTTGAAAAAACATAAACCCGTACCTTGGTGGAATAAAAAATGTGAATCCGCTATTAAACTGAGCAAAACAGCCTGGAACCTCTACAAAAAACATAAAACAGTTGATTTACTAACAGAATACAAAAAATATAGAGCTGAAGCAAGTAAAATTACTAGAAATGTAAAAATGAATCATGGCAGATGTATGTATCAAGCATCGACAGTAATACAACTATATTCTCCGTATGGAAAAAAGTCAAGAAAATGACAGGGCAGCACACCTACCAACCAATTATCAGCCTAGAAAAACAAGGAATAATAATAACTGACAAACTTTACATAGTAAATGAACTAGCGGAAACTTACCAAAAGCACTCAGCAAATCAAAATTATAATAACACTTTCCTAACTTACAAACAAATTCAAGAATCCGTACCAATAACCATTATTAACAATCAGGACCCTATCAACCTACCTCTAACATATGATGAGTTCCAAGAAGCACTTAATTCTCTAAAGGACATCTCTCCAGGACGATATTCCTACACAATTCCTTAAGAATCTTCCCCACATAGCAAAAGACCTTTTACTAAAAATTTTTAATATTATCTGGACCTAAAATAAATTTCCCAGTATCTGGAGTAAATCCATCATTATCCCTATCCTAAAACCTACTAAAAATAAATTAAATCCTGAATCTTTTCCATGTTTATCCTGTAAACTTATGGAAAAAATAATTAACAAACGATTAATATGGAACCTAGAATACAACGATCAACTTATCTGTGAGCAAGCCGGATTTAGAACTGGCAGATCTGCAACAGACAACATTGTTGATCTGGAAAATTCTATTCATAAAGCTTTTAAATCAATCAGAAATGTATGGCAATTTATTTCGACATAACCAAAGCGGATACTACTTGGAAATATCGTATATTACATATTCTCCAGACGTGGGGTTATTAAGGTAATATACTTGGTTTTATTAATAATTTCCTATCAAAAAGAATATTTCACGTACGCGCGAATGGTGCTCTCTCCGATCTTAAGAAAAAAGAAAAGGTTCCATCATTATTCCAACGTTATTTCTCATCGCAATCAACGATATTATGCAAATCATTTCAAAGCCAGTACAAGCAAGATTATATGCGGATGACCTTATTCTTTTCATCAAAGGAAAATACGTTGGATATATGGCTTCCAACTTACAATCTCACTTAAACAAGCTGATACACTGGTCCCAAACTACAGGAATTAGACTTTGTCCAGATAAAACAAAATGCATAATTTTTTCAAAAAAATCATGTTAAGCCAAATCAGTTCTTACCCTTGATAACAAGAACCTCTCTTATACAGATGAAATAAAATTTCTAGGAATGATATTTGATCAAAAATTAAATTGGAAAAGTCACATTAAACAACTAGTTATCTCCAGTCAAGGTATTTATCAAACAGAACCTGGGGTGCCGATGATAAAATACTTCTTATGTTATATCGATCTTTAATTCGATCCAAAATCGACTATGGTTACATCGCTTACGCATCCGCAAGTAAAACAACCCTGAAAAATCTGGACACCCTGCATAACACTTCGCTACTACTCCCATAGACAGCATTTACTTCGAATTAGGTGAACCTTAATTAAATCGTAGACAATTGCTGGCTTTCTCATATGCCTCAAAAGTAGCTCCTAATAAATCAATTCCAGTCCGAAATAGCATCATATTAAGTCTTAAATCCATAACCGTTGACCATTCCACACGTAATCTTCCATTTTCTAGTAGAATTCAGAACGCTATAAGTCAGTTAAATTGGAAACAGTTTCCCCCTTTATACTCTATTCATAACCCAAATTCTCCACCACCTTGGAGTATAAAAACTCCATCTATCAATACAAAACTAATGCAGTTTGAAAAGTCCAACACTAATCCCAATGTAATCAAACAACACTTTCTAAATATACATGAGCAATATCAGAGCTATAACTACTATACTGATGCATCTAAAACGGAAAAAGGGGTTGGAGCCGCTGTAGTTACTGATGTAGAGATTTTTAGATACAAACTTCCAGATACAGCAACAGTTCTAATAGGAGAACTATATGCAATTTTCAAAGCCATTTCACACGCAAATATAACCATTGAACCTAATCTGCTAATTATAACAGATTCAATGTCCTCAATCCAACTATTAGAAAAATCTACTCTCAGCATCCTCTGGTAACATTAATAAAAAAAGAAATCAAGAAAGTTCAAGACCTAAACAAGGAAATAAAATGTTTTTGGGTTGCCTCACATATGGGCATAGCAGGTAATGAAACAGCTGATAAAAATGTGACGTTATCTCGTCTTCGGTTAGGACACACGAAGTTCTCACACGAGCATCTTCTTACGAAAGAAGAACCTTCAGTGTGTACAGAGTGCGGTTCGCCGTTCACCGTAAAACATGTGTTAGTGGAACCTTGTGCTAAGTACAATATTTACAGACAAAAATACAATCTACCAAATTCCCTCACGAATTTATTAAATCAACAAAACGTCAACAACTCAATATCTTTTTTGAAAGACGTGGACATGTTATATGTGTAATATTGTAGAATATTCCCGCTAATGACCTTATTGGTCCATGCGGTTTTTTGTAAATAAAAAAAATGTCAAACACATTTTTAGTAAAATACCATTGTTGGAAAAACTAAACTACAAATAACTATGGACAGAGCTAATAAATGGCAAATGATATTTTTCACCCATATTTTAAATAAGGGTAACTAAATTTACCCATGAAAGAATATTTGTACATTCCCTGGGTTAAACATGAACTATCCATTTTTAGTTTTTTTTATAATCCTAATAATAAAACTATTTATATACGCGCAAGAAAGTAAGGCTAAGAATATTACGTATTATAAAGCATTAGAATAATAAAAACAATTTTATTATTATTTATATCAATTCGAATTCAATATTCATCTTTAAAACAGTACGTCTGCCGGGTCAGCTAGTTTTTATAAATTAGGTATTTAACTGACACTATCACTGTTACTAATAAAAATCTCTTATTCTTAAATTATTAAGAATAATAAAAAACTCTTGGTTCTAACGTAACTTCCAAGTTTAATTGAAAAAATTAGGCTGTCACCTAATGTTAATTGTATTAAGTTATTGTAAAGATCAGCATAATAAAGTTTTTTTACTTATGTTTCTATATCATTGTACAGTTATACTGATCTTAGAGAAAAATACATATAACATTTTAAAAATCTATTTTTCGAATAAAAAGTGCGGAAGTTTTATTTAAATGTTTAGTTGTTTATTGTTCTTAATAAGTTGAACTTTCACATAGTAAGGGTTAGGGATGTTTCTTAATTAATAATTATAATTGATATAGAATATAACAAATATGATTATAACGTGAAGGTTGGGTGAAGGTGGACCTTTTATGGTAGTCTCCACTGAAGGAGAAAAAAAAATAATATTTAAATTTAAAAATGTTTGATTGTACTAACCCTTACTTTTTGGAAGTCTATCTTATTAAGAATAGTAAAAAACTCTTTGTTTTAAGAAAACATCCACTATTTACTTTAAAAAATTGCTTTTTTAACCTCAATGACAGCCGTTTCGCTAGAATTAGCATCGTCAGATTGACATAAGTTACATTTTGTTTTTTCCTGGTTTTTCCATATAATTGCACAGTTATACTGATCTTAGAGGGAAGTACATCTAGGATAATCCTTTAGGGCTAATAACATCTAGGCTTTAATATTGTTATATCTTATTACTTCCATACTTGGTCTAGCCTTATAACTACCTAATAAACATCAGGTACCTAGCTGCAAACAAACAAAATGTAACTTTGATATGTCAATCTGACGATGCTAATTCTAGCGAAACGACTGTCATTGAGGTTAAAAAAGCAATTTTTTAAATAAATAGTGGAAGTTTTGTTAAAACAAAGAGTTTTTTATTATTCTTATTAAAAATGTTATTAAATGCTATTCTCGAAAATTAAATAGTACCCTATGTTTCCAACAGGGAAAGAAACACATTTTTGTGTTTTAATGGTCGATGGTAACAAAACCATTCTTGATTAAAATTACTAACCTTTATGCATATAAAAATTGCGATTTTTTCTTTATAAATTACTACATCACAATTTTTTGTGAACAATTGAACTAAACATTTGAAAAGCTCTTGAAAGCATCTGCAGACTCCGATTCATTTTATCGAGAACCGTTACTGCCTCGACCCCATTAGCATGCTTCTAACTACTTTCGTCAATACTATTTTTTTATCTTGAAAAGAAAAAACGTAAAAAGCCAAGCCTAATGAATATCTCCAAGGTTTTGAAATAAAATACAAAAAAATATACCAGCAATTGATTTACTTTTTAGTTACTATGAACCGGTGCCGGGAACACAATTCAGCTACCGATTTTAATTAAGTCTGGGCTAAAATAACTAATTTCAACTATAGACTATAACGTGTAAATTCGAAAACTGGTGCTCGAGTTATATATATATATGCAAACGTATATATAAAGTCTCAAACTTTTATTGAATAAAACCAATATCAGTGAGAAATATTTAATTTTATAAAGTGAGTTCGAAATCATTAAGTCAGTTAATTTATTCATTGGATTTTAGAAAATATCCAATCTACAGACTAGAGCAAAATTCGTTTTGACTCGATGCCTTTTATAAATTATATTCCTTAAAAATCTCTCGGTTTTGCCTTCCGAATATAATACTAGTTTTAGTAGTCGTCGGTTTCGCTTTAACAAATTATATCCATTGAAGCTCTTTCAGTCTCTCGTTTCGGACTATAACAATAACAATGGAATGTTTTGTGCCAGAACGACTGACACTTAATCTAATTGTATTTACACAATTCTCTATTCGACCAGATTGGCACCGTCGGATTCGTGCAACTTAAACAATCGATACCGATGTGAGGATGGTGTTCGATACGCGAGAATACGATTTGTATATTTTAGACATATGCGAGAAATGTTATAAATGACGTATGCGTTTCCCTAGATCATTTCATCATCATAAATCTACCAAATATATCGAGAATAGCAACAATAAACTTGCTTGCTTGCGAATTACAAATGGTAAATTGTTTGATAAGTTTTATTTTATGCCGATTTTTTAGCTTGAAAGAATTTAAATTCAGATTGATTACCGCAATAATTTTCTGTTCAAAATCAATTCAAATTGTCAAATCTCTTAATTATTAGGATGCATATATTTAATCCCCCAAATTTCAAGTAGTGTTCTGGAAAAGGATGTAGACACAGTGGTGCATGTATCCATAATTTAGAACAAAAAGAAACTGTCTGTCTCCGTCAATTATGCCTGAAATGTTATGCGCATGCCCGAGAATAGCCAATGCTCCAAAGCACAAAGAACGAGTCAAGATAATTACAAGAAAATAAAGGATGTGATTCCTTTTTTTTGTTTCTCGATAAAGAAGAAGCATGAAAGAATTAAAGGTGGCCTATATTCAAAACTGAATGAATCAAGGCTGAAGAAGAAGTATTTACTTAACAAACATATAGCTTTGCATGCTCCTTCAAGAAGTATCATCCACTTAAAGTTAAGGAAAATAAATTATTTTTTCTCGAATATGGAGGATTAACTATTTTTTTAAGTTATTTCTATCGATAGATTTGCTATCTACAGGTTTTCTTTTTAATTGCTTTCTAACTATCTAAGGGATTGAAACTTATAACCCTTAACAATTATTTTCACAGAACTTCTTAAAATAACCCAATTTGAAAATAAAAAAAATATATTATTATCCTCAATTTATTCAAAAAATATTTCTTTGATAAACTTTGTGAGTTTTAAGTAAACGAATAAAATTTGCAGTCATGCATTTTCGAGTTGTTCAGTATGTTTTATAACCAAAATAAAGTAATGACTAGTAGGCGAAAGACAAGTCGGTTTGACTTTTGTGTCACAGTTAAATTTGAACATTATTATAACATTGTGTATCAAATTGTTAAGATTTGCCATTGGCAAAAATGTAAACGGGGTTAGAAATCACGTGGCAAAAGTTTTTGTACATGTTGCAAGTGATATGAATGTAATTGTTGTTCGTGCTAAATACGTAACACTGAACTCTGACTTGAAGTTCACTAGCAATCTTTCTGGTACTTGTTTCAATTATATGATAAACAGCTTCTTCTAACGCCACTGCCCTGAATTCGCGATGATGACCGCCATCCATTTTATTCTTATCAAATGTACCAGTACTCTGATACGGTATTGTACGTCCAATATACATCTCTGTGTAAAGACAGGTAGCTTCCAAAGAATTACCCCTAGCCATGGCATAAACAAAATTTGTGACGGTCATTTCTGCATTTGTATAATTATTCATCTTAACAATTTGATACACAACGTGACAATAATGTTGAAATTATATTGTGACAAAATTCAAACCGACTTGACAACCGCCTACTAGTCATTACTTAATATTTATTATGAAAATTACGGAACAATTTAAAAATGCATGACTGCAAATTTTCTTGTGTTCTGTTAAAAAGTTCTTTAAAAAGAAATGTTTAGTGTTATAAATTTAAGCCCCTTAGATAACTAGAAGGCGTTTAAAAAAATATCTGGAGGATAGGAATAAATTGTAAGGTTTGTTATTGTAACATCACCCATACTCAAGAAAAAAAAATAAACATAACCAACTACTATTTCCATACAATACAAAGTATTATGTTAAATCTGTTAACAATAAGATGCCTTAATTTTGTCTAGTTACCATGCCGATTAAAACAAATTCTGGAAATTTTCTCTTGGTGCCTCGATATTAAGCTGGCCACTCACGGTACTGCGGCGTTGTACTACAGAATAGTACGTCAAGATTGTACAATTTGGTTGAAAGTTTAACGAGGACACACACGATACTGCGTCGCAGTCAGTTACAGTATAGTCTTCGCTTTCGATCATGTCAGATCATAACGAGTTGATTTAATTAGCGTCTCTCCCTGTGTGCGTAACGAAAAATAAAATAAAAAAACTTAAACTATAAGAGGTTCTGAAATTATTAATTTTTTTTCATAAAATCCTCATTTGCTTCCTTACTTTTTTAAACTATTCAATTAAAATATCCATAGCCTTTCTTGGTGCATTTCTGTCGTGGTATAAATCACACTTTACTCTTCATAGACACTCCTTTGTATATTTCGAAAAATTCACTCAAAAAATTTTCTGCATAAGCCATTTTCGGAATAGAAACACGAGAAAACAAGTCGGACTACATCATACACGTATAAAATTTTCATCCAACCGACGCTGTTGTACTGCAGCAGTCAAACTTTTCTGTCGGTCAAATCGTATGACTTCGTTGGATGCACAGCCACGCACGATCAAATTACTTTCGATTCAGTTGGATGCGACGAAATCGTATGAAGCCGCAGTACCGTGAGTGGCCGGCTTAAAGTGGAATTTCTTTGACAGCTGAAACCATAGAAAATACTGAAACATCAGCGTACAGACCATAGACAAATAAAAATATATTATATTTCTGTTTGGTACACATGTAAACTAGTAATTATAAAGCTTTGTGACAGATGTCAGATTGGATTATTTTTTTCCAAATTATGGTGTGAAATTTTCTTACCGAAATATTTTAATAAAATGATCCCATAGTGTTCTAGTTTATTTTGTAAAGTTGGCTTAAAACACAATGAACGAAGTATTAATAATGTTTTAATGTAGACATAGAACCAGAAGACAACAAGAAGTATGTAATTTATTCTACATAAAATAATCTATTACACAATCTAAACTTAAAATTGAGTGAAAATATTAAGAATCTTGTTAACCGATGGTGATAACACAAGACCTGTTGTTGCAGAGTATTAATCATACCTAAAATTCCTGTTTGCGTATAAAAAAAATTGTTAATGTCCACGAACTTAGTAAGGATGACCCAGATCGCCGAATTCACTCGTCAAATCCTTTTTTCATATGACGGAACCTTTGATATACATAGAATAGTGAATCGGCAAAACTGCAAATACTGAAGTAAAGAGAATCCTCATTGTATAATGCACACATTGTCGCCCTTAAAAATCGATTGTATGGACAGGTGTAGTGGAAGATAAGATTATACTGATGAGCAAGTATAACGATCTCGATTTCCTACAACTTGATTCGTTAAACATGGTTTTAGCAAGATAACCTCCGTTTTTTGCACTGTCTGTTCCTAATTTTTTAAATCAATTTATTCTTGTAGCCTCCAAGGTTTCCCGATCTTTTAGCACTTATTTTTTTCCTGTGGGTTCAGTTAAAATTAAAAGTTTACATTAAACTTTAGAACATTAAAAAATACAATTAGATTGAAAACTCATATACCTAAATGTTGAAGAAAAATTCAGTTACTGTCAAAAAGTTTATGGGTGGCAATTTAATTTACTTTTTTGTTAGAGTTAACATTTTGTAGGATAATAAAATGTATTTACTTTAAAAAGTTAGTATTTTTTTGCTTTTATGTATTATTAATGATTAGGTTACCGTTTTATTTTACTAAATGCCCTAAATCCACGCTTGGGTATTGATTTATTATTGATTATTTAACTTTCTTCTTTGCAAACCTATAACCACTTATTTCTAGGTTTTCAATAACAACTTGTTTAATTAGATTTTTTATTCATGCACCGTCTTGTACCGGGCAGCCAAATTAAAATGGCCGTCGGCCATACAACAAAAACGGATAATGTTAGAGGTTCAGGATAAAAAAATGTATAACAAAAGTGACCTCGAGAAAAGCCTGGAAATTATTTTTAAAATTGTAGGTCTACCACTAAATGGCGCAATTTAATCAGGAAAATCTAAAAAGGAAAATTTAACAGAATTTGACAAAATAGCAGGCATTCAAAATATGATCATCTTTTTCTTCATAAAATTATGCGTATATATTGTAATACAGGTAATATGTAATATCTATCATTAACATTATTAAGTGGCTTTATAACTACTGTTAAGTTAAGCATAAACGTTTCTCACATTTAACACGTTTTTTAAAATATCGCTAGAATGAAAAAATATATGTTAGTCTTTTTTTAGTTTAAAAACAAATAATTAAACCAAATAATAATGCACAAAAAAACGTTGTTTATAAATGTTTGACAAAAATAAAGTTCGGTCTCTATTTTTCTTGTCTCGTATGACAATTTATGAACGGATTTTTTTAGGACCAATCTGAAAACTGACACTTCAGATGTTCTTTTATGTCACTCTGCGTTTTCATGTTTTCCACATTAAAAGGAACAAACCAAGCATAACACTTGACCATTATGTTCATGAGCTTGAGAATCCAACTCTTAGAGAGGGATTTCGATGAACGCTCTTTCTGAATACAGATTGACTAATATCGGAGTTGAAATGTAACCCAGTTTGAGAGTTCTTTTCATTAGGAGGTATACACCATTATAATTATTTATATAGCCCGCTTAGAGTGTTATTATGTTTATTTTTTTATGACAGTAGGATAGATCGTTCGTGCAATTTATAAATTGTATTTCAGTAGCTTAATAAATATTGACTTTTTTTACTTTTTATAGTTTTTATACTCTCTATTGTTTATATACAATCCAATTTTTAAATCAAAACTGTAAAAATAATTTTATACTTTGATTAAGTTTTTGATGTAGGTTGAAGAAAGAAAGTCACACCACTGGTGACTCCTACTTAATGTTTATAGGAACTAAAACAAGGAGAAGCTCTGCAAGCAGCACATTTGTGAATTCTAGTACTTAAGAAATGCACTTGGATTACTCTAGAGTAGGTTAAAATTAAATAGAAAGCTTGATATGTCGGTGTGGTTGCCGATGTAGCCAGATTATGAGAAAGTTCCTTTTATCTCCATTTGCCAGAATACACACTACCAACTGCATTGGATTAAAATCGTCTAAACAAAACTAACGAACTTTAGAATATTTTCCGACCCTAATAAAGCTAAATCTAAACAAAACAGAATTTTCTATCAAGTTACTACGAAAATTTCAGTTACTAGCCATTTACAGAATACTTAAAAAATAACCTTTTTAGACAATGATAATATTTTCAATAAACAGATAAGTCAAAATATCAAATAACGTGGAGGTTTTGAAGCTTAAATTTAAGCAGTTAATTAATTAACAAGTAAAGGCGGATTTAGCGGATGTATAAGCATAATATTTTCATTAATGCATAATCATAACTATAAAAACTTCTCTTACGCAAAGTGCCTAACAGATGGGTCATTTATCCGTTCTTCAATGCATAAGCATAATCATAAGTGTTAGTGATTAGTGTGTTCTGTAACCTTTGTCCTTCAACAACAACAAATTTTCAAATTCATAACCACATTTGCTAATTCATTGATATTTCTGTATTTTCATCAAAATAATAGAATATTTATTGAGAAGTTAACAAGTATGACACTTATGACAGTGAGATTCGAGAATAAAAATATGGCATCATGAAATCCACGCAGGCGCACTTTCTATTTCGACACATTATCCATAAAAGTTAAAAGTTGGGAACTTTAAGGTTATGCGTTATGAATTGTGCACTATGAATTATCCTTATAAGTTGGATAAATCAGTCCATTTGCAACTACATAGTTCAATTTTTATGAATTGTACATTAAAGTTATGTTTATGATTATAATTATGCTTATGCATCCGCTAAATCCGCGGATGCATAATCCCAAAATTGTCTCATCAAATTGATATTACAATATTCTTTAAATTTAGACGGTATTATAACGTCTCGTTATAATACCGTTGATAATTTATGTGAATAGTAAAGGCGGATTTAGCGGATGTATAAGCATAACATTTTTATTAATGCATAATCATAACTATAACAACTTCTCTAACGCATAGTGCTTAACAGATGGGTAATTTATCCGTTCCTCAATGCATAAGCATATTCATAAGTGTTAGTGACAAGTGACAGTTGTATCTATCACGGAACATATAAAATTAGTGTGTTCTGTAACCTTTGTCATTGTATGTATGTATGTATAAGTTAGGGGTGATAATTACACTGCGACCTATAGGATCTATTGTGTCCCCCCTTACTTGCCATGTTCTGATATTTTCTCAGAATTATAGCAGCTCTTCGAGTCCTATTTTCCTGAGGAAGTTTAGGACATCGTCGGGCTTCAAGTCAGGTAGATCCCCTTCCTCTATTCCATGTGCTCCTAGGTATATAGCCCTAGAATTTTGCAAGGCAGGGCATTCTGCGAGTATGTGTATTGAGGTTTCATCCTCTTCCTCACAGAATCTGCACTTTGCTTCATCTGCTAACCCTAGTTTCTTCATGTGGCTTCTTAACCGGCAATGCCCGGTTAATATTTCCGTTAAAATTCGGAGCCTTTTTTTACTGAGGTTGAGGCAGCTAAGAGATCTCTTCTGGTCATAGTTCCCCAGTAGTATCTTAGATTGCCTCAGTCCTTTCAGCTGATTCCAGTTCTTGGATTTTTCTTTCTCCATTTCTTCCCTTAGTTTTCCTAAGATTACTCTACTGCTGATCCCACAAGATGGTTCTGGTCCCAAATGTGGGGTTTCAGCTCCTTTTTTTGCCAGCTTATCTGCTGTTTCGTTCCCCTCTATTCCTATGTGTCCCGGGACCCATAGGAGGGTGACAGTGTTCTTCTGGCCCAGTTCATTTAGTTTGCCTAGGCATTCCCAAACCATCTTCGAACTGATTATATTTGAACTCAACGCTTTGATGGCTGCTTGACTATCCGACATGATCACAATCTCTTGTCTGCGGTAGTTTCTTACAATATTGAATTACACACATCTTTCGATGGCGCGGACTTCTGCTTGAAAGATACTCGGGTATGTGCCCAAGCTTTCTGAGTATTTGGCTCTCGGTCCAAAAACTCCTATTCCAGTTCCCTCGTCTAGCTTGGAACCGTCCGTATACCACTTTATGGTATTCTGGTTTAAATTCTGTATGGTGTCTTCATCCCATTCAGATTTATTATTCAACTTTGTGATGAATTTTCTCACAAAATTGAATTTCTTTGGCATATCATCTTGGGGCATTTCCCAAGTTTGATCAAAATGAAGTGATCGGGGTTTTTCCCTGATAATTCCTTCTTTGATCATTCTATATATCGTTTTCTTCCTTACACTTTCTAACAGAATGTGCAGTGGGGTTAAGTTTAAAATTATTCAACAACAATAACAAATTTTCAAATTTATAACCTCATTTGCTCATTCATTGATATTTATTTCTGTATTTTCATCAAAATAGAATATTGATCATAGAATATTGATATATTTTTTTATATTTTGAAAACTTGATTCTGAATTAACTTTTGAGGTTAACAAGTATGACAGCTCCATGAAATCCACGCAGGCGCACTTTCTATATCGACACATCATTATCCGTAAAAGTTAAAAGTTGGGAACTTCAAGGTTATGCGTTATGATTACTAAATGGATCTCGGTTAATAAAATAATACTTAGTTTTTTAATACCATTTTTTTAAATAAGTGAATAATTTAAATAATGGATGAAAAATAGAAACCAATTTTAATATTATTATTATTATTAATAATAATGTTAAAGTATGATTTGAGTGTATAGTTTACTATGTACTGTGTTACGGGTAAAAGTTCTACCACATATTAGATATAAATACATAATTAGTTGAAGATAGTTCTAAAATTAATTTTACTATTAAAATTTAAACTAATTAAAGTTTAAATAATGAAAGAAAGATGCAGAACCAACACCAACCAAGTATAAATATAGGGACAAGGCATTTTATGTTTCCATTAGTGTTTCTATTAAGTCTGTTATTTAGGCATCTAGATGATAAATACATTTTATAATGGACAGCAATATTATATTTAGAACTTAAACTAAGATAAGAAATAAAATAAGCCCAATTAATATTAATAATTTTTAATATATTGGTATAAATTTAATATATTATAATTATACAGGGTGGTCCAGAATTGTGTACATTAATTTTTAGAGGTCATAGTACGTCAAAAAATAAGGGTACTTCTTTATGTACACTTTTTTATAAAACCGAATAATAAGGGAGATACAACCTTTTTTTTTTCTTATATCTTCCAAACGGCTTTGACTACGAAGTTCATCTTTCGGAAGGGATTATAAGACATTAGGATAATTGATTTCATGTCACCACCTACCACATTCCATATAAATACATGGTAGTTTTGGAGGGTAAGTGAGGGTTATTGCGTCACATTTTTTTTTAATTTTTAATTATTTTTAAAATTCTTTCCTTACACTTTTCTATGCAAAAAAGGTGTTCTTGTAATAATTCGATAGATATCACTGTTTTTAATAATTTATTTAAATTCAAAGGTATACATGTGTTTTACTGTAATCGTTACATTTCTGCATTTTTATGCATTAAGTAGGCTTTGGAATTGACACTTGTGTTAGCAACAACACTTTAATCTCAGGTAGTCAGACGTTTGATGACAGTTAAATTATTTTATTTACACTTTTATAGTACTCGACAGTAAAATTTGTTTAACACGTCTCTTTTGCTTAATTTTTAATTTGCTTCCCTGAATATGGCACACTATTCAAATTCTAAGTTGACAATGGATTTTACAATATGGAGTTATTTGAAATCAAAAGTGTATAACACTTCAATCAATATAGTAAATGAATTAAGAGACAAAATTGAACAAGTATTTACCAATTAACAAAACGATCCAGTAATATTAAATGGATTATTAAGTATTATTTAAGTTTTCCATTAATTTGCATTATTATTATTGCTAAAACAAGTAGTGTCAATTCTAAAGCCTACTTGATGCATATGCAGAAATGTAACGATTACAGTAAAATACATGTATATCTTTGAGATTAAATAAATCGAAAACAGTGATATCTATCAAATTATTACAAGAGCACCTTTTTTGCGTAGAAAAGTGTAAGGAAAGAATTTTTAAAATATTTTTTTAAATAATTAAAAATTAAAAAAAATGTGACGCACTAACCCTCACTTACCCTCCAAAACTACCCTGTATTCATATGGGATGTGGTAGGTGGTGACATAAAATCAATTACCCTAATGTCTTATAATCCCTTCCGATATATGAACTTCGTAGTCAAAGCCGTTTGGAAGATATTAGAAAAAATAAGAATTTCAATTCGCCCCTTATTCGGTTTTATAAAAAAGTGTACATAAAGAAGTACCCTTATTTTTTGACGTACTATGACCTCTAACAATTAATACATAAATAAGTACATAATTATGGACCACCTTGTAGATTTAAGGTAATAATATTTAGACAGATCTATTTACAACATAAATAAAAAATAAATTTAATTTTTAAACGAAATCATAGTTTATAATTTTATTTATTTGTAATTTTATTATAATATGTTTTGTTAAAATAATTTATTTTAAGACATACATTTTTATAATGAAACCCTCCAGAATTTTTATAGTAAAGTCAATTTTTAAATACTGTAAATATTGTTCTAGAAAACATAATTATGTTTACATCATTGCATGTGCCAAACAAATATAGTTATATATTCCAAAAAAACATTTGCGATTTCGGATACTCTAGAACAGTAGGCTATATAAGACTTTATGGGGGACAGTCAGTTTGAGTTTGGGTTTTGAACATTATAAATCAATAAAGTAATTTTATATTATTTGTATAAATAAGTATTAAAAAACCCTTTGTAAAAAAACTTACACCATTTATTAAAGAAAATTAATTTTTTAGTTAATCACAGCTGTTTCGATAAATTATCATCGTCAGATTGACATATTCAAATTAATTTTGATAACTATTTTGAATAATAATTAATTACAGAACTTTTAAACGCACAGTAAATATTCTGTTATAAATTTATTATTGGAATATTTCCTTGCTCCATCAAGTAATCTAACTCTTCAGCATCAACTCCAGGAGGAGTAGTGACACATTAGTATTAATTGATAATGCAATATTATTTAATACTGCAGTAGCAACACATATTATAAGTGTATTAAATTTATTGTATCAACCCTTACTTTTTGGAAGTCCATCTTATTAAGAATAATAAAAAACTCTTCAATTGAACGTAACTTCTAAGTTTATTTAAAAAATTATGTTTTAAATTGTATTGCTTATGTGACATCTAAGCCCATTACATAAAGCAGGACATCGTTTCTTTTATGAGCTTAACTACAGCGCTACTCTGCAAGAAAATTTAGATTTCCTACTGTTGTTGATAAATATGATTTAAGAGAATAACCACTATTACTTAAATAAAGAATATTATCATTATTTCCACATGCTTCAAATTCAAATCTAGTTGTGAGAAAGCTTTCGTTAAGTATTATATGGTAATCCTAGATACCTGGTTACAATATTGACTGAGAAGTAGGATTTTCTGTTTATATTTATTTCGCCATCTTTTCCACATAAATTAAACGAAAAAATTAAAAAAAAACTATGATAACTTTCAAATAAATCACCCATTCTTTCCCCAAAGTAATTTGGACCGTCATGTATATGTCGTAGGACACCAAGATTACTCATGTCTTAAAAATCAGCACAATTTTCAAGAAATTTATTGTATTAACCCGAACTCTGTAGAAGTACGTATACCTTACTAAAAACAATAAACCACGAAACATTTGGAAAAAAACTTTCACTTTCGTTTATTTTAAAAATTAGCTTTTATAATTAAATGACAGTAGTTTTGTTTATACTTTTTATTGTTCAATTTTTATTGTATTCATAATTAAACTTTAAATCAATTCAGCTACATACTAGAAATGCTCAAATGCTAAGGAATTCCTGCACACAAAGACAACAATCACAAAATACCAAAAAAATTACTGACCAAAATTCTCAATGTCAAGCTATAAACCTGTAAGCTAAATTTAACCCACCCAAAAATTAGCGCCCCACGTTAAGCTTGCTTAAAGTTAATTTTGCTGCTAGTACAGAAAAAATTTGCTTGTAAAGCGCTCATAACTCCTAAGTTAAGTTTAGCAATATACGGGTACACAATGTGTTAATAGGAGACTAATGAGCAAGGATACCTACATTTTACCATAAATATGTCGCATGACGATGTAATATTATGAATTCATGCACTGCATAGCAATTCACTTTTGACGAGAAATTTGCTGTGGACCGAAGTACAACCACGAATGAATATTTAAGAAATAAACTATGTTTTTACGGTACTTTTTTGCCTTGGAAGAAGTAAAGGCATCGACAGCTATTATATTAAGAAACTAGGTTTTACCCGCGACTTCGTCCACCACAATTAGTAAATTAGTAAGTGAATCGATTTAGAGTTTTATATCTATAGAATAAATTACTTGCATTTTAAGACCAACCTTGTCAAAATTGGTTAAACGGGAGGGAGATTACGTTCTCCCCCGATTTTATGTATGTGTCGCTATTTCAGCACTCCAAAAATTTTGCTTTGGAATTCACATTTTGGTGAGCTATAACATACCATTGAAAAACTTGAAAAACTACTCCTCCCCAAAAAATACGACTTAAAAATCGGATTGGAGTTGAAAATTTAAAGGTAACTTATTAAAATTCGAAAGGTCCAAAATGACTATATTAAAAATTTTATACCCGTGCCGTTTACGGGATTAAAAAATTAAAGCGGTTTATCCTGTAGAAAATTTAATGGGGAATTGATTGATGGTGATCCCATTTCAATGGGGCTGATAGCAGTTTAGCCACCATCATCCAAGTTGAAAAATGATGTAAAAATTTAAAGTTGAAATTTTTAACTTTGTACGATTAGGATGGGGTTACATAAAATATTTTCAAAAAAATCAAGCTATTTTAACAATTGTCTAATTAAGAAAAATTCCTTTCAAATAACTTTTTTTTGTAGTTCTCCGTTTTTGTTTTATTTCGATATCCTTTTCCGTTCGATGAAATTTTGACTTTTAGTGAAATTTTAAAATTAAATATTTTCGTAAGGGATGATTGAATCGAAAAATTTCAAGTTCACTTTTCTTCGAAATTAAATCAGAATCAGAATCTATGAAAAAGAATTAGTTTTCTAGTCGTTACCGAGCTAGGGTAGAAAAAGGGTTTTTTATTCACCACTTTTTAGTATTATTGTTTTATAACTGTTTGTCTATAACAGTTTTTGTCCAAAAATATATCAAGTCATTGTAGTTTAAAACGGATAATAGCCTATGGTTAGGTTACGTAAAGCTTTATTTTCTGTTTGAAATGTAGACAAATAAACACGTAGTTTTGTATTATGGCGCAAAAGGAAAATAATACGGTTTGTTTGAAATGTTTTTAAAGGAAAATACAATAGGAACTGGTAATACAAATTTAATCACCATTTTTCACCGATAAACGTAACCGTTACATAAAAGTTACGACCTTCAGACGAATTTCAATGTGGTTTATATTCAAATGCGCCATTCTCAAAGCTCCAGCTTGTTACAATTCACGATTTTTGATTGCTTTTACGTATATTTATTTTAAAGTGGATCTTCCGTAAATGTTGCTTAACTAAATATGTCTAAAATGACACTATATATGTTTTTTGCGACATTTGATACGTAAAGAGAATTAAATGTTAAAGTGGATCATAAAATACGTAGAATAGTAGACAATAAAACTAAATAGGTACTCATCAGAAAGCGGCTAAGTAAAAAAATGCAACTACGTTACACTGCTAGCCAGCTTAAAAGTCCTTACCAAAACTTAAGTCATATTAATTTAGTAGGATTTCTTGGTGAATAAAATTAAAAATACTGTTAACATTTTCTGGTAAATTTTGGAATACAACCGAGGCATTTATGACTTTAACCACTTCATGGTCGACGATTTAGCTTTTATAATGCTTTCTCAGAAGTAGGTACTTTCAACACTGTCTTAGCACCTTTTGCTCTTTTCCGAGCTGCGAGAGTAAATATTATTTGCCAACGCATCGAGTTCGAACCATTACCTGCCAGTCCAACGAAGACTCACAACTGAAGAAATTTTTTAAAAAGCTGATAACGAGGTTATTGTCACTTATTTTACAAGCAATTATTGGTAAAGTAGAAAAAGAGATCCACGAGATTGTATAAGGAAAAAACCTGCAAAAATTGGATAGTATGCTTATGTATGACGAAAACGCACAATATGATTTGTTCGTCAACAGGAAACAGAAGTCATGTCATTTTAAATCAAATTAAATTAACAAATTATGCCACAAACTTCGTTTTTCTGGGTGTCTTGGATGCTAAGATACTATATTTTATTTAATAGAAGGCTCTACGGGTTGGAGTTATTCGTCAAGCACAAAAATAGGAGCCATGCTATTTAGCAACCAATTATGCTACAAACTGTGTTTTTAAAACTAACTTTATTGCTAATATACAACACTTGGCTCTTCAATTAAACGGTGTATTCTAAAAGGGATCACTTAGTAAAAAAATATTAGCATAAAGGATCAGTCTTTAAATCGAGTTGATGTAGCCAAAAATCTGAGTGTCCTTTTAGATTCAGATTTGAAGTATGAGGCCCATGAAAATAAACTGTTACAACGTGCTTATTCCACTTCAAAGATAGTTTATGGGAATAGACATTACTTGTCATTCAATGCTAAAAAATTACTCTGTGAATCGCTTATACTTTCTATTTTTAATTACTCTGACTGTCTACATGGTATAAGCTTGTCAACACAGTGTAAAAAAAGAATACAGAAGGTACAAAACTCATGCTTAAGACTGATTCTTGGAATCCGTCGACGAGAAAGAATTTCCTATAAACTTGTTTGTATCATAAAGTAATTCTCACTAAAAAGCCTGCATATCTATAATAGAAAAATTACATATCGAACCGATGTGCATAATTTGAATATAAGGTACAGAGGAACATTATCAATTCAAAAATTTAAAACGGAAATATTTAGACAATCCTTTAAATATCAAGCTGCTCATTTATACAATTCTATACCTGATAGTATTAAGTGTTTAAATAACATAAATAGATTTAAATGTGCATACAAAGAATTGCTATATGAGTAATTAGTGTAAATTGCACATTATATAGATCCTTTTTTCTTGTTTTTTAGTTTTTGATTGTTTGTTTTTATCCTATTTATATTAACTGTTGCTTAAGATTCGGAGGCATATTTTTGGTAATAGACAGCTTGTAGGCGGGTGAAACAGAGCATATTCTGTAATGCCTCGCATTGCAGAAAATAAACTTCGCCCTTTATTTCATGCAAAATATTGATTTTTATAAATGTTATTTAAATATATAACATTGTACTATTGTTTATTTGTGTGAAATAATAAAGACAATATTATTATTATTATTATTATTTAATATAGGTAAATAAAACCTGTAGAAATCTAAATTTAAAGAAAATTTCTTTACAGACAAGGCTACAGAAAGGTGGAAATAAGAGGTTAATATTGGTAACCTCTGGAAGTGTGTAAAATTCCATCGAAAAGAGTAGAGTTAATAAAATTAGCTTTTGAAATATTTATGCTAATGAATATAAATCATTGTCCATAGTCGAAAAAAGAAAAATGTAACTATAAGAACTCTAGACATTGAAATTAACACTTTAAGAAATTGTAGCAATTACACGTGAGACAACTCGCGTTAATGGCTATAGAATGATAAAAACTGGAAACATAAAATATTAAGAAAATTAAGGTAAGATGTCAAAAACCATAAATCACGAACAAAAAAATGATATTTATAATCGAATATAGTTAAAATTTAATATTAATTATTGGGAAGTGACGTCATTGGCCATTTTTTTAACTCATAATAAAATGTATTGTGAAGGATGCTATAAACTCAATTATTTATATTTTTACTTTTTATATATCACAGTTAGATACAAAAAAAAGTTTGTATAATTAATTGATGTTACTGGTTGTCAAATTACTTTTGAAAACTTTAGTAATATATTTAGTCTAACGCAAACAGCTTTTAAGTTATAACAATGGGAATGAAGACCTATTAACACCAATACAGGAACAAAATTAATGTATTAAATGAAAGGTCAAATACCCTAAGAGAAACAATCTTTAATTATAATGATGATAAATTCAAATAGAAAATAAAGAAATAAGTATATTTTTTATATTCGGTATAGTTTGTTTTGGCTGATATTGTATATCATATCTATAACCTTCACGTAATAACATTACGAATACATTGAGTAATTATTGTTTACCATTTTTAAATTGAATTTAGATATGATGGATTTCCTGTTTAATATTAATAAACCAAAATAATAATTGACATGTTTTTGTTTACGTTTCCAATTTAATTTATATTTTCTCCCGTCTCCTAAGAAATCGCTATCTAAAATCTAACCTCCCCCCGATAAACACCCTCGGTATAACGTCAAACGCCATAATACAAAGCACACGACTTAACTATGTATTGTGTTTGTGACACATATATTTTGGAACCGATAATTTGTTTTGTACGAAATGAGCAGCTTTTCAAGTTAGTTTGACAGCCGAGATCGATTGTACCAACATGTGGTAATGAGAAACACTTGTTGTTCCCATTTATTGCACGGTGACTCATCAGCTTTTTTTAATTTTCCATATGATTGATGAGTTGTGCCGATAAAATCGATGTTTTGAAAACTATAAATTAAGCGACACATATCATGCTGCCTGCTGTCCAGCAAAAATATGGTCTAGAATTATAGTCTGTTAACGATTGACTACAAATTGGTGTAATTGCTAGAAAAATAAACGCGTAAAATAAATAAATAAAATGAAAACTTTTTAAAAATTTTATAGATATTTTAATTTCTACATAATATGTAAAATTGTTTGCCCGGATGATTCACTAACACAAAGCCTAAATTATTGAAGCTAGAAATACGAAATTTAGACAGTAGTTGCCTTTTCTATAGCAACCACTAAAAAAGGATTTTTTGATTTTCGACTCCAACTTGTTCATTGTTTCTTAAGAAATCTTATTTTAATTTTAGAAAAAGATTTCCATATAGAGATAACTCAACACTTGTGTCAACATTTTTGAAATCTAAACCCCTTAAACGAAGCTAGAATTTTTAAGACTTATAAGTAGAAATAATTTTACACCTTTTTAGAACTTTTGGAATTTCAACCTCTCAAGGGCAAATAAGGAATTTGATGTATGTATCAAATTTCTTAATTTTTTATACGCTTCAAACTAAAACAAACAAGTAAAAATAACTTAACCTTGTTTCAGCATTTCTGCAAGTTCAACAGCTATGAAGAGGTTTGAAGTTTGTAAGAAAGTTTGTCATTTCTCTTGCAATTCTTTTTGAACTTTGTAATAATGTAGAAATAACTTTACAAGCATTTTTGAAATTTTAACCCCTAAAAGGGTAAAATGGCTTTTAACTTTGCTAAAAGATTAGTCCTAAGGATTAATGACTTAACACGTGTTGTAGCATTTTATTCTCTATGCGGATAAAAGAGGAGTTTAGAGTATGGTTAGTGGTTTGATTTGTATAATAGTACGTCACTTCTAAAAACATCAATCAAAATGTGGTAATTATACAGTATGGAAAAAATGAAAGAAATAAATTCATTATAATGGAATTGGTTGGTTTTTCGAAAACACGCACGGAAAGATCAATTTTGATTTTTAAAGTGCAATTTTTCAAAAAGAATTTTAGTTTCCCCCACTTACAATTCTTGGGCAGTGACGTCATTGGCCATTTTTTTAACTCATAATAAAAATGTATTTAGTATTGGCATGATGTATTATTGATACCCAAACATAAATTTTGTAGGTCGTCACTGGTAATAACATGTCATCTATTTTTACCTTTTTTAAAAATCTAGTTACTTTATTAACATTAACATTAATACTACGAAACTCAGATTTACTTAAAGTCCTGTCAAGTAATTAATAGAATTACTGTAGTAGACGTATTTAAAAAGTTTTTGCATTTCTCAACATAAAGCTGGTAAAACACGTACGCAGAAAGAATTAGGTACATTAGTTAATGTAAAATATCCAAACCAACAACCCACTTCACAATCCACTGTCGGTAAAATTGAAAAAAAAATTAGAGAAACGGGTCATTTGAAAGACATCCCTAAAGGTTGTAGAAAACCAATTTTCGAAAATAAAAAAATTGATGTTTGGTTACTAATCCTTACACTAGTTCACGGCAAGTAGTAACGGATGATGATATATCCCATATGGCAGTTCCTAGAACGCTAAAAAAGAAAAAGTGGCATCCCTACAAATTCATTAAACCACATTAGTGCAAGAACCTATTGAAGATGATTTTGATACAATGGTTGAATTTTGTAGAATTATAATGAACAAAAACAATGTTTAAAAACAATGTACTTTTTTCCGATGAAGCTACATTTTTACTAAACGGTCATGTCAATCGTCACATTTCTCGGTATTGGATTACAGAAAATCCATGCTGGACGCAAGAGTATTTGACTCATTATCCAGAGAAGGTGAATGTGTATAAGAGCACGCATATGTATAAGAGTACGAACCCATTTTATAAAATATTAGAAGATATCTACTTTACTTTTCATCTTCGAGTTACACTTCTAACTATTTGTTATTCTGTGGCCAAGAATAATAATCTGCATTACCGATAGAAATTTTGATATATGGCGACTAAATGAGTCTACTGGTTTGTGCTGTAGTTTTACGTATTCAGATTTTCGAGTTTTGAGAAGTAAGTACAGACAATAGAATATTTTAGGCGTTTTTAATCAATTCTATGGGATATAAACTTTATTATAGCGATAAAAAATTCGTTAAAACTCGGTTATTTTTGACAAAAATAAGGGTTTTATTAATTTTACACGTGTATGTTCAAGATCTCTCATAAGAATACGCAATGCGAACTCTTAGACAAGTGCCAATAGATTATCATTATTTGTAACGTTTTTTCAGGTTGCTTCTAATACCATGAGTCGATACAAAAGGAAAAGTGAACGAAAGCTCGTATTTACAGCGAATTATTTGCAAGATATTCAACGGAAGGTCGCAACAGGAATAAGTAAAAGGAGTATATCTAAAGAAATGGGGATAAATGAAGCAACGTTGAGAAAACGATTAAAATGTGGAACGGTTCCAAAATCATTGGGGCGATTTACTAGTGATATTCCTATCGATATGGAAACCGAGTTAGCAGAGCAAGTACGTGACTTGGATAAAAGGTTTTATGGCATTACAAAAAAAAGTTTGCAATTTGCTGCCTATAAAATTGCTGAAGGTAACCAGATTGAACATAGATTCAACAAAACAAAAAAAATGGCAGGTGAATCATGGGTACAAGGATTTTGCCAACGGCACAAAATAACACTGCGTCAGCCGAAAAATGTTCCATAGTCAGAATGATCGGGTTTAACAAAACTCAGGTGGATAGGTTTTAAGATAATCTTAAAGCTCTATACCAAAAATGACAATACATGCCAAGCTCCATTTTCAATATGGATGAGACTGGTTTATCCACAGTACCCAATAAATTACCAAAAATATTAACCAGCAAAGGAAAAAAACTTGTAGGAAAGGTAACTAGTGCTGACCGCGGACAGCTTGTTACAGCTGTATGCTGCATGAGTGCTACAGGCACATATATCCCCCCAGCGATGATATTTCCCAGAAAAAGAATGAAAGAAGAGCTTTTTTTTAATGCTCCAGCTGGCACTTGCAAAATAATATCTCTGGATTCATCAACACAGAATTTTTCTGCCAGTGGCTGGTCCATTTTAAAAATCATAGCAAGCCTAGTAAGGAAAATCCAGTCCTCCTAATTTTTATTTATTGTCCTTACCTCCTCATGCAAGCCATAAAATGCAACCTTTGGATATTGGTTTCTTTGGCCCTTTAAAGAGTGCGTATAGCAGAGAGTGTGACAACTGGATGATCACAAATCCAGGAAAGGTCATCACACAAATGCAAGTGGCTGGATTATTTAGCGCTGCCTACGCTAAAATTGATAACATTGAGAAGGCTCAAAACTCATTTCAGGCTGCAGGCATATATCCTTATAATTCCGATAGGTTTAATGACACTGATTTTGCTCCATCTTGTGTGACCGATGTGCCCATGGATCACCATTCAGAAACTAATGAGGAGGATGATGCAGCAGAACATATGGAACTGAATACAGCAAGACATATGGAACTGGATAAAGTAGAAATTGAATTAGTTTCTAGTGATCAGCATCAAAATGAAGAAGCTGTGGCAGCACCTCCAGAACATGTAACACCACCTCCAGACATAACCACTCTTGACATATTGTGCGAAGACAGATTCGTAATAACAAGCACCAGTTCCTAAACAGACGTTTTAAATCGATCATTAACTGCTTCAGACATTTTGCCTTTGACGAAGATAAAGGAAAAACTTAATCGTAGATCTAGAGCTCAAAAATCAGAAATCCTATCTAGTACACCTTTTAAGGATGAATTGGAAGAATTGGAAGGACCAAAGAAAGCAAAGCAGGAAATAAAGTTAGAAAGTGCAAAAAAAAAGTTGGTGACCACTTCGTCCAAAACCTCAATTAAACAATAGAGAAAAAAAATCAACTAATGTAGCTGATGATGTCACATGTCCTGGATGCGGAGAATTATATTCAAAGTCTGCAGAAGACTGGATCTTGTGCTCTCAATGTAACCAGTGGTGGCACGAATCTTGTACGACCTATGTGACAGGAGGTTTTATCTGTTTCAATTGCGAAGGGTGACATGTTGATATTTTTTCACAATGACAAAAACTACTTGTTTTGCTCTATAAGGCATTTTGATTTTGTCGATAATCGGGAATTCCTTATAATTTGTGTTATGTAAATATCATTAGATAGTAACCATTTGTGCTTAATATCCCAATATTTGAAATTATTTCTTCAGGAAATACCCTGCGTACTCTTAAACAGTCAAGTGAGTACTCTTATACATACGTGTGTATAAGAGTACGCATTTGCCAAGTCACAAAAAAAATCAAATAAATTTTGTTTATATGATATTAGACTTTGAAAATTACTTATAAAATGTTCGCCTAATGTTACTTTTAGATATAATATCTGGAAAAGTAGTTTTGCATACAAAAATAAGTTAATATCCTAATTTATTCACTAAGTGCGTACTCTTATACGTATACATACTTATCGGGATATTTAAAATTTCTGCAAAACTTTTTAATCCCCGAATTGAATCGATTATTCCCAAACAGAAATGATTTGTGGCTACAGCAAGATACACATTGTGATGCCCTGGTGCGAAACTACTTGCACATCTTCCCAAATAGGTGGATAGGTCGAAATTGGTCAATTGAATGGCTTCCTAGATCACCCGATTAAATTCCTGACTTTTTTTATGGAAATACATAAAATATCAATATCAATCACCCCTAAGAACGGATACGTATCCAGATTGCAAACATAATTCCCGAAATTTTGGAAAACGTTCAAGAACAGTTCGCTGCACATCTTTTCCATTTATAGAGATTTAGTGGAATTTTTGAAATAATTTGCTGTGAAATTGTTATTTAATTCCTTTTATTAAAAATTATTTCTCATTTATTTATTATGTTTCCAAAAAAAATTAGTTTGTGATTTTAAATGATTTTTATTCCAAAAACAAACTTTAATTCAAGATATTGCAAATAATATGTTTCCGAGTAGAAAATTGTAAGATTTATCAAAATCAAAAAAAAAAAATTGGGGGATAATATTTAAAAAAATGCTATTATTACAATACTGTTTTTAAAATATTTGTTTTTAAAAGTATATATGTTAAGTAAACAACTAAACGATTGGACCAAACTTCCACTATTTATTCGAAAAATACGTTTTTAAATGTAATTACAGCTGATTCGCTAAAATTAGCATAGATAGATTGAATTATTGAAGTATTTTTCGAATAAATAGTGGAAGTTTCGTTCAACCGTTCAGTTGTTTACTATTAATAAGAATGACTTTCACATAGTAAGTCTTAGTACTTTAAACTTCATTTTATATTATATGATTTATCCGTGGTTGTGTGTTTGTGACATCGTCAGTGTAAGTAGGAAAAGTAAACCGTAAAGTCATAGAGACCACAATTATTATGAAGGAGAACAAGAAGAGTCACCATTCCTACCACGAATACCTTTATTTCAATTAGAATGTCCATTTGAATGTAAGAGACTTCAATATCCTCTTAAAATATATTTAACAATAACCATTAACAAAGCTCAAACAGGAAGGAAAATTGCTTTAATCACAGCAAAAGAATTTCTTAGAAAAAATGTCGTGTACAAAAACTTTAAATTAAAAGAGAAAGTTTGCTTATAAATTACGAAATTTGATTTATAAATTTAGAAGTAGTTTGTTATGAGGCATAGCCAAGGTAAGACTATATAAACTAACTACTGTATAGTTGGGATCGTCAGCACGTGGAACAGCAGTAAATCTACAATACAATCATAGGGTGTCTACACAACGGAGCCGGGAATACTCACATACTCGCATAGTCGCTTACTCGCTGGTCGCATGTAGCATGAACGCTGTACATACACACAACAACGCTTAGCACACTCGCCTTTTTGCAAGATGGCGAGCAGCAGTGAGGATGAAACTGTTTTAGAATCTTCGGTAACAAAGTGGTTTTTGCTAACGCAGTGCAATGTTCGAGAGTGTCATGTGCACCCTGTTAATATTGAACGGAGGGTCCACGGTGAGTACCACCATTTATATAAAAAGCTCAGGAACTATCCTGAAAGATTTTTTGAATACCTCAGAATGGACGTGTCCACTTTTGACTACATTCTTGATTTAGTTGCTCCTAAACTCCAGAAAAACTGGAAAACTTATCATGCCGATCCCATTCTCCAAGAAAAGAAACTTGTAGTTGCACTTCGTTACTTAAGTACCGGAACATCTTTCAAGCACATTGCTTTTGAATTTCGGATGGGCACGTCAATAGTCGGTAAAATAGTAAATGAAACCGTGCAAGTCTTATGGGATGTACTGCAACCGTTACACATGCCGTTACCGACTGAAAAAGACTTTGAGGACATCGCTCAAGGGTTCAATCAAAAGCTGAACTATCCTAACTGTATAGGGTGTATTGATGGAAAACATGTAAAAATAAAAAAGAAAACTGAAAAAGTGGAAAATTGTTTCCACCTGCACCCAGGGTAAGGAAACTTAACAGTTTCTATACCAAGCTTGACCGTTTTCTCTCAAAAAAACAACTACTTCCTGGGCTATATGCCCCAACGGATATTGAATTACATTCCAATAGAAAACGTGATGGCGACCGACTTCGTCGATACTTACAACCATCTCTATCGATTTGCAAATTAACAGGAAGAACACTACTAGACCGGTTTCGACATTATTGTGTCTCATGAGTACGAGTTAACTAGTTCTTCTCATCCCGCAGAGCAGGATGCAGAATGATTCTTTTACGCCAATACATAAACCGTGATTCCATAATAAAGTCGTAAAAGCGCCATCCTACCATTAGTTTGCAAACCAACAGATCAAAGGTAACTGTAATCACAAGAAAACAATACAAGAAATAAATTTCTATAAGGTGCAGTCAATAAAAAACTGAAAAAGTGGAAAATTGTTTTCACCTGCACCCAGGGTAAGGGAACTTAACAGTTTCTATACCAAGCTTGACCGTTTTCTATCAAAAAAACAACTACTTCCTTGGCTATATGCCCCAACGGACATTTTCCAATAGAAAACGTGATTGCGACCGACCGACCGATATTGATAGAAAACGGTCAAGCTTGGTATAGAAACTGTTGTTTCCTCACCCTGGGTGCAGGTGGAAACAATTTTCCACTTTTTAAGTTTTTTTTATTGACTGCACCTTATAGAAATTTATTTCTTGTATTGTTTTCATGTAAAAATAATTTCTCCGGCAAAGTGAGGCACTCTGTTCTAAAACTGCAAGAACTATTACTCTGTGGTGCTGCAAGGTGTAGCTGATGCCAACTACCGATTTTTAACTATTGATGTTGGTGGCTACGGAAAACAAAGTAATGGAGGAACTTTTCGAACTTCAGGAATCTACCAAATGATTCTAGACAAAACGCTAAAAATTCCACCAGAAGAATGCCTTCTATTGACAAACAAACCAGTACCTCACGTATTTTTAGCCGATGATGCCTACCCACTGTTAAATAATGTCATGAAAGCATTCAATAATGAAAGTCTTTTTCCCGCTGAGGAAATGTACAACAAGCGGCACTCAAGAACTAGGAAATGTGTTAAATGCGCATGCGCGGATCCGAGCCTACTCGCCTAGATCGAGGTAAAATAATTACAGTGGCAATTCTCCTAGCTTTCCGCCTAGCTCACTGCTACCAACCCGGCTACCGGCCAGGGTCCGCAGTGCAATACCCCGCCTCAGCGCGTGCTTTAATTCTACCTCGCACCAAGCGAGTAAGCGACCAACCAGGCTACCAGCGAGTATACCCGGCTCCGTTGTGTATGTACCCTTAGATTGTTGTAAATCGGCAGTTGAAACAATCCATTTCAAAGTGAGACGTCGCAGGAACTTTTTTAGGGTATCTAAACCATTGAAATTCAATCGTGCATTAACATTTTCAGGTATTCCTTTATTTTTATTTGGAACTTTATTTTTTTAACCAGATTTTAATTTGATTAAAATAATTTAATGGTATTCTACGTCTTGGTAGAAGGAACTGTCAAGGAATTATGTTTTGACATTTAACTTTGACATCTATAGAGCATTGTTAAGGTGTAGGTAAGATATTTTTTCTTCAAGCGGTCAATAAATGCATCTTTATGCGCATGTATATACGTAGTAAAAGTACCTTTTTATTGATTGCTGGATATAAAGTCTTTAAAAGGCCATGGAAGATAAAGTAAATTATGGGCGGAGCCTATGACGTCATAAAGTAAGGTTCATTTAAAATTTCGTAAATAATAATACCGATTTATTGATCAATATTTGTAGAACATATTTAATTAATATTTGTCAATTATCCAAATTAAAAAAATATATATTAAACAACAGTTACGTTATTGTTATTGAATATTATTTTCCAATACGCGAATACCAACTACTTTGACAACTGTCAAAAAAAAGTAAGATGGCGTAACTATTTCGGTAAGAACTAAAGTTTGTTGTTTAAGGTATGTAAAATATATTTGTTTAATTTTTATTTATTTTACACGCTTGAAGAAAAAATAGTACCTATATATTACACGGAGTAGAACGTTATTTTTGTGTTTCGTCCTAAGGACTAAGAACTACGACTAAGAACTAAGGACTCAACACAAAAAGAGTCACTTCTACTCCTAGTGATATAATCTTCTATTTTTATAATAACCGTAGATACAGAGACCTATGTACCCTATCTACCCTATTTATTAATGATATCACTGACATAAAGATTGATGGCAAAATTACTCTATTTGCAGATGATACGAGTGTAACCTGGAGCAATTCAGATATGAAAACATTACATTATACAATATCCACCTCTACCTCTACCCCACAAATTTAACTTCCAACCCATTGCACTAAATAACACCTTAATACCATTAAAAAATATAATTAAATTTTTGAAAATTTATATTACACCCTTGAGTGGTCCACTCATATTGACATGTTAACAAAAAAATTATCTTCTGCGTGTTTTGCCATAAAAACCGTCTCTAAAGAGCTTCTTCTATTGCGTTAACAACCTACTTTTCTCTGTTTGAGTCCCATCTAAGATATGGATTGGCTTTCTTGGGGTTTTGTTGTGTACATCTTTTTGACTCTGTTTTTAAACTACAGAAATAGGCAATAGGTTATGTGTTTGGCTTACGTCACAGAGCGCATTGTGAGCCCTTTTCAAAAAATTCAATATTATGACTCTTCCGGCACTATTCATCTTAGAATCTGTTTGCTTAGTTCGTAAATCTAACCTTATCTCAAAGCAGGGACCACTCCATAGATACCCCACACGAAACTCTGATTTAGATGTTCATTTGACTATGCCCTCCTCTAGTCTTACAAAACATTCTATTATTTATAATGCTAGAAAAATGTAAAACTGTCTACCAACACACATAAAAGCCACCAGTCCTTATATTAAATCCGCAAATTGACTTAAGCATACCTTCAGGAGAGACCATACTATAAAGTAGCTGAATTTTGTGATATATGATAGACTTCTGAATGACATGTAATATGTAGTATGAAGTATCTCATAATTATTTTTAAGTAAGTAGTAATTAAAAGTGAGTTAAAAAAAGTGATATGTTTATGTTTGTATGCTTACATTCAAATCATGCATATCATTCTTTTTCATTTTTTTTGTGTGTATGTATTTAAATGATTTTTATTGTGACCGATCAATTATTGTTAATTGATATTTATATATTAGGTTATTTTTATTTAGCTTTGTCCATAAAATTTGTTAAATTTTGGTTGACAGTAAAGCATATTTCTCTCTCTCTTTCTCCTATAGGTAAATTTAAATTAATACAAAAACATCCCATATTAAACTATATATTTAATGATAGTTGTCACTCTAATTTTCTATGTTTTAGCTAAATTCTGGTTTCTGAGAAAACAATGTTATAAAATTGTTAGATTGGCCCCCATTTTTATTTCAATAACCTCTACCAAATAATTATATATTATTGCTGTGAACATAGGGGTTGTTTATTCAAATCATAATGTCTCCTCCTTTAATTTAAAATAGTAAAATATATGGATTAAATTTAGGTAAGAGACTAACGAAATCTAGCAAATATCCTTCTAAACACTTTGTATACTTCTCGTTGTGCAGCGATATGAAATCTCATCAACGTTTTTAGTATACTAAATGTTTCATTTTAATAATACCATGCTTTAAATTACAAAGTATTGATTTAAGAGGGGCGTCAAAAATGTGACAGCTGAAAACGGGTGGCAAGCCTGAATTGTACCCAAAATTTCAATCATTTTGTAAACAACAAATCTAAAGAACGCCTTAAAATTACGTGTTTAAATTTTAACAGGATATAGCTTAGACCTTTTTCTAGGAGATAAGGTTTTTTAGTTGAGTTTTATATTGTAATAAAAGAGATATTGGCGTTTAAGTGATGGTATGTTTTGAAAAAGTTTGACAATTTGTGATCACGAATTTTAACGCCAGAAGCTTAACTCCTAAAGAAAGCATAGAGAATGCGACTGGCAAAATATGAAGTTAAAAAAAGGTATATTTTTTGAGATTTCTTGCACGCAATTTAGTTCAACAGTTTTGGTGGCGCTTTTTTCAAAGACGTATGTCTATTTTAATTCTCCAAACACAAACTTCACTTAACATAACCAACCTAACCTTATTTCTCGTTTATAACTTCAAAATATATTAATTTTAGTGTTTTGCTTTTAAATATATAATTGTCTATATTAATATTCGTTTATAATTTACCAGAAGTTAAAAAAAATTAATTTCAAAGTATATTTTCACAATTTGCGTTGGTTTTTACATTGTTTGTAGCATTATCCAACTGTGATATGTGCAGTGTTATTGTTGTTGGAATTTAGTGTTATGAACCGTTGTAATTTCCTAAATTACTTTTTACTTAACCACAGTTGTCTTATTTTAGTCGAAATGGTAAAAATGTGAGTTTTGAGAGACCTGATTTTTCTTTATACTTTTTCAATCTTTAAGTTACCTAATCATTATCTTATATCTTTATTTGTTAAATAACATAAACCCAACCCAAGGGATTTACATTTATAAATTAAAACCACATATGTAAATATTAACAGCAAAGTGTTAAACTGTTTTTATAATAGGCAGGATAATGTCCACACAGTAAGGGTTTCTACAATATTTATTTACATGTTTAAAATGTATAAATATAATACTTTTCTCTTTAGACAATGTGAAGAATTAAAATTTACAGTCAAATATGTAAAATTTTTATTAAAACAGTTTTACAAATTTGGGTTGAATACTAGATACTTCTGTTATCTGTTATATCATCCATGGCAATATCATCTTTACATTCAGCATATCCTCAAAACAAAACAAAAAGTTTGCAAAATATAATTGTTTTTTTAAACTTGTACTCACAAAGGGTACATATCCCCTTTACCATTGAAAGTTTGTTGGTAAATGATAAAACAGACCAAAGGGTTCCATATTCATGTCAGAACAAAGTTCATAACTATCCATAATATGGTGAACTGGGTACATATAAATAAATAAGTCCTAAAAAAGAAAAACAAAACATTTACTTGTTATTTACTAACAATATGGAGATGTTATTTAGTAATGTTTAAAATGTAATTGAACCCTAAAATAAACATTTGTATTTTAAAACACGTAGTAGATGCAGCAAAATAGGTTTCACATTGATGTATCCATGGGTTCTATAAGGTTCCAGATTCAATGTTTTTGAAGAAAGAGTTCTAAAAAATAATAAAAGATTAGAATTAAAATAAAAAATTATTAATTATTTTTTATAAATAGAATAAAACCTGCATAGGCAGTTACTTGAGGTTCAAAGTTTTTGAGGAAACAGTTCTATAAAATAAAAGATTAGAAATAAAATATAAAATTTTTCATAACTTTACTAACTCACAAATTTTGTCAGTCTTCTTACTATCAACAGAATGCAACCAGTGTAGGCAGTTACTTGAGGTCCAAAGTTTTTGAGGAAACAGTTCTATAAAATAAAAGATTAGAAATAAAATATAAAATTATTCATAACTTTACTAACTTACTTACAAATTTTGTCAGTCTTACTATGAACAGAATACAGCCAGTGTATGCAGTTACTTGAGGTCCAAAGTTTTTGAGGAAACAGTAGCATATATTTTGAAAACCATTAACTTATTTCTCCAACAATTTAATTATCTAAACATAGATGAAATAACATATATGGTTGCCAGAAAAAGTACCTATATTGCTAAAAATAGTATTTTCAGGACATTTTTGAAATACTTTAGAAAAGTAGTAACCTATTGAATCTTGTAGAAATATTTTGTTTACCATACTCCACCTAATAAAATAATCAAAAATTAGTCAAATAGTTTCGATTTAGAAAAAGATACTAATATTCTTCTTAGGCTATCGTAATATTTAAAGTAGACAAAGCATAGCTCAAAGGAAGAGTAGCATTAACAGTTCTATGAGATGCCCTAGTAAAGCCTCTTATATGAAACCAAAGAAATATGTTGTCTGGTTAATGCTAATTATTTAGTATCAAGAGACAAATTTGCAGGGGAATAGGCACACAGTAGCAGTAGTACACAAAATACCACTGATTTCAATTTTCCTAAGAAAATACTTCAACATGGGCAATACTATTGGTAGGTACTCAAAAAGAAGAAAATTCATATATCTAATATGCAAAATACCTATATCAATACATCTTTTACAACTAAATTTGATATTTATATCTGAATCATAGATAATAAAATAAATAATACTTACCTATTAATTGTAAAAAAATTAAACCAGTAAATAATCAAATTAAAACTTACCTCTTATCACTTCTGATTACTAGATGAAGAGTGCTTTCAAATGTAAATAAAATATGGATCTTTATAAAATAAATAAGATTTTTTCATTTGTGTGAAAGATACCAGTTAAAAAATTAAAGTTACAATCCTATTGGGTACATTTTAATTCCAATTGATTCCACAAAGTATGGGGTTGACATTTTTGGAATATAATTAATAGCCATAATTTAATGATACAATTAGTTTTATTAAGATATACCCATAACATTAACAATTATGTTAAGTACTTGCAAGAGTATTGTTGGCCAATCGCTGATAGTCAGCTTATCCCACTTCTTTAGGTATCTTGAAAACAGGTGCACAAAATGTATTTCTATAGATACTAGATTGGTTAGTTATTATCGTAGGTTATTGAAAACATGGAAATATTTTTTTCTGGCGCCAGATTCTCAAAATAAAAATAAACTATAGGTAAGTTTTATTGTAGGGTGTGCTTTACTTTGTACTCCATTTTTCATTAAATCATGGATCTGGTTGGTAATTTAGGAATGTCCAATACTCTCTAAAAAATAAATGATATTAATTTATTTGAGCAGTAAATAATTAGCAAGCTACTTACTTGAAGTCATATTGAAGACAGACTAACATGTTAATGTTTACAAACATTATAGTAACACTTTTGCAATAATCATCAAACGTTTTGGAAAAGTATTTAAATTTTTCCCCACAAAATATACCTATTCTAAAAATTTACATCTGCTTCAACACCTTCAAATAATACATCCATCAGAAAGTAAATAAAATAGTCTTTGATCAAACTAACCTCGATTTAATTTTGCATTGTTGCCAATACATTTCAATCTCAATTTTAAAAAAGGTATAATTACGTACTTTCCACTTTATGCTGATGTTTGTATATTCAGAAACCTTTAATATGTTTTTATTATAATTAATATATTTATTCTAAAAGATACCTTAATTAGTAAGGGTTAGTACCAGAGCTGGGTAGTATACGGATACAATATCCGGATACTTTTTATGTATCCGAAAGCTGTATCCAGATACTTTTTAAATTTTGTACCCGGTATCCGTATCCTTGACCAAATTTTAAAGTATCCGGTATCCGGATACTGTTTTTGATATTCGGATACTTTTAAATATTATTTATCGCCCTCCGATAATGCACCTAACGTAGGCACAACACTGCCCTTCCTTTAATTCAGATGTGTCTAATATGTTAAATCCCATTTTTTGTGCTGATCACCGTTATAATACCTATATTATTATATTCTAATGGAGCTTTGTTTTTACCTATAAATCAGTTATAAATTTTCATAATGTACGTTATTTATTTTTTATATTTTCTATATCTCTCTTTTCAAGAACCCCTTTGTACCCTGTATTTATAATTATTAGAAGAAATTATTTTTCGGATTATAATAAAGGACATCCTAATATTTATATTTTTATTTTAGTGTACCTACAAGCAGCGGCGTAGCGATGGGAGTGCGGGGGGTGCGGCCCGCATGGAGGTAAGTAACACGCGTTATCGTCGTTCGGGTGTCCGTTCGGATTTTTGAATGTAACACGCGGGATGGCCAAAAGGCTGGCGATGTCGAGTGCTACTTATCTTATAACTGATAACTTAAAAAATGTAGGTAATTTTAAACAATTAATACGGATATACCTACGCTAAGGGAAATGTTTAATATATTAATGTTTATTTTTTTTAATAATAAACCTACAATTTGAAGCACTTACCTTCTTGAAACGATTTATATCCGACTTTAAAAAATAAGCAGGTTTTCAATTATTTTTCTATATGTATGTAATTTTTGTTTGCTAGACGATTAGGTACTCACTGGTTTAGGGGTCACTTTCTCCCGTTCAGAAATTCATCACTTCAGAAGATAAAAAAGGGATTAATCTATCATTTATATGGTTTTTCATATTAATTTTGATAATACCTGACACTCACCTTGCATTGGTTCATCTTAAATGTATACATAATACATAATAATTTACTTTTAAAGCTAACATAAAATTTATTTTTCTTTAAGGATAATAATAAAAAAATTATTTAATTAATTAAAAAATAATTTAAAAAATGTCAGTAGCATATTATAATAAAGCAAATATTCACTTATTTCGCTATTTTTCTGTCACCTAATCCTACATTCTTTTCCACACATTTGCTAAGCAAATGGGGTGCAACTGGCTTTTTCTCCCCCCATTTACTTTTACCTCCTTGAAATCTTCTTTTTCCTAGATATTATAAAAATTAGTTATATATCTTATATCTTTTGGTATATTTATTAGCCATACCTGAATATTTTGAATGTCTTTACTGCTTGTGTAGTACATGTATACCTTTGAGTTTAAATAAATCGAAAAGGGTAATATCTAGCGAATTGTTACAAGAGGATCTTTTTGCGTAAAAATGTCTAAGAAATTTAAATTTTAAAATTTATTTAGATATTAAAAAAATTTGGCGTAAAAACCCTCACCTACCCCCAAAACTACCCTACATGAAAGTTGGGTGGGGTGGATTATATTATAAAATTAATTATTCTTATGCCTTATAATTTATTCCCAAACTTTGTAATCAAAACTGCTTGGTTGTTATTTAAAAAAATATGATTTTTAATTAACCCCTTTAAAGGGCTAAATCTCCCTTATTATTCGGTTTTGAAAAAAGTATACATTATTCTTCTTTAAATAACAGTAGCCATCTTGCAAGCACGACAAATCCATGATTACTACCTACTGAAGTACTGAAATAACCTAATCTCACAATTAATAAGTATTAGGGGTTTTGCAGTGGGAAAGAATTGAGCGCAAAGTAGCACTCGATATCGCCAGCCTTTTGGTCATCCCGCGTGTTACTTTCAAAAATCCGAACGGACACCCGAACGACGATAACGCGTGTTACTTACCTCCATGCGTGCGGCCCGCACCGAGCGGCATGTCTTCAAAGGCGGCAAAAACAAACTCAACAATTCTAAAATTGCCGCCCCTGTATTAAACGCGACTGCGCAATGCGCAAAAACAATTTGCATTTGCAGCCATCGAGTATTATTTCATTTCACATTTCAGTACAGCGTACAGCATCGAATCTGGTACTGGAGCGCGCATCAGTTTAAATCTTTTGGTTGAACGTTACGCTTACGACGGTACCCAGGTAGAAATAAACGTCGGTCTGCTTGGGTATATATAGAGCTCTAGTTGTACCTGGGTACCGAAACGTGCTTGCTTACATGTTTTGAATTTTGTGCGGTTTAAAAATCGACTCGGTTCAAAATGAAGCGTCACAGAGAAAATGGAGCGGCGTATAAACGAAGACGAGAAGAAAAAGAGAAAGAAGCAGCTAAATCACGGGATTCGCTGTTGAAATACTTCAATCCTAATCCTAACAGTTCGCAGTCTTCTAGTCAAAGTGTTGAAGTCAATCCGACAGAACTTAGTCCACCACAAGTCATTTAAGACATTCCTGAAGTTGCCGATGTGATACCACAAGCTAGTCCTGAAGAATGCAGTAACGAAGAGAATTCAGAAGAAGAAAGTGCAAACGCTATAGGATCTAAAATCTCGGCTTTGAACGAACTTACTTGTAGCTCAGAATCCCAAGATTTTATCGAAGTTCGCAATTCAGAGGTACTTCAGAAAGTCAATGTCGACGTGGCGGTGGCGGAAATCAGCACTCAGAGCAACGAAATTCCAAACGATGCGGGACTGTGGCCAGAACTAATTTCAGACGAACTGCGCGTGTACTTGGTGAAACAAGGTCCGGATCAAGTGCGCCTTATGAACGCAAAATTTGCTTCTCAAACAAGACCAGCATCAGAGAAAAGTAAAGGCCTTGTCAGAAATTTGACAAAAAATTGGTTCTACAAAGTTCTAGAGAACAATAAAAAAACTTTGCGAACCTGGATGCTATATTCACCTGCTAAGGGATCGCTAGTCTGTTTCTGTTGCAGATTGTTTGATAGAAATTCTTCCCAGTCTTCAAGTTTCAGTAAATCTGACGGTTTCAAAAATTGGTTGAAACTAAGCCCAAAAGTTGACGAACATGAAGCAAGTGCCTTGCATTGCAGTACCTTTTTTCAGTGGAAGACTTTGGAAATTGGGCTGATGTCAGGAAAAACTATTGATTTCCAACATCAAGAGTCAGTTTTACGAGAAGAAAAGAAGTGGCGTGACATTCTGAAACGCATACTAGACGTCATCTTGTTTTTGGCGCGACAAAATCTTTCCCTGAGAGGTCACAGAGAAAGTTACAAAGATTCGTGTGTGGAAAACCACGGAAACTTTCTCGAACTTACACACTTCTTATCCAACTATGATTCAGTTCTAGCAGAACATCTAACTCGAGTTAAGCTGTCCAACAAACTTACGCCAACGTACTTATCTCCCGAAATTCAAAACGAGTTTATTAATTTGCTTGGAGACCATGTTCGACGTCGAATAATTGGTGATGTGAATGATGCCAAGTACTTTTCAATTATATTCGATAGTACACCGGACATTTCTCACAAGGACCAAACCAGCCAAGTCATTCGCTACGTCAAGATCAGCGGAACAGAAGTCGAAGTTGTGGAGTCCTTCATTGATTTTATTGAAACGCATGGAAAAACTGCTGAACAAATTTCATCGATGATCTTAAAGAAATTGGAAACTGACGGTTTAGATATTCAGAACTGCCGTGGCCAAGCTTACGATAACGCTGCTACAATGGCCGGTATTCGCAACGGAGTACAATCTAAAATCCGGGAGATTAATCCTAAAGCAACGTCCATTCCTTGCTCGAACCACAGTTTGAATCTTGCTGGCGTTCATGCAGCATCTGTTTCGGCAAGTTCCGTTACTTTTTTCGGAACACTAGAACGTATATTTGTATATTTTTCGTCATCGACACAGCGTTGGGATGCTTTACTTCAAGTGACAAAACAAGGTGTAAAAAGGCTCGTTGACACACGCTGGAGTTCTCGACACGACGCTGTTGCAGTGATAAACAATAATTTTGAAGAAATTCTGGAGGTACTGGAAAAGTTGAACGAAAACCACAATGAAAACGCCAAGACTCGTTCAGATGCTGGAATATTGCTTTGCTCCCTTCGAACTTTTTCGTTTCTCGGGTATCTCAGCCTTTGGAGTACTGTTCTTTCAGAAATAAATGATACTCAAAAATACTTGCAAAGACAAGGTCTAAACGTTAAAAATTGTGCTGAAAAAGTTGCAGCTTTAAAAATTTACTTAGAGACAAACAGGGAGAAAATCGTTACCAAAGCCGCCGAATATGCAACCTTGATGTGTGAAAAGCTCGATATAAGCGTTACTTCTAAACGTACAAAAAAGAGAAAGCAGATTCACGGAGACGGATCCGAGGGCGTTTCGCTCACCCCAGCACAAGAGCTTAGTCGAGAAATGTACGGAGCTGTTGATAGAATTATTGAAGAAATAACGACTCGATTTCAGCAGTTGGACGAAATTCGACAAAAGTACAGCTTTCTTTTTCCGGAATCGCTGCTGGACCCGCAGAAAGAAGACAATTTTGATTTTGAGCTTCCCGATGATGTGAACAGGGAAGACTTCAATGTAGAGCGTGACCGCCTTCGAAATTTTTGCAACGCTGCTAATCACAAAGTTGAAACGTTTTCAAGTGATCCTTTAAGTCTTTTGAAGTTTATCCAACGTTATCAACTTGAAATTTCCGTGCCGAACATTGTTATCATGCTGAAAATTTTCCTGTCTTTTGCTGTTAGTGTTGCATCGTGTGAAAGGAGTTTTTCTAAGCTGAAGCTTATTAAAAATTACCTTCGTTCGCAAATGTCTTCTTTGCGCTTGCGAAATTTAGCGATTTTGTCAATTGAAAGAAAGTTGACAAATGAAATTGACTTTGACGACCTTATTAAGGAATTCGCAGCAAGAAAAGCCAGAAGAATTAATATTTAGTTTTAAACGTTAACGTTTGTAATTATGATGACTTGTACTGGTACGTAATACTCTAAAGTTTGTTTCTTGAAATAAATAAATATTTATTTCTGACATATTATTTCCGTGCACTATTAATAATTAAATTGTAATGTTACGTAATGTAACCTTAAGACAAAATTCCAAGAAATCCTTGAGACGAGGGGCAGCAAAATCTTACTTCCGCACCGGGTCAAAATCACTGACGCTACGCCGCTGCCTACAAGTACAAATAAGTACACCCCCTAAAAAGTTTGAAAACTCGGCTGGTCCGACGCTGGCCAAATTCAATATCAAAAGCCCAGGCAGTGACACGAAAAAGTTTTTCGTTAGCTCATCATTAAATGTATTTTTATTATTATATATTACATTAAAAATACATGCACATCACATAGTTTTAATACTAATAATTTATGTTATCTTTTTAAAAAAAGTATCCTAGGAAGTATCCGAATACATTTTTAAATGAAAGTACCTATTCGAACTTTCCGGATACATTTTGAGTATCCGTATCCGGTATCCGGATACTTTTTTTCAATATCGGACCCAACTCTGGTTAGTACAATAAATTTCATTAATTAATTATTTGTTAGGAATGCCGAAATCTTATTTTATTTTATTTTTTTTATATATCCCCATTTTAAATTCTAAAAACAATTAATTTGTTACGCCTATGACACAACAATAACACACAACAAACTTCCAAAGTATATCAATCCAAATAGAATATTTAATAAAAATTATACAGGTATTTTTCATCTGTTTATGGTCTCAAGGTCAAATGTTTGTGTATGTCGTGGAAACATTCAAAGATTTACGAAGCAAAATTCATATTTTCATCTCTGTCTTAGATAAAGAAAGTCAACAAGCTCTAAAAATATTCAAATTTATAATAAAAATACTAATTTGAAACCACTATCGCCATCTACTCTACATTCTTATAATTTAAAAATAACCAGATTTTTCACTAAATTCAGGCAGTCTTACCAAATTAGAAACGCCCCTCTTAAAGAACCAGTGTAGGATTTTAATAAAAACAAATGCATTTTTAGGTCTAAAAAATAGAAAATATATAGTGGTAGTAAGTAAATTCAATTTAATGAAATAAAACTAGATTAGCTGATTACTATAAATTTTTTAAATGCTATGAAGAAGTGACAAAACTGCAACACATATTAGAAACGTATTTTTATTTGACATCCTGACATTGAATCCAATGAACATTAGTAAAAAAACATATTTCAGACGTTAATAATTTATAATGTTTAATATTGCTTACCCTCATATACAGAAACAATTATGAAAATAGTTTGCTTTAATTAAAAGAAGTGAAACTAGAATTTAAGGAAAATTTACACATAAAGAACTATCCAAATGATATTTAGATATGAAATATAGGAGAGGTCGTTATCATAGTCCCGGACTATACTTATTTAGTAGATTTTTTATTGTACCAGCCCTTTGTCTCAATGACAGCCGTTTTGCTAGACAACTAGCATCGTCAGATTGACATATTGAAGTTTTAAAAAAGCAGTTTTTTAAATAAATAGTGGAAGTTTTATTAAAACGAAAAGTTTTTTATTATTCTTAATAAGATGGACTTCCAAAAAGTAAGGGTTAGTACAATCAGTTTTTAAAATAAATAAAAAAATTAGTAACACCTTATAACAAGAAGACGAGCAACATTTAACTAAAAAACGTTGATCTTAAACCTCCTGTATAACTTAATTTAGTTGTGTTTATATTTTGGCAAAATATTTTAAACATTCAAGAGTAAAACATTATTCAAAACAATGTTTCCAAATTAAATACAGAAAAATATTTTCTCTGTTATTGTATAATTAAATTTTTTTATGATTTATTCACTACTTAAATTTTGCCAAAGATTCAATTTAAATACTTTAAAATGTTGCTGTCTTCTTTAATTTATCTACTTCCATTACACTCTGAGATATTTTTGCTACTTTATGACTGATTTCATTCAATGAAATATGTATTTGGTTGGCATTCAAACGTAGACTCAAAGAAAAAAGTAATATGTGTATCTTTATAGGGTCATCAGACTAAAAAGGGAACTCTTATTAACGTCACATTTAATAGGTATTCATCAAAGAACCATGTAGAAATCCAAATCACGACTCTCCCCTGTTCAGGTCCAATTTGAAAGCCTTAGAAATGAACGTTTAACCAGGGTCGGTGCATTTAGGGCTTAAAAATTGGAGTTAGACACCAGAAATGTTTAGGAAATTTATTTTACTGATTCTTACTTTGTGAAAGTACATCTTAATAGTAACAGTAAATAAAGAACATTATAATAATACTTCCTTTAATTAAGAATAAACAACAAAAGTTCAAACTTCCACGTTTAATTGAAAAATTAGCTTTTAAATTACAATTACAGCTGTTTCGCTACAACGAGCATCGTCAGAGTTTCATTTTATTTTTTCTGGCTCTACCGCTATTAAAACTACCGAAATGAAAAAGAATAGACGCAAACCCTCCCACAGTGACTGGTACCTTAGCCAGCGAGTCATTGATGATAAAATACGCAAAAACGGGCTTCTTCCCCTTTAAAAGTCTAGGACCAGATGGCATGTATCTAGCCCTGCTACAGTGGGGTCTCTAGCTACTTCTGCCTCACCTGGTGGGATGCTCTCTTAAAGAGAAATTGAAATAATTGGCGATGATGCAAGGATCAAAGGTAAAGCAGTGAAAGGCTGTCAACGTCATTAAATCGGTGAGGTTTATTCAAAGAAGGGAAATTACTTTACATCCTTGTTATACGTAGGATTTTTTCACCTTACTCAAATACCAAGTCTTGAACTACCACCTTTAAGGCTATCATAAACACCGACGAGTGCACCACCTGGTTGGACCATTTTGACATATAGACATCTCTTGCGGATTTATTTATAACATTAATAAAAACCATATAAAATGTAATCATTAAATTAAAATAAGAAGTTACTGATTTCTACCATTTAGCAAAATAAAGGGCATTTGACATTTACGGAGGAAAAGTACGAATTTGCTCCCTACTAATAGGTCAGGAAATATTCGTAACTAGTTCTACTGATATTGTTTTCTAAAATTTAACTTGAATTTAGAAGAGCATTAACATCATAATAGGATTTTTTATTTCTAGAGCAATTAACAGTGTTTGTTTTCTTTTTTAAACTGTTTTTGTTATGAATTTTAATGAAATTATTTTTTTATGAAATTAATTTTATTTTGCGCTGCAAATAGCAGTTAAACTTATTGTTTGAGGTCTAATTTACTACCGTTATCAACTGTTAACAAATTATTGCATTAATAATTTAATAGTAATTAAGTACATTGGTGTGTTAAATATTTACTTACAATTATTTGATATTTCTTTTAAAAAGAAATATGGGAACTGACGACGGGTCATGTATTTGTTAAAACATCTACTTAAAATAAATGATTAATAAAAACCAATGAAATATTTTGCTGTCAACAAATTGTCAACATAAGATTCAAAGAAAAACTTTTAAATATAAAACTGTAATTTCACTCTTTTAATAATTTTATTTTTATTAGAAAAAAACCTACCTATACCTGACGGAATCAGCAAGTGCTACTTTATCCAATTTAAATTAGGTTTTTGACAGCAGTTACGCAATGGCTCATTTATAGTATATGTGTATTCTAAACTAATGGCAGCGACTTCCTTAGGAAATTTTATAAAATAATGAGAAATGTAACATTTGCTCTGATAAATGTATTTTCATGAATATATTTAATTGTCCAAATACCAAAATCAGTGAATTTTCTTACACGTTCTCTCTAAAATCGATATAAAAATCCAATTTTTAGTAAAACTATTTTTCAACAGCTTTTAGGTTAGTAATAATTCTTTTATATTCGTAAATAAATCTCTTAAGATTCTTTAAACCACAAAGAAAGTAACTAACAAGTAAATAACAATGTTTCTTACAAGCTAAAGAACTACCTGGAACATAGATAATACAATCCAGACAGTTCATCTATCGATATGGAGGCTATTGTAGTTACATTTACACCCTATGAGTCGTTTAAATAAGTTTGGAAACAAGTTGCTGTGTAGTACAACAAACTCTTGTGTTACAGCGTAACAAAATGGCTAGTCCTTATGCCCACTGTAAAGCGTCTTTTGGAATTATTTCAGCCCCAGAAAATCTACTGTCATCAATAACAAAAGTTCTGGACTAAACAAAGACTTTTTCAACGACCCATGTGCTGAATTATGGTTGGCTTTATTTTATACATAGTCAAACGTTTAAAGTTGCTGTTCATGTCACTATAATTTATCTGATCTGCATCAAAAATGGAAAGTAGTATAAACTGACTTAAAAGTAGGTGAACATATACACATTTTAACCAGTTATTGTCATCAAGTACCAAGAATATTGAAATTAACTAAGGTAATATGGACACGTTCAAAGAATTAATAACAGCAGGATATATTACTAAATTGATCTTTAATGATAAGAATTATTATAGACAAAATAATTATTCTGTAATTAATGTTTTATTTGGGTAAAATGTTTCAAGCACAACATATTGTAGTTAACCCGCCAGTGTATTATTGTACAGGCATGAGATTAAATAAAAAAATTTTGGTACGCCCCTGAAAACGGCGAATAAAGAGATAGGGGATAGTGTATCACCACTGGTTACACAGCATCACCCCCGTCGTATAGTCCGCCGGATGCGTCGAACAAGTCGAGGGAAGGTCTCGGGGCTTGATCTCGCAATAGAACATGGAGTTCATATTTCATGTACCGGTGGTCACCCCCAACACACACACTCACACACGTATATGCACGAATGCACAATATTATATTATACCAAACCATTTCGGTATGCAATTTTTACTAAATCTCGTCCAAATATAACGAATTTAAAGAATTTATTCCGAAATGAAACACGATTTAACTGACTTTGAATGAGATTTTCCCTAAAATGTTTTGTAAGTTTTATTTTTAAACAGTAATAAAGGTTATTGGCTAATCTTATGAAAATAAATACATTGTGGCATTATTTATTATCAATGGCAATAACAAATATTTTAGTTAGTGCTGCCGCTCAGCCTTACACTTCTTTAAAAATTAAAAAGGGTACCTATAGCAAAGTTCTAAAAAAACTATTAGGTTTACAAGATGGTAAGTATTTATCTCTTATTATTTTAGAAGAAGAATCTTTATTCAAATAGAACAATCTAATATGTCTTACAGGTACATTTTTATGCACTCCTACAGTTATAGGTGTAGAAATAATGTTAAAATCACTTTACCAATCAGAAAAAAAAAACTAAAAGGCCTAAAATAATAGAAATTGTAATTAGCTAAGGAATAAAGAGTCTAAGCAGACTTAACGATGATGGTGGCTTACATAAAAATCCTCCACGTGGTTTAATACTTATCGGAATATAGTCTTAATAATTGTTAAAGTGAGATTTTTTTCTAAGTAGCAAAAGTTCCCTATTTCGCTATTCTCTAAGACCATTATATAACAATATGCACTGTCGTTTTAGATAATCATCCTAAAAATTATCTTCAAGTAACAAGAACCAGTGAGAGTTGTGCTAACATCTAAAATGTTAATTTTTGAGTGATGTTTGAACTTTAGTAGATGATAATTTTTTTTTAATTTTGTATACTGTACCGATTTCAAGGTCAACAATACATGGTTCCCGGAGAAACTATCGCACAGGAAACATCGAAGTAAAAAATTCGTACTGTAAGATCACGTCTCTGGTACGTCTTGTTTAAGTTAGAGGAAAATTCGAACGGAGGGTGAACTTCGGTAATCAACAGTGGGTGGTCAAGAAGTGTGATCACATATCAACAATTTAAGTACAATGGACCCAATTGCGGTAAATTTAAAAAGTTCGACCTTACATACATAGCAATCTATCAATGTCTCTCATATACATAAACTTATATGGCCACCTCTTTATTTTCGTTGGAATGAGAATTATTCGAGAATACGGGTATTGGATATATTATAACTAATCAATTTCTACTGAATCTATTTTTCATGGTGTAAAAGTGATCATTTGGCAAGAATTCTTTTGCAAGATGCCACTTGAAAATCTTCATATGTATTTACATTTTCTTCTACAATCCTTTTATTTCTTTTTGATAAATTACTTTTTGGTATTTTGATTATATCATTGTACCTACTCCTGCAAAGGTAATCGTCACTATCTTTACTAAATAATTCAGTAGGATCGGGAAAACAGCCACATAGAAGACAATTTCATAAGGTTTTGAATATTTAAGCATGGACACAATTTTAAATGCACTGATTTGTAATAGAGGCCACATTTCACCCTTTATGTGTACTTTTAAGATTGAGGAGACCTACTAGCTCGTCAACCAATCAACCTTTTTGAAGTATGTAATTATTTCTGCATTGTTCCTCTGTTACTGCAATAAAGTAAATATTGTTCAAATTGTTTTCGATCAAATGTTATGTTTAAAATACCTAATAATATTTTACTGATCATTTCACGCATTAGCAATAAATGTAGGTCTCATTTATTGATAAAAATTTATAAAACTAAGTAGGCTGACCTTATTTATTTATCTTACAACTTGTATGTCTTGGCCGTTCTGTTTCTGGATAGTTCAAAAATTCCTTGAATAGTCTGCAACCGTTTTCTTCGTCCCATTGACCCTTGAATGTGGCAAAAGAGAGTTCCCTTACTAGGTATCAGCGATAATAGGCTGATGCTGGTAAGCTGATGAGAGTCTGCCAGGCCCCAAATTATTTTTGAAGGGAGCCGTTGCCTTTTGAGTTTTCATGCATGACCTCTGAGCCAACCTAGAGTAACCTAATGTGCTGGATAGCCTCTTTACGGCTGATAGTACTGGTCTGCTATTACAAAGAACTTTATTACCAGTGATTTCTCTTTTGATAACCTCCTTTACGACTATAGAAATAGCAGTAAGTTTTGTTTCAGTTACACTGCCACATCATTCCTGGTCCTGGTCCTGGTTCAATCCTAGCCTGTTTAGGGCTAGTAGTGCTTGTCAGATGTTCGGAAGAATCTTATTACTTGTGATTTCTTTTTTGGTAATCTCTTTTACGAATATGGAGATCGCAGTGAGCTCTGCTTGAGCTGCACTGGCAATACAATCCAATACATATCTCGGTGTAATAGATTCTGTGTTTGCCTGTAGCAGTGAAAAATCATTTATAGTTTCGTGCCATAAGCTAATCTCGAATCACCAGATTCTGCTTCCGGTTCCGTTGCAGTAGAGCGGAGGGGGAATACCGAGGATCACCTCCATCTAGTTGGTGTAGTTCTCATGCTTCCTTTTATGGTAAGACAGACTGCTCTCTGTATTTGGTCTAGTTTGTGAACGACGGTCAACTGGTTTGTATTGACTCTCCAGGCAATCGGGCCGTAGATTAGTATGGTTCTTATGTTTGCAGTGTTAATCCACACCGTAACCCTTGTACGGCCGATGGTACTTTAACACTGTTCATAGGCAATTTATGCTTTTTTAATTCTGTTTCTTTGCACCAGCGTTCTATAATATAGAGGGTCCATATCATTTTACCGCATAGTTTTTTCTTTTAAATTCCTGTTTGCAGAATCATTGGATCATCTGTAGAAGCTGTAGTGTTCAATTTCTTACTGCTTAGGTGGTTAAGTAAAAAGTTTAAAAGCAAGAAAGCAAGTTCCATGATAGTGGTGAGAGCACCCCTCTGCATCTCTCACCTCTCACATAGACTCTCCAAAATTTTCATTGTAAACGATGTGAGACTGATGGGTAGGAATTGAATGGTTCCAATCTTCCTGGTTTTGGTATCAATAGTATAAGTTCTCTCTATTTTTTGGAAATGTATCTCAGTACCAAAGAGGATCTGGGAATTGTCACCAGGTGCGGCACTAACAACTAAAAACGTCTGTCCAGCCAGGTTAGAATTTAACAACCTTAATTCTTCCTTTTATTGGTAGAACCCTAAGCTTTGCAAGCAATTATTATAAAAATACAATAATAAATTAGTATAAAATGAATATGAACTTGAAATACGCTAATCAGAAAGGATTTAAAATCTTTTAATTTCATTAATTGCTTTTCAGACCAGTAATTTAATTTACCGAGTTTAACATTTTATTTTTAATATTATTGATTTTATTAAAATAAAAGATAATAAAAAGCAGTGCAATGTGTTTCGGTTTGACATAATCGTGTGAATGTGAAACATATTGAAGAAACCTTGTATCTGTCTATAATGAGCGTTCAAGCAGACACCTAAAAAACCCAAAGGTCCACTTTTTCTTTCGAATCGACACACAAAGCACGATTTATTGCGTTCGAGATGACACCCCGCTCGCCCTCGAGGCACACTCTGAGTTATCCAAGCTCGCTCTGCTTTTTTGTTACTGAATTTCGTACAGACAAATGTGTATAAAAGTGTTATCAAAATTTAAATTTGGCGCCATTCATACATTGTTGTCAAATAGAATGTGTTATTAAAAATTTCAAAGTAAATATAAATAAAAAGGGTTGCAATGTCGTCCTTCGTCAGTGATAACAACACAATATTTAAAAAATAATAATATCTCTCATTTAAAATTTAGTTATGGTTTTGTGCTATTTGTAGTTGTCATTCTTTTGCAAATTACTTTTTTACGTTCTTTCTAACAACATATATTCTCAAATTGTTCCTATATGCTGTATCACCAAAAAGGAAAATTTACAAGGTCACACTGTTAATGTGGATACTTTATTGTTTTTGTTTTCTGTTACATATTCCAATGCCTTTAGAAATTCTATAGCTTCAGCTAAAAAAAGTGTACAGTTTCTACTTGATTCGAAGGTTTTTTCTTCCTTTGCTTCTTCTACGTAGAATGCTCTGGTAGTACCTTTAGACGATTTTGATACATCTGTGTAAATAGTTGTTGTTTAAATACTTTCTTCTTTTATAATATTATTAATTTTTATTTTGTTTATTTCTGTTGTTTCAGTATAATTTAGGATTATTATTTGCATTTAGTTATTTAAGAGCGGTATTATTGACAGCTCTGTTGCGAAACAAAAATATCAAAAATATCGGATACACTGTATTCTTGGTTTTCTCCAAATATCAACTATAAGTATCGGAAATTTTTCATATCAAGTTATAAACTACTTAAGGGTTATTTTTTTTATTTTCTGATTTTATTTTATTTTAGTCTTGCAGTCTATTTTTATGTTTAAACTAAAGTTGCTTTTCCAGCCTTTTGGGCATCTGTATTAAATTTAAAGATAATTTCTAAAATAACCTTCAAAATTTTTGTTGCATGTGTATTTCATTTCGATTTCATTAGATGTGCCAATCAATCTATTTATTTTTAAAATAAATACTTTTACATTTCCAGAACATGTATGTATGTATGTATGTATGTGTCAGGGGTGATAATAACACTGCGACCCATAGGATCTATTGTGTTCCCCCTTACTTGCCATGTTCTGATATTCTCTCAGACCTATAGCAGCTCTTCGAGTCCTATTTTCCTGAGGAAGTTTAGGACATCGTCGGGCTTCAAATCAGGTAGATCCCCCTCTTCTATTTCATGTGCTCCTAGGTATCTAGCCCTAGAATTCTGCAAGGCAGGGCATTCTGCGAGTATGTGTATTGAGGTTTCATCCTCTTCCTCACAGAATCTGCACTTTGCTTCATCTGCTAACCCTAGTTTCTTCATGTGGCTTTTTAACCGGCAATGCCCGGTTAATATTCCCGTTAGAATTCGGAGCCTTTTTTTACTGAGATTGAGGCAGCTAAGAGATCTCTTCTGGTCATAGTTCCCCAGTAGTATCTTAGATTGCCTCAGTCCTTCCAGCTGATTCCAGTACTTGGATTTTTCCTTCTCCATTTCTTCCCTTAGTTTTCCTAAGATTACTCTACTGCTGATCCCACAAGATGGTTCTGGTCCCAAATGTGGGGTTTCAGCTCCTTTTTTTGCCAGCTTATCTGCTATTTCATTCCCCTCTATTCCTATGTGTCCCGGGACCCATAGGAGGGTGACAGTGTTCTTCTGGCCTAGTTCATTTAGTTTGCCTAGGCATTCCCAAACCATCTTGAAACTGATTATATTTGAGCTCAGCGCTTTGATGGCTGCTTGACTATCCGACATGATCACAATCTCTTGTCTGCGGTAGTTCCTTCCAATATTGAATTCCACACATCTTTCGATGGCTTTCAGAACATACTTTTATTTTCATACTAATCTTCAAAAAATTTAAATAAAACAAAATGTTTAATTAAAATTGTTGATAAAATTAGCCAGTCAGTATTTATTTATTTATTGGACATTGTCGAATTGGTGTTTTAAAGTATTTTAATTTTTAACTGGATTAAAAATAACCGAATAATTAAGTTAGGTTTTAACAAAACTTCCAATATTTATTTAAAAAATTGCTTCCATACTTGGTCTAGCCTTATAACTACCTAATAAACATCAGGTACCTAGCTACAAACAAACAAAATGGAACTTCAATATGTCAATCTGACGATGCTAAGTCTAGCGAAACGGCTGTCATTATAGTTAAAAAAGCAATTTTTTAAATAAATATTGGAAGTTTTGTTAAAACGAAGAGTTTTTTATTATTGTTAATAAGATGAACTTCCAAAAAGTAAGGGTTAGTACAATCAATTCGAATAATTAAGGTTTTTAAAACGACTCAAGACAACTGATTGAACTGATACAAGTAGACTTCCACAGAGTAAGAATTAGTGCAATAAATTTAGTATTTATATTTATTACTAAATTTATTTGGTATTAATGAAACATCTAGATAACATATTTTATATTTTCCTTGTTTTTTTTTTATATGACTGAACAGATCTTAAACATACTGATCTTAGAGGGAATATAATATATAGGATTGTCCTATAGGACTAATAACATCTAGGCTTTGCTACTGCTTTGATTAAGTCTTAATTTGTAGTGAGATAAATAAAAATTAACTAAATAGCTCCTTACATACAGTTAAACAAAAATTGTCTCATGTGGTTTATAAAGATTTGTACTATGTAAACATAAATTCTACGGTCACTACATGGTATCCGTTAACGTAAAAGTACTAATTCCAATATTAGTTTCGAAAAACAAACTATAATTATAATTTTAAATGATAAACAATAATCAATTTTAATAGCAAACTAACTTCTACCATATTAAGAATAATAAGGGATGATTTAAGTAATGTACCGATGATATAAAATTGATATTTCTATTGTATTATTGTAAATTAACTTATGTTAAATAATCGAAGAAAGATACCATTATTGACACCAATTTAATTTGCATATAGTAAGTGCGTACTTAATATTGCTTATCTATTTATTATACAGGTATGTAAGTGACAATAAATATATTTTATAATAAATATAACTTTATTTGAAACTAGATTAAACTTGGAAAACAAAATAAACATTATTATTAATAATAATTATAAATAAACTATCATAGGTGGAGAACAACCCATTATTATAAGACTATAATAATTATGTAGTTGGATTTACTTACAACACAAAAAAAGAATAAACAAAGTTAATTTATAAAAGAAATTTAAAGCATATTTATTTGTAACATTATTGTATAATTTGTTAAAATTATTTATTATGTATAATACAAACAACTTAAAAATTTTCAGAAAATCCAAATTAGTTACCATTGTAATGTTATAAGAAGTATTTCTATTAAATAGTTCAAATCCAAAAATCAGAAATTTTAGAATAATTAAGTAGGTATTTGCAATGTGTGAAACAGTGATGGAAAATTTTCCGATAATCTAAGTACAATAGATTGTTCTAGAAAACCTAAAAACTATAAATACATGAAGTCTATGAGAGAGATTGTTCAGTTTCAATTAGTAGTCAGCCAGTGAAAAAGATAATGACAAAGAAAATATAAATTTTAAGTAATAGTAAAATTTATATTTAACTTGTAACTAAAGAGTTGTATTCTTAAAAGTTATTTTTTTAAACGTGCAAGCAAAAACTAAAAAATGAGTAGATCTCGCAAGTAACAATTATAGATAGCTAACAGACATTTATATAGAAATCAACACTACTTTCAAATATACTGATTTTATCTCTAAAATTTAAGCGCCTTTAAACAGCAATTATGTTTTTTTTACAGTAAATCTCTATCAAGAGTTTTATCATCATCCAATAACTGCACGTGTTCAAAATATATTAAATCTTATCTAACTAACATACTTATTAAATGACCATTAGAATCATTTTACCCCACTAGTTCATAACAACAATGTCAACTTTATCTGTTTGAATAGTTCGGATAATTTGCATTATCAACATTACACTATTGTTGCAGGTTATTTTGAAAAGCATTTCCATTTCATATCGTATGAGGTTGGACAGTGATGTTGATATATCACTTGATAGAGGGCTGCCGATACATTGGCCACAGTGTCTGGTTCCGTAGATATTGCGTTTGTATACTTCAACACGTTATGTTGTCGTTTCAGTTATGATTTTGTGGTTGTTAAACATTTGCCACTCTCTTATTAATTATATGGTCGATTGCCATTAAATAGAGGATATATAATTAATATTTAGTTATATAGAGAAATAGTACAGAAGATGATTTAAAAAATAGGCGTTGCAGTAATACGAGGGGAGGTCGATAATTAAAAAATTAAATAATTTACCAACACCTTCTAAAGTCTAGGAATAGTATTTACAAATCAGGTTTAACCGTTTTAAAGAATATATCTTATTCCAGACATTTGATTACATTTCAATAGAAAACGTGTTGGAGATCGACCACTGAGGCGATACTTAAGATCATCTTTTTCATTTTGTAAATGAAAGCGAAGCAATACTCTCGCAAACCGGTTTCAACATTATTGTGTCTTCATCAGTACGACGTAAGTACTTCTTCTCATCCCGCAGAGCAGGATTCAGATTCAATATCTATATAGTGATTGGAAGATTCCAGGAAAAAGGATGTAAAAGCACCAGTTCAATTGCAAACTAACAGATCAAAGATAACTGCTAATCGAAGACAAACAATGAAATGAAAATATAGCATAGCATAGGAACTAGGTGTTTTTTTCTTTAGAAAACGGTCTTGCCTGGTTTGGAAGTACGATATGCACCAAAACATGCGCCGAAATGGTGCTTAAAATGCAAGAAAAAATATTTGTTATTGGGTATTATTTCGGCTAATGCGGGAAATGGACAATCCATCCACTAATAAGGACTTAAGGGTCGTTAAAAAATTTCGACAAACAGAAAGCGTTCTAACTGCAAAAAAAGCTATACTGGTCGTCCAGTTATCGTAATAAGCTATTTGAACAGGTGTTAGAATCACCAAATGAATATGAGTGAAACGTCTACCCGAAGAATGTTTAAGAAGATTGGTGGTTTTCCCTATAAAATAAAGATTGGACAACACTTGACAAGGCAGGACAAGAAATCAAGAGTTGTTTATTGTGCTTCAGTGTTGGCAATGGTTTTTGAAAAACCCCTTTTTTTCTAACGTGTGGTTTTCAGACGAATGTCACATCTATCTGAATGAATTTATCAATCGACAGACAAATCGTTTTCTTGGTTGACCAAGAAAAGTGACCGGGTAGCGATTTGGTGCGGAGTGTGAGGTAATGGATTATTGACAGAAACATATAGTTGAATACCTAATGCCACGACGTAAAAACTTTGTAGACCGCGTAATTTCCCATAACACGAATTTTTCTTACTCTTCTCATTCACCTGATTTATCAACTCTTAATGCTTACGTATGCTGAAACAAACCATTTTTACAGACATCCCATTGGCAACTATTCATGGACTCGGTGAAAAATTTTGTTTTTCTTTTTCAGAAAAATGCAACAGCCTATTTTTAATAACATGTTTAATTGGAGCATACTATACTTTAAATGTGTCTAGACCACAGAGAATACGAGTAGAAAGTTAAATTTATTAAACCAACCCTTACTCTATATAGTTTTTTTATTATTCTTATGTAGAAAATTATTTAATTGGTTAATTACTGACTACTTAAAAAAAAATTAAAAGTAGAATATTCATACGTAGATCTTATGTAAAGGACCTAGGAAATTAGGTTTTTAAGAAAATTGTTCTTCAATGGTAATAGTTTCTTCTCCAAGCTCCCTTTCAATTTCTTTTTTACTTTTACTTCTGAGTGTTTCATCACACATTTAGTCAAATCATAGTAGTTTAGGTATATAATATTTTTTTTACTTATTTTTCACTTATATATTTCAACCATTAATATGGTTTGATTTCATTAATCTATTACTTCTTTTCTTTAGTTTTTTCTGCTCACACCCAAATCAAATTCAATTAAATCAAATTCTTACTGATTTAATATATAATTAATCAGTAAAAAAGTATAACAGCATCCCCAGAGATGTTTAAAATTTATAATTCTACAGTAATGTGAAATATTGATTTCGATATAATATCATAGTCAGATTGCCATATTGAAGTAACATTTTGTTTCTTGAAATAATCATCTGATGTTTTTTGAGAAGTGTTAAGACTAGACCAAGTATTGAAGAAAACAACAATATTAAAGCCTAGATGTTATTAGCTATAAGGGATTATCCTATTATACTTGTTGATAAACAAGTAAATCTTGTAAATTCCTTAATATTAAACTGCTTACTCTGATTGAGTCTTTATTTTATAGATAGAAATGTAACACAAATACATTAATTATTGTACTAACTCTTACTTTTTGGAAGTCCATCTTATTAAGAATAATAAAAAACTCTTAGTTTCTACGTAACTTTCAAGTTTATTTGAAAAAATATGTTGTAAATCACATTGACGGCCGTTTCGCTAAGAAGCATCGTCAGATTGACATTTAACTTACATTTTGTTTGTTTGTAGCTAAGTACCTAATGTTTAGGTAGTATTAAGGCTAGACCAAGTATGGAAGTAATAGGACATAACAATATTAAAGCCTAGATGTTAATAGCCCTAAGCACAATAAAGTTTTTTCTTGGTTGTTCTAGATCATTGCTAAGTTGTTATACTAATTTTAGAGGAAAATTTATCCAGAATAATCCGTAAGGGCTAATAACATCTGAGCTTTTATATTGTTATGTCTTATTACTTCAATACTTGGTCTAGTCTCGACACTACTCAATCAACATTAAATAGCTATCTTAAAATCCAAAATTATATCGAAACAGCTGCCACTAAGTTTAATTTTTTTTTAAGTAAACCTCGGAAGTTTTGGTCACAAGTTCTTTGAGTCATGTTCTTAATAGAATGGACTTAGACAAAGTAAGGGTTAGTACAATCAATTTCATTGATTTATAAAATCAAAAGATTCTAGACATAATAAAATTTTAACTCTAGCTGCCTCAGTAATTGTTGGTTGAAGCAACAATGTTCAAGTTTTAGTAGTGAAATATTTATAATACTGTGAGAATGTAATAGCAGATAAAATCCTTTTAGTATTTTGGTGAGAGCGCTGAAAAAAAAAATTTTTGTGCAATAATATTTTTATTAATTGGATACATTAAAAAAATTGAGAGTGATCCTGTGAACTGGTCACTTCTCTGAATACTGATAAATAAAATAGGTGTTCCAATACATTTGATATTTTTAACTGCAGTCAGAACGGGATGTATAGGTATGTACTATCGTCACTCCTTTACAACATAATGCAGCAAATACATAAAGAGAAAAGTCTTTGCTTTGACGGGATAATCTTCCCAATTGCCGTTTACACTTCTAAAAAGTGAATAGTTCTTAAAGAAAACAGATCAAAACAGAATTGAAGCCTTCGCCCTATGGGCGAACAGACGAATCCTTAGTGTCATTCGTGGAACTTAGAACTAACGCATGTATCGGTACACCCCCCTGATGGTAAAAATGCTGAGAAAAAGATGATCCGAATCTGTTATAATATCCAATTAAAAAAATGTGTAATTAAATGTAGAATCCTGTGAACTTTTTGATTTTTATAAAAATGTGATCATGGGTATAGGTCTAGGACATTATGATGAGTCTGAAAATAATTTTATTTTTGCGGAAACACCTAGAAATAGCACAAATTACTAAACATTTGTACTCAAAGTATACTTTATCTACCACCTATCTTTTGTAACGATAGTTAAATTAAAGGAAGGTATAGGTTTTTGGGCTAATCACCGATGTGAATAAAATTTTTAAATAAAAAATACACTTCCCAAAATTGTACATAAATTAAAAATCTTTAATATCAAAATAAACAATAATAGAATAGAATAAGTTGGATTAGAAATGTGATAAGAAAACTAAAAACTGCAAAAACCGCAGAACGTTTAAGCCACGCTTGTAGTAAAATGTGATTGGTGAAATTTTATATTCCAAACTTTTATCCTGTCTTGTTACTTTCATTTCTTATTCTTTAAGTCTTGAATCTTATATTCTATTCTATACATTTTTCAATTGTGTCACTGCCCTAAGACATACTATTTTTTTAAATTCTCAATATTTAAAAATCTCAATGAAAACCTGGCAACATTGTAAAACCCAAACTTCGGTAAGTGAGTTGTCATACTTTACCCGCAGAGCTGCAAAATATTACTATTTCCTATGACCAATAATACCTATTTACCTAGGAGTAATACGTTAATTTAATAAGTACACACAGGACACATATTTACAATATCAAGTAAATAATTGATGTTATGAAACTTCGATTGAATTTAGTAACCAGCCGAATATGGGCGATCAGAACCTTCCTTTAATTTAACTATCGTTACAAAAGATAGGTGGTAGATAAAGTATACTTTGAGTACAAATGTTTAGCAATTTGTGCTATTTCTAGGTGTTTGTTGGAACCAATGATTGCAGGGGTGGGTGAGTGCACCCACCTCTGCAGTTTAGAATATAATATAATATACAGTATGACACAAATGTATAGAATAAATTCATTATTTCAGAAACAGACGACTTTAAAAAAATTTAAATTTAAATTTTAATTTTTGAATGACCATTAACTGCTATAGATGGGTCGGATATTACGTCATTAGTGATGGCGTAATGACGTCATCGACGATTTTTTTAAATACAAACCGAGGTCACGTGACAGCTCATTTGAAAGGTCTCCTTATCGCCTTTGCAACAATGTAATCATTTAAATATTTATTTCTACAGGGTTAACCAAAATTATGACCTTTGTTAAGTAACATGGAATTACAATAAATATTCATTCACTGAACTAGAATACCCTAAGGACCGCCACTGGGAATAAAATATAATAAAAAATAGTGTTTATTGTTGGTTCCGAAAAACAATACATTGATAAAAACAATGCTACATTATAATTTGAAATTAATTATTGTAGTAAGTACTTGGAATTATTTTTACAAAAATATTTAAATCATTATTGTCATTGACTCGTCTTTATTCGTCAATGATCTGTGAATCTGTCAAATAATAGACGTCAAATTTTTAATCTTCGAGTTTTTTGCCGACATTAATAACAGCATTTACAAAAATGAAACTAACAGAAACAAAACGAATCGAGATTTTAACCATGATTGGAGATAGAGTGAGGACTCAAGCAGAAGTTCGTAATTTATTTAATGCTAAATACCCCATTCGTGACCCAATTAGTCAATCAACACAAAGTAAAATTGAAAAAAAAAATAGAGAAACGGGTTAAAGATCTTTCCAGAATTGGTAGAACATCAATATCCGAAGCCAAAAAACTGAACGTTGTAATGGTGTTTCAAAAAAATTCTCATACCAGTTCTAGGCAGGTCGCACTAAATAATAATGTCCACCGATCAACTGTTGTAAGAGTGCTAAAAAAGGAGAAGTGGCATCCATACAAAGTACATCTGGTCCAGGAGCTATTAGAAGATGACTTTGATAGAAGAATCGAATGCTGCGAAATCGTTGTGAAACAATGTAACAGAGATCCGGGTTTTATACAAAAGGTACTTTTTTCAGATGAAGCGTCTTTTATGCTGAACGGTCACGTAAATCGCCAGACATGTCGATATTGGGCAAGTGAAAATCCACATTGGGTGGAAGAGTATAGGACACAATATCCCGAAAAGGTGAATGTTTGGGCCGTCATTATAAACAATCAAATTGTAGGGCCATATTTTTTTGAGGAAAACCTAACTGCTGCTAGTTATCTGGAATTTCTTTAAAATTATCTGCTGCCACAGCTGAATCAGCTATTTCCAAACAGAAATGATTTATGGTATCAACAGGATGGGGCTCGCCCACACTATGGCGTTGAGGTACGAAATTACCTTAATAACGTTTTCCCAGGAAGGTGGATAGGTAGAAGGGGGCCTATCGAATAGCCACCAAGGTCTCCAGATTTGACTCCGTTAGACTTTTTTTGTGGGAATATTTAAAGAGCAGAGTATATGAAAATCGACCAAATAATATAGAAGAGTTGAAGGAGCGAATCCTAACGGAAATTGCACAAATAACACCCGAAGTCCTTGAAAACGTTGGGAAATAATTTACTGCTCACCTTTCCCATTGTATCATTGCTGAAGGTCGGCAATTTGAATATTTTAGGTAATTATATTATTAAACCAACAGTTTTGGTTAACCCTGTAAAAATAAGTATTTAAATGATTACATTGTTGCAAAGGCAATAAGGAGACCTTTCAAATGCCTTACGTCTTTAACATTTACTTCGCAATATAATTAGTTTGACGGATAAATTTGTTCTTGTTAAAAATAATTTTTATTAACCACCTTTGAACTACATTAATATTATTTAGGTAACAATCGTTTATACCTCCCCATCCTAAAACTCCATACGATAATAGTGACTACTCTAGGGAATAATATAATATTTTTAAAGATCTAATACAGGCAAAGTCTTTCAAAAGTTTAAATTTTGGTAAATGTCCCCTGATTTTTTGAACTAAACTTTTACAGTGAAAGTCCCATTTAAGATGACGATTGTTATACTAAGATATTTCATTTTTTACGCTTTGATTTCGGTGTTGGAACCAACCTTTAAGCTTCCTAAATTAGATAATCCTGTAATATAGGATGAAAATAGTAAATAGGCGGTTTTATTATAATTTAAAGTTAACTTGTTGAATGATAACTATTTGAATATATTTTTAAAGTCATTTTCTATATTTTTTAGGTTCTCCCATGACGACGAGGTATATGTAATTACTGCATCGTCAACGAATCCAATAATTTTTCCCTTAATATCTAAAAATAATAGGCTATTCATGTAAATAAGAAACAGAATTGGACCCAGGACAGTTCCCTAGGGAACTCCGTAAGTTATGGTTTGTGGTGTACTAGTAGTTCCGTCTATATCTACAACCTGTGTTCTGTTTAACAGATAACGTTTTATTAGTTTTTATTAGTAATATTCCATATTTATATAATTTTTCCAATAGTATTTTATGACTGACATTGTCGAAAGCTTTTGAGAGGTCTAGAAATATACTGTTGTGCGAGTACGCCCCTGGCGCTATGACCAGACGCGAAGGAAACAGATGATGCGAGAGTCTTCGAGAATATACGGCGCCCGATGAGCGAAGCGGAATGATCGAGAATAGACTGGAGTATGCTGGAACAGTACTTACCTATATAAAGGGACCGATTTGAATATTTGAAGTTAGTTAGTAGTATGTTGTTAGATAAATGCGAATAGAAATATTGTCTTATATAAATTAAAGTATTGTAAATAAATTGTGTTATATAAATTAAACAGTGTTAGTGATTTAAATAGTATAAAAATAAATTAAAAAGACTAGTAAAAATAAATAAACGTTACATTGGTGTCAGAAGTGGGATATTGTAAATAAATAAGGTAAAAAAATAAATAAATAAATATGTCGAAAAAACTTTGTGACTTGAAAGTGACAGAATTACGTCAAGAGCTGGAGGATCGTGAATTGGAAACAACAGGAAGGAAGACTGAGTTGTTGCAGCGACTTAAGCAAGCATTGGAAAATGATGGTTTAGATCCAGAAAATCATATTTTCGTAGACGACTCTTCTGCTACAATTATTTCTTCCTTAAATAAAGTTTCTTCTGATATTTCTTCTTTGGAAAATAAATTTTCTTCCGATATGTCTTCTTTGAAGAGTGATATCTCTTCTGACATTTCTTCTTTGGAAAATAAAGTTTCTTCTGACATTTCTTCTTTGGAAAAAAGAGTTTCTACTGATATGTCTTCTTTAAAAAATGATATTTCTTCTTTGGAAAAAAGAGTTTCTACTGATATGTCTTCTTTTAAAAATGATATTTCTTCTTTGGAAAACAAAGTTTCTTTGGACATTTCTTCTATGGAAAAAAAATGTCTTCATTTGAAAAAAAAATTGAAGAGAAAATAAGAGAAATGGAAAAGCAAATGGAAGAGATGGAAAAAGGAGGTAAAGAAGATATGGAAGATTTAGGAGAGGAAAACGAGGACGAAATGAGAAGCTTCAAAGTGGAGCGGAAACCGAAATTGGAAGGCAGCGAAAGTTCTGTTCGTGTTAAGGCCCCAACCTTTGACGGAAAGATGTCTTGGGGAAATTATCTCAAACAGTTCGAAACTGCTGCAAGAGCGAACGGATGGTCCCAAAAAGAGAAGGCAATAAACCTCACCATCGCTCTGAGAGGAGACGCTTTGGATGTTCTTCAGACCATACCAGTGGAGGACACAGATGATTTTGAGCAACTGAAGAAAAGCTTGAACATGCGATATGGTCACGAACACTTGGAGAACTTGTACCGATCGCAGTTAAAGACTCGAAAACATAAGCGAGAGGAGACACTTCAAGAGTACGAAGTAGATATTGCCAGATTGGTAAGATTTGCTTACCCTTCAGCTCCAGAACAAATGATGGAATGTTTAGCTGTTGAAGCATTTCTTGATGGACTTCGTGACCACGAAATGGCAAAGACACTCCGTTTAGCTCACCACAAAACATTAGTTGACATCTTGTCTGCCGCGCTTGAGTATGAAGCGGCTTCGAAAGCTTGTGGAGGATACAGTAAAGTAAGGTCCGTAACGGAAGAGGAAGATGAAAATAAGTTAGACCAATTAGTAAATATGATGAAGAACTTTACTGATAAGAAAAAGAAGAAGACCATCAGGCGCTGGAATTGTGGTGAAATAGGACATGCTCGCAATTCATGTAAACGTCCTGGGGTCACTACGAATCAAGAAACTACTCCACAGGAAAAACTAAAACGGACCGGCCTAGAGGGGGCAGCTTCGACCCGGAATGTTTCCAAAGACCCTCTCATATTAATAGCCTCTTTGAAATGCCGCGAAGACAGTGTATATGTAGATGGTGAAGTCAACGGTAAAAAGTATACACTATTGGTGGATACTGGAGCGACCAGAACGATTATACGGCCAACAATTATAAATAGCTGTAAGAAGCTTTTACCAACAAGGCTACGACTGCGAACTGCCACAGGTGACAGAGCTAACATCCTTGGAGAAGCCCAGGTTCAAATAGGAATTGGCTCAGAAAAGTTAACGCATACTGTTATTGTCGCTGATATTGAGGAAGATGTCATATTAGGAATGGATGTGATGAACTTACATGGTTTCCAACTGGATTTCAAGAACAGAGTTATCAAAGTCGGTTCCGAAGAAATATTCCTTCATCCATATGAGGACAAAACCGTGCCAGCCGTTGTCCAGGAGGATACTGTGGTACCTGGTAGAAGCGAAACGATCATAGTGGCCAGACTGCAAGGAACTATTGACGAAGGAATACCTGTGATGATGGAACCATGGAACCATGATGAGGAGGTCGGTCGAGGAATTTTGATAGGAAAAGGATTGGTCACTTCTGCTAAAGAAATTCCAGTACGAGTATTAAATGTCAATGATCACCCAATTACGATCAAGAAAGAGACCAAAGTTGGAACCTCCGTACCAGTAACATCTATAATTCGACAGACAACTATTCCCGATAATTCCAACGATAAGTTTGAACAAATGGTGGCGGTTGCTGGTACATCTTTAAACCGAGAAGAGAAAAGAAAAATGAAAGATTTTCTTCATCGGTTTCGCAACATTTTTGTACCAAGGGGAGGTAAGACAGGACGTACCTCTGCTGTAAAACATAAAATCGACACGGGTGATGCCAAGCCAATTCGTCAATCAGCTAGAAGACTACCACAGGCAAAGAGGCAAGAAGCTGAAAGGATTGTTCGAGAAATGGAAGAAGATGGAGTGATAGAACCTTCTACCAGTCCATGGGTCTCTCCTGTAGTCTTGGTCAAGAAAAAGGATGGAACTACGAGGTTCTGTGTAGACTACCGTCAGTTGAACAATGTTACCAAGAAGGACAGTTATCCTCTGCCTCGAATCGACGATACCCTGGACACTCTAGCTGGAAGTAAATTATTTTCTACCTTAGATTTGAAGTCTGGTTATTGGCAGGTAGAAATGGACCCAGGAGACAAAGAAAAGACAGCCTTTACCACCGGTTCTGGATTATTTCAGTTCAATGTCATGCCATTCGGACTATGTAATGCTCCTGCGACATTTGAAAGACTGATGGAGAACGTATTGAGAGGGTTGTCTTGGAAAACGTGCCTGGTCTACTTAGACGACATCATAGTTTTGGGGAAGACATTCGAAGAACATCTAAAACACTTAGATGTTTTTAAAAGACTTCAAGCTGCCCAACTGATGCTAAATCCAAAGAAATGCCAGTTATTCCAAGACAAAGTTAATTATCTGGGTCATATTGTCAGCAGGGAAGGCGTGTCTGTAGATAAGGACAAGGTTTCTTCTATCAAACAATGGCCACAACCAACTGATAAACATCAAATAAGAAGTTTTCTTGGTCTATGTACATACTATCGCAGATTTATCAGAAAGTTTTCAGACATTGCTAAGCCATTAACACGCCTTACAGAGGAAACGAGAGAGTTCTGCTGGGATGAAAACTGTCAAACGGCTTTTGAAACTCTGAAGAAGCATTTAACCGCAGCACCGATATTAGGCTACCCACAACCGGAAGAAGAATTTATTTTGGATACAGATGCCAGTAATGTCGGAATTGGAGGAGTCCTTTCACAGATTCAAGATGGACAAGAGAGAGTCCTGGGTTATTTTAGTAAAGTGCTCTCCAAACCTGAGCGGAATTACTGCGTTACGAGAAGAGAACTCCTGGCAGTTGTGAAGTCTGTAGAACACTTCTACCAATATCTTTATGGAAGAAAATTCTTAATCCGGACGGACCATGCAGCCCTAAAATGGCTAATGCAGTTTAAGAACCCTGAAGGTCAAATTGCCAGGTGGATCGAACGACTCCAAGAGTACGACTTTAGGATCGAACATCGAGCTGGGATAAGTCACAGAAATGCAGACTCCCTTTCCAGAAGACCGTGCCCAGAAGAGTGTTCTCACTGCAGTAAGACAGAATTAAAAGAAACTGCAATACTACGAACAACTGTAGTTAACGACGACTGGGCACCTACTAGAATTAAAGAAGAACAAGATAATGATCCTGTTTTAAAGAAAATAAGAGAATGGAAGATAGAAGATCGTCGACCTACTTGGCAAGAAGTGTCAAAATTCTCTACAGTCCTTAAATCATATTGGGCCCAGTGGGAGTCTTTCATTTTGGAAGGCGATTTATTAAAGAGAATAATTGAAAATAATGACGGTTCCGTTAACAGAAAGCAATTAGTTATACCAAAGAGTAGAGTAGCCGAAGTACTACGACAGTTACACGACAGTCCATCAGGAGGTCATCTTGGTGTTAAGAAAACCCTGCAGAGAGTTCGTGAAAGGTTTTATTGGATGAATAGTTCCGATGATGTTAAGGACTGGTGTAAGAAGTGTACCATCTGTGCTGCTAGTAATGGACCTCAGAAAAGAGGAAAGGCTCCCATGAAACAATATAACGTTGGTAGCCCATTTGAGAGAATTGCTTTAGATATTGCTGGACCGTTCCCCACTACTAAGAATAAGAATAAATACATGTTGGTGGTAATGGATTATTTTACGAAGTGGGTTGAAGTCTACGCCATTCCAAATCAAGAGGCAGCAACTGTCGCAGACGTGCTAGTGAAGGAGTTTATTTGCCGATATGGAGTGCCCTTGGAGATTCACAGTGACCAAGGAAGGAACTTCGAAAGTCAACTCTTTCAAAGAATTTGCGACAATTAAGGAATGAAGAAAACAAGAACTACAGCATTGCACCCACAATCAGATGGAATGGTAGAACGCATGAATAAAACCATTGGCAAATATCTATCAAAAGTAGTATCCAATCACCAAAGGGACTGGGACCAGTATATTTCGCTCTTTGCAATGGCTTATCGATCCGCCGTCAATGAATCAACAGGTCAGACACCAGCAAAAGTCTTGTTTGGACGTGAGATGAGGTTACCATGCGACCTCGAGTTTGGATGCCGACCTGGAGAGGATATAGCTGAAGAAGATTATGTAATACAGTTACGAAGAAAAATGGACGACATGCATGATTTGGTTCGCTCCCATCTTCAAGTTGCCAGTGACAGGATGAAGAAACGGTATGATACCCAAGCTATAGAGGGATGTTTCCAAGAAGGTGACAAAGTCTGGCTCCATAACCCAAAAAGACAGAAGGGGTACTCACCAAAGCTACAACAATCTTGGGAGGGTCCATACATCATCAAGAAAAGAATCAATGACGTCATATACCGTATAATAAAGACCCCAAATGGAAAACCTAAGGTAGTACACCGAAACCGACTGGCGAAATTTGAAGGAGATCATGACCAGAAAGAAGAAGTCGTAAATCAAGTCCAAGATACACCCGACCTTGCTTTCGAAGAGTTTATGGGTGCATATGGAGGTACTGGGAAAGCTAGATACGGCATGACTATTGAGAAACAGCAAGACCTGTTCACACTTCCTGATGACTACTCATTGGCCCATAGCGTTTCCGCCACTATTAGCGACGGCCGAGGATTAGCGTCTGTCTTTCGAAGGAAGTTTGGTCGATTGTCAGAACTTCGAAATCAGTTACCAGCCACTGGGAAGGCTTTGATACTTCGAGATGACTCCCGTTGCCTCTTCTATCTGATTACCAAGAATACCTACCAAGACCAGCCCACTTATCGAAATATATGGGAATCATTACTTAACTTGAGAGAGCACGTATTGGAGTCCAACATACAGAAGCTAGCCATGCCGAAAATAGAGTGCAACTCATTGGATTGGAGGGTCATCCGAAATATGGTGGAAGTAATCTTTCAAGATACCGAAGTCCAAGTGTTGGTATGCAGCCATTCGCCCCGTGTCCAGCTGACATCAAAGACCATTCCATGTTATTTCCATGCAACTGGAAATTGTAGACGAGGATTCAGTTGCAAGTATCTCCATCCAGTCTCAATTCCGTAAAAGTTCCAGGAGGAACTATCTCTTAAGGAGAGGGCAATGTTGTGCGAGTACGCCCCTGGCGCTATGACCAGACGCGAAGGAAACAGATAATGCGAGAGTCTTCGAGAATATACGGCGCCCGATGAGCGAAGCGGAATGATCGAGAATAGACTGGAGTATGCTGGAACAGTACTTACCTATATAAAGGGACCGATTTGAATATTTGAAGTTAGTTAGTGGTATGTTGTTAGATAAATGCGAATAGAAATATTGTCTTATATAAATTAAAGTATTGTAAATAAATTGTGTTATATAAATTAAACAGTGTTAGTGATTTAAATAGTATAAAAATAAATTAAAAAGACTAGTAAAAATAAATAAACGTTACAATACTTATACTTATAGCCAGGGATTGCAATCCGGTCCGGCGGATCCGGTAATCCGGCGGATCCGGTACGTTTTTGTTGCCTACCGGATCCAACAATTTCACCGGATCCGGAGGCCGGATTATAGAAGAATATGATGTTGATTTAATTTAGTTATTATGAACGGGTTAAACGTTAAACAAAACTTACCTCAATAAGTAATAAAAAGGATATCTTAATAATTTTCATTTAATCATCAGCTACTTTTTCTTTATTTCATCAAAAGTATTCAATATAATAATTTCTTATAGTAAACAACCAAATAGATAGAGGATGTACTTGACAAATTTATCTTGGATAGGATCCATGGTATCAATCAATAAATATCCAAGTATGTACAATTCCAATAACAATTCCCAATTCATGTATTAATGTACAATTGACATAGTTTTCTGTTGAAGTCAAAGTTGAAATATTAACAAATAAAAATGGAACAAAATTAAAAAAAACTATTAATCTCTTTCATATGTTTAGCAAATAAATGTGTAATTTTAAGTAGTTAAGTTTATTAATATTATTTATAAAATGAAAGTACTTACCAAGTTACAAGTAGATAAATGTGAGCCTTCGAAAACTAAATAAGTATACCAATAAACCATCACAACCTGAGATGTACCTGAAAAACTACAAAAACAATACAAAAAATTATTATAAACTAAGTTAAATTGAGTGTACAAACTCTTATATCTACATTTTTGGACAAATAACTTGTACTAGTGATAAAAAACACTCATATAGTGTAGAGTGAAAGTACTATATCAAAACATAATTAATAAAAGACATTTTATTTAGCAAATTTGTATGTAAGTTAATTAAGTAAGTTTGTTTATTAGATATAAGATGTTGATCTTTGATAAAATCAAGAGATATTAAGTAAATCATTGCTTATAACAGTGAGTACATAGCTCAAATAATAGAGTGATTTAAAAAGTTTAAATTTTAGTTCTTAAAGGATAAAATGGTATTTAAAAGTTGAAATGGGATTAGTTTAATGAATTTATGCATAAGGACTGTAAACAGCATATTTTAAATCAAAATTTTATAGGGAAAAGTTAATATAAAAATAATGTAAATGGATTTTTAGTATATATAAAAAGATAAACTATCTTTATATTATCAAAGATATAATCAAAAATGTAAAATCATTACCTTATTTTTTGGAAATTTAGGTTATTTTATGAATGATAAACAATTGAATGCAATTTTTTTATGTCAAATTTATCATAATCGGGTGAGAGTATAAAAAGGCCAAAAAAATTGAGATCGCTCTCTTGTTCCTGTCTGATTTACGAAGAATATGTTGAATGGTAATTAAACGACAATTAATTAAAATTTCAATTTATGTTAAATTAAAACATTTAACACCAAATATATTCGTATAAAAGTATTGTAAAAACATAAAAGCACTTACCAAAGAAGTAAATTCAAAATAATATATCCAGATCACAGCAGAGTTTGATAGATTGTATTTCATAACCATCACTCAGAGGACAGCCGGCAGATATTTTGAATAACGTTCCGTTTTGGTATCATCGTTTGGAGCCGATACTATTGATTCAGCATTTTTCGTCTGACGTAGACGAAATTCCATAAGACTCAGATATACGAGGTATGTTAAGTAATTAAAAACTTATTTTTTTTGTGATTGTGTATAACAGTGTGGATTAAAATTTTGTACGGTATACATTTTTGTAAGGGTATCATTTTCATATTTGTTAATAATTAGAAGTTTGTATATTTAAATGTAATAGGCATATGAAAACCATTAATAGTTTTGTACCTTTTCTGTGGCGAGCAAATTAAAACAATTAAAATTTAGTGTATTATAAAAAAATTTTAAATATTTAGTATCTCTTGAATCCTACCCAAGATAAAGAGTCGGATTTCAAATTCAAACAGATAAATAATTTTACTGAGCTAGTTAAAACTTTTATAAAAATAAATAATTATCATATTTTAATAAACAACTATAAAACAATAAAATAAATAAAACCTATAATAATAAATCATAACTAAGTAACTAAATTAATTAAATAATTAAATTAATTATTAAATTCATAAAAATAAATCATTTCAATATATAGGTATTGATATTTTAAATCCTTAGAAAAATAAGTACAATAAATAACTGAACGGTTGAACTAAACTTCCACTATTTATTCGAAAAATACGTTTTAAAATGCAATTACAGCTGTTTCGCTAATAATAATATTGGAACAAAATCGTTAAAATGCGAAAACAAAATTACCAAAATTAAAAAAATCTGGTGTTTACAAAATTAATTGTACAAAATGTAATGCAGTATATATAGGTCAAACACAAAGAAATTTTGAAGTAAGATTTAATGAACACTTAAGAGCATATAGATTACAACAACCAGATAAGTCGAACTATGCAAAACACCTACTTGAACATCCAATTTTACTGATACACACCAATGACATTCATATACTACACATTTGTGATAAAAAACAAAATTTAGATTTTCTAGAAGATCTTGAAATTAAAAGACATCTAGCAGATCAACAGTTTAAAGTAGTTAAAGAACAAATAAATCTTGGAAGTTCTTCACTATTAAACAGTTTACTTTGATTGAGTCTTCATTTTATATATAGATAAGACATTATTGTAACATAAATATATTAAGTTATTGTAAAGATCAGCATAATATAGTTTTTCCTGGTTTTCTTAAATCATTGCAGAGTTATACTGTTCTTATACATCCATCCATACATCCCATCGTGCAGCATGTTCAAAATTTGAATTTTTAGAGTTTTCGGAATGCAAATCCGTACTTTCCATAGTAATATTTTTTTTTCAAATGAAAGTTCGTCATATAATGGCATCATCATTTCAGAAGTTTTTGATTTATCGGGCCAAAAATTTGTATGTTTTTGATGACGTTTTTGTAAAGGGCATCCTTTTCAATTTCTCTTTTCAAGTCTGCCTCTAAAACTGGTAGATTATGGATTCGCACTTGTAACAAATGTGCTCTTTTAGGTGAGCCACACACTTCTTCGGATGAACTTCTGGTTGTTGGAAGTGGCAAACGTGATAGTGCATCAGCTGGTCCATTATTTATACCTGGTTGATAGGCTATATCGTAATCATAACTACTTAAGATTATAGCCCAGCGAAGTAATCTATTACTGATTACCTTTGGTGTTTCACGATCTTTGTGGAAAATCCTCTCAAGTGGTTTATGGTCCGTTAACAGGGTAAAATGCCTTCCATATAAGTAATAATAAAATCGGGTCCGGGAAAAATGATACCAAGAGCTTCCTTATCCATGGCTGCATAATGTTTTTCAGAGTCTTTCAATGTTCTTTATGCATAAGCGACTGGCTTTAGTTTACCATTTGAAAATTCATGAAAAAGAACGGCCTCCAATGCCTTTGGAACTAGCATCACTTGTGACTATTAAAGGAAGTTTAGGATCATAGTGCACTAAGGTCTATGCAGATTTCAATATAAACTTAAGTTTCTGGAAGAGTATCTCATCTTCCTTAGACCAAAAAAAATTAACATTTTTCTTAAGTTTGTCATACAGTGGTACACAAATGACGTGTAAGTTGTTAAAAAACCGACTGTAATAAGCGATGGAGCCTAAAAATGACCTTAATTCACTAACAGTTGTAGGACTTGGCATATCTTGGATTGCTTCAAGATGGTCGGTTGTAAGATGCAAACCTTTATGATCCAAATTGTGTCCCAAAAAGGTGATTGTATTCTGTACCCAAATACATTTTGATTTTTTAATTTTAAGACCTGCTCTGCTTAGACGGTCTAAAACTTCTTTTAAGCATAACAGGTGCAATTGCTTAGTGGGGGCTGAAACCAAAATGTCGTCAAGATAACAAACGGTACCCTCAATTCCTGACAGCAGTTTGTCCATGGTTCGTTGGAAAAGAGATGGTGCAAAATTGACTCCAAAAGGCAAACGTTTGTATCTGAAATAACCTTGATGCGTAGCAATGACTAGGTATTTTCTTGAATCTGGTTGAATTTCGAGTTGCATATAAGCGTCTTTCAAGTCTAATTTTGAAAAATACCTTCCACCGTTTAATTTGGCTAACATATCTTCAAATCGAGGAATAGGATAGTCATCTTTGATCACATGTGGATTGATGGAAACAGAAAAATCTCCACACAGTCGAATACTTCCATTAGATTTTAAAACGACCACAACTGGAGTTGCCCATTCTATCGGATCAGTTAACGTGTTGACAGGTTCTAGTACGTCTTCTTTGATTAATCTGTTTAGTTCGACCTTTACACTTTCTTATAAATTTATGGAAACTGGTCTAGGACGAAAAGCTTTAGGTTTTGTTTTTGGTTTGATGTGAATTCTCACCATGTAACCTTTAATAGTACCAATGCGACCATTAAAAAGCTCACTCTATGAATTTGTGTAAATCCGCACATAAGCGCCCGTATTATTTGTGTGTAAGCGCCCGTACTATTAAAAGACTTTACTAAAAAGCGCCACAAAATTGAGCGAAAAGTTCGACTGACATGCCCGGTCGCAACCACCCTAAAAGGACAGTAGCAAGTTGTAAGCTGACCGTTGAGTATGGTTGAACAGCGTAGAAAATAAATCAGTGTTTTAAGCAATGGTGGAGCTTTGCTCCGCCACTTGCCCTGTAATAATTTATTTAGTTTGAATATTAGTTGTGTGTTAATGAAACTGTAAGTACAATATATCTAATTACTCGTAAAGTTGAACCGCCAACCGGCATTACATTTCTTTCGTACCGGCATGGTTGCCGTAGTTAAATTTCTTTCAAATTCTGAGTTTGCCACAACCTTATTCGTTCGTTAGTGACTTTTGGTTAATAATGCACCATTATTCTTATCTACAGACTACAAAATGTGTACTCTTATAACCATTTATTGTATTTGCTCCTGCTTGTTTATATTCATGAAAACTGTGTATTTGTAATACTTTATGTTACACATTTATGTGCTAAATATTAAATAGTTTATAAGCGATTTATTGTTTATTTTCAATTTTTGGTTACCCCTCTGTCAATAGTATTGACATGGATAACGAGGTCCGATACCGCATTATCGGTGGTCCTTCCTGCAAGCTCAAGGGACGCTAGAAACTGTGGACTGTCAATTAGAAACATTTCCTCCACTCACTGTATTTATTAAGTAAACTAGTGATATCAGGATCACTTAGTGTAGTGTTAACAGTTGTGTTGTTCTGGAATGATCTTGACACAGGTTCTTGTTTTGACGTTGACGGTTGTTGATGGACATTGTTTTTTGTTAATAATTCACGTGGTTTTCTGTCACTGTCATTATCTTGCTGTGAATAGTATCTGACATGTTGCTTGTTGCTTTCTATATGTAACGATTTCTGCTTTGTCACTTGAAATGCATACTTTTGCAAAATGTCCTGTTGTGTTACAGAGAGAACATTGTTTTCCTCTCGCAGGGCAAAGTTTGGCGTCGTTGTGCCTTGGTTTACCACATAATAAGCAATGTTGCTTAGGTTTTAGTATTTGTTTTTGTTCTTTGTCTTTTTTTCTTGATTGCATGGAATGTTGTTTATTAACCTTATATGTGTGACATTCGATATTGTTGGAGAGATATGCTAATCGTTGTGGTTGGTATAAAGATTGTTCGAGAGATATAGCAGTTGCTTGTACTAATTTCAAACTTGCTGTGTTGTCTGGATGTTGTCAAATAATTTCTTGCTACCATGATGTGTTACTAATGCCAATAACTAGTTGATCACGTATGTGTTCTTGTAGATTAGCGCCAAATTCGCAATGACCCGCTAGTGTTCTAAGTGGCGCTGTGAATTGTGTCACAGTTTCGTTGTCTCTTTTATATCTAGAAGCGAAAGTGACTCGTTCAGATAATACATACACCTTTTTTCCATAATAGCTGTCCAAAACTGTTACTAATTGATCGTAAGTCTTGTCTATCACTTTATCTGGCTTAAAGTAATCATAAAGCAACTTAAAGGTATTAGATTCTATCTAAGATATCTAAGATATTCTTTCTTTTCACCTTAGAATTATCATCGGTTTTTGTTAACCCAATATCATAAAATTCTAATTCCATTTCGAATCGTTGTTTGTAATGGTCCCAATCTTCCCTGTCTGGTTCAAACTTTCCCAGTTGAAAGTGACGTTAATAATCAGTACCTGATGTTGCTGATTCAGTCATCTTACACAAATTTTTCTTTTTCCTCGTCGCCAATTGTAGTATGGTCAAGGGAGAAGCTTGTTGGATTATTTTATTCAGGTGAAATTCAAATGTAGAGGCCGTGGATTTTGAGTAGACCCGTGACGTCGTAAATAGTTGCGCACAACTAAATAACTGCTATAATTAAAATACACTATACTAAATAATATAATTTAAAAATAAGCAAAATTTACTGCGCTATTCAAAGAGACAATACGACGTAAACGGCGGACTGACCAGAATGAATCAGTAAGGGCTGCAATTATTAGTATAGTTAATAGGACAATTTTCAAACACAAATTTGTGTACTGCGCCGGTTGACGTCACAGGTCTACTCAGAATCCACGGCCTTTAATAACTTATAATAATAATAATAATAATAATAATAATAATAATAATAATAATAATAATAATAATAATAATAATAATAATAATAATAATAATAATAATAATAATAATAATAATAATAATAATAATAATAATAATAATAATAATAATAATAATAATAATAATAATACATCATATTGTTTCAGGCTGTCCCATATTGGCTAAAAAGGTGTACCTAGAGAGACACAACACAGTGACCAAACAACTTCACTGGAATATCTGTAAGCACTTTAAAATAGATGTCAATGAGAAGTGGTACCAGCACACCCCGGACCCTGTTGTGGACACAGAAAATGTAACAATTATATGGGACACGCAGATACAAACTGATAGGAAAATAGTTGCAAACAAGCCAGACCTGATAGTTAAAGATAAAAAACAAAAACAATGCCTAATAATAGATGTGGCGATCCCTTCTGATTACAACATAACAAAGAAAGAAGCGGAGAAAATGATTAAGTACAAAGACCTACAAATCGAGATACAAAGAATGTGGAATAATAACTCGAATAATAATAATAATAATAATAATAATAATAATAATAATAATAATAATAATAATAATAATAATAATAATAATAATAATAATAATAATAATAATAATAATAATAATAATAATATAAAATACCAGGACACAAACCTGAGAAGATCTGGAAATAATAATAATAATAATAATAATAATAATAATAATAATAATAATAATAATAATAATAATAATAATAATAATAATAATAATAATAATAATAATAATAATAATAATAATAATTACAAAAAAATTTGTTATCAGGGACCCAACTTTTACATCGGACAAGTGTAGACGGTGCCAACAAACTTCGGAAACCATACAACACATCACATCAGGATGTTCAACCATAGCCAACATAGATTATTTACGTAGGCATAACCAGCTGTGTAATATTATCCACCAGAAACTGGCCAACAAATATGGTCTGCTGAATACATATACACCGTATTACAAGTACAATCCACAGGCAGTGCTCGAGAATGCAGATTTTAGACTCTACTACGATAGGTCCAATATCACCGATAGACAGGTGACGAATAATCGACCCGACATTGTAGTAGTGAATTAAAAAACTAATTCAGTGCTGCTAGTCGATGTTGCAGTTCCAAACAACAACAATATTTTGGACAAATATAATGAAAAGATAGCAAAGTACACCGATCTTGCTATAGAAGTAGGACAGATGTGGCATGCAGAAAAAGTGGAGGTGGTACCGATCATGCATCGTATCATCAACTGGACTCATCCCCAAAAGTCTTGAAGACAGTCTTAAAAAACTCGATCTTCATAAAAACACTTTTATTGACTTGCAAAAAGCGGCAATTTTAAACACATGTCACACTGTTAGGAAATTTTTAAATATGTAAATATTGAGCCTAATCCCATTTGCGTTTACGCTCGGGATAGGTAAATATTACCAGCGAAAGCTGAGTAAGTGCATAAGTCTTTTGATAATAATAATAATAAAAATACTTTATTTTCTTTCTGACAAACAAAAGTTTTATAGAATTGGTCACATAATACATTAAAATCCTAATCCTAGTAGTACACTTAAATTAAAAACAAACAGTATACCTTATTTACTAAAAGTCTACAAATGAAAAAGTGTATAATTTAAAATAAAATATTAAAAATTTAAATATTAGGTGGTAGAATAAAAACATCGCTCCAATAAAAATATTTTTAAAGCATTTTTGTAGGACTTCAGTGTAGTCCAGTCCTTGATGTATTCAGGTAGTTTATTATAAAATCGTTGCCCCAGTATAGAGGGAGATTTAAAGTGAATATTTCCTTTAGATAAAGGAATATGTAAATCATTGCATTGTCTTGTATTAATTTATTGTATTTGCTTATTAGTTTTAAAATCTTTTAACCTAGAGTAAACATAAACACACAACTGAAAGATATATAAACATGGCAATGTTAATATTTCCAATTTTTTAAAACATTCACGGCAGCTAGTAAGGCGAGAAATACCAGAAATAGAACGAATGATCTCCTGAGCTATAAAAACATCATTAAAGGCAGCAGATATTCCCCAAAAACACAAACCATATCGTAAGCGAGATTCGGCTTGAGCAAAATATAACATTTTTAATTGTTTAATTGTAAGTACAGATCAAAGGTTTTTCAAAACGACAACCTTTAAAATTTGACGTACAACTATCGTGATAAAATATTCACAAATACAAAGTCGTTGTCAATGAAACGAAAATACTACATTAATAGCTAAAAAAAACTCTTAAAACTTTATTTTATTCAAAACAAGGCAAAAGGCATAAAAAATATAATTTGAGCATAATGAAGTTCATCTTTTTTTCATACTGTACGGACTCGTTTGAGTCCGGAAATAACACTTTACGGTACACTTGTACTTTACCGTACTCTTTAATTCTCCCAATGTTGTTTGAAATAATAAGTGAATTAACATAAACTAAGCTTTTATTCTAGTTTTTAAAGATTAACATTAATTGTACAACTGCTGTTTCCAGCAATATGTATTAATGGAGTTGTTGATGGATTTACAGTGTTTTCTGTAAACGCGGAAGACGTGTGGCTGTGATGTAGCACTTTAACAGAAGTTTCGCCCCTATGGATCATTCTTGCAATCTTGCTTTTACCTTCAATCGATTCTTCTATATACTTTTCTGCAACTGAAGAACTCTTCCATCCACCGTGCTATTTTGAAACTTTAAAGTCAGCTCCAGCATTGGACAAGAACGTTGAGAATGTCCTCCTGAAGCAATGACCTGTGTACTTTTCTGGTTGGTCAAGTTTTAAGAACTCAGCTATTTTTTTAGGTGCTCTATCAACAGTATGTATACTGTTTTTCTTGTCTATAACCCACCAAAAGAGCTTTCAGGAAGATGTGTTGCCGTAAATTCATGTATTCTCTAAACACATCATCCAAATAGTGAACCTCATCACTGTTAATCGTTAATGAATATTCGTTTTTGTCTGGTTCCTAACTACTAGCTAAGTACCCGTATTCTCCACATCACTAACTTCTAAATTATAGATATCTTTCCTTCGGCAACCTCCAGCCACTCCAAGTAATGCTATCACTTTAAGTAATAGATATTCTTTATCTGGAGCGTCATTCATGAAGCTTTCAATTTGTTCCTTTGTCAGAACCTTCGACTGGTTTGGCTGATGGTCTACATTTTGTTTTTTCAAAAAAGCTATCAACTTTGACAAACTTGATATGTTGACATTCTTATTAACCATAATCATTGATTTTACCATCGAGTATTTGGACCATAATGAAGAAGGGTTGAATGTTTTTGACCGAAAATTTAAACTGTTGAAGAGAATATTTTTTTAAAAAAACTGTTCTTTTACATCCAAAAAGTAAGCCAACATCACATTTTCATCAGCACTACTTTTCAAATTGTGTTGTTCACGCCAGTTGCTAAACAGCGTATATTCTTTTTCATATCTTTTCGCAGACTTCACTGAAATGATTTGCCCGATCGCTTCCGCTGTTTTCTCAGCAATTTCATCTAATTTCAGATCCATTTTCTCCGCAGATAATTCTTGTGTGTAGAAAAATTTAATATATCTGCCTTTATTTACATTGTTACTTGGTAACCGCTGTTCATTTTTTATTTATAAAGCAAATCAACCATGTTAAGAATAAATCAAGTAACATTATTTTTTCACAGCAGTTTACATGACTTCCCAATAAAATGATCAAATATGTCATTTTCGTTTCATATTTTATTGCGTTTAAAACCAAAGGCAGTATGAAAAAAATATTGTACGATACACGTCCGTGAAGTGATTATTACGATACTCTATTAGATATTCTTGACTCGGCTCCTTTGTCTCCTCGTCCATAAACATCTATCTCGTACCGTAATAAGTCACTTCCCGGACTTGTAACGTAAATAACTATTTAAAGTACTTGATATACTTATGAAAATATTTAATCTTGGCCACTTTGCAAAATAATTCCTAAAGATGTTTCAAGAAGATTGACAGCTTATTAAAAAAATATTATACACTGTTACTAATAAAAATGTTTTATTCTTAGGTTATTCCTTATTTAAACTTAGAATAGCTATCCTATATATAAGATTGGTATAAGTTGTTCACAAATAAATTAGTTATAACTGTTTCCTCTTTATTCCAAAACAATGATTTGGCAAGATAGCAAGATATCAAACTTTGACACAAGTACATGAAACAGTGTTAAATTAAATTAAGTATGACAGATAACAACAATTTGTAGTTAATTTAATATTTAAGAACGTTATGTGTTTTTTTCGATGTCAATATGTTTCTTGTTTATTGAATTATTTCTCTAAAAAAACCTCTAAACTTTTTTGTTAATTTTATCTAATTCAGCCGAATTCTAGATTTTTTTACCATTTTCTTTGTTTAACAACAAAAAAAATTCCACTCGTGTCTGAATTTATCTTATATTTCTATATTTTCTTTGACAACTAAATAGAGTTGCTTAAAGAAAACATAATTACTTTTTTGAAACCAATTATCTCTTAAATGTTTGCATTAAAATCAGTTATTCGTGAAGAAAATGCATTTTTTTAAAATCACATCTTTTTTCTAGTATAGTAGAGCCTTTGCAATAGGAAGATATACATTTATTCGTCAACTTGTAAATGGGTCTATCCTTTCTTTAAAACTTATCTTTTTCTTGTACATTTTAAATTTATTAAATTAATAACTTCCTCAACACCTTCTACATCTCTCATAGCAAACATATTTTTAAGGTTATACTACACTTAAACAAGGCTTAGGGTAGGTATAACTTTATACCGAGTATTTATTCTGAGTTTAAGTTTTATTGGTAGACATTTTGCCTATTCCGAATTTATTCTCGGTATAAATATTTATACTCCGTTTATGGGTAAGGCTGAGTTTAAAATTTTTGTAAAATAAAATTAACAAATGTAATATTATGTTTATTATGTTTAAAATCATCTTTAAAGTATTTAACTAATTCAAATGTGTTGTGTGTTGTCAAAATTACAATAAGTAAGTGTTAGGTTATGTTCATTTTGAGCACAATTGAACTTAGTTTTAATGTTTTTAATATACAGAGTAAGTAGTGCAAGTGTTTTTTATTTATTTTTTAATGTGCCTTTACATTTACTGTTTTCCAAAACCTATATTTAATTTTATTTAAAAACAATTCTTAAAATTATAAGATCCTAAATTTAAACGTGAAATGTCTGGAAGCATTAGCAGTGTGTATTAAATTAATATTTTATCAAAAAATGCCGTCTGTTTTTCTGTCTTTAACCAATATGAGCGCACACTCGAAGTAAATATTTCATAGGATTTTCACCCCCAAAGAGACTCGACGACTAAATTGTCAGCTTTCCTAGTATTTTATCACTTAACAAACTTTCCCATCCTTTAATGAATTGTTCTATTTGTTCTCGGTGGAGAAAACTCGGCATAATTCCTACGGAATTATGTTTAGATTGCAGCAATATTTTGTCAGGGGACGCTTAATTGGGCAGTATCTTTCAATTTTCTGTATTTTGTGTTATACTTTTATACTTGCTATCGGATATAATTCAGAGTTAATTCAATAAAAACACCATCTTTTGTTGCACTCACATACATGAGTGTTTTAGTGTAAAATATCTATTAAAAAAACTAAGGAACATTACAATGAGATATTAAGATATACCTAATACACTACAATTATTTCTAATATTTGTAAAGCAAATAAGAAGGTAAACTAAGGTTAATAATAGTTTATCAGTAAAAAAGTTAGTTAAAAAAGAAGAACGCGACAAGGGTGGTTTATTAAAAACCAAAAACGTCTATAAGAGAAACTGTTTCCGATTAGTAATAGCAAAAACTACATATTGTATCGTTTTTTTTATATTAACAGTATAATATTTAGCTTATATCTACACTAAAACAAACGAAGTAAACCATCCATATCTCAAATGTGACTAATGGGAAACCAAATGAAAAACCCAAAGTCTATGTCACAGAATGTTATTCTTTATGTTGATGGAAAGCAAAATACCAACTAGTTTCGGTTTAACATTAAGGCCATCATCAGGCTATAAAAAAGCTTATTTTAGTGGTACAAATTAAAAAGAAAAGAAAAATTATACCTTAGTATACAAAATTAATACAAGTATAAATATAAAGACCATAATTAAAACATAAAATATAAAATTACAAATATTTTCGAACGAACCAACAGATAAAAAATAAAAAATAAATATAAGAACATGTAGGAAAAAATGTATAAAAGTTGTGGTCTAAACTTAACTTTTTATATGCTTAAAAAAATTTTTAAAAATCTATGTCTATGTTAAACTCGCCCCCCTTTTTCTTTCTTTTTTAAAACATACATTTTATTCATTTTATCCTACATGTTCTTATATTTAGTTTTTATATTTTATCTGTTGGTTTGTTTGAAAATGTTTGTAATTTTATATTTTATGTTTTAATTGTGGTCTTTATATATGAATTTTTACACTAAGGTATGAATTTTCTTTTCTTTTTAATTTGTACCACTAAAATAACCTTTTTTATAGCTTGATGATGGCCTCAATAATAGGCCAAAACTGGTTGCTATTTTGTTTTCCATCAACATAAAGAATAACACTTATTCCACGCCGTTCGACTTTATTCTCGCGGTTCATCGCCGTTAGACAGTTCGCAGCGTATACAACTTCCATTGGTGGCAGTCTTAACCCCTCAACCAAAGGAGACTTGCATCACAATATGATACAATTAAAAATGACAATAAAAAATATGAGAGAAATTGCCACATAAAACAATTATAAAAATAATCGAGTACTTGCTTCGGCAGTACATATATCAAAATTGGAACGATAATTTGAAAAATGTAATAAAATATTCTTAAGAATTTTTAAAAAAATATAAGGTTACAAGAGAAGCGCAGTACTCACCTTGTAGAAGACCGTTAATTTCGAACTGCATTGTTAACCAGAGCCCACCGTGTTATGTTAATTTTAGATTTGTTACCTTAAATAATGCAGATTAAAACAAAAATTTCGCTGAATCATTCAATAATTACTTTAAAAATCACGAATTTAATTCAATAAATAGCATTGATTTAACACTTGTTAATTCTATTTTACGATAAATGTTTTCACTTTAAACTGTAAAGGTTATTAGCTTAAACTAAATGAATGTCCATTTCACTTAAAAAACTGGAAGAAAATACTTAAATTTTACTACTTTTTAGAAATATTTTTGAGCAAAATTACTTTCAGTTAACACTTAGAGGTTATAAGCACACTATAAAATGGTCTAGGGGAAGAAGGTCACAAATTATTATAGTTCTGTCACCTGTTTATAGTTTAATCGACGTTGCCAATGTTGCTTATCTTTTAGTTACATTAATTTTATATTGTAAAATATTTTATATATGATATTATTTGCATGTATAATAATGAAAATTAAAGCAATAAACAAAACTAGGATGTTATGTTTTGACATAGATTTGTTTTATGCGTTATATTATATAAAACAGATATAAAACTTATGTACGACAATTTTTCTTTCAGTAGGAATTTTAGTTTAGATTGATATATCTAGGTTAATTTATCAATACTAACAAATTTATATTTGAAAGGTTTATTATTTGCATTAAAAAAGATTATCTATATGAATATATGAAATTATTGGCATTTATTAGGTTAGGTTAGGTTAGGTTAAGTCTGATGGGCCAAAAGGTGTATACATAAATATGTACATTTTATTCCTTATAGATTATACTGGCACAATAGCAACCATCTTGAAAGTCATATTTAGAATGAATGCCATTATGAATCATTCTCATTTGTCATTAAGGTAAGAAAATTAGTTCATCATAAATTATTAAATTATATTTTAGATTGAAAAAAACAGTATATATTCTCAAAAAATAAATGCTTTTTTTTAGGTATATTTTCCTATTACAAACTTTTTTTTTAATTTTCAGTCTATCTGCAGCCATTTTTAATCATTGATGTTACAATATTAACTTTTTTTCAATCAGCGTTTTTAAGTGTTATTCCAGCTTCTAAAATATATTAAATTATGATTATTTTTTCCAATAATAAATACTATTACATATTCCCTTAACTAACCTTGTAAATATTAACAATAAAACTATAAGATATAAAATAAGTTTTATTGTAATAAAGGTTTTGCTCAGGTAATAATTAATTTTCAATAATAAAATCTTGCTTATTTGAAACCACGACAACCATTTTAGTTAAATGGATTATTTAAAATATACTTTTTTAATTATCAGCAATATGTTTTTGAAAAGAGGAATACATATATCCTTATCCAAACATTGAGCATTAATTTTTAATAAAAAAGCAGAAAAATGAATAATTTTTTACATTTTCTTTAAGTACATAAAATATACGTAGGTACCAACTAACTTAGTTGGTACCTATGGAACATACATAATACGTTCAAAAAACTACATTTTCAATACCCAGATTTTACATTTAAATGATGAGAATAGCTTAAATAAAGCTGTCACGAGTTACAGAAATAAGTACTGGCAACATTGTGCATCCACCGATCTTTTTAAGATTTATGACCATCTGATATCTAGACATAATTGACAGAAATTGTCGAAATTTAAAAAAAAATGGCGGATTTTTAGTACTTTTAATTGCGATTTTCTATTTCAAATGTGCATCATCCAAGAATGATTTTTTTTAAATGCTCTATAGCAATAAGGCTTTGCAATAAAAAAAATTGTCATGAAATTCCGTGGCCCGCAAAATACAACGGACCCCTATTTTATTTGTCTTGCATTTCCAGTCTTTTGGAAATCTGGTATAAATTAAAAATAATTTTCAAAGTAACATTCGGAATTTTTTTTGTATGTGTTTTTTATTTCAATTTTATTAGATATGCCAATCAACCCATTTATGTCTAAAATAAATACTATTGCATTTCGAGAACATACTTTTATTTTCAAAGTAATCTTTATAATATTAGCTCTTAAATTGTTGTTTTATTAAAATTATTAATAAAATTAGCCATCTAGTATTTATTCACTGGACATTGTCGAATTGGTGTTTTAAAGTAGGTATTTTTTTTCAACTAGATTAAACAAGAGATTGAACATAACCAAATAATTAATGTTTTTAAAATACCACAAGAGAACTGATTAAACTGATACTAATATGTCATCATCACTGACATCGCATCGATCAAATCCCGGAACTGTATGTAATTATTTCTGTTCTATGGTATAATTATAAGTTCTCTGATAAATAAACTTACAAATTCGTACTTTTATTACTAGTTTTGATATATGGCAACATCACAATTATGACGTCCAAAAATGTTTAATTTGCCTCTGATCTTTCATTTAAAATTTAATTATTTTAAAACCGAATTGTTGCCAAACAAAAAATACAGTTTTAAAATATCAGATACTCTTCATCTTCTGCCAATATTAAATAAAGAAAACGATTAATATCGAAAACTGTTATAATCAAGTTGTAAACAATTATTTTAGCTAATTTCTTTAATATAGTGGTTTTAATGAAATTTAAAAAAAAAATCTGTTCTTATGAGAATACTCAAGACAACAGCTAAAAATAATAATGTCATCATCGCTGACATCTTGAATATTTGGTGAATTATGAGTTGCTGATTATTAAATTTGATATATTACCAACAATACTTATAGAAACACTTATTCATTTTCACACTTTAATATTTATAGTTGTAATATTAAATACGATATTGTGCGAAATATTCCCGCAGGTTAGCTAGTAATTCTTTATTTTTATTGTAAATATTACGGTTATAACAGGAACTGTGACAATGGCCACGTTATGGAGACACGTTAATTTTTAATGAATTAAAAAAAAAACTTTTTTAGCTAGCACTTTTTAATAGAACAATAAGCATGCAATATGCACAATATTGATTATTGGAGAAATTTTCAATTTTGTGGTGGTACATATTGTAATTTTTTTTCATTTATAAGCATAACCAGATTTTAGTCTTCCTGATATTTTTGATTCGCATATTACACGCCACATTACTTAAAGGATTTCTTAATTTCCAGTCATCATTATCTTGAATAAACGATTAAATTTAAATATTGTTCTATTCGTGCCGCCGCTGACTTCTGGTGAACGGACTGAATGCAGATATCATGAAGGAATTTTCGCATGATTAATTACTACTATATTGACGTAGACAAGTTGACGCATTTAGAGCCAATTTACTTCACTGTTGGATGCCTGTAAAGGATACAATTAATCCTTAATCGAAATGTTGCTTCCCTTTTGTTTTTTCGTTCTAATTAAAATTTTATTGACTTACCTTTTCTGAACGTAAATTACTCTGACTCTCGGGTCGAGCTACTCTTTCTCTATCTCTGTCTCTGTGTTTTGCTAAAAGAAACAGATTATCCCATTGGTAAATTAAAAAAAAAAAACAAATTAGTCCAGTTGTCGCTTCGTACTTAGTCTCTGCTGCGTACGAAAACTAAATTAATTTATTTATGAGAGTAATTTAGTTTTTTCTTGTTTTTTATTTTATTTTTTTGTTTAATTTGAGAATGTATATTTATCTTTTACAGGATTTTATGTAATTAACAGAAAATTCTATTATATCGTCGTATATTTAGCTTAGTCCTTTCTTTTTCTTGTTGGGGCTAAATAAAATCTTTATCTTTAACATGCATTCGTAGTCCAATTCTTTTGTCGTCAAAAGAAAAGTTTAAATTAATTTTTGTTTATGCTCCATTATTTTTTCAAAGCTGTTTACAACATCATAAGCATTTAAATGGTTACCAAAGAAACGTCTTAAAAAGGCCGTAGACGTGTACCATTTAGTATAAACATAATTTCTAATGCCTTGTTTTTAGGACGTTATTTAAATGATTTTTTTCACCTGTTAAAATGTCACAGTTCTGTGATTTCGTTCAATAAAAACGGTAATTTTCAATTAGTTAAATCCATAAATTATTCCATTTTATACTGAAAATTTCACACCTCTACTTTTTATCCAATAAGATGCCTTTATTTTGTCTAGATAGCATGACAACTACAAAATATCCGGAAATTCTTTCGAGGCTACTCGATATTTAAGTGGAAATTTTTTGACAAACTGAAACCATGGAGAACGCTGGGACCCCAGCGTACAGACCATAGACTAATAAAAATATATTATATTTTATTATGGTAAAGCTTAAATTATTCTAGGGAATTTTCTTCCGGCCACAATTATTGCAAGAAAATGTTCGTTCGTATAAAATAATAGGACTGTTAAAAATTCAATATTGAAAAATTAATTTTCTCTCCGATTGGCAGCAAATATTAATTCTGCTGATACATATCAATCAGCAAAGTATTACTTTTCCTGCCTAGGCAGCAAAGTGGTTACTTAATAATCCATAAATAGTTTATAATTTCCTTCATATTTCATCCGAGACTTCTCCCGCAACAAATTCAACTCTTTATTTTTTGCCACCTACCTTATTTCTGAAGGAGTAAGTACTTTCAGGTCGCTATTACTGTCTATTATATAATAATTTAAATATACCGATATTTTTTCGCACAATTGTCAGAAATTTCATGAATTGTCAAACTATAATTATTATGGACATTTTCATAGCAACCAACCATTCCAACAACTGCGATTTCTATAAAATTTTATTTTAATTGAACACTACAGGAAAAATAAAGAGATTGTGGGAATTGTAATAATTTGCAAATACAATATCCTCCTATATCATTATGAACAATCGGAGAGAAAATTATATGTTCAACTCGGCAGCAAAGTAGATTGACTGCCTTAGCTGAATTAATAGCGTCGCTCGGCTATGAATTCAGCCTCGACAGTCAATCTACTACTTTGCTGCCTAATTAAACAAATAACTATTCTTGTTTATGCGAGTCCGGTTCTGGTGTGATAATGAAAGGTTGCGTTAAATTCGGTTCCGTAATAAACCCCGATTATCGGAGAATTACAAACAAAGAATTTAACAAAACAGTAACAGTGTGTGTATTAAAGTGTTAGACAGGAAATCCAAAAAATTTATTGAGTAAGATTGCAATTTTTAATATTTAAAAGCAATTAAATTGTATCTAATTTTATTGTGTTAAAAGCTAAACATACGGATAAGGTCCAAGGTCCGACGGGTTGACCGGCTGACGGCTTTTTCGCTGTATGTTTATAGTGATAAGAAAGAACAGGTTAGTGCAAACAATAGGTTACTAAGCAGAGGCGGATTTAAGACTTTATAGAAAGAAAAACGGGTACTAATAAATAGAAATAGAAATGGATAGTGACGACTACACCAGCGAAGATAGTAAGAAAATGAGAGTCAACAATGATGTGATGTTTAATAAAAGCAAGAAAACTTCTAGAACGCCAGATAAATCACAGAAGGACGATGGAAAGCTAGATCAGTTAATTAGTCTTGTTCACAACCTACTAACAGAAACCAAACAAATGAGAACCGATCAACAGGATATGAAAAATGAAATAAAGAAATTGAGGGAGGAAAATGAAAAAATATTGATGGAGAATAAAGATATAAACGAGGAGAATAAAAATATAAGGCAGAAGAATCGGGATTTGGAACATAGATTGGAAATACTCGAAAGAGAAAAAAGAAAAAATAATGTCATAATAAATGGAATGAAAATAGATATTGAAGACAAGAAAGAACTTAAGGAGGCCATGGAGAAAATGTTAGAAAAGGAAATACAAGTAAAAGTGGAGGTGAAAGCAGCACATAAACTAGGGGAAAGAACTTGCCTGATAGAATTAGAAAGCGAACGTGAAAAAGAATTATTAATGAGTAACAAACACAAATTAAAAGATTTGAAAAATGAGCGGATTTACATCAACCATGATATGACAAAAATGGAAAGAGAGAAAGCAAAAGAAATAAGAAAAACAGCAAAACAGGAAATGGAAAAGGGAAAAAAGGTAAAGATTGGATACAATAAAATAGTTGTTGAAGGAACTAGTTGGAGATGGAACAGAAATACTGAAAAATTAGAAATATCAAAAAACTAATGGCAACTCCCGAAGAAAAAAGTATAAATCAGATGACGACAAAGGCAATTGCACTGGATAGGAGGAAAACAAGAAATAATATGTATATCAAGGAAAAGGGGTTAAAACTAGCAACTTGGAATGTTAGAGGCACATATGAAGAGGGGGCACTAAAACACCTAGCACATGAAATTAAAAAGTATGGATTCGATATAGTAGCTTTACAGGAAACTAAACAGATTGCAGATGAAATAATGGAAATTGGGGAATATCTATTCATGAATAGTGGAGGGAAAAATAGATTATTTGGTACAGGATTTATTATACATAAAAAGTTAAAATCTACAATAGTAGAATTTAACGCGATTTCAGACAGAATGTGTGTACTAAGAATTAGAGGGAAATATCAGAAAATATCGTTAATAAATATACATGCGCCAAGCGAAGACAAAGATATACAAGTCAAGGAAGACTTCTACAATGAACTAGATATAACATATGAAAAAATAGGAAAATACGATTTAAAAATAGTACTTGGGGATGCAAATGCTAAGATCGGTAAAGAAAAGATCTACCAACCCACAATAGGAAAGTTTAGCAAACATGATGAGACAAATGAAAATGGGCAATTATTGATTGATTTTGCAAGGGAAAAAGATATGCGAATTAAAAGCACTTACTTTCAAAGAAAAGAAATTCATAAAGGAACTTGGCGCTCTCCTGATGGATCAGTGGTAAACCAAATAGATCATGTACTAATAGAAACAAAACAAGAAAGATGTATAACAAATATAAGAAGCTATAGAGGGCCGGATGCAGACACAGATCACTTTTTGGTTGGAATACAAACAAAGCAAGAGATACCAGTGCTGAAAAATAAACCTAAAACAAGAAGTAACAGAATAAATGCGAATAGATTGAAGGAAGAGGAGACAAGGCAACTTTATAGGGCAAACTTAGATGAAAGAATAGAAAACTTAGAAGAAACTAGCGACATTGAAAACATGTGGAAGAATTTGAGCGAGGCGATGTTGCAAACTGTCCAAGAATGTAAAAGAGACAACAAACAAAATAGGCAGGAGTGGTTCGACAAAGAATGTGAAAATGAACTATACGAAAGAAATAAAATAAGAAAAGAAATGTTAAAGACCAACAATCAAGAAATCAGGAAAAAGTATGAAGAACAGAGAAGAAGATGCAAGAGAATAATCAGAGAAAAAAAAAAGAGAAAGTATCAAGATCAGCGCATTGAAGAAATAGAGGCGAATTATCAAAGGAACGAAGTACGAAAAATGTACCAAGGTATAAAGGAGCAAAAGAAGGGATACCAAGCCAGAAGTTCATTTTATAAAGATAAAGAAGGCAAGATTCTAGCAGGAGAAGCCGAAGTTTTGGATAGATGGATGGAGTAACAGAGAAGAAGTAGAAAATGACACAGAAATGAAAGAAGCAGAGCATTGCCAAAATACACCGACAATAAGTGAGATAAAAGAAATAATTTGTAAACTTAAAAATAATAAAAGTGCTGGTAAAGACAACATAACAGCAGAAATGATTAAGTATGGGGGGGAAAAACTAGTAGAGAATATCCATAGGATGATGCAGATAATATGGGAAAAGGAAGAAATGCCAGAGCAATGGAAAGAAGCGGTACTAATCCCCATTCATAAAAGAGGAGACAAATATGTATGCAAGAATTATAGGGGAATAGCTCTACTGAACATAGCCTATAAAGTCCTTGCTTCGTATATAAAAAAGCTACTAATTCCGAAAATGGAGGAAGTAGTGGGAGAATATCAATGTGGATTTCGGCAGGGAAGATCAGTGATAGACCAAATTTTTACACTCAGGGAAATACAGGCGGAGAGCTACGAACATGAAAAGGATACTCATGTAATTTTTATTGACTTCAAACAAGCCTTCGATAAGATAAGAAGAAGTAAACTGTTTAAAGCACTAAAAGAATTAGGAGTAAGCAACAAACTAATTAAGATGGTAAAGTTAACTATGGAGGGATCTAAATGCTGCGTAAGGGTAGGAAATGAGAGAACCGAAAGTTTTGAAGTGAGGGAAGGAGTTAAGCAAGGTGACCCCCTATCATCCATATTATTTACATATGTACTTGAATACATAGTTATAAAGCGAGAATAAATAGGGCAGGGATAATATATCACAAAAGACATCAATGCCTAGCATTTGCCGACGACATAATTACAAGAAGCAAGCAAGAACTGCAAGAAGTTATTGTACGACTCGAACAAATAGCATTAGAAATGGGATTGGAAATCAATGAGGAAAAAACTAAGTACATGAAATGGACAAAAACTGAGGGAAGGAATAATGGGAAATTGGAAATAACAACGTTGAAAAACAAAACATATAGTTTTAAAGAAGTGGATACATTTACCTATTTAGGAGCAGAATTTGCCAAAAAGCCTGATCAAAGAAAAGAGATCCAGAACAGAATAAACAAAGGAAACAAATGTTTATATAATCTAAGAAATATATTAAACAGTAAAGTGCTAGCTAGAAGTGCCAAAATAAGAATATATAAAACGGTGCTAAAACCTATAGTACTATTCGGAAGCGAAACGTGGACACTGGGTAAAAGTGAGCAAAATATGCTAGCAATCTGGGAAAGGAAATGTTTACGCATAATTTTTAGAGGAAAGAAAATAGATGACATATGGCAGAGAAGAAGTAATAAAGAACTGAGAGAACTATTTGGTCAACCAGACATTATAGGTACTGCAAAGGGAAATAGATTAAGATGGATTGGCCACATACAGAGAATGAAAAATGAAAGGGTACCCCAAAAAATAGTAGAAAGCGGGATAGGAGGAAAGAGGAAAAGAGGACGACCCAAAGCAAGATGGATGGAAGAGGTGTTAAAAGACCTTAGAACACTAAAGATAACCAACTGGAAAAGAAAAGCAGAGAACAGGAATGAATGGAGAAAGGAAGTCAACAAAGCCATGGGCCTTCTAGGCCTTCAGAGCTGATTATATATATTGTAATGTTTTAAAATAATAATAAATATAACTTACCCAATATATAACTTGAATTGAAATAAATTATTAAACATGGATGTAATTTTCAAATCTTTTCATTAAATGATCAATACACCAAAAATTTCTTTATTAGAGACATTCCAGTAAATCTTAATTCACACAAGAACACAAAAACTATCTTGATAAAATGAGTTCATAAGAATTAGTACTAACACCAGTAGTCGATCCAAGAGTCAAGTCCAAGATCCTATTTTGTTTAAGCTAAAATAAAAAGTAAATGAGTATTAGAATATGTTAATAATGAATTATAGGAATCTAATATTAGTAAGAAACCAACTATATTAGTTATATTAAGTTAGTTAGATCAAAATCTAAATAAGTTATAATTAAAGTTAACAATAATAATAATTTTAATAATGTTTTTTAATAGGTAGTTATAAAATAAGAATAAGTAGGGGTAGATTATTTCAAATTATTATTTAAGGTAAAAAATAAATCAAGAAAAGACAAAAATTTTAAGATTAGGAGAAAAACCAATAAAAGACAAAATTAAAATAGGAAATACAGAGTTTCAAGAAGTAGAACATTTCAAATACCTGGGAGTGACAATAAACAAAACCGGAGAAAGAAAGCCAGAAATAAAAGAGAAAATACTAGCTGTCAATAAAGCCTATTTCGCAAATAAAAGATTACTTAAAAGCAAAATACTAACCAAGAAAACAAAGATGAATATATATAAAACAATAATCAGGCCAATATTCTTGCATGCAGCTGAGACAATGACAATGGTTAAAAAAGATGAGGAAGACCTAAGGATAGCTGAGAGGAAGATTATAAGAACTATACTAGGACCAATCAAAACAGAACAAGGTGATTATAGAAGCAGAACAAACGCCGAGATTAAGAAAGAACTGGAAGATGTGGTGACCAAAATAAAGCAATACAGAGTCAGATGGCTAGGTCATATTTGGAGAGCAGGAAATGAAGCAGTGACGTATGCAATGGTACAATGGAATCCAGGCGGGAGAAAGAAAAGGGGAAGACCAAGATCGAGGTGGCTGCAAGAAGTTGAAATAGATCTACACAGGGCCGGAGTCAGAGAATGGCAGGGAAAAACTAGAGATAGGAAAAAATGGAGAGAAATTGTCAAGAAGATAAAATAAGTAAAAGGGACTGATCCACCCAAGAAATAGGATCTAGAAAGCTTATGCTGCTTAGCCCCACATAGGGGTGTATAGCCATTATATATATATATATATATTTAAGGTAGAAAATATCCAACTGTATTCAGTTAATAATATAAGTAGAAGAATTTAAACTCAACAAACTAATATTAGCTATTGGAGCAAAACAAACAATATCATAGACAATGAATATAACTTAATAAATAAATTTGACTTACCCAAACAATATTTACAAATTCAATTAAGCATCAAGTGATGAGTCCTGTATTATAATGTATCGGATGATAGTACAAGCCTAGTACTTCCTATGTTCTGGTACATCCCATATTTTGATAAAATGCAATGCTTGAGACAGAATCTAAAAATAAAGATATTGAAATTTATTACATGTAAGAATAAAACTGTAAGAAAGTGATGTGTTTGTTTACAAGCTTAGACTGTTTAATTAAAGCTTTATCTTGGACCTTATGATTGATAAATTCAATGAAAAAACACTGTCGATAGTGAAGTGGTGATCAAAAACTGTTGATTATAAACTTAAAAGATGTGATTGTAGTGGAAAGACATAAACTTAATATTAGATGATTGATTGATGTTACTATTTGTTATAATTGTATGCTGTTGTAAGGTAATTAATTTTAAGTGGTTTGTTGATGATATTATGTATTATTAATTCGTTTATTTGATAAATTTTGTAGTTGAATCGTTATGACGCAGTAGATTTAAAATGTAAAAAAAACTAAAATAAGCGGTGTCATTAAAAAAAAAAGTTATCTGATCATATTAGAATATGTAAATTTTCAATTTTTGTTAAAATTAATGGCCAAAAAGAGATATTTGCTCATAATTGTTAAATTTAATATTGATAATTGTCAAAATGTCCGCCATTGTGTACTCCATAAAGTCAGCAATTTTAATAGGGAACAATCAATTTTAAAATTCTAAGAATGTTATTTTATAATGAAATAAGCTATGCAGATTTGATTTATAACAATTATAAGGTCAGAAAATGTCAAATTAAAAATTCAATTTTCTAAAATTTTGAGGTAAATGGGGTTAGGAAAAACAAAACACGTTCGAAAAGGCAGCCATTTTTGGTTTTTCGGGGCTAACATATAAAAGCCCGTGGAAAATGAGAATCGAGGTCACTCTAAATTCATCAAAAGGCCAATCCACGTCAGTCTACTTCAAAATTATCAAAAATCAATGGCCGACTACTGTTAAAAAAATAAAGATGGCTGAAAATTAATTTGATCAACTGTATAATTTATTATAAAACAAAACTATTGGAAATTTGTATATGGAAATTATGTACCGGTGAATAAAATATCATATCCTAAGAAGAAAAAATAAATATTTTTTTTACTAACCTGTAATAATAATAAAAAACCCTGAAGAAACCAAGGAGACATCATATCCAGTGGTTTAATCCTTTTGGTATCCGTCCAAGGAAGTGCTTACACGTGTTGTAAATGATCCACTTGTAAAAAGCCGAGTGTGGGAAAACGCCACGAAGAATTTTACATCTTTCATCTTCAGGAACAAGTGAATTTACGGTATGTGTTTAACATTATTCATTAATATCACTTTCATAACTCCTATAAAATATTGTGAGTAGTATATTTCAATATCTTTAAACACTATTTTAAAATAATCTTGATCTGAATTCATTGCATTGTTGAATATCTTACTTGGACTAAAACATACGCTATTCGACATCATTCACCCAGCAAATAACCGTTAAGTATCACGTGTTCTTTTGAATGGGGGTAGATGCGCACGAAAATACCATAGCCGCATCATTCAGTAGGTATAGGGTGTATTAAAAATTTTAAGGTAAAAAACAAAATAAATAGTTATATCGTTAGATTTTAATTTTATTGGAACCGACTTCTGTTGGTAAGAGTCTTTCGTGCTTTGAAAATTAATTTAAGTAGATCAAATCTAAAATTATAATAATAAAATTACATATTTTGAGTTTGAAAATAATTTTTTTTAACAATAAAATAGCAACAAAATAAAGAAATTTTGAGGTGTTTGAGTTTAATAAAGACTGAATAAAATTGAAACATAAATAAACATAAATATAGCCCCACAAAATTTTAAAAATAAAAATTTAAAACCATAAAAAAAATAAAAATAAAAATTTAAAATTAAAAAAAACAACAATTTGATAACTATATCAATAATAAATTATATCTTAACAATTGTTATCATTTAATAATTGTAATTTATTACAATATATATATATATATATATATATATATATTAAACCAGAATTTTTGGGGTAAACGGCAATGTTTTTTAAGAAAACTCTTTTACTTGTTTTCCAAGCTTTCGAAATATATTTATTTCATTTTCAAGGAATAAGCGAGAGTATATACAAAATTGGTGTTAAAAAATGGTAAATATAACATTAAAAACTATTTTAACTTTAATTTGGAATTTAAAAAATATTTTTTAAGTCAAATTATTTATAAAACAAAATAACGTCATAAAATGAATAAACCACTTAATTGCTTAAGATAAAATGTAATAATAAAAGAGTAGAAAATAATAGGTTATAATTTTATTTCTTCTATTAGTCGGCAAATAACACACATTTAATTATATATATATATATATATAAACGAAAGGACAGTAACGGGGTACTGGTAACAATCAAATTGTACTTCAAATAACGATGGGAGACCCCTAAAGGAATGAAGAGGAAGCAATAAAAGTTCTAAGGTTGCTTCTAACGTTATTGCCTTTATTCTAAGTTCAAGCTTTCGTTTGTGTTTACAAACTTCATCAGGAAAAACTACAATATGAGAAACATTCTATTACAATCAAATTTGAGTACTAAAAATATAAACTGAAACTCACCAGAATCAGCAATCAATCTCTTAACAAACAAGTGAACATGAAATAAAAGACATGTGATTCATGGCACATCACATTATTAAAATTATACATGTTAAATATTAAAATTGTTTTTGTAGATCTACTAAATAGTTAAAACTGCTTAAATTAACATTAAAAATTGATAAAAATTGTTACAATTAAACACGATGGTCGAAGATTACAAATTAATTCCTATTAAAATGAACACATTATCAAAGGCCACACCAAACAAAACTAATCAATTATGACTGTTGACAGGTAAATCGAATAGAATGGTAATCAATTCAATCGATCGGTAGTTAGATCAATGATTAAATATATCTGGTCTTTTTCTGTGTTTAGTGAATTTTTGACTTAAAAGATAAGTATAAATAGAACTCAAACCATCTACATCTTTTTTGTTGTTGAGACAATTTTTACACTCATTTATGTAACACATTTCTAAGATTTTTCTTTGATGAAGTTTTTTTCAAAATCTAGGACAACTGCATTTTTAAAGTTCACCTTATGATCTTCTTTGTTAACATGCAAACTAAGACTCGTGCTTTGTGGTTTGTGTTTGCAATCACTCTTGTGTAATGCTAGCCTTTTTGATAATTTTTGGCTAGTTTGTCCTATATATATTGAACCGCATTCACAGGGGATGCCATAAATTATGTTAGATTTCTGTAAAGTTTGAGTTTTGTCTTTTAACTTAGAGTAGAAAAAGTTGAGTTTCTTACAATTATAATTAGCTATTTTTATATTGTAATTAGTAAATAATTTAGTCAGAGAAGGAGATAAATTATGTATAAATTGTAATTTAGCATACCTGAAGGGTTCTGTTATATTAGCCAAAGTTACATTATGACCAGGTATATTACCACTGTTACAAAATAACAACTTATTAATCAGTCTTAAAGGGTATTTATTTTCTAAAAGTAAATTTTTTAAAATTAGAAGGCTTTTTTGCAAAAATTGACTATGACAGATTTTAACAATTCTATTCTTGAGACCTAACACTGCATTTATTTTTTGTTTATCTGGGTGGTAAGAAGAGAAAGGTATGTATCTATATATATATATATATATATTGTAATGAATATTATGATTCTAAAGATAATTTATTGATTTATTTATTTATGAATTTGACTGATTAATATTTGATATTATTATTAGCAACAAGATCTTTTTCTCAGGGGTGTTTGGTTACGCCAGTTTTCAGTTGGATTATTAGGTATGTAACTGAAAAACCACCAATTATTATCATGAAATATACAGCAGCAGAAAGACCATGGATAACATCAATTCCTGAAAAATATGAAGACATATTAACAAAAGCACAAGAAAACATATTAAAAAAGGCCGAAAAGTGTAGAAACAAAACTAATAAGAATAAAAAACCCATGACTTTTAAGCAAGGAGAAAAAGTAATTATTAAAGCTTTAAGAGTACCTAATAGAAAGGAAAACCGATGTATCAAATTTCAGTTATTACAAGAAGGCCCATATCTTGTAGATACCAAAGATGGAATTAACAGTTATAAATTAATTTATCCAGATACTGGGATGATTCGTGGAATATTTAATGTTAATCAAATTTATAAATATAATGAATAAAAAGTAAACTTACCAAATGTATGGTGATGATACCACATAATGTTTACCAACTTTTAAGGTTATTTGAAAATGAATGCTAAATTGAACTAGAATCTATTAGTCAAATGCAGATGTTTTCAAAATCCTAAAACATATAAAATTAATATTCATCAAATTAAACATAACATTAAACAAATTTAATTTTCAGTTAATAAAGAAACAGATGATTTTAAAATTTGACATATTTGATTTGATTTGATCACAGAACTAAGAATCAGGTCAGACACGGAGACTTAAAATCATAGAACAGTAAGAATACTTCTTCGTTTTTATTAAATGTTCACGAAACAAATTTTTGTACCATGGTTAGTATAAAAAAATATCGTATGACATACTTAGAATTTCAAAATGTTTAACAGATTATTTAAAAAAATTTCTATATGACTATACAAATATTTTTAAATAATCGGGGGCTGATTGCAATGTTTAAATATTTGACAATAGTATAATGATTAAAATATCAACAGAAGTTGTTTAATTTAACTAAATCCAATAATTTTAATCATATTGTATTATTTTATTGTATATTTTGTGTATTTGTAAGAAAATTTTAAGTTGGAAATTATTTTATTATATAATGTATCGATATTATATAATGTATCGATATTATATCTAGTACTTAGTAGATACTTCGCGAAAATTGATTATATAATGTGTAAAAAAAGGACAGATAATGTGCAAAAAGGAGACAGATATATTTTACTATATTTTATTCTGGAATTATCGATGATAGACAAAGCGAGTATGTCTAGTCATATATATGAAAGAAAGAGATACACATATTTCTTTCCAGAAATGTCTAAACCATAGAACAAAAACGAAGAGTCTAGAAATTTTGAAAACCTATAAAAGACTGAACAGAGGTCGTTAAAAGGGAGTTTATTATTGGAAGTCAAACAGTGAAGATCTGTGTGTGAACAGTCAATTTGAACAAACAGTTTTTAAAGTAGTTATCATAATAAAGTGTTAAGAATAAAGTAAAATAAAGTGACAAAAAGTGACATTACTAAGATTGAATCCAAAAGTGAAATTAAAACGTTTTTTGGTCGATAAAAAAGAAGAATATAAGTGTACTTACCATTATTAATACAATAAAACGAACAGTAAACCAACAAACACTAAACTGTATCAAATTTGAGGAACAAACAAACACAATAATATTACACGAGAGTCCAAACGTCTAATAAGGCGACATTTTGCCAAGGTCGGAGGTTCCAAGTATCGCTTCGTTCGTCTCCGTTTTTCATAGATCAACTACAGATTTTTCCACCAATCAGGAAGCAGGATTTTATTTCAAGGTCAGATAAAATTGTAAACTTTAAAAATTTTTTGTAGTAGTTAGTTGAATTTTATAATTTAAAAAAACAAAGGAATTTACTTGATATTTAATAATTAGTGTATTTGATAATCTTATTTGCTATTACATAAACAACATTGGTTAATTTAACTTAATTCACATCAAGTAAGTTCTTTTATCATTACTAAAAGGCCTTTCTTTTTCCTTATTAAACTTCAATATTACTGTTTTAATTTAACTATTTTGTAATAAATTTATAATTATAATTGAATCAAATTTTTCATTCACATACCTAATAATCCAACTGAAAACTGGCGTAACCAAACACCCCTGAGAAAAAGATCTTGTTGCTAATAATAATATCAAATATTAATCAGTCAAATTCATAAATAAATAAATCAATAAATTATCTTTAGAATCATAATATTCATTACAATATATTCTTGTTTATGTAACTATAAATCAACATTCATTTAGGACAACCTTATATACATATACACAAGAAATTGTTTTACAGTGTCGTTCAATATTAATTTTACAATAGATGTTTAATACCAAACAATTAAAAAATGTATACAAATGTATCCAATAAACAAATAAACCAAAAAAAAAACACTTAAAATTTGTACACAGGATAAAAATTGCAAATTGCAAAAGGTGAAATCACTAACAATAATTTTTATTTTTTATAAAGTTTAATTTGAAGGAGTTTAGGTCACAGGCCTTTAATTCATTTGGCAATTAATTATATTCATAAAACCCTTTAAAAATCATGACGTCATTGATCTAATTAATTTTTTTTTATATAGATAATTATATTTTTGTTATTATGTTTATGTATTATGGATTATTAAAAAGAATATATGGTTTCAAGTATAATAATATAATAATAATAATAATATGTTTATTGATTTCATATAAGAATACATAATACATTTTTTGAAAGAGCTAATGAATTAATTATTTTAAATATAAAAAAGATCCCACAATCGATTCGAAATGACAAATATAAAAATGTTCCTGAATATCAAAATCCGTTGTAAAAAATTTCCTATTGTTATTAACAATTTAAGATTTTAAAAAAAGGGGGTTTACAGTTTTGCTAATAACTCAAAAATTTTAATAACTAGAACAAAAAACTGAACGGATTCTTAAAGGGCAAGAAATTTCCAACAAAAAAGTCCTAACTACCCGAATTGTAGCTCAATTATTTAAAGGTCTAAATTAATGTTGAAAATGACATAAAAAACGGGCGGCGCGTCACCGTTGCAACTACCAAATGACTTAAATTATTTTTTTTTCAAAAAGTAAATATTAATAAAAGAAATTTAAAAAATTCTAGCACTAACAGAACATATCAGAGAACAAATTTCTGCAGTCAAAAAATGTTTTTCGTTATTTTTCACATTTCTATCCATTTGTTAACTAAAAAATTACATCTTCATTGTTACTAACTTTAAATTCGTTACTGTGAGTAAAATAAAAACACAAGAATTTTTTTAATCATTCAAATCCTTTATCATAAAGATACTGAACAAAGTTACATAATAAAATTTTTAAATTTTTAAAAATTGACATTGTTATTAACAAGCAAAGTAAGCAAATGCGATTTTAGATGTGAAAAATTTAATTTTTTTAAACAATTGTTTACAGTCGTTTTTAATACGCTATAAACAATATAAATCCATTTTTTTCAAATGTTTGTAAGCAATTGTTTTAAAATTTTTTATAAACAAATGCTTATTTAACAATTTAAAAAAAATTTTTCTTGCTATTGTTTATTAAAAACCATAATTAAAAAAAAAATTCTTTAAAAAATTTTCTAATTGTTAATTAACGTTTTTGTTTATTAACAATTGTTTAAATTTAATATTAAGAAATTAAAAAAATCCTAAAAATCATAATTTTCTCTTCTCTACAAAATGGTATTTTTTTCGAATTTGTCGGTTAATTATTTAATTGTTTATTAATTAAACAATTTGTTATAAAAAATTGCAACAATTAATATTTTTTTATAACACCTCATAACATACTGAATACCATAGTATACGTTTAATTTTTTAAAAAAAATTTTTTCCACGTTTTATTTAATAATTTAAAAAAAACTTGGAAAAATTTATAGATAAATTTTGCGTTACTTGATAAGGATAAAGAAGAATATGCAATATTTAGATTATGTTTTAGGAATACATTAAAATTATAACAATAATTAATTGTATGTATAAAAAAACCAGAACATGTAATAAAAAGTATTACCAACCTAGTAAAGAATTATGGGGTGTTCGGTATTTGCAATAATATAGTAATATAGTATTTTTTATATAATACAAAAAAGTCTATAGGACATTTAAATTGTTAACATTCTTATATAAGCAATGGAATAGTTATCAGTTTCGGTAGAAAAAGGTATAATATGTCCAAGGGACAGAAAATAATTTTATTTGTGAATTCTAAATTCATATTATGCACAAAGTATCAATAATCGAATTAATATTATATCGACAATAAAAAGTTTATTTCTATATGAAGTATTTACTTTCCTAGAAAACAATTAACAGTAAATACTGCAAATAATAATATAATAGTAATAACCCAAACAGAATAAAACTATAAATATTTTAAATCTTTGCAGAATTAGCGATAAAAAAACGCAATAACAACGGAACACAAAACATTTGGTCCGATTCCGGCAAGGTATACCCCACTTTTCTTACAATTTAAAATAGACCTCACGTAGTTGTGCCATAGAGCATTTAAAAATTAGGATAGGGTAGATATCTCAACTCTGGCTTTTAAAATGTTGTGCCTACATTCTTAAATAAAGTGGTTTTTGTACAAAATGGTTAAAAAAATAATTTTCTCGAATACCACTCGTCCAGTAAAGTTTCCCTTTATAAATTTTTATTTTCCATACTCAAACTTTTTTATTTTGGCCAAAACTACTCACTCACATTTCAGTTTGTTTTTGTATTTTTGCAGAATAAAAAACTTTTTGTGGAAACTAAAAATTTATTGATAAAATTTTAAGGACTAGTGGTATTACTTTAGACAATTCATTGGAAAAATTAGCATATATTATCAAAACTACATCAATGCAAGCTTTGTTCGTAGAATGTTCAGCAACCGTTTTAAACCATTTCCAACTGCAAATCGCATGCGCATTGATTATTTGGTGTTTGAAAATATTTAAACTGTTGCGAACAAAGCTTTTAATAATCTACCTGGTACCCGCTACTTCAAAGTATAATGACTATAAAATAGTTTGCTTCATAATTATCAACTCGTTATCGTTCACTGCAAACCCTGACAACTGCCAAGTGAAAGTTTTCTCAATTTTTACATACTATGTAGAAACAGGTTAATTTGATTTTTTTGTTCATAACTTTACTATTGTTCAATCTACCATCAAAGGATAAACAAATATTGTTCTTATAACCAGAATTGTATTTTGGTATAGATATTTTGATGATGTGTTAGTAGATTTTGTAGGTAGTGAACGACAGTATCATATATTTTTTAAATACATTAATACCTTGCATCCTAAAATAAATTTTACTTTAAGAAAATATTCAGAATAATCTCTTAGAGCTAATAACTATATAGACGTCAATATTATGTCTTATTACTTCCATACTTGTTCTAGTCTTAGCACTAATTAATCGACATCAGACCTGGATAAAACAAAATGTAACTTCAATATATCAATCTGACGATGTTCGTTGTAGCGAAACAGCTGTTATTGTATTCTACAAACTAGTTAAGGTAAGTCCAAACAATTAGTTGTTCTTAGAAAGATGGACTTCCACACAGTAAGGGTTAGTACAATAAATTCAGTATTAATATCTATTACAATTTTTTTGCTAACAATTAGGGGTCTAGGTAACATATTTTATATGTTCCTGGTTTTTCTTTATCATTGCACAAATCCTAGACATACAGAGGGAAATATATCTAGTTCTATAGTCCTATAGGACTAGATAGTCCTAGGATAGTCTAGGATAGTCCTATAGGACTAATAGCATCTAGGCTTTAATTTTGATTCTTTATGTTATATATAGTGAGATAAATAGAAATTACATATAGTTCAACAGACATTTTCTCATAGTATAGTTTCTAAACATGTGTACCCTACAAACGTAAAGTCTACGGTCACTACATGGTATCGGTTAGAATTAAACTACTAATTTAAGTATTAGTTTGTAAAAACAATTATATACTTTTAATTTTAGATGATAAACAAAAATAATTTTTAATATCAAACTAAGTTCTACCATAATAAGGATGATTAATAGGTAGGTATATGAATGAAAAATTGATTATTTATAATTACAAATTTATTATAAAAGAGTTAAGATAAAACAGTAATATATTGAATGTCTAATAATGAAAATAATTAGTAGGAAAATAAACAAAAAATAAAAAGGCCTTTTATTAACTAGAAAAGAACTTTCTTGATTTTAAAATTGTGCTAAATTAATTATTTATGTAATGAAAAATAAGTTAAATTGATTGTACTAACCCTTACTTTTTGGAAGTCCATCTTATTAAGATTAAAAAAAACTCCTCGTTTTAACAAAACTTCCACTATTTATTTAAAAATTGCTTTTTTAACCTCAATGACTGCTGTCTCGCTAGAATTAGCATTGTCAGATTGATATTGTAACGGGTGACAGATGTGTGACGGATGAATGTGACGGATGATTGTGACAGATGCGAGAGGAATGCATGTATTTTGAGGTAGTTGCTTGTCATAAAGGGTGGAGTCCGTGAATGAGGAAGAAGATTTTGACAATAACTTAACATGATATATACTTATTTTAGGTTGGCAGTTATTCGGGAACATTCTAGTATTATTTGGATTTTAGTAAATAGTTGTTTCGACAAAAATTTGAGATGTCAAGTATTTCGGTATATAAAGCGGGTCATTCACGTTAGAGTTAGTTAGTGTTGGTTCAGCTTTTGTGAAGTTTAAAGGTAATAAGTGACAGTTAGTAATTTTTAACCAGCTGAATTCTTGTATTCTTACAATTTGTTAATAAATTGTGTTTAAAGTCCTCACAAGTGTTTCAAATTGGTGTCAGGTGTGGGGTGACGAAGCAAGAATGCCTGGAAAGAAGTTACGTGAATTGTTGGTGGCTAAGCTCAGAAGAGAGTTGGAAGAATTGGATATGGATACCACCGGAGGAAAAACTGTTTTAATCAAAAGATTACGTGAGTACTATTTAAGTATAAATATCGACCCTGACTCGGTGGAATTCGAAGATCCTATGCACAAAGCAATGTCCGAGCTGTCCAGTCAGATAAAGGGTCAACAAGAAGAGCTTGCCAATAGATTTACGAGCCAGCAAGAAGAACTTACCAACCGAATTACATGCCAGCAAGAAGAACTTACCAACCGGATGACAAACCAGCAAGAAGACCAAGCACAACAATTAGCCGAGCTTGCGTCTAGAATTTCCAGTCAACAAGAAGATTTGAAAGACCAAATAAAAAGCCAGCAAAAAGAACTTACCAACCGAATGACAAACCAGCCAGAAGACCAAGCACAACAATTAGCCGAGCTTGCCACTAGAATTTCCAGTCAACAAGAAGAGCTGAAAGATCAAATAAAGAGCCAGCAAGAGGAGCAGATAAAGAAACAAGAAGAACTGGTCCATCAAATGCGTGAAGAGTTGTCAAGCTATGTTTCACAACAAATATCCACCTTAAGAAATGAACAATCCCAGCAAATATCGACTCTACGTTGTGAGCAATCCCAGCAAGTAGCCGAACTACGCAATGAAGATACCAAAATGAATGCAATGATTCAACAACTTCAGAAAGAAATAGAGGTCCTTCGGCAAGATCGCTACGTCCACCGCGGCGAAGGAGATGCGGAAAGAATGGAAACCTTCAGCGTGGATGTCGAACGACGGGGAAGCGCAGACACTACACAGATGCGATCAACAATGAAACCTCCTATCTTCGATGGAACAACTTCGTGGTCCAACTACGTCAAGCAATTCGACGCGGCGGCCAGGGCGAACGGATGGTCATCCAGGAAGAAGGCAATATCGCTAACCATAGCGTTGCGAGGCGATGCTTTGAATGTCTTGCATTCCCTTAAGCCCGACGAAGCTGACAACTTCGAGCTACTAGTACTTCGCCTGGAGATGAGGTATGGTCAGACCCATCTACAACCCGTGTACCGAACACAACTGAAGAACCGTAAACAGAAGAGTGGAGAATCTATCCAGGAGGTTCGAGGCAGAGGTAGCTAGAATGGTTCGATTTGCTTATCCGACAGCAGCAGAAGAGTATCTGGAGTGTCTAGCAGTCCAAACCTTTACCGATGGCCTTAGGGATCCGGAGTTACAAAGAGCTGTGCGGTTGGCACGACTAAAATACCTTGTCGACGCGTTAACCATTGCACTTGAATTCGAAGCGGCAACGGAAGCATCACGGGGAGTTGCACGAATAAGAGAGATGACTGCTGATGACAACAATGTGATAGCACCCGCCAGCGACGTCGATGGATTAGTGGAACGGCTAATGAAATTATTACCCACAAGGAGGCGGCAACCTATACGATGTTAGAATTGTGGAGAACTAGGGCACGTGAAAAACTTATGTCCACGCAAGGAGACGTCTTCTGCTACTGTCTCCCAACAGCAGGAAAACCATTGCATAGCCCCTTCTACGGTCAAGGTAGCAATATTAAAACACCATGCAGGCAGCTTATACGTTGAAGCCCTGATTGACAGAAAGAGATACAACATGCTGGTGGATACTAGAGCTACAAAAACTGTGGTACGGCCGACAGTTGTCGTGGCTAGTAAGATGTCGCCCACCAGCTGGAGACTGCGCACCACTACTGGGGAACCTGCCAAAGTCTACGGAGTGGTTAACGTGTCTCTAGAGTTTGGTTCAACTCGTCTTTCTCATTCGATATTGGTGGCTGATATCGATGAAGATGCTATCCTGGGTATGGACGTAATGCACAACTGTTGTTTTCGCTTGGATTTGGGACGACGGATACTTCATACGGAAAAGGAAGAATTGCTTCTACATCGAAAACATGAAGCTATCGCCCCGTTGAAACTATCTGACGATATCGAGCTTCCTGCGACGTGCGAATGTGTTGTAACAGCACGACTAGAGGAAGTAGAGCCGGATGGAACCCCAGCTATGGTAGAAACCAAGAACCATGATCAGATATTGGGAAGAGGACTTCTGGTCGGAAAAGCTCTTGTTAGATCAGCCAAAGAGGTACCAATCCAAATCATTAACATGAATGATCATCCAGTTTTTCTGCGAAAGAACACCGAAATCGGAACCTTGGAACCGGTAACGGCCGTGATTCACCAGGTCCTCACAAGTGTTTTAATATATTGAATGAAATTTATTGTACTAACCCTTACTATGTGAAAGTTCATCTTATTCAGAACAATAAACAACTAAAAGGTTGAATTAACTTTCACTATTTATTCATTAAATACTTTAAATGCAATGACGATGCTATTTCGATAGCGAAACGGCGGTCATTACATTTAAAGTATTTAACGAATAAATAGTAAAAGTTAATTCAACCTTTTAGTTGTTTATTGTTCTGAATGATATATTGAAGTTTAATTTTGTTTGTTTGTAGCTAGGTACCTGCTGTTTATTAGGTAGTTATAAAGATAGACCTAGTATGGAAGTAATTAGACATAACAATATTAAAGCCTAGATGTTATTAGCCCTAAGGGATTATCCTGGATGTACTTCCCTCTAAGATCAGTATAACTGTGCAATGATATAGAAAAACCAGAAAAAAACTATATCATGCTGATCTTTACAATAACTAAATATATTTGTGTTACAATTACGTCTTATCTTTGTATAAAATGAAGACTCAATCAAAGCAAACACTTTAAAATTGGAGAACTTCCCAGATTTATTTGTTCATTAACAACTTTAAATTATGGATCGGCTAGATGTCTTTTTATTTCAAGTTCTTCAAGAAAATCTAAATTCTGTTTTTTATTACAAGTGTGTAGTATTTGGATGTCATAGGTGTGTAAGAGTGAGGTTGGATGTTCAAGTAGGTGTTTTGCATAATTTTACTAATTTGCTTGTTTTAATCTATATGCTCTTAAATGTTCGTTATATCTTACTTCAAAATTTCTTTGTGTTTGACCTATATTTATATTGTAATAAGTTACAATGATATAGTGTGTCTATTGGATGGATATTGTATTTTAATTATTATAATTATTAAATTGTTATTTTTGTTATTTTAAAATTTTTATTTTTATTAATTTTTGTGGGGCGATAATTTATGATCATGTATGTTTTAATTCTAATTTAATCTTTAATTATCCCAAACACCTCAAAACTTCTTTAGCTTTATTTATTCTTTAACTGTTTATATATCATCAAAATCAAAATCTGTAATTTTTATCTATTATTATTATTAAAGTTAGGTTATTTAAATGAATTATAAAGCATGAGTAACTCTTAACTTCAGTAGTCGGTTCAAAAAATAAAATTTAACTATAAAATTATTTATTTCACTTACTATACCAAAAAAAATTAATGAACCCTCTACCTACACTACGATACAACCATGGGTACCTTGCAGTACGCCGGGATACTTAAGCCACGTGACCTTTTACAGTTACATCCGCCCTTAGATCAGGCGTTCGACGTTATTGTGTTATGTCGTTAGTTATAGTTAAATGTGGTGTAAATATTATATTTGAATCAAATTGTGTTAGAATAATGTTTAAAAGATATTGAAATTCATCATTCACAAAATTTTATAGGTATCATAAAAGTGATTATGGTTCTAGTGAATAAAAAGCAAACACATACCGTTTAATTCACTTGTTGGATGCGTCCTACTTCATGAAAACCGGTAACGAGTTGATATATGGATATGGAGTCGTCCCAGGAACAGCTATCGCTTTCTCATTTTATTAAAATGAAAAAAAACTTTTTAATTACTTCTCCAGGTGTCCAGGTTTATTATTGCAGGTTAGTGTAATGAAATTTTTATTTTAATTCTTGTTGATAGATTTTATTATTATTAACACCCCATTTCCAATTGTTTTGTGGATTACAAATTCATCATGCTTTTACATAATTATTATCGTGTAGCCATTTTTAGTTTTGATCGGAAGTCCACCATTACATAATAACAATTTTAGAAAACAATCAAACGTGGATTGGCCTTCGGATTAAATTACAATGACCCAATTTTCAATTTTTTTCGGGTTTTTATATACTCACCCCGGAAGTTTCAAATATGGCGGATTTTTCGAAAGTCTTTTGTTTATTATAACCTTTTTGCAATAAATTTTTAAAAAATTAAATTTTTAATTTGGCATTTTCTGACTTTCTAATTGTTGTGTATTAAAACTATAACTTATAATATCACAAAAATACCTTCTTCAAATTTTAAAACCCATTTTTCCCTATAAAATTAAAAATTTTCTGGAGCTACATAATGGCGGACATCTTTACAATTAATAATGATTATTTATAACAATTGTGAGCAAATATTTACTTTTGGCATCTAATTTTAACATAAAATGAAAATTTATATATCCAAATATAACCATTAAACTTTTTTATTTGATGACTATACTTATTTTAGTTTATATTTGCGTTTGAAATCTACTGCGTCATAACAATTTTTAATTAAAATTTATATGATAAACAATATAATAACACCTAAAATCATCAATGAACAACTTAAAATTAAATATTTTACAACAACACATAGTTTTAATAAATAATAACACTAAAATTAACTCTTAATATTAGATTCATGTCTGTATTTAAAGTGTCTTTTCACTAGTTTTTATCTGTCACAGGTCATGTGTAAACTTTTAATTATTTAGTCCATTGTTTATAAACAACCTAATCACTTTCTAACAATGTTACATATGATAAATTTCAATATCCTTTTTAGACTCTCTCAAGTTAATATCCTGTATCAAATCATGGACTATCCCATCTTATACTATCATCCGATACATTGAAATATGGAATCATCATTCTGATGCTTAAAATGAATTCACATATTGGTTGGGTAAGTCACATTTATTTATTTAGTTATAGTTCTAATCTATGATAATACTTATTTTGTTTTGATAACTAATATTTGCTTATTAAATTTAAATTTTGCTAATCATAAAATTAATTGAATATAGTTGTATTTTTCTTTTTTACTTTAAACAGTGGTTTATTATCATCTATACCTATTTATTTTTATCTTATAACTACCTATTAAAAACATTATCAAACTTATTATTAATATTAAATTTAGTTATATCTTATTTATATTTTGATTAAACTAACTTTATATAACTATTAGAATTGGTTTCTTATAGCTAATATTAGATTCATATTATTCAGTATTGTCATATTCTAATGTTTATTTTCTTTTTATTTTTAGTCTGAACATCATAGGATAATGGACTTAATTATTGAATCGACTCCTGATGTTAGTGCTTCTTCTTAAAGACTCATCTTTTATCAAGTTAATTTGTGTGTGTGTTAATTGAGATTTATTAAACAGTTCCAATAAAGAAGTTTTAAGGTACATTCATCATTTAAAAGAAAGACTTGAAGCTTATATCCTTTTTTTCATAATCTATCACAATCTTAAATTATATTTTTGGGTAAGTTATTCTTTTTATTATTTTAGAACATTACAATATATACAGCATTACACTTTGGACAATTAATTTTGTAAACACCAGATTTTTTTTATTTAGGTAATTTTGTTTTTAAATTTAACAATTTTTTACCAACATTATTTTGTGTTTTAAATTATATTAATGATGATGTTGCCGAAGATATTATTTTTTAAATATTTAGTTATAAATATTTTTATAACTTTTAATTTCTCTAGTTTGTTTAGGAAATATTAGTTGTAGTGACACTTTCTGTTCTTTCTTATTAATTAATGTATTTATCACATGAATTGGGTAGCCATTAGATATAGCTATTTGTTTTATGATATCAATTTTTTTGCCAAAGTTAATTTTGTCCATTAGAATTGAAAATGCCCTATGTATCAAAGAATTATAAACTGTTAATTTATGTACACCAATGACATCCAAATACTACACACTTGTAATAAAAAACAAAATTTAGATTTCCTTGAAGAACTTGAAATAAGACATCCAGCAGATCCACAATTTAAAGATGTTAATGAACAAATAAATTTGTGAAGTGGTCCAATTTTAAAGTGTTTGCTTTGATTGAGTCTTCATTTTACACATAGATAAGACGTAATTGTAACACAAATATATTTAGTTATTGTAGGGATCAGCATTATATAGTTTTTTCCTGGTTTTTCTATATCAGTGCACAGTTATACTGATCTTAGAGGGAAGTACATCCAGGATAATCCCTTAGGGCTAATAACATCTAGGATTTAATATTGTAATGTCTTATTACTTTCATACTTGGTCTAGCCTTATAACTACCTAATAATCATCAAGTACCTATAGAGCGGGTCACAGTTATTATGCAGCGTGGCCGGCATAGGCCAATGTAAATCTTATGGGCGAATATTCAACACTCTTGCCGCTTTGGTTACCTTGGTTTCCTTTAAACGCGTAAAATTTATCTAAAAGCATAATTATAAATATTCTTAATTACTCACTAAACGATTTTCAAATGAATAATTTAGTCAATATTTAAATCATAATAGTAACACAATGGCAAGTTATATTCCCGCGCCAGTTGGAACCAAATTCGAAGAACATGCCGATATGGCAACGCCGTCGTCCATAAACGCAATGCTGCATAATAACTGTGACCCGCTCTATAACTACAAACATAATGTAACTTAAATGTCAATCTGACGATGCTAATCAGGAAACGGGCGTCATTGTAATTTAAAACAATTTTTTCAAATAAACTTGGAAGTTAAGTTCAATCGAAGAGTTTTTTTATTATCTTAAATAATAAAATGATGCTAGTTCTAGCGAAACGGCTGTCATTGAGGTTAAAAAGCAATTTTTTAAATAAATAGTGGAAGTCTTGTTAAAACTAAGAGTTTTTTATTATTCTTTAAGTACATAAATTCTTTAATTATTGGGTATCAAATAATTTTTTTTTGTTTTAAATTATTTAACATAACTAACTAGGTACTACAAAAATTCAAAATGGTTACAATGTTATCTGACCTTGATACGTAAAGCCCTGCTGTCTGATTGGTGAAAAAAAACCGTAGTCGCTCTATGAAAAACCGAAACCACCGAAAGTATACGTGGAATCTCGGACTTTGGCAAAATATCGTGGTTGTTAGAAGTTTGGTTACTTGTGTACTATAATTGTTCTTCCAAATCGATTTATGGATATAGTTTAGTGTTTGTTGGAATATAGTCCTTTTAATTATGATTATAATTTTTAATTATAAATACCAAGTACACTTATAATTTCTTCTTTTTTATACGCCGAAAATCTTTTAATTACACTTTTAATTGCTTTTGTATTAATTTTAAACTCGATTACTTTAACTTGTATTCTTAATGACACTATTTAACACTTTATTTTTACTACTTTTAAAAACTGTTTGTTCACTTTGTTCAAACTGACTGTTCAGTCTGGCCACTCTTCTATGGCTGACTTCCAATAATATACTTCGCCCAACGACCTCTGCTCAAGTCCTTTTATACGTTTGCAACCCTTCAAAAACTTCCTTTTTTGGTTCTATGAATTAGTCATTTCTAGAATACTAAGTGTATCTCTCTCTTTCCTATGTATAACTAGACATACTCACTTCGTCTACTGTCGATCTTTCTAGAGAACATTATAGTAAAAATATATCTGTCTCCTTTTTACACATTATATAATTTATTTCGCCGAAGTTTCGGGTAGGTTTAAATAACATATTATGTACAAAATATAAGATATTGATATATTACATAATAAAAATTATTTCTAAGTTAAAATTTTCTTACAAATACACAAAATATATGATAAAAGTTATTTGATTAAGGTAATATTAAACAACTTCTGTTGATATTATGCTCATTATACTATTATCGAATATTTAAATATTACAATCAATCCCCAGATTATTTAAAATATTTATATAATCATAGAGAAATTTTTTAAATAATCTATTAGCCATTTTTAAATTCTAAATATATCATACAATATTTTCTTTTTTACTAACCAAGGTACAAAAATTGTTTTGTGAAAATTTTATAAAAAGAAGAATTATTCTAACTGTTCTATGATTTTTAAGTTTCCGTGCAGAGTGTCTGATTTTTAGTTCTGTAATCAAATCAAATATCAAATTTTTAAATAATAGTTTATGAATTGTTTTTATTTACTAACTAAAATTAAATTTTCATATGTTTTTAATTAATAAATTATGTTTAATTTGATCTAAATATTACTTTTATATGTTTTAGGAATTTGAAAACAGCTGCATCTGAGGATATTTTAAGTTATTTATTCTCTTGACAAAATTTTTAACATTATATTGGATATGGTTTTGAACTGCATATAAATAAGATTGGTTTTCTTTTCTTTATTGGATCACTCTAAGTAGGTACTGATCTTAATACATAGACATAACAATATTAAAATATGTCTTATTACTTCCATACTTGGTCTAGCCTTATAACTACCTAATCAACATCAGGTACCTAGCTACAAACAAACAAAATGTAACTTCAATATGTCAATCTGAAGTTGCTAATTCTAGCGAACCGTCTGTGATTGAGTTTAAAAAAGCAATTTTTTAAATAAATAGTGGGTTTTGTTAAAACGAAGATTTTTTTATTATTCATAGAAAAAATTATGGTTTTCAGAAATAAAATGGTTAGCGAAAGCCAAAGTAGAAGTAAGAGGATCAAAATGTTTGTACTTCTCGACCTGGTTACAATGTTCACTGATTCTAGTACCCAAAAGTCGGCCAGATTGTTCTATGTAAACGGCATTACAATCATCACAGCACAATTTATACACAACAGGTGTACGTAGAATCTATCGAATTCCTAGTGTTATTTAAAACAGAAACTAAAATTATTAGTTTTGTAACCAAATTTCATATAGTACTTACGTAAAACTTGTATTTTATATAGTTTTTAACCAAATAAGTGCTAATTTATGTGAAGCAAAAGAGATCATAAAGTTTGTTCTTTTTCAAAAAGGTTTTAAACCTTTCTTGGTTAAAGTTCTGTTTAAAACTGTTCTATTGTTATAATAAATGTATTGTTATTAATCAATTTTCTTTAATTGACCTACAGAAACCATCGAACTAGCCGCTGGAGACGTTAGAGGTCAAGCTACGTACAAATATTTGATTTAACTCATAATATAAAAATGATTTCAATTAAATGCAAATATTAACAAATAAAAGCAAAATTTTAACTTATGAAAATAAATTAATTATTGTTATTATTCATTACAATATATAAAATATACATGTACCACAAATACATTAAGTTATTTTAAGGACTAGATAGATAAAGTTGTTTTGTCAAACATGTGTTTTCTAATTTTCTCACGTGCTGTCCCTGAACAAAAATGATATTAGTTCTTATTTTTGTTATAAAATCTCATCGTGTAGTAAAATTAACCAGAATCTACGAGTTTTTGGTACTGAACAGAAAAAGTTTTCTATATTTTCGGAAGTCCTATATCTCCGAAACTTTGATATTTCCAAGTTTGTTTCTTCCGTCGCAGAGCCGGTCGTCTTTCCGCTTCTGTTAGAAACACTTTCTTTGCCTCACCTGTAGACTGCGACGACTACGCTTTGTTGTAAAGAACACACAACAAGCAGGTACAAAGTATTTAAGAAATATTAATAAACTTTAGAACCCAATTTAACTTAATAAATAGAGAACCATTATTTTTTAATTCATAGATTTTTCTAGTTATGAAAAAGATACGGCGTGCACAAGCGAACTAAAATTAGGTCATTTCAGATGTTTATAGCGTTTGTTTGGAAACATGATTACTTGTAGAACGTCAATATCAGTTTGGTTAGTTATTAGCAGTAGAAAGTATACATTCATATTGTTTAGTACCGACCCAAATCCTTACATTTTAATGTTATAGAAATTTTAAATATAAATATTACCGAAGTGAAAAGTTGTTTTTACTTATATAAGATACAGTGTTAATTAATATGCAATATGCATTACAATGTTAATATATAAATAAACTAAGATAGATTTCCAAAAAGTAAGGGTTGGTGCAATAAATTTTATATAAATATACAATAGTTGATATTTACAATTTGTTGTATAATTTACATTTTTTTAAAATGTTTAGGGTTAGTTTAAGATTAATTGAGTTTATAAAGAATTAATCTTTATATTTTGTTGTGTTTTAAAGTATTCATATTATTTATAATAATTTTTCTTTATTGGTATAAGAAACACAAGAGGAGAATCTTATGTGGAAGTCAAAGAATCGCTTAAAGAAAAAGTCACAATGAAGAATGATAAGCATGGGAAAAAATCTTGTTGCAAAATCCTATATACGGTACACATCTACATCAACTTCTTTGGACTCAAATACGCCAAAAAAACTTTGCCCTTTTGGTAGTTATAGTGCTATATACACACATTATTATAATTAAGGGATAGTTTGAGTTATATTTAAAGAAGTTTTATTTTGTTCTAAGGTAAGAAAAAATTAGAATAATATTACTTAACCTCAAAAGCAAACTTTTTTGTATAAAACAAAAAAAAAACTTCTTTAAACACGACTCGAAATATTCCTTAATGATAATAATGTGTCTATTTAGCACCATAATAACTTATAAATAAAAAAATACATAAAAATATATAATATAAAAATCTTCTATGCGAATTAACTACAATAAGGCAAAAGTTTGGATATAATGGCGACAGTGACGTTTCTAATAATGTGGCGTATTAAGAATTAGTCTAACCTAGCGCGCGTTTAGTTAACCAAGTTATCTTCTTTACAGTTCAATTTATCTTTAAACGCGCCTTAGACAGTAAAAAATATTGTATTGGTAGTGTAAACAGTGGATGGTATCTGATTTCCAATATCAAGGAAGCTAAAAAATAACAGTATCAGAAATTCTTTAAAGACTGAATTGTAGTAACAATGGCAGTGGATAAATACTACAACTAATTTCTTTAGATACTGCACTGTGGAATGATTCGTATATGTCTTCAGAAATACGTCAAATAGTACGGAGTGTTCCATATCATATTAATATGGTTAAATTACTCCGTGACTTTATCAAATTTGAAGTATGCCATTAGCACTTTTCAATAGTGATATAAAATACAGGATGTTCTATTTAAAATTACAAAGAAAATAATGTACTAGCATTTTGACTTACCCTGTATTTGATTTAACGAATATTATGAAAACGAATATGTTTTATAATTTTTTACAATTATTTAAAAACTATGGTTGCAATAGATTAATGTTCCTATTTACCTTTTCATTATTATACAGGGGGATACGATTTTCAGGTAATATTGGTTATAACTTTTTAAATACTCGGTATAACATAATAAAACTTTACATTGTTGTGATGTGGAAGTTAAGCAGATTTCAAATTTAAAATAAAATACAGGGTGTTCCTTTTAAAAAAACATAAGTTTGGTGTGCCACCATCTTATGGAACACCCTGTAACATTTTAACTAATTTTAAAATGTGGAGTTTAAAGCTGCCCACAATTTTTCTTAATAACATTTTTTTGGAAATTTTACTCACACTAATCAATCACCCTGTATATGTATGAAGTTATGGGTGATCGTTACACTGGGAACTATAAGATCTATTGTGTCCTACTCCTCTGTGAGCTGATTATATATGCGCTCAACGCTTTGATAGCTGCTTGATTATCCGACCTGATCACAATCTCTTGTCTGCGGTAGTTTTTTTCAATATTGAACTCCGCACATCTTTCGATGGAGCTGGTTTCTACTTGAAAGATGCTTGAGTATTTGGTTCTAGGTCCAAATGCTCCTATTCCAGTTCCCTTTTCAAGCTTGGAACCGTCCGTATACCACTTTATGGTATTCTGATTTAAATTCTGTATGGTGTCTTCATCCCATTCAGATTTATTACTCAACTTTGTGATCAATTTTTTCACAAACTTAAATTTCTTCGGCATATTATCTTGAAGCAGACTATATAAAACGGCTACTATCATCAAGGCTGTTTAGCAGAAGAGCAGGTCTAGATGAGGTGCTTTTAAAATACAAAATAGCCAAATAGATCTGTAGAGGTTGCTGTCAGGCCGGTCCAATTTGTAATGTATAATAGTAAATTTACGTTATCAAAGAAGCCAAAAAATAACAGTATCAAAAATTCTTTAAAAACTGAATTGTAGTAACAGTGGCAGTAAATAGATACAAGAAAATACATACTGCACTTTAAAGTGCTTTCTGCACGTCTTCAGAAATACGTATAGTAAAGAGGTATCCATAATATCGTATTAATATGGTAAATTACTCCGCTAAAAAATGCAGTGTTTTGCGTTATATGTGTATTATTTAATGATTGGACCACGATTAGTGATTGGTCCAAAAAATTCTCTTCTTCGCCTTTCGACCCACGAAGATCTTTTGTGTCTACCGTAATTAAGAGGGCATATTTCTAATTTGAAATGAAGTAGAGCAACTTCTTTAAGTAATTTAAGCCGTTTTCAGAACAACGCTGGGTATTCGCTTAGTATGTGTTCCAACGCTTGTTTAGCGTTTTCGCAGAAACGAATTTTTTTAATTAAATTCCTCATGTAACAGCTGAACATGATTTGTTTTAGTTTAATAAAACTTAATTATATTCGAGCAACTGAATTAAAAGTAAAACAGTAAGTTATAAAAGGTTTAAATTATTTAAAAATGTATAAAAGTCCACCTTGCAGTTAAAGCTAAGTGAACACTATCAAAAGACTTTCACCATTAATACACAACACCAAATTTGGCAATATTTGAAGTCACTGGATTTTGAACACAAAACCAAAGCATTAAAAGAAAGTTTACATTTTTACAACCTTCGTCTGTCAATTTTCTCAGCTGTACCTGCTCACAGAACAGAGATAATTGACTGAATCCGAAACTGAAGAACTGTATAAAATTAGGTTGGATTAGATAATAATAATTGTACTTCTTCTAAGTATATAATTTAGGTATAATTTAATAAACAAATTAGAAATTTATTTGGTTTCACAATTATTAATTAAACTTAAATATTTATTTGATAGTCGTAGATATAAATTTGGGCAGTCATTTTTTTAATAGATTTCTTTCCACCAAATAAATTCTTATTTTGTTTTGAATTAAAATTATTCTTTTTAAAAAAGTCTCGGCTCTTTTTTGAAAAATTTTTGTTAATTTTCTTCAGTTGAAAAATTTTTGTTTGCAATTAATTGGTTTTCTAACCTTTTCTCCAATAAAACCTCAAATAAGGCCGCTTAAAACTATAAGAGCTAATGCAACAATAGGTACTAATTATATCTTATTTATTGGGGTAGTCGAAAAAATTTTAAATACATTTTTTTGAATTTACCTTATAGCACATTAATGCATTGGTTATTTACAATACAATACAATTAATAATTATTTACAATAATTATTTTTATTCAAAGTATGATAGACGTTCACAAAGTATTTTTCATAAAAAATAAAATTATTAATAATGGTAAGCACAACATTTAACGATGGCTTAATAATGGTATAGACATTTTAATGGCAGGCTTTTACTCAAAACTCTTGTAGAAAACTTTTTGATAGACATTATTAATAGCTTACATGTACATTTACATTTTCTAAAAACAAATAATTCGACTAATTCCCCTTATCGAACGAAATGATTAATGACGTTCGTTCACCTTGTAACAGCATATGAGGGTGGATTCAATTTATTTTTCTTTTACAATGGCACAGATTAAAAAGGTGAAAATAAGGGACTTTAAAAACTTGTACGGAAACACATTATTCATTTAGTGCGGCGCGTAGTATTGGTGCGGAAGGGGAAAAGATACTCGGGAGCAGAAGTGTTCAGCCATAAACGTAAAACTTTTACTAAAAGTATTTTTATTACTCCCAGATTTCCAACAGAGGTTTACTGTCGTTGTTGACATTAAATTGCGTATGTTTCGGGGTGTTATTTGTGTTAAAAAAAAACTATTCGTTTTAGAAATTGGAGCATATTATTGGTCAAACGATGTTGATGATTTTAATGTAAACTTAATTAACTTGTGGAATCTAATTAGTTGTGCCATTGATGTAGAAACACAGAATACCCAAATAATACAGAAGCGAAACCTTTGATCTTTTTGCTTTCAATTTTTGGGACCTTGATCACGGGCATGGGCCATTAATTTCGTTTATTACATTGGAATAGTAATTATGGGCCAAGGTAGAAAAGTGAGGTATTATTGTTGAGGTCCATTAAGGTCCATTACGTCTAATGAATCCAAAACAATTATACACTTTTCTACAGTGGGTCATATAACATTTATTTTACTACTGGCATTATATTTTGTTAAATATTTGATTTTAATACTAATAAGAATTTTCGACGGGTCACCAGTCACTCCCGTTTCACATGACAAGACATTATGTTCTAAAAATCGCTTTGAAAATAAATGAATAAGTCAATTGATTTTTAAATAGATACGTGGATAGCACTATTAAATAAGTGAGGAATTTTTTTTCATTTTGTCTTTGCATCAGTTGATCTCACATTCTGTCAAATGGATTGAGATTTAGTTCTAATTCAGTAGTCCCTTGATTAAAAATTAACACTTTACCACCTCACAAAAGTCATTAAAGTTAGGTTGTTGGTAAGAATTTTGATTAATTATACTTAATCAACATTAAGTAGCTACAAACAAACAAAATGTTTGCAAAGAAATATTTAATAATAATAACGAACATTAAGCATTACAAATAACTACATATTATTTATCTGGCAACGCTGTATTACTACAAAATAATTCGGAGTATGTAAAAAATTAATGTTAGCACATACACATTTTGTAAACAACTCTGTCTATTGTATTTTATATGTATGTGGTATTGTGCCTTCTGTTGGTTTCGTCTATATTCTGGAATAAAAAATAAATAAAAATTTTAATGGTGTAGAAAAACACAAAGAAAACCGTTTACTAAAAAATTACCACATCAAAAAAGAAGAAGAATGACGATCTCAAAAAATTAAAAGGACTACCTGAATAGTCTTCTTAAATAAATAAAAAAGTCTTATAAAAATGGGATTAAAATTTTCAAATAGAAAATTTTTCATTTCTTTAAATTATACAGTTGGTTAATTTAGTACTATCATAAATTATCAATCTTATATAAATTAGATTGATTTGATTTGCCAGAATTACAATATTGGGTATTTTATTAAGAACTTAGAAATTACCATTTTGTAAATTATACAAAAACAAAATTAATAAGGAAATATTAATTCATACTTTAGAGTTTAAGAAATTATCTATTTCGAAAAGAGAAAGAAATGTGGATAAAACACCATCAGGTTTTTAACTGTTCTGTAGCGATAACTAAACTAAATATTTGATTAATTTTCTCACTAGAGCATTAATCCTATAATAGAGCTTGGGCATGAATTGAAAACATTTTTAAAGCTTTCAAACAAAATTTCTTTAATCCGAGCAGTAACAATTTCAACTATGAATAGAATACAGAAAAATTATAATACATACCGTTACCATCGATTACAATATTAATATACCCAGTATATTTAAAAATGTAACTAAGCTTCTGTAAGAAACTGTATCTAATTAGCTTCTGTATAAGTTTTTATATTTAATAGAAGAGTTTCAACTTTAGATTAATACATTTTTTTTGTTTTAGACATTGAACTTGGCATGTTTAAGTTGGGAGCAGTTTTTCAGTACTAGAAAATAAAGTAACGTTTTATTAATTTGGATTTTTATACATAAGCCTGTATATGGCGAGTTATTTTTATCATGAATTATTTCTGAGAAATATATCAACTTTATAGCAGAAAGGTAGTTTGTACTATGTAGGCTTTGTTCGCAATTAAAGGTAGAATTAAGCCATGTTTATTTAAATAATGTTAGGTCAGGTTACATTTATTTAGATTATATTGGTTTTGGTTGGGTTAGGTTGGATTATATTATTTTTAGTTAGGTTAGGCTGGGTTAGATTAGCTGGGGTTATTAGATTAAGATTTGTTTTGGTTAGGTTGGGTTGAATTAGATTAACCATTTAACAAATGCCACATTGATTAGACATTTTATACTTTGTTTTAAGGATCACAACTTTGAATTTATGTTTAGTTTCTGAAAAATTTTAATTTTCATAAAGTCAATTTTAGTATCATTAGTAGGTATGTTAAAGATTGTTTTTTACGGGTTGTACCTTTTCTTTAGTTCAATGGCAGTTGTTTCAATATACTATCATCGACAGATTGACATGAACATGTCGAAACGGGTGCATCGCAACTGCGGTACGGTCAACTTACCTTTGCATACGTGACCCAAAGGATTTTAACCTCTTTCGTAATTGCGGTCCAGACTAAATTTGGGTTTTCCATGGGTAATAGGGTAGGGCATTTAAATCTCTTTAGAGCAAGTAGTCTCATTTATCAATTATCTATTGAATGAAAGTGTTTATTATTTTACGAGATCAAAATGAAGTGAATGCTAATGCTCCTGGGAGTTGCAGTACCTCATTGCCGGTGGAGGAATCTAGTAGGTGCTCATCTTCAGATCTTCTGGTTTGGGGATGGGCAGTGAAGCTAAGAAGCAGCTCAAAATGGTCAACGGGGCACTGGTGGGGTCACTGATGTCGAATAGGTGACACCGGTAAAAGCCAGTTCAAGATCCATCAGTCTGGTTAATAAAAAACAAGCTGACAATTCCGACTCCGAAGCGAGAGGGCGAATGGCGAGTTTCCGGCGCCATAAAACTGGGATCCCTTGGCTATGGTATGGTAACCCAGACAGAAGAGTCCAAGCATGGAACATGGAAATGAGTTCGGATATGGAAATAGAAGTTACGGTGTAGGGTGCAGATGTGGGACAGCAGGGCGACGAGCACCAAGCAAACAAGGAGACACCCACGCCAGAACGATCACTAAAGCGCAAAAAGAAAAATGTACCGGATGGATGACCTATTACACGCTGAAAACGTAAAGTTGCGTAAACAGCTGCATTTTTTGGAGGAGAATCGAAAAGGCGAACTTGTCGGAGATGTCCAGAACAACCCAAACATTCAATGCGAAGAGTGCAAAAAGACTAACAAGAGGTGGGCAAGGAGAACGATGCTTAAACGCGACGAGAGCTTTGATAGCTTTAAGCAAATTAAAGAGGTTAAAAACGGGACAGAAAAGATGGAAGCGTTAAAAAAGGAAATAAAAGAAAATATGTCGTAAATATCTATTCTTGTGGACAAAAAAGTAATCCGAATCAAATGTCGGGACGAAGCAGTGACTGCAAAAGAAATACAAGAAGCCATCACGAATACGATCTCAGTAAAACCAGACGCTTTTGAAATAAGAGCCTTCCGGACCGCCTATAAAAGTACGCAAAATGTGACCGTAATAATGCCAGCGATTGACGCAAAAAACTCATTCAGATGGGTAATACGGATGGACTATTTATAAAATTATGGAGAGAAAACAGGAGGTTAAATGCTACCGGTGTTGGGAGTACGGACATACAAAAGATAAATGCAGTGTTCCAAACAGAGAGAACTTGTGCCTAAAATGCGGTGAAGGACATAAAGTAACCCAATGTAAAAACAAGCCATAGTGTGTGCACTGTAAAGAAGAGGGACATCAATCAGCGAATCCGAAATGTACCGCCAATAAGAATTGGGCCAAGACGGGATGCACTGCCAGAATGAAATGAATCACACAAAGATTCTACAAATTAATACCCATACCAGTTGCCAGGCCCAGGACTTAGCGCTGGCCCTTGAAAAAAAATTGGGAGCTGCATTACTGATCGCAAGCCCAATAAAAACGCCATCAGGGGTAGGAAGGACTGGCTATATGACGATCGATGGATAACTACTATAAAAATCATGGATCACAACATAGTAATTAAGAAAAAAGGACAAGGCCCTTGTTTCACTTACCTTACTACAGCTGATTTCACAATCAACAGTTTCTACTGTTCTGGAAATGATGAAATAGAGGCTTTAGCCGAAACCTGGAAGCAGAATACGAAAAAACCTAGAAATAGCAATAGTGGCTGGGGATTTTAATGCAAAATCTTCACAATGGGGATTAGAAGTGTCTGATAGGAGAGGCCATGTAGTAACAGAATGAATAGTGAATCAATCATTTCGTGGAGGAGAATATTCTTCCTTTCTTGATTTAACCCTTGCAATACATAATAGTCAGTAAAGCAGAATCATTAAGTGACCATAGCTACATAGCTTTTGGTGTAGTAAGATCCAGAAGAATAACACGACCAGATAGAATTCCAAAAGGCTGGCAAGTATGAAAATTAGACAGACAAAAACTACAATCTGCGCTGGAGGGGAAAGATCACCACAGAAACATATCTGCACCTGGGTTTTCAAACACACTTACTAAAATCTGCGATAAATCTATGCCTAGAAGAAAACCCGTAAAGAGGAGTGCACCAGTATATGGGTGGAACGATGAATTGTCGAGAGTCCGCAGGGAATGTATTAGATTGAGAAAAGGATACACCAGAGGTATAAGGAGACGTTCAGCAGAAGAAAACGAGAATATCTGGGAGCAGTATAAGGAAGTCAGGACTAATTGAGTGTCCACCCAAAATCAGCTCATCCATGGAATCAATGAAAGAAGTAGTTAGTCACCTCCAATTCACCCGGATGTTATATTTAACTGTGATATTAGTGATAGGTTTCTAGATTTTACAATATAAGAGCTAAATGCTGCAGCCGATAGAATAAAAATCAATAAAAGTCCTGGTCCAGGAAATATCCCTCTAGAAGTAATAAAACAAGTAGCCACAAGTAACCCTGACTATCTGCTGGAAGTATATAAGTATACAATAAGTTGGCAACCAATGCGGAAGTTTCCTACAGAGTGGAAAAAAGCAAGATTAGTGGATCAGGAACTGGAGAACTAACTTAAACAGCGCTTTGACCTACCATGCCACTATCTCTTTTGACATTAATCGTGCAGGGGATAAAAGGAACGATAAGGAAAAAGCTATAATTAAAAGAGATGACTTTATCAGGATATTTAAAGGTAGCTTTGAGAGTAGGAAGTGTAATCCTAGGGAGTTATACAGGAATGTTACCGAAGCAAATGCCAGGGTTAGGGAATCTAAAACTAGCGTATGCAGGCGCGCTGCATACGCTGGTGGACATGGGATATAGAGATCCTCAGAAACGGACGAACGAACTGCGCAGGAGAATCCAAAGAGCATGGGATACTAGAGAGTTTCATAATTTGCAGCTACAGTACAAAGAGATGAGGAGGGACTTTAGAATTGCTATAGATAAGGAGAAGAGAGAATGCTGGAGGAGGTTGATCAGTGAAGTGGACGAATAACCCTGGGGGGATGGCTAAAGAATAGCCACTTGGTTTTTAAGGCCACGATTATGCGCAGACATTCCTAAACCTAGGAAGAGAGAAATTATTGAGGAATGATTCCCGGATGCTCAAGAACCATGGACCAGACAATTGACTCGGATATGTGATGTGCCTGGCTTTTGCATGGATGAGCTGGACTTTGCTATTAGATCTGAAAAAAAGGTAAGAGTCCTGGACCTGACGGGATAACACAGGAAGTGCTTAACTGGGTATATGAGTTATACCCTAAAGAATTGCTAGAAATGTACAATATATACCTTAATTAAGGATATTTTCCTTGAGAATGGAAACTTTGTTCAGTAGTTCTGATCCTAAAAAAAGGGGAATAATTCAGTCGGCCAAAGATGCTAGATCATTGACCTTGCTAAGCACCGTGGGAAAAACTATGGAAAAACTAATTCTGGAGAGATTTATTGAAGAAATAAATAAGAAAAATTTAATTCCTACCTACGGCATTATTAAAGATCAAAGAGGCTGTTGTGACATCGAATAGTAAATACTGGCTGGTCTTGTCAATCGACGTTGAGAATGCTTTTAACATGGCTAGTTGGAAATTCGTAATGAGGACCCTGGTAGAAGCCAACATGCCAGACTATCTGATTAATATAATAGCGCAGGGATCCGTCCTCGGGCCTACATTGTGTTCAGTTGAATTTTGGCATTGGGGTGCTACCCATAGCGTATCTAGACGACCTTGTGCTTATGGTGGAGGGAGAATGCTGGAGAGCGATAACCGAGCGTACCTGCTTTAGTAAGAGCTAAAGAATGGTTAGATAGCAGGTGTTTGAGGTTGGTTCTAAATAAGTTGGCCGTAACAGTACTTAAGGCCCCACACGGTACAAGATTAGCTGACTACATTAGACTATTACAAAACAACGTCTCAGTAAGTAAAAATACTTAATAATTAGGAGTATGGATTGGTAGAGGACTACTGTTCTCCAAATATGTAAGTAATATTAAGGATGAGGCCGGTGCGAAGATAGAGGCAGTAAGAAAGCTCATGCCTAATGTGGATGGTCCTGGATTTTATAAAAGAAAAATGCTAGTTGGGTTGGTTTGTACATAGCACCATTCTGTATGCAGCCCCGATGTGAAGAAATGCGGTTGAAATAAGGCGCAACCTAGTGCTGCTGATTGGCACACAGGACAGTCCAGAACAAGTAGTCTGGTACTGCTGGTACTGCAAGAGGTGAGATAGAGTAAGAGAGGGTATTCTGTTGCCGACGCCTGAGAAATTTATTAAAGAGATGATTGGAAGCAAGAGCGTTTGGGACAAACTATATTGTATGGTTTGTGACATAATGAATATGCAGAGGAATATCCTGATGGTATGAGTTAAGCGCTTGGTTCCGGGGTATTGCTTCTACTTGATGCATGCAGGTGTGAGGTGGATTGTTTTTTAGTGGGTCGGACACACCATCCCCACATACCCTTTTAGGGATCTGAAGTAAGCCACAACAACTGCCGAAAATGGAAGGTACATTTTAAGGAACTGCTAACTGAAAGTAGAGAGTATCCAAACAGCAAACTATCATGACAACAGCAAGGTCTTATGTCTTAATAAATGAAACTATGTATAATATGGACAATCCACAAAAAAGATAGTAAAACAGATTGCGACAACTATCGTGGTATTTCAGTTACCAGAATAATAAGTAGAATATATGGAAATATCCTTAACATTTGAAATGAAGTCGAGTATAAAGATATGGAGGCAAAAGAACAGGCTGGCTTTCGGACAGAAATGTTTACCATAGACCACCTTTTCTGTTTAATTCAAGTGATCGAAGAGTAGGTGGCGTTTAACCAAGAAATCCCTGCGAAAAATTCTGGTTAGCCTTGGAAGAAACCAATATCAATATTGAGATCATTAAATCAAATAGCCAAAATAAAAGCTCAAAAATGGTCTCAAATGTTTTAAAACAGAGATGTTGCCTCTTGGTGTTAGTGGTACTAAATGTATTTAATTTTATTCATAAAAATTACAATAATTATCATGTTACAACGAACTTTCATTGCCAGTACAATAAATTTAAATAAATTATTTATTAGAAATGTTTATATATCGCAAATCTTTTGCTAGCTTTTGCTATAAAACTTAATGGGTAGTCAACATACAAAATTTTAAGTTAATTAAAGGAAATTAAGAGGAAATTAAATAATTAACTAGAATGTCCGTATATATCCATGTAATTTTTCTAGCGATTACTATATTGTGCCAAAAACTTATTTAACTTATTTACGTATATTATTTTATGTATATACATTTTGCATTGTGATTTTAATTAAATTAAATACATCTGATAAGACGAGCTAAAACTATGTACCTAATCTTATCGACAAACAAATTTTGATACAACTATATGAGTCCTCGATTCTGCCACTCACACATTTATAGATCGCCAAAGTGACATTAATTTGTGCAAAGTGAAATATACATTTACTAATATAATTTTCTATCTATCTGGATGACTACAGTAATATCAGTTAATCATTTAATTACCATTCCGGTGCAGTTGCGATAAGCACAATGTCGGCGGCAAGCAGCGGCAGCTGCAGTCACAGCGGTAGATATCTCGGTTCGATTGAAATACGTTTCGCTGAAACTTTGATTTTGATTTCTGGATCATCGAACAAATGATTGGGATTAAAGAAAAATCTCCGTAACCATAAAAACTCATCAAAACATCAAATTAAATATTTCTAGCTTTAATGTGTTCGAAACGTCAGTTACAGAAAAATTCATCAGATTTTTCGATTGGTTTAACTCGAATGGATGTCGTATAAAATATTGTTTTATTTCAACCGTGATTATTGTGAAATTAACTGAACGTTTACGCTTTTTAACAAAATTATGACAATCGATATCATCTATTAGGCGTGTAATTGCATGCGAACTGTTTTGATATTTTTTTTTTATTTAAATAACATGTAAACTAAAGCCAATCGTTTATTATACAATTTCTAGAAACAATGTAACCAGAGTGGTCTCCAGAATAAGTCAAGTTTGCCTTATTATACCACGACAATATTTTATTAGAAATTTTAGATATTTTTAATTTTAAAAGTTTTGGTCTACCCATTCGAATAAGAAGTGACCCAATTTTTACCTAATTCATCATCATTAGTTTCAATAATGTAATTGATTGGCAGCAACATGTATAATATTCTTAGAGGTTTGTTTTCATAATGATCTTTTAAAAATAATCGTCTTAAGTGTTTATCACTATCACAATTCATATCATTTTATAATTTTTGTCAGTACTATTTTCTTGGTCTTCCTCTATGCACATTACCTTGAATCATTCCTATATTATATTATATTAAAAAATTTTAAATTGTCGTTAAAATTGGGGCTTGACATATTCGCATATAATAATAAAAAAAGTGTCACAAAGTACTAGATACTTGTCTAGAACAAATCAAAACACCACAACATTTAAACTATATTATAAAATCAATCTATGACACGACAAGAGCAAAAATACAAATGCAGAGCAAAAGATCAGAAGGATTGCCACTAGAAAAGGGGACTAAAACAGGGAGTTCTCTCCTGTTCATTATGGTTATGGACACACTAATAAACAACACAGAAAAGAACTTAAACACTTCAGGCAATGATAGGATACAGTAGACTAATACCCGTAAAAATATATCTTTAATGTACGCAGACGACATAGTCCTAATAGCGGAAGATCATAAATAATGCAGAAACCTATAAACATATGGCTAGAGGAAATAGAAAATTAAATAATGGTAGTTAATATTAATAAGAGCCAAATCATTGTCCCAAATTCCAATATTCAAAAAGAAAACATAAAATACAATAACCAAATAATAGAAGAGCATATTCACAAATAACGGCAAATTTTATTTAGAAATAGAAAGCAATGTGAAGAATGGAAACAACAGTACTACTCACTCAATAAAACAATATACGGAAATAGAAATATAAACAAGGAAACAAAGTTACTAGTATACAATACAATTACTATACCCATTATATTAACATATGCGAGCGAGGCTTGGATACTACAAACAAAACATGAACGTAGCCGAGATAAAGGTATTAAGGAAAATAAAACCAAATGGGGTCATATAAGAAACAAAACAACTAGAAACCAATACAGAGGACCCATAATTGACAAAATAAGAACAAAACAGCTGGAATGCTTTGGATATGTACAAAGGATGAAAATAAATACCTACATGGCCAAAAAGAATACTAGAAACCCAACCTATTAAAAAACGAAAAAATACCAAGAAAAGATAAAACGATTTCGAAAAAAAAAAAATAATTATTGAAAATAGATAAAAGGGGAATAACTCATTGGAATGCAGGAATAAAGTAAGTTAAGTTATTATATTAAGATAAGATAGTTAGGTGTAGGTATATAGGTATAGGTATATATTGTAATGTATTACAAATTTTTTAAAATGTACAATAGTATGTATTATGTGTTTGGATTATTTGAATTTTTTTTATGAAATATAAATTATTATAAGTTTCTATTTAAATAAATTTACTTTTGATTTTTATTAATAAGTTTTAATATTTGTGGGGCTATAAATATTTATTGTATGTTTTAAATTTAATTTTACCTCATTTGATTGAAAATTACTTTATGATTAACCTGGTATAAATTTGTGAGCACATGAGATCTCTATAAATCAGTATTCGGTTCAATTATATTGTATTCAATATTAAATCACCTTGTAAATATGATGCCAAACACTTTTTAATACAACCCTGTTTATCGGTTAATTTAAAACTATTCGTTTATCACAGATCTATGATTTCGATACTTCAAAAGAAATCGTTAATCTCTTTTCTAATAACTCGATTTTACTTTTATAATATTTTGAATATATCGTTGTAAAAACATTCAATTTATTTCACAAAAAGGAAACATGTGATTTAAAATTTTATAATCGAGAGACAATAATGTTTACTGTAATTTAACTTTTTAAAAACATACCGCATTGGTTCACTTCTGTAGATGTTGGCATCAGCGCTGTCTCTCGTCGTTTTGTGCTTCAAGCTTGATTTGTTGACATCATGGCGTCGGTTGGCTCTCCCGGTGAACAAAATCAAATGGCTAGTGGAAATCTTATTGGTTTAATGTCCAAGGATACAATAAAATGCAGTTGGGAAACTATTTATTCCATTTCCAATTAATAAATTAGTTTAATTTATTCCAATATCTCCAATAATAATGAAATAAACATAAATTTTCCTATTGACAGTTATGTGGTGGGGTAGCAATTTGTTATAACTTCATACTAAGCCGCCATTAAAATTTAATTAGATTCATTTGTTTTTTTTTCCGGTATAAATTCGCCAATTGATGAAATGTAACTGACCAAATAACAGAGAAATCCGCAGTATTTATACTCTTTCTCCCAGAAAGACATATTTGACTTAAATTGTTGAAATTCAATTGTTTATATAGGCAATTTTTCGTAATTTTCTGATAAATCTATTTAATTAATTTTACTTAATTTATTCTTTTATTGGGTGATAAATAATTTTTTACTTTAATAATTGATAACAAATTAACTTGCATTAATTAAATTTTACTTTTTCCTTGTTAATTTTTAATTTTAATGGAGCGAAGTTATGGCTACCCGCTATTAATCAGAATGAAATTTGAAAAGAATTATGAGCAAATACATTTTACATCTAATAAATTTTAACATAATCATATTCCTTAATGCTTCAAATATTGATGGATATTATTTTCTATGGCCAATATTCTATAAATTTTTTGTAAATAATTTTTAAATTTACTTAGTTTCCGCCATTTTTATATCCAAATTTAAATTAAATTACATAATTGACCAAACATTTTTACTCTATACATACAAAATTTTAGTACAAAACATATTATTAACCTATACAAATAATAATAAAAACTAATTTTATATTGTTCTTGTATTTTACAACCACAGTCTCAAGTATCCTTTCACCTTGCAATTTCACTCTTTATACCGTATAACTAATACATATTATTTGTTTATAGTGTCCTATCACCTTCATTACTTGTTTAATATATTTTATTTTTCATGTCCAATAGTTTGGTTTCTAGTGTCCTTTCACTTTATAGTTTGGGTACATTGGCACTGTTTTAATTTAGATTTCACCCTGTAACTCACAGTTTATAAATCACAAATACTGGAATTTTCAATGTTATACCCACTATTATGGATGTTGCAATCATTGACCATTACTAACTGTAAGTACTTTCTTATTCTGTTATAAACTTAATTATGACTTACTTTATTTGTATGGATCATTTACTATTAGTTTCTTTTTTGGTATTATTGTTTATTTAAAATATTAAATCTAAATCATAACTTATAAACTACACATATTTTATAACAATAATACTTAACTTGTTATTTTCATTTCATATTTCTAATAAAACTTATTCTAATAATGATATTTAAAAAATACTTATTGTAACTAATATGTTTTACTTTTCAATTGGTTTTTTAGGTAATTTGAACTTGATGCAGGATTCGACATCTAAGACAAAGATGATTCAACCATACTACTGAAATATAGTGTTTTAAAACTCAAATTATTGTTGGACTCATAGTTTATTCAGTGTTCCTAGTTAAATGTGTACAATTTCAAATAAAAGAAGCTTTGAAATTAATTTTATTGAAGACTATTATCATTATTATAATGTATCCCCTTTCTTTATAAAACATGGACTGTTCTGACAAATAAGGTAAGATTATTTTAATTTAATTTTTAATCATTACAATATATATATATATATATATATATATATATATATATATATATATATATATATATATGCCTATCGTAGTTTACCGCCACCGAAACTGCAGTGTATAGATATTTATCGCGCCATTTGTGTGCTTAGCGCGACGTCGCGCTAAACATTCGATATTTATAGTGTTTTACCGCTACAGATAAATATTTTTTCTTGCATGCAGGGAATATTTATTTGTATTGTTGAAGGCTCTCGTTTACGACATATTGCAAAAATTTCCATATTAACACATTTTAAAATGATTTTTAAACATAATATATTATTTCGAATATTTAGATTTATATTTTGGAATTCCGACTTACAACTCGGAATTACGATTCTTGAAATAGGAGTTGGGACGTTTAGCCAGCGAAACGGCGACGGCCAACTGTCTGAGTGGTGAGGTCTGAAAACATGTTGTGTTTGAGGTATTGTATTGTTTGTTGATGTTTAGGAATTCCCAGATTCGCTCCATGAGCAGAAGTTTAAAGAGCTTACCTAAGACGGAAAGGAGTGATATGGGGCGGTAGGATTGTATGGAGTTTAGAAGGGAGGTTAAGATGGGGTACATGGTTTCAGAGTTAGCCTCTTAATTGAATCTGGTCCTGGGGCTGAATTTTTGCCTGTGAGACAGGCATGCTGGATGTCGTTTTGGGTAAAAGGGGCTGTGAGGGTGTTGTTGATGGAATCAGTATGTAAACCAAGCTCTTACTAAGGATGTTACTGACCGGGCGACTATTTTATACAGAGTCGGGGGCGAAACTAGCACGCGTGAGAGTTGTTGGCCAATGACGTGCTGTGACGCAAAAGGGTGGCTGGGTTGGATGGCTGTAGTCCAAATGGGGGATAGGAAATATCCTTCGTCTCTGTTGAAGTTGTTCGGATTTTTCTTGATTTCAATGGACTCTCGGATTTTCCTGTGGTTGTAATGCGGCGAGTTAGGAATCCTCGAAAAGTATTTTATGCCCAGTTTTGTGATGGTGTTCTGCAATTGCTAAACGATTCCAAAGTCCTGTACGGATGAAACATTGATGTTCAGTTGCACGTTGGACTGATCGTCCTGTTTTTCCTATGTAAACTTGACCACAGGAACAGTGACGCCTCGGACATAAGGAAGGTAAGCGTTGGAAATGGGGTGGGTTTATTCGGAATTTTCGAATTTTGGAGTAAGTGTAAGATACGATCTGATGCAATTTTGTATATTATTATTGTTATTATTAAATATAGATACTTAAACAAAAGAAATATAAAGAAACATACACTGCATTTAAAATAATAAATTTTCATGGAAAACCTGAAAACCAAATTTCTTCAATCTGCTCCCCCAGAACCTAAAGTTTAGCGTCGTTATGTTGATGATACTTCTATCATATGGTCCCATCAACACTCTACAATCTTTCCTTGACCAAATCAACAATCAACATCCAGATATTACCTTTATAGTGGAAGTTGAGACTCAAAATTCATTGCGGTTTTTAGACGATAATATAAATGCTTCGTCCTATCACCATCCACAACAAAAAATATCTGTGATCAACTCCCTGGTTCATCGAGCAACCATCTCCCAGCCTGATAACCTTCAACAAGAGCTTAAGTAAAAGACAGCTTAAAGTAAAACGGATTTAAAAACCAAGATATCCAAAAGTGCATCAGATCTCATCTTACACAAACTCCTAACTGGAATCAACCTAATCGATTAATTGGAAATAATCGATTAATCGATAATAATTGATTCATCGGAAATAATCGATTAATCGAAAAATATTCGATAATTTTAAATAATCGTTAATTTTTTTATAATCGCCCAGCCCTAGTGTTGACATGTCATAATGAATCAAATATAATAAAATAATTTCCAAATTATCTGAGTCGTAGAAAAAGTATAGTATGCAACCCATTTGTTTGCGCGCAATTTTTAAAAAAGTACACCAAAGATCTAAGCGGTAAGCGGCACTAAACGGCGCCGCGCATCGCTTTTTGACTGAAGCTCGCCGCTTACAGTGCTTTGTATGATTTAGTATTGAAAAAGATAGCAAAGATAATAATTGAAAATTATGTGAAATTGGTTGAAAAAGAAAAATAGAACGGCGATTGTCATATTGCCGCTTGTATCGTGACACCCTCCACCGCTTAGGTGCCGCTCGCCGCTTATACACTGTGTCCCAAAGCTGCAAAATCGGTCAAATGGACAATATGTCTCAGGGTTCTATTACAATTTCAAAACTGCTCACATTTTATAAATTGCTTTTGGATTTTGAAGAAATCGCGATAAATCAAAATGGTGCATTTTTAGCAGACCATCGTGGCTCGGTTATTATGGATCATACGATATTTTAGTTTAGACATTCTAAAGGTAGGTACTTTTTTAAGATCTTTACAACAAAAAATAAAACAAAATAATATCTCTCCCAGATTTTAAGATATTGACCCATAACTTTATTTTTTCTTATAGATGCCTTATTGGATTTTTACTTCATTAAATAGCATTTTTTATCCTCTTTTCAAAAATGTATCACAACATTATATTTTCCTTTGAATGAAGATTAAAATAGGAAAAAAATGTTAGTTACCTGTACCTGGTGCTCTTACATACCTACTTTACCTAGCAGTTTTCTATTGGTAAGGTATTGGTAAGGGCGTAAAATAATTAATTCTGCAACCTGCTCTGTGAAATGAGCAGTACTTACCTAGTATGGATGATGACACAATAATGTCAAAACCGATCTACAAAACGCTAGAGATAGTAATAGGTATTAATTTTTCTTTTGAAGTGTAATTTAATATCCGGTGGGTGTCATCTTCGTGGGTACAGTAATAGATCATCAAAAGACTTTAGTTTCGGTTTACTACACATTCCTAACCAAAATTAGTACTGTTTAATTATTGAAAATGTTTTAATGTAAAATAATTTTATTAATCTTTGTTAATAAAATTATATTTTATCCTTGTTGCAGTCACCAGGAAATTTTGTTATTTCGGTTAAATCTATTTTGGGAATTATTTAAAATTCTACTAAATAGTAAACTAGTAACTTAGATCGATATTTTGTGGGACTAGAATATATAAATACATATAAATAAAATATGTTAACTTGATTATAATACAACTGGCATTAGTAAAACGTGATCGGTTTTAAATTTAAAATTAAGAAATAAATTACGACTACCACTGGATATAACTATTAACCAATAAAAATAAATATTTTCAATATGCTATAAAATGTCTTTTTAAACCTGTTAATAAAAAAAATATACCTAATAGTGTCAATTTATATGTAGGGATAAAAATTAAAGTATTAAAAATCATGTATTTTATCTAAAAAATAAACCAATCCCACGTCTTCTAATACAAGAGTACAACCAACGCCTTGAAACGATAAAAAATAGGTAAGTGTCTACTACCCCTCTAAAAACTAACATTCGCGTCAAGGTCAAGTTTGCGGCAAAGGTCACATAAACACAGGAGTAATACGCATCCATCGGCGTACTAAAATCAAGTATTAAACTATGAGAGTTTTCTTCAACAGAAATGATTCGCCTGTATGTGGTATTTAAATATGGATTTTTCCTGTCCAAGTAACAAACTACATATGGTTTATTTAGTGGTGCAATTAAATAAAAAATAAAGATATTAACATAAAATTTAATAAGTGATACCTAATACCTACTGAGGAATAGATTTTTATACACAAAAATGTATTTATTACGTAGGTGTATATTTAGATATTATTGAAAAGTTATTCTGTTTATAGTTTAGAAAAGGTACTTAGGTACATTGCCTGTTAAAAATCCAAATACCTATCAATACGAGGACACTCTATTTTTTTTGTCTGGCAAAATTGGTAATTGGTAAAATTAAAATACTTAGTTACCGATTTGAATACAGAATTACACTACCTTCGGTTCTTGAAGTACTCAATTATTAAATTCTATATAGGACCACATAAAAAAGATTCTAAAATTTCATCTTGACATATTCATTTTTTATGTATGTATATGTGTGTGACTTTGGCAGGGAAACGAATCCACTTGCCACAATTTTTTTTAATTACGAAATTATTTTTTAATTATTACATTATTTATTTTGTCTATTTTTACTTAACTTGAAATATGGAACATGTTTTTTATTATGAACGTGTTTAATCGTTCTATTTTGTATCGTTACAAGTGTACAGACGTTGAAATGTGGCTGTACTATCGTTTTATCGCTTTTCACATCTATGCAAATTTTAATTAAAGGACATTTATCCATAGGAAATATCCGATTTTTTGTAAAAATACTCTTATAATGAATTTTTAGTACACCTTTGTCAGTATGTTTTGAACATATCAGGCAAAAGAGAAATTTTATTAATGGACATCTTCATTTACCCACAAGCTCCAAAAGAAGAAACAGTTATATATTTTGTTAGCAAATAATTCAATGTTTCTTACCTACATTTACCTAACCTTATTTCGATGATTTCTGAACTTTATTATTATAATATAAATATTAATACTACGACTTATTAATTTAGTTATGATTTATTTGAAATATATAAACCCTTGGTCGTAACAGGCGGGAGGAAAATATAGCGGAGCGGTGTTGACAAAACGATTTTACCGTTTTGGAGATGGGAATCTACTTTTCACTCGTTATATTATGTAATATATAGGTACACTCCACAAATCATCTATACACTCGACAGAAGCAAACATGAGACCCGAAAAATATGCGAACTAAAAGAAAGGTTATCGCAGCTAGCCAATCATGAGCCAGTATATATTAGTAATTGTAAATATAATCGAATGTTGTTATCAATATATTGTTTTTGGTGATTTTCCATATTGACTAGGGATGAAAACTGCATTTAGGCAACACCAAATTTGGTAATTCTGACAAATTGTATTAATTTGAATCGTAAGTTTTATTTTTGCACAGATGACCCTTATGGTATCGATATTTATTTATCGATTCAAAATATCGAACTACCTCGAATGACCCTTTATATATAAACAAGAGGCTACGTATCCATTTGAAAATAAATTAATCCGTACATAACAAATCATGTACCTATAAATAAACAATGGATGGAAACCCATAAGGTTACTATTGTTCCGACGGATTTCACAGGTACCTTACTAATAGTAGGTACGTATATACAGTTTGATTTAGTCTTATCCATTTAAAATTACAATTTGGAAAATACTAAATAGTTGTGTTACATATTCTAAATTTCTGGTCTCATTAAAATTATTAAATATCTGTTCCAACTCAACAGAATAGGTATAATACAATAAACAAAACCTTAACTATAAATGAATATTAGTTACTGATATACTCGTATAGGAAGACGGAAAAGGTTGTTGTTCCACCGAATTCCGCATAGAGACAGAATCGGTTATTGCTCCACCGGATTTTACATAGGTGTATACATAGGTTGGTTTAAGGGTATGAAATATATACGATAGACTACGCATGCATTTAATTACAAAAAATACTATATTATTTAGTTCATAAATAATATTTATATAGGTACGATTATGTTAATTTATTAGCTACCATATATTAATTAATAATTACTTTTAAAAATATTAGCTTTTTATATTAAAAGAAGGCCAGCTTTCGCAAATTTATATGTAATCAGAGGAGCATTTAAAATAAGTGTTAGGAATTCGAAATATTTAAAAAACATACTTTGTATGGGGAGATTAATAGACTGGACCAAAAAAGTAATTAAATTTATTGTACTAACCGTTACTCTGTGGAAGTCCATCTTATTAAGAACATTAAGCAATGAAACAAAACATTCACTTTTATTTAAAGCATTAGTTTTTTTAAATAAAGTGGAAGTTTTGTTAAAAAGGTTTATTGTTTAATGTTCTTTTTGAAAGATAATCGAGAATATCATTGGGATTGAACTGCATGAAAATTTTAAGAGGACTACTATCGCTATTTTTTATTTTAGTTATTCCTATTTTCATTTACGTTAGAACTGTTAAAACATGGACGTGAAAAAAAATCATTATTGTTTATACCTTTTTATATAAAATTACATAAACGTATGGGCTTTTTAAATATTAGTCCCCAGTACAAGGACCTCTAATTTTTTTGACACACACAAATTTCATACTTTGTGAGTGCTTTCTTCGCGTCCAGTCCGACAAACTTTTCCTCTGCGAAAACTTTCTGCGCTTCTATGTTTTTGAATGCCCGATTCTCGAAATTGTCGTTATTACGTCACTATGACTCCCCGTACATACCTACATATTTGATTTTCTAAAAATTGTTTATTAAAATTATATTAAAAATTGTGGTCAACTTGTCCGACAAAAATCATGCTGCGTATGGGGTGTCCACCAACCTCAAAATGTCGATGTGACGTCACCGACTATTTTGCTTTTGCAGTGAACAATTAAATAACATTTATGGTACCTTCCATGCCGCAAGTAAATAGAGAATTCTCTTCTAGCCTAAGTTTAAACTTATGTTCTGGTGACAACATATGGTTGCACCATAAACGACTAATAATTCTTATGTAATTTCTGTCAGATTCATTGAAAAACCAAGGTTTATTTTTTAAATGGGGTTGAATAATTTTATAAAAATTTTCTGAGTTATTTTGGGAATATATAATCTGCAATTTTTCTTTCTTAATTTTATTGAATTTAGCGTAGCAAGTCATTTCTTGGTCATTTTGATTTTTAATTCTTCTATATTTGAAGCTGCTTCTTTCGCAAACGTGTCAACAATATCATTATACTTAATACCATTATGCCCTTTTATTCACACCAAAGAAATTTTTTTATTTAATTCTAAAAGCTGTTTATTAATTTTGAATATGTCATTAATTATATAATTGTCACTTTGGTTTAGAATGTGGAAAAATCGGTATTATTTTACTCTTATATAAAATTAATAATTTTTTATAAATATCGTATACCTTTCAAATAAATTTAATAGGTATCTGGTATCAAATTTTTTTAAGGAATATGTAACTGTTTTTCTTAACACCTATAATAATTTTTTTCTTGTGGTGCAGATTTTATTAGGACCAATGCATATCTATAAACAAAATGAAAAACTGAAGTAATTAGAAAACAAACATCCTTTCGTGGGTAACCGCCTTAAGCGTTTAGTGGTATCGGCGTAGAAAATACGTGCGACGTTCGCCTTTGAATTACAACCACTTGGTGGTATTTAACGCGACAAAAATAATGGCGGAACTATTTTGCAGTCTTCCAGTCGTACATCTTTGGTAAAAATAAAAAAACAAACAAAATGATGCAATTGTCCACTAGAATAAAAAGAGATGCAACAATAACGTGTTTTCTTTTTATTAGTTTCCCTAAAAGAAAGCACAAATTTAGAATTAGTATTGTTCTTTGCCCTGCGGTATTTTAAAGATAGGAGTAGAAAAATATGTATAACAATTAGTAGGTAATTATTTGTCAGTTATTTTATTTGTAAAAATTAAATTGTGTTCTATGAACTTCCAATAAATTTTTAATCCTACAATATAAATTTACTACTTTACACACTAGTGCGTAAACTTTTGGATTTATAGCCTGAGTGGACAATATGCACGGTAGTAGAAAAAATATTGTATGCAATTCGTATGTAAAGGCCTTCGGCTCATGCGACAATATTCACATTCGTCAAAAAAAGGCGACTTTACACACTTATTACATAAACTGCTATTTTGAATTGAAAAAATTGGGTTTCAAATGTGTATAATGGGTTTTTTACTTCTATCGGTTTTTATAGCGACAATTACACTGTTGCCGATTTTCATGCAATTTTGTCGCGTTACGTACCTCTAAATATGTATAAGAAGTGAGTCGCGCTAAACAACTTTAAATATATATATATATATATATATATATATATATATGAAACCAGTAATATTGGGGTATGCAGCAATTAATAAAAGTAAACTCTTTATACTTTTTTCCAAGCTTTCGGAAAATTTATTTCCATTTTCAAGGAATGTATACGAGGTTATAAAATTTGTTCTTTACAATGGTAAATATAAATATAATTAAAACTATTATTTTGAAAAAAATTTCTTTATATTTAAACCCAACCTTTTATTAAAAAAAATAATAAAAAAAAATTGAAATTAAAATTAACGCTAGCCACGACAATTTTAATCCTACTATGCCCCATTCATTTTTCTCTTCTTGTGCTAGTGATTTTTATGGACCATATTTCAAAAGCTTCTAGATATTAATTCTTATCCTTTTCACTTATTACCCATGTATCACATCCGTAAAGGGCTTCATACAAATGATTTTATTACATTCTTTGTATTTCTTTACTGCATCGGCCATCTGTTGTGTTCTGCTACCAAGGTTAGTGAATTCGAGTAAATATCATGATTTTGGTTTTATTTTATTAAGATGTTCTTTAATTTTAAATGTTTCTTTTAGTTAATTTTCTGAGTAAGCAATCGAAAAAATGTAATCAGCATGTTTTATTATTTTATCTATCAATTTTTATTACAATCACTTTGATTCCAGGTCATTCATTCATTACTTCTCTTACTTTGTCTATTGTTCTTTGTATGTAGCAGTTCAGCAAAACAGCCGACAAGCAGCAGCCTTGTCTTACGTATTCGAGCTCCCACTACACAGATACCATATTCCTAAACAGCTGTTTCGTTGTTGAGTAGTTCCAGATCACACGTCTATCTCATTCCAATCTTTTTAATATATTTGTTTTTATTTCTTTCTTTTCTTTAATTTAACTTTATCAGATGCTTTTTCTATATCAATAAATGGTATTTAGGTGTTTAATTTCTCCTTAGGGTTATCTCTGGTAGATTAGATTATGTGAGGACTGTGTAGCTTTTTTTGATAATGGCGAACCACGAACGCAAGGGGCCTATATGCTTAGTGCACCTTGGACGCCTCGAAAAAGAAGGGGGGAGTTGGTTAATGTGAGATTTGGAAGACTGGGGATTAAAAGGGGAAGGAAAAATATAGGCAGACAAAGAATTCCATATTATTGACACTATGGGGATGAAGGATCTTCTGAAATGTTCAGTTCGAGGTGGTTCGAGCTAAACGGTAAAGGGATGTATACGAGACAAACTCCTTGTGGACCTTTTTGTAGTTTTAAGAGGGAGGATCAGGGATGAAAGAAGGAAGAGGGTTGGGGCAAGAACTGAAATTTGAGGGAAACCAGCATAAATTGAATATCGATTGGAAGAATGACCGTTTACAATTATACAGATTTTACGATTAGTGAGGAAGCTTTCAATTTAAATAAACACACTTTTTAGCGGAAAGTCCATAGGAAGAAAGTTTGTATAGGAGGGCTGAGTACAAGACTTGGTCAAAAGCTTTAGAAAAGTCAAGGCACACGACGTAGGATTCGCCATGAAGCTCGATAAATTTAATCTATGAATGGGTTACAGAGGATAGAAGATCTGCCGTGGAATGAATTCTGCTGGTTCCATACTGTCTGTCATGTATAAGCTTGTGTTTCTCCAGATATTTTCCCACGGCTTTTCCCACCTCTACGTTTTCGGATCTATTGTAGTAGTCCTTTTACTCTATAGAGTCTGATCTGTCTCTGCCTGGAACACTGTGGCATACCGTCCCAGATTAAGAGAGATTTTACTCTGTTCTTTTATAGTAAATAAATCAGCTCCCACCCCGGTTTTTGAGCCGTTTGTGCAGTAAAATTTTGCTTGGATTGGCGGTCCATTTTTCCAAGTTTCCCTGTTCGTGATCATAGTTTTTTCAAAGCTATATTTCGGTGCCATTTTATCCAATGGTATTCCAAATATAGAGTCGCTGTCCAACCCTTTTTGTAGATAGAGATATTTGAATCCATGTAGGCTTATTATAGGCGGTAGAGGCCTTATGTTTAATAAGACTTCTGAAGCTGCTGTTAGAGTACTTGTTGTCACATTCCTAGCACTTTAGTACCACTATATCATGCTGATCTTTACAATAACTTAATATATTTATGTTACAATAATGTCTGATCTATGTATAAAATGAAGACTCAATCAACAGTTTAAAGTAGTTAATGAACAAATAAATCTTGGAAGTTCTCCACTATTAAACTGTTTACTTTGATTGAGTCTTCATTTTATTCATAGATTAGACATTATTGTAACATAAATATATTTTTATTGTAAAGATCAGCATGATATAGTTTTTTCCTGGTTTTTCTATATCATTGCACAGTTGTACTGATCTTACAGGGAAATACATCCAGGATAATCCCTTAGGGTTAATAACATCTAGGCTTTAATATTGTTATGTCTTATTACTTCCTTACTTGGTCTAGCCTTAACTACTTATCAACATCAAGTACCTAGCTACAAACAAACAAAATGTTACTTCAATATGTCAATCTGGCGATGCTAGTTATTAGCAAAACAGCTGTAATTGCATTTTAAAATGAATTTTTCGAATAAATAGTGGTTTAGTTAAACCGTTCAGTTATTTATTGTTTTTAGCAAGAAATGGTTACTTACTTTTAGACTATAAATGTTTATTGTCACTGATGCACCAAAAAACATTGCTAATTGCCTGTTTTATAAAAACATGGCATTTTCGGAAATAAACACATTAACGAAATTAAGACACGTCTGCTTCTATCGAAGGTTATCTCGTGAATTGTTTTATTAAGTAATTACTTAAAACTCTGGCCTTAATAATTTTGTTTAGCCAATATTACCTTGAAACATTTATCCCAATAAAACCAAACTAAACAAATTCCAAATTAAAACTGAAAATAAATTTATTTCCAATTATTCTAAATATTTTTAAAAATACTAAAGAGGGATTATTTGTTATCTGTTAAGAGAAAAGAAATGAGTACTTTTGCTATATTTTTAGTAGAATTAGTAAAAATAAAGAGCATTTTATTATTCAAAAGGGCATGCGAGATTATAAAGAATCGTCTGAAAATGAAAATGCCGGCAAATGTCGATCCGTAAATTCGTGTTACACTGGCGCAGAAGGGAGACAACAAGTGGGATGAAAAGGAGATAGAAAGAGGGACAGCATCGCTCAATATCATACCGTAGTTTGCTTGAAATTAGACGAGGGCGCCACTTACCGAGTGTATAAGAGTTGATATCCCTGAATGTTAACATAATGGCTAATAACATTTTTATTTCCGCTTTATCTAAATAAAAATGCATTTTTCACTGGAAAGAATTGAAAATATGAAACTGTGCACCAATTATTAGAGCAATTTATAGAACGCCAAAGCGAAAAAGTTATTACACAATTATCTGATACAATTTCCATTTGTTGCGAGTATCAAATTACTATATAATGGTCTAAACTTAGTAGTGTTGTTAACATTATTCAAAAATAAAGGAAGAGCAAGTTTACGAAAATATTTATAGCAAAATGATATACTTTTATTAAAATTATACTTGACATTTATTGCTAATATATTAAAAAATTATTACCATCAATGTAAATGCTAAAAAATATATTAATTTTTTAATTACAGAAAATACATTGTACAAAAATAAATGTGATTAATTAGAAATAAAGGAAATTATTCCTACCGAGAAAGGAATTTAAAACATCAGTTAATAAGTATTTACATAAAATTTGTATAATTTTCTTGTCGAAACGGCTCCCCGAGACTCCAAACTTTCCACAAGAGGATTAAAGAAGAGACTGTTTTGCCTTATCTCCTAGTTTATAGAAAAATGTTCATAAAATCCCATTTGGTAAATTCTTAATTCCACGGTTTATTTGTACTCTTGGCTACCAACAAACGTTTCCTTTATTTTTTGGGAGATTTATCCAGACAGAGGGGTATTTCGCCTCAGTTGGTTAATATTTTATGACATACATATTTAATACTTATTTTACCCCCGTTAATTTATCAACCTAATGTCATGCAGCATAAAAACTTTGGTTAAGTGTCGACAGGGTTAGATTATCATTGCAAGGAAAAGTTTTTCATGATTTTGGATAAATAGATGAGTAATAACTTTTGAGTGTTTTTGGCTTTTTAATTTATTACCACTAGAATGTCAGTCTGATGTAAAAACAAACATTAATATGTCAAAATCTTAATCTAATAAACAAAAATTATGCGGCTACATAATCTCAACTTTATAACATTAATATTATAAAAAATTAAAAACTGAACAACATCATAAATAACAGCAGTTAACATCAATTGAATAAAAGTTGAAAACGAAATTTTTTCAGAATAATTGTGTATGACTTTTAAAGGAACTATATAGTAATGATAAGTTTATTTACCACAACACATTAATTACAACACATGATACATAAATTTAAAAAAATATATAAAATAAATCAATGTAGAAAAATACAGAGCATGATAAATTTAAAATAAGTAATTATCGCCTATGCAACCATAATTACTTCACAAAACTCTCTTTCCTGTTCCAAGAGAAATAGTTTTAATTTATTTTTAACATTATTAATATGTTTAATTTATTCCGGGATCAAATTGTATATTTTGGCAGAAAGGAATGAAAAAGATCTCTAACAAATCGACCTCGTCATCCGGAATAATTTGAAAATGTTTATGTACCGCAACTATGGTTTGCTAAACTATTTTTATTATTTGACTGGTGATATTTTACTAAAACACATAAAAAGAATTATTTTCTTTTACAGTACAAAATATCGGAAGGGAACAGGTTTGGTTTGGACATAATGATCTTTAAAAATCTTCTTTAAGTGACAAATAAGGGGTGTATGTTAGTTTTCAGTGCATTTCCCAGACCGCATTTCCATATCGAAGGTGACTTTTGACTAGTGCGAAGATATTTATCAGAAATATACCTTCTCAAATGTTTAAATTTCCATAAAATGTACTTCCTTTCTTTTATTATATATTTAATATGACAATCCTATTTTAAGTTTTAACTATAATTACTTCTAAATATCTAATTTCGTTTACAGGCCTTATCAGTAATATTCGATCACCCTGTGATAATTTTAGGGAATCAAATTTATCATTGAAATTTTTTTTTTCAATTTATTGATGGTAGTTTAGTGTCAAATCAATCTAAAATCAGATTCAACATTTGGTTTGAAATCATACCAATTAGTGTTTTTTTTATAAAAATGCAGTGTTATCCGCGAAACCAGTTGTATGCCCTTCACTACGCAAGGAACATAATTCATTGATGTAGAGGTTAAATAACACAGGGCACAAGATAGTACCTTGAGGTACTCCATATATGTTATATCGCGTTCCTTACTGGTAAATCCATTAATCTTGACGACTTGCTTCCCTCTGGGAGGGGGCTTTCCACCCGACACGGCGCGTCCCAATGTCTCATAGGGTATCTCCAGAGGGCGAGTCTGTCAAGGGACTCGGGCTTTTTTAAGTTGTAAGAGCCTCATGACCGACCAACTCCCGGGATAAGCACGAAAGAGCAGTACATGCAAGGATTAAAATACTACTGAGGTTTCAGAGAGGAATGTTGCTGAGGGTGGTGCAAGGGTACAGGACAGTGGGAGGGTTAGCAGCAGCGGTGCTGGCAAGATCCTACACATTGGATGTGATGGCTAGGGCCAGGAGACTACAGTGGAAGGACGCGATGAGAAAGGAAGTTATGGATTGTATGAAGGAGGAAATGGAAGTAAGGTGGAAGGATTATGAAGGTGCGCTAAAAAGAGTCATTGCAAGTAGGAGAGAATGGACGACTAGAAAATTCGGCGAAGGGAACTACTTCTTGACACAGGTGCTGACTGGGCATGGGTCAAGAGCAGGATATCTTCACAAGATTGGGAAAAGAGAGACTGGATTGTCTGAAAGTTGCGAAGTGGAGGATGATGTATGACACGCATTTAGATGCTGGAGGAATGAAGAAGTGCTGAATAACTTGAAGGAAAGACTCGGAGTGGCGGTGTATTGGGAAAATATGGTGGAGGAATGGATGGAGGTGAGTAAGACAGTGGAGAGTATGGTTAGAAGAAGAGAATGTTTATGAGTGGCAGAATAAGTGGAGATAGTGTGAGGAACTGACGCCCGTCTTGTAGTATGCTAGGGTAGTGATTTCGAGATGGTAATAACGACGAGCTTTGAGGTGATAAGTGCGGAATTAATTATATTGGTCCGTAATTAATAGCAACTAATTTGTCTCCATTTTAATATACTAGTTTTTATTAGAGATTATTAAAATGGTTTGGGCCAAAGGGCCATATGTCGATCAATTTTCGTTTATTGTGTGCATTACGTTTATTTTTTTTTTTTAAATAATATCGTAATAAAACGTGAACAAATCAACCCCTAAATAAGTAGATCAAACCATGGTCTTACTTAAAGTTGGACAAATACAGTATCCGCCAAAATAAACAGTGCCGAAAATAAAAATAAAAATAAATTTTTAATTTCTGTAATGTCAGTGTTCAAAATGGTTCGACGCAAACAAGCTTCATATCGATTTTGTAAGTCAATAAATCTTTTTTTTAAAAAGTGGTTGATGGAACTGCCGAAAAATTTTTTGTATTATTTTCCGCAGTTCGGCAATATTCGCCGGCGGATTTTCCAAATGAAATATATTTTCCGTCATTAGAAGAATATTCGAAGTCTGTTCCCCGAGAAATTATTCTATTATCGAAACTGACGGAATAAGTCCAAGGTGCGCACAGCTGTATGGCTCGTTGCACCATCTTGTTGGAACCATTCTGTGCGAAACTGTAGATTTCCTGCACGTCAAAAGTAATTTAGATCTCTCACAAAAGGTAAAATAATTTTCTTTCTATAACGTTCTTGGTTGACAGTAAGTGGATTCTGATTATCATCTTCAACGAAATAAGGACCAATCATTCAATTACCAGATACCGCGCATCAAACGGTAACTCGAAGACTGTGGAGTGGTTTCTCTACAATGACATCAGGACGTTCAAATCCAAGGAATTTGGTTGTTTGTCGATTAATATAGCCGCTAAGATGAAGTGACTCTCGTCTGAAAACCATATGTTTTTCAAAAATTCCGTATCTTCGTAAATTAAACTCAACATGCGACCACAGTAAATTTCTCTTGCATGTTTGTCCGCAGCATTTAGTCGTTGTCTAGCTTGAATACGGTATGGATAACCACCAATTGATTTGAACATGCGACGTAAAGACGTTTCACTAATGTTGAGTTTACATGCAGTTCTTACAAGACTTCTTTGAGATGATTGCACAACTTGGTTAAAAACACGTCCTTCATTTTCGTTAGTGCATACTGTTTTTCGACGACCTGAAGAACCTTTACGTTGACACAATACACTACGAGTGCGACGAAATTTTTCAACAACAGCTAACTAGGAGCTGCTTTATTAAATTTTTGTTGATATTTTATTGACACCTGTTCTAAGCTTGGGCCATCATTACGACCTTTTCCGTATGAACAAAAATAATGCTCTACCAAAAACATTTTTTCTTCCGTTGTTAGAACCATTTTTAAATTTAATTTAACTGCAGCGTACTATTAATATATCAACTAATGATAATTAAGTCAAATATCACAAATCCATATTACATAAACAACTCCACAGCACTCTTTGTTTCGGTACTGTTTATTTTGGAAGATACCGTATTAGCAGTATGTGGATTAAATAATGGGAATTAATCAATCCAGCATTTCCAGTGGCTCGATTATGAATGGGAAGACTTCCGCAAATGTGGATCTTCCGCAGACCTTTGCGCATGAAAAATGAGATTGTTATCAGAATGATGGGGATAGGGGAACTCTTGCAACAGGAAAAACGATGAAAAGTTATCTGGGACATATACACAAGGAATATCCACTATTGAGGCGGCCCATGGAAAGAAAAATATAGGCCCGAAGAGGCAATGGAAGACGATAAAGTTTATGGGTTGAAAATGTAAGAAAGTGGATAGTATTGAACACACACCTTATTAAACCTTATTAAGAACAGTAATGAAAATTTGCCGACATTTTCGCCAACCTTCAGTTATGAAGAAGGCCCCTAAAAAAAAGAAGAAGGAGACATCTGCTTTGAAAACCATTCAGAGTTAACAGTATTTTGCAGTGAATCACTCACATCTGATCGGTAGAGGTTGGCCATGAGGAAAATGCACTGTCAAGGGTTCTAATAATTGGTTCTAATAATTGTAATTAAAACCATATTTGGGGAGTTAGAGAATTAAAATAAAAAAAGATTCCCTTTTTTCCGATGCCGTTTTCATGCCGATTTAATTTAACTTTTCTACATTTTTAAATAACACCCCAGACATTAGAAATGTGGATGATGATATCTTAAAAATGCCAACAGACCAAATTGTAACGAAATACAACTTCAACAGGAATATCAAAATTGTCATTAAAGATCGAAAGAAAGCTGGCTTCCCACTTGGCAAACATATCTCTGTGTTTCAAGCAGAAGTCTATGCTAGACTTGCTTGTGCAAGAGAAAATAATATGAGAACTTTCAACAGAAGGCATATTAGAATCTACAGTGACAGCCAGGGCTGCCCTTAAAGCCTTAGAGAGCTTAGAGCTTAGAGAGCACAATACATAATGTTTGTATCATTTTAAATTTCTTTAGTTTGTTTACGCAATATTGATTTTATTTCTGTTCTTTCTTATTACATAATTAATAAATCAAATGTAATGGATAGCCAATAAATGTTTTATGATTTCTATTTCCTTATCAAAGTTTTTTTTTCTTGATAGGAATTAAAAATGCTGTATGTGATATAGGATGATTTGAATTATATGGATACATATGTTTGTATTGGTTTTCTGTGTTTTAAAAAATATTTTATTCTATTTTTAATATAAAGTTAATGTTAGGGTGTAAGGTATATAATTAAAAAATATATCTAACTATCTACATCTACATATCGAGTGAAAAATAAAATAATGTTTGTATGACTGTAATTAATAATCGACATTCACAAAGGGATAGTACAACATATACAAATTTAAAAGTTATTTAATTTTTTTTTATTTATTTTAATAGTAATATATTTCAAGCGCAATACGACCCAATTTCAGTTAGAAAATAGTAATTTCTGCTGTATAGCCATGTGCGCGGACTTTAAAACCGTAACATTTTAAAAATTAAAAAAAAAGAAACATAAACGTGGAATCCCCAAAGGGAAATCCCAAATGACTTTGAATCGCATTTTCTATATACGAGTTGGTCATCTTTGATGATTCGGTTTTAAAAATCAGAACGGTCAAATCGTTCAGGGGGTGACTTTTCCGTATTCCATATTGTACGTGTTCCTAATACACAATATGGATTCGAGGCAAGCCAGGAAAACTTTACTTTAACTTAGTCAAAAAACGTACCTGACCTGAATTATTTTTTGTTTTAAGAAAAACGTAATGTATGTAATGTGCGGGCGCTAGGAAACATTTTATTACCAGACATATTTTTGCAGTTGGACAGTATTTTGGTGTAATTTTCTATCTAGACAACTATACAGGGTCATTTATTATACTTTCTCGTCGCTAATATGGCCTAAAGGGAAATAAATGTTGGGTCCGTTGGAGTTAAATTTTATAAAACTTTATTAAAGGTTTTCTGTTTAATATCGGTGGCGAATATTAAGAAATGGAAAAAATAAACCTACTATGTTTTAGGGATGGACAGGTATACGTTGCTTATAACGTAGGTTTAGAGAACATCGAAAAAAGTGACCTGTTAGCTTGACGTGTTTTTTAGAAATAGGATCATAATTTTTGTTTTGGAATAAATCTACGACTTCTAAACTTTAAAAGACTTTACTTAAAATACCATTTATTAAATCTATTGTAGGTTAAACTAAAAGATAATGAAAACAAGAAACCCGTACCAAAAAAAAGAAATGCTTAATAGAAGGAGCGCGCAGTTAGACCATCGAAAAACATAAAATATACGTTTTTTACACATTTGTATTGCATTTTATGTATTTATGTATGATTATCTAACACTATTTAGTATTGTATATTTAAAAGCAATACATTTTAATAATACTAAAGATTGTATAAAAAATTTCCTATGATTTCTTATATACAAAACAACTGCTTCTTAGGTTATGTCTAGCCGAACATTAAATTCAAACTTTTCTGTATTAAATAATACTTGGTAAATGAAAAAACTAAGCACCTGTATGTGCTTACATTTAAATTCCTAGGGTAAATATACTCTGTCATGTACTATCAGTTCCATCTTGTCACTAGTCACGTACATTCAAGCCTTGAATACTAAGAGAAGGTAAAATCTGATACCATTGACTTCTGAAACTCCATTATTGGTAAATAACCGGTGCCACGTTTGGGTTTTTACTTTTACTAATTATTTATTACCATTATTTTATAGGTAAGTTTAATTTAATATGATTACAAGCTACTGACATATTTTTTTTATTGAAAATTAACGTGCCTCGGCAGCGCGGTCATTGACACAGTTCCTATTATAACTACAACGTGTAAATTAAAAATGTAGAGCTATATACATATACATATATTATTATGATTTTATTAATTTTTGTTGTTGCGTTATTATGGTTTTCTTTTTTTTTGTTTATTTTTAATTTTTTTGATATTTAAATGGTGTTTTCGCAAACCCACGTTGGTTGCGATAAGATATTATGAGTTGTTTGTTTTTATTTGATTTGATGTAATTGTGAAAGTTTTTTTATTACAATAATGTTCCTAGCCCCTTAAATAATATGTATGATGATTCTAATGTTCAATAATTTTTTTACAATTTATTATGGTCGGAAAAGCTCTCAAATTATATTAACACTGAGGCTTGAAAGTCACAAATTCGACCGATATATTTCCGAGTAACTCTTACGTAATCACGCAGGTGGCATTCTAAGTTTTTAAAGTTCGCGGAACGCAATGCTGTTTACGAGCACTCGTAATTCTGTTAATTTGACGTCACACAGGCAGGTGCTCTTCTAAGGTTTTAAAGTTCGCGGAAAACACTTCAAACACGCAATGTTGTTTTCGAGCACTTGTAATTCTGTTAATTTAACGTCATACATACAGGTGCTATTCGTAGAAGAACTTTTAATATACACTTTTGTAGATTTTTGAAAATCCTTTTATATGTTTAACGGAAAAATATTCTTAGAAAATTTATAATTTGTTCGTTTGTTTCTTACATTTAGAATTATATTTTTATTATTATTTTCTTAATGTTGTTATGTTTGTCATTATGTTATTTATTGTATATTTATTTAGTTTCAATTAATTAGTGTTGATTAACTTATCTTCTGTTTTTATGGAATGTGATTACCTTTTTTATTATTTGTTTGTTTTCAATTGATTTTATAATGATTTTGTTTTTGATTTTATCATCATAATACATATTTCTTACTGAAATTATTCTTTTCTTTAATAAATAATTTTTTTTATAATATTACTTCGTCTCAATATATAGATATATAAGAGTATATAACAATAATTATAAAGAAAATTAAAATAAAGGTAGGTTCAATTATAATTAGTAACATAAATTAGTGTTCTGAAGAAAACCAAACAGTTTATGGAATTCATGTGATAGACTTTCTTTTAGATTCCCACTTAACATGTTCTGTTTTCTATCATTGTAATAGTACCGATAGTCTGTAAGAATGTGCTTGATTGATAGTGGGGCACTACAGTGATGACATTGTGGTGGAGGTTCACCACACATTAGGTGCCCATGTGTCAACCTAGTGTGCCCGATGCGAAGTCTTCGAATAATGATTTTATTTTTCCCTGGTAGTCCAGTAATCAGTATAGGTTTGTTGACTAGTGGCTGGATTTCTCTGAGTTTGGAACAGGTTCTATTCCAGTGAATTTGCCAAGTTTCTCTGATAGTGTTTTTGAACTTCATTTTTAAGTCTTCGTGCAACTGGAAATGTGGGACATCTTCGCTAAAACTCGCTGCTTCTTTTGCAGCCCGGTCGGCTGTTTCGTTGCCACATATGTTAACATGTGAGGGGACACATATAAGTGTGATTAATGATCCAGTTGAGATCAGAGTGTAACAGCAGTCTTGTATATTTTGTACAATGGGATTTTTTGTATTGATGTCTTTAATGGATGTTATGGATGCCAATGAATCGAAGCAGATTGCCAAGTTTTTTGTATCTGGATGTTTCAATTTTATAGCCTGAAGTATTGCATATAGTTCGCCTGTATACACACTAGCGGGAGATGGTAAAAATAAAGTTTTGATGGGAGCATTTCTAGAAGTGACGGCGCAACCAATACCAGCTGCACTTTTTAAAGCATCAGTATATAGGACTTCGTTAAAGCTATATTGATTGAGTATTTCCAGAAAAGCTTGCCTCAAAAACAGGTTAGGGGTATTTTGTTTAGGATAGTTGCTAAGTGAAAGTTTAACGTCAGGCAATCGTTTTATCCAAGGAGGGATATTAGAAATAAAGATAGGCATTATTATAGATAGATTAATGTCTGAAATTAAGGGTGTAAGGATTTCTGTAACAGATTCTAATTTGATGGAAGACCTAGCTTCTAAAGATGCAGGGTTAATTAAAGAGTAGATACACTGGATTTTGAGGATTGGCAGAAACTCTTGAAATAAAAGTCAGTAGAAGTTGTTTCCGTCGCAACCATAGAGGGAGTTCATTGCTTTCACAGTACAAACTATTAGCGGGGCTGGATCTAAAGGTTCCAAGACAGATTCGCAATGCACTGTTATGCACTTTGTTTAGGGTCCTTAAATCGGTTTTTACGGCTGACATGTAGATGAAGCTGCCGTAATCTAATTTAGATCTAATGAGAGATCTGTAGATTCTCAGAGTTTCCTCTTCCACTCCCCAATGATGGTGAGAAAGCGTTTTTAGTATATTTAGTCTAGAAGAGCAATTGGCCTTGATATTTATTAAATTTTGTTTCCAATTAAGACGACAATCGAAGGTAAGACCTAATATTTTAAGTTTTGTGGAAATGGGCAACTTCACTTTATTTAAATATAATTTGGGAACTAATGTAGTCGAATGTCTTCTAGAGAATTTGATCACTTTTGATTTTTCAGTAGAAAAGTTGCAACCTGTTCTAACTGACCACTGGAAGAGATGATCCAGCACTACTTGAATTAAGCTAGAAGTTGAGTTGGTGCAAGTGCCGTGGCATGAATTAATGAGGTCATCAGCATAAAGATAATGCCGAACTAGTAAATTAATGTTCTAGGAGATGTCATTGATGGCTAAGATAAACAGTGTGTGACTAATAATGTACCTTGAGGTACACCGTTCTTCTGTTTATAAAGGCTGGATATTTTCCCATTGAATAAAACTCTAAATGATGGGTTGTTTAAGAGATTCCTTATAAAAAGATGCATGTTACCAGTGATACTATGGTCCTGCAGTTTTTTTAGGATGAAGTCTGTGGGTAGAGGGTCAAACGCCCCTTCTATGTCAAGAGCAACGGCTATTACATCTTGTTTGCGTTGGAATGCAGAAATTTGTAGAAATTTGTGTTTGAAGCATTATTAAGCTATCCGCAGTGCTACGTTGTGCCTCTAGATATCTCCGGACAGAGAAGTCTCCTATTGACCATCTTTTTAAGAAGTTTACATATAGTGCATGTCAATGAAACTGGACGATAAGAACTGGGTGAAGTTGTGGGTTTATCCTGTTTTTTTAATTGGAATAATAATCGATTCTTGCCATAATTTTGTAAATTCTCCGTTAATACAGAGTTTGTTGTATATGTTTATTAGTTTGGAAATAGTGTATTCAGAAAAATTTTTGATAAAAATAAAAGGAATATTGTCAGGACCTGCAGCTGAATTAAGACAAGAGGAAAATACATTGAGAAATTCAGGAAAAGAAAAGGGAAGGTTCATTGCATCGAGATCTGATGTCTGTGTGTCGCTTAACTTTTCAAAACTTTTGGTAGTAGAGATAGGGTTAGGTGAAAGACTGTTTTGGAATCTGCCGTAGAAGTTTGTGGCCATAATGTTTACGATCTGTTCATCGTCGGTAACGATTTTGTTCTGAAAAGTTATTCTTGAAATTTTCATGTAGGTTTTTTTCCCAGTAATTTGCTTCACCTTTTTCCAAATCTGGCTGGAGGTAGTATCCGATGTTATGGAAGAAATTTCTGCCAAGATTGTTTTTTACTCTGTTTAAGTACATATTTAGCTTTAGCTCTTAGTTTTTTAAAATTGATAAGATTTTCCTCATTTCTAGCACGTCTATATTTATTAAGAGCTCTTTTGCTTTCACGGACAGCATCTGCACAATTTTGATTCCACCAAGGTGTTGCTTTTTGGTTATTGGAAATCACACTTCTTCCGATATGTTTTTCAACAGCAGAGATGATGCAATTATTGAACATAATATAGAGATCATTATTTATATCTAGGAACTGGAAACTCTTCATTTTACTATCAATATGTTTTCTAAAATTGTCCCAATCTGCTTGAGGAATTTTCCACCTGACGAAGTCATCTGATTAGCTGTCGGTATTATCAGATATTATAATAGGATAGTGGTTGCTATCATAAAGGTCATCAGCTGTCTTTCATGTAAGCGAAGGATACGATATTGGATCACATAAACTTATATCTTTTGCTGAGAAACTACCTGTGGATATATTAAAATGAGTATCAGATCCCGTATTCATCAAACACGAGTCACAAATATTTAAAACGTTTTCTATAATTTTTCCTTTTCCAAATATTCTTTCTGAACCCCGTAAAGTCACCTGCCAATATATACGGAGAGGGGAGTTGGTAAATGATGTCCACTAGTTCTGCTTCTGTAAGGTTATAAGCAGGTGGAATATATATACTACATATAGTCAGTTTCTTTGGATACCTTATTGTTACTGCAATAGCTTCTAGTAAGAGGTAGTACTGTCGAATGAATATCCCCCCCGCTTGCTCTTGCGCAGTCTGTCCTAAGATAGTGGTAGCCTTCAAATCCTTTAAGGATTCGCTGATGTTTTTCAGTAAAATTTGTTTCTTGTAGGCACAAAATATTGGCGTTCACGTCCGAGATTAACTGTTGTATTCTTTCCAGACGGAGGTAAAACCCGTCACAATTCCATTGTACTAGGTTGAAAGCAACGTTAATAGGAGGGAAAATGTTGGGAAATCTGTGAACTGTCTGAGAATGCTCTTCTTCAGACAAATCAACCGAAGATTTTAGGCTTAGTATATCTTCATATTTTAACTTTAGTTGGTTTTTCAGTTTTTTGGTTATTCTAGTAAATCTATTCTTAAGTGTTCTTTCTGTTAAAGCTGGGTAAATAATATACATATCATTTAATAGAGATTTGATATCTTTTGTACATTGTTGTGCCTCTTCTATAAGGTTACTACTGCGATGGGAGTTTTCCAGAAAAGCTATTATGTTGTCCACAGGTATATTAAATTCTTTTGAAGAGGTATGGTAGAGATTCTTTATGATGTCTTTTGAGGTATCTGATAAATTAGAGATGTCGGCGGAGTTTTTCTTTGGTTTCTTCTTATCAGTCAAAGATGGCGGGGGTGAAGTAGGATTTATAGTTTTTTCAGAAACGGGAATTTTAAAGGGGGAATGAGTATCAGATGAATCGGGAGTAGACAGAGGTCATTTGTGACCGTGGACTGGCGGGGTCTCAATAGTTGCAGTAGTTACTGGAATAGTAACTGTAGGAGTGCTTTGTGAAACCGCAATAGTCGTTTGTGGGTTCGGGCAGTTGGTAGCGACGTGGCCAGGTTCTTTACAGATGAAGCATTCCATTTTGTCTGTTGACAAAAATATACGATGTTTTGTAATCAAACGGGATAACTAAGGAGGTTTGCAGTTCGTAGTTGTCTTCTTCTGGAATGATATACACTTGTCTGCGAAAAGATAAAATATGGTTGTATTTTTCATCCGGAATACCGGCTCTCAAAAATGAGATTGAAGAAGCTAGTTCCAAGCCATAATCCTTGAGTGCCGTTTCAATAAGCTCGTGTGGAATCGAAGGACAGACATTGGAGATTACTATCCGCTTGGCTGGTGTTACAAGTCTGCGTATGGGGAGATTCAGATCGCCTACTTTAACAATAGGGTTGTTTTTAATTAATTAGTCGACATACTCAGTTTTGGTGAGATAAATACAAATTCTATTATTTGATATCCGAGAAGCAAAACATATTTTATTGGGGCCAATTATGTCACCGATTGATTTTACATAGTCTAGTAATTTTAGAGTGTCAGCAGAATAGTATTGCTGGTTCTTTTTTGGGAAAAATCGTTTTTGGCGTGGTTTTTGCAGCAGCATCATATGATATAGTGTCGGATGTATTGCCGAACATGCTTTTACCAAAAAACATTCTGTAAATGTAGATAGTTTAAAATTGTTAAAAAATGTATCGAACAATAGATTGTTGGATGCATTTGAAAGTATAGAAATTATTAAATGTAAAAATAGATTAAATAAGGACAAAGGACCTATCCCAGATAGTCCACTTTATAGTTTATTATAAGAAAACTTATTGTAAAAATGTTTTCGCGCTAAAAATTGGCTTTGCCGCCAAAAGATTTACCGCGAAAACATTTGGCGCAAAAAATGTTTTATATATAAGGTTAGTTTGTAGGCATAGCTTTAGTTTACCTTCGGTCTCTGAAGAAGATAACTTGGTTATCGAAACGCGCGTCAGGCATATAAAAGTGTGTGTTGGTGTAGTGGTAGTGTAAACGGTTTTCAGTATCATTTTCGGCAACGGTTCCAGATTCAACATTTTAATTTTCTACCTTAGATTTGAAGTCTGGTTATTGGCAGGTAGAAATGGACCCAAGAGACAAAGAAAAGACAGCCTTTACCACCGGTTCTGGATTATTTCAGTTCAATGTCATGCCATTCGGACTATGTAATGCTCCTGCGACATTTGAAAGACTGATGGAGAACGTATTGAGAGGGTTGTCTTGGAAAACGTGCCTGGTGTACTTAGACGACATCATAGTCTTGGGGGAGACATTCGAAGAATGTTAAATGTTAAAAGACTTCAAGCTGCCCAACTGATGCTGAATCCAAAGAAATGTCAGTTATTCCAAGACAAAGTTAATTATCTGGGTCATATTGTCAGCAAAGAAGACGTGTCTGTAGATAAGGACAAGGTCGCTTCTATCAAACAATGGCCACAACCAACTGATAAACATCAAATAAGAAGTTTTCTTGATCTATGTACATACTATCGCAGATTTATCAGAAAGTTTTCAGACATTGCTAAGCCATTAACACGCCTTACAGAGGAAACGAGAGAGTTCTGCTGGATGAAAACTGTCAAACGGCTTTTGAAACTCTGAAGAAGCATTTAACCGCAGTACCGATATTAGGCTACCCACAACCGGAAGGAGAATTTATTTTGGATACAGATGCCAGTAATGTCAGAATCGGAGGAGTCCTTTCACAGATCCAAGATGGACAAGAGAGAGTCCTGGGTTATTTTAGTAAAGTGCTCTCCAAACCTGAGCGGAATTACTGCGTTACGAGAAGAGAACTTCTGGCAGTTGTGAAGTCTGTGGAACACTTCTACCAATATCTTTATGGAAGAAAATTCTTAATCCGGACAGACCATGCAGCCCTAAAATGGCTAATGCAGTTTAAGAACCCTGAAGGTCAAATTGCCAGGTGGATCGAACGACTCCAAGAGTACGACTTTAGGATCGAACATCGAGCTGGGATAAGTCACAGAAATGCAGACTCCCTTTCCAGAAGACCGTGCACAGAAGAGTGTTCTCACTGCAGTAAGACAGAATTAAAAGAAACTGCAATACTACGAACAACTGTAGTTAACGACGACTGGGCACCTACTAGAATTAAAGAACAAGATAATGATCCTGTTTTAAAGAAAATGAGAGAATGGAAGATAGAATATCGTCGACCTACTTGGCAAGAAGTGTCAAAATTCTCTACAGTCCTTAAATCATATTGGGCTCAGTGGAGTCTTTCATTTTGGAAGGCGATTTATTAAATAGAATAATTGAAAATGATGACGGTTCCGTTAAAAGAAAGCAATTAGTTATACCAAAGAATAGAGTAGCCGAAGTACTACGGCAGTTACACGACAGTCCATCAGGAGGTTATTTTGGTATTAAGAAAACCCTGCAGAGAATTCGTTAAAAGTTTTATTGGATGAATAGTTCCGATGATGTTAAGGACTGGTGTAAGAAGTGTACCATCTGTGCTGCTAGTAATGGACCTCAGAAAAGAGGAAAGGCTCCCATGAAACAATATAACGTTGGTAGCCCATTTGAGAGAATTGCTTTAGATATTGCTGGACCGTTCCCCACTACTGAGAATAAGAATAAATACATGTTGGTGGTAATGGATTATTTTACAAAGTGGGTTGAAGTCTACGCCATTCCAAATCAAGAGGCAGCAACTATCGCAGACGTGTTAGTGAAGGAGTTTATTTGCCGATATGGAGTGCCCTTGGAGATTCACAGTGACCAAGGAAGGAACTTCGAAAGTCAACTCTTTCAAGGAATTTGCGACAATTTAGGAATGAAGAAAACAATAACTACAGCACTGCACCCACAATCGGATGGAATGGTAGAACGCATGAATAAAACCATTGGCAAATATCTATCATAAGTAGTATCCAATCACCAAAGGGACTGGGACCAGTATATTTCGCTCTTTGCAATGGCTTATCGATCCGCCGTCAATGAATCAACAGGTCAAATACCAGCAAAAGTCTTGTTTGGACGTGAGATGAGGTTACCATGCGACCTCGAGTTTGGATGCCGACCTGGAGAGGATATAGCTGGAGAAGACTATGTAATCCAGTTACGAAGAAAAATGGACGATATGCATGATTTGGTTCGCTCCCATCTCCAAGTTGCCAGTGACAGGATGAAGAAACGGTATGATACCCAAGCTATAGAGGGATGTTTCCAAGAAGGTGACAAAGTCTGGCTCCATAATCCGAAAAGACAGAAGGGGTACTCACCAAAGCTACATCAATCTTGGGAGGGTCCATACATCATTAAGAAAATAATCAATGACGTCATATACCGTATAATAAAGACCCCGAATGGAAAACCTACGACTGGCGAAATTTGAAGGAGATCATGACCAGGAAGAAGAAGTAAATCAAGTCCAAGATACACCCGACCTTGCTTTCGAAGAATTTATGGGTGCCTATGGAGGTACTGGGAAAGCTAGATACGGCGTGACCAGTGAGAAACAGCAAGAACTGTTCACACTTCCTGATGACTACTCATTGACCCATAGCGTTTCCGCCACTATTAGCGACGGTCGAGGATTAGCGTCTGTCTTTCGAAGGAAGTTTGGTCGATTGTCAGAACTTCGAAATCAGTTACCAGCCACTGGGAAGGCTTTGATACTTCGAGATGACTCCCGTTGCCTCTTCTATCTGATTACCAAGAACACCTACCAAGACCAGCCCACTTATCCCATTGGATTGAAGGGTCATCCGAAATATGGTGGAAGTAATCTTTCAAGATACCGAAGTCCAAGTGATGCTATGCAGCCATTCGCCCCGTGCCCAGCTGACATCAAAGACCATTCCATGTTATTTCCATGCAACTGGAAATTGTAGACGAGGATTCAGTTGCAAGTATCTCCATCCACTCTCAATTCCTTAAAAGTTCCAGGAGGAACTATCTCTTAAGGAGGGGGCAATGTTGTGCAAGTACGCCCCTGGCGCTATGACCCAGACGCGAGGCAGACAGATGATGCGAGAATATTCCAGAATATACGTTTCTTTCAACGGCGCTTGATGAGCGAAGCGTAAGAAGCATCTAAACGATTCCCAGAAAAGACTGGAGTATACTCGAACAATATTTACCTATATAAAGGACCGATTCGAATATTTTAAGTTAGTTAGTTAGTTAGTAGTATGTTGTTAGATAAATGCGAATAGAAATATTGTCTTACATAAATTAAAGTATTGTAAATAAATTGTGTTATATAAATTAAACAGTGTAAGTAATTTAAATAGTATAAAAATAAATTAAAAAGACTAGTAAAAATAAATAAACGTTACAATATCTTGTTACTAATCAATCTGGAAATTCTATTAAACGAAATCAAGTTGACTTGAGAAAATCGTTAAATACATTGTTGCCGACAAAGGAACCCACTTCGTCAGGATATGTAGAAGATCTTTTGTCTCGTAAAACCAACTGTGAAAAACACGACCATCCCTATACTCGACGGTTTGACCCCAAATAAAGTAAACCCTAAACCTGTATTACTTTGTTATACATGATATACGATATACTATTGTTGTAATTAAAAACATATCTTTTTTACTTGTTATAAGTTGTTTTATTTAATAACTCCTAAACCAGATCATACAATAAGACATAACAATATTAAAGTCTAGAATGAAGACTCAATCAAAGTAAACAGTTTAATAAATCTTGTAAGCTATAAATATCTCAAATGTGGGTTGAAACACAAATGGTTTAAAGGAAATTCAAAGTCTATCCCACAACTTTTTATTAATTGTTGCAACTAGTTTCAGTCCTATAGGACCATCATCAGGCTGAAAGAATTACAAGAGAATAGAAAGAGGATCTTAAGAGTACAATATCAAGTTAAACATTCAATACACTTCCTTACAAAATGATTACAATAACAAACTGATAATACAGAGAATAAAAAAGTTTACAATTAAATGTCAAACCATATTAGTGTGACTCATTATTCCTCTAATTGTTTTTAGTGGATTGTTCCCAAAAACTTTCACTTTAAATTATGCTTCATTTATCGCTTTTATAAGTTTACCTTCAAATTCACAAATTTATTTCTCCTACATTTAAATCGTATAAGCTGCACTCATTTTTGGAATTTGCTATTACATCATATTTCATCTCTTCTAGTTTGATTTTTTCTGATATATTCTATTATATTCCCTATTTCTTCTTTTTGGGGTTTAAATTTAAAAGGAACATTACTTTATTACCACTATTTCCATATCGGTCTCTACATATTGAGATGTTATAATAAGTTTACTATTATCTCCTAAAAATTTTTTTAATCTTCTGTGTTTTCTTTTGTCTAATGACTTTTTACGGTAAGTTTTGTTTACTTATTATATTACGTTTGATAATTAAATTTATTGTACTAACTCTTACTTTTTGGAAGTCCATCTTATTAAGAATAATAAAACACTCTTCGTTTCAACCTAACTTCCAAGTTTATTTGAAACATAAATGACGGCCGTTTCGCTAAGAAGCATAGTCAGATTGACATTTAAGTTACATTTTGTTTGTTTGTAGCTAGGTACCTGATGTTTAGGCAGTATTAAGGCTAGACCAAGTATGGAAGTAATAAGACATAACAATATTAAAGCCTAGATGTTAATAGCACTAAGGGATTATCCTGGATGTAATTCCCTCTATCAGTATAACTGTGCAATGATATAGAAAAACCAGGAAAAAACTATATCATGCTGATCTTTACAATAACTTAATATATTGGTGTTTTACAATTATGTCTTATCTATGTATAAAATGTAAACTCAATCAAAGTAAACAGTTTATTAGTGGAGAACTTCCAAGATTTATTTGTTCATTAACAACTTTAAATTGTGGATCTGCTAAATGTCTTTTTATTTCAAGTTCTTCAAAGAAATCTAAATTTTGTATTTTATCACAAGTGTGTAGTATTTGGAAGTCATTGGTGTGTAAGAGTGAGGTTGGATGTTCAAGTAGGTGTTTTGCATAATGTGACTTATCTGGTTGTTTTAATCTATATGCTCTTAAGTAAGATTTAATGAACACTGTAATGTGTAAAGTGAAAGGGTCGGGAGAATGGAAGAGGAGAGTTATTAGTAGGATGATTGAGCAGAGTATGCTGTACGAAGCGGAAGTGTGGGGTGAAAGAGCGGGGATCCATACGAGGATAAAGCCACTACTACAGGTGCAGAGGGGGATTTTGTTGAGAGTGGTACAGGGGTACAGGACAGTGGGTGCATTAGCAGCAGCTGTGCTGTCAAGATCATACCCTTTGGACCTAATGGCTAGGGTAAAGAGGTAGCGGTGGAACGGTGCCACAAAAGAGGAAGCTCAGGATTGGATGGAGGAGGAAATGGTGAGAAGGTAGAAGGATATGAAGGTGCATTAAAAAGGGCGATTGGGAATAGGAGTGAGTGGATGGACCGAGAGTTTATGGAGGTAAACTACTTTTTGACCCAAGTGCTCACTGAACATGGGTCAAGAGTGGGGTATCTACACAAGATTGGGAAAGGAGAGGCTGGAATATGCGTGAGGTGTGAGGTGGAGAATGATGAGGGTCATGTGTTTAGATGTTGGAAGAACAAGGAGGATTTAAAGAAGTTGGAGAGGAGACTCGGGGTAGCAGTTTATTGGGAGAACATGGTGGAGATAATAATGTTAAGAGGAAAGGAAAAATGGGTAGAGGTTAGCGAAGTTGTGGAGAAAATGGTTAGGAGAAGGGAATGTTCTGATGGCGAATAGTATGAATGGCTGAAGAGTGTGTTAGGGACCGCCGCCCGTCTTGAAGTATGCTAAGGTAGTGATTCCGAGGCGGGGGTAATGGCGAGTTTTGAGGTGGGTTTGGTTGGTAGGCATCCTCTCGAGGGTGAGTCCAACACTGTTGGGTTCTGGATAAGGACCCATCGAACATGAGTTTCCCATCTCATTCCGAAAAGAAAAAGCTTAAATAGTTTAATGCTGGTTTGATTTTTGAGTATTTTAGTTAAAAAAATACGATTTAAGATAAAATGTAATATCGCATTAATCTTTTATCACACGTGTTTAGATTTCCACATTTGAATACCTTGATATAAAAATAACCATTAATTTAGGTTATTGTAGAACCTCCTTATATAACAAATCCTCCGCAAACTTGGTACATTTAAATAATATATCTGATAAAAAAAAGAAATCGTTTCCCATTTCCAAGAAGCTATCTAAAATAATTTTCTTAAAAATGCCATTAGCAGATCCATTCGTCAAAATCAATATTGCTTCTTGATAAATTATCCTACATTAGTACCGGAAATATATCCACCGACTTTTCACTGACGCTAATTTTTTTTTATTCGTGCAGTAAATTTATGGTGGTCTTCTAAAGAGGGCCAAGATGTTTGCCGATAACAAGGCTCTGCATGAAATTAAATGATTTGCGTTAGGTAAAACTAATTCTTATGTAGATAAATATAAAGAACGGTAAACAACTAAAAGGTTGAATTAAACTTTCACTATTTATTCGCAAAATATGAAATGCAATGACGGCCGTTTCTCTATAGAAATAGCATCGTCAGATTGAAATATTGAAGTTACATTTTGTTTGTGTGTAGCTAGGTACCTGATGTTGATTAGCGAAACGGCCGTCATTGCACTTCATATTTTGCGAATAAATAGTGAAAGTTTAATTCAACCTTTTAGTTCTTAATAAGATGGACTTTCAAGTAATAAGGGTTAGTACAATAAATTTCATTAGATAAATATAACTAATTGAAAAAAATAATTTCTCTTCATAATCCACTACTTTGTTTAAAAAAATTTTTAGGAAGGAAATTATAATAAGGAGTTATTGCTCTTAAATTTTTATACTTTTGTTTGATCTTTTTTAAAAAAATTAATATTTATAAAGCCGCGTTTACACCAGAGTGGAGAACTTGTAAGGATGTTGTCAACAAATAATGTTAACGACTTTTGCAAAGGTTCGGATTTTTTTTTCGTCAGCATTACATACCAAATAATGGCAAACATCAAAGACTGTTGCTAATGTAAAAAAGTTGACGAGACTCTAGAGAAGCTCAATAATGTTGGCAACAATTTCCCTTTGACTATTTTCGCACGTGTCTTATCAATCAAAGTCTCACAAATTATGGGGAAAAGAAACAAAATTGTAGATTTCGACATTTTAAACTAATACTTACGGATAGTATATAAATCCCACTTGTCAAAAACTTAAGGTTACTGCAAATGTCTCTTTATCTGGAATATGTAATTTATATCGTGTTTTATAATGTTAGGTCCAATAACTGTAGGTGGATTTTTTAAATCGTTTCTAGACATTCCTAACTCTGCACATCTTAACTCTTATAATAATGAAATTGTATCATTTTTAACTAACAAATCACTGCATGTATTGTATTGTATGTATAGGTACTATTAGCCAAAAATAAAAATTTGTTCATACAAACTGTATTACATACAGTACTAGTGGCAGCAATTTTGTATTTAATTTATTTAAAAAAATGGTGATTTCATAAAAAAAGTTATTTATAGTTTAATCAATTAAATTGTTAAAATACAAACTTATCTGAACTTTGATCGAGGTACCCACTCATAAAAATCTTAATTGTTTAAGCACCATGGACTAATAAATAGAAAATATTTTAGGATATAATGTAATTAGAGAATACATTTTTAACTTTCTCTTTATTATTTTGTTTTATAATTTTTGGAGAAAAATTAAAATGTTCCAAAAGAGAAAGTTTTAACTGCAACATATTGCACTTTTGTTACAAAATAAACCTGTTATATCGACGGTTGGTTTGGAAAACTTAATCCAAGAAATCCAAAAGTACCCAACAACTGTAGGAATTTTTTTTTAATTTTAAGTTAATTTTTATCGAGTAAATGGGTTGAAGAAAGATTATGAATTAGAAATTATTAAATTTGCAGAAAATTAATATTAATGGTTAGATGTTTTTCTATTGTGTTGGTGGCTTATTTCGATATTAGAAAACTGGAATTTGACTTTTAGGCTCTTACAAGCGAATATTTTAAAAAATAATAATACAGTTGATACTGGATAAAAAGTTGGTATATTTTACATAAAGGAGGGTATCATTTTTGGGCTAATGACCGATGTCAATAACATTTTTACCACTTATAGATTATAAATAAAAAATACACTTTAATTGCTCGATGTTACCAAATCAGAATGAGTATCTGGCAACATTGCAAAACCCAAATGTTAGCTAGATTGTTATTTCTTTATTGCAAAATGTAATGCCCAACTATCTATTTACTTGCTGAGGCCCGTCTGCACCAACGATCGTACCAACCACTGGTAGGATAATCTACGGTAGGCCTCTAATCGATAATTTCAGCCAACGATAATAAACTTAGTGCACCATTATAGACATTTTTTAACATTTTATAGCAATCTGGTGCATGAACCAACAATTAAGCCACTACACTATAAATGTTTGTGACACCACAATTATAAAATTTTGTTTTGTTTCTTAAAAATAGTAAGTGGTTAAAATACTTTAAGTAAAATAAGAAAAAAGATCCATATTTTCTGTAATATAAATTACTTTTAATATACTTACAATGTAAAACGTAATGTTATACTTCACCAGAAGAACATTATACTCCAAGTACTCTATGCAGAAATATTATTGGGCAGCTCATTTTGATATCCGAAAACTGTGATTTGCTCTTAGGTAACAAGGTAAGCTTTTTTATGATAAAAATAAAGTTGATACTGGATAAAAATTATTATTTGTCGCGGTAATTGCTTATAATTACAAAAGTTTGATTTTGGTAAAATTTAAAATTAAACGATTGCAATTTGTAAAAAAACAAGTTAAATAAAACCACTATGCTTGTTTTGATGCACGAATGTAAATTGTCGGATTAATTAAGAACTAGTTCAAAGTCAATTTGAATAATTGAAGATAATAAAAAGTAATTTTTTGTATTAATTTCCTAAACCTACTTTGCTTTGACGTTTCATCAGTAATATATTTGAAATGCAATACCGAAACCGTTTACACTACCAAGGTTTCGGTATCAGTTTCGCCCACGGTTCCAAATTCAACATTTTAGTTAAGATGCAATTTTTAATTTCTACAGTACAATTATCGCTATAATTGTCCAAAAGCCAAAATAAGTTAATTTTTTTTAATCCTCACTATGTGAAAATTCATCTTATTAAGAACAGTAAACAACTAAACAGTAAAATTTAAAAACGTATTTTTCGAATAAATAGTGGAAGTTTCGTCCAACCGTTTAGTTGTTTACTGTTCTTAAATCTCTCTAAATTCTCTATGTAAAATCGAAATAAAAATCATATTTTCAGCAACTTTCTTGTTCAACATCTTGTGGGTTGTTAATTCATCTAGCCATCTCAGTGAATTAACAACCACTTGTTTTAATTATAAGCGTTATTCAGTATTGTAAATTGTTAATAACTGGAATTATATAACTACAAAATTTCCTAATTTTAACGCAAGTTTTTAAATAATTTTATTGAATTCAAACTAATTCGTTAATTAATTTATTTTCCAGGGCTATTATTTTAAACAAATATAATATATCATCTCTTTCTGCAATCAGTTATAGAAAAAGTATATTACGCACCTCGAGGATAGGGCCAATTATGTCCACTTGTGAATTATCGCACTCGGCTAATGCCTCGTACTTACAATTTTTCGTTTGCGGGTAATTGGTTCTTATCCTACAGCAACGTTATATACTATAAATTTGTTTTAATAAATACTGAAATAATATTCTACACTTGGGCCCGCACAAAAGATCTCCGTGTTTCTGCTCATCTCGGAGTTTCTGCTCCCCCTATTCTATTGTAAACGAATTAAATGCAAATTATAGCAATTCAAACAGAAAAAGTAATGTCGCAGATGTTTAAGTTCCATTTATTTCTTTTTTATTCAACATTTTTTAGGCAATTTAATACAATTAATTATTTAGGGTATAGTTACTCTTTGTAAATCATTAACCAAAATTTGAAAAAAAAAACTTAAAAAAATATCGTATAACTAATAAATTTAATAACATATCTATGAAATGCGATTTAAATAATAGTTATTTTTTTGTTCTTTTAAATTGTATAAATACTTAGATATATTTAGTGTATGTAAGAAATTATCTATGTAAGAAGTTCGGTGTACCTTATATTTAAAATCTCATAAGTTTTTTGTTTGCTAAAATTATGTGACTACATATTAAATTAATTCAATTTTCAATATCAGAAAAACATTTAGAGCTTCGAATATCATTGTATATTGAGCAATGGTACAAAAAATTAAGAAGATATTTACTTACATACCGACTATATATCTGCAGTTGACACATATATAGTAGTTTGTACAACAAAAGCACAAAGTTACACTTTTCCCACGAGCAAAGAAGTTTGTCTAGGCGAGTGCGACAAATTAATAGTGGGAAAAGTGCTTTGCGTACATATTTTTAAACGTTAATGAAATAAAAACAGTAGCTTATATACGTATTTCATTTAAATTTTTTTAATTAGTCGTAATTTTTGCTCATTAATTAGCTTTGGTTAAAATGATTGCTAAACCACTTCCAGATTTTTTAAATCTTTTTTTTTAAAATGTCCTCTTCTACCTACATTCTAATTATGCGAGTTAAAACGTTTTGCAAAGCTAAAGTTGAAGTTGTGATGCTCAATAGGCACATAAGTGTTATAGGACAGACAGGAATAGACTTACCGCAATTGACACCTTATGCCTCTGCGAAGGCCTGCCAAGAGTGCAGTTTCTAGAACTTGGAAAAAATAAAGCGGAAGCAGCGGGCTATATGAAATGGCCACTATGAAGGCTGTTGGAGAGCAGCACAATAGTTCTGCGAAGGTTGCAGTCTTTAACACAATCAAGCCGTTTCAGCTTATTTATGCATAACATAAAATATTACTATTCCCGTTTTATATAAGAAAATAAAAAACCTATAATCAAGATATTTCAACTAGCTAAACTCAATCTACCATAGATTTGACTTGAGCACTTGAGCACAGAGAGAGTCTTTTTGTAGTACCTTCTCTAGATATTGCTCTATTGCACGTACATTTGCTTGAAAAATACATTAAGGTAATTAAAAGCTGTTCCCAAGATTATTAAGCATGCCTACGCCGAAGCTCGTTCATATTCTTCCTGATTAAGGCCACTAATTCTTACCGGGCTTGTGTAGCTTTTAGACAGACCTAATATTAGGTGATCAAAAGTCCTAAGGGTTCTAATGTCTATTAAATTAAAATGATAATCGTAGTAATAAAACTCAAAGTCTATCCACAACGTTTAATAGTAAGGTTCACAAGTTAATGCGCAACATGTTTCGGTCTTCAGACCATCATCAGGCTATAAAGAAAACAATAGTATCAGGAAAGTCAAACAGGAAATAAAATACAAGTTTAAAGCAAAAGTTAAATACATGGTTTTGTAATAAGTTAAAATATGGCAAAACAGCAAGATAATTATGTTATATAACCAATCTAAACTCACCTGTATGTGCAGAATGTAGGCATTGCAAATAATTAAAATTTAAAACTTAAACATCCATGAAAAAATGAAGAATAATGGATGAATAAGAGAGTTATTATATAAAAAAATTCATAAGTTATAAAATAAAGAATGATGGGTGTGTTGATTGAATTAAGGTGGATAGAAAAGTGGGACAATATTCATACTAAGAATGATGTATCCCAAAAGGAAATGCAAATAACAAGTGTTACATTAATAAGAGAAATAAGAAGGAAACACATATATGAAGAGAAAAAAATGGAGTGATTGTAAAAACAATCAAAAAAAGGAGAGATCCATGGTAGAGGTTCAATCTCCTTTTGATTAAGAAGACAGGTCGATCCTAAACTGTGAGTGAAGGTTCTAGTTAGTCCTCTCAATCTCAGCAATAATGCTAAGAGAAACAAGAAGAAAAAACTTATATGAAAAGAAAAAATGGAGAGATTGTAAAAACAATCAAAAAAAGGAGAGATCCTTGGTAGAGGTTCAATCTCCTTTTGATTAAGAAGACAGATCAATCCTAAACTGTGAGTGAAGGTTTTTGTTAGTCCTCTCAATCTCAGCAATAATGCTATGTAAATTAGGATAAATAACATCAAGTACATTTCAAAAAAGCCGAACTGGAAAAGTTGTACCAGCACCAACGAACTTGAAGAACTGTATAAGTATGAAGGGCAATTACAGTTAAAGAAAGCATAAAGAGGAAGTAGTTTAGTACCAACCTACATCCGGAAGAGTTACCAAATGAATAACTAATCAAGAAGGAAACTTGGATGTAGAGGGAAATTGAAAGGGGTAAATATAAGAGATAAGTTCAATATAACAATTTCACAAATAAAATCAAAGTAAAAAGCCACCATCTACACATATCGATGAAAATAGTTACAAACATCAATAAATGGTAAGAATTCCTGAAATAAAACGTGTGTTAAGACTGAAAAAGAAGAAGAAAATCTGAAATCAAGTCAAAAGTATAAAACTAACCTAATTACATACATAAACAATTGTTAAAAGTTCAAATTTAGAAATAAATAATTTTCATTAGGTTGAATTTGTTCATTTAAACAATTGAGAGTACTATTATTGGTAGCAGATTTAATTTCCAAAAACTCAAGCAAATTCAATCTAATTCCCTTATTACAAACATTCTTTATTTTATAACTTATGAATTTTTTTATATAATAACTCTCTTATTCATCCATTATTCTTCATTTTTTCATGGATGTTTAAGTTTTAAATTTTAATTATTTGCAATGCCTACATTCTGCACATACAGGTGAGTTTAGATTGGTTATATAACATAATTATCTTGCTGTTTTGCCATATTTTAACTTATTACAAAACCATGTATTTAACTTTTGCTTTAAACTTGTATTTTATTTCTTTTTGTAATTATTTGTCAGATTTGAAATAGTTTGACCTTAATATTTGAGGTAATGTAATGTAATGTAATCTGATAACAGACACCACTCGCTCATTTTATTACTATGTTTGACTTTCCTGATACTATTGTTTTCTTTATAGCCTGATGATGGTCTGAAGACCGAAACATATTGCGCATTAACTTGTGAACCTTACTATTAAACGTTGTGGATAGACTTTGAGTTTTATTACTACGATTATCTACATCATCCACATTTGAGAGATGGATTTCCTTTTCAAATTAAAATGAGTTTGAAATTAAACAGGCCCTAAGACCTACCTAAATACAGCATTCCAGGATGCCAGGTTGTAAGAGAATTATGAGCAATAAGATTACCGATAGTCTAAAGGAAAAGCCTATAAACATTTCTGTAGGCTAAAATCGTTCTATATTTCTGTGAAGAAGGAACTTGATAACAGAATAATGGTCCAGTCATTACAAAAAAATACTCAGTATAAATATAAGTGCACGTCATCAAAGTGAACAAATCGCTTTGTTCGTTTGACTTCCTTTGTTCGTTTGCTACTGTCAATCAGTATCTTTTTCACTGTAAATTTGCTAAATATTTAAATTCGTATGCCGCAAATTATTACAAATAATAAATAAATGCTTTAAGAAAGGTTACGTAATTAATTTTATATCAAATACAACTCCTGGACTAATAAAATATAAACTTCAAACGAACATACCTCATGCTAAAATGTTTTAGATGTTGGCAAAATTGCGCTCTGTTGCCGCGTTCAAAAATGGTGTAGTATTGTAGTCAAATAAAAAGAAGAATATTAGAGAAACTTCGTTTGACGTTTATTAGATTCTAATACTATTTTAAATGCTTGGCAACATAGTCCCGTTCTAACAGCTGTAACGTGCAATTATATTTATACTGGACAAGCCATACAAAGTGAAGTATACCGTTTCTGCAGAATGACAGACGACACAAATATCGCACCGGTATATCTAGAACCTGATAAATCCTAGTCCTGTTCTCTAAACAGGTACTAGCATTTCTCAAAAATGCTAACCTTTTTACACTAAAATATAGATGTAGGTTGTACACAAAAAATGTATTAATATCGTATATTATTTTTTAATATTAACTTCAATGTGAGCCTTCATCGCTATTTTTGATAATATCAAAGTAATACGAGAAATCACTGGTGTATACAAGTTTTTTTAATCTTTTTAGGTAAAGTTCCTTTGTAAATACAAATTTGTTATTTATGTATTTACGTCATATTTTTTATATCCAGAATGAAACTCGATTTTTTCATAAACATCGGTGGGTAATCGTTACATTTACATACAATCGATGAGTGACGATGTAAGGCTTAAGGATTAAAGTTTTGAAAGAAACCGTGTAGGGAGTAGACCAGAAGGTAGGGTGAAAGTTCTACAAAGTGCCTCACTTTAGTAAAGAGCACCGATTCATCATCGTACACATAAGTATAGTAGAATTCGAAACTTATGAAACATTTGCTCGGTTGTAAGCGTCTTATGATTGTTTAGAGATTCTCGCAAATATAAGTAAAATAAATTACTTTTCGTAAGCTTGGAAATTTTTCTATGCTGGGATTAATCATTTTAAAAATCTCTCCTAGATGAAATGCGTGTAGATAGTCAAAAGCAGCACAACAGAAAAATAGGAAATACTGATTTTACTTATTCACTCTATACCTAATAACAATTTTTTAAGAAGCACTTTTATACATGAAGTTCTAGTTTTGGGTAAGTCAAAAATATAATCGCATAGCTTGTGAAATTACAGACCAAATTAGCTAAATCAAACATCTATGGCCAAACGTTTTTAACAAATTTTTGTTTACCAATTGTTGTTTTCAGAATGAAAGACGAATGTTAATGCTGCATTTTCCAATATAATGTCACAGAAACAGAAAATTTTTACAGTATCTACCTATAGGAAATTTTTACTTATAATATTACAAGAGCTAAAATTATTTCCGGAAATTTTTTTGGGTGCACGAATATTTTGATTTTCTTAAAATATTCGTGTCCGAAAGAAAATTTCCAGGAATAATTTAAGCTTGCGTAGTATTCGGTAAAAAAATTTCACACCGTATTTTGGAAAAAAATTAATCCAATCTGACATCTGTCACAAAGCTTAATAATTACTAGTTTAAACGCCTGTACCGTACAGAAATAAAATTTATTTTTATTTGTCTATGGTTTCAGCTGTCAAAAAATGTCCACTTAAATGTCGAGGCACCACGACAAAATTTCCGGAAATTTTTTAAGTTGCCATGGTCACTAGACAACCTTAATGCATCTTATTGGTTAAAAGTGCAGGTGTAAAATTTTAACAAAATTTATATTTTTTTTTTGTTTATTAATAATAAACCTACTTACTAACAAAACTCACGGTTTGAAACAATTTTTCCACGTAAACGGATCTATAATTCCCGTGACGTCACTCCAGTAAAGTTTCCCAGAAGTATCTCAGCTTGTCTTAGTTCATCCAGATGATTCCAGTACTTAGATTTTTCCCTCACCATTTCTTTTCTTAGTTTTTTTAGGATTACTCATCCCACAAGATGGTTCTGGTCCCAGATGTAGTGTTTGGTTTCCTTTTTTTTGCCTGATTTTCTGTTATTTAATTCCCTTCTATTCTTATATGCCCTGGGACTCACAGGAGAATAACAGTGTTCTTCCATTTAGCTTGCCTAGGCATTTCCAAACCATCTTTGAACTAATTGTAAGTGAGCGCAGCGGTTTGATGGTAGCTTGACTATTCGTCATGATTACAATTTTTTGTCTGCGGTAATTCCTTTCAATAGTATATCCTGCACATCTTTCGAGAGCGCGGATTTCTGCTTAAAATATGCTTGGGTATGTGCCCAGACTTTTTGAATATTTGCCTCTCGGTCCAAAAACTCCTACTACCTTTCCCTTTTCTAGCTTGGAGCCGTCCGTATACCATTTCATGGCATTTTGCTTTTCTTATATTTTCTAGCTTTCCAGCATTATTTGCAAACGGTTCTAGGGGTCGCTTTGATTCCCTATAAAATTAGACCTGTTTCTTTTTTGTAATTCTTAATGAGCAAAGAATTAATCGGTTTTTTTTTCAGTAGATGCTAAAATCTCAACAAAAATATTAATAAAGTTTAATAAAAAAGTTAACAAATATTAAGATAATTTGAACACTCCTTTGACCTTGGGGAAAATGATTTCATAAGGTCTGGAATGTTGGCAGTATTTTTGAGAGTAAGTGGCTAATGGCTGCTATACTGCAGCCGAGGCCAAATCATCCAACGAAGAAGTACCTCAGCTGACAATTTTGTTTGTGTATATTGTTATTTGTACAAGTTGGTACAACGCACTTTTTAAACATTGTGGAAACAATAGATAAACAAAAACAAATAATCCAATCAACAGCCATAAAAAAGATAATATCAATATCGATTTCTAGATTAGATGAGATATAATCTAATAAGGATAACTGGATAGAAAAAGCCTAATATACTTAACCAATGATATGTATTTTACTAACCCTTATTTTATAACAGTTATATGCATATTTAGTACATTAATAATGAATCTAAATTTTGGATCAGAATGTCTCAAGACTTTTGTGGAATGAAAAGATTAAATTGTTAAAAACAGATTTGGTAAATGTTTACAATATAAGCCCTATTTTATTTTCGTTTAAATGATTGGTTTATAAGACTATTCATTATTTCACTGAAAAGAGAAATTATGGGCAAGGTTTTATATGTTCCTTAATATATCTCCCTATAATAATTAATCAATATAAAGAAACGTGAGAAAGTCAGATTGATCACTAGATAAATGGAAGCAATTCTTTCTAAACCATATTAAGCATCATCTTCTCTAAACATAAATACGATTAAACAAATAAAACCTTTTTTTATGATTAAATCCGTGATTTTGGAATGAAAACACTGAAGTAAACTTATTTATCATTAATTAAACTTTGTGGAGGGGATTATTATTCATTTTATTGTATAAAAAGTAACTTACAATTTTTATGTTTATTTTATTCTTAACTAATTTATAAATAATGGAAAAGTTTTTCTTTGAACCAATTTGAGAGGGACGTTCGTTAAAAGTCCGCCATATAGATCTTCCTGTGATGAATACTAATTCTCGTAGACTGGGAAGGTTGTAAAGTTTATTACCTCTTAGCAAAGCATTAAAAGTGATTGCGAACCACGTCGTGTTCACCTCATTGTAGTGATTAGTTTCGCCATTTGTCGAAGTGGGTGAATTAAAAAAGGATTTCAGATTGGAACTGCTTAGTTTTTTACCTAGAAGTTGGAGTAAAAGGGAGGAAGTGGGGGGTATGTCATTTTATTAATGCTTTTTGTAATGGCGGAATAATGTCGGACAGGGAATGCGAACGAGGACGTAGTTTAGAATTCCATTCGGGTTACCAGCTATACGTTTAGTGCATGAATAATTTTATAAGGTTATACGACGTATTTTACCTTCTACAAACTTTCTCGAAAATGTGAAAATATTTCGAAATATATTTTTTACTAGAGGACTTATTTGAATAATATATCCGGTATTTAGGAAACAATGTATCAATATGCAAATTTTTACAAAAATGTGTGGAAAGTTTCTTTAAAAAATAATAAATCTACTTAAATCACTACAGTAAGGAGTAAATTATGGGAATATATAGGATAGGAAACAATTTGAGTTATTTAAATTATAACAAAAATCTATAAGCAATGATGCTTCAGTTACTACCAGAATTGTATGAACCCATGGTGATGGCTATTGAAAATTCTAACTTTACAATTACGAGTGACTTGGTAAAATCTAAATTGCTACAAGATACGAAATCGAATAATGAACGTCAGATATCCAAGGCAGCGCACTGGACTAAGGAAAATAATCTGAAGAAAAATAAACCTTGGTGCTAGGATCGCCATAAAAAGCATAATTGCTTTAAAAAGAAATCTGATTTTCCCAAAGATAATGAAAAGAATAGACAAGATGTATATGTTATTATTATGTATATGTTGCCATATACATAATCAAGAAAATTGTTACATAGCACTTAGATATAATTACAGCTTTTCTAAATGGTGACTTAAATGACTTTATGTCTCAACCAGAAGGATTGTAATCCAGTGGCTACACAAATGAATATTAACCAACACTTTGAAAGTAACGATAACAAATATATCATACTCGTACTCATACCTAAGTAAATTCAATAGTAAATATTTAGCGAAACATTGAAAACTAGCTAAGTGTGTTCTACATTACTTGAAGGAATCTTCAAAATTCAAGCTCACACAGTCGATAGAAACATGAGACCCGGAAAATATGCGAAATAAAAACAAGGTAATAGCAACCGTCCAATCACGAGCCAGTATTAACGATTATATAAAACGGCTATTGTTTTTGCAGATGTTTCACAAATGTAAATTTTGACAATTTCTAATAATTTGAATGGTAAATTAAGATAATTTTTATTTTTGCATCGGCAAAACTGGAATGCATTCTGTTATGTTTTTTTTATTTAATTTCACAGCTGTCATTTATAATCGAATTTCTAATGTCTAACTGTTGTGTTTAAATAAAGCAAACGAATGAAAGTTGAAGAAGAACAGCATTAATCTAATATCGTTAATACTGTAGCACGAATGTAAACAAATACTCAATAATTAGAAGTAGTTCAAATATAGCTCGTGCTGAGAGACAATTAAAGGAAAATCCAGTATATATTATATATGCAGGGTGATTGATTAGTGTGAGGAAGCTCAGTAGATCTGTTATAGTAAATATTCAAAAAAAAATATTCACAAAAATTGTAAGCTGCTTTAAACTCCACATTTTAAAATTAGTTACAATCTTACGGGGTGTTCCATAAGATGGTGGCACACCAAACTTATGTTTTTTTTTTAATGGAATACCCTGTATTTAATTTTAAATTTGAAATCTGCATCACTTCCACATCACAACAATGTAAAGTTTTATTTTGTTATACCGGGTATTTAAAAAATTATAACCAATATTACCTGAAAATCATATCAAGTTTAACTCTCTGTATAATTAAAAGGGAGTATAGGAGCAAGTACTCCCTGTACCTAAAGTAAGGAAATAGCGTCACAGACAAGAATATAATTTATTTTAAATAAAATTGATAAAAAATAAGCGACGGATTAATAAAAAATAACAACACAGAAAAATAAAAAAAAAAACAGTAATTATAACTTTTCTTACTTAAGTAAGGTGTTCAAAATGACCTCCCAAATGATAGTAATGAATTTCATCAGTAGTAAAATTCATTATTGCTAATTGAAATTGAATTAATTACTGAATTACTACATAATAATTGTTACTAATTTACGGTGTACCACAATATTGAATTAATAAACAATAATGTCAAACTGTCAGTTTCTGACAAACCAATCATGGCCAACTTACAATAATTATTGGTAAACGTTAAAATATCTATACCAAATTAATACTTCGATGGAAAAATAAAAATATCTAGAAAACTGATTACTTTAGGTATAGGGAGTACTTGCTCCTATACTCCTTTTTAATTATACAGGGAGTTAAACTGGATACGATTTTCAGGTAATATTGGTTATAATTTTTTAAATACCCGGTATAACATAATAAAACTTTACATTGTTGTGATGTGTTCAAATTTAAAATTAAATACAGGGTATTCCATTAAAAAAAAACATAAGTTTGGTATGCCATCTTCTTATGGAATTAAGATTATAACTAATTTTAAAATGTGGAGTTTAAAGCTGCTTACAATTTTTGTCATTAACTTTTTTTTGGAATTTTTACTAGAACAGATCTACTGAGCTTCCTCACACTAATCAATCACCCTGTTTATTAGACAAATTACACAAAAGTATTGGCATCTTAGACTAGGAAAAAGAGAGGACAGCGCATGGCAATGAAAACCTTATGTGTGTGAGTGAAGCCAATTTTCAAACGTTTGGTGGTAAACAAATTTGGAACATAGAATTGTATTTTTTTAGTTTTTTATTAATTTTCACCTTTTTTAATAACCTGAATAGACATTTTAAAATGGTTAATTGTGCAGTTTATAAGTGCAACAGTCAGAGTGCTAAAAAAGAGCAAGGAATTTCATTTCATAGGTAAAAAGTATTTTAAAACTATTTCCTTGAAATTTATTTTTATTAATATTACAGCTTTCAGGTAATAAATGTTTAACTAAATCACATATGTTATGTACGATAACTTAAATTAATTGTACATACATTTTGAACATTGTTTTCATTCAGTTTTAAAGATTATTTTTCATTTAATTGTTATTATTTGCTCATAGATGTAATAGTTTAGCAGTGGCGTGGAATAAAAACATATATTTAAAATAGATAAAATAGATTAAAATTGTAATATTTATTAAATAAATATGTTTTAAAATGATTGTTCTATTTTTTTGGAGCAGTATAAATTTAAAGACTTTTTTAAATTAGATTTGTAATACGAAATAATGAAAATGATTATTTAATAATCGTGTAAGAAAAATCGTATGATACGCCTATGTCAATATTGTCCGCCATTAGTTTGGTGGTAAGTGGGTTACATAAATTGATTCCGCGCAGTCCTCTCTCTTTCCTTGTCTAAGATTGGCATACATATAAGATTATGGATGAAGAATTTTTGAAGCAAAAACACAAATTGATTCACCTGAAAATAGTGAATCGACAATTAAATGCCTATGCCTCACTATATCTTTAACAGGCTTGAATATTAAACTCAAAGTTTTTTAATGATTTACAAACTTCAAAATGAAAATTCAAAACTGTCAAAAAAAAATAAATTATTTGTCATGAACACATCTTGATGTCACGTACACAAGCTTACATCTCCCCCCCCTTAAATTTGCTTAGTTTATGAAATTAAGCATTAATTATCATTAGATACAGAAATAAGCTATGTGACGTGGTACAGACCCATTGATCGACTTTCATGTTTTGTTTTTATCTTATACACTGACTCCGATATTTTATGTTCTACCTCAAAGGGTCCTATTCTTCATCCATTTTGCATCTATTTAGTCTATTTCCATTAGTTACATAAACCATTTCTCCTACTTGAAAATTATAATTAATTCTTTGTTTATCAAATCGAGCTTTGTTATAATCATGCACTTTCTTTGTTCTGAGTATTGCTATTTCCCTATCTTTTTTAAATCTCCGATGTTTTTGTTTTTTTCTTTTAGTTCCAATGGCAATAAGTCTATAGATTCTCCATTTAATAAGTATTTTGGAGCAAAACCAGTCACTGTATGGTTTGTTTCATTATATAAATTTGTGCATTCTTCTGCAATTCTAGCTACTTTTCTTCCTCTTTCATTCAATCTACATAGTATCTTGTTAACTAAAGTTTGGTTTAGTCTTTCGTTCAAGCCATTTGAAAAAGCAGCATCTACTGCAGTAAAAATCAATTCAATATCATTTTCTTTTAAATAGTTTTTGAATTCTATAGAGTTTAAACAGGTTATTGGTCAGATAACAAAGTTTCAATTTTATTCTCTTTTGTCACTTTTTCCATTAGCTTGATGAAATCTTTAGCGTTTTGGCTCTTTGAACATAGAATGTATGCAAATCTTGTACAATGGTCTACCAATAAATGCATATATTTTTTTGTAGATCTTTGTCCGCCGAATCCACCAATTGTATCTAATGACATTATTTGAAAGGGTCTCTCAGCTGGTCCTAGATGGGACATTAAACCATATCTTCTATTAAGTCTTGTTTTATTTTTTATACATATTTCGCAATTCTTGCAAATCATTTTAATATTCTTTGAAAGATTAGGCGCTGAATAAAATGGTCGTATTTTTGATTCTGTTTGATTTATTCCAGTGTGACAAAAATTTTCGTGAATCTTCTTGATAAAAATTTTACTATAATCTTCACTCAATATTATTTTATCCCTTTTCCCCTTATTTTTTTTATAGTATATTCCATTTTTAAGAATAAATTTGTTTTTATCTTCTTTAATTAATTGATTTTGTTCTTGATCTGTTGTTATACTCTGTAAACTAACGAAGTTTACTGTTTTTAGATTATTTTCATTATTTTCATAACATTCATATACTGGATTCCTGCTAAGACAGTCTGCTTCTGCATTCTCTTTTCCTGGTCTATATACTATCTTGAAATTATATTGAGATAGATAATGTGTCATGTCACCTAATTCATCATCTGTTCTATTCTTCACATTTAAATTTTCCAATGGTTTATGATCAGTTAGGACGGTGAAATAGTTACCCATTAACCAATGTTGCCAAAATTTCAAACTTTCTTTGATTGCTAGACATTCTAAAAACACCGCCTTCTTCTTCTGCTGTGCCTTACTCAATTTTTTTGAGAAATAAGTCACTGGTTTCTGTTCACCATTGAATTGCGTTTGTTTCAAGACAGCTCCTAAACCTGTAATACTGGCATCTGTGTAAATAAATGTTGGTGCATTAGGATTGAATATCGCTAGAACTGGTTTCAAACATAGGTAATTTTTAATTTTTTCAAAAGCATCCTGACATCTTTCTGTCCAATCAAATTTTGTATCTTTTCTGAGTAAATTATGTAAAGGATCTAGTACCATTGTAACATTCGGAATATACTTATTGTAAAAATTTATTTTGTCTAAAAATTGTCTTATTTGTTTCCTATTACTTGGAATTGGAAAATCTCTTATAGATTTTAAATTATCTTTCAGAGGCCGTATAGAATTATTTTTTATCACATGTCCTAAATATTTAACTGAATTAGTTGCAAACTTACATTTTATGAATTTTAGTCGGAATCCCTCAGTTTCAATAGCTTCCAGTAAAAGTTTTATATGTGTTATATGTTCTTCAAACGTCTTAGAAAAAATCAATATATCGTCAATATAATTCACTGCAAATTCGGTTAATTTATATTTTCTCATTATGTTTCCCAAAATACGTTGAAAAATAGCTGGAGATGTTTTTAATCCAAACGGTAAACAGGTCCATTGGTAGTGACCTTCTTGTGTCACAAATCCTGTTTTTGGCCTGTCTCGTAACCTTAAAGGTATGGACCAGAAAGCTGAATTAATATCTAATGAAGTGAAAAATTTACAATCTATTGTTTTTACCATTAAGTCTTCTATTAAAGGAAACGGTTGAGATTGAGGAACAATTATTTTGTTTAGATCTCTAAAGTCTATACATAGTCGGCTTCTTTTGCCTTCATCTCTTTTATAAGCTAAAGTAACAGGTGCTGCAAAAGGACTATATGATTCTTCAATCAAACCATGCTTTAATAACTGTGATACTTGTTTTTCTATTTCAATTTTATCATCTATTGTACATCTATATGGTCTTTTATAACAATACTTATCAATTTGCAAATCAATGAATGCTTCGTAGTTTTTTACTTTACCAACATCAAATTTATCTTTCGCAAATATTTGTTTATAATTTTCCAATATTTCAAACATCTGTTCTTTCTGGCCTTCATTCAAATGTTCAATATCTGCTGTAAAGCTATCAGTTTCTATTCCCTCGTTAAAATTTACTTCCAATTCCTCTAACATATCATTTGTATCGTTCTTAATTTTCTTCTTAATATCATCATTATTTTCTTTAATTTGAATGGCATCTTCTTTATTATTTTGTATATTTTCATTTTGTATTTGGATATTTAAATTCCCATCATGGGTCAACCCAAATGTTTGTATTGTATCTAATCCAATTATCATATCATATGCAAAATTTTCATTTTCAAATATAAATGCATTAATATTATTTTCTTTTTCTAGAATTTTGGCTTTCAATTTAATTAATCCTTTAGTTTTTCCCCTACCACTAATTGTTTTTATTGTGTTATAAAAATTGTCTTTGTTTATATTCTTTAATTGTACTAACTTTGAATTTATTACTGTTATACTAGAACCTGGGTCATAAATACCTTTAATTTCTAGTATATCGTTAAGTAGTACTTTAACTGCAATTAGTGCGGGAAATTTAAGTTTTTTTGGTCCTGATTATCCACTTCTACTTTCAGTATAGCCCCTGTGTTAACTGTTGATCCAGTATTGCTAATTTCGGCTTTGTACCAGCAAAGATTATGAGGATGGTATCTATTATTTTTACCTTTGCTCTCGCAAATTTTGCAAGGTTTATATTTATTTTTTACTTTTGATTCTTGTTGTGTACTCTTATTTGTAAGGTATACGTTCCTGTTAATGTTGTTGTTCTTCTTTTCAACTATATCTTCATATCTTCTTAACTCATTGAATAGATCTTCTGGTGTTTTCAGATTTTGTCTATCTATTTTCTCTCTTACATATATGGGTAATTCCGCTGCAATCAAATTTATCAAAGTTATATTGTCTATATTCTTATTTATTTCTAGTAATAAGCGTTCTTTTTTTAAGGCATAATCTAGGAATGAGCCATTTATATATTTAAAATGTATCGCAAACACTATGGAAGTCCAGCCCTTGTCTATGAAAGTTTCTATAAAATTTTGTTTCCAAACTTTCCATTCAGAGTTTAGTGTGTTTTTTATTAAAATCGAACTGTACCAATCTTTACTTGCATCCTCCAAGAAAAACCTTAACATCTCAATTTTGTCTGAATCTTCTTTTATTTCCAATCTTCTGCATTCAGTTTCATAAGTATCTAGCCACTGATTCACATTTACCCTTTTCGCAGTAAATTTGTCTAGAACATAATTATCAGCAACCTTACTCAGATTTTTGTTTATTTGATCAGGATGTTTTTCTTTTACAGCTAAGTTCTCCAAAATTTTAATTAGGTTTTCATCGGTCTGTTGTTTTTGCATGCATTGGTTATCTAAATTTTGAACTTCTTCTAGAAGGTATTCCCAATTGCCATATTACCAGCTTCATCTTTGTAAAGTCTTAACAAAGCTTCACTCAAGTTGAAGTATACATTTCTTCTTTGTCCTCTTCTTTGAAGTGTTTTTATAACTTTCTTAAATTCTGGTAACTTAGCCAGTTCAGAATGATTTTTTAATGTTTGTAAGTCGCTTGGAATTTCATATATCTTTTCATCTTCGTCAGTTATGGAACGCATTCTTATTACATTTGATTTCTCATCTTCTGCTGCCACTACTTCGAAATAAAATCTTAACTTTGCCATTTTTCTTCTTACGCGTAAGCAAATTGTCGATTTATAAGATTATGGATGAAGAATTTTTGAAGCAAAAACACAAATTGATTCACCTGAAAATAGTGAATCGACAATTAAATGCCTATGCCTCACTATATCTTTAATAGGCTTCAATATTATAATCAAAGTTTTTCAATGATTTACAAACTTCAAAATAAAAATTCAAAACTGTCAAAAAAAAAAAATTATTTGTCATGAACACATCTTGATGTCACGTACACAAGCTTACATACATTTTGGTTATAAGAACTAAATATATAAGGATAGTGGTGAAACGTATGTTCCTATATTAACACTGTCATGAACATTAATTTTTGACTGTTACGAAAAATTAACACTGTCAAAAATTAGAATCCTAAATATACCAAATTGATCACAATGTTGATTTGAATGAAACAAAAAGTTTACAAACGGATCGTGTCGACAATTTTACTCCAAAATATCCAGATGTGTAAGCAGATAACTAAATGTTTATACTTAGTTGCTTTTTAGACAAATTTTAACGTTTTTTTCTATGACATGACTACAGCCTTGAAATTTGAAAATATAGACAGTTTTATTTTCGTTTCGTTTGTTTACTGGTTTTGTTTTTAAGTTTGCCAGTTTAAGCTCGAAGCAGAGTACCTACATGGCACTAAGTGATGCAGCCAAAGTCTAAAATATTTGTTAGCAGAGCTTTTTAATTTTTCTCTATACCCTGTCAGAATTTTTAATGACAATCAGAGTGCTCAGAAAATTGTTAAAAACCCAGTTATGCATAGAAGAACGAAGCATACAGATGATCGTTTTAGTTTTATAAGAAAGAAAATTAATACAAGCTAAATAACACTAGAATATTAGAGTAGGTACCAAAGAAATTATTGCCGATATTTGTAGTTAAACTGTTCTAAGACTAAAACATGAACTTTGCGATAGTGATTAAGGTCAGTTTCCCGATAACCAGGGCGTGTTAGAAAAGTAATACTAACTAGTTTTATTAAATATATCTAGTATGTGTATTACATTTATTGTACAACCCCTTACTTTTTGGAAGTCCATCTTATTAAGAATAATAAAAAACTCTTCGTTAGGTTTTAAATTTCAACAAAACATGTTTTCAAATGTTAGTGATCCAAATTTACCTAATTAAACTGTTTGCTGCAGATGGATTACTGGATAAGGTTTTTCCAAAATTAGAAGAAAAGTCACCGGGTCTATATCTCTTTAGTTTTTTTCTATGGTGTTATATAAAATTAAATATGTCAATACCCCCAAAACTTACAAGTCTAAAAATACAGAATCGGGCAAAATGGGGAAATATCCCTAGATTAGATTAGATTGCCTTGGGTCTTAGAACAGAAACAAAAAATATTTAACGGAACAGTAACATGTGGTATATGAAAGATTGCAATTTTTAAAGAATACAAAAAAATGAAAATTATTTACACCCGTTACAACCAGTTGTCCTGGAGGAGCCCTGGATATTCAGTAAAGAAGGATACCGCAAGAGCTTACAAGAGGCAGTGGTAATGCTATTAGAAGGGGTAACGGTGTAAGATATTGTCAAGTTCAGAAGCCGACTCTTTCCAAAACTTTAAATAATGGCGAATGCTCCCCTTTCTAAAATATCCCCTTTGTTCTAGCTCTCCAAAATAATATCGACTGGAATGTTCGGCCTGGAAATTTGTAGAATGCTTTAGGGTAATAGAGAAGGTGATACACGCGTGAAGAAGTTATCTATTAAGTTAATAACGGAAAGTAAGCGAACAGTGAAATAAGTGCATATAATTGGTGCTACATCGGAGTAGTACTCGTATAAATTAAATAATTTAAATGTATATTTTATTAAATAAATAGACAGTAGTTAAACATAGTGTGTATAATTAATCCACCCAAAAAAACTGTATAAATAAGTAAGAAAAAATATGACAATATTTTGTGCTCGATGGGGGCACTGAAAATGGATTTATTCATAATTGCAGCCTAATTTCAAAATTGAAAAAAAAAACAGGTGACTCTCATGATTCAGTGAATTCGGAATTTTTTTTTAAATGGATTGAGTATCAATTTATGCCAATTTAAAAAGAACCAGTTTAGTAAATACGAAATTTAACTTAAAACACTGTTTATTAGAATAATTAAAAAAGAGGCAGATAGATTTTTTAACAACAATGAATGAAATTAGATGAAATTAATAGAGATTTTAACGAAAAATTAACCAGAATCCCGATCATCGAGACCGAGACGAGACTATGCATAGTCACAGTCTTTTCCTTGGTCTAGATATTTAAGCTTGTTTTCTTAAGCTTAAGCAAACACACTCCATTCGACGCTAGTTTTTGTATTAAACTTAACAGTAAAGCTGTACAGGGAACATACAAATACAGTACTTATTTAGTTGCAATTATAAGGGGAAACTAAAGCCAACCTAAGAATTTGATGTTAACATTGCGATTGCAATTTATTTATTTTTTTGATAAATATTTACTTTATCTGTTCCTGGTCAATTGTCGAAATGTTTACAAAAACAGCTTAATTTTGATATATAAACAAAATTAATATAGGAAGTTGATTTACTGCACATTATATTTGCCTAATTAAGTACTTTCTAAAAACCGAATTCTGAAATTATTATCAGTCGTAATTACATATACCGGGTGTCCCAGACTAATTTATCCAGGCTATATCTCTTAAACGAATAAAGATTCTCGAATGGGACAAAAACTGATCTATTCCATTTCCAATACACTTTAATATGGAGTAGAAAAAATTATCCCCTAAATCTTCATCCCTTAGTTATAACCCCTAACTTTAAATTTCTTAATAGCACCCTGTACATTTTTTTATAATTTTGGATTTGGTCTTCCATCGTCTTTACATCGTCTATATTTTTCAAAAATAAAATGGGTTCCTAGGAAATCAAGAAAATATCAGTTTATTTTTTATTTTTGTTAAATTAATCAAGAAAGCCCTAAAGCTTAAAGAAACAATAAAAATAAATGTAATTAAAATAAGAATTAACTAAGTACCTAATATTATTTACATTAGATGTTCTAATTGTAGTTCACCTGCTGCAACACACATTTCGAATCTTGTTTCTGGTATGTAGGTAAGTCGTGCTTGATTTGTAATTTTTCGGTTTTTTACATTTTCAATACACCTATTGAAGAAAAAATTTCAATTTAAAAAATGTTTCTATTATACTATTATAAGGGTACGTACTTTTGGTATTTTTTTTTTAATAATATCTTTTTTTATTAAATTTGGGCCTCGTAGGCAGACATTATTATCTTCCAAATGAGTATGCAAAAATTCATAAAAAAATATCTTATAATAAAGACAAAATATTTGAACATTTTCCATATAATAAACGAGGTACAATTGAACGCACAATAAGATGTGACCAAAATTTTATATTAATGTTATAGCATTAAATTTTCATCCAAGGTGTCTATTAGAACCCTCGCCAATGAAAGTGGTTCGGTTCATAGAATTTTAAAAGATTTTAATTACCACAATTTCAAAGGGCACTTAGTTCAAGGATTACAACATGGTGATGACCAAAGACGTCTTGATTTGATTGCAAGAATGATGCTAAAAATTAATGATTATCCTCTTTTTTTATCAAAAATATTGGGGAGCGATGAGACTAGATTTCACAATAATGGTGTAGTCACAATTCAAATTATTGGTCTCCCGTGAACTCACATTGGATGATGGAAACAAGAATTTAAAATATTTGGGGTGTTCGATATTTAAATTTTTTAGAAAACATACCTCCCGATTTGCTAGAAGATATTTCTCTTAATGAACGTCAAGAAATGTGGTGCAACAAGGCGGAGCATCTCCACACAATGCGAGAATCGTTAGCGACCATCTACAAAACCGTTTCGATAACCACTGGATAGCAAACAACTCTCCAGAAATTATGTGGGCGGCGATAAAAGATAAAGTTTATCAATCAAAACCACAAAATGTAGAATTAAAAGAAAATCTAAGACAAGCATGTCGCCAAATTACTTCTGCAATGCCTCATGTACAAGAAATCTTCTGGCAAGATTCGAAATGTGTGTTGCAGCAAGTGAAGTACAATTCGATCCTTTAATGTAAATAATATTAATTAGTTATTTGTTAGTTTTATTGGTCCTTTAAGCTTGAAGGCTTTCTTGATTATTTTAACCAAAATAAAAAATAAACTGATATTTTCTTGATTTCCTACGAACCCATTTTATTTTTGAAAAATTTGTTGAATAGACGATGGAAGACCAAATCCAAAATTCTAAAAAAATATACAGGGTGCTATTAAGAAATTTAAAGTAAGGGGTTGTAACTAAGGGATGAAGATTTAGGGGATAATTTTTTCTACGCCATATTATCAGTTTTTGACCCGTTCGAGAATCTTTATTCGTTTAAGAGATATAGCCTGAATAAATTAGTCTGGGACACCCTGTATACACAATTTATTCTAAAATACTTTTGTTAAATAAATGATAGGCATTATTTATATTAAACTGATAAAATTTAGTACCTGCTTGGACATCGAGACCTCGAGACCAGTCTCGCGAAACCCTAACCAGAAATAATTTTATATTAGAACATGTTTAGTAAATGAGATTATATTTGTTTTACTAAGAATAAAAAAAAACTCTTTGCTTTAACTCAACTTCCAAGTTTAATTGAAAAATTCGGTTTAAACTTGGAAGTTGAGTTAAAGCGAAGAGTTTTTATTATTCTTAGTAAGATGGACTTCCAAAAAGTAAGGGTTAGTACAATAAATGTATATTTGTTTTATTTTACAGATCAAATCAACTGGCACTTTAACATAGTCATCTAGTGTTGAGATCCACATTATTGCCAGTTTCACCCCATTGGAAATGTTTGGTCCTATTCTGAAATATATTATGATGCTTAAATAACTTGTACTGTAATAAAAAGTACTGTATTAAGTATTTGCAAGGAAGCATAAAAAAGGTATTTCAAGGCTCCTAAAATTCGTAGATAATAATTATGGTTAAACTTAAGGTTATAACAGAAAAATAAAAGGAATATGTAAGGCATGCAGACACATATTATATTCTGTAATCATTGATTTGAAAGATTTAGATTTGGGAATGAATTGGAAATTTAGAAATGATATTGAGGAAGTATTCTTAAACAGTATATACACAAAAATGGTTATTTCATAACCATAACATTTTTATAAATAAAGGATTATGGAACATAATAGCCAGGGTAATACTGGCACAAATATTTGGGTCATTTGTTACAGTATAATAAGACCTCTGAAGAACCGCCATACTGGATCAAATGACTCAATATCTTGTGTGAGTATCTTCCGGTCTATTTTAAAATACCTTGGCAATCTATCCAATTATATAATGCTTTAAATAAAAAATTAAAATATAAAAAACACCACCTTCAATCTTTCTAAAATTTTCATTCAGGTATTTGGCTGATTATGGTTCTATCAACATTCAGATTTTAATAAAATGTCATGCAATGATTCGCGACATGCATAAAATCCTATATGACGTCAAAATTAATGAGGCACTGAAAGAAGGGTTTGGCTCGAACTATATATGATTTGTAGATCCTGTATTAAATAAAAAGGATCTATCAACAAAAATTATTTTCTTGGTACTGGTTTCTCTTTCACTCTATATGTGCTAATATTTTTGATGATAGTAGTAATAATATTAATAATTCTTGGTGCATCTGGCTTAATAAAATTTCTTATCTCGATACGTGTTCGTAATAGTAAATAAGAAAATTTATATTTCATCGATTTTCTACGTTTATATGTAGATTAGGATTCTCACATTCATCAACCAAATTCTCACTCTGTATCAATGCCAAAGGTTTACCGTACTTTGACCGCCCTTTCGTTGCAAATTGAACTAATGATCTCATAAAGCGCGCTACGCTCTCCGACTGAGCTATTGTGAACTTGATTTGCAGCTTCCGTTCATTTTAATAATGTCTACAACTCATGTCTTGAGAGGGGACACTGCCATTGACAAGGTGAGATATAATGCTCGGACCGTTCTCCGTTTGAAGAGGAAAAGATTACCGTTGGCTCTCTATCGCGAAAAATTACTTTATTTGATGGAAAAAGAATTCCAGACTGTGAGTTTAGAAGAGAAAACGTTCGTTTTTGACACCTTATTTTATATATTTTGTCGATGTTTTTGACGATTTTAAATACACAACACGTATCAACGGCAATAAGAGCATTTTCGTTTAATATATGGAGTGGGGAAAGTTTTTTCAACAAAAACTAAAATACATTTTTGAACAAACATAAAAATATAAAAATGTTAGCTGTTTATGGGAAGACACTATACAATGAAAACTTTAAAATGAATATGTGGAAAATCGCTTGGACGCGTCAACTCCTGATTTGCGGGGGAACAATTTCTCCGCTATTTGCAGCCCCGTAACTACAATCTCTTAGCGGGGGTAAGCACAACCCCTTGATTTTAAACAGGGACCAGGGGTGTTACTTAATTTTAAAGATCGTATCAAAATAACGAAAAAGGCAATGTGAAATTTATGCGAATTTATTTTTTTGCCTAAAAAAAATAAAAGCACCATGTTTTTGATTTACCTTCTCTATCGTAAATTTTTAAGAACGTTATACATTTGTCAAAGTGATTGAAAATTTGTAGTATAATTAAAATGGTGTTTTCTCGTAGGAAAAACTGGTGAAAATGATAAAATTATATTTTGGGAATAACGACTTTGCGCCAATAAGAGTGGCATTTTTAAAGAACGACATCCTTGGAAAATCTTTTTCGCTGCTTAGGTTGTGCAACTGTTTGTAAAATTTTACGCTACTGGTTCAGACGGAAACAAAAAGAGGTTGCTGTCAGAGACGAAGCGAGGGACCTGGCTGTCTTACTTTATATAGCAATGGATCCGACCTTGAGTACTAGAAAATTGTCCGATGTATCTGGTGTACACAACAATCATGAGAAACCTGAAATAATATAAATTCCATCCTTATAAGATGCTATTGGTTCAGAAACTGAATGAGGATGATCACCGACCAGTCAGTGAAACAATTAACGGTAATAAAAACTACATGTTTGATATCGGATTTTCGAAAGAATGTTCATTTAACCGTCCAGAATGATTTAGTAAGGCGCATATTCAGCGTCTTTAAAAATCACATGTTTGGGCGGGTATTTATAAAAATTACTCAATCAATCAATCAGCACTCGTGTAAGTATCGAAACATGCAGATGATTTTCAAACAATCATTTTCCAACAGGAGGTCGCACCACCTCATTGCGTTCAACCAGTGCGTCAATTCTTAAATGAAAATTTTCCTCGAGTCTGGATTGGAAGAAAGGGACAGATCACCCGATCTGCTTCCACTGGACTTTCATCTATTGGGCTACCTAAAATCCTGTCAAATAACACCAGAAATCTTGAGTAATGTACGTCAACGTTTTCAGTAAAACTTATATTACTACTTAAAGATCAAGGGAGGTTTAAGTTACGGGGATGCGAAGAGCAGAAAAGTAGTTCCACCTCGAATCAGAAATTTAAGGGTCCTAGTGACTTTTCACATTTTCAATTTAAAGTAGGAAAATCGAGGTGTTAAGTTTCCGTTGGACCACCTTGTACTTCCAACCTCTGGTTATTAAAAATTTTGTTATTTTTATTTTACTGTATATACCCCCAATTTTAGCTGTTTACTGTATCAATTTTATATTATTTTCTTACTTTTAATATTGATAGTATTTACGAATATGATTTCAGTCGCACCACGCAGATATAATAATCGCAATCATCATTATGTTTAATGGACTGTCTCAAAGTGCTGGAAGTGATGATGTTTAATTGAACAAACAAAATTGTAATGGTATAGTAAACTAGTAAATTAATTACGTTCATGCTCGATGAACGCCTACATAAACTTTTAGACGAACTACATAAACTAAGCTTATGGACTCTCTGATATAGAAGAATAAAATAAATCAACATATCTGTTTTAGGTACTGATGTAGACAGTTAAATGTTGCTTTTTAAATTAAGAGTATTTAAAAGAAATAAATAAAGGCAATTGTAGCATAGAAACTTACTGCCAGTGAAAATAAAAAGTTTGTTTTGCACAGAAATTGAAATAAGTGATTTTTCAGCTTAAAGGTAACCCAGTGAAAGACTGTGCACTGAGAGAGGTGCTATCACCTCTACTGTGGAATATTGTAATGGAGTGCCTTATCGGATCCTTAAACAGATACAAGTTATGGTTTATACCAACACTGCCAATCAATCCCAACAAGACGGTTTAAGAACCTAAGAGCTCGTTAAAACTCTTTAAAACCAAACTAAACTTCCCATTAAAGGTATTTTGGTATGTTCCTTGATGGTTAAGTAACGTGGAATGTTGCTTTTATAAAATAGAATAAATAAAGTAAACATCGGTGGAAAGCGTCGGCGTACAGTAGGTAAATCTTGAGTTTTTTCCCAAAATTGCTGCATGGATTTACATCGCAATAATAAGAGTTGCTAACATACGAAGCTTTTGCATGAGTTCATGGCTGGGAACCATGAAAACTACACCAACTAGGGTAATGGAAGTAATGTTAAATCTCCTACCCCTAGACATGTTTATCAAGGAGTTGGTGCTGATGACGTTACAACGTTTCCTTAAATTTTAAAATATAAAGTAGAGTGCGATGTGACACAAATATAAATAAAAGACTTGCGGCGTTAAACTGAAGCCTTTTAAACGAGGCCCTCTTTTGGTAGAGATATGCTGGTCAGTAAAAAATGAAATATCTGAATCTAGATATGCTGGATAATTAGCGAATATTTTTAACATATGTATAATATAATGAACAGAGCCATGTAAAACTCTTCGTCAATGCTTTACGTTAACGTCAAAACTAAAGGATCAAACTCAGTATTCAGATGTCAAAAATGTTGTGGAATGGTCTCCATTTTGGGTAGCTAAAACTACTAACGTTATTTGTGTAGCGTATCGGAAGTTGGTGTCAAATCAAGAACGTAGTTTAATTTGATTCTTTTCAAACAAAAACTACCTAGGTTAGACAAAGAAGAGCAGAAATAAAAATCTAAAGTCAGTGGACGTCGGAGTAGTTTACGGTAAGTATCGGCAACGGTATAGGTTTTCGCTGGGTCGCTCATTGCGGCTAATTTTTATTTTAGATGCAAACTTAAATTTATTTCACTTTGAAAATATAGTATTTTTATTATAGACCCCCATACAATTTTTGAGCTAAAAACATATTTTCCAGCAAATTCCGAGAAACAGTCTCCTCTATTGTATTTAATTCATACATTTTATATTATGTTTATGAATATTGATATTTTTATTTAATATGTTGTTTAGTATTAACCATAATACTTTTAACCTAATTATAGACACTTTTTTAAATATACTTTAGCCACAATAAATTTTTTTTAAATTAAGCTACAATCATAAATCCTTTACAATCTAAAAGATAACCACTACCACAGCAAGATCATTTTGCAACAAAACTAATTGTTAAATGAATTTTTAGACCGTTACTATCTTTTTTATGGTACCACAAACAAATTACCTGCTTGACTGAAGAAATGGGACTCCTGGTTAATCGGTTTCGCTTCTCCTTTTAAACCAAAGTCGGCTAATCGTCTTAAAGAAGCAGCGTGCAATGATTGACCCCTAGGTGGAACTTCTGGGGGAGCTGGTTCAGGAGGAGATTCTTCATTAATATCTACAAAAAAAAAGTACTTTATTTTTTTCTATTTTTCTTCTAAAAATAAAAAGATGTCTTTTTATTTTTCTATCATGAGTGTTTCCATTTATATTAATTTGTTTCTTGAGCATTACTTTATCTAGAGCATTACTTTATAAGTTATAGTTTCATATTTATACATGAAATCTAATGAATAACATCTTGGCTTTCTTCTTCCCTTTTAAGCCAGTTTGCTACCAGTATTACGAATAAGGTTAGGTTAGAAACCTAACTCTTCTATTCTGCGATATTCTTATACATGGCGCTGTTGATCTCTTAATATCGTCATACCATCGAGTTATTGGTCGACTTGTGGGCTACGTGGCCAGCATAGTCCTATTTCAACTATGTTAATCTTGTTGTTATGCCGGTTACTGTAGTTTTCTGCCTGATCCATCCATCCTTTTAATAAATTCTATACAGGGTGTTTCTTAAGTAATCTAAAATAAATAAAATTTATTGTAATAAGTCAGTTCTGATTGTACGTGAAATTAATTTTTCCCGGTGACGCTACTGGTTTTTAGGAGAAATACGCAAAAACATGCTTATTCTAAGTGGCCTTTGAAATAATGTTGACAAGTGTCAAATTTGAAAACCAACGCAAAAATCGTACATTTTTATTTGATTGACTCTGTGTTTAGTTAATAACTATGCCAGTGTTAACTAATGTTGAAATGGCTAATATGCATTTTTTGTACGGATTAGCGAATGGTAATGCCTTAGAAGCTAGACATACTATCGGCTTTAGAATTGCATATACATTTTCAAACTCAAATCGCTTACATTGAATAGACAGCCTTTTTATTTTGTGTAACCAATCACGGTTTAAATAATAATAAATTTGAAATCAGTTAAACAGTTGTCCACGCCCACATCTTTACTTAGTATGGAACCCTCGATAATAAATGTTTGTTTAGGATTAAAGTCCCTTTTTTTATTATATCAGTGCAAAAATGTGAAAAAAACTTATTTATTCGGGACATGACCTACCCTTGTAAATAAACTTAATACCCCAAAACCATTAATGTAGGCGTTTTAAAAATTGCCATTCCTTTGTTGTTTAAGAAGGGCGTTTTTATAACTTCGGTAGGTAAACGAAATTCACATTTAACATGTATATGCTATTCTAAAGCCGACTGTACGTATGCCCAGCGTTATCCAAATAATCGTTTACCATGTTCAGATACGTTTACTAAGTTACATATTCGTTTACAAGAAACTGGAACTTTTGCTAAATCGAAGAATATTATTGGACGACCCAGAACTGTAAGAAATCCCCAATTGGAAAACCAGTTTCTTCAAATTATTGACCAACATCCAGAAACGAGTACAAGAAAAGTTGCAGATGAAGTAAATGTTAGTAACAAAACTGTTTGGAATATTGTAAAAGATAATTTATTGTATCCATATCACGTTCAACGTGTTCAACATTTGTTACCTACTGACTATCTATTACGCATACAGTATTGTCAATGGATTTTACGTGAAATCGCGAACAATCCGAATTTTGTGGCCAATATTCTATTTACGGATGAAGCCAACTTTTCTAGACATGGGATTATGAATTTTCATAAAGACCACATATGGGCAGATGTAAATCCACATACTATAAGTGTAAAACGATTTAACAAACATTTTCGGTCAATGTTTGGCTTGACATCATCGATGATTATTTAATTGGACCATTTTTCCTTCCTGTACGGTTAACCGGTGAGACATACCAACATTTTCTAGAAAATGAACTTCCACTTCTTTTGGAAGATGTACCTATTATTATTAGAAGGCGCATGTGGTTCATGCATGACGGAGCTCCTCCACATTTTTCAGTGGTTGTACGCGAGTTTTTAAATAATGTTTTTCCAGGCCATTGGATCGCACGAGGATCTCCACACCCGTGGCCCCCTAGATCACCTGGACACAATCCTCTGGATTTTTGTGTGTGGGGATATTTGAAATCGCTTGTTTACACAACACTGATATTAAACGTACAAGATCTTCAAAATCGTATCATAGACCGCTGTAATGTTATTCGTAACAATCCTGGTATCTTCGAACGTATTCGACAATCCATTAGACATCGAGCGGATTCTTGCATTTTAGCTGGAGGTGGACATTTTGAACATTTGCTCTCAAATGTATTATTTTTTCTTTATGTTTAACACATGTTGCTTGTAATAAAATAATAAAAAAATATAAATCAGTAGCGTCACCAAGAAAAATTAATTTCACGTACAACACCCTGTATCTCATAAACGACAACACCTATCACACATGTTTATATGAACTTTTCGTCTTAAAATTAAGTAACGAAGCGCCCCATATAATATTTTAGATTACTTAAGAAACACCCTGTATTTGTTATAATTTGTTTTGTCAGAGTCAATGTTTGGGCTCTCTAAGGTGTAATAGGGAGAATCCACTGAGCAAATGCTTTGCTTCGCAAGTAATGGAGTTCATATATTTTTGTTTTTCAGAATAATGCTATCTACCCCAATCGTTGTCCTCTTTCTTTTTGAATCTTGATGTTTATCGCAAAACCTATGATGGAAACGCCAGAAGGATGTAGAGTGGTTCAGACCTTTGTCAGAGACATTAAAGAAGCCAAGGAAAGGGATACCAGAACAGAAGAATAGGATTTGAAGGACGGAAAGGCAGAACCCTAAGCTGTGAAGAGCGTCTAAAGAAGACGATACCGGTGCTAAGCCCGGGTGAAGGTAGTTTTTTAGTGGGTCTGGCGAGCACTGCGAACCCTCCCCCACAGTACTAGGCCACCCTCAGGGCCCGAGTGTCCGCAATGGATTTTTCCCCTTGAATTAATGTACTACCTTTTTTATTGTTTGATAATATTTTATAAGGTCTTTATTGTTTTCCTTCAACAGAACAAAGTCATCTGCCAAACTTAGAATATTTTGGCTTTTGGAATTGCCATCGCCATCTTGGCTTTAATAACCAGCAGTTAGACGTGGCATCAAAATAAGGAAAAGGTACCGAATATTAGGTCCATGCCCCTAACTGCTGCTTAAACAGACAACAGACCTATTCATATTTTATCAATACTGTGTGTGTTATATGAATACTACCGACCCAACATAAAATGGTTAAATTATAACTAAAAATGTAACTTTTATTTGCCAGTCTGACGATGATTCTATCATGGACACAAATGAATTGGGTTAATTATTTACTAAATAAGAGGAACAATTTTTAAACTGTTGTTTGTTTTTCAACATTTATTTAAAATTTTCAAAAATACAAAAACTAACAAAAACAAACCATTTACATTACCACTAGTTTATTTAAAACTACTCGATATAAACCAATGTTAAAATCTAATATTTAAGCAATTTTTTTTAAATAAAGAAAAAGACAAAAAATATTTAAACAGCCGAATGAATTCCGACATTGATTAGATTCCGACATCAGAGATATTTTTAGTATATCCTTTTATTTTTTGGAATTCTATTTCGTTATGTCAAACACAAAAGAGAAATTAAAAAAGAGAAACGAGAAAACTCTGTCATTTTCAGTTGAATTCCCCATTGCATGCGGGTGAATACCTCGAGATAACGACGTAATCTCGTTAGTAGATGCGAGATGCTTGTACTACTGCCGCCACCTATCTAGATCTAAGTTAATTAGAAGTCGTCATTCATTACCATACTTTCAATGTTGCTGGCTAATCCTATTACGGTAATAATTTAGCAGTCTAGTTCATGTATTCTTGCTGCCGGTTTGTAGCTTTGATTTTATAAATATGTTCGGAGTGTAAAATCCTCGTGTATATTGAAAAATAAATATGCATACTTATTTTTCCTTTCTGTCTAATAAGGATCCGAATGAATATCTAAAAGTAAATAGTCAAATTTAAACCAACTTAATTTGTATTTTTTTGTCAGCGCAAAATTATTATTAGTATCAGTTTTCCAGATTGAAGGGATAATGAGGATGACACAATGATAAAAACAATTAATCGTAGAATTTATCTACAAAAAAATAGATTAGGAAATAATAGTATGGTTTTATATCAATGACAGACAACAATTTTATTAAAATAATGTAAGTTTTGCTACTACGTATCCTGAGTGATAAAGGAAAAGTATTGTTTGAGTTTATACAGGTACGTAGAGACGGATATAAAGAAAATGAAGATTAAGGTGCCAGAAGAGAAAAGAAAAAGTTGGACAAAGGAAGGCTGAAGTGGAGAGTATGAGAAAGAAAGTAAGAAAGGAGATAGAAAGGGGGCTCGGATGACGTAAATGAGATGTAACAAAGAGTTGTAAAAAAGAGGAAAAGGGTGACAACAGGCGTGCATGGAAGGCTAATTACTGGTGGAATGAGGAAATAGAGGAGCTGTCAGAGGAATGTAAGAAAGAACAGAGAGAGAAAGAGATGGGAAGAGAGGGATAAGGAGAAGGAGTATTAGAAGAGTGGAAAGAGAGAAGAGAAAAAAGTGGAAGGAGTTACTTGTGGAGCTGGAAAAAATCCGTGAGGTAAGGCATGAAATAGCGGTGAAAAGGATGGTAGGAAGGAGAAACGTGGTGCTAGAAGAAGAGTGGGAGAAGGAGATTATAGAAAAACTATTCACGATTGAAGAAGGAAGAGGGAAGGACATGAGTCGGGAAGTGCAGGTTGGTGTAGGGTGGCAGGTAAAATAAGGGGAATAAGGTCGGTCGAGAAGTGGCAGGTAGAGGAGGAGGGGAAAGGCATCAAGGTAAGGCCCCTGGAGTGGATGGCTTGAAAGGAGATGTAATAAAGAGGTTACTGAAGGAGAATTCCCGAAGGTATGGAAGGTGGCCAAAGTGATATTTGTGAAGAAGGCGGGTAGGGAAGGAAACCGGACAGGAGACTACAGGCCCATCAGTCTGCTGTGTGATATGGGTAACGTGCTGGAAAGGAATAATAAAGGTAAGGGTTTATAAAGATGTAAAAAGAAATGGGAGTTTTAAAGAAAACCAGCATGGGTTCACAAAGGATAAATCGTGTAACTCTACGCCAGGTAGAGTTGTTTATAACCTAGTTTACAACCTAGGTACATATTCTTATATTTTACTGATGTAACTTTTAATTTGTACAAGTTTATTTACTTTTACATTATATTATGTAAGCTTTTTTTATTACTTTTGTGCCTCACTCATTTTACTAAGTATGTTGTCCAACTTTATATTTATTATTGTTATAGTTCTTGTCCTTAACTTACTGCATCTTTTTATTTTTCTCCTGATGATGGTCTAAGACCGAAACTAGTCGCGATTTTTATAGCTTTACCAATAAATTTGTTGTGGTTTGACTTAGTGTTTTATTGATAATTAAATAATATTTGAAATTCCTCCCGATACTCTGAACTGTTCAATTGTGTTTTTCTCAAATAGGAAAGAAAATATCGTGTTTAAATAAGAGTACATAGAATTGGTGTTCATGTCATATTCATAGGAGACCAACCAAAGATATTACTGCAATGGCTAGACACATATGCAGCGATGAAAGATAAAAATGGGCACTTAACACATTCCAACCTTTTAAAACACCATGGCATCTTTCCTGCCCTTTTACAGAATGGACAAGAGGAACTGCTGCCACATATCGCGAGGATTAGCAGAAACTGCCTAGAACTAGTATACATACCAGAAATATGGAGAGGGGCGAAGGTCACCTTTATACCAAAAGCTGGAAAAAGGGACACAAAAAGCTCTAAATACCTAAGGCCTAAATTTATTGTACTAACCCTTACTTTTTGGAAGTCCATCTTATTAAGAATAATCAAAAACTCTTCCTTTGAACGTAACTTCCAAGTTTATTTGAAAAAATTAGGTTTTAAATTACAATGACGGCCGTTGTTGTAACGAAGAGTATTTTATTATTCTCCCTAAGACCTATCAGCCTCACATCGTTTGTTTAAAAAACGATGGAAAAAATAGTTGATAGCTACATTAGGATGAAAATATTGGATAGGAGACCATTGTATCCTTAACAACATGCGCACCAAGCAGGAAAATCTACAAAACCTGCTCTAATACAGCTGACAAGTAAGATACAAGACACACTTGCCAGTAAAGAAACAATGATATGTGCCTTTTTGAACATAGAAGGCGCATTTGCTAATAAGCCACATGAAGTGGTAATGAAAGCACTCAAAGAAAGAGTAGACGAAATGAAAACAACTTGGATATCTCGTCTACTATCTTCAAGGAGAGTAGAAATGGATATGGGCCAAGACACAATTACCATCTCTACAAAAAGAGACTGCCCCCAAGGGGGAGTACTATCACCCCTTTTTGGAGCCATACAGTAGATAAACTCTTGCGCGGTCTGACAGACCCCGGTCTATCCTGCCAAGGGTACGCCGACAATATTGTCATATACGCCAGAGGCAAGTTTGAACACACACTTTATGAAATAGTACAGAAAGGTCTAGAATACACCAAAGAGTGGTGCAATAGAGTGGGACTCAACACCAATCCTGCCAAGAACAATCTAATTGCTTTCACCAGCAAAATGAAACTTAATCTAAGTACCGTCTAGCTAGAAGGGACAACAATAGAATGGAAAACAGGTAAAATACCTAGGCTTAACAGTAGACAATAAACTATTCTGGAATCAACATAAAAAAAGTAATAAGGAAGGCCACAAAAGCATTAATGATATGCAAATCCTTTGCAGGGAAGAGTTGGGGATGTTAACCAAAAATACTGCATTGGATCTACACAGCTATAGTACGGTCAATAGTCACCTATGGAGCCGCTGTCTGGGGACAAAGAGCTAATCTGAGGACAACGAGAAAAACTTTTTAAAACTTCTTAGATTAGCATGTGTATGTATCACAGGAGCAATGAGAACATGTCAAACAACGGCACTGGAAGCAATACTAAACCTTACACCTCTACATCTTCATGTAGGAAATGTAAGAAGGACATTCCAAAGGATGTGCTGTGAAGGATATCTAAGGCGTATGCCTGAATCACTTCAACATAATCCAAACTGGGAACTACCCTAGGACAGAATGTCAAAAAAACTTAACGAAATTTCACGGTTAAAAAGTCAATGGGATCCTACAGTAATATCACAGATAGAACACAATCTTATGGTATACTGATGGGTCCAAAACTGAAAGAGGCACAGGGTTAGGGATTTACGGACCTGGAACAAAGCACCTCTAGAGTTTAGGCTTACATTCTACCATTTTCTAAGTAGAAATATACGCCATTGAAAAAAGTGCGCAATTCAACGTTGAAAAGAAATACTGCAAACAGAACATTACTATTGCCTGACAGTCAAGCAGCAATTAAAGCACTAACTCCAGCGTTATAACATTCAAATTAGTCTTGAAGGGGTGTCTAGAAAGATTGAACGAACTGGGCATGAATAACAAAGTTACACTTCTATGGCTCCCTGGACATTTGGGAATAGAAGGAAATGAAATGGCACATACGCTTGCCAGAAGGGCACAAGTTCCATCCTCAATAAACTAAGAGGCATTGAGAATATGGAAAAGATCGAACATTGGGAGAACCTACCAGGTATAAGGCAAAAGCCTTGCTAGGTAGTTACAATCCGAAAAAGTCCATACAATGTTTTGGGCTGAGCAAAAATAACCTAAGAATTCTTACAGGTAACGGGACACTGTAAACTAAGAGGTCACCTACATAGACTGGGGATTGAAGAAAAGGCTGAATGCAGTTATTGTGAAATGGAGGAGGAAAACTCAATACACATACTCACAGCATGTCCTGCCCTGGGAAATACAAGAACTGTACAACTTTGAGCACACGATATAGAAGAGGATGACTTACCTAAATTGATGCCAATCGTTATCCCAATCTCCATAAAAAAGATAGGATTAGAGGTGGTGCTTTAAACACGGGAAAACCCACTGTCTAAGCAAGTAAGGGGGTACCCTAGATCTCATAGGTTGCAGTGAACAACCCCTATATTACATTACATTACATTTCATATTTACATAATACATAAAATAATGGCCTTTGTAAAATTTTGCCTCTTTGCCGATTTTGAGAACAATCCATAAATATGTTTTGAAATTAATGGCAAAATACAAAAGAAAAATCAGACCATTATCTCCCTCTCGTATGTTTTATACCTAATAATAAATAATGTTTTGTTTATAATTTCTGAAACATTAAATATATCTTTCTACAATTCTTTGATTATTTCTTTGAAACATCCTGTAGGTGTACCAAAGGAAAATATGTTTTAGTATACTCTTTTTTTTAAGTAAATTAATCTTAGTTACAAATGTTTTTGTTTGCTTTTACGTTTGTCCCATTGCGGTATAAACCACAACAAACATAAAAGGAATCAATAAGTTTGTCTGGAGATTACCGACTAAAATAATAAAAAAAATGACATATAGAAGAAAACGTAAACAAACCATTGTTTTATATTGATTCTGAAACAAATTTATTAACAATAAATGTATGCAATCATAAAGTTTTTGACCGATAAAAATATGTAAATTTTAGCCAAATTTAATGTTATCTATGAATATTTTAATGAACAACGAAATTTTTCATTAATTTCATCACAATCCAATAAATAATGGAATTTCCATTGCATAAATTCGATTAAAAATCGCAAATGAGATTATGAAAATAGCAGTAGGTAATGCTTTTTATATTCCCATCAATATTTATAAATGGCACACTAAAACAATAATATAATTACAGGTGAAATCAATTGTGATGTTTTGTTATATCCAACTTGAATATTGGTTACAAATAAATTATGGAGAGCGAGGAAGAGTTGATGCATTAACAATTTCTGATTAGTCTGACATCTATATGATGCATTTGAAGTGATTAATTTCTGATTTTATTACTACAAATACGTTTTTATAATACAGCCACAGAAGTAAATACATAGCTTAAAAGCAAAATAGAATAAATTACCATTATTTAGTGAAATCCTTTGACTGTGTTCATGATAAGAAATATCTCCATTGGGAACCATGCCATTGTCGCTACAGCTGTTGCAAGAAGTTCCACTACTACTAGACGTAATAGTACCTCCTTGTCTAACCGATACTCCCAATAAGGAATTATTTATTTTGTTACTTGTTGCGTAGATTATTTCATCTGGAACAAACAATATAGTATATTAAACAACGCATTTCATATGGAATTCTGTTATGACACGCGAGTTCAAGTTTAAAAAACGAATCGCGAAGCGATGAGCTTTTTAAAGAACGAGTTTCACAATAAGTTGTTTATAATATTTTTTATATTTTGCCACATAATCATTTTTTAAATGAATTTATTATTTTTATATCATTACGAAAATAACATTTGACAGTTTTGACATTTTAATTATGAAATGTTAATGTTTTCAAATATTTTAAAATCATTCACGTGTTGGAGTTCATTAGGTGCGGATCGTTTATTTACATGTTTAAAAAGCGAGTTTTTCGTTTCTATAATGTGATTAAAAAGTACCGTAATTAGTGCTATCAACAAATAGGTGAATATATTTTGATATATTTGCGAGATATTTAAAAGCCGATACTGAGTTACAGACTGTAATCTGAGCTTATATTTATCAAAACTTTTTTTTCTCTTCCTCCCAACATTTATATGTGATGTTGGTATCCAGGATCACAACAAAATGTCTACACAACCACAAATTACTCAAACCTCAACATCTTCCGATAATAGATCTAATGTTATAAATTTAAGTACCACCTCAACTTCAAGAACTTATGCAGCTGCAACCTCATCAAGATCGCCCCCTCCTCCTGTTCCATCACGAGAGTAAGCCATCATAATGACTTCCATTCCCAACACCGTATTATTTGACTATATTAAAGCAGTCGGTACCATCGTTTCTCCTAAAAACGTCCATTTTGCATCTAGAATATCACACGGTCGCATCTGCATATATTTATCTTCTATTGCTCAAGTTGACAATCTTTTAAAAACCAACCCAACTGTTGAAAATGAAGAGAATAGCCGAGCGTTTATTAGTCTACATACTTATTATTTTTTTTTGTTTACGTTGCTATATAAAGAAAAATGTCAATTTTTGATAATAATGTCTAATTTTATATGAAATAAAAAGTCAATCTAATACAATTGATATCTCCATTCTTTAAATACTTAAGAATTAACCAGTTAGGTTTTATTCATTCTGAACATTTGTGGCGACCGTGACAGGACGTTCTTTAACGACATGGAGAAAATTAAGCGCCTTTTAGATATACAACGAAAGGCTTTTATTAAGTCTTACGAAGATATAGTTGGTGATTTGAAATTAACTGTACCTGATATCACCTCTATTAAAGGTTGTATTTGTGTGTTGGATAACAAAATCGAAGAAATCAACCTCCTCAGTGAGCAGCTGATTGATTTTTTGCTAGATAAACCCGAAACAGTCTAAAATGATATAGTAGATGAAATACGTAAATCTGATGATCTAAATTCTAAATATAATCAACTAAAGTTTCAAGTTGAAGAACTGTGTGTTAAGTTTTTTATGGAAACCAGGGTTACAATTCAATTCGTTGTCATAATTTTGAGATAGATGTAAGATACTTTTTGAGAACTGTCACGCTAGACAAATAAAGCTATTAAAAAACTTCTTGTGCACATTATATACATAAAAATAAAAACATGGTCCTTCGAGCCGGATAAGTAGAAAATAAAGAGTACAGTTGTTATAGTTGTTATAGTTCAGAGTGCTGGCAGAAGACATCGACAGAGAAAAGTTTAAGAAAAAGTGTGAGGTCTACAGTGAGGTATTTATTCTTTATTTTATTCTACATTCTGATTCTATTAGAGATTGAGAATTGTTTTGTGTGATATTAAAAGGGTATTAAAGGATAAAAACTTTATTTAGCGTAAAATGTCAGAAACTGTCACTTTGAAAGATTTAATCAAATCTCGACGTATTTTAAAAGCAAGACAAACTCACTTTAAAAAATTTGTTGATAACATTTTAAATGAAAACAGAGAAATAGAGTTTAGAAATTATGATAATCAGTTAATTTTAGAAATTCAAAGTAGGTTGGAAAATCATGAAATATTATTGAAAGACTTTGACAATATCCAGAGTCAAATTGAAAGTTTATCTGAAAAAATAGAAACGGAAGTAGATGCTCGAGAGGAATTTGAATTAATAAGTTACAATTTATTAGCAGTAGTTAAAAATATAATTGCAGAGTTTCATAAAGGGCGCGAGCAGCAAAGAACTTTAAATTCTAATTCTGAACTTTCGGTTAATGCGAACAGTAGGAATAAAGAAATAAAACTACCTGATATAGAATTACCTAAATTTGGAGGTGATTATAGCAATTTTTTAGAGTTTAGAGATTTATTTAATAGCTTAATTAATTCAGATCAATCTTTGGCAGACATTCAGAAATTTCATTACTTGAGAGCTTCGTTATTTGGCGGTGCTGCGCAAGTTATTCGTAGTATAGAGTTCACAACTGATAATTTTGAACTTGCCTGGAACACTTTATGCAATAGATACTATAATCGAGCAATACTTGTAGATAATCATGTGAAAGCCTTGTTTGATTTACCGGTACTTACACAAGAGTCAAGTAGTGAATTAAGGAAAATGCTTGATAATATTTCGAAACATCTAAAATCTTTAGAGAGTTTGAATCAACCAGTCAGTCAGTGGGATACTCTTTTATTACATATTTTTAGTTCAAAGTTAGACAGAAAAACAGCTAGAGAGTGGGAGGAACAGCGTGCTAAAAGACAGGTAATAGGTGCTGAAGCTAATTTGAATGAGCATAGTGAACAGGGTTTGTTAACATTAGAATTTTTCAAAATTTTTATAAAAAGAAAGGCTGATCTAATAGAGACATTAAAGTTAAACAAGAATTTTAAATATAAAGTACAAGTTAAAGATGGTGGGAAGTCAAAATCTAATAACCGAAGTTCTCATTCGTTAGTATTAAGTGAATCCGTGTGTGTCGTTTGTAAGGGAGGTCATACTATACATAATTGTCCAGAATTTGCACAGTGCAATGTAAATGAGCGTGTAAATAAAACTAAAAGATTGCGTTTATGTTTTAATTGTTTAAAAGGTGGTCATTCAGTTAAATTTTGCAAAGCAAGCAAATGTAGGAAATGTCAGGGTAAACATCACACACTGATTCATTTAGAAAAGGTTTAAAAGGCTGTGGCTATTGGAAATAATCCAGATCTTGATGATAATTCTAATTCTAATACACAAGTCAATATATCAACAACAAATCCTGAGAGCAGACAGATAGTGTTAAAGGCTGTCAATAGTAGTAACTCCGTACTTTTGCAAACTGCTGTAGTTCAAATTGTAGATTCTAATGGAGTGCCAAGGAGGTGTCGAGCTTTGCTAGATGGTGCTAGTCAAAGTAATTTAATTACGGAAAATTGTATGGAAAGGTTAGGTCTTCAAAAACATAAGTTACCTTTAACTATATTAGGAGTTGGTGGATCATCGTCTGTGTTAAATTATCGTTGTAATATAAAAGTACAGTCATGTGTGAATGCATTTGAAACAAATTTGTCATGTGTTGTAATTCCCTCTATTTGTGTCAACCAACCAGGTGGTGAAATTAATGTCTCGTCATGGAACATTCCTAAACATCTTCTTTTGGCAGATCCAGAGTTTAATAAATCTGAAGAAGTTGATTTACTTATCGGAGCAGGAGTGTACTTGAGTTTATTTTTGTATTGGCCAAGTATCATTGGGTCCTAAACTTCCAATTCTTCAAAAGACGAGATTTGGTTGGGTTATAAGTGGTCAATATTCTTTTAGCAATTTGGCTGCAGTAAGTAGGTGCCATGTCAGCACTGTTGACAATATTCAGGTTCAACTTGCAAGGTTTTGGGAAATTGAGGAATCTTATAATTCCAAACCGTCATGGACAATTGATGAAAATAAGTGTGAGGAATATTTTGTAAAAACTGTAACTAGAGATACTGATGGCAGGTTTATTGTAAAAATTCCATTTAAACAACCCATATCTTTACTAGGTAATTCCAAAGATAGAGCTATAAGGAGGTTTAAATCTCTAGAGTGGAAATTACAGAAGAATGAAAAGTTGAGAGAGATGTATAGTGAGTTTATAAGGGAATATATCGAAGTAGGTCATATGTCTGAGGTTAAGGAAACATTGGAAGATACAGGTGCATATTACTTTCCTCATCATGGCGTGTTAAATGAGAACAATCAAACGACAAAACTTAGGGTGGTATTTGATGGTTCTGCGAAATCGGATACTGGAAAATCGTTGAACGATCTGCAATATATAGGGCCTACTATTCAAGACGATTTGCTTTCCATTCTTGTTAGATTCAGGCAATATAATATTGTTATTTGTGCAGATATTGTTAAGATGTATCGGCAGATTTGGATTCATCCTGATCAAAGACATTTTCAACGAATATTGTGGAGGTTTGATCCATCCGAAGTAATTAAAGAATACGAACTTAAGACAGTTACTTATGGGAATGCATCTTCTCCGTATTTAGCGGTGCGTTGTTTGCAACAATTATCTAGAGAGAGTTTAGTTTCTTATCCGAAAGTCTCTAAGGTAATTGAGAAGGATTTTTATATGGATGATGTGCTTTCGGGTACAGATACTACTCAAGAGGCAATTGAATTATGCGATAATTTAAAAAATGTTTTAAAATCAGGTGGATTCGAGTTGCAAAAATGGGCTTCTAATAGTAAAAAAGTACTAGATCATCTTAAAGAAAGTAGTAGTTCGGTTATTCTAAAGATAGGTGAAGACAGTACAACCAAAACATTGGGTTTACATTGGATGTCTTCACAAGATTTGTTGGTGTATCACATTCCAGAGCGAACTTCAATGAAGGTTACAAAGCGTGTGATTTTGTCAGAGATATCATTAATATTTGATCCGTTAGGTATTTTAGCGCCAACAGTGATTCTCGCTAAGGTAATGCTGCAACGAATGTGGATGATGAAACTTTCTTGGGATGAAGTACTCCCAATGGATATTAATACGAGGTGGAATTCATTTCGAGAGCAACTTGATTATCTTAAATTTCTTCAAATTTCGAGGCACGTTACTTGCCAGAGTTCGGTTCATCTAGAAATTCACGGATTTGCAGATGCATCTCTAGAGGCATATGGAGCATGTGTATATGTTCGTAGTGTAAACGAGAAAGGAGATATTAAAGTAAAACTTTTACTTGCAAAAAGTAGGGTAGCTCCGCTAAAAACAATAACGGTTCTAAAGTTAGAGCTTTGTGGAGCGTTGGTGTTAGCTCAACTCATTAATAAAATTAAAAATTCAATGTCACTTAAGGTAAATAATTGGTTTCTATGGTGTGATTCAACTGTGTGCTTGAGTTGGATTAAAATGTAACCTAATCTACTTCAAACCTTTGTAAGTAATCGAGTATCACAAATTCAAAGTTTAACAAATCCTTCAGATTGGCATTATGTTAGAACTAGAGAAAATCCAGCAGACTTGTTATCTCGAGGAGTTATGCCAAAGTATTTGCAAGATTCGAATATTTGGTGGGACGGACCCACTTGGCTAGCTCAATGCTGTGAATTTTGGCCTGTTGGTGTTTTTGAACCTGAAACTAATCTTCCTGAGATAAAAAAGAAAGCTACGGTATTAACGATACAAAACTTAGATTTCTTTCCTTTTTCTAAATTTTCATCTTTAATTAAATTGAAAAGAGTTACTGCATATTGCATGAGATTTATTAATAATTGTCGTGGGATAAAAGGTGTGTGTGGTCCGTTGAGTGTTGTGGAATTAGATAAAGCCATGAAGCTTTTAATTAAGGCTTCTCAGAGAGAATGTTTTTCTAGTGATATATCTCTTCTTAAAAAAGATAAATCACTGCCTAAATGAAGTTCTCTCTTAAAATTAAATCCATTTCTTGACAATGAAGGAATTCTACGTGTTGGAGGAAGATTGCAGCTCTCAGGCTTTAGTTATGAGAAAAAAACATCCCGCTTTATTGGGTGGTTCGCACCATTTGACAAAACTTATATTTTTAGCTTATCACTTAAGATTGTTGCACGCGGGACCGTATCTTTTGCTTTCTTATGTTAGGGACAAGTATTGGCCAGTAAAGGGAAGAACTTTAGCGCGTAAAACTGTCCATGAGTGTATTCGGTGTTTTCGAAGTAAACCTACGCAAAAAATGCCAATTATGGGCATGTTGCCTGAAGTTCGTGTAACTTGTGCAGCGCCTTTTCTGAAAACAGGAGTAGATTATGCAGGGCCTTGTATCATAAAAGATAGGAAAGGAAAAGGAAGTAAGACGTCTAAATGTTATATTGCTATTTTTGTATGTTTTTCTACAAAATGTATTCATTTAGAGTTGATATCAGACTTAACGACAGAAGCTTTTCTGGCTGCATTTCGGCGTTTTATTTCACGTAGAGGTTTACCGTCACACATATATTCCGACAACGGAGCAACGTTTATAGGCGCTAAAAATGAGCTTTCTAAATTGGGTAGTTTTCTTTTAGAACAGAATAAAAATGTGCTTGAACTGTGTGCAAATGAGGGTACACAATGGCACTTCATACCGGCGTATTCGCCACACATGGGTGGTCTTTGGAAAGCTGGGGTCAAATCGTGTAAAGGCCATTTAAAAGCGGTATTAAGTAACGAAATAATTACTTTTGAGCAAATGTACACTATCCTAACACAAATCGAAGCAATTCTCAATTCTCGCCCTCTTTCTCCTCTTTCTTCGGACCCTAACGATCTCACTGCCCTCACACCTTCACATTTTTTGATTGGGAAGCCACTACTCACCATTCCTTGTCCAGAGTACACAGCAGTTCCAGACAATCGTTTAGCTATCTTTCAAAGACTTCAAAAGATTCAACAAGTATTCTGGTCCCGATGATCCCGAGAATATATTTCCCAACTACAGAGTCGAAATAAGTGGAAAACATCGCAATGCAAGATAATAATTGGTGACTTGGTGGTGATCAGAGATAATAACACACCACCTCTCCAATGAAAATTGGGTCGTGTGCAGAGTCAACATCCAGGAGCTGATAAAATTGTTCGAGTGGTTTCCGTGACGACCCAACGGGGAATTCTGCGGTGTGCTGTCTCTAAGCTTGCAGTTTTACCGCTAGAGGAAGAAAACCATATTGCCAATCATGTTAATGACCAAGTAAATTAAAGAAGAATTAGTAAGAAAGTTGAAAGAATCCCCTTTCAAGGCGGGGGCTATGTTAAGTTTTTTATGGAAACCAGGGTTACAATTCAATTCGTTGTCATAATTTTGAGATAGATGTAAGATACTTTTTGAGAACTGTCACGTTAGACAAATAAAGCTATTAAAAAACTTCTTGTGCACTGTTCTGGCTTAGTTAATTTACCCAAATTGTTAGAATATTAAAATCAGTTTGACAACAGTGCTTTTCTAGCTTGCTGAAGTTTTTTGTTAGTTTGATTATTATTAGTTTTAAATTTGTGAGAGAGACAATTTTTAATAGTTGAGTTAGTCGGAAACCAATTTAGAGTACGGTCCTTCGATTATAGTTTTTTTTTTGTTTCTATTGGTATTCCTAATTCCTTATTGCTTTTCTTATCCTTCCCAACCCTACCATTGTGAAAGTGAAACAATATTAATTTTTGATCATCAAAAACCGGTGAGTAAAAAAATACTTTTTAAGTTAATTTAAGCTATTGAAGGAACATTTGGTCAATTTCGAGCGCGGATAATCAGCAACAATAATATATTTGCTAATATATCTTGTTTTTCCAAAAATAAAATAATTATCAGTAATTATTATTGTTAGAATCTGTATTAAATATATTAAAATTCGAATCGCTTTTTCTAGGTGTAGAATAAAAAGTGGTCGGTAGGTTATTGTTTTCTTTTAATTTAAAGCAGTTTATATTGGCAAGGTTGTCAGACTGTGGTAAAAATCGGAAATTTAATTTGTAAAGCGGTTATTATTGGGTTGCGGTATTAATACATTTTTTAAGAATTGTGCGAAAAAGTTGTGTTTGAGTTTAAAATGTCTGAAAGAAATTTAAAAAAATTAAATTCAAAAAAAAGAAAATTATTTTGCTATCTTACAAAAATTATATGATTTATCTAAAGATTTATCTACGGAAACATTAAAAAATAAATTTAGAACAATGATGGTTACATATGAAAGCACAAAAAATTCTATTTATAATATTATAGAGGAGATTAATAATATTCAATTTGATATTGAGGAAGATTTTGTACCAGATTATCAAATTTTGCAAGTTGTTAATGAACTTTGTTGTTACATTCAAGCGGCGGCAGAAAAAATCAAATTGCCTTCTGAAAATTCTTTAAATAACGGAACTAATTCTACCTCTATTGGGGGAAGCGGTGGTGCACCAACTTTACGTCGATCATTACAGATACCTGATCTAAATTTACCTGAATTTAACGGGGAAATTCGGCAATGGGAAACTTTTCATGCGTTATATCAAAGCATGGTTCACTTGAATCCAAATTTAACAAATCTTGACAGGGTCCATCTTTTAGTCGGATGCTTGAAAGGGTCTGCTCAAAGCGTCTATGCGGGAGTTGCGATTGTTCCAGCTAATTATGATACAATTTATAAGGCGTTGTGCGACAAATATGAAAATAAACGGGTTTTAGCAAACACTTATTTGCAACAAATTATCGATTAATTTTGAGTCAGAAAAAAATTTAAATTTGTTTTTAGAACGGTTTGATACATCTGTTTCGGCTTTAAAAAATTTAAACTTACCAGATTTAATGGATTTTGTTTTTACGTACATTGCTTTATCAAAATTGGATCACGAAACAGTTAGATCGTTTGAAGTTGATCAGAGGGAGAAAGATTTCCCGTCTTATGCGGACTTAGTAAAATTTATTATAGGACAGACACGGATTCTTTATTTAAATAAACCTTCGAATAGTTCTGCCGGAAAAAGTATATCAAAAAACTTTTTTATACATGAAAATAAACCTTTAAAAAACAATTATTCTTGTTTATATTGTAAAAAGGCTTATCATTATTTAGGACGGTGCGAGAAGTTTAAGCAGCTTACACCATTTAAACGGTATGAAATTGAGGACAATAATTGGTGTTTTTTATGTTTATGTTCTACTCATGGAGTACGAAATTGCAACTCAGACAAACTTTGTTTTCCTGTGAGAAAAAACACCATCATTTATTACACTTTAATAAGGTACCACATGAAATGGAACAACGCGGTTCTAGAGTAGGACAGGTTGGGGAAAAGTCGGGCACGCTAAATGTCGCGGAAAATAGTCAGGGAAAATACAGAAACTCATGTTTGCTATGACTTGGCTACAAAAAACAATTTAACATATACTAACTTACTATCAACGGTAGTGGTTTCGGTAGTAAATAGTTGCAATTCTAATAATTCGGCTAGATTTTTGTTAGATACGGGAAGTATGGCAAATTTATTGACGGTTCGATGTTGTGAAAAATTAGGTTTAAAAATAACTAAAAATTTTTCTTCATCTTCAATAAGTGGTATTGGTAATTCTAAACAAAATGTTAAAGGAAAAACTACTCTTATTATAGCATCGAGGCATGATGAAAACAAAAAATATACTTTAAATGCGGTTTTGGTAGATAAAATATCGGATAGTTTTGCCGAAGGTATATGTCGATATTAGCGGTATTCAGATTTGAAAAATGTATGTTTGGCAGACGATAATTTTTTCCGACCGGGGCAAATTGACGGTATAATCGGTGTGGAGCTTTTCGGTTTAATTTTGGGAAAAAATAGAATTGTAAGTGCAGAGGCAACGACTGTTGCCATAGAAACGGATCTAGGCTATGTGGTTATGGGAAAAATTCCAGTTTTATCTTCACAATCGGTTACTTCAGTTTATTTGTCATTACAAGATATGTCCATTGAACAACTTGTTGCTAAGTTTTGGGAAGTGGAACAAGTTCCAAGTAGATCAATCATTGGGCCCGAGGAAAAGGAATGTGACAAAATTTATGCAGCCACCTATCGTAGGGACGAAACGGGGCGGTTTACGGTAGCTCTTCCTTTTAGAATTTCTCCAGAAAGTTTAGGTGATTCATTAATTAATGCACAGTGTAGATTTAAGTCATTGGAAAGTCGGTTAAAAAAAGACTTAAAATTGAGATTAGAGTATAATAGAGCCATGCAAACGTTTTTAGATCAGGGACATATGGCGTTGGCGGAACCGAGAAATAATGAAATTTCTTAATATATGGCTCATCATCCAGTAATAAAATTAAGTAGTACTAGTACACCTATTAGAGTTGTACTGGATGCGAGTGCTCCATGTGATAATCATGTTTCTTTAAATGATATTTTGTATAGCGGTCCAAAATTACAAGCAGATATTTTTATTTTACTATTAAATTTTCGGCTATTTCGAATTGCGGTGACAGCGGATATAAAAAAAATGTACTTACAAATTAATCTGGTTCCGGAACATTGGCGGTATCAAAGATTATTGTGGCGATTTAGTCCTGAAGAAGAGTTAAAAACTTATGAAATGCGGGTAGTTGCTTTTGGAGTAAAATCATCCCCATATTTGGCATTACGAACGGTAAAACAATTGGTTTTAGAGGAAGGTCATCATTTTTCTATTGCAGCAAAATTCGTACTACGTGATTTATATATGGATGACTACTGCTGTAGTTTAGACTCGGAGAATGACGCAATCCAGTTGTATCATGAATCGGTCGATTTATTTAAAAAAGGAGGTTTTGATTTGGTAAAATGGTCGTCAAATTCAAAAACAGTATTAGATAATATACCTCTGGAAAAAAGATTAATTTCGGACACGGTTGTTTTTAAAACGGAAACAAAAATATTAGGAATACAGTGGGACGCGGAAACTGATGCATTTAGTTTTGAAATAAAAATTCCAGAGGCAAAATGTACTAAACGAACAATTTTATCGCACAATGTTTTGATCCAATCGGATTACTGGCACCTTTTATTTTATATCTTAAGGCATTGATTAAAGAATTATGGCTTTTAAAAATTGGGTGGGATGATAAACCCCCAGAACATATTGTCAAAAAATGGCAAAAGGTACGTGGTGAATGGGGCGAGTTGAAAAGGTTTAGGGTTCCAAGATATCTAGGCGCATATTCAAGCCAGCCAGTTATTATTTTAGCTTTTGCGGATGCTAGTATAGTTGGATATGGCGCAGTAGTTTATATGCGAACAGTTTTATCAGTGAACAAAACGTACAATTAATTTGTGCGAAATCAAAGGTAACTCCGACAAAATATATGACAATTCCTCGAATAGAACTTCTTGCAAGTCATCTTTTATCGAAATTGGTGAAGGTTGTTGTCGAAGCATATCAAGATCGAGTATATATTGCCAAAATATACGCTTTTTCAGATTCATCTACTGTGTTAAGTTGGTTGAAATCAACAATCTTTAAAGATATCTTTGTAGCAAATCGTATTAATTCGATAAAGGAAAACATAAACAATGCAGTTTGGTTTCACATTGACGGGAAGCAGAACCCAGCGGATCCTTTATCGCGCGGTCTTACACCCTCTCAGTTAATAGATCATCAATTGTGGTTAAAGGGACCTTCTTGGATTAGCAAACCAGAAAATGAATGGTCTGATTTTACAAAGAATGGAGTTACTATTCTTGACGGAAGTGATAAACACGATATTCTTCTAGTTAAAAATGAGGTTTTATATGAACCAATATTAAGGTTAATAGAACGATGTTCTTCGTTTTCAAAAAATTTTGCGGATTATGGTGTACATAATGCGATTTACAAAAATGCTTCCTCGCCACAAAGGTATAATTTTGGCAAGTGAGTTGAAAAAGGCAGAATTGAATTTAGTAAAATCGGTACAAATGAGACACTTTAAAGAAGAATTGGCACGCTTGCATGAGGGAAAAACTTGTAAAACAAGTCTCAAAAAACTGAACCCATTTGTAGAGGATGGATTGCTTAGGGTCGGGGGTCGAATTAGAGTCAATCTAGAATTTTCGAGGAAACATCCTTTTATTTTGCCAGCTAAAGAAATCTTCACGGAAAGGTTAGTAGACTATTACCATAAAATACATTTGCATACGGGTGCCTATTTATTGGAAGTAATTTTACGCCAAAAATATTGGATTTGTGGTGGAAGAAATCTAATAAGAAGTCGCATACATAAATGTAATCGTTGTTTTCGACTAAATCCAAAGGTGGAGGAACCTTTGATGGCTAGTTTACCTGCAGTTCGAGTGAAAGAAGCTAAAGCTTTTGAAAATACTGGAGTGGACTACTGTGGTCCATTTAAACTTTCATTGGGTAAGCGAAAGAACTCCCCAGTTTATAAAGGTTATATTAGTCTTTTTGTGTGTATGTCGATTAAGGCCATACATTTGGAGCTGGTTAGTTCTTTGTCAACCGATCATTTTATTCAGGCATTTAAACGATTTATTTCAAGGAGAGGTCCAGTTAAAGCACTTTTTTCGGATAGAGGCACTGATTTTGTTGGAGCGAAAAAGGTTTTAACTGATATTAATCAGTTTATTAATTCATCGGCATATACAAAGGCTTTTGAAACAGAATTGGGTAATCAAGGAATTGAATGGCATTTTAATAGCCCAGCAGCACCTGAACAAGGAGGTTTATGGGAAAGCAATATAAAATGCGTAAAAAACCACATTTATAGGGTAATTGGAGCTCAGTTACTAACTTATGAAGAATTTTCGACTTTGTTGACGGAAATTGAAGCTATTTTGAATTCGAGACCTTTGTGTCAGTTATCGACGGATCCTACGGCACCAGAAGCGTTAACTCCGGCACATTTCTTAACTCTCACACCGTTGCGAGGTTTTCCTTCTGATAATGTTCAGGATGTAGCCTTAAATCGATTGGATAGATTTCAATTAATAGACAGAATGGTTCAGGATTATTGGAGTAGGTGGAGACAAGAATATTTGACTACGTTGCAAACTCGAAAGAAATGGAATGATAAAACTTCAAACATAAGAACCGGAACGGTTGTAATACTAAAGTCAGATAATGCACCACCCTTGCATTGGCCATTAGCGATAGTTACTGAAGTCCACCCAGGACGGGACGGAGTTGTACGTAACGTTACGGTAAAAACAAATAAGGGTACCTTTACGCGTCCGGTGGTAAAATTGTGCCCATTGCCAACTCAATAGAGTTAGTTATTACTTTTATTATTATTAATAATTTATTTGGGGTTTAGTTTAATACAAAATTTGGGTAAGTTTTAGAATTATTTTTTTTTTTGTGTTTTCAAGTGTAACTGAAAAATAGATTTTCAGGGTCGGGGGTATGTTCTGGCTTAGTTAATTTACCCAAATTGTTAGAATATTAAAATCAGTTTGACAACAGTGCTTTTCTAGCTTGCTGAAGTTTTTTGTTAGTTTGATTATTATTAGTTTTAAATTTGTGAGAGAGACAATTTTTAATAGTTGAGTTAGTCGGAAACCAATTTAGAGTACGGTCCTTCGATTATAGTTTTTTTTTGTTTCTATTGGTATTCCTAATTCCTTATTGCTTTTCTTATCCTTCCCAACCCTACCATTGTGAAAGTGAAACAATATTAATTTTTGATCATCAAAAACCGGTGAGTAAAAAAATACTTTTTAAGTTAATTTAAGCTATTGAAGGAACATGCACATTATATACATAAAAATAAAAACACTGTGTGCTAAAAATTCTGCAGAAAGCATTTGTGGTAGTCATTCAAATCATTCCAGTACTAATAAATCTAACTTAAAACTCCCACGTATTGAATGAGATTTGAAAGGTTGGATTCCATTTTGGAGTCAGTTCAAGAGGATTCACGAAGATGAGAACATTCAAAATGAAGACAAATTTCAATACTTGCTTCAAGCCACAATACCGAAATGCCGAGCTCGCCAATTAATTGAAAGCTATCCGCCCAGTGCAGAAAATTATAGTAAAGTTATCAGTAATTTAAAAACAAGATTTGAAAATGATGAACTCTTGATTGAATTTTACGTTCGTGAATTGTTAAAACTGGTTCTTAATAATTTAAGAGCTAAAACTAATCTTTCCACACTTTATGATTGTCTTGAATGTCAACTTCAGTCTTTGGAGATATTAGGAGTAACTTCTGATAAATATGCCGCGATGTTATTCCCATTAGTTGTCATGTCTTCCCGAAGATCTCTTGAGGGTGTGGCAAAGAAGCCAGAACAATGAAGAGTTTGATGCATCTCCATCAAGAAGTTCAAAATCTACAGACTTGAGATTAAACAAACTTATGTTTTTCTTGAAAAAAGAAGTTGAAGGTGAGGAAAAATTAGACTTGCTACATCTTGTTTTGACATGAAAAGTAAGAAACCTGAAATGAGTCAACGTATTTCTGTTCCTACTGCGGCTGAACTAATCAATTACCAGAAAAATTTTAAATGTGTTTTTTGCGAGGGCAACCATAAGAATGAAGATTGTACTGAAATTAATCAAATGAATTTGGCAGAAAAGAAAAAGATTTTGTCCACTACTGGATGTTGTCATCTCTGTTTAAAATATGGTCACATAGCACGAAGATGTCGAGTCAGATTGCACTGTTCGCATTGTAAGAAGAGCCATGCTACTCTAATGTGCCCGGAAGCATCTGCTAAGGAAGAAACTGCGGTTAATAGTATGAAAATTCCAGAAAATGTAGAATCTCTATCAAATAATACGCATCATCATATATTTTTACAAACTATTATGGTTAAGTTACACAATGGTACTCATTCAAGAAACGTAAGATGCATAATAGACACAGGTTCTCAGCGTTCATATATTAATAAATTCCTTGCTTCTGAAATGAAATTGCAGCCACTTGGACGAGAAACTTTAATACATGCACTTTTTGGCGGTCAGTCTGAAGTTGTGACCCATAATGTTTATAAAATCGAGTTAGATAGTTTAGATAAAAGATATGCATGTAACTTCCAAATTTTAGACCAGCCCATAATATGTTCTAATATTAACTCTATCCCTAGAGGTTCTTGGATGGATGAACTAGCAGATTTAGGAATACAAATATTTGATATCAAGGATGCTCCAATTGATGTTTTAATAGGTGCTGATATAGCAGGTAAACTTTTTACTGGTAAAAAACACAATTTACCTAGTGGTTTGGTGGCTATGGAGACCAAACTAGGGTGGACTCTCCTAGGAAAGATTTCTAATACTCTTTTAGATACTGTCACTTCAAGTTTAAATATGATAACATCGCTCCTATGTAAAAATGACCAGATATCGCACTTATGGAACCTTGATATTCTTGGAATATCTGATCCTGGTGACAAGCAATCCAAAGAAGAATTAGAGAGGGCCGTATTGCAACATTTTTATGAAACAGTCAAACTTAATGACGGAAGATACGAAGTTGCTTTACCTTGGATAGAAGGTCATTTTCCAATTCCCAGCAATTTTTATTTATCGAAGCGACGTCTAGATAATTTAATGGTAAAGCTAAAGAACGACGGATATTATGATGAGTACAATAAAGTTTTATCTGAATGGCTATCTGAAGGCATTATTAAATTAGTACCCAGAGGAGAAGAAATGAAGGAAAATGTCCATTATCTACCTCATCGACATGTGGTAAAAGTGCATAGCGCTACAACTAAACTCAGGCCAGTTTTTGATGCTTCAGCACGAGAAAAGGGTTTTCCTTCTATTAATCAATGTTTGGAAACTGATATAAACCTTTTAGAATTGATACCGTCTTCTTTAATAAAATTTAGAATTTTCAGAATTGGAGTAATAGCTGATATTCGAAAAGCTTTTCTTTAAATTGGCATTTTACAGAGTGATCGAGATTTCCTGCGTTTTTTATGGTATGATAAAGATCATAATCTTATTTATTTTAGACACGCAAGAGTTGTTTTTGGAGTTACCTGTAGCCCTTTTCATCTTAATGCCGCTATACAGTTGCATTTGAGTCGCATTTTGGATGATTGTCTTGACGGTAATTCTCAATATTCTTCTTCTATTATTGATAAGCTCCGTAGGAGTTTTTATGTAGACAATTGTGTGTCAAGTGTAGATTCTGAAGAAGAGTTGATAGAATTTATTGATCAGTCAACTAGGGTTATGAGTGAAGCTAAATTTGATTTACGTCTGTGGGAGTATACTGTGTTAAATAATGAAATGCCTGACACGTTCGTGTCCAAGCTTTAGGGGTTGAAATGGAATCGTTTAGAGGATACCCTAGAAATTTGTTTTGATTAGTTTGAGACGGCTGATTTGAAGACAATTACGAAAAGAACCATTTTATCTTTTGCTAACAAAGTTTTTGATCCACTTGGTTTTTTATGTCCTATTCTTTTGTCAATAAAAATTTTACTTCAAAAGATGTGTCTCTTAAGATAGGTTGGGACTCTGAAGTACCTCTTGATGTTAAAAATTCATTTGTCGATTGGGTTCAAAATCTTAGTCTTCTTGTTAATTTAAAAATTCCTAGATATCTTTCATATCCATTATCTTCCAAGTTAGAAATAAATTCAAAAAGTATTCATCTTTTTACAGATGCCAGCCAACTTTCTTATGCCACAGCAGTTTTTTTGAGAACTGAAGATAAGAATGGTTCTTGTGCTATTCAGCTTATTAAAGCTAAAAGTAGATTAGCTCCATTTCGGAAGAAGATAACCATTCCACGACTGGAGTTATTAGCAGCTACCATCGGTTCCAGACTTTTGTCTTCAGTATTATCTACTCTTGAGTTTGAATGTCCTGTTTATTGTTGGTCAGACTCGAGTACAGTGCTGGCTTGGATTCATTGTGAGGATCAATGGAAACCTTTTGTAGGGAATAGGGTAAAAGAGATTCAGTCTTTAACTAGGAAAGAGGATTGGTATTTTATACCGGGTCAATTAAATCCTGCTGGTTGTTCTTCTAAACAGTTGTTGCAGTCTCGATGGTGGGAGGGTCCTTTTTGGTTAAGACAGGAAAAGCAGTTTTGGCCAAATGAAGTCTATGTTGTTGACGAATCAACAGTTAATGAAGAAAAGATCAATCGTTTTACAACTTCCTGTATAAATCTTCAACGCGACTTTTCTTGGTACTATAGATATTTTTCGAAGTATCAACAAATTATAAATTTAATAGGTTGGATTTATAGGTTTATTAATAATTGTCGTCGTAAAGAAAAGATTACAGTTGGATCTCTTATGTTAGATGAAACAAAAAATGCTGAAATTATGGTATTAAAGTTAATTCAACAAGAAGCTTTTACTGGTGTTGATGATAAAAGTCTTTCTTCTTTAATTCCTTTTAAAGACAAAGATGGAATACTTCGTCTTAAAACTAAAATTTCTGAGCGAAATGATACCTATGATTTTAGATACCCAGTCATTCTTCCTTCCCGTCATCCTGTAGTTTTCAGGTTAATTTACAAAAGTCATGTTGACAACTGTCATATTGGCGTTCAGGCTCTACTCAGGGTGTGTTCGGGGAGCACGCTATTTGCGCCATTTGGCGCCATCTATTACTATTCCTTGTTTGCGTTATATGGCTCTTGGCGCTACATAGCTCGAAAGCGTGCTCCCCGAACACACCCTCAGTCAAATGCTAGAAAATTTTTGGATTTTAAAGGGTAGAAGGACAATTATTAAAACTGTCATTTCAAAATGTGTAAGATGTCAAAGGTATGAATCCAAAAGTTTTGATACTGTTCCTGTGTGCTTGCCTGAAAACCGTGTGAAAGACATAGCTGTTTTCGAAATTATTGGTATTGATATGGCTGGACCTTTATTTATTAAGAGTATGGAGAAAGTTTGGATATGTATTTTTACTTGTGCCGTTTATAGAGCGGTGCATCTAGAATTGGTTTTAAATTTATCTACGGACGGTTTTTTGCAGACTTTTAGGAAATTTGTTAGCAGGAGAGGACGACCTAGTGTTGTATATAGTGACAATGGAACGAATTTTGTAGGAACCGAAAATGCTTTTAAACTAATTGATTTTAACAAAATTTTAGAATGTAGTACTATAAAAAGAATTAGGTGGTTATTTTCACCGCCAACTGCAGCCTGGTGGGGCGGTTGGTGGGAACGCTTAATTCGATTGTTAAAACAACTTTTACGCAGAACTCTGGGTACTACTTCGTTGTCGTTTGATGAGCTTTGCACAATTTTATATGAATGTGAGGCAGTTATGAATTCCAGACCTCTCACCTACATCTCTGATGATGCTAAAGATTTGGTACCATTGACTCCTCTGATGTTTTTACAAGAAATAAAAGAAATAGGCATTCCAGATATTGATAACATAGATAAACAAAGTTTAAACAAACATCTAAAATATCGGGTTAAGTTGAAAACGGATTTTAAAGCAAGATTCCGTAGAGAATATTTGGGTCAATTGGTTCTCAAAAACAAAAGATGTCTTCCCAAAGATATTAATATTGGAGATGTTGTACTGATTAGCAATGAAGGCATTAAACGAGTGGATTGGCCTTTAGCAAGGGTTACTGAAATTTTTGCTGGAAAAGATGGCAATATTAGAGTTGCTCGTTTAAAAACATCTTCAGGTTTTGTGACCAGACCTATTAAAAAATTGTATCCATTAGAAGTCCATTCGGATGTAGAAATAAATGATTTTAGAAAAAACTTAGAGCAGAGGAGAATTAGATAATGATAATAATTAGATAATGTAGAAGAAAATGATGAAAGAACAAAAGACAAGAATTTTGAACACACTTCTAAGGCTAGATTTAGTTGTTATGGTAGGCCTATTAAAGCTCCTGAAAGGTTTCAACCCTTAAATTGAGTCTTTGTCAAGAGCCTCAAGGTGGGAGAATGTTGAAAATGAAGAGAATAGCCGAGCGTTTAGTTAGTCTACATACTTATTATTTTTTTTGTTTACGTTGCTATATAAAGAAAAATGTCAATTTTTGATGTTAATGTCTAATTTTATATGAAATAAAAAGTCAATCTAATACAATTGATATCTCCATTCTTTAAATACAGAAGAATTAACCAGTTAGGTTTTATTCATTCTGAACACCAACCATCACAATTAACTCCAACGTTATTCCTATACGACGACTTATATCTCCTACCAAGAGAATCCTAATCTCCAATGTAAGTGCATCCATCCCTAATCATATAGTGGAAAAAGCACTCCAAGAAATGGGACTAACACTCACTTCTCCCGTAACTTACGTCAAATGTGTGTCAAATGTGCCAATCCCCAGATGACCAATACTCCCATGTTCTGAGCTTTCGTCGTGTAACATACGTTCTACCAAACAGCACTGATTTCTCTCTTCAAACTTCGACTGTCATTTCTCATGAAAATACATTACGTAGAATATTTATATCAACTGACAAACTGGAATGCTTTCTTTGTAAGCAAGACGGACACACTGCTGAATCATGTACTAATATCCCAAATACAACCGCCCCCCTTAATCCCTCTACGCTGAATTCCTCAAGCCCCAATCTTTCTTCTCCCGTCGAATCGAATGCCAACGATTGCATTACAAATACTATGGAATCAATCCCAGAGGACACAAACGCTAATAAGCTGTCTACTCCTACAATTTCTTTACCAACTGCTGGAGAAAAAAGACCAAGATCAAATGACAGCAATCCCGATTCTCCTCAATTACAATCATCTTCCACTACTCCTTTACCAAACTCTACTCCAATGCCTCCTCCAGAATCTTCCCCCACTACCAAAAAACCCGCAAAAAAGAAACAAGAAAATCCAAATCGACTGATTATAGCTGCCTTAATATCACCACAGAAACACGCTCCATAATAAATAAGCTTTATGAAGACTCTTCTACACCATTTTCTCTTAATGCTACTCAGCTAATCGCATTTCTTGAAAACTCATTTGGTTCCAACGATCCCCTGGCTGAAGCTTTAAATTTCACAAATATCACCCCCGCTCTAATGAGAGACCTTTCTTTTGTTTACACTAATATTAATGAACGTTCGCTAAAAAATCGTATCACACGTATCTTAAGCAAAATTAAAACTAAACTTAACCCTAATCCAAAAGATCCTACTGATGAATTATCTGCTGATGACGGAAACACTACTGATTCTTCTAATCTGTCTCAGGAATCCATCCCATAATATATTCGTACTACTTCTTTCACATTCATTATTTTCTTTTTTCTTAAAAATTTACATTCTCTGTGATACAATGAAATTGCGATGGATTTTATCCTCGCTTAGAAAGAATTCAAAAAATCCTGTCCCTTTACAATCCTGACATTCTCTGTCTCCAAGAAACGAATTTTAAAATCAACAACCAAGGCAGTATTAAAAATTTTGGATATCACTACATTCGCACGAACTATAGTAGAGCCAGCGGGGGATCATCAATATTTGTATCCAGCAATATGTTCTCCCAGCACTTACCCCTAACCACGAATTTAGAAGCGATAGCTATAACTACGTGGTGTCCAAACAAAATTTCCATCTGTAGTGTCTACATCCCCCTGACCAAACTATTAATGAAGAAGAGCTAACCGACCTAATATTTCAACTTCCTTCACCTTATATTCTTGTTGGCGATTTTAATGCACACAATCCCATGTGGGGCTCTTCTCGCACTAACAGCAGAGGCAAAGTTATAGAAAACGTCATAAATTGCTCAGATACTTGCTTGTTAAATACTGGTAAAGAAACCCACTTTAATATATCTTCTGGCTCATTCTCAGCATTAGATCTCAGCTTCTGTAATGCCAAACTTGCACCATCCCTTTCTTGGCAAGTTTTCGATGACTTGCACGATAGCAATCACTTCCCTATTCTTATTTCTAATCCTTATAAAAAAGAATCCACAGCCCGAAGTTACTGGAACCTAAAGGAAGCAAACTGGTCCCAATTCTCTTCGCTCACCGAAATCCTTCTATCTTCTTTTACTCTCTCAGCAGATACAAATGACAACTTAAACAAGTTCATTGAAATATTACTTAGTGCTGCCAACATCCACATAGGAAAAACATACATATGCCCCTCGCACAAAGCTGTACCCTGGTGGAATGCAGATTGTGAAAACGCCATCCGAAATTCTAAGCACGCCTTTAAAACATACCGACGAAATAGAACGCAGGAAAACCTTCTTCTGCATAAAAAACTAAAAGCTAGAGCTAAATACATCATTAAGCAAAGTAAAAAAATATCATGGCAAAATTATACCTCCTCCTTGACTTATGACACAAATCCTAGTCGAGTCTGAAAAAAATCTCCCAGTTTCAAGGCAAAAAGACCAATTTAAACATCCCTTCTATAACACTCAATGATACTGTCATCTCTGACAGCCAAGAGATCGCTGATGCATTTGCGCAAAACCTCGATGATAAATTCAACTTACGTACCCCACAAACGCCTCCCACTCTTCCACCTACTGAATCTTCTCCCACTCCATTGCCGTTTCAGCTTGACGTCACTTTCATCAACACCCCATTTACTCTTAATGAGCTAAAATCTGCCTTATCCTCTTGTAAAAATTCTGCCGCTGGCCCTGATGACGTCCAGTATATATTTCTAAAAAATCTTTCAAATTCTTCTCTCTGCAAACTCCTGGAAATATATAACTTCATCTGGGATTCTCACCAATTTCCTGACCAATGGCGTAAAGCAATAATAATTCCAATTAAAAAAGCCAATCAACCCAGAATATCACTAAAACATTTCCGCCCGATTTCACTCACTTGTACCACCAGCAAACTTATGGAAAAAATAATCAATAAAAGACTCACATGGTTTCTAGAAAAGCACCAGATACTTCCCATTGCCCAATCCGGTTTCCGACATCATAGATCCACTACTGATAAACTTGTTCTTCTACAAACCCACATATCCACAAGCTTAAATAACCACCAAGACGTTATAGCCACCATCTTCGACATTGAAGGTGCTTTCAACAGAATATCCAGAGATGCAATAATTAACAAAATTTCTCAGCTCCGTCTCGACGGTAACATTTATGCTTTCTTAAGAAACTTTCTAACCGGGAGGACTTTTAGAGTCCTTCACCTACAAAACCCTCTTCATTCTTGCTATCAACAACTTATGTGACAACTTCCCAACTCCCATAAAACATATTCAATACGCTGATGACCTTGTCGTATACTGTCATGGAAAATCAGTGTCCACTACTTGTAAACTTCTCCAAAATGCAGTAGATTTGATTGAGGATAGAACTAAAAACCTGGGATTATCCATCTCTCAAAGTAAATCGAAATTAATAAAATTTTCCAGAAGAACCTCAACCACAGTTCCACAAATCTTTCTAAAAAACTGTCCGCTACCTCTCGTTAGTGAATGTAAAATCCTGGGCATGATCTTTGACTCCCGCCTAAACTGGAAACAACACATTAAGGAACTTAAAGGCAACTGCCTTGATAGACTAAACATTCTTAAAACCCTTAGTCACGCGCACTGGGGTGCTGACGAAACCATCCTTCTAAGAATATACAGAGCACTGATTCGCTCTAAACTCGATTACGGTTGCTTCATCTAGTTGACTGCCTCTAAATCCGATACTGATTCGTTAAACGTAGTACATAATACTGCGCTCTGCCTCTGTCTCGGTGCTTTCCGCTCGAGCCCTGTTGAAAGCCTTTACCTTGAAGCTAACGAACCCCCGCTCAACTTAAGACGACAATCCTTACTTCTTGCTTATGCTGCTTCAACATCCGCAAACCCCGTTAATCCCGTTTATCCAATAGTTACCGCAGTGCCTCAGACCACCTCTAACACCTCCCAACTACCTGCCCTAAAATCTATTCCCTAGGTACTTGTTCCACTAATCAAAAAACACCAATCTTTCTCTGACCACCCCGCTCCCTCTTCCCTCTACCCCCATGGACCAAACATCTACCCGCTTTTGACACCTCACTGACTAATTTTAACAAACACAACACACCCAGCATAAATATAAAGAAAGCATTCCAGAAAATCTTACAGAAGTCGCCTTACGACTTGGTCCTCTATACCGATGCTTCTAAAATGGTCGATGGCGTTGGTTGCGTAGTTACCGATGAACACGAGCTCCTTAGTTACTCGAGATTATCCCCAATAAGCAGTATATACACAGGAGAGCTGTACAGCATTCTTCTAGCCTTCCAACTAAATAATAATCACAAACACATTGCCATATGCTCAGACTCTCTCTCCGCGATCCACTCAATCAATAGCATTTACACTAATTACCCAATTATCCAAAATATACACGACATATACCAAAACCTCATTGCTCATGATAAAACAGTCTCACTCATTTGGCTCCCTTCTCACATTGGGATCAACGGCAATGAAATTGCAGACCGTCACGCCAAAGAAATTGCAGACCGTCACGCCAAAGAAATTGCCTCTAGTACCAGCGACCCAATCTCACTACATCTTAAAAACGATCTCAAACTCACTCTCAAGCACTCAAGTGAGTAGTCCTGGCAACACTTATGGCGCCATAGCACGTCTTTACGTGAACTCCAACCTTTTACTGGCCGGCTTTCCCTAAATCACTTAAACAGAAGGGAAGCAATAATCATTAGAAGACTTCGAATCAGCCACACCAGACTTACTCACAGCTATCTGATGTCTTCGGGAATCCGACCAACCTACCATCACTGCAACACTACCATGTCTGTTAAACACCTACTAACAGAATGCAAGTCATATGCTCCCATCTACAATCAACTAGACTTGAAGCCAACTCTGAAAGAAATGTTAAGATGCCCAACCGAGATTAACAAAATCATCAAGTTTTTAAAAACAACCAAATTATACCACAAAATTTAATGAAACGAACTCTGTATTAATATTTTAGTTCATATTATGTAATTTGTCGTTCCAGTGCCAATGGCCATAGCTGTCGAGGCACTTTAAATTTAAAAAAAAATATTTTAAAATCACTAATACACCAATAATAATATATTATATAAGTAAAAGATGATATGCATATTCACAAATACTTTCTTAAAGAACAATACCTAGAACAATATAAAATTAATAAATTGCTATTAGCTACAAATGTCATTGCCAATAGTCTTGTCATTAGATACTTCATTCAAGTAGCCAACCGTTTAAAACAAAAATTTGCGTGCGTAATAGTTACATTACGATACGCAAATGCGTTTTATAATGAAGATTTTTATAAGTGCAAAATATATAAAAAAAAATATGGTTGCTTATCTACATTATGTATTCATTATAACAAAACTTTCCCGTGCCAACTTCTCATTGCTCCTTAATCTCTTATGCTCCGGTACCTAGACAAATGTTACCCCATTGCCCTTCCCACCTGCTTGAGCGTACAGACATAGCTCCATACAAGCTTTTAGTTTACCTGTACTGAACTAAATGCCATAAAGCGTCTTGACTATCAGAATTGGTTACTATGGACTCCATTTTATCAAGCCTAAGTTAGGTTAGATAACTTGGTTAGCGAATCGCGTGTCTAAGAATTTTTGCTTGTCAAATAGGAAGATGAGTCTTTGTCCTCCTGTTACATGTGAAAAAAAATAGATAAAAACGGATTTCCTGTGATGATTCGTCACTGAATTTTGATGTACAAACCAAACAATAGCTTCATAAATGTTACCCGGAGTCGAAACTAGCACAATCAAATAAAAAATTTGGGTTTCGTGAATTTAAATGTAATCATTCAGACACAGATGATGCAAAATATAGTGGGCGCCGAAAAGAGGCGGTTACGCCAGAAAACATAAAAAATACCACAAAATAATTTTGAATTACGAAGTTGAGCAATATAGCTGAGACTCTGAAGATATCAAAGGAACGTGTGCACCATATTATTCACAAGTAATTGGACATGCGAAAACTATGTTCAAAATGGGTACAGCATAAGCTCAGAATCGATCAAAAACAACAAAGTCTTGATGATTCGGAGCAATTTTTAATGGTAATAAAGCCTAAATTTTGTCTCAATACATAACAATGGATAAAACAAGACTCCATCACTGCAGTTCAGAGTCCAATCCACAGTCAGTGCAGTGAAGTGAACGCAGCGAACCGAATCCGAAGCAGGGAAAAACGATGGCAATCTTCTGGAAAGGTTAAGGCCTCTGTATTTTGGGATACTCACGTTATATTGTTCATTGACTATTTGAAAAAAAAAAATTACAAAGACTATTATTCTGCATTATTGTACAGATTGAGGAATAAAATCGCACTAAAACGGGTCCATATGAAGAAGAAAGAAATCCTCCTCCACCAAAACAATGCATCGTGTCACAAATCAATAAGAACGTTGCCGAAATTGCATGAATTGGTCTTCGAATTGATTCCCCATACACCGTATTCTCCAGATCTGCCCACCAGCTACTATTTTTTGGTCGCAGAAGAGCATGCTGCCTGAAAAGAAATTTAGGACCAATGAAGAAGTAATCGCCGAAACACAGGCTTATCATGAAGTCAAAGACAAACCGTACTACAAAACTGGTATCAAAAAAGTTTAATAAACAACTAAACTTCCGCCTTTTATTTAAAAAATAGAGTTTTAAATGCAATGATAGCTGATTCGCTACAATGAACATTGTCAGATTGACATATTGATGTTACATTTTGTGTGTTTGTAGCTAGGTACTTGATGTTGATTAAGTAGTTAAGGCTAGACCGAGTATGGACGTAATAAGATATAACAATATTAGCCCTAATGAATTATCCTGGATATATTTCCAAGATCAGTATAACTGTGCAATGATATAGAAAAACCAGGAAAAACTATATCATTCTGATCTTTACAATCACTTAATATATTTGTATTACAATTACGTTTTATCTAAGTATATAATGAAGACTCAATCAAAGTGAACAGTTTAATAGTGGAGAACTTCGAAGATTTATTTGTTCATTAACAACTTTAAATTGTTGATCTGCTATATGTATTTTTATTTTAAGTTCTTAATGGAAATCTAAATTTTGCTTTTTATAACAAATCTGTAGTATTTGGATGTCATTGGTGTGTATGAGTAAGGTTGGATGTTCAAGTAAGTGTTTTGCATAATTTGATTTATCTGGTTGTTTTTATCTATATGTCAATCTGACAATGCTAATGCAATGCAATTTAAAAGCGAATGTTTTGAATTAAACGTGGAATTTAAGTTTAAACGAATAGTTGTTTATTATTCTTACTAAGATTGACTTTCACAGAGTAAGGGTTCACAATAAATTTATTCAAATCACATTTAATTTTCAATGGAATTGAGTAAAATTTGTAAGTAAAATAAAAGATACAGGCATCAAATTTTCTTCGAATAAAAAGCATTTCGGGTCTTTTACTCGTATCGAGTACCTATCTATTCTTTTTACCTCGAGTGCAGACTTTTTTCCGATAGATCATCGCTAGTATATCCGTCTATTATTAACCTTTCACTTACCGTTATTCCCCCTCAACCTATCTTGCGGTGTCTGATAATGTATCCTTTTTGAGTTGGTGTTTTCTAAAGGGAAAGGTGAGGCTTGTCGATGAAGAGGAATGGGCGATCTGGGCGACGCTAACGTCGGCGGAGGCGTAGGGAAAGGGGTCGTTGGATTATCTGTTGTCGCGGCGTCTTCTGTATCGTCCGATCTGTACGATCGTTCTATACCTGAAACGACACATAAAAATGAAGTCGGTCGGTTGTAAGGTCATAGAAACTGAATTGGGGTTGTTGTAACAGGGCTGTCTAGTTTTAAGGTTTATTTTTTGATCTTAAAATACTGTTTTTCGGTAAATATAAAGCCCACATATATTTTAACATAAAACTAATATTCAGGAAACTTTAACTCATAACTTTAATGAGCTTTTTAATTAACAATTTTTTAATGCAACATGAATTTAAAAGAAATTCTATCTTAAAAATGTTAATGCTTTATAAAATTTAAAGATATTGTTTTAATTGGTGCTCTAGCTTTGAAGGCCTCAGAATAATAGGAGTAAAATATGTTTGTGAAAAATATACAAGAATAAACAAAACCTCAAAAAATAAAAATGGAATTCTTAGTAAGGTGACATACATACATATAAAACCATATAATAGTATATTAAACAACGCATTTCATATGGAATTCTGTTATGACACGAGTTCAAGTCACAACAGCCATATGAAATAAGTTGTTTATAATATTTTTTATATTTTGCTATTTTATCATTTTTTAAATGAATTTATTATTTTTACGTAATACCGAAGATTTTGATTTTAAATAGTATGTCGGTAGCACTGTGTTATTTATAACATTTGACATTTTTGACATTTAAATTATGAAATGTTAATGTTTTCAAATATTTTAAAATGACTAATACACCAATAATAATATATTATATAAGTAAAAAATGATATTCATATTTACAAATACTTTCTTAAAGAACAATATAAACTTAATAAATTGCTATTAGCCACAAATGTCATTGTCAATAGTCTTGTCATTAGATACTTCACTCATGTCGCCAACCATTTAAAACAAAAATTTGCGTGCGCAAAAGTTACATTACGATACGCAAATGCGTTTTATAATGAAGATTTTTATAAGTGCAAAATATAAAAAAAATTTAACAGTATTCCTTCTAAAAAGAGTTTAAAAAACAATCAGTGTTAGGCAAATTCACAATCTAGCTCTGGCAGCAATAATAAAAAATAATATTAAAAAAAAATAAATTACTTTCTTAAAAACATTTAGTAAGAAAACCAAAAAAAAAACTGTGATTTTCTATATTTGCATTTTTATTGGTAATTAAGAATATTAAAAAATTATATTCTTACATAATTCTTTTTATTCATAACTAAAATACAATCTGTCTATTGTGTTTTTTTATTTTTATTTGATTTAAATGTTTTATTGTATTAACTTAATTGTTTATTTAAATTTTTATTTCATAAGTTTCGTTTTATTCCTGAAAAATTACATTTCTCACACATATTCTCTTATCTGATACTAATATACAGGAGACAAATATATGTGTTGTTGGATAACTAATTTGGACAAACTCTGAAGTAACTATTGATATCCATAATAATTGATGTATATTATTACAAAATTAGAACTATTATAGTGTGTAATTATTGTAATTCACATTTGAGATATTTAGTTCGTTTGTAAAAATATGTAAGATTAATTATTTTGAAGAAATATTAAATAATTTATCAATTTTCAATTTTTTATTAGTTTGCAGTATTATATTTGTCGGACACATATTTTTTTACAATCAGTATTTTATTCCAAATCGAAAAATATTAAATTTATTATTATATGTACGGGGGGATATAATGACGTCATATCGACATTTTCAGAGCGGTGGACACTCTATAGGTTGCATGATTTTTGTCGGACAAGTTAAGGTAATTTTATGAAACAATTTTAAAAAAATCAAACTTATATGTAACTTATATGTGACGTCACATCGACATTTTGAGGGTGGTGGACACCCCATACGCAGCATGATTTTTGTCGGACAAGTTGACCACAATTTTTAAGATAATTTTAAAAAACCAGGAATTCAACAACGCAGGAGCACAGAAAGTTTTCGCAGAGGAAAAGTTTGTCGGACTCGCGAAAACACTCACAAAGTATGAAATTTGTATGTGTCAAAAAAATTATAGGTCCTTGTACTGGGGACTATTCTCTTCATTTTTAAAATTTATTACTATTGGACCAGTTTCTTTACGATCAAATATTCTTTCTCTATCCATTTAAATATTTCTCTTTCAGTATGATTTATAAAGTTTTTCCACATATCAAGAGTAATTAGTAATTCCACATATTTAGGCAGTTGTTCGCGCTGTTACTATCTCTACCAATTTGCTTATTGTAATAATTTTTTACTAAGCCCCAAGAATGAAGACGTAAAACTTTGTGTCCATATCGTCCCCTATTTACTTGGTTGGTGGTTTATTTTCAAAAAAAAATGTTTAAAATAAATGAAATTATGTAATATATCTGTAATTTACTGTCTGTATATACACTGATAAACGATGTGCAACAGTTCTGTTTTGAACATCATATGGGAATAGGAAATATTTTTTTTCTGTCAACCTCAATAGCAATTTTTGACCATCCTGTATTAGGAGTTTTATGCAATAACATACTGTGTTAAGGTGCATTATCAAGTACAATTAGAGAGGATTTCTCTAAGCTTTGCAGTAACTGATATTCAAACCAAATTCACCTGGTTCATTTCCCCATGCTGATCACTAGGTTGAGTTTTTGAACAATATATTGCTTCAGCACCCTCTATAAATCCGTTTTCAGTTTCACCATGTAGTATAATATATCTGCAATGATAATATTTAAATGTTCATATATCAATCTATGTTAATACAACAAACCTTTTGCCATCCGTTTTAGTGGTTTTAACACTAGTAGTTGGTATTATAAATATTTCTTACAAGATAACCTCAAAAATCGATGACACTACGAGTAAAAAAATCACACAAAACTGACTGAAAACTCAGCAAACGACGCGGCAACATGAGAATATTTCCGTCAGTAATTGGTGATCTCTTCATTGATATTTTAATAAAAAATTTTACATCGAGGGACGTCTAAATCCAAAAAAGCTATATTGTATATACATTATTTTGTTATATAAAAGTTTATTTTATTGATCCGTTAATTTTTAAAAGCGATTGTTTAGCAAACTTAAGTAACACACTTTTCTATAGAAATGTTTATTTATTCTAATTTCAAAAATATTTATTTAAATTTATTTATATTGTATAGATAACAGTTTTAAACTAAATATCTACCCAACTACATAGTTCTTGAATCCATAAAACATAAAGCAATAAAATATTGGTTTAAGCAAAATATTAAATGTCAGAATGCAACCCTTTAATTTAAGGTTGTCCAAAGGGAACAGATTAATTTATTTATACTATTTTCTGCAAAAATAAATCACAAGTTGATAGTTTAAAGTAGATACAGTTTAGTCCACGTCTTAAAACTTGTGGGTTTTAAACTTTTAAGACAACATGATTGTGTTTCCTTTACTGCAGCAAATAATTCTAACAAATTTTATACAAAATGCAAAAACTTTCAAACTCAATAAAAAACTTTAACTAGTTGTAAAGTTTTAGTAATAAATTAAATACAAATACAGAGTTAAGCTTTGACGCCTACCTTGCTGCTGGCTGATTATGCAACTATTTACGTCTTGTGCACTGCTTTATATAAAAAAACTATTAATTAGTAAGGGTTGTAGTTTTAACCATAATTTTTAGTCTAGGTATTTGAAGCTTGTGTTATGTTAAAACTCTGAAATACATTAAATTAAAATTCTTTAGACGGTTGCTATTATAATACGTCTGATATAGTTCAAATTGATCAAGTACTTCATCTCAATGATATTATTTAATTTTTTTTCAGGTTAATAAGGTAATTGAAAAAAAGATAAAACATAGGTAAGAATGCAGGAATAATAAAAAAACTCTTCGTTTCAACGTAACTTCCAAGTTTATTTGAAAAAATATGTTTTAAATCACAATGACGGCCGTTTCGCTAAGACGCATCGTCAGATTGACATTTAAGTTACATTTTGTTTGTTTGTAGCTAGGTACCTAATGTTTAGGTAGTATTAAGGCTAGACCAAGTATGGAAGTAATAAGACATAACAATATTAAAGCCTAGATGTTAATAGCCCTAAGGGATTATCCTGGATGTAATTCCCTCTAAGATCAGTATAACTGTGCAATGATATAGAAAAACCAGGAAAAAACTACATAATGCTGATCTTTACAATAACTTAATATATTTGTGTTTTACAATTATGTCCTATCGATGTATATAATGTAAACTCAATCAAAGTAAACAGTTTAATAGTGGAGAACTTCCAAGATTTATTTGTTCATTAACAACTTTAAATTGTGGATCTGCTAGATGTCTTTTTATTTCAAGCTCTTCAAGGAAATCTAAATTTTGTTTTTTTATCACAAGTGTGTAGTATTTGGATGTCATTGGTGTATAAGAGTGAGGTTGGATGTTCAAGTAGGTAGGTGTTTTGGATAATTTGACTTATCTGGTTGTTGTAATCTATATGCTCTAAAGTGTTCATTAAATGTTACTTCAAAATTTCGGCATTGTGATTTAAAACATATTTTTTCAAATAAACTTTGAAGTTTCGTTAAAACTAAGAGTTTTTTATTATTCTTAATAAGATGGACTACCAAAAAGTAAGAGTTAATACAATAAATTTAAGAATACAGGAGTTTGAATGAACTTATTTACAAATATTTTCACTGTATATTTGACCAACGCTTTGGAAAGAGTCATTTTAAATTTAACTTTATTCTTATGTATTTATAGATCGATAACAGTAGTATAACCTATCTGCATAAATCAGATGTCAAACACATCGAGTAAAGCCTGGTTACTGATCCACTACAAATACTAAAACAGTTACTGATTTGCTTTACCTATTGTGAACATCCCCCATTCACTGGATTTGGTTGATGCTGAAGAAGATAAAAAAAGTTTTTAAAATATTTTATTACTCCACACCACACTCCAAAAAGAGTTATATATGGATTCCGGTGTCGACTGTCGAGCTGTACGGGTGTGTTTAACCATACTGCTAAAGTTCACTAGTGATTATTAATTAATTTGGGTGTTTTTATAAAATTAATGGTTTATTTTGCTTTCTTACTGTAAGTAGAGACTTATTTTTCTTCTGTTTGGGAGCATTCGCCCCGGCCTTGCGTCCGGAGGCCTGTATACTATGAGTGACAGTGAACCGCTGCCGTTAGGTAACAATAATCGATGATTATTAAATGAATAAATCCTTTGAAAATAAAAATATTAACTCCAATAATAAAAATAACCAAAACATTACCGAAGATAATAAAATTGAAAAAAACTCGTCCAACAATATCAATGTTAATGACCTATCTTAATATTTCAAATCGATTCCGAAATTGTCATACAGGTCCGTACAGGTGTTTGTTGACTGTTGAGCACCTTGAATTAAATATTGGACGTTTACATCCGATAAAATTAGGGGAGAAAATGGTTAATTTATGAGATTAAGATACTTAATTTTATATCTGAAATTTGTAATTGTTGGTCGTAACCGTTTAAAAAATGAAATAACTTCAGGCAATGTCGCTTATAAGTTAGTAGATGAGTCGTTTTTAAAAGAGAATAATTTGGTTGCCTATATTCCCAGTCATTTGGTAAAAAACGAGGTTTAGTACGTAATGTTGATACAACTATTAGCGAAAACACTTTACCTAAAGTCATTAAGTCATTTGTTCCCATAAAAAAGTCCAACGAATGACTAGATTGGTTCAAAAAGAAATGATTAGAGTGACATTTACCTACGGAAAAACTGATACCTCAATACATATATGTATTAATAAAGTTAGGTGTCCGGTTAATATTTTTGTTAATTCGGTTATGCAATTCTTTCGATGCTCACGTTATGGTCATTCAGGAGCCTAGTGCAAAGAAAATAAAGATATAGGAAATTTGGTTCAGATAATGAATCGGTTTGTCTTTCGTGTAATGTGTTTTGTGTTTATTGCAAAAATATAAGTCACGATTCCACTTATAAAGAGTGTCCTAAATACAAAAAACAAGCCAAATCCAAGGAATATAGCACTAATCTAAATATTTCCTTTAAAGAAGCTGAACAATTATTCAGTAACCCGAGTCTGATTTACAAAAACACATTTGCTCCATTATTTGATTATGACAAAGAATTCCCTACTCTCAACAAGTACAATCTAAGCCGTCTAAAAACTATAGCCAGCCATAAAATTCTTCTAAACCACTTTAAAAAAAAAGAAAAATGAGCAATTCTCCTCCCAATTTCCCAAAAATTCAAAGAGTATATAATATCAGTTTCTGTGCTAGACCAGTATTTAAATTCGGGCGCATTGAGCCTAATAATGAAATTGATCAATTTATGAACCAACTCAGCACTGCTTTAAAATATTTAGTCTAACAATATTTTTAAGGATCTCCTACATTGAGAGTTGTAAAATTGCTAACTTTAATGAAAATGAGTTTGAAAATAAAATTAAAAAATTTATAGAAAATCTATTTTCCACTTAAAAATATAAAAGAAATAAAAAAAAACCTTAAAAAAGTCTAAAAAAGCTTAAAAAACACAAATATCCATTGGAACGCTAGATCTTTACATTCTCTTTACCACATACTAAAAAATGAAAATTTTGAAATTGGTATATTTTCTGAAACTTAGTATAAGCCATCTGATAAAATAACGTTTAATAATTTTGACATTTTTCCCGTTAATCGAAAAACGGATATGGGGTGTAGCAATTTTAGTAAAAAAAATTAATTTGACGACATAAAATTCAATATCAACTTTAATCCAAAAATTGAAGTCTGTTTGCATTGATAATAAAAGGATAACTATAGTCAGTCTTTATAGGCCATCGAAAGTCAACACAAGATTATATAAATATATTCAGCCAGATAACACACGATTGCATAATAGGTGGGAAATGTAATGCAAATCATGGTTTGTGGGGATCTAATATATGTTCAAATTATGGTTTTGCTCTCTTCGACGCACTGGATTACGTTCCAAATTCATTAGCAGAACGATCGATGGTTCTGCTACTAGGAAAACCAGTCTCAGCCAAAAAAATTTAAAGTAGATGTAACGATTCTTTCTACCAAATTTTGTTTCTCCAGATACCTACGGATAGGATCACTATTTAATAAGTATTAAAATCAATGATTTTCAAATATCTGATTCTTTTATAATACCATCGTCCAAATAGGCTATGAAAAATGTTAGTTGGCATTTATTTCGAAATGCAATTAAGAACTCATTTTTAACCACGACACTGATTCAATGAGTATTTTTCTAACTGAATAAATTACTAACAGAGCTTGCAAAATTTTACAACCATTTTCTGCCAAATCTCACAAATCTCCATCATGGTGGGATGATTGCCTGTCTATATCTAATTCTAGGAGAGCCGCTTGTAAAAGAAATAATATGACCATTTCTAACTTTATAGAATATTAAGGGACTAATGCTGTTTGTAAACGAACATTTAAAACAATAGCAAGAAAAAATTGAGCTTAATTTTGCTCATGTTTAAGTAGGTAGACAAATCCTACGAATATTTGGAATAGAATTAATAAAATAAAAAAAAAGTATATATGTAAATGATGAAAATTTGGTGGAAAATTTATATAATAAAATAGCTCCCAATTATGTTCCATTTGAGATCAATCATCCTGCAATGAATAACGAGGAACATTTTCTATACATCGATAAAATGACTGCTTTTATAAATACTTTTAAAAAATCTACCCCAGTTATTGGCCAACCTACTCGATGTAGCCTTTAAGTTTTTGTGCAAGATTTTTACTAACATTTTAATCAACGCAGATATTTGCGGTTCCTTAAAGTAATGTCTATTCATCCCCAGTTCCAAAATCAAAGGATAGAAACGTATTAAGGCCAATTACCCTAATGTCCTGTATCTTAAAAATATTTGAAAGGATCATAAAAAATCGCTTAGAATGGTGGTTGGAAAATTCAAACTTTTTTCCAGAGTTGCAATTAGGATTTCGGAAAGGTAAAGGCACCATAAACTGTATCTCACACCTAACCACTGACATCCAGATTAGTTATTCGAAACATATGTATACAGCTGCAATATTTATGGATATTTCTGATGACTACGATAATATTATCTTAAACCTACTGGACAATAAACTTACTAAATTAGGCGTACCTGAAAAATGTGCATATGTTCTAGTTAATTTATTTACGAATAGACAAGCTTTTCTCGATGTAATAATAAAATAATTGGTCCTAGGTTAGTTAACAAAGGTTTACTTAAGGTTTTGTATTTTACATTACCATTTATATGGTAATCAAGGTCGTATTTTATAATTTTTTTTAATTTTTTACTATATCTTTTGTACGTTATCCTTCCTGAATTGTCAGGAAGGTGTTTAATTCTTTTGAAAAACCTTTATATAAGAATTATGGAAAAGGCAAATCCAGATCAGAAACAAATGGTTAAAGTTTCTAAATAGAGTCTACTGTGGACAACTTGGTCGGGAGTATTGAGCTTGAGCCGAAAGCGCACAAATTCCAATGTAATTGCTATCATGCAATAGCTGACGTTGGTCTTTACTTGAGAAGAGTTTATTAAAGACGTTACTACCACCAAGAATACATCGCTAATTGGGATCGACAAGACAAGATCGTCTGAATGTAAATTGGTGGTTAGCATTAAGACAATCTAAAATCTTTGGGATTCTGCACACCAGTGACGGTGAATCTGAACGACTTGTTAATATCCTATGGAAACAAGTTGTGACGATTTATAGTACGTGTAGTGACTTTATTTTTGTTCATGAGTTGTTATCTTATATTGCATTATTTCGGTCTGGATGCCTGGATTTGTGCCGCCTTGGTGGAAAAGTGAAGTGAAGGACTTGGAACACAGGATCAACTGACCATCGTTTTAGAAATCACGTCTGATATGGATTGGTGACATATGTTGGGCTCCCCAGGATACGGTTTCAATGAAGCATTAACAATTTTTATGAAATTTATTGTACTAACCCTTACTACGTGAAAGTCCAATCTATTACGAACAGTAAACAATTGAAAGGTTGAATTAAACTTTCACTATTTATTCGTAAAATATATTTTAAATGCAATGACGACCGTTTCGCATATTGAATGTGACAAACTGACGATGCTAATTCTATAGCGAAACGAGCGTCATTGCATTTAAAACGTCTTTTACGAATAAATAGTGAAAGTTTAATTCAACCTTTTAGTTAGTTGTTTACTGTTCTTAATTACTTATTATATTTAATTCTGTAAATTTAATATTTTTATCTTTACAAGAACATTTTATGTTTGGCTTTTAATTGAAATAGCTTCACAATACGCTACAAGAGGTCTCTGTTAAAGGTGGACCAAAAAATTGCCCTCTGCATTTTGTTCTGCTACGGAAGCTGAAACAAGCTAAATAGTTTACGGAATGTTCGATCTACAATGGCTTTGTTCGTAGAACGATCAGCAACGGTTTCTAACTGCACGCGCATTAAATATTTTCAAACACCAAATAACCGATGCGCATACGATTTGCAGCTGGAAACGGTTGCTGATTGTTCTACGAACAGTCTCTCGACTGAAGTTGATCGAAACTGTAATTGAGTACTGTGCTGAAATTATTAGGATGGAAGAATATGGAGCTATTCAAACACTGCGTTTGCCTGGAGCATACAATCATATTTATGAAGGGGTTCTACCTCGTTGTATGAAAGGGAATGCTCGTGACCACAGACTCGAAGAAGACTTGGCCTGACAGTCAGCTAGAAAAATTCCATGGTGTGGCTAGACATGGGAGTAGAAACTGGATTTCTAAATTTCTTAATTGTTTACACTGCTTTTTATTTACATAACTAATCGTCATTAGAAAATTAGGCAGTAGTAAAAATATTACCGCGAAGAGCATTCCAACGGTTGTTGACAATAAAAAAGATTAGCTCAAGCGTCAATTTATTGAAATCAATCCCTATTCAATATGTTAATCTGACGATAATTTATCAAAAACCAAAAATATTAAGTTTTCCAATAAGAGGAAGTTTGGTTAAAAGTTATTTGTTTCGCGTTCTTAATATAATGAAAGTAAGGGTTTTTAGGGGGCTGAGATGGGAATCTCATATTCGATGGGTCCATATCCAGAACTCAACAGTGTTGGACTCACCCTCGAGCGGATGCCTACCAACCAAACTCACCTCAAAACTCGCCGTTACCCCTGCCTCGGAATTACTACCCTAGCATGAAAGTAAGGGTTAGTAAAATAAATTGCACTTTTATGTTTGATTTGTTGTTTTTGTATATATAGTTATACGTACGTATATACAACTGATGAAGCAGAAGGTAATGCCATCAAGAACAATTGCTCATACTTTTGTAAAATATCTTAGGCGCTCTTTTCTAACAAGAAAACTGTTGATAGATTTTGACTTCAGAATAACGGTGGTTTAATTGTCAGTTGTTAAGAGGTTGGCAGTTTTATTTTTATAATAAAAAAAAAGATTGGATTTACGTATAAATTGTTTTAAATTGATTGATTGCAATTTTTGCTTTGGCACTACCTTAAACATTTTATACTGAAAGCAGACAAATGTTTGCATCTATCTCTATTTCCAGCTTTAAAGCTGCACAGTAATTGACTTATTTTAACAGAGAGTCTGTAGCACATCTAAAAACAAAACAGATTTTTTAGAAAACACTTTCAATGCAGCAAAGAAAATCCGTCACTATCAACTTTTTTGCAATATAAACAAATAAAGAATGGTCCATAACTAGCTTTCACTTGTCAAAGTCGTGGCACTGCGATCTTAATTAAAAAAGCCAATATTTGTGAATAACTTTTATAATAGAGTAATTTTCCGAATAATAGACTTAATGAAAACAATACTTATTCATAAAAATCTGTCTATTATTAAATGGGAATCGTTAACCTTTTCATAAATTTACAGCAAGCCATGTTTCTAAAACTTTGTGCCGAATTTCCGGTACTTATAAGTTCAGTAGAATGGTGGATATGTAGGGACTATTTTCCTCGTGCATTATATTAATATGTAATAATAAAATAGGTACTGTTTATTATTGGTCATACTCTACTCGCGTGACTAAGGGTTAAAAAAGATTATGTGCGTTTTGGGTCACTTTGTATTTTGACTTCCCTTCTAAATTGACTTTTGTTAAAAATATTTTAATTTTCTTAAGTAGTCACCTTGTAAGACGTGAATGGTTTAGCATAAGGGAGAAGTTAATGTGGAGCAAAAGAGAAATATAGTGGCGGTTCTTTTATTATAATAGTAATGCAAAATACGTGTTAAGAGATCGATTTTCTTAGACGCACCGAAAAAAAAGGTGTGAATACTGCTTCTCTCTTTATTCCTTTATACAGAGTGAGTTTTATGCATGGGACGCCTCAACTATCTTGGAAACGGCTTGCACAATTTTTATAAATTTTAATATTTCACGATTTTGTAATACGGCCGAGCCTATGGTAGTGTTTACATTGTTGTCGGATATTTCGTTTCTCTGAAAATCCAATAAACTTTTTTTTATTTCAAACCTGTTTTTTTTTTAAATCCTTTAAAAATACTGAATATATTTTATGTGATATTCTCTATAGCTAAATATTATAACTTCGGAGTTAAAGCTTACTTTTCAATTGTCCGCTCAAGTTAAAATAATGCAGTAAAATGGCCATGTCTACATCATTAATAACTTTGACGTTTCAATAAGCTACTTTTGTTGTTGTTTATATTGAAAGTGCTGGTAATGGATTGTTTATCTTAAATAGAAATAATTGAGATTTTTTTATATATATTTTGATATGGTGATTTTCGTAGAAGTCAACAAGAAACGTGTAATATCTTTAATAATTTATATCCTAACCAAAATCCCATAACATCTACTGTGTAAGTTGTTAAAAAAATGTTACCAAACTGGTATCAACTTCATTAACTAAAGACAAATCTTTAGATGTTTGGTATCAACTGCATCAACTAAAGACAAATCTTTAGATGTTTGTGTCATGTTAGAAGAAGATTCTCATTTAAGCACCAGACAAATATCCAGGGAAATGTTTCGCAAAAAACCCTTATGATACTTTTACGTAATAATAATTTCCATCTTGGCAAAGTACGGTTAGATGACGATTTTAATAGATGTAAAGAGTTTGCGGACATAATGATGGAAAAATTTTAGAACCAATCGGTCCAAACTTTTTAAATAATATTATTTTTATCAATTAGGCCTTTTTTTATGAACGAAAACGTAAATCTACATAATTGTCGATATTGGTCACGTAACAATCCCGGCTGGATGCGTGATGACCACACCCAGTATCCAAAAGTATGACCTGGAATAGTAGACACCAAAATAACTCAACCCTTCTTCATTGAAGGAAACTTAAATGGTGCGAATTATTTAAATTTATTATAAAATAATGTTATACAAAAGTTGGTTCGTTTATTTTCAAATCCAACTAAGTATTTTCAATTGACTTTTAATTTAGTTTTATTATTTAAAACTATTAGAAAGAATCAATACCCCAAACACCAATATTTGGCTGCATCAGGATGGAGCTCCACCTAAATATACAGGTGAAGTAAGGCAATATCTAAATAATTTGTTTCCTAGAAGATGGATTGGAAGGCGTGTTTCTATCGAATGGCCCCGCGATCACCCGATACGAATCCTCTGGAGTATTTCTTGCGGGTCACTAAAAAAACATTGCTTATAAGACAAAACTTGACAATATTCAGGAATTAAAGAATGCCGTAGAGATAAGAAGAATTAAACAGTCAAGCATGTTGCAAAATATTTTGCTAAGATTTGAAGATGTAATGGCTTGTTGTTTTGAAGTAAATGAAAAAAATTTTTAGCACCTACTGTAAAAGCCTTAATTTTATGTTTTTTATACATACTTCCCCATATAAAACTCACTCTGTATATTAGTGAAAACGGCCAAGACATAAACTTAAAATAAAGACAAGTGACATCATTAAAATTGAAACGATACAAGACAACTTTCGCCTATCCAGATAAAATATAGAGACAACTTTAATTTTTTTAGTAAAATAAAGCCGCATTTATTCAACCTCTTTTGGAAATTACGTCCTCTCGGATGGTTTTCCCCACGGTATTTCAAAGGCAAAAGAAATCTCACGTTTTGAAAATGTAAGAAGCTATATCTAACGGTAGCTTAAAAATTCATGTACCTTTCAACGTGTTAATACGGACGGGTCTGCACAAACACATTTCAAAACTAAAAAAAAGAACGAAAAACAGAGATTGAGATTAAAATTTGATACAATGAGTCAAACTACTTTACGTATATAATTTTAAGACGGATTTCTTTTAACATTTTATTCAACACATAAATAAAACGGGGAGTAAACGTAGGTAAAAAAAATTTAAGGTTTATGCCAGTGGATGGATATACATAAGATAATAATAAAAAAATTGAGAGGGATATTAATAAGTTAGTGCAAACTGATAAAGACACTAATATAAAATTACGTTGCATAAGTACAACGTGTTATTTTTCACTTTTAACAAGATTTTGGTAAAAATGTTCCATAATCCAATATTTGAAGTTGCTTTAGTTTGTATCCATGGAAAAAGTTGTCTTAGCTGCCAAAATGATCTTAAGAAATTTTTTAAAGAGCGACAAAAGCTGCTGCGGAGTTGCTACCAAAAACGTCAAAAGCGTTGTGCGAAAAATTTGAAGAATGCAGTAACAAAAACTTGGTCCAACCTCTAAATGAGATAGTTTGGAATATTATTAATTACTGGATAAAATTTGCGGACATACTGATTAAGTCCGCTTTTCATGGCCCGCAGGTATAAGGACAAATCTAATATCATGGATGAGAAGATTTAATTTTAGTGAAGTGACGAGTAGAATAAGCGATTCTATGAATGTCACTCTTCTATTTATATTTAATTTAATTTTAGTGTATTTATACACGTACATTCTATACGAAATCATTTTTATTATCAATCATTAACTTAAGGTTTACATTATTATGAAACGTGCCAAGTTAGACTCTTTAATATAACTTAAACTAGCAAACAAGTTTATAAGGCAGTTCCAAATAATAACAATTAAGTGGACAAATATAATGAAAAAATAGCACAGGTTACCAACCTTGCCATATAAGTAAGGGAGATATGTCATGCAGAAAAAGTAGAGAACGTATAGTATACCTAAGCAATAGCTTTACGAACGGGGTTGAAGCGAAATGGGACTGCTATGCACAGCGAACTGGCTGGTAAAGTTGCCCTGCCCATTGACAAATAATTTTTGCTCGGTGTGCATTTAACTGGTGAATTACCGATATAAATACCAAAAGTTGAGACAATAATTCATTTATTCAGAACAATAAACAACTAAAAGGTTGAATTAACTTTCACTATTTATTCTTTGAATACTTTAAATGCAATGACAGTCGTTTCGCTATCGAAATAGCATCGTCCTACATTTTATATTTACATATTTTGGTATTACATTTTTCTTGAGACATTCTTGGTTAAAACAGATGTTTTGGGATGCCTTACACCTTTTCTCATGTATTTTCTTATACAATCGGGTTAATTCTTCTCTCGAAGATGACTTAATGAAATTTATGGTACTAACCCTTACTATGTGAAAGTTCATCTTATTCAGAACAATAAACAACTAAAAGGTTGAATTAACTTTCACTATTTATTCTTTGAATACTTTAAATGCAATGACAGCCGTTTCGCTATCGAAATAAGTTATTTGTTTCATTTTAATCGTTTACCAAAACACTATGGATTTTATTATTTTTGTCTTTTTTGGCAAACAGTAATTTAAATTTTTGAATAACTTTTTTTTATTATTCCTAATTTTTCTTATTTAATAGATTTTCACAAAATTAAAAATTTGAACTTGTTGTTATTATTGTTTTAAACTCTATTTATGTATCTACTTTTTAAAAGATAATCAAGTTTGCTAGCCGCTAATGTATATATCTCTACTTCAAAACTTTGATAACGAAAAATTTTCTTTTATAATTGCTTTGCGATTGAAGCAGAAAATAAATTGGGTGAGAAGCTAGTTTATCGATAATTATATTTTAAACCGACTAAGGTCGTGATGTAAAGGTGGAGTTTTAAAGCTATAGAAGAGTAAGTAAAGGAGCAGCTACAAATACAATTTCGTAGCGCCTGAGAGCATCATCCCCTATGAAATTACCTGATTAAATTTTCATATTCAATCTTGAGTTGTTCGCCCAAGGGAAAACGCTAGACTCGCTTCAACTTGTGCGATTTTCTCGTGTACAAGTCGTCCGACCCGGTAATAATGAAAAAGTTACATTTCTTTCGAATTTTCTTCCGATCTCGGATTTTTACTTTCTCTTTGCTGTATAGCTATAATGGATGCTGTGTATTTGAGTAAGGATATGAAAGTAAAATAAATAAAGAAAAGTACAGGTAAAAAGAGCTCCGGTATCAGTTATTCATAAATTAATCTACTAGCGAATTTTTAACTTTAGCTCAGTTCTTTTATTAAGAATAATAGAAAAACTGATATTCTTTAATGTTTTCAAAAACTAATATTTTTTAATATTTTCAAAAACTAATATTTTTTAGTATAACATACAAAATTATTATAAAACTTCTTTAATCCAGCTAATAATAACCACCAGGTGTGTTTCGTCCTGACTAAGGACTCATCACAAAAAGAGTCACTTCTACTCCTAGTGATAGGTATAATCTACTATTTGTTTGGCATTATTTTTTACCATTCGTTTCATTTGACAAGTATGTCAAAAACATTGAAGCACATTTTCGTATTGTTAACGCTTTAGAGAAGGTACGTTCGTGAACTTTTTTTCAAAATTCCTTTAACCGAAAATGACAGGATTAAAATATCAATGATGATTGGTATTGGCAATAAGATGTGGATTCAATAAGAGGTATGCCGATTATTCCATGAAATGCACCCAGATCGTGAACCGATTTCACAATCTACGGTAAGTAGAATAGAGCGAAAGTACAGAGAATTGAGCAAATGCAGCGAAGCAAGGTAGACCAAAATTTGATGAAAATATTCAACAAGACATATTTTGGTTGGCTGTAGAAAATCCACACTGTACAGAGCGAGGATTATCTAGGGATTTTAACATTGGAAAGTCTTCAGTATCAAACATTTTCAAAAAGGTAAAATACCTTCCTTATAAAGTACGTCTCAACCATAATTGGCTGAAGACGACTTTGACCGAAGAACTGAATTCTGTGAGTATATGATTAACCAAAATAACAATTTCATTGATAACGTTTTATTTTCGGACGAGGCAACGTTTTATTTGAACGGTCATGTTAACCGGCAAAACACTCGTTATTGGTCTAATGAAAATCCACACAGGATGCAAGAGTACCATACGAAAAGACCACAAAAAACTAACGTATGGGCTGGTATTGAAAGAAATACAGTTATTGGTCCATATTTTTTTGATGAAAACTTAACAGGAGCATTATATCTGGATTTCCTCCAAAATACATTAATTCCTGATCTGATTCAGCTTTTTCCTGATATTCAAATACCCATTAATGTAGACCGCAGAATCTGGTTTCAACAGGATGGCGCACCGCCACATTTCACAGTAGCTGTGCGCGATTTGTACAACACGACTTTTTCACAAAGGTGGATAAGAAGAAGGGGGCCAGTGGAATGGCCTGCTAGATCACCTGATCTGAGCCCATTAGACTTTTTTTATGGGGTTATTTAAAATCTAAACAGATTTGGAAATATCCCTCAACTACAAGACCGAATCAGACAAGAAATACAGAGCATAACACCCGCTATGCTACAGAATGTTAGAGAAGAAAGTAATGCCCGGCTCAGTCATTGTCTAACGATCAATGGAGAACAATTTAAACATTTATTGTAAATTTTCGTTTGTTTTTGGAAGTGTATCACATTAATTGCATAACTATATAATTCCATTTAATTTGTTTATTACATTCAGTATTATTTTCCATAAAAAATTTTCATATTTTTTTTGCATTTTTGCCAAGCCTTTACCAATGTGAAGCACCATGAAGCAACATATTATACATTTTTGGAATCAGCTCAGCAAAGGCAATTTGGAAATTGAAAAAAGGGGGGGTTCCATTTGAAAAAAATGGTAATGACGTCATTACACGAAAGTGGTTCACTCTGTATATTAGATTATGATTTGAAACAATAGTAAATTGAAATCAAAAATCGATCTGTTTCGGGAATTTCTAATTTTACTGTTTATTCAGCCAATAACGAATTTATGCGTTACTTTATGGACGCACTGTATATGTTTGTAGTATGGATGTAAATTATGCGTATGAAATTGTTTTCAAATAAAATATCCGTTGTAGTAAAAACTAAAACATATGAAGTTATGATCACAGCACTTTATAGCCCTCCAAAACATACTATCAAGGAAGAACAATACCTTACCTTCCTGGAAAAACAAGGACATCGATTCATAGTGGGAGGTGAATTTAATGCAAAGCACACATACTGGGGATCGAGGCTGACAACAACCAAAGGTAAAGAACTCATAGGAGCAACTAAACGCCTCAAGTGTGAAATACTGTCTACAGGCAAACCAACATATTGGCCTACCGACCGGAACAAAATTCCTGACCTTATAGATTACTTCATTGTCAGGAATATCTCAGCAAATTACCTACTCGTAGAAGAGGCTTGGGATATGAACTCGGATCACTCACCTATACTCCTTACCTTAAGTGATAAGGTAATTCAAAAAGAAGTGCCCCCTAGACTCGTCAACCAATCGACGGACTGGCAAAGCTTCAAGATCACACTTGAGAACTCTATAAAACTTTCGACTCCTCTTAGGACTCAAGAACAGTTAGACAATGAAGTAGAATTGTTTGTCAAAAACATTCAACAAGCAGCATGGGAAAACACTACAAATATTAAACCTAGAACAAAGGGCAATAACTACCCAAAGGAGATCAGAGATCTGGTATCTGAAAAAAGAAAATTGAGACGAAAATGGCATCAAACTAGGGCACCAGTAGATAAAACTGCTGTGAATAATGCCACCCAACAACTAAAGAGAGAAATTCAACGTATTCAAAATGAGTCTATAGCTGCTTATCTAAGGGAATTAACTAATGATAATAAAACAGATTATTCCCTTTGGAAAGCCACAAAAAGACTAAAACGGCCTATCATTCACAACCCACCAATCAAAAACACAGACGGAAGTTGGGCTCGGAATATACTACAAAAAGTTTCCAGATTTGCAGAACATCTGGAAATGACCTTTCAACCAAACGATGGAGAAGATCCACAAGATAGGATTGAACTAAGACAAGAGGATGTGGTTATTAGGCATACCTCCCCTAAAGAAGTTACAGAAGAAATTAAAATCAACATTAATCCAAAAAAAGCTCCTGGATTTGACCTGATCACTGGAGAAATATTAAAACAGCTTCCAAAAAAAGCAATTGTAAAACTGACCAATCTCATCAACGCCTCATTTAGAATGAGGTATGTTCCTAGGATGTGGAAAGTAGCGGAAGTAATAATGATCCCGAAACCAGGAAAACCACTATATGAAGTTTCGTCGTATAGGCCTATCTCATTGTTGCCTGTAATTTCGAAATTGTATGAAAAACTTCTCCTCAAAAGGCTAAAACCAATAATAGAAGAAAGTAATTTGATTCCCTCACACCAGTTTGGCTTCAGAGAAAGTCACTCTACCATAGACCAGGTTCACAGAATCACGGACATTATTGAAAAATCGCTAGAGGAAAAAAAAGTCTGTTCTACTATCTTTCTAGATGTCGCACAGGCTTTTGATAAAGTATGGCATGAGGGCCTATTTCATAAGCTGAAGAAGTTCCTGCCTCAAAAATACTCAGAACTTTTAATTTCATACCTCTCAGAAAGATACTTCAGAGTTAAGCAAGAAGAGGCTTACTCTGAATTAAAAGAAATCAAAGCAGGAGTGCCACAAGGTAGTGTATTAGGTCCAGTACTTTACCTTTTATATACGAGTGATATACCTGATCTTGAACAGAACACAGTCGCAACTTTTGCAGATGACACCGCAATCATTGCTGTTGGAAAAAATCACGAAGAGGCTGCTGAAAAACTCCAAACCTCTATAGACAGAATCCATAACTGGACTAAAACTTGGCGTATCAAGTTAAATGAAAGCAAATCTGTACATGTAGATTTCACTAATAAACATAAACAATACATCCCTATTAGAATCAATGATGCCCAAATCCCACACGCTGACTCAGCAAAATACCTGGGCATGAACTTAGACGCAAGACTACGCTGGAAAGTCCATGTGAAAAAGAAAAGAGAAGAGCTTGGTTTAAAACTCAAAAAATGTATTGGCTACTTGGGAGAAACTCCAAGTTATCTATATACAATAAATTGCTCCTTTATAAGCAAGTTTTAAAACCTGTTTGGACCTACGGCATCCAACTCTGGGGATGTGCCAGCAACTCCAATATTTTAACCATCCAGCGATTCCAGAATAAAGTGCTAAGAAATATCGTTGATGCACCTTGGTACTTCCGTAATTGTGATCTTCACCGGGATCTTGAAATAGACACAGTTAACCAGACCATACCCAAATTTGCCAGAAGACATGAGCAAAGGCTTCTCCATCATGTGAACATCGAGGTAATCCAGCTCCTCGATAACACTAATCCAACAAGAAGACTCAAAAGGACCAAACCCTTTGAGTTGCTGTAGTGATAGTGAAAAGCAGAGCACAGTGCGGTGTTTACACGTTAGTTATTAGTGTAATTAAGTTAATAGAACCTAAGGTAGACTAGTGAGTAGAATCTTAGCTAAGTTCCAAACACCGTAGCATTTTAAGTTAGAAAAAAATTATTCATTGATCGAACTTTTGATCAGATTATAATGTTCAAAATATCTCACAAGGGGTATTTAATATAAAAAAAAAAAAAAAAAAAAAAAAAAAATAAAATATGAAGAAAATAAACAAAAAATGTAATATAATATAGTAGGTTATCAATGGCGCACGAGTTGCACATACTATTTTATATTACAAAGCGGCGATTTATGTAGGTACAAACAAATAAAAAAATTAAGGAAATTTATTGTTTCTATTGTCAAGGAGTGACAAACTGATTTAAGTACACAAACGGCCCCTTGCCAACCACAACAGCATGCGTCAAAATTCCAATATGAATATTAAAAAAATAAAATACCTAAAGTAAGCACAAAACTAGTTAGTAATCAGTAACTAAGTCTCAAATATGATTTATATTTTATGTTTCATTGTTGTATTCATCAGCATTAAACTGGTCATTAAAGACATATTTTTGTCAAACTTTTGTGGTTGGTTGAATCTGCCTTTGATGATCTTGCCGGTCTTCGTTTTTTTCGTCAATGTTACGATAGCTATTTTTAACTTCGGCATGAATCATCTTTCTCAGTCTCTAAAGCGGACATCGCAACATTATCTTTTTTTTTGTTTGGTTTTACGCTTTGGGTATAGGGAAGCCCATTCAGCTGCAGAATATTTTTAGGTATACGAGAATTATAGCACTTGATTAGGGTATCAACAGGGACACTCGCGTCACGGTAAGGTATCCGTCATAGCGGCTTGGTTTAGACATTACAAAAAGAGGCAGATAACGGATAGAAGGTAAATTTACAATTGGAAGAATAATAGGAACTCAGGCATTATATACTATAATTCTATTTGTATTCTTGTACCGCTTAAATTTTTTTTGTAGTTTAAAGAATTCCCACAGGGATGTCCGTAGTTCTACATTATTAGCACACACGTATAATAATGACACATAATTCTGTGAAGTTGAATTCATAGATAACCAGTCGTATAAATAACAGATAGCTGCTTTATTCTGGCGACAGCTAAACATCCAGTGGTAAATATGATCTAAGCTTCCATCACACTCGATAAACTGTCGTCGCTTTGACCGATTTTATGAAGGTATTGTTTTACCATGGCGTGGCCGGTAAGGCTTTTAAAATACATGATATATATTTTTCTGCTCGAATGGCTTCGGTAATTGAGAGGCCTAAAAGTAGAGTTAATTCTGCAATAAGGATTGTTGCTGTTGTTACAAAATGATCTCCATTCAATTGACCAGTTATGTCTCAATTGGTGCTCTCTATTGGGGATAATATCTTTCCAATATAGAAACTTATGGTCTGTTCCTAAAGTAATTGCATCCTTGGCAAACTGGTTAGCTTTTTCGTTACCTTTAATGTTCCAGGTGGATCTTAGGGCTCCTAAGACTAATCTTTGTCCTTTCTATTGTTTCCTATCTAATCTGAGGAGTCTAGATTTGGTGGCAGAACTATAAGGAAAACTCCCGTAGTCCAAAATGGACCTCGTGTAAGCTCTAAAGAACAGTAAATTAATTTTAGGTTTAGCACCCCATTCATATCTATTAACAACTTTAACAATATTAGGACCTTTTTCACATTTTTCCACACGTATATTAATGTGGCTTTCCCAAGTAAGCTTAGAATCCAGCGTTAAGACAAGGTACGCATTTTGTTTGACGACTGGGATTTCAACATTGGATAGTATTAAACTATTAATTATTAATTAAACAAAGCTGTTTCAACTTGTGGATACAATCGTAACATATAAAAGACACTTTTTACTCGTTTTGTGATATAATTTCACTTTAGTTACTGTACGAAACCGTTTTAAATATTAAAAATGCACTAAATGTTAATATTACGCGAGAAACCCATCAGTAACACTAAATTATTCACTCAAAGATGACGAAAATAAGTTTTACTACAATAAGGAGTACACTGAACCGACATATTTAAACATTGAGCGTCTGCGCATGCGTCTGACGTCTGACCGCATGCGCATACGTTATTATTTATCAAAAAACGCTTATCAAAAAACATTCCATTTTTTATTGTTCTTATAACTTGTTTGTATGCGTAAAGTTTTATACAAGTATTAAAAAATGTCAAGTGATAGTGAAATGAATTTAACTCCACCCAATATAACTAATGTTAAGTATTTAATTATTATACAATAAAATAATTAAAAACATCTATTGTTGCTCTTGTTTAATTATTATTAACACAAAGATTATTTATGCAGGTACAAGTAGGTCGTAGGTAAAGTATAGTACGTAACTATTGCTTTAAAGTATGTTACGCACTCACGAAATTACTATTCCATTCGTGCGTAAAATGCTATTTACCACACACATTACGTAATATACTATTACTGTATTACTTTTTTTGAATGGCCTTATTATTTTACCTAACTCATCTGCTTCAAATATTTCAATAAAAATTTTTTTATCTATAAATATACTGAGTTCAAAAGAACATTACAAATAAAACATTTCCTTTTTTAACCCAATGACAGCTGTTTTGCTAAAAACTAGCATCATCATATTGACATATTGAAGTTACATTTTCTTTTTTAAGTTCGCTACCTGATGTTGATTAGATGCTATTAGTCCTAAGGGATTATCCTGGGTGTATTTCCCTCTAAGATCAGTATAACTATGCAATGATATAGAAAAACCAGTGCAAAACTATATCATATTGATTTTTACAATAACTTAATATATTTGTGTTACATGAGCATGATTAAGTACTAATAAAGTAAGAGTTCAAAATGCAGAATTGTCTATCAAGTGATAATGTGGTTATAGGGAAAGTCTGGAGACTTGTAAAAACAAATAATTTGGGATAATTTACTTTGATTTGAAGAAAACTAGTAGAAAACGCGAAAGCCAATAGAGAGCCAAAAGAAACCATATTCATTGGCTTACACAGTTAAAGAGCCAAATAAAAGTGGTTACTGTCAAAAAAGATGGACGGTTATTCCTGCATATATAGGGTTAGTATAAAGTATGGAACCCGCTGAATATCTTCTCAACGGTTTAAGATTTTTATATGAAATTGCTCATCCCCTTCTAAGAAGATCCAAGGAATTTAATAATGCTATCAAATTTAATTCACCATTTCTGGTTTAATCGGAAATACATATCAGCTTTGTTACATTAATAGAGTACCATGCATATTTTAAAATTTTTTATTTCCTTGTGCATAGAGTAAAACTTTCTGACGATTATATGAACTTGGTGTTATTGACACAAAAAAGCAAATTTTTTCAAATAATTATGATTTTGTTTAAACAGTAGTTTGTTTACTTTTCTTAATACAGAGTTTTTTCACCTTTTAAATTAACTACTTACTGACCATTGATCCTTTTAATAATTCTGATGAGAATGCAATAATGTAAGTTGTACTGTAAAACTTAAAACCCTAATAAGATTATGTTTATCTTTTTTGTACATTATACAAAATATATTACGGTATATATGAACAATTTTTACATTTTACAAATACTTATGTCTAAAAAGTATATAAAAGATTTATAAAATGTCAGCGACTGCTCGAGGTGATAGATATTCGTGTTTTGTTTTGTTTTGTTATTTTTCCGCATGCTCAAAAAAATGTCGAGGTAGGTGTTGATGTGATAGATGAGTTTTATACTGAATAGACATCCTGGTCTTCGGCAACATTAATATGAACCCTTACGAGAAGTTTCATGCCTAATGTGTCACGTTCACGATTTGTGTCGAAGAAAACCACCGGACTGTTGAACCGATCGAACTACACCCTCGAGAACACGTTACTGGATGTTATTACAGTTGTTTTGTTTCCAGAGAAACGCATCGGCCCTTTTTATTAGCGGTTCCTTAGAATAACGGCCGGACGGCCAAACTTGTACGAGATTGGTAGAGTGGAAAAGTTTGATTTTTTCCGCGTCAATATTTTATTAATCTCTATTGCATGAGGAAGAAACAACGTAAAATATAATATTTTCGTTAAAGCACGCAGGTATCTATTCATATTATTTTTTTAACTAATAAAGACAATCAGATTATTATCGCGGAGCTATGGAGCATTCAGATTCAGAATTTTATAAATCAAATTAAAATATTATAATTATTAAAAAAATTTATGCATAATAATTTTACGTACAATATTTTGGTTTACGTGAATATAATATGGTCGGATTCAGCGGATATAACATGTTACCAAAATGTAGCGGACCGGAACTTGTCAAAATAAGAATGTAACATAATTACTAAAACTAAAGTAATAGGTATAACATTCACTGCTAGAAAAAATACACCATTAAAACAAAAAAAAAACATGGCTAAAAAATGTATAGTGTGCAGGACTTGAGATCGGCGTCGTTCTCATCCCAACTATGTGAAGTTTGCTGAATGAGTGGTGACACTTGGTGGGGATAATTGATCGATTAATAGTTGATTAGTAGTCGACCGGCGAGGGCGGGAGATCAAATTAAATTAAAAAAAATCATTGAAATTGAATAAGAATTTATCGTATACAATTATATTTGATTGCCATTTTGCAACCTTAGTGCAGATGTGTGGATAAAATAAAAAAAATAAAAATCTTAATGGAAAAATAGGGGTTGTATGAGAGTAATATAAAAATTTTTATTCTGTCATGAGAAAAAATGTTTTAATTAACAATTTATTTTCACCTTCCCATAATTTCACATTATCGTATTTCTTATAAGCTCCTTTAGGATAATCAGTCATAATATTTCAGATAACAATTTTTTCCCAAAAAAGTACAGTATTCCTGGACTATAGAGAATTGTGACAAATTGCTGATTACTGTCACTGGGGGTGCAAATGTACGAAGAAGTTTTGAAAATAGATTGTATGGAGGTCAATTTAATTATTTAATGTAAACATGCATTATCTTTTAAATGATATGTCATAATAAAATTTAACTTTATTTTTTTAATTTAAATAAACTCTTGGTTTTAGAGTTTCTAGGCGAGTTCACATCTCATTAGAAAACCGTGTATATCAAACAAACAAATAGTAACTTTCAAAATGATAATAAGAATTTAGCTTTATCCTTATATGTCAAGAATAATTTGTTTTTCTATGCAGAAATCTAAAAGACACAAATCTGTCAAACTTTCTAATGCTTACTAAAAATTGGAAAAATTTAATTCAATTCGAAAAATACTACAAAAAATTTTCGTCATGTACAGATATATGAAATCTAACACCCCGATACATAAGTTTCAAAGATATTCCATTTTAATATAGGGGTTAAATACTAGCCTTTAAAATGTTAACGATTGAACGCTTACTTTAAGTCTTTTTCTGAATGAATTCTCTTTGCATTCCGGATACCTTCACATTTATACCCAGTTTGTTAAACATAGGTAGGTAAAACATTCCGCTTAATTGCTTGGCGGCAGGAAGTATTTTTCAGTTTTGATTAATTATGCTCGGGGCGGTAATGTGTGGTGGTGGAATGGAATTATGAGTGGTCATTAGAAATGACGAGTGGCTACTACCGTTCGAAGTCGAAATGAATTATGGAGTTTCAGAAGGTAACGAAAATAGTGATGACTACCGCAGGACGAGACATTGTTTTAACTTTACGCTCAGACCATTTTCGGTGGGTTATACTAATCCAAAGTAATTAAATTCCAGTCTGCGGCGTGTTGTCTTCGATAGTGAAGGCTTTCAGTATCTCATATTACGGTTATATTTATCTAAGGATCTAGCTTTAGTGTAGTCTTACAGATACGATACATTAAGCGAAATATTAAAAAACAGAAAAATAGAGTATGAATCCGTTTTTATATTTTTTGGGGGAAAACCCGAATCTAAACTAAAAAAGGGGCTTCTATACAGCTAATACAGTATGGAAAAGCCAAATTGAATAAATTCACTATTTTGGTTACTGTACATATTTATAGAAAATACCGACATTCTTTAAAGTAAAAAATTTGGTCTCTACCTTTAACCTCCTTTGAGTGACAGTTCCAACCCCCAATTTTTTTAATGGGAAGTATGGGTTCGTGATATATCGTTTGAAAGGTCTCTTCAAGTTGTTTTTAAATTTATTGCAAAAATTTACATAAAAAAATAAAATATCTATTTGGCCATAACGTAAATAATATGAATTTCATTGAAGTGTTTAAAATGCTCACCGCGAATGTCTTGGTAACACCCTTATTTTAAGTAAAATGTCTTCTAATGTTAATTAACATGTCAGGCGTGACCGATCTAATCGCAAGCGTTTTCTTAAGTCATCTAAATCATGTGGTTTACTTTTGTAAACAATCTTTTTGACATAGCCCTATAAAAAAAGTCCCATGGGTAATCATGCTGGCCATTTTATTGATCCTCGCCTTCCTATCCAGCGATTTGGAAACATTAATATGAGGTACTGGCGGACATTGAGTTGGTAATGTGGAGGTGCTCCATATGGTATTTGCTGTAACTTAAGGGTTTCCTGGATCAGGAAAAATTTGGCACCACATACTTTTGTAGTAGTGCTATTCTATTCTTCTTGTCTTGTAAGCAGTCACACTGCCTTACTTAGTCGGGTCCTACTTAGGCTGAGTAGTTCCGTAGTTATCTTCATGAATGGACCTGTTATAAATAGTCTCGATTGCCTGAGTCGAGGCAGTTCCATCCAGAGTTATATGTTGTTTCCTTAACCGAGAGGGCCGATCAGAGTTCCTTCTGAAGCTTCCTTGGCTAGGAGGTCAGCTTTTTCATTTCCAAGGATTCCTGTGTGTCCTGGTACCCATTCAAGGATAACCTTGTGGTATTGGGCCCGTTCACCCACAGTTCCTTGGCAGTGCTCCACAGTTTGTGACGCAGTGTGTACGCCTTCTATTGCTTTGAGAGCCGCTTGGCTATCACTTCTGATCCTGACAGTCCTGTTAGGGACTGTCTCGTTCAGGATGATTTCCGAACATGTATTAATGGCAACCAACTTGCAGGATAGTTTCTACTGAGCCCAGGTTGAGACTATACATCTTCCCTGTAATCTAATTGTAGATCCCAATCCCAGTGCTGGTGCTTGTTTTGGATCCATCTGTGTACCAGACGGATTCATGTTGTATCTTAATCTTGGTGCTAGCCCTGTCCCTATCCGGAATATGAACCGTATATGATTTCGTAAGGTCGTAGCAGATAGGTATATAGCAGATAGGTTATCTGTTGTGTTTCTAATGTGTTTGGAAAGGGTTAGTTTGCTATCTAGTATTACTCCTAGATATTTGACTTGTTATTCAACATTTCCATCATTTGATCTCCTATGAAAATTGTCCACCATGAGTTCCTGAGTCGATATCAATTTTTAATGGATGCATTTTATTTCCTTTCAATATATTTGGTATCGATGTATGGCTGACATATATACTTGATGTATGTGGATTTTTCTCAAACTCAAGCATTATATATAATATGATATCATCACCTACAAAATTGTTATTTTAAATATTTCTGTTAATTTAACAACTTTGATGAATTGCAGTCAACGAAATTCAAACTACAATTATAATATTGACAATATCCTGCAGTTATAATTATTACAAACCAATTTTTTGAGGCTATGATAGTTTTTCAAAGGATTTTTATTAAATTAATATTAAAAAAGAACACCAATATGGTTTTTGCTTAGGTACTGTATTTTTTGTCTTTTTTTTTGGTTATAGAATAAAAAGACCTTTCGAACGATCTATAATAAGCCCATAGTTCCCATTTAAAAAAATTGGGGGTTCGAAATGCCACTTAAAGGGGTTGAAGGTAGGGATCAAATTTTCACTTTAAAGAATGTCAATTTATAATTTTGAATTTTAAGGGTGTCGTGATTTTCTAGAAATATGTATAGTAACCGAAATAATGAACTTATTCCTTTGGCTTTTCCATATTGTAGAATATTCAATGAGTTTAACAACTGTTAATTCACAAAATATATTATGGATTGAGATCAGTATTTATAAAACATATTGTACCAACCCTTACTTTATCTTACTCAGAAAAGTAATCAATAAAATTTTTGAATAAAACATCTACGTTTATTTAAAAAATATATTTTTTAAATTAATATTAACTGTTACGGTAATTTATTTGATTCATAAGCAAGAAGAGAAAATGCCACTACAATATTAGCATTAATATTATTTAAAACACAAAATAATATTGGTACAAAATTGTTAAATGTAAAAACAAATTTAATTAAATTTAAACCTGGAGTCAAAAAAAATTTTATTTCATAATTGTAATTCTGTATACAAAGGTCTAAGACTGACAAATTTTAAAAATACAAACTATGCAAAACACCTACTTGAAAACATAGACTCACTATAAACAATAAAATTTAGATTTTCTTGCAGAACTTGAAATAAAAAGACATCTAGCAGATCAACAAAAGTTGTTAATGAACAAATAAATATTGTTCTTCACTATTAAACTATTTACTTTTGGTCTTCATTTTATATAAATATGTAAGAATGGATACTGATGATGGATATGATGATGTTCGACTTCTTGTTAATCTTGTGGCAATTCATAATAAAGCTGGCTATTACAAGGTTGTATCCATTTTAGCTGGAAAATAGTTTTCTTGCTTTTAGCAGCCACTTCAACTGCTTTACATATTCTGTTCAATTTTCCGAAACAGTTAAAGTATTTTGGATGTGTAAGAATGGATATCACATTTAATCTTCTTAAATGAAACTATACATTTGATACATCTAAAAAGAAGTTTTATTTTACAATAAAATTCTCAAATGATTGATAATATTTAAAATTAAAATAACTATTAACATACCTAAATAGAAAAATCGAAAATTAAAGCTGTTTTGTATCTTCTTCCAAAATAAAGTATAAAATTAAATTACGAATTAAATGATATATAAATTTTTATCAAAGATTTTTGAGAGTTGCCTTTAAAATGACAGTGATGTAGGTATATATATATATTTTTTTACGCATATATGGATAAGAAGTAAATGTAAAACAAATATATTAAGTAATTGCAAAGATCAGCATGATATAGCCATTGCACAGTTATATCATTGCACAGTTATGCTGATCTTAGAAGGAAATATATCCAGTGTAATTTCTAAGGGCGCTAATAAAATCTAGTATTGATATATCTTAACACTACCTACTTAATTATCAGAGAGCTAACTTGTAAAAACAAAATGTAACTTTAATGATAAAATTGGAAACTGAAGTCGGCGATTGGGATCATCCTTATTTAGTTCCTGAACCAATCGCATCTTATATGGATGGAAGATATGTTGTTTCAGGGTTCTCATAAACGTTGTGCTTGAAACACCAGATACGTCCGACAATTTCCCAGTACTCAAGGTCGAGTCCATTACCAGGATCTATTGCCAGGTCCCTCGCTGCGTCTCTTTCATGCACCCTCTTTTTGTTTCCGAGTGAACCAGTAGAATCAAATTGGCAACCACTTGAAAAACGTAAGCAGCGAATACAATTTTCCTAGGATGTCGTTCAATAAATAATGCCGCTTTTGTAGGAGCAGAGTCGTTATTCCGAAAATTTAATTTAATCATTTTCACCCTTTCTTTTAGGGAAAACAACATTTTAATTCTACTACAAATTTACAAACGCTTTGACACACATGTAACGTTCATAAAAATTCACGATAAACTAAAGTATATCATAAACATGGTCCGTATATTTATTTTGGCAAAAAAAACATTTAAAAAAAAAATGATTAACTGATTAATAATTATCTTTGAAATTTGTCGGATACTAATAAATTCTCTAAATTCCACATTGCCTCTTTCACTAGATGTTCATTACCTATGGATAGTTTTTAGTGAAATTTGAGGATCAGATAGTACTTAGTAAGTTCTTTAAAATGAGGTACTGCATCACCCCTCATCCCGATTTAAAATCACGGAGTTGCGCTCACCCCCGTCAGGGGGTTGAAGTTACGGGGATGTAGAGAGCGGAAAAGTAGTTCCCTCTCGAATCAGAAATTGGCGGGTCCGAGCGAGTTCCACATTTTAGTTAGTTTTTGTCGTAACTTTTATTTATACCAGTTATTATATACCTTCTTTCCTTAGATTAATTTTGTAATTGTAAAATAAAATATAGTCAAAGGCCTCTATCTATTCTGTTTTGTATTGAGTATGTAAACTCTGGCTAAATAAATACTCAATAAATATTATTCTTCCATTTTAACTAAAGACTGGTTTTTATTAAACTATACTAATTTTTGTCAGACTCATAAACGAACCCAACTGAATACAAAATTTTCTAGAAAAATGTAATAAAAAACTAAAAGTTCATTAACTCAGACGTCCAGAGATTGTTTGTGTAAGTTTTTATTTGGCTGACTATAAAGATGAAACACCAAGGGGCCAGATATTGCTGTTTAATAATTTATTAGCAAAATTTCGAGACGACCGCGACAATTTTATAAACTTTCTGTAAAATACTCATAACTAAACTAGAGGATAAAAATACTAAATTGTGATTTTTATTACTTTCTAAAATAAAGTATCCAATTATTTATTAAATGTCAAGTTAATTGGAAGATTTTCAACATTTTTAAGTTAAGTATAAATTTAGGTTGAACTAAAGCTCGGAATTTCATAAGTAGGTTAGGTTAGGTTTATTGTGAGTGGGGCGCTTTCCCGCTCCTCCACCAAGATTAGATTAGATTAGATTGTCTTAGGTCGTATAAGCCAGTTAGACTTCTCTACACTTTGAAGATCTTTTGCCCCTACCTTAATCTTCTTGATCTCTAGAATGCCTATACTTCTCGCTAAGTTAAGCAGCTTTCTAGAGGACAAATTCCTAATTCGAAACGGGGTTACAGTAACTACTTCTAGGAATTTAAGCCATTCGCAGAACAATGCTATGCATTTGCATAGTATGTGTTCGGTAGGTTATTTTTCGTTTTCTCAAAAACGACAGTTTTTACTTTCCGATTTGACCATTATTTTGAAGTGACACCTCAAAGGGCAGAGAAGACCTACAGTCGATTTTATATATATTTTTGCTCATTTCATTTGATGTACCTACAAACCTTTGAGCTTGCCTATTATGGAGATCGTATTTGATCCTCTTTCCAGAGTTCCTTTTTGATGTGGCTTTTTGTGAGACCACATACATAGATCAGACATTATTGTAACATAAATATATTAAGTTATTGTAAAGACCAGCATGATATAGTTTTTTCCTGGTTTTTCAATATCATTGCACAGTTATACTGATCTTAGAGGGAAAAACATCCAGGGCTAATAACATCTAGGCTTTTACATTGTTATGTCTTATTACTTCCTTACTTGGTCTAGCCTTATCAAGTACTTATCAAGTACCTAGTTACAAACAAACAAAATGTAATTTCAATATGTCAATCTGACGATGCTAGTTATTAGCGAAACAGCTGTAATTGAGTTTTAAAGCAAATTTTTCGAATAAATAGTGGAAATTAAGTTAACCGTTAAGTTATTTATTGTTCTTAGTAAGATGAACTTCCACAAAGTAAAGGTTAATACAATTAATTTCATTAAAAATCATTTTTTCTAACTTATTATTTTTAAAATCTGTATTGTAAATTTATGACTGCGTGATTAAAACATGTTTATAAATTAGTTATTATTAATTTGGTGCTGCGAACCTCGCTTCGCTCAGCACGCAGTAATAGATTAATTATAATACCAAAACAGTTTTAACTAATTTAAAAACTATTTTCGCTTGCATAATTATGTTTAAGTTTGGTATTATTATAAATGAATCACTGCGTGCCGATCTAAGCGAGGTTCGCAGCAACAAATCAATTTAAACTAATTTAAAAATAATTTTTTCTAACTCAGTTATTTTTAAAATCGGTATTGTAAATTTATGACTGCGTTTATCGGTTAGTTATTATTAATTTGGTACTGCGAACTACTGTCGGATACTAATAAATTCTCTAAATTCCACATTGCCTCTTTCACTAGATGTTCATTACCTATGGATAGTTTTTAGTGAAATTTGAGGATCAGATAGTACTTAGTAAGTTCTTTAAAATGAGGTACTGCATCACCCCTCATCCCGATTTAAAATCACGGAGTTGCGCTCACCCCCGTCAGGGGGTTGAAGTTACGGGGATGTAGAGAGCGGAAAAGTAGTTCCCTCTCGAATCAGAAATTGGCGGGTCCGAGCGAGTTCCACATTTTAGTTAGTTTTTGTCGTAACTTTTATTTATACCAGTTATTATATACCTTCTTTCCTTAGATTAATTTTGTAATTGTAAAATAAAATATAGTCAAAGGCCTCTATCTATTCTGTTTTGTATTGAGTATGTAAACTCTGGCTAAATAAATACTCAATAAATATTATTCTTCCATTTTAACTAAAGACTGGTTTTTATTAAACTATACTAATTTTTGTCAGACTCATAAACGAACCCAACTGAATACAAAATTTTCTAGAAAAATGTAATAAAAAACTAAAAGTTCATTAACTCAGACGTCCAGAGATTGTTTGTGTAAGTTTTTATTTGGCTGACTATAAAGATGAAACACCAAGGGGCCAGATATTGCTGTTTAATAATTTATTAGCAAAATTTCGAGACGACCGCGACAATTTTATAAACTTTCTGTAAAATACTCATAACTAAACTAGAGGATAAAAATACTAAATTGTGATTTTTATTACTTTCTAAAATAAAGTATCCAATTATTTATTAAATGTCAAGTTAATTGGAAGATTTTCAACATTTTTAAGTTAAGTATAAATTTAGGTTGAACTAAAGCTCGGAATTTCATAAGTAGGTTAGGTTAGGTTTATTGTGAGTGGGGCGCTTTCCCGCTCCTCCACCAAGATTAGATTAGATTAGATTGTCTTAGGTCGTATAAGCCAGTTAGACTTCTCTACACTTTGAAGATCTTTTGCCCCTACCTTAATCTTCTTGATCTCTAGAATGCCTATACTTCTCGCTAAGTTAAGCAGCTTTCTAGAGGACAAATTCCTAATTCGAAACGGGGTTACAGTAACTACTTCTAGGAATTTAAGCCATTCGCAGAACAATGCTATGCATTTGCATAGTATGTGTTCGGTAGGTTATTTTTCGTTTTCTCAAAAACGACAGTTTTTACTTTCCGATTTGACCATTATTTTGAAGTGACACCTCAAAGGGCAGTGTCCAGTGAGAAGACCTACAGTCGATTTTATATATATTTTTGCTCATTTCATTTGATGTACCTACAAACCTTTGAGCTTGCCTATTATGGAGATCGTATTTGATCCTCTTTCCAGAGTTCCTTTTTGATGTGGCTTTTTGTGAGACCACATACATAGATCAGACATTATTGTAACATAAATATATTAAGTTATTGTAAAGACCAGCATGATATAGTTTTTTCCTGGTTTTTCAATATCATTGCACAGTTATACTGATCTTAGAGGGAAATACATCCATGGCTAATAACATCTAGGCTTTAACATTGTTATGTCTTATTACTTCCTTACTTGGTCTAGCCTTAACTACTTATCAAGTACTTATCAAGTACCTAGTTACAAACAAACAAAATGTAATTTCAATATGTCAATCTGACGATGCTAGTTATTAACGAAACAGCTGTAATTGAGTTTTAAAGCGAATTTTTCGAATAAATAGTGGAAATTAAGTTAACCGTTAAGTTATTTATTGTTCTTAGTAAGATGAACTTCCACAAAGTAAAGGTTAACACAATCAATTTCATTAAAAATAATTTTTTCTAACTTATTATTTTTAAAATCTGTATTGTAAATTTATGACTGCGTGATTAAAACATGTTTATAAATTAGTTATTATTAATTTGGTGCTGCGAACCTCGCTTCGCTCAGCACGCAGTAATAGATTAATTATAATACCAAAACAGTTTTAACTAATTTAAAAACTATTTTCGCTTGCATAATTATGTTTAAGTTTGGTATTATTATAAATGAATCACTGCGTGCCGATCTAAGCGAGGTTCGCAGCAACAAATCAATTTAAGCTAATTTAAAAATAATTTTTTCTAACTCAGTTATTTTTAAAATGGGTATTGTAAATTTATGACTGCGTTTATCGGTTAGTTATTATTAATTTGGTACTGCGAACCTCGCTTTGCTCGGCACGCAGTAATAGATTTATAATAATACCAAATCAATTTTAATTAATTTAAAAAAATTAGTTATAATTAACTTTCGCATGCCCTGGCTCCCAGAGCAGCGGTTCTCTGTTATTTGCTCCAAGGTTGTTTAGGGATTCAATAGAGCTCCACCTTAGCTTTAAATCATCCCACGTGGATTTCAGTGCCTATAGAGCTGCCTGGCTTTCCAAAATTATGAATGTTTTTGTTTTCCAGGGGTTGATCAATCAACTTTCTGACAGAGGGTAGCGTACTTACCAAGGTTCATTATAATATTTACCCTCGGTTTTCTGCTCCCACCCATTTTCAAGCCATCCATGTATAAAACGTAGTCGGGCTCAGGGAAGGAGTTTGCGCCTCCCTTCCAATCGTCCCTACTTTATAAATCCTTTACATATGTATATAGACGTGTGGCAAGCATGCCACACATGATTTTATTACCTATCGACTTCTGGCACGACCATTTTAGCCTCCTTCTCCAAAACAATACGGAGAGGAGATCGCCCTAGAAGTCTTTCCATAGCCGCCCTCGGAGTGGTAGACATAGCGCCCTTAATGGTCATGCACGTTATAAACTGTCTGATAGTTTATTGAAACAGCTGTCACTGAATTTAAATTAGGTAATTTTTAAAAATAAAAGTAAAAGTTTTGTTTAAAAGTTTGTTTTTAATACCTTTTGCTGTTCGGAAAGAACATGAAATAACCTTGGTCTAATGTATCTTATTCTACTGACAGAGTTATAATACTATAAACCAAATCAAACAAATATTTAAGTTTTGTTCATCTCAGTTATAAGTTACTTCCTAGTTAAGTTTTGTCTGTGTATAAGTATGAATAGATATGTATTCCATTGTACCTTTATGTTAAACAACGCCCAACTTTCTATTTAATTCCTTCGGAAATCTCAATCCAATAATAGTAAATGTTTAACAGCATCATTTCCTTTTCTCATTCCGTATTTCTAGTACATTTGATCATTAAATGCAACAATTAAAAGGAAAGATCGAGCTCGAATTTGTTATGCCTGCCTAATATCACCGTTTCAATTACGTTTCCCTTTAGTAAATTGGTTCATTAGAATCGCAGTTTAGAGACCATAATAGATGCGATATCGTCAGACTGTGACAATATAATAAAACGTACACTTACAATGGTTTATATGGAATGCTTAGAAAGCTATTAAATCGTTAAAATCTGGTTCGAACTTCATGATAGGTTAATGGGGGATTCATTGCTTTGGGTGTTGTTTGTATAATGCTTCAACTATTTCCATGAGATATATTTTGTGGTAGATCTACCACATAATAAGAATCCAGAACGATTGCCAGTAGTAAAAAAACATCCACACAATATTCGTAAAGCCCTGGTATAAAGGTCACAATTTAGAAAAACGTATGAATGAATGAATGTTTATCATGAATAAATACAAAGCAGTTAAATATATAATAATACATAAAATTACACCATAATCAACAAAATAAATCACTGTATGTGACTATTGCAATATAAACAACAAAAGAAAAATAAATAAAAAAATTTCACAAAAACATACCTAAATGATTGCAAAATATAAGAACTGTTTTTTTTATTTATAAAATATATTTGATTACATCTCTCAAATAGGAAAAGATCCCAGGTTTTCAGGTTTAATTAAGTCTCGAATATTCTTTATTAATCTGTATCCATAGTATTTTAGAATCTTTTAATAAAATATAAAATTAGATTGTTTTTGGAGATATTCCGGTAAACAATGGAATAATTTAGTGCCTAAGTACAATAGATATGTTGGCCTTTGCACTTTTTCATCATTAGTACCCTCAGAACTCTGCTTTCATGTTTGCAGTCGATATTTGTTTAAATATTGGCTAATATGTATAAATGTAGAATAGTTTGTGATTCCCAAGGATATTTTTTCCAGTATAGAGAGATTCAATAGGGTACATTAAATTTTTATTTAACAATATTTTAAGAAAACGAGTATGATATACTTTTGAGAGCTGGTAAAATCGCTTCTGACAACCTTTACGATTAAAAAAATATTGTCATGGAAGGATGTTAAATGAAGATTGGGTGTACATAACTGATCTAATAAGAATCCTTTCACAGAAGATGCAACATCAGATACTTTTTTTGGGGGCTGAGATGGGAAACTCATGTTGGATGGGTCCTTAACCAGAACCCAATTATATTGGACTCGTCCCCAAGAGGATGCTTACCAACCAAATCCACCTCATTACTCCTACTCCTAATTGACATTTTTAATGTATCTTCATACCATTCCCACCTCCTCTATCCAATCCTGGACTTCCTCTCTTGTTGCACACTTCCACTGTCGTCTTTTTGCCCTAGTCATCAGTTCCAAAGGATAAGACCTCGACAGTACAGCTTCTGATATTTCCCCCACTGTCCTGTACCCCTGCACCATCCTCAACAGAATTCCTTTCAGCACCTGCAGTAGTGGCTTTATCCTCACTTTCGCTCCGTACAGCATACTCTGCTCAATCGTCCTACCAGTAACCTTCCTCCGATACCCCAGTCCTTTCAAAATACATATCAGTCTCCCCAGCCATGCTGCCTTTACTTTCGCCTTCTGTGCTGTCTTCATCATATGGTGCTTGATGGAAAGTTGGCTATTTAACCCACTATGTTTCTTTGCCACACACACCAGACATATATCATCCGCATACACTGTAATCTTACATCCCTCTTCACATACTATCCCACAAACCTAATCAAGCACATTCTTCCAGAGCGTCGGTCCCAGACTTCACTACCTAGCCTTTTCCGCCAAATCTACCACTCTTTCTAGCGCAGAGATACACGATTTCTCCTTCTGGAACCCATGCTGGTTTTTTATAGAACCCCCATTTCTCCTTAAGTCTTAATTATTCCTTCCACCACCTTACCCGTATCACAAAGCAGACTGATGGGCCTGTAGTCTCCTGTCCGCTTTCCTTCCCTACCCGTCTTCTTTACAAGAATCACTTTGGGCACCTTCCATACCTCCGGGAATTTTTCCTTCCTCAGTACCTTGTTAAAAAACTCCCAGAAAAAGGCCCCATTCTCCTCCAGTAATATCTTTACTACATCTCCTTTCAAGCCCCAGGAGCTTTCCTTGCCTCTCAACTCCACCTCTACGTCCTACTTCTCTACCGGCCTTATCCCCTATATTTTCCCTGTAAGTTAATAATATTAAAAACTTAATTCATAATTTACGAATGCGATACTTTTTGTAACGAGTGTAGCATATGATATAAGCATATTAAAAATAAAACTATTTGGCTTCTATTGTATAATAGATCTTATAAAACTAATTATTTTCCGACTATTATCGACGAAAAAAAAGACATTTGAATAATCGATGTTTCCGACATAAAAACAAATCCACTTCGACCTTTACATAAAACGTAATGTAAATACAATGTACACTACATCGTAGCCACGACTAAATTTACTGCTGTGTGTTTGTGAAGGGAAACTCGAGGAGTATAAGGACGATACTTGATTGATAGACGTTTCCTGTAATAAAACCAATCAATCCTTTTCACCCTTCTAAGCATGGGGGTTTGTTTAATCGCCCAAAAGGCTTTCATCGATGCATCATCGTTTCAGAGACAGAAAAAACATAATTTCACAAATTAAGAACCATAATTATTGTAAGTTATTATTGTCACTGTTAAATAAATAGGTGGAAATGAATAGATGAACATTTAAAACTATTTCGCCAAAGCAAAACAAAGAACGTAAGCAGCCAAAAACCCATATGTTTTTAGTCGAAAAGCAGCTCCAATGTTCGGATTTTATGAAATTTATTGTACTAACCCTTACTATGTGAAAGTTCATCTTATTCAGAACAATAAACAACTAAAAGGTTGAATTAACTTTCACTATTTATTCGTTAAATACTTTAGATGTAATGACAGCCGTTCCGCTACAGAAATAGCATCGTCAGATTGACATATTGAAGTTACATTTTGTTTGTTTGTAGCTAGGTACCTAATGTTGATTAGGTAGTATTAAGGCTAGACCAAGTATGGAAGTAATAAGACATAACAATATTAAAGCCTAGATGTTATTAGCCCTAAGGGATTATCCTGGATTTATTTCCCTCTAAGATCAGTATAACTGTGCAATGATATAGAAAATACCAGGAAAAAAACTATATTATGGTGATCTTTACAATAACTTAATATATTTGTGTTACAATTACGTCTTATCTATGTATAAAATGAAGACTTAATCAAAGTAAACAATTTAATAGTGGTGAACTTCTAAGATTTATTTGTTCATTAACTATTTTATATTGTGGATCTGCTAGATGTCTTGATTTTAAGTTCTTCGAGGAAATCTAAATTTTGTTTTTTATCACAGGTGTGTAATATTTGAATGTCATTGGTGTGTATGAGTGAGTGTGTATGTTCAAAAACGTGTTTTGCATAGTTTGACTTATCTGGTTGTTGTAATCTATATGCTCTTAAATGTTCATTGAATCTTATTTCAAAATTTCTTTGTGTTTGACCTATATATACAGCATTACATTTTGTTCAATTAATTTTGTAAACAACAGATTTTTTTTAATTTGGTACAAAATTGTTAAACGTTAAAACAAAATTACCCAAATTAAAAAAATCTGGTGTTTACAAAATTAATTGTCCAAAATATAATGCTGTATATGTAGATCAAACACAAAGAAATTTTGAAATAAGATTTAATGAACATTTAAGAGCATATAGATTACAACAACCAGATAAGTCAAACTATTCAAAACACTTGGTCTAGCCTTAATACTACCTAATCATTATCAGGTACCTAGCTACAAACAAACAAAATGTAACTTCAATATGTCAATCTGACGATGCTATTTCTATAGCGAAACGGCTGTCATTACATTTAAAGTATTTAATGAATAAATAGTGAAAGTTAATTCAACCTTTTGGTTGTTTATTGTTCTGTTCGGATTTTAGCCATTCAGAAATTATTCGAACATTATAAGAAATTAAAATGCATCACTATAAGGGCAGTCTTCACGTAAAGTAGCAGTTTAAATTTGTTATATCGGCTTTTTGTGCAATACATTTGTCAGCAATCCGCTTGCAAGTTGCCCCCACATCATCTGGAGCTCCTTTTTTATGTCCTGCTTCAAGGTAATTCCATGAATAAGTCATTACATTTGGATGAAAACCTACAATTTTAAAAACCAGCATAAAAAGATTGCTTTATTTCTCATTCCCTCGTTATCTCCGTCAGTCCCTAGCACAATTAAGAGCTAGGGCCTGATGGTCCAGGGGAGAAAAACTTAAACAAATATAGGCTAAACCTCTAATTCAAGTTGTTTAAACCGGTGATTCAAAGAAGACCGCCAAATCACACTTGAATATTATTGAATTATCATTAATTTCCTATTACAAATGATAAAACTACTCACCGAGGGAATGACAAAGTGACTGGATCAACACTTGCTTTCGCAACAACTGTCGCGGTAGCGCTAATTTATAAAATGGCTGCCGCTCAGCAAGTAAGTTTTATGGATAAATTGGTGTAATTGGTGAAATCCACTAGATGTCATTCACTCTTCATTCATATTATGGCGTGAAATTTGTAAATCTTAGCGTGGCTAGGGAATGACGAATAAAAATGAAGACACTTTTTTAACTAACAACAATAAATTACTGAAGGGTTGAACTAAACTTCCACTATTTATTCGAAAAATACGTTTTAAAATTCAATTACAGCTGTTTCGCTATAAAATAGCATCGTCAGATTGACATATTGAAGTTACATTTTGTTTGTTTGTATCTGTAATTGCATTTTACAACGTATTTTTCTAATAAATAGTGGAAGTTTAGTTCAACTGTTCAGTTATTTTTTGTTCTTATTAAGATGGACTTCCACAAAGTAAAGGTTACCACAATCAATTACACTTTTTTAACTTTAGAAAATAGAATTATTTTTTATTGAAACTATAAAATATTAATAAAATTTGGTGTCTGCATGCTAAACTAGACAAATATCAAATTAAATAAAGTATATACTTGATGTATCTATAAATACGGGTGCCCAAACATAAAATTTTGTAGTGTGGAAATGCCTAGGCACTGATATTTTGGGGTCTTTATGACATATTTCAGATTTATTTTAAATATATTTAGTTCTAAATATATGGGTAATAAAGAAAACAGAATATGAGCTGTTATTAAAAAATTTTAAAACAAAATATTACTAATTTATACTATGTAAAATATGTTGCGGACCATCAGTGTAATATTATTGTGGAATGACCCATAAAATGATACAGTCAAGAACTTTTGAAAAACGGTTTTAATAGGAAATGTGATCAAATGATGGTAATATTAGATAACAATGTGTAGTCATTCCAACTCTAACAAACGTATATCCTGATGCAGCAAACCTACAAATTCCATCGAATATATTATGGTTTTAGCAAGAATATCATTACCAAATTAATGTTCGTTGGGCAGTATCTCAATCAAATATTTCCAAATCGATGAATATAGGGAGACGCGGATCGATAGCATGGCCAGCAAGATTGCATGATCTTAGGCTATTAGACTTTTTCATGGAAATATGCCTGCGACTTGATCAGTCAAGCCTGATATGTTAAATAAGGTGAGAAGAAATTTTCATTTCAGATTGGGATGTTGTCAAGACGTTCGGAGCAAACATTTACTAAATTTTATTATGTTTAATAACAAATGTTTTTGATAAAATAGGTTTTTTATTTAATTGTTGCAATTAATTTTGAAACCCATAATATTTTCGAAATAGTAAAAGTTAGGTATAGAACATTGTACATAAATAATGTCTTGAATGTTCAGAAAAATCTAAAAAATAAATAATATACTGGGTGTTGTGTTTGAACAATTAAAGTTGTTATTGCCACGGCTAGATGACACATTCTGTATATAAAAAGTATTTAAAAAACAAGCAGAGCTATAAAAATACTAATCGATGAGTTCTAGTGTTTTGTTAAACATGCCCCCATTTTTCTGTTTTGGAATTTATTCCATTTCGCTCTACCTCACTCTGTAAAGAAAGTGATAAATAAAATAAATAGAACAATATCTTTTAACTATATTTAAATTTGTGTTCTTTACAATTACAAAATTTTTTAAATAATGTTATAGGTTAATTAATTTTTATTAACCCTTACCAATAATTACATTATATTATATGGTATTATATTTTTGTTAAATAATGCTCTTTCGCCATCTGCGTCCTTTTTGATGTAACCTCGTATTATAATTTATACCCTCGGTTGTGTACCAATGTTTAGCATAAAAAAAGCGCCTATAAAATTTGATGATATTTGTAGTATGTACGCTAGGATTAGATAGAAGTATTCTTAAATTTTTAAATAAGTATTCTTAAATTACCTAATTTTCTGAGCAATTTTTTGAACATTTTCTTTGATAAGAACTATCTTCTGACAATAACAAACACAACAACAAAAAATAGTGAAATCGGTATGAGAGTTATATGAAATTATTTATTAAATAAAAAAAATGCCCTAAATTTAGGGGGGGGGGTGAAAAATATAAGGGCTGATCGTGGAGGGATGAAAATTTAGGGTTTCTGAAGAGTTCAAACACGCACCCCGTAACACGTGAATTTTATATATCCGATTATTATTAGATTATTATCTGTTACAGTCACCATTAACTAAAACAATTCTTTTAATAATGCACTTAAATTTAGTCAAAAAAGTCGCAAGTTGATACATCCATGATACCTATTTCACCATTGCGCAATGAGCTTGGCTTCTAGCTTACTTTACATAGTTTTAAAAGACATTGATTAAATCTTTGTAAATTTCATTTTAATCATCCTTATCTTAATTGTGAATGATGGGAAAACCAACTAAAAACCTACGATGGCAAAAACCAAATAAAAAAACACAGAATTATGGTGGACAAAAGACACAAATTGCAATTTTTTGTAATTTGTACGATTTTTATAGTCTGTTTTTATAGCCTGATGATGGCCTCCATGTTACGCTGAAACTAGTCGCAATAATTTTTTATCCATTACAATTTAAAAAAATCTGAGACATTTATTTGGTATTCGATAAACTTTAGAGTTTTCCATTTTTCAAAAACAAATCCCTTCTATAGTAACGAAACTGAATCGGTGACCAGGTTACGTCAGAAACCCAAATACGATTTGTTATCAATCCATTTCCCTTCGCTGCTATTGGAAACCACGCCACGTAATTAATAATTATACTACGTTTTAAATGATTATAATGCAAACCCATAGTGCGCAAATTTCACACCACCAGTGTACAGGGGTCGAAATACATCGACGCCAAACGAATATGCAACCGTTATAACACGACACCCGATTCATTAACGGCAACAGCGCGCAACGTGCACACCGTGCAGCCAAATGGCTATTCTCCAATATCATCGCCGCCGTTGGATCCGGTAAATGTCAATTATAACAATGTAGCGAAGACCACCTAATTACCAAAAAGAGAGAGATAGAGAAAGAGACAGGTCGCTCCGTTACAAAGCTAACGAATATTCCGCTGTAAAATTAGCTTCTAAATGGTTAGTTTAGTGGCTTGTCTGAAAGGTATACAGTAACAGATAAAGATTATAGTTTTTTAGAACACTGGAACAGTTTGTTTGCAAAATTATATTGGATACTAAAATAGTTCTATAATAAAAAAAGGTTTAACAATTAAATCTAAAACTAACTACAAAAATAAAACAAAAGTTACAATTCTACTAAAATAGTATATTGTATACCTGGGCGGTAAGGTGCATTTTTCAGGCCGAAAAAAGATATGGAGGCCTGAAAAGAGCACTTTACTGCCATGGTTTACACAATTTTTTTTATCCTTCACAATGATTGTTGGTAATATTTTTTCTATAAAAAATGTATTTTATAGTATAAAATTCATTCCACTGCACTACGGTCTAGAGTGTGTAGACCAAACTGCTTCACCCATTGATAGCGTCGTCAACGGAAGAATTGAGGAAACGAGCTAGACATTGGCAAATATGTTTTTTCAGAAGCAGTGGCAATAGTTTCACCTATTTTCAAAAAACAATTTAAAAAAAAACAATACGAAAAAAGTTACATAAACCTATTAAACCTGACAAACCTATTATTTTATCGATTATTTAGACACCTGGACACAAATAAACTTTTTTAACATACGTTAAACGTTTTCCCATGTTTAATGAAAGAAACTGTTTCAAATAAACAGATTGTGGCTCCGCTAGGAGCAACACATAAACAACTAAGAAAGCACGTGGAGACGAAAGTGTTTATCAATGTATGAACAACTTATAGCATCTTATAAGCTTATTGTGAAGTTAATAATGAGTAATAATTAATCTCTCATACATTCGCCATAATTATGCTTCTTTTCATAAATAAAAAGTGGTTTTTTTCCGAGCACCTGATAGCAAAGCAGAAAACTACGTAGTTTAGTCGTTAACACCATGTCCTATAGAAGACACAACAATAGAAGGTTGACAACAACAGCAATCGTCATCGAAGATATCTAATAACTCCACTCGATAATTTTGGGGTAAAGAAGCAGGTGGATTGATTTTTACGTTCTTAATATCTTGGGGCCTTTGGAAAACTTTATGTTACTATTTTGTATTTAATTTTTTCACATCAGATGTAGTATCATACTGAAGGAAAAAGCATTATTTAATTAAAACGTGTACCTATTAAATCAATGCTTTCAATAATTAAAACTCAGCCGATATGCAAAGTGATTAAAATAATTAATCCAATGTAATTGACTAATCTTTAGGTATTGGTACAATCACATAAAATTATTAATTAATAACATATTCTATTTAATATTAACAAATGCTAGTTTTGATTTGTGGACGACTACAATTTAATTTAATTTCTGGGGAGATCAACAAAATAAGTCAAAATATCAATATTTATATCTGCGAATCAACTGTTGATTAATCCGATTATTTCTTTGAATAAATTGATCACAGCTAGATTATCAAACTTACTGCAAAATATTAAGTAATTATTATTGAAGATTAATCCAATTATTTAGCTAATTATGTTAATCAAATTGAAATTATAAAATCAATCACTTCATGTCACTAATTAATCACTAATTAATCATTAATGAAAATTAACCAAAATATTTGATAATTTAGTAATATTATTTCAGGTTAAAGACTTAAACAGTACGGAGTTAAAGATAAATAAAATATACTATTTGCTTACGTTTTATTTTTTTGTTCTTTAAATAATAAAAAAAACATAAGCTTTGACATATTAATGAAAGGTTTGAAGTTAAAATAATACTTTTCTAAAATGCTCTACTAAATGATAAACTCTGAGTAATTGTAAATTACACAAGCATATAATAATTATAGTAATAATAATGTCCTAGTGCCATCTATCCATCTATCTTTAGATTAAGAATAATAAGCAACTATTGGTTTGAATTCAACCAGCTTTTAAATTACAATTACAGTTGTTACGCTACAACGAGCATCGTCAGATTGTCATATTTAAGTTACATTTGGTTTTTTCAAGGTAAGTACCTGAAAAAAATTAAAAAATAATTTTTTTATATTTTACTTTTAAAAAATCTTCATTATAAAACGCATTTGCGTATCGTAATGTAACTTTTACGCACACAAATTTTTGTTTTAAATGGTTGGCAACATAAGTGAAGTATCTAATTACAAGACTATTGACAATGACATTTGTGGCTAAAAGCAATTTATTAATTTTAAATTGTTCTTTAAGAAAGTATTTATGAATATAAATATCATCTTTTACTTATATAATATATTATTATGGGTGTATTATTTTAAAACATTAACACTTAATTTAAATTTTAAAACTGTCAAATGTTATAAATTACACAGTGCTACCAACATACTTTTTAAAATCAAAATTTTCGTAATTTACATACAAATATTAAATTAATTTAAAAAATGATTAAATGGCAAAATATAAAAAATATTATGAACAATTTTTTTCATATGACTGTGGTGGCACTCGTCCTTTAAAAAACTATTTGTTTTTTAAACTTGAACTCGTATCATAACAGAAAGCCATATGAAATACGTTATTTAATATCATTAAATTTACCAAAAACAGAATTAAAATCGATCTCTTGCTCGATTACTCCTAATAATTGATGTTAGGTTCATTAATTTTTTTAGTGTAGATCTTAGGAGCTTTTACCAGTCTAAATTTTGGCTGCCAGAGTTTCCCACAATTTCAAAAGGGTTGCAGTTTTGCAAGATGGTTTTAAACTTTGTAACGATAGTTGGATTAGTGTTGCTTTATTCTCTAATAGTGATGATAGAGGGAAACTATCCAGGCCATTAGTAAAAACTCCATTGTTGTTTAAGAGTAATTAAAATAGATTGTAATGAAAAGTATACATTCCATATTTATACCCGAAATTATAAATGAAAGAGCTATTCAATAAATGATTTAAGTTTGGTCCTGAATAAAAACATATCGATAATATTGACTGTATACAAATAATAAAAATGTAGCTTATATACAAAGTCATTTAAATTTTTCTTTTTCGTACAACTTAGCCTATTTTTAATCAATAGTTCAGTAGAAGTAACAGAGAAGAGGTTATTTTTATACTATATCGTAGGGGGTCTTTTAAGCAAATGAGGTACTAGCAGTTTTCTAAATTCCCTTTTTTTAATTTTTTTTCACCTTATCACGTTTTAGACCCTCCTTACTTTTCTTATTTTTTTATTTCTATTTCGAATATGTTTGTAAACATTTTTGTTTAACGTGCTTAAAGTTGAAAGTTTTGTAAGAAATTCAGTTAAAATATGATAGGACTTTAAGTGATATTTAATTTTAGTATAATCCACATTATTGTGCAGTGCTTAATGCTTTTTTAGTGTAATGGCTAATTAGTAGATAATATACATGGCTTCTAATGCCTACACCGGTGATAATTACCTACAAAGGAGTCGTTACAGACAACATAAATTCCTGATATTATCGTGTCATAATCTTCCTGTTAAAAAATTAAAATTATGGGTTAGTACACTAGATTTTTAGAAAAATTTAGTAAGTAGCCAACAAGATGCAAAACATTAAGTATGAACCAATGTAGTATATTTTTTACACTATTTATTTATTTGGCATTATACGGGAAGTCCCCTTTACAAATATATTACATATAAAAAATATGGAAATAAAAATAGAACTAATATAGAGCTAATATATTTCATTAAGAATTATTCACATAGTATCTGGGGAAAACTTGGCACTAAATATAAAGATTTGAGCCAAAACATTTAAATTCAAAATATAAATAAATAAAAATTATTTATAGAAATAGTTATTGAGAAAACTCGGGTTAATAGAGAAAAGCTGTATATTGCCACTGTTTAAAATAACTGTTTAAATGTGTAAACTATTTGCCAAGTATTAACAAAAAATATTGGAAGGTGTCAATCAAAACTATGGGCTAAAATCATTTACAATATTTAAAATAAAACACCTTAGGTATATCTCGGTTAAGAGGAATATTTTATTTAAGTGTTTTTGCTTAAATCTTCATATTTTGTTGCACTATGGTTTCTCCAGTTACCATATGGATAATTCTTAATGAAACACCCTGTATAAAGTCTGCAATATAAAAAATAATGTTAACAAAAACAGCAGTTCATAAAAACATATAAATAAATATAATTCAAACACAATTCAAATCTAAAATAATTAAATTGATTTAATTAACATATTATAAATTGATAGAATTCAATGATAAAAAATGACATTGACATAAAAAAGGTATAATTCATTGGATTATATGGTACCAAGATCCAGTAATTTCAATTAAGTAAATCGTTCCAGTGAAAAGAACTATTTACAAGTTATAACTTCCATGTTATATCTTCGAGATTGGAGGTATGTAAGATCTAAAAAAATAACAATTCTTGATATTCTTAGTAACCTCTAACTAATGAAATCTATTGTATTAACCCTTACTATGTGAAAATTAATCTTATTAAGAAGCAATCAGTAAAAATTTTTTTAAGATCAGTAGCAAATAATTAATTTTTAAAAATATTAATTATACTATTAAGAATAATAAAAAACTATTATACTTTTAAGAATAATAAAAAACTCTTCGTTTTATTATTCTTAATAAGATGGACTTCCAAAAAGTAAGGGTTAGTACAATCAATTTAATTAATTATACTCTCAATATCATTAACACACAACAGAAACCAAAGAAGTCCAAGGTGTAAACTATGTGGCACATCTGTGGGTACATTTATTGGGACAGAGATACAGTTTTTAACTGACACTATTTGAGTTCCACTATAAGGGTAAAGCTTAACCAATTTTTCGGTTATGAAAACCCCAAATTAAGTTTAGATAGCAATAATGAATAGTATACCTTATTAACAGCTTTAGTAAAATGAACATAAATGTAGTCAACTTGAAAATTATTATTAAAACCAATAAAATAGTGTTATTGTAGATTTTCCACATAAAAAACTATGCTGGTTAATTATTGCAGAACAATGCCAAGAAAGTGAAACAGTAATTAATTTCACTTAAAACATTAAACAACGAAACTTTTTAACAAAAATTTCAATTTTTAGGGAACGATCCTGGATCCCCCAAGATGCTATAACCTCTTCTCCCTATCCGAAATAGTTTTTTGAGTACGGCCTTGCGTCAAATATTTGTTTTATATTTCTTCCCCGATACAAGTGCATTCTTTAATCAAGCGAACTTAATCAAATTGGAAATCTATGCTATTTCCGTAGATTCCGTTTTGATAAGCTCGTTCGTACATACTAAACTATTCTATTGGACTGGTTCATTGATCTAACAAAAATAGTTCAACTTTCGCTCTTATTGATAAAAGTGTTAATTTTTAAGATAATTTACATTACGAAAGGAGCCCAATCAATATTATTTACAAATCAAATCCAGCTTGGCTAATTTAATTTCCATCTCTTGTATTTCGTAGTTACTTTGAACTTGTTATTTTCCTATTAATTAATTAATCAATCAATCGACCAATTAAGTATAGTAAATGAATTTAACTTTAAATCCATCGGTATTTAAGAGAGGCGAGTGGGAGTTAGGGTCATAATTGGCACGCTAGTTATATGCGTCCAGACTCCAAATTATGGGGGGTATGCAAATTCCAGACACGTTGAATCTGGGAAATGCACAGCTAACTGTTAGTAGGGTCTGCAATTTACCTCGGTTGTTATGCCTAATCATGTCACTTGTTGCTAGCGAAACGCCCGACGTACGTTTTTTAAGCTTTGTTGAGCGAAAGATTCGTAATGATATTTGGCGTTTTCAATACATAAATAGGTAGCGCAAAATCATAAAATTTAATGTTGGGATTGGTATGTGTATATGTATACATTATTTTTTCTATTTGAAATACAAACCAAAAATAACTCACAGTCTGCCAATGGTTTCCACATTATGCTTCAACGTGACAAGACGATCCAAAAAAATTACTTACTATTGTTTTTTTTTAATGTAAAAAAAAACTTTCAGATCAAATAGCAATACTAGAAAATACACAAAAAGTACCTTATAATTCAAAAATGGAATACAAGAATAGTCACCATTAGTTGTATAAGAGGTACATGCATGAACGTGGCCCAGCAACAACAAGATTGGCCATAGTCTGTTTAAGTTATATAATTTAAACCAAAAGAATTTATTTGATATTTAATAGTTAACTGGCAAGTAGACTTTCATATTCTTATAAACACTTAAAAACTGTTATAACTTTCAATGCATAACTTCCAATTTGATTGTTCAATTAAAATTTAAAATTATCACCAATTTACTTTCTGGAAGTGTCACTAGATCTTCACTGTCTACTTATTACTTAAAACAGAAAATTCGTACAATTCTTTGTTATCATGCTGATAAATTATGCTCGTTATTTTTTCTTTGTTTGTTACCCGCTGAAGTTACTAGTTAATTTTATGTCGTTGGAATATACAGTATGGAATAGTCAAATGGAATAAATTTGAAACACATTTTATGTGCATTGTCTTATATCAGTTTTCCCTGATTCTGGTAAATTCAGAGTTTTAAAAATTATTGTAAATAGTAAAGAATTCTTTTTATTTACAAAGTGTGTTGGCCCTCAATCTTAAACAAAAATTTATTCTCGCCATATTCAACACATTTAGGGTGTGGTCGGGGAGCACGCTATTAGCGCCAGTTGGCGCTATCTAGTACTATTCCTCGTTTGCGTTATATGGCGCTTGGCGCTACATAGCTCGAAAGCGTGCTCCCCGAACACACCCCAAGCATGACAAATCTGACACATATCTGTAAAATAATATAATAGCGTCGGGATTGTAATGACCATTTCATCGATCGGCGCCTCCCTATTGTTACACTTTTCTCTCAAAGTGCAATGAATTATTAAACAAAAAAAAAATATAATAATATGAGTGGACTAGCTCTTACATTCGGGGTATGTACAAATTTGGTTAATCCGCGTATCGGACCATTAACCACAACCCAGACTATCAACTGTCAAGCCCTTAAAATCTATGAATTAAATTTACGTTTTGTGACACTCTGGCTAAACAAATGTGAAGTTGTGGTTAGCAAAGAAAATATACCACAAATTGGATGGCCATTATATCATTCTGGGGTAGATCATTGTCTGTCCGAAAAGACCATTGCCAGGAACGATGTTCATTGATATCCAAAAATCTATGCCCAAGATAGCGGTCTGCGGAAGGCTAGGTACCACCATTATTTCCATAATTTTCACTCTATCTTGTAGTTGGATCGGTATAGTGATGTAACCAATAATAGGACAGCTTACACCGTTTGCTACAGTACATTCCATAGGTAGTGCAGAAGGGTTCAGTGTACACACTCTTTTGAGACGTTCCCAACCAAGATTACCGATAACCGTCTTTGAACATCCACTGTCCAACAAAGCTAAAAATTGGTTACCTAAGATCGTGATGGAGAGATAAGGTCGAGTGTCATGCTTTGCTATAGCTAGTACAAAATCTAGTAGTATGGACATGGAAGAGATTTTGGAGGTCGGATTTTCGATAGGTGGTCCTGATCGACTTACTGTGGACCTGTCCTGAAGGTAGGGTAATTCTTAATCATTACTCCGGCATAACCACACTTAAAACAGAACTTCTTACGCGGATCAGGACAATTTCGGAATTAATGTGTCTCTTTTTGACAGTTCCAACACCGTGGTTGTTGGCTAGTGGTGGTGGTGGAGTGAGAATCAACAGAACTTAGTGAGGAAGAAGGGTCTCCTCGAGTACTGATCATATTCTGGGTTTGATTGGAAAAGCTTCCTTGTTGGTCTGTGTTTTCTGATTGACACTAGAACGCCCATTGAATTTAAGATTCCATCTATAAATGAGTGGATTTGAATTTGTTCCCTCTTCGAAACCAGATCTAGAGGTAAGATTTGGTCCCAGATGAAGATTACGAACCTGTGTGGCGAAGGATCCCACGGTATCCACAAAATTTCTTAAATAACTAGGTTCTTCTAGTGTCGTCATATTGCGGAGATATTCCATCTCATCAATAGCCACTATCTGTGATAAATCGGAAGCGTAGTGGACTTTGGAATTGGATGAACCAGGAAGCTCATCGTGCGTTCTGTTTAGTCCTTATGGAAAAGGTGCTTGAGCTAAATCCAGATAAGAACTAGATTGTGTAGTTAAGCTTTTGTTCCTCTGTGGGTGAGGGTGGTTTAAATTGTGCTCCGGGTGGTCTACAATGTCTCCTACGATGATTAGGCTTCTTGAAATATTGGGTAGACATGGGGGGGTTCACGGTATCCCTACTAACCAATGGATTCCGTTGTTCTGTTCCGATAGCGGCAGCCGGATCCTCACGTGAGAGTAGATATCGGTTTACCAATCGTGTTTCATCACCTCATTTCTTCGAGCTGGACTAAGCCATAAGTTGTTAAATAATTGGTTACATTATTCAGTAGGTTTGCATCGTTCTTGCTCCTCTTCCCGAGTGCATGGGGTAACTATTCCTTAATTTCCTGTTTCCTATTCAGATCGAAGTATCTGACGTAATTTCGCTCGCTTTTCTTCTACCGTAGCACCAACCGGTACCCCCTTATGTGAAGTTCATATGTTAATTTCTCATTCTTTAACCAATTTACTTCCATGATAATTAATATACAATGTCTAGTTTTCAATATGCTCGAAGAAAGTATAAAATACCAAATAAAGAGTCTATTTCTATAGTAATTTAAGGTTCGCAAAATATAATGCAACAAATGGAAGAGTTTACACAAATATGAACACGTAGACATACAATTCCCCCCTCCTTCCAGGAAGAAAAGAACCACCCCTAGAGTGAAAAACGTTTCTTTTTTTCCCAAACTTCAGTTGAAATACAAGCTATTTGCAGTTAAGCTTCGTAGAAATTTAATTCAAAAATTGTATATATATATGATTATTTTTTTGTTTTTAAGTTTTGTATATACGTTTATTATATATTAAGGTTTACGTTGAATATAGAATAGAATAAAGAAATGCTCTAATCAACCAAACCTGTGTAAACAATAACCTTCCGTCTTCTAACTAAATTATTAATCACAAAAACAATAGAATAGCCTTAAAACCACGTTGGGTGCCACTGTTACACTTTTCCTTCAAACTTCAATTAATTATTAAGTAAAAAAATATATATTAATATGCGTGGACTAGCTCTTATATTCGAAGAGTGGGGTAGCTACAAATTTGGTTAATCCGCGTATCGGACCATTAACCATAACCCAAACTATCAACTGCCAAGCCCTTAAAATCTATGAATTAAATTTACGTTCTGTTAAACTCTGGCTAAACAAATGTGAGGTTGTGGTTAGATGAATAATAAACTATATATATTATTCTCAAGAGTTTGTCTAATCTAAAAGTTTGGTAAATATTATTATAAAAATGTACAATGAATGGTAAACTCCAGCGTATGTATATACCTTAGGTGTACACTTTATTGATATTGATGGTAAGTACTATTTCTAAATATTGTATATACTAAGTAGTATTATTTTAATTATATTATAAACTTAAATTAAATTAAAAGTAAATTGACCTAAATAAATAAACTTAACAACTACAGTGGATAAACTTTATTTAATTAGTAACTAATAAATTAAATAAACTAAATTACTTTTACCTATACCTAACTAAATGAACTAACTATACCTAATTAGAACTAACAACTTAATTAAACTAACTATCCTCCCTTATAATGAAATTTACTATTTATACCTAATTAGTAACTAATAGTTTAATTAGACTAAACTATTTTTACCTATAACTAAATTAACTATCTATACCTAATTAGTAACTAATAATTTAATTCAGCTCAGCTCTTTACCCTAATACGTTCTTAGATTCTATACAACTAGATAGTCTCAAATCCTAGTGGCAAAGGTCTATCAGTAGTATGTTGGGAAGAAACAGTATAAAATGGTTAAATCTCACCCATCAATCTCCCCAGCAATTCCACCTGACATGTGGTTTTTGGACGATAGCTGGCTATCCAACCACACACCTAGGTTCCTACATCTAAATTTTCTTTCACTTAAGAACAATAAACAACCAAACCTTTGAACAAAACTTACACTTTTTATTCGAAAAATAAGTTTTTAAAATGGAATTACAGCTGTTTTGATAAAATTAACATAGACAGACTAATATATTGAAGTTATGTTTTGTTTGTTTGTTTGTAGCTACCTGACGTTGATTAAGTAGTATTAAGGCTAGAACTGGAACTGTTTATTTATTTTTCTAATTGTCCCTTAAGAAATGTGTGGCTAATTTGTAAATTTCAGATAAAACAGAACAATTTTCAGTTGCATTCCCGTATTATATCCGTAACCAATCATTTATAAAATATTAATTTTATACATTCTTGTTAAATAAACCATTTTTTTATCACAAAACTTAACGATAATTAGTTGCACAACAATAGTTTTTAATTAGTTTCTTATTATTAATAATAAATAGGAAATAAGTTTTAAGTGATGTGTTGCAAATTTCTGTAAATAAATGAGGTTATTTACTTAACTGTAACTTTTTGGAGTAAATTTTGAAACCGTTACCTAATATATCCGAAACAGTAAAAGTATAGGTATATAACATTGAAAAAACAAATTTGGCATCCTGCATAAAAAACATTATTGATAAAACAAGGGCACCAGAAATATTAATCCATTGTTTTCATAATTATTTCATTTGGCTGTTATTAACCAACAGAAGAATTAATAATAAAATAAATAAATGAAAAATAAAAAGATACAGCTAAATTGTCTTTAAAAAAATAAATATTGATCAATGATATAATTAAAAAATTAAAAACAATTTAAACGGTATCGTCGTTGGATTGTAAGAATTTTTTTTTAACATCCAACATTAACAAGAGTTGTTCGATATTTGGCTGTAATAGTGTTAATTAAGCACAGAATTTTAAGTAAAATATATCCATTCACATGTTTCCTAAAGATGATGTTCTTAAGAAATTGTAACAGAATGACTGCTGCCGACAATTTTAATTTAAATGAGATAGGAATTTGTTCTAGACGTTTTTCGGAAATTTATTTGAAAGGAATCTTCAACATGAGTTGTTAAATTACCTTCCAAAAAGGGGAAAACCGGCCCGAAGGCTGTTCCAACGTTATACCTTCCAAAAAATACTTTATAAATACTTTTAAGTGAAAAGATTAGCAGTTGGTTCCTAATTTTTTTATTGTAATTATTTAATTAAAATAGAAAATTAATAAATCATAAGAAAAATATTGCAACCATAGTTTTTTTCCATGTTAAATATTCAATTACAGATATTATTTTGTTATAAAAAAGTAGGTATATTATATACCAAGGGACTAAAGTGCAGTGTTCGGTTCAACTGCTCATTTAGTTAACTTTAGTAATTACTGATAAATTCAATAATTTATACTTGTTTTCCAATTCTACACCCTAAAGGGTGTTTTATCGTTACAATTTATTTATTGTAAAAAATAAATTTGAACTTAACCAAATACCCTTTAATATTATAGTTTATACTTTTATTACTTTCCCTTAGTTTATGCAGTTTGTTCTCCCTCCTGATTGAGATTAATTGATGAAATTTTTTATTTGTCTTTGAGACGAAGAATCTTCATCAAGAAAGTTATGCGTCTGTAGTTTTCACTTTCAGGTAGTAATGAACTTAAACCCCGCAAAGAAGGGTGTTCTTTGATTATGGAAACGGTGAATATTTCTTATATGAAGGGGAAACAACTTTCCGCAAGAGGGTGATGTGCAATGAAGTGTCACAAAATGGTAACAACTTGAGGAGAAATCGACAGATTGAGGTCCGAGATAGATAAGAAAATTTCGTTATAAGTATAGGTGCGAATTTTCTCGACAAAAATGTAAATAAATTCAGTTTGGATGCCTTTATTATTAAAAATATGAGTTTGAGCACTTTAAAAATGACCACCCCATTTGTAAAAAATTGCAGTAATCTTGTATGTAGAAAACTAATTTAACAACAAAACCACAATAAATGTAATTCACAAAATATTGTCTTATTTTGTACTGTAATGTTTAAAAATATTTTAAAATGATTAATACACCAATAATAATATATTATATCAGTAAAAGATGATATTCATATTCATAAACACTTTCTTAAAGAACAATTTAAAATTAATAAATTGCTCTTAGCCACAAATGTCATTGTCAAAAGTCTTGTAATTAGATACTTCACTTATGTTACCAACCATTTAAAACAAAAATTTGCGTGCGTAAAAGTTACATTACGATGCGCAAATGCGTTTTATAATGAAGATTTTTATAAGTGCAAAATATAAAAAAGAATTTTGATGTTTGTTCCCGAGAAAGGTGGTTATTTGGTGTTAATAAAGTATATTTTCCTGCAATATCTGAAAAATATCAAAATATAAATTTATACGGTGAGTTTAAAGGTGAGCACAAATTTAATATTTTTCTAAATAAAAATACTTTAAAGAGGTCCTCGCAGATCGGTTTTAGCCCCCTTAGTTATTACCAGGAACGAATGCATTTCCCACATTGTACTCGTAAGATGTCAACCAAATGAAAAACCCAAAGACCCTTTCTTAACTTCCCTTTTTAATGATTTATTTTCGTAATAGATTGTACTTTGTCTTCCTTTATTTATTATCTGTTGTCCACCTTTTTAAACAATTACGTTGTTCTCTCTCTAATTTGACTAATAGGGGAATCCAAAGCAAAAAGGGTTACTGGGGCATAACGGGGTACTGAACTATGCCACCAAATTTCACACTCATTATCCCCATGATCAGTACCCTTTACTTCAATAGCCGCGGCACGAATCGGAAAAGCGTTAGTTCATCTTTGTCAAGCGTCGGTCGTGCATTGTAAAAGTGGCTCTTGCACTTGCCTAAGGTACGGACATTTTTCGAAGAATAATTGATGTTTTTTATGCTAAATCATTTTTGCCTTTACATAGTATACTCTATCAAACGCATGGCTTAGAAAACAGTTTTGGGGCAAAATGGGGTTTTTATGACGGGACAAAACGGGGTCCTCTTTTTGGTTACTCCAAGAAGACCCCGTTTTGCCCCAAGTAATTAATTTGAATTTGTCATGTTTTTATTGTGTTTTCGGATGGTACGAAAGTACACACGGAAAACAACTCGTCAAAATTGGTCTGCACAGTTAATGAGAGACGCAGTACAGACGGTTGTTGATGGCACTATGGGTTATAAAAAATCAGCGCAGCAGTTTAAAGTGCCTCAAATTACCTTATAACGCTATGTTACCAATGCAAAAAGAGATGTGGGGTCAACGTTTAAAATAACGAAATTAGGAAGCGTCATAAATTTGTTTACCGAAGAGTTGGAGATTGTTAAGTATGTGGTGCTTTACAAGATAACGCTGTACTTTAAATATTTGATGGCCAAGCTAGTCATATAAAAAAACTTGACTTATTAATTATGCCAGAGAAAATGGAGTGGTTTTGCTTTGTTTACCCCCTCATTGCTCTCATAAGTTGCAACCTCTGGATTTCGGATTTATAAAGCATCTCAGCAACTACTTTGAAAATGAAGTAAGAGTATGGCTACGAAGTAATCCCGGAAAAGTCGTAACAATTTAGCAACTATCGACTCTTTTTGGCGCTGCCTATATTAACGCTATGAGTGCTTTTAAAAAAACTGGAATTTGGCCCCTGAATCAAAATGTGTTTGAAGAAAGTGACTTTTTACCAGCGTCTATGGCAGATATTCCTTTACACTATAAATGCAATGATAATATAACGACTTTACTGAAATTAATAATCAAAATAAACAGCAACTCTTAGAAGACAATACCCATCAGATACCAGAAAAAGCTAAGATTTATAAAAATAAAGTAGAAACAACTCCTCCTTTACACATGCCCATTAGAAACATCTACAATAATCCTTCGCCATTGCCACAATATTCGTGGATGCCTGATGCATCTCCAGTTCGTAAAAAATCAACGAATGAGGATATTCTAGAAGACCCAAATATTTTTTCTTTTGCAAAACGCCGTCAGCGAAAACAAAGAAATACCGCAATTTTCACATCCACTCCTTATAAAATAGAATTGGAAACATCCGCGAAAGAAAAAAATGTAAAGGCTAATAGTGTCAAAAGACAAATTAGCAGTGTAGTTAAAAATGCTAAGAAAAAACCTAGTCTTGCATTAACAAAAAAATAATTGTAGAAAAAAATAATAATGATTCCGTTGAAGAATGGATATCATGTAGTCTCTATCACAAATATGCTCATAATTCATGCGCAGGTATCGACAGCGATGACGATGAGACTGTATTCCGATGTGCCTAATTAATTTCTATGTTATATTTTTACCCTATTTTACCCCAGATATAATCCCCATTTTGCTCGTATACGGGGGATTATGGGGAAATACGTGATTTAAAAAAAAACAAGAACGTGCGTAAGAACTATAAGTTTCTTATGTAGTTGGTTAAAGTCTGAAGATAATATATTTAATTATCTGAATTTAAAATCGCAAAGCTAAATTAATTCGTTTTGCGAAAAAATTGGGCTTATTAATTTAGCTACCCCGTATTGTCCTGGATTCCCCTAGCAATTTTGTTTATCATCTTATATTGTTGATCTCAACAAAACTTCACTAACCTTTTTTTCTTCGTTATTAAGTTACTGCACCAACACTTAACAATTTGTTGCTATTACTGTTATTTGTTATACTCTATTGATTTTACTATAGTTACTTGTTGATGCACTCTTTTGTCGTGCTTGCAAGAAATTGTTAGCCTTATTTTATAATATTTTTAGATTTGTCTTGTAACTTCTTCTTTTTTCTTTGTTTTTTAATGTTTAAATGTTTGAAACAATTACATATACTTTTATCTATACTTTTATCTATTTAATTTTAATCTGTTGGTTTTTTAAAAAATGTTTGTTTTACCCCTTTTTGACTTACCCAGCAATGCTTGCAAGTGTTATCCGAGTGTTTTGACACAACGATGTTTACATAATATGTGTAATTATTTTTACACCCAGGTATGTTCTTTCCTTTTTATTATTTGCATTATACAATATTGAGATTAAGTTTTTCATTTGGTTGTTTCAATTGTAAGATGTGTTGTTATGTGGCTCAAAATAAAAAAAAATGTAATAAATTCTCTAACTCACGAATCGTTTTCAAAGCATTATGCAAAAACGAAAAACGAACATTAGCGTTCCATTTGAAAAAACATCGATGATTTTAAAATAATTAAAGTCCTTGCGCAATTCAAAATTTAAATCCATCTGTTTAAGAATTTTGTCAAAATATTTTTTGCTAGAAAAGTATTGAATTTATGCAAACCCTTACTGTGTATATTATATATGTATACCAACCCTTGATTAGTGGTAGTTTATTATATTAAGAACCCCACATTTTTGTTGCAAAGTTATTTGCTCAATGACCTTAGTGTCAAATCATCTTAATCTAATAAAAAGTTTAAAGACATATAAATATGAAAATCTGCAACAGGGATGATTACAATGATCATAAAGAACATTCAAAAAACTATGAGAACTTCCTTTAGATAAACGTATTGTCTCTTCAAACATAATTACAAATAATATAACTAAGAACAAAATTTTTTATTTAAATTTTTTAAATTACGTATTATTTAAAAATTTCTATTTTTAATGTTCTTAGTAAGATGGACAAAGTAAAGATCATTACAATCAATTTCAACATATTTATAGTGGACGGCTAATTTATGGAATATTATCATTATTTCGAGAACCCTCGAGTTTTGAGGGTAATCCCGAAACAGGTCGATTTTTGTTATAAAATACCCATGTTATAACGTACATGAAGTAAGGATGACGTCACCGGTGTGGGTGTAGTGACGTAATCGTTAATATTTGTAAATAGAAATCGGTATAATGCGACACCTCATTTGAAGAAGAATTTAATTCTCTATTTAACGACATTACATTTGTAACTAAAATATTTTTTAAGGGTACAAAAACATTTCTTTTTTATTTAAATTCAACCAAATTACAACTAATGATTTAATTCATAACGTACCTTAAAGTAACCAAATTATGCATAATAAATATTTTAAATTAAATGTTTGAAATGCCCTCCATCGATTTCTTGACAATATGCGAATCTACGGACACATTCATCAAGTACATGGCGGATGACTTCTGGAGTAATGAGACTCATTTCATGCCTAATTCTATCTTTTAAGTTCTGTAAATTTTGGGGTCTATTGACATAAACTTTTGATTCTATGTAACCCCACAGAAAAAAGTCTAGATGTGTTAGATCTGGCGACCTTGCTGGCCACTCTATAAAACTTCGTCTTCCGATCCATCTCCTGGGAAAGCAATTATTTAAAAATTGACCTACTTCACGTGCGTAATGTGGAGGGACTCCATCTTGTTGAAACCAGATATTGTCACTAGGTAAATTTGCATTATTGGCATTTGGATACATGTTAGCAAGGACAGGTATAAGTTGATTTCTCAAAAAAGTTAAATAACGTTCTCCTGTTAGATTTTCTTCAAAGAAAAAAGGGCCAATGATTCTGTCATCGATGATCCCTGCCTATACATTCACTTTCTGTTTCTGAGGATACTGCGTGTGTGCCTCAGTCATCCAATGTAGGTTTTCTTGACTACAATACCTGCAATTTTGACGATTCACGGTACCATGTAAAAAAATATGTGGCTTCATCGGAAAAGAGGATTTGATTGATGAAACGTGGATTGCCGATACATTAATCCTGCATAATTTCAGAAAATTGAAGCCGGCGATCGGGATCTTCGTCGTTTAATTCCTGGTGTAGTTGAATTTTGTAGGGATGGTACCTATTTTTCTTTTTTTAAAATACGTAATACCGATCGTTGGGAAACTCCAGCATATTCACCCATTTGTGTTGAACTACTGTGAGAATTGTCATGGACATTTAATAAAACTTCAAGTTTCACATTGTCTTCAATTTTAGGACGCCCAGCGTTTGGAATATGTTTAACATGCCCAGTTTCTCCAAATTTTCGGACTATTTTACTTACTGTTGATTGGCTGATGGGTCTGTCTGGATATTTTGCGTTGAATAAATTGCATACCTCGTTCTGTGTTCTTTTTTTATATCCACATCCGCTAAGAATTAATATTTCTATGCGTTGTGTTTCATTTAGGTGAGCCATAATTTAGTATTCAAAAGTAAAAATTACAATTGACAACTGATGACAATTCACAAAATAAAAAAATATTTACGACAATAAATATTACAGTAACTATGCCAATATCACTTGCTTGATTTAACATTTGACACAAAGTTTCAGTGTGTATGAGATAACTTTTTGTGTCCATTATTTTTACTTATTTTTGCTTTTTTAAGTATTTATTTCAGAGTCATGGCAGGAATCGATGGATGGCATTTGAAACATTTAATTTAAAATAATTATTGTGCATAATTTGGTTACTTTAAAGGACGTTATAAATTAAATCATTAGTTGCAATTTGATTGAATTTAAATAAAAAAGAAATGTTTTTGTACCCTTAAAAAAATATTTTAGTTACAAATGTAATGTCGTTAAATAGAGAATTAAATTCTTCTTCAAATGAGGTGTCGCATTATACCGATTTATATTTAAAAAAATTAACGATTACGTCACTACACCCACACCGGCGACGTCATCCTTACTCCTTGGGTATTTTATAAAAAAAATCGACCTGTTTCGGGATTACCCTCAAAACTCGACGGTTCTCGAAATAATTATAATATTCCATATATTAGCCGTCCACTGTATAATATATCTACAAATAATATTTTTACAAAACAAATTCTTTTACAGGTGTTCTTAAACCCACATATTTATATACTATTTTTTGTCAAATAATTTTAAGTGTGTTAGTGATTAGCAGCTACTCTGCATCAGTTTTTAAAAGTGTTAAGCATGTTTTACATTAATAAACATCAATAGATTTTTAACCACATACACATTAAAAGTATTAACCAACATTGGTTTATGACTATACCTAAACCAATCAGTGTAATAGTTTCTTAAGTATTCTCCTGTTCTGTTAAAACAACAATATTTGTTTCAATAGTTATTAAGAGCTCATCAAGATCCTCCATAAAATTTAAATTTTTGTAATGTAAATAACATAAAAATGTTTTTCAAATTATATCGCTGTAGAATTGAAGTGAAGTTGGAATACTTTTCAAAAGAAATAGTGTTCAAATAATATGTATTTGTTAACGGTATACCTATGAGTGGAAATTAGTAAAATACAATGTTTCCATTGTAATTAACGGAATTAATGCCACTTGCCAGTGATCAAGGTGAAAAAAATTGACATCAAAAGAATCAAAGCTTTCGCTTTTGTATGATTTGAGTATTCTATTTCATAAGTACAATATTTTATTAAATACTAATAGTATTATTCCATACTAACCTTTTGATATGATTAGTAACAAAAAATAATAATATAAATATAAATATAATAACAACAAAATTGTTATTAAGTTTTTGTTTTTTGTGTAAATTCGTTCTGTTACTTTCATATAGGTTTTCGTATGAGCACAAATATACCTAAAAAATGACCATTCTTGTTACATATTGCGCGTATGGTAACAAATAGGAATAATCTAACCTTTCCTTGCATACAGTTCTTATTGGATTTTTATATATTTTTTGAACGCTCATATTGCAAACACTCTTCTTTGATGCAAACAATATTCTGTTCTATTCTATCTGTTATACCGGCATAATAAAATGGAATATGAAGGTATAGGAATGTTATTTTTGAATATATTTGAATGAAATGAAGCCGTTCAGGCATATACTTATTCGAAGTTTTTGCCTTTTGCGAAAAGGTCTTTTCAAATGTTACACTCTGATTCTTATTTCCAACTAGGAAAATAACTTTTTTTTCATCGAACAAAATAACAATCATAACAATCTTTATGTATAATTTCAAAGCACACTTAATATTTCTACAGCTGTCTATATTAGATGAAATACGTTATATGCTATGCTATGCCTTATATTTATTATTATTATTAAAAAGCCTATAATTATTTTATAAAACATTTTATACATATATATATATATATATATATATATATATTTATATTTATTTATATTTATATATATATTTATAAAACAAAATAACGTCATAAAATAATAATAATTTGACTTAAAAAAAAAAATTTTATTAAATTCAAAATTAAAGTTAAAATAGTTTTTTATGTTATATTTACCATTTTTTTAACACCAATTTTGTTTATACTCGTGCTTATTCCTTGATAATGAAATAAATATATTTCGAAAGCTTGGAAAACAAGTAAAAGAGTTTTCTTAAAATACATTGCCGTATACCCCAAAGAATTCTGGTTTAATACCTATTAGTCGGCAAAGAACATAAATTTAATTATATATATATATATATATATATATATATATATATTATGATTAATTATAGTTTTGTTTGTTAATATCCCACGTTGGTATTGTCAATTAATAATGATTTAATTTTTAATGATTATAATTTTATAATTTTGTTTTGTTTTATTGGTTTTGTCAAATGTTTTGATTGATTTTAATGATTAAATACTATTTAATTTTATATAAATTTTACTTGTTCTTCTGTAATTCTATTGTTGGGCGCCTTATCAAAATTTTAACTAGCTCAGACTATTTGTTTTGAAATTTAAATTTAAAATCTGACTCTTATCAGGGTAGGATTCAAATTAAAATATTATTTAATAATTAACACACAATAAATTTAATATCAAGTATTTCAAAGAAATTTTACAAAAAAAAATGTTAATTGGTTTTCATATGTTTAGTACAAATAAATAAATGAATAGCCTTATATGAAAAGAATGGAGATGATACATACAAATAAAATTAATTTACAGTCACAAAATAACAAATACACAAATACTAAATCTTAACTATGACACGTACCTTTTATTATAAAGTTCGTTCACTAAAAATTGCTATTGTCTAAATGGAACAGCACAAAACTCGGATCGGCTTCTCCTCGTCCCCTGTCAGAAATGCAATACCAACAATATGGCGGCTAAGGACCAGTTGCAGAAAGAATGCTCAAATTTAATCTTTCAAATTCTCTTGGAATCAGTCTCTGATTTGACAAATTTATTACTTTGGTAAGTAATTTAATAATGGTTGATTATTTTACTGCATGTATTTTTAATATTACATGTATTACTTTAACATAAACAGCTTTTAATTAATGCAAAAAATTTTCTTCTAGTTAGTAATCAATTAATACATACGATGTTAATTGCTCTACTACCAAAAACATAAGAGAGGTGAATCATCAATTTTCCGGCCTTTTTATAGGCTTCCAAAAAAAAATGACAAGTATGACATCGAAAAACGAAATTCCATTGTTTAAATGCAAAATTATAACCAAAATTCTTGAATATGAAGGTAATGAAATTACAAAACTAATAGTATCTTTGTTAACTTACAGTGAAATCTTATCCTTATATTTACTAAAATTTTGTTTGTATAATTTTCTAAGTGACTTTTCCTAAGAAAATTTTAGATTCAAAATGCACAACTTTCTTGAGCTGTCAACTTATTTTAGACCTTCAAAATTTGAAATAAAACCATCATTTGTATTAAAATTACTATGAATCTGTTAAACTAATACTATTTTAGCTGATAACTACTATTTTAAAATCTAACAACTAAAATTTAAACTTTGAAAAGATTCTGTTATTTGTAGGTATCACTTATGCATTATATAAGATAAGATTCTCTGTGTTACAAAAGACTCACAACTTAAAATTTATATAAAACATTTACTTAACTATCCTACATACATTTTGTTACATAAAATGTCTTTGTTAGTGTTTGTACATTAAGTTTTTTCAATATTTATTTCACTATGCACTTTGAAAGTGTTCTATCAAAAACTTATGTGATTATGTCCAACATTATTGATATGGGAATTAGTTTACTGTATTTCACCACACCTGCTACATGTTTTTAATTGTTCTTATGTCTTTTTAAGGTACTCATGAGCTATTGGAATATTTGTTGGTACAATATCGAAGACTATAATTTGTCTTTTTATAATTTTGTAAGTACTTCCTTTTTATAATATTAATTTAAATACTTTACTAACTAAAATTACATGTTGATTTCTTAAACATGTGAAAACCATTAATACTTTTGATTTTTATTTTCTTTTTATTGTTTCAGATTAAACTTAGAATTTTAAAAGAGAACTAGGACAAAAAAAATTGTTATGTAAAAGTGTACTCATTATGGATTGGAAATATTTAATTGTTATAAAATAGCAAAATATGGATTCTATTCAATATAAAATGCCCATTACATTCTTTGTTTATATTAAATGTATGTCTTGTGAAAATTATGAACTTGGAAACTTTAGATGTACAAAAGAAAAAGTAAATGCTGATTCTATAAAACTTATTAATATATCCTTTTATTGTAAATTATAAGGTAAGTTCTACTTATTAAATTTTTAACTATTAGATATCTATCTCAAATCCCCCAATTTAATTTTTAACAAAATTCTTGTGTAACAAGATAATTTTTTAAAAATTTAATTCCTTTGATACTCTTTGTTTATATTGTTAGTACTTTTCCTAACATATCACTTCTTCATTACATTCTTCCCTTGATTTATTCAAATAATTGGAAGTGTAGATTCAACATATAAAAATTATGAATTTTTCTTTTATTCAATTAAACTTATTTATAATCATTATTTAATATAATTCTTTATCTCTCTATCTTTAGGAATCAATTTTAAAACCTATGATGTTATATTCTTATCACAATTTATACTTGTTTACATCAAAAACACTGTTGATTCATTTGATTTCAAATTTGTTGTTATAGTATCTCAAATTATTAGTACTTTACATAAATTCTATATTATTTTCTTCAAAGTTTATATTATATCCTTGTTACTTTTAAAAAAATTCAATGAAAATTGCCTAGTCTCAAATTGCTATTATTCTAATTTAATTACCTATCTTAACTTATTATTTCTTAAAACAAATTAAATGTTATTAGTCCTATTCTATTTGTTTAAATTTCATATTTTAAAAATATTATACATATGAGTTTGTAATATAAAATGTGTGTCATAATGTCCTTTTCAATATGTTTAATTACTATAAAATTCTATCTCTATGCAAAACAAACTATAACTTATACTTCTATGTAATACTACAAAAAAAATTGTTATTCAACATGTTTATTTTAATTTTATGTGTGTTTTAATGTTTCCTAAATTAATCTATACCTAACTCTACTTTTTGTATTTCTAAATTTCTTTCTTTTTTTGAAATTTCTCCCCCTATTATAGTCAAATTCTCTTAAATATATTGTCTCTTGATAATTGATTTGTTTAACTTCCCCCCAAAATTCTTTAATAGATTGTTGTTCTAAATTGTATACATTATTAATAAATTGTTCTTTGTTACAGGTTGCTGAAAGATTTCTTATCAAAATAATTCTTGCAACTACCCGAAGATCTATGATGTTTTTAATATTGTTTAATTTGCTTTTAAATATACTTGTTAAATTATTAGAATAGATGTTATTAATGTTACTATAAAATTTTATTCTGAACTCTTGTACCTTGTTTCCATATATCATTGTATTACCTTTTCTTCTTTGTTTTATAACTTCTTTATATTCTATTCTTTCTTCTTCTTTTAATATTTTTAAGTTTTCTTCTTGATTTTCTCCTGGTATTTCTTTTCTATCTATAATTATACTTGAATTGTTCTTGGGTTTGTGTTCATCTATGTCATTTTTACTCTTATATTGTTCATAATTTTCTTCTATATCATATCTGGTATCAATCATCATTATTTTATTTGTCTTAATTTGCTCCATTTCAACTTCTTTGTCTCTGTTTTTGCCTGTTTCCTTTAAAATTTCATTAGTTACCTCTGCATTTTCTTTTTTCTCAAATTCCTTTTCTTCATCATTCTTTTTGTTTATATCTTCTTTATTTTCATATTCTATTTTTCTTCTGAACTCTTCTAATTCTGTTCCTATTTCTCCTTTTAATTTTTCAAAACTTTCTTCTTGTTTTTCCCCATGAACTTTTAAATCTTCAATTTCCTTTTCTATTATCTCTTCCACTACTTGTATGTTTCTGCTTGTCTTCGTTACTTCATTTTCCAAATTTGTTATTTTATCATTGTTTGCTTTAATTTTCTTTTGTTTTCTTTTTACTTCCAATCCTAATTCATTTTCTTTCTTCTTCAGACTTTCTATTTGTGTCTTGTCTATTTTCCACTTCCATTATTCTTCCAATCATTTCATTTCTGATTTCTTCTTTTGTGTCCTCAATTTTTTGTTCAGCCACTTTTAATTCTTGTCGAATTCTTTTAATTTCATTTAAACTTTCTTTTCTTCCTTCATCTATCTTCATTTCCATATTTTTTAGCTCTTGTTTCATTTCCATTTTAATTTCTTCTTTGTTTGTATCTAATTTCTTGTTATTTTCTTCTAGTTTTTTGTTCATCTTCATTAAAAACTTCATAATTGCATCATCATTTCTTTCTGCACTCTTGGTTTCCTGTACCTTTTGTTGTCCTGGTTCTTGTTAGTATTTTTCTTTTCCTGTTTCCTCTTGTTCATCTTGATTTCCTTCTTTTTCTTGTCCTTGCTCTGTTACAAAATCTCCAGCACCTCTGTTTCTTTCTTCATACACTGGTGTTTCCATCTCAGCTATATCTCTCTGATCCATTACTTCTCCTTCTTTTATTTCTCCTAACTGCTTTCGATCTCTAAGAACCATTTTCTTATCCGCCATGTTGTCGTTGTTTAATTTTTAAATTTATAAGTTATTATTTAATTTATTTTATTTATAAAAATACGATTTTTGCGAGCCCCACGTTGGGCGCCAATTTACTTATGATTTAAATTTTACTTTTATTTTTATGTTTGATTTATTATAGTTTTGTTTGTTAATATCCCACGTTGGTATTGTCAATTTATAATGATTTAATTTTTAATGATTATAATTTTATAATTTTGTTTTGTTTTATTGGTTTTGTCAAATGTTTTGATTGATTTTAATGATTAAATACTATTTAATTTTATATAAATTTTACTTGTTCTTCTGTAATTCTATTGTTGGGCGCCTTATCAAAATTTTAACTAGCTCAGACTATTTGTTTTGAAATTTAAATTTAAAATCTGACTCTTATCAGGGTAGGATTCAAATTAAAATATTATTTAATAATTAACACACAATAAATTTAATGTCAAGTATTTCAAAGAAATTTCACAAAAAAAACTGTTAATTGGTTTTCATATGTTTAGTACAAATAAATAAATGAATAGCCTTATATGAAAAGAATGGAGATGATACATACAAATAAAATTAATTTACAGTCACAAAATAACAAATACACAAATACTAAATCTTAACTATGACACGTACCTTTTATTATAAAGTTCGTTCACTAAAAATTGCTATTGTCTAAATGGAACAGCACAAAACTCGGATCGGCTTCTCCTCGTCCCCTGTCAGAAATGTAATACCAACAATATGGCGGCTAAGGACCAGTTGCGGAAAGAATGCTCAAATTTAATCTTTCAAATTATCTTGGAATCAGTCTCTGATTTGACAAATTTATTACTTTGGTAAGTAATTTAATAATGGTTGATTATTTTACTGCATGTATTTTTAATATTACATGTATTACTTTAACATAAACAGCTTTTAATTAATGCAAAAAATTTTCTTCTAGTTAGTAATCAATTAATACATACGATGTTAATTGCTCTGCTACCAAAATCAAAAGAGAGTGAATAGATGTTAACTGCTCTACTACCAAAAACATAAGAGAGGTGAATCATCAATTTTCCGGCCTTTTTATAGGCTTCCAGGAAAAATGACAAGTATGACATCGAAAAACGAAATTCCATTGTTTAAAAGCAAAATTCTAACCAAAATTCTTGAATATGAAGGTAATGAAATTACAAAACTAATAGTATCTTTGTTAACTTACAGTGAAATCTTATCCTTATATTTACTAAAATTTTGTTTGTATAATTTTCTAAGTGACTTTTCCTAAGAAAATTTTAGATTCAAAATGCACAACTTTCTTGAGCTGTCAACTTATTTTAGACCTTCAAAATTTGAAATTAAACCATCATTTGTATTAAAATTACTATGAATATGTTAAACTAATACTATTTTAGCTGATAACTACTATTTTAAACTCTAACAACTAAAATTTAAACTTTTAAAAGATTCTGTTATTTGTAGGTATCACTTATGCATTATATAAGATAAGATTCTCTGTGTTACAAAAAGACTCACAACTTAAAATTTATATAAAACATTTACTTAACTATCCTACATACATTTTGTTACATAAAATGTCTTTGTTAGTGTTTGTACATTAAGTTTTTTCAATATTTATTTCACTATGCACTATGAAAGTGTTCTATCAAAAACTTATGTGATTATGTCCAACATTATTGATATGGGAATTAGTTTACTGTATTTCACCACACCTGCTACATGTTTTTAATTGTTCTTATGTCTTTTTAAGGTACTCATGAGCTATTGGAATATCTGTTTGTACAATATCGAAGCCCATAATTTGTCTTTTTATAATTTTGTAAGTACTTCTTTTTTATAATATTAATTTAAATACTTTACTAACTAAAATTACATGTTGATTTCTTAAACATGTGAAAACCATTAATACTTTTGATTTTTATTTTTTTTTTATTGTTTCAGATTAATCTTAGAATTTTAAAAGAGAACTAGGACAAAAAAAAATTGTTATGTAAAAGTGTACTCATTATGGATTGGAAATATTTAATTGTTATAAAATAGCAAAATATGGATTCTATTCAATATAAAATGCCCATTACATTCTTTGTTTATATTAAATGTATGTCTTGTGAAAATTATGAACTTGGAAACTTTAGATGTACAATAGAAAAAGTAAATGCTGATTCTATAAAACTTATTAATATATCCTTTTATTGTAAATTATAAGGTAAGTTCTACTTATTAAATTTTTAACTATTAGATATCTATCTCAAATCCCCCAATTTAATTTTTAACAAAATTCTTGTGTAACAAGATAAATTTTTTAAAAATTTAATTCCTTTGATACTCTTTGTTTATATTGTTAGTACTTTTCCTAACATATTACTTCTTCATTACATTCTTCCCTTGATTTATTCAAATAATAGGAAGTGTAGATTCAACATATAAAAATTATGAATTTTTCTTTTATTCAATTAAACTTATTTATAATCATTATTTAATATAATTCTTTATCTCTCTATCTTTAGGAATCAATTTTAAAACCTATGATGTTATATTCTTATCACAATTTATACTTGTTTACATCAAAAACACTGTTGATTCAATTGATTTCAAATTTGTTGTTATAGTATCTCAAATTATTAGTACTTTACATAAATTCTATATTATTTTCTTCAAAGTTTATATTATATCCTTGTTACTTTTAAAAAAATTCAATGAAAATTGCCTAGTCTCAAATTGCTATTATTCTAATTTAATTACCTATCTTAACTTATTATTTCTTAAAACAAATTAAATGTTATTAGTCCTATTCTATTTGTTTAAATTTCATATTTTAAAAATATTATACATATGAGTTTGTAATATAAAATGTGTGTCATAATGTCCTTTTCAATATGTTTAATTACTATAAAATTCTATCTCTATGCAAAACAAACTATAACTTATACTTCTATGTAATACTACAAAAAAAATTGTTATTCAACATGTTTATTTTAATTTTATGTGTGTTTTAATGTTTCCTAAATTAATCTATACCTAACTCTACTTTTTGTATTTCTAAATTTCTTTCTTTTTTTGAAATTTCTCCCCCTATTATAGTCAAATTCTCTTAACAGTATCTTCTCTTGATAATTTATTTGTTTAACATCCCCCCAAAATTCTTTAATAGATTGTTGTTCTAAATTGTATACATTATTAATAAATTGTTCTTTGTTACAGGTTGCTGAAAGATTTCTTATCAAAATACTTCTTGCAACTACCCGAAGATCTATGATGTTTTTAATATTGTTTAATTTGCTTTTAAATATACCTGTTAAATTATTAGAATAGATGTTATTAATGTTACTATAAAATTTTATTCTGAACTCTTGTACCTTGTTTCCATATATCATTGTATTACCTTTTCTTCTTTGTTTTATAACTTCTTTATATTCTTTTCTTACTTTTCCTTTTAATATTTTTAAGTTTTCTTCTTGTTTTTCTCCTGGTATTTCTTTTCTATCTATAATTATATTTGAATTATTCTTGAGTTTGTCTTCATCCATGTCATTTTTACTTTTATATTGTTTATAATTTTCTTCTATATCATATATGGTATCAATCATCATTATTTTTTTTGTCTTAATTTGCTCGATTTAAACTCCTTTGTCTCTGTTTTTGTCTGTTTCCTTTAAAATTTCATTAGTTACCTCTTCATTTTCTGTTTTCTCAAATTCCTTTTCTTCATCATTCTTTTTGTTTATATCTTCTTTATTTTCATATTCTATTTTTCTTCTGAACTCTTCTAATTCTGTTCCTATTTCTCCTTTTAATTTTTCAAAACTTTCTTCTTGTTTTTCCCCATGAACTTTTAAATCTTCAATTTCCTTTTCTATTATCTCTTCCACTACTTGTATGTTTCTGCTTGTCTTCGTTACTTCATTTTGCAAATTTGTTATTTTATCATTGTTTGCTTTAATTTTCTTTTTGTTTTCTTTTACTTCCAATCCTAATTCATTTTCTTTCTTCTTCAGACTTTCTATTTGTGTCTTGTCTATTTTCCACTTCCATTATTCTTCCAATCATTTCATTTCTGATTTCTTCTTTTGTGTCCTCAATTTTTTGTTCAGCCACTTTTAATTCTTGTCGAATTCTTTTAATTTCATTTAAACTTTCTTTTCTTCCTTCATCTATCTTCATTTCCATATTTTTTAGCTCTTGTTTCATTTCCATTTTAATTTCTTCTTTGTTTGTATCTAATTTCTTGTTATTTTCTTCTAGTTTTTTGTTCATCTTCATTAAAAACTTCATAATTGCATCATCATTTCTTTCTGCACTCTTGGTTTCCTGTACCTTTTGTTGTCCTGGTTCTTGTTAGTATTTTTCTTTTCCTGTTTCCTCTTGTTCATCTTGATTTCCTTCTTTTTCTTGTCCTTGCTCTGTTACAAAATCTCCAGCACCTCTGTTTCTTTCTTCATACACTGGTGTTTCCATCTCAGCTATATCTCTCTGATCCATTACTTCTCCTTCTTTTATTTCTCCTAACTGCTTTCGATCTCTAAGAACCATTTTCTTATCCGCCATGTTGTCGTTGTTTAATTTTTAAATTTATAAGTTATTATTTAATTTATTTTATTTATAAAAATACGATTTTTGCGAGCCCCACGTTGGGCGCCAATTTACTTATGATTTAAATTTTACTTTTATTTTTATGTTTGATTTATTATAGTTTTGTTTGTTAATATCCCACGTTGGTATTGTCAATTTATAATGATTTAATTTTTAATGATTATAATTTTATAATTTTGTTTTGTTTTATTGGTTTTGTCAAATGTTTTGATTGATTTTAATGATTGAATACTATTTAATTTTTATATAAATTTTACTTGTTCTTCTGTAATTCTATTGTTGGGCGCCTTATCAAAATTTTAACTAGCTCAGACTATTTGTTTTGAAATTTAAATTTAAAATCTGACTCTTATCAGGGTAGGATTCAAATTAAAATATTATTTAATAATTAACACACAATAATTTAATGTCAAGTATTTCAAAGAAATTTCACAAAAAAACTGTTAATTGGTTTTCATATGTTTAGTACAAATAAATAAATGAATAGCCTTATATGAAAAAAAATGGATATGATACATACAAATAAAATTAATTTACAGTCACAAAATAACAAATACACAAATACTAAATCTTAACTATGACACGTACCTTTTATTATAAAAGTTCGTTCACTAAAAATTGCTATTGTCTAAATGGAACAGCACAAAACTCGGATCGGCTTCTCCTCGTCCCCTGTCAGAAATGTAATACCAACAATATGGCGGCTAAGGACCAGTTGCGGAAAGAATGCTCAAATTTAATCTTTCAAATTATCTTGGAATCAGTCTCTGATTTGACAAATTTATTACTTTGGTAAGTAATTTAATAATGGTTGATTATTTTACTGCATGTATTTTTAATATTATATGTATTACTTTAACATAAACAGCTTTTAATTAATGCAAAAAATTTTCTTCTAGTTAGTAATCAATTAATACATACGATGTTAATTGCTCTGCTACCAAAATCAAAAGAGAGTGAATAGATGTTAACTGCTCTACTACCAAAAACATAAGAGAGGTGAATCATCAATTTTCCGGCCTTTTTATAGGCTTCCAGGAAAAATGACAAGTATGACATCGAAAAACGAAATTCCATTGTTTAAAAGCAAAATTCTAACCAAAATTCTTGAATATGAAGGTAATGAAATTACAAAACTAATAGTATCTTTGTTAACTTACAGTGAAATCTTATCCTTATATTTACTAAAATTTTGTTTGTATAATTTTCTAAGTGACTTTTCCTAAGAAAATTTTAGATTCAAAATGCACAACTTTCTTGAGCTGTCAACTTATTTTAGACCTTCAAAATTTGAAATTAAACCATCATTTGTATTAAAATTACTATGAATATGTTAAACTAATACTATTTTAGCTGATAACTACTATTTTAAACTCTAACAACTAAAATTTAAACTTTTAAAAGATTCTGTTATTTGTAGGTATCACTTATGCATTATATAAGATAAGATTCTCTGTGTTACAAAAGACTCACAACTTAAAATTTATATAAAACATTTACTTAACTATCCTACATACATTTTGTTACATAAAATGTCTTTGTTAGTGTTTGTACATTAAGTTTTTTCAATATTTATTTCACTATGCACTATGAAAGTGTTCTATCAAAAACTTATGTGATTATGTCCAACATTATTGATATGGGAATTAGTTTACTGTATTTCACCACACCTGCTACATGTTTTTAATTGTTCTTATGTCTTTTTAAGGTACTCATGAGCTATTGGAATATTTGTTTGTACAATATCGAAGACTATAATTTGTCTTTTTATAATTTTGTAAGCACTTCCTTTTTATAATATTAATTTAAATACTTTACTAACTAAAATTACATGTTGATTTCTTAAACATGTGAAAACCATTAATACTTTTGATTTTTATTTTTTTTTTATTGTTTCAGATTAAACTTAGAATTTTAAAAGAGAACTAGGACAAAAAAAAATTGTTATGTAAAAGTGTACTCATTATGGATTGGAAATATTTAATTGTTATAAAATAGCAAAATATGGATTCTATTCAATATAAAATGCCCATTACATTCTTTGTTTATATTAAATGTATGTCTTGTGAAAATTATGAACTTGGAAACTTTAGATGTACAATAGAAAAAGTAAATGCTGATTCTATAAAACTTATTAATATATCCTTTTATTGTAAATTATAACGTAAGTTCTACTTATTAAATTTTTAACTATTAGATATCTATATCAATATATATATATATGAAACCAGTAATATTGGGGTATGCAGCAATTAATAAAAGTAAACTCTTCATACTTTTTTCCAAGCTTTCGGAAAATTTATTTCCATTTTCAAGGAATGTATACGAGGTTATAAAATTTGTTCTTTACAATGGTAAATATAAATATAATTAAAACTAATATTTTGAAAAAAATTTTTTTAGAAAAAGGTGTCAGAATAACATTAGTAAAATTGTTTGTAAAACAATAGCTATTTATTTTTGAAAATGCCAAAGGGTGCTTAATTTTTTAATTAATTTAAATTAAAAGAAGAAAAATAAATTAAAAGAAGAATTTCTTAGGTTGATTTTGAAGTTTACAATATTACTCATACATCCTTTTCATAAACACTGTCAAAATAAATGTCAATGTCAGAAAATAATCAAAGTAAATTTTCAAAAAAATATTATTAAACAGTAATTTAGTAAGATGATTTATTATGTAAGTTGTTCTTTTATGTTTTTATCCTTAGATATTAAATAAAAATAAACATCACTGAGATTTTTATGATCACTCTTTTTATTAATGATTTTTTCTTCTTGAGAAATAAAAGACATTTCTAAGAAGAGTCTTTTTTTCAAAATAGGTTGTATATCTAAAACACTAACAGATAAAAAATCCATTACATGATCATTTTCAACGACGTGCTTGGCCAATTCACATCTTTCAGGGTGTAATCTACAATCACTTTTATGTAAAGATAATCGATTTTTTAATTTTTGACTCGTTTGGCCTATATACTTTTTTTCGCAATTTTTACATGGAATGGAGTAAATTAAATTAGATAATTCAATGATCGGAGTTTTATCTTTCACTTTTGTAAATGTTGATCTAATGGTAAAACATGTTTTGTTTGCAATTTTGATATTTGTTAATGGCTTAAAAATTCTTTTTAATTTTGGTGTTATTTCTTTTATATATGGTAAAGACACATAATAATTTATCATTTCAGTGTTATTATTTAATTGTAAATGTAATTCATTATTTACTTGAGGAATCAATTTATCGTTAAGTGAGGAAGTATTATATAATATATTTTTAATTAATTTATTGGGGTAACCATTATTCAAAAATAATTGCTGAAGTATCTTAAAATTATCTTTATGAAATTTTGGATCTGAAATCATCGTTATACGATTTTTCATTTGGTTAATTAAGTTAATTTTCATTGAATATTTATGATATGACCAATAGTTCATTATTCTTCCTGAATTTGTTGGTTTTTGATACCAATTAATCGAAATAGTGGTGTCAACATTTCTTATAAACTTAGTGTCCAAAAATGGTATACTTTGTTGTTCATCTTCTTTTTCGATAGTAAATTGTATGTGTGGATCATAACTATTAAATATAAAAAGAATTTCATCTAAGCTATCTTTTGGTAACGCCAAAACAATGTCATCTACATATTTTTTAATAAATATTAATTTAAAAGGCAAAACTGGTATAACGGTATCTAATAAGTTATCCGTAACATAACATGCTATAATTGGAGAAATAGCAGCACCCATTGGAGTACCAAAAATTTGCTTATATATCTGATTATTAAATGAAAAATATGTATTTTCAAAAAGAAATTTAATTATTTCTTGAAAATTCTTTTTGGGTATAGAACAATGTTGACTAATTTTATCCCAATTTTTATCAATTGCTCTTAAAGCTGAATCCAAATATACATTACTAAATAATGAAATCACATCCAAACTACAAATAACATAATTATCGGGTAATTTAAACTTATTAAATTTTTTGAAAACGTCAAAAGAATCCTTTATGTAATATTCTGTGTTAAAATCATAAGCATTTGTTAGTATCTCGGTAATATGAGTGCTTAATAAATTTGTTGGAGTATTTATACATGCTACTATAGGTCTTAATGTTAATATTGGCTTATGGATTTTAGGAAGACCATAAAATTTTGCAGGAATGCCATTATAGCAAGTTAATTTATCTTTTGTAATTTTATTTATATGTTTATTATCATATAGTTTTTTTACAATGGAATTGCACTTATACTGAATTGTTGTGGTAGGATTTTTATTTAATTTAATATAAGAAGAATTATTATTTATTATGTCTAGAGGAAGATTAATATAATTTTCTTTTAGCATAATAACTGTACAATTACCTTTATCACTGTTTGTTACAACTATATTTGGATTATTTTTTAAAAATTATTATTATTAGACTTATAATTTACATGGTTTGTAATAACATTTGTTGATTTTGCCATTATTGTTTTTCTTAAATTATCATCAGATGTAAGTGAAATTATATTAACAATATCTGCTAGGATATGTTTAATTTTAATATCTTGACCAAGTATTGGTTCAACACTAAATTTAGGTTCCAAGGATAAAAAACACAAAATGTCATAAGGTATAACTATATCATTCAAGTTTTTAATCCATTTAGGATTTGTTTTTAATTTTAATTTAAACTGTTCATCTATTAATCTATTTAATTTATTAATATTTTTCTTTTTTGTAGAATAAAAAATCTTATTATAGGTTATTTTCTGACGATATTCAAAATTCTTAAAAATATACTCTGACGTGGATTGAATAATGTTATTTTTAAATATTTCTAAATTTTTTTCCAAATTTACAACAGTTTTATGATTATTAGATATCTCAATATTTAAAATTTTACTTTCTAAACCTAAGAAAAAAACCTGTATATCTTTTTATTCCAATATCTTGACGGTGTAAAAGGTCTATTAGAGTTACTAGAGAATGATTCACGTGGTTACATTTCAGTAAAAAGCATCTTCTATTGTATTCTTTGGCAAGTTTCATCTTTGATTTGGACCAATTTTTCAAATACTGAACACTACATTTACCATATTTTTCTTCGATGTCATTATAGAACCCCATGATCTTTACTTATGTAAAGGTAGTTTATTTATATATATATATGACGGAGAATAAAATACAGCGGAGTATTTTCTGACGAACCAATGATAATATTATTAAGGATATTTGTATTTTTAACAATTCTAAGAAATGTACTGTTACTTTGAATGTTATTTTAATATTTTGTAAAATAAGGTTTAAAGATATTGTTTTATTGCGATAGGCCTAGGCCCAGGTAGACACATGGTTGTCAACGTAGTCGGGATCCCAGGACGATAAGGGTATCATAAAATAAATAAGAAAAAGAGAAATGTGTAGCAGGCAAACTACTCGAGAATAGTTTTTAAAAAAAGGGGTAGTCTTGTTTTGAGATTGAGATCGAACGGATGTCCTGGTGGTCGCGAATTCGTTATTTCCTAAGTCTCGGTCTGTCGCAAGAGATTAGTAATATTGTTTGTATTCTAAGTTAAGTTAACCTTGTACGAGTTTATTTATTTATTCTTAGTGATTAATCTTGTTGTAATCGCGAACATTAATTAATTGTATTAATAAAAGAAATGAGTGAATCACAGGATGTTGAATCTCCAACCCAAGCCCCCGCCTCTCTGACATATATATATATATATATATATATATATATATATATATATATATATATATATATATTGAGACGAAGTGTTATTATTATAAAAAAATTATTCATTAAAGAAAAGCTTAATTTTAATAAGAATATGTATTATGATGATTAAATCAAAAACAAAATCGTTATTAAGTCGATTGAAAGCAAAATAAATAATAAAAAAGTAATCACATTACATAAAAATAATCAAAATCACCATTAAAAAAATAAATAATAATGAAAATATAAATATAAATGTAAAATAAAACAAACGAACAAATTATAAATTTTTGTAAAATATTTTTCTGTTAAATATATAAAAGGATTTTCAAAGATCTACAAAAGTGTATAAAAAGTTCTTCTACGAATAACACTTGTGCATATGTGTGACGTAAAATTATCAGAACTACGACTGCTAACATCGCGTGTTTGAAATGTTTAGTTTCCATGAACTCCAAAACCTTAGAAACGCACCTGTGCCTGTGTGACGTCAAATTATCAGAACTACGAGTGCTTGTACACAACACATCGCGTGTTTGAAATGTTTAGTTTCCTCGAACTCCAAGAGCTTAGAATAGCAGCTGCACGTTGTGACGTAAGAGTTACTCGGAAATGTATCGGTCGAATTTATGACTTCAAGCCTCAGTGTAAATATAATTTGAGAGCTTTTCCGACCATAATAAATTATATAAAAATTATTGAACATTAAAAATGATTATTGTATATATTATGTAAAAAAATTGTTTGTAAAATATAAGTAGTTAGTTAGAAATAAGCAAATTAAGAAATAGTTCCTTCTGATTGGTTCTCGTGGAGTTTTTAAATGAAGCATTTTTATTGGTCAGAGAATAATGAGAGAGGGATCTCAGTCTTTACGTAAAAGAACCAGTCAGAAAGAATAAAAAGGGATTCAAGCCTAATTTTAAGAGAGTCAAGACCCTTTATACAAACATTAAAGCTTCGTTTAAAAAAATTTTTCAACAAACATTTAAGATTTAATTTTAAAAAACTTTCACAACTCAATACTCAAGTTTAATTTAAAAAAAAAAAGATTCAAGACTCATTCTCAAAACATTCAACAACAGTTATTATAATATTCAACTCGTAATCTACATTTTTAAAAAAGACTTTGATTAGTCATAAATTTTATTAACTTTATAAGTTAACAGTATTCGACTTTGAATCGAAAATCGGTTTGTTGAATCGAGCAGAGTAATCTTATAATATAACAGTTTCAACTGTAATTTTAATGATACAAAAGTTAGTATTAAATTAATATAAGAAGCTTGACTTACCTTATATCAGAAATAATCCTAGTATAAAACTTTGTAACACACCACTTGTAAAAAGGGAGTCTTATCAACCAGTAAATTGTATAAAATAATCCACAATTAAATAATAATAAATTCTACATCGTAAGAGTTTCTGTCTTTAATTACACCATTGAAGTTTCTGCATACCACGTGTTATCCAGAAGAGAAGATAGACCACCAGTTCCAACGACACCTACATGTGAATGGCGAACACTCGAGAGACAAAGTTAAAAAAGGTACCGTTATTTGATTTGTATTAAGTGTGCGTATAAACTGTTTTAAAGCGATAATAATTATTAGCCGCTAGAGAACATTTATACTACTTTATTGTAAAGATTTTTGAATTTCATTTTGATAGAAAATTTATAATTTGTTTGAGCGTAAATCTGTGGTGAAACCTGTACGACCTGAGATATAATTTTTCGATTAACGATAGTGTCTATTTTCAAGAAACATTTAATTTTATTTGAGCTAGTCATCATTATACAACATATTATTTAAGGGGCTAAAAAACATTATTATTGTAGTAAAAAACTTCAACAATTACGTCAAATCAAATAAAAACAAACCACTAATAATATCATGCCACATTTAACGTGAATTTACTAAAATAACATTCAATCATCAGAAAAAATTAAAATAATAAAACAAAAAAAAGAAAACTTAAGAACCCAACAACAATAAAAATTAATAAAATCATAATAATATATATACATATATATATATATATATAAAATTAAGTTTTTTTGAGGTGAGCAGTCAATTATAAAAGGGCAATTAATGAAATCTCTTTATATTCGTGAAGCTTTCGAAAATGTGTATTTTCTTCTTCAGCACAAACTAAAATTATAATAAATTTGTAACATAATATTATAATAGTTTAATTAAAAACTTACTATCGTGAGGTTAAATAGTTTTTGGCTTCATAAATGCGCACATTATAAAAATTTCTACTAAAATACAAAAAATAAATTAAATTAAAGGAAAAGTTAATTTAAAATAAATGTTTTTTAACAAAACTTCTTTATTTATATATATATATATATATATATATATATATATATATATTGTTATGAATATTATGATTTGAAAGACAATTTATTGATTTATTTATTTATGAATTTGACTGATTAATATTTGATATTATTATTAGCAACAAGATCTTTTCCTCTGGGGTGTTTGGTTACGCCAGTTTCCAGTTGGATCATTAGGTATATGAATGAAAAATTTGATTCAATTATAATTATAAATTTATTACAAAAATAGTTAAATTAAAACAGTAATATTGAAGTTTAATAAGGAAAAAGAAAAGGCCTTTTAGTAATTATAAAAGAACTTACTTGATGTGAATTAAGTTAAATTAACCAATGTTGTTTATGTAATAGCAGATAAGATTATCAAATACACTAATTATTAAATATCAAGTAAATTCCTTTGTTTTTTTTTAATTATAAAATTCAACTAACTACTACAAAAATTTTTAAAAGTTTACAATTTTATCTGACCTTGAAATAAAGTCCTGCTTCCTGATTGGTGGAAAAATCTGTAGTTGATCTATGAAAAACGGAGACGAACGAAGCGATACTTGGAACCTCCGACCTTGGCAAAATGTCGCCTTATTAGACGTTTGGACTCTCGTGTAATATTATTGTGTTTTGTTTGTTCCTCAAATTTGATACAGTTTAGTGTTTGTTGGATTACTGTTCGTTTTGTTGTATTAATAATGGTAAGTACACTTATATTCTTCTTTTTATCGACCAAAAACGTTTTAATTTCACTTTTGGATTCAATCTTAGTAATGTCACTTTTTTGTCACTTTATTTCACTTTTTGATTGTTTTACTTTATTCTTAACGTCACTATTTAACACTTTATTATGATAACTACTTTAAAAACTGTTTGTTCAAATTGACTGTTCACACTCAGATCTTCACTGTTTGACTTCCAATAATAAACTCCCCTCTAACGACCTCTGTTCAGTCTTTTATAGGTTTCAAACTTCTAGATTATTCGTTTTTTGTTCTAGAGCTTAGTCATTCCTGGGAAAAAGTATGTTTATCTCTTTCTTTCATATTTATGACTAGACATACTCGCTTTGTCTATCATCGATAATTCCAGAATAAAATATAGTAAAATATATCTGTCTCCTTTTTACACATTATCTGTCCTTTTTTTACATATTATATAATCAATTTTCGCGAAGGTTCTACTAAGTACTAGATATAATATCGATACATTATAAAATAAAATAATTTCCAACTTAAAATTTTCTTACAAATACACAAAATATACAATAAAATAATACAATATGATTAAAATTATTGGATTTAGTTAAATTAAACAACTTCTGTTGATATTTTAATCATTATACTATTGTCAAATATTTAAACATTACAATCAGCCCCCGATTATTTAAAAATATTTGTATAGTCATATAGAAATTTTTTTAAATAATCTGTTAAACATTTTGAAATTCTAAGTATATCATACGATATTTTTTATACTAACCATGGTACAAAAATTTGTTTCGTGAACATTTAATAAAAACGAAGAAGAATCCTTTTTACCGTTCCGTGCACAGAGTCTAGTTCTTAGTTCTATGATCAAATCAAATCAAATGTCAAATTTTAAAATCATCTGTTTATTTATTAACTACAACTACAAATTAAATTTGCATATTATGTTTTTAATTAATATGTTATGTTAAATTGATCTAAATATCACCTTTATATGTTTTAGGATTTTGAAAATATCTGCATCTGAGGATATTTAAGTTATTTATAATTCTCTCGAATAAAGAGCAAAAATTTAACATTATATTAGGTATGGTTTGAACTAAATATTAATAAGATTGTTTTTCTTTTCTTAACTCAATCACTCTAAGTAAGTATTGATCTTAATAGATATTTTATCATCTTGTAAGTGTTGTTAGATCTTAGCTTCTTTTACTCACTTGTATCTGTTGTTTACAATTTAAATTTATTAAGTATGTTTTCCTCCAATGAAACTATTTATTGGATTACAGAGTTTATTCTTGTTAAATTGTATAATATTATTATGTCTTTCAATTGTTTATATTATGTTTAAATTAATTGGTTCCCATATATAGGCAATTTATAGCTATAAAGTTTAAAATTGTCATCATTTTGTTTCATTATATTACTTGGAGTATTTTGTAAATAGATCATAATATATTTCCCTCAACTATCAACTTCTTATCATCTCATCTTTCTTCTACTATACATACAATTATCATAATCTTATACTTATCATTTCATATTCATCATATAATTTTTATACCTTCTTAAATCATCATCAATAAACATTTTATATCATCTCATATCATGTATCTTCCACATATAAATCATATTCATTTCCATTTATACCTCTAGTTCCTTAATAACTCTTATTTACACTGTTCTCCAAGTACTTATCTTCTAATATTTTATATTTGTTTGTATCTTCATATCAATTGATATTAAACTTTATCTCGAACTTTATATTTCTTGCATGTACTCATTTTGTATTATTTATAGAATTAATACAATAGTTTCATTGTTTAATATTAGTTGTTTTGTTGATCAAATTAGTTTTATAATTATTGTTAATTTTTTATTACTCGAACAATTATAATACTAGTGTTTGTTGAATATTTATGTTTTCATATATCCAATAGATTATTAGTTCTTCTTTTACTTAGTTTGATTTAGAGTGATTTATTAATTAGTTTTATTTTTTTCAGATGATATTTCAGATAAATCCATAAACTTAGATGTACCATATATGAAGGATGTTAAAATTATCACAGATGCAGCATTTTTTTTCAAAATCATGATGTCAAAGTTGTTGCCTTAGGAGTTTTATTATTGTTTTAATTTTTAATCTTATTGTTAATGTTGTTTTGCTTATTTTAATGTTATGGTTGCCATATTAATAACATTTACTATTATAGTTACTATACTAATAGTCTTAATTCTATATCTTATATCTATTTCCTATACTACTATGTACACATATGTGAATACTCTTTATCTAGTTTCTTTTCTTTCTTACTTTCCAATTTTGTTTATTATATTTAATTGATGTGGTTATTATCTTTTGGTATAATTTCTTATGATTTATTATGTAGTTTTTGTTGTCATAATTATATGAGATTGTGTTGTATTGTAATTGTTTTATAAGTCTTTTCTTACTGTCAATTCTTGAATTATGTTCTTGTTTATTTGTTCTCATATATGTTTCTTCTCTTATTATTGTTAAGTTATAATAATTTGATGTTGGTTCATAATTTGTATGTACTTTTATTGTATTATTATTATCTAGTCTCATTTTATATTTTTGTTTATTTGTCCATGTTTTTAAATCCTTTTGTATTTTTATTTCATTATAGTAGTCTAAAATTGGGTTATATGTAGATTGTGCTATTATCTTATTGTCATTGTTTAAGTTATGTTGAAGTTTCTTAGACCATATTTCCTCTTGTGTATTTTCTTTTGTCTTATCCTTTATTAATTTAAGTTTTAAATATTCTTTATATATTATACTTTTCTTGTATATGAATTCTTTAATTAAACTATTTTTGTGTATATTCATAATGTTTATGTTTCGTAGAACTTTTTCTTGTAGGTTGTACTTCCTTGAAACTTTCATATTGCTACTGTCTTTTGTATCAGTTATATTAGTTTTTGTTTCTACAATTTCATTTTTGGTTTGTTCAGTCAGATTATTGAGTATAATTTCTGTTTCTACTACTGTTTCATTTTTATCATCTTCTAATGCTTTCTTCGGTTCAATGGTTTCATCAATATTGTGAACATTCTTTTCATTTAATATTTGTATGTCTTCTATTATTCTGTCCTGCTCATTTTTGTTGTTTGTCTGTATTTCTATAATATCATTTTTTAAAATTTCCTCTTCTTTTTGGAACTGCTCTTTAATGTCTTCCTTTATTTCCTCTATCATGGTTTGATTAAGTTGTTCCATATCCTTTTTTATTTGTTTCTGTGTATTTTCTAAACTCTTATTTAATTCTTTGTTTTGATATTTAATCTCTTCTTGTAGTTCCTTCTTTTGACTGTCCATCTTATCCTGTAATTCTTTATTTTGTCTTTTTATTTCATCTATCTTTTCCAATTTTGTGTTCATTTTGTGCATGTCTGTGTTCATTTTGTGCATGTCTGTGTTCATTTTCTGCATGTCTGTGCTCATTTTCTTATTTTCACTTTTTATATCTTTTATTGCTGTCATCAGTTGCTTTAGCCATGTTGGTTCCTCCTCCTTGCTATCTTTTTTTGTTTCTTCGACACTATCATATCTCACGCAGACAAAACCACCTCTTTCCATGGTTTGTTGTGCTTGTGTAGTGGTTGACTGTTCTTCTGTTTGAAATATGTATTCTTCAGGATTTATTCCCTCTTCTTCTAGTACTTCCTGAAGTCTTGCTATTAATGTTTCTCTTGATCCTTCAGTATTTAGATTTCTGATTTCTAACTCATTTTTAAGTTCTGATAAGCTTAGTTCTTTTAATGTTTTTCTTGATTCCATTTTGATTATGTATTGTTTAAATATTTAGTGTAATAATTTATTTTATTAAATATATTTAATTATTATGTGATATTATATTAGGTTTTGTTTACTTAAAAAAAATTGTACCTATGTTAAATAAAATGCAAAATGTATTTTGATCTTAATAAAATATCTAATAATGTAGTCTTTTAATGAAGAAACCTTCCTATTATTTAATATTACTAAATTGTCTACTATTTTTCAACAGAAATTGTTTATCTAAAAACCTAATTTTCCAACAGAAACGAGCCCCACGTTGGGCGCCACTTGTTATGAATATTATGATTTGAAAGACAATTTATTGATTTATTTATTTATGAATTTGACTGATTAATATTTGATATTATTATTAGCAACAAGATCTTTTCCTCTGGGGTGTTTGGTTACGCCAGTTTCCAGTTGGATTATTAGGTATGTGAATGAAAAATTTGATTCAATTATAATTATAAATTTATTACAAAATAGTTAAATTAAAACAGTAATATTGAAGTTTAATAAGGAAAAAGAAAGGCCTTTTAGTAATTATAAAAGAACTTACTTGATGTGAATTAAGTTAAATTAACCAATGTTGTTTATGTAATAGCAGATAAGATTATCAAATACACTAATTATTAAATATCAAGTAAATTCCTTTGTTTTTTTTTTTAATTATAAAATTCAACTAACTACTACAAAAATTTTTAAAAGTTTACAATTTTATCTGACCTTGAAATAAAGTCCTGCTTCCTGATTGGTGGAAAAATCTGTAGTTGATCTATGGAAAAAAACGGAGACGAACGAAGCGATACTTGGAACCTCCGACCTTGGCAAAATGTCGCCTTATTAGACGTTTGGACTCTCGTGTAATATTATTGTGTTTTGTTTGTTCCTCAAATTTGATACAGTTTAGTGTTTGTTGGATTACTGTTCGTTTTGTTGTATTAATAATGGTAAGTACACTTATATTCTTCTTTTTTATCGACCAAAAACGTTTTAATTTCACTTTTGGATTCAATCTTAGTAATGTCACTTTTTTGTCACTTTATTTCACTTTTTGATTGTTTTACTTTATTCTTAACGTCACTATTTAACACTTTATTATGATAACTACTTTAAAAACTGTTTGTTCAAATTGACTGTTCACACTCAGATCTTCACTGTTTGACTTCCAATAATAAACTCCCCTCTAACGACCTCTGTTCAGTCTTTTATAGGTTTCAAACTTCTAGATTATTCGTTTTTTGTTCTAGAGCTTAGTCATTCCTGGGAAAAAGTATGTTTATCTCTTTCTTTCATATTTATGACTAGACATACTCGCTTTGTCTATCATCGATAATTCCAGAATAAAATATAGTAAAATATATCTGTCTCCTTTTTACACATTATCTGTCCTTTTTTTACATATTATATAATCAATTTTCGCGAAGGTTCTACTAAGTACTAGATATAATATCGATACATTATAAAATAAAATAATTTCCAACTTAAAATTTTCTTACAAATACACAAAATATACAATAAAATAATACAATATGATTAAAATTATTGGATTTAGTTAAATTAAACAACTTCTGTTGATATTTTAATCATTATACTATTGTCAAATATTTAAACATTACAATATATAGGGGTATGCAGCAAAGTAAAAGAAGACTCTTTAAAGGTTTTCCAAGCTTTCGGAATTATTTATTTCCATCATCAGGGAAACTACAAATGATTACACTTAGTTTGACAAAATTGTACTAAAACTAATGATTCTACTTACAACTTAGATGAGATTGATTACTGTGATGAATAAAATATCTACTATGAGACACATAGTCACTAATTAAATAGAGTTTAATACTAATAACACTTGCAAAATATGTAAAATTTCTGTTTAAAAATTGTTAACAATACATTTGATAAAACTTATTTTCTATGTTAAAAAGTTAAAAAAAATTTTTTATTTTTTTATAACAAATAAAAAAGGTGACTACTTCCACGAGTAGTTTGATCAATTTACAGGTTAGAATTCGACTGACAACTAATTGTCACTTGGTACTAAAGAATGTTAAAGTGTGATGAAAGTGTAGATTGCTCCAAACGGTTAGGTCACAATTTTGACACTGACAAGTTGTGTGAACGTGCATTTTTATCGATGGTTAATAGATATGAATAAATCTCACTTAAGTGATCTATGTCTGTCCTTTTTTTCATACAATTGTCTTGTTCAAAAATGTGCGCCATTTCTAAGAACGATCTCTTCTTATAGTTTGTTTCAATTGAAAGAATTTTTAAATCGTCATAACTGACATGGTGGTCAAAATTATTCACGTGAGCTGCTAGAGCGCATCTTTCGGGATGTAATCTGCAATCACTTTTATGTGAGGTGATTCTAGAATTAATGGATCTTGCGGTTTGACCAACATACCACCTATCACAATCCAAACATGGTATACTGTATACAACATTCGTTTTTGATTTTAAAGGATCTAAATCTTTGACTGTACTGTGAATTTTCCTAATTGTTAGGATATTTCTATTAGCTATTCTGACATTTGTGTATTTATTGAAAAGTCTAGATAGTTTGGGAGTAACTTCCTTGATATATGGTAAAGAGGTAAAAAGTTTGAATTGGAACTGCATTAGATTCACTGTTATCAACTATGGGATTGTATTGTGTGTTATTATCAATTATGTTATCAAGTGATGATGAAGTGCTGAACAAAAATATTTTTTACTAAACTGCTAGGATATGAATTGTCGATAAATAATTTTAATAAGATATTAAGATTTTTAATATGAAAGGTTTTATCAGAAATTCCCAACACTCTATTTTTCATCTGTTTGACCAAATTTACTTTCATTGAATGTTTGTGGTAGGATAAGTAATTCATATATCTAACAGAACTACATGGTTTTCTGTACCAATCTATCACTATTTTGTTGTTTGTTGTTCGTATGAACCTAGTGTCTAGAAAGGGTACCGAGTTATTTTCATCTTCATTTTCAATGGTAAATTGTATGTATGGGTCCAGACTATTAAAGGTGCTAAGGATTTCATCAATACCACTCTCTGGTAAAGCTACAATAATGTCATCAACATATTTCTTGATAAAATGAGGTTTAAACGATAAAACTGGTAATACTGTGTCCAGAACATCATCCATCACATATGTTGCTAAAATTGGTGAAATAGAGGCCCCCATAGGTGTGCCAAAAGTTTGTTTATAAATTTTATTGTTAAAAGTAAAATAAGTGCTATTAAACAAAAAAGTTATTAATTTAATAAAATTGTCTTCTAAAATGTTACAATGGGTACTAATACTGTTCCAATTTTTGTGAATCACTCTTAAACTAACGTCTAAATAAACATTGCTAAATAAAGAAACCACATCCAAACTAGCCAGGACATAGTTAGGTGGTAATACTGTATTGTTAAACTTACTACTAATCTCAAACGAATCTTTTATGTGATATTCATTATCAGAGTTGTATGCTTTAGTCAAGATATCTGTCAAAAAGGAAGCAATATTTTCAGTTGGAGCACCTATTGATGCAACAATTGGTCTTACTGATAGTGTTGGTTTGTGTATCTTGGGCAAAGCATAAAACTTCGGGGGTACACCATAATATGAAGTTAATTTCTTCTTCACACTCTCATCAATCTGTCCCCCATCTTTAAGTTCTTTTAAGATAGCGTTACCTTCTCTCTGTATTGAAGTAGTTGGATCTTTCTTAAGTTCAATGTAAGATGAACTGTTGATAATGTCATTGGATAATTCTAAATATTGTTGTTTATTCATTATAACAGTAACGTTACCTTTGTCTGATGTTGTTAAAATAAGATTTGGATTATTTTTTAGAAATTGTTTTGATTTCAATAGTAAATTGCGAAAAACAGAGGGATGAGTGTGCGGAGAACGAATGTGATTGGTAACAATGTTAGTAGCTCTTGCGATTGTGATGTTTCTTTCAGTTTGATTAACAATTGTTGATGTGATGAAGTCTATATCTGCCAAAATGTTCTTAATAGGAAAATCTTTACTTAATATTGGTTCTATACTGAATTTAGGTCCTAATGATAAGAAGGATAAAACATCCTCCGGAATGGTTACATTTGAAATGTTTTTTATCCAATTTGAATTAGTTTTAATTTTTGATTTTAATTGGGTATTTTTTAAATTGTTAAGTTTAGCAATATTTTTATGTTTAACTTTATGAAAAATTGTGTTATAAGAACGTTGTTGTTTGTGAGCAAAATTTTGGAAAATAGATTCATTAGTTAAAGGAATTATATCTGATTTTAATTTTTTTAAAGAATTTTCTAATTTATTAATTAATTTGTGATTAGTTGAAATTTCAATACTTAACAGTTTCATTCCTAACCTGTAATTGTGTTCTTTGATGTGTATGTGTGCTTCTTGTCTTAGTAATAAGTCCTCTATAGGTCTAGTGAGTGATGTTATGTGTGTTGGGAATATGTTATTTTTTCTACATTGTAATAAGAAACACCGTCTGTTGTATTCTTTTGCCAACTTCAACTTAGATTTTGACCATGACTTCAAGGATTTCACTGCCGTGTCTCCAAAAGTAGCTCCAATTTGTTGGTAGAACCCCATACCTGAAGAACGGAAAGAAAGGGTAGTCGTTGCTGACTAGTTAGAAATAAAACTAGTATTATTGGGGTATGCAGCAAAGTAAAAGAAGACTCTTTAAAGGTTTTCCAAGCTTTCGGAATTATTTATTTCCATCATCAGGGAAACTACAAATGATTACACTTAGTTTGACAAAATTGTACTAAAACTAATGATTCTACTTACAACTTAGATGAGATTGATTACTGTGATGAATAAAATATCTACTATGAGACACATAGTCACTAATTAAATAGAGTTTAATACTAATAACACTTGCAAAATATGTAAAATTTCTGTTTAAAAATTGTTAACAATACATTTGATAAAACTTATTTTCTATGTTAAAAAGTTAAAAAATTTTTTTTATTTTTTTATAACAAATAAAAAAGGTGACTACTTCCACGAGTAGTTTGATCAATTTACAGGTTAGAATTCGACTGACAACTAATTGTCACTTGGTACTAAAGAATGTTAAAGTGTGATGAAAGTGTAGATTGCTCCAAACGGTTAGGTCACAATTTTGACACTGACAAGTTGTGTGAACGTGCATTTTTATCGATGGTTAATAGATATGAATAAATCTCACTTAAGTGATCTATGTCTGTCCTTTTGTTAAATAAGTTTTATCAAATGTATTGTTAACAATTTTTAAACAGAAATTTTACATATTTTGCAAGTGTTATTAGTATTAAACTCTATTTAATTAGTGACTATGTGTCTCATAGTAGATATTTTATTCATCACAGTAATCAATCTCATCTAAGTTGTAAGTAGAATCATTAGTTTTAGTACAATTTTGTCAAACTAAGTGTAATCATTTGTAGTTTCCCTGATGATGGAAATAAATAATTCCGAAAGCTTGGAAAACCTTTAAAGAGTCTTCTTATATATATATATATATATATTATAATGAAATAATAAATATAAGAATTAATCAATAATAATTTAGTTAAAAATAATAATAGTTCGTTAATAAGAATAATAATTTAAATATAATCAAACAATGATATAAATTAACTCACCAATTTCATTATCAATTTAAAAAAGGATATTATTAAATGATTTACTAATCTTTTAAAAATTATGACAAGTAATTAGTGTAGATATTATAATTTAAAAATAATTATCTAGAGTTGGAATCTATATGACATTCTTTCTTTATGATTTTGATGAATCGTTCCAATAATGTAAAGGTGATTACAAATTTTCATAGTATATTCCATTAAACTCTTAAACTCAAATCTAAAACAACAAAATATATTAAAATTACTTATAGTGAATTTAAAACAAACAATTGTATAATTTAGTTAGGTTGTTCAAATTAGCATAAGGAAAAACTACTTACTTTTTTGAGTGTTGTGTACTAAAGTATACGGTCAAAGATAGGACTTTGAATTATGCCTCTTGTTAGTACAAATGTGCTCCAAAATCATAATTGCTAGTGAATGCACAAAAGACAACTTCAGTGTTGAAAACCCAGAGTGCCTATGGTATTAAGAGACATAGAATTTATCTGTGTGGTGCTCCAAAGAAAGTACAATAATGTACATGTAAAGACTAAACGTCAAATCTAAAATTGTATTATTTTTAATTAACAAAAGGTTGTATTATAATGTTTTCATTTTATTTTATACTGTATTCTGATTAAAAATTGTATATAAGAATAATATTTACAACATTATCAAAAATTTTAAAAAACATTTATCAAAATTTATATGTCAAAGTGCAGATTAATTTGAAATAAGTATTTTCAATAATTCACATTTTGAGTATCTTAAATAGTATTTAAAAGGATTATTAAATGATCTTAATTAAGTTTTCAATAAAATAAGCACAGAATAACATTTAAAAGCCCTAAAATAATAAAAAGTTGTAACATAAACATTTATGCAAATTAATAAACAAATACACAAAATATCAACTATGGATACATGTGAATATTGATTTTTATAAATAAGAATGATAATTTAAGTAAATATTATTCAAAATATGTCTTAATTTATAAAAAATTATATTGTTAATATTATTTTAGTATAGGTTATGTTTGTATTGTAAAACAAAATTATTACCTTGCATAACAACAGTCGTTAGGGATTCAATTGTTTTGAAAAAGATATAAATAATCGGTGCACAATCAAAAAGCTCTCTCTTGGTTTCCTGGTCATCTCTGAAATACGTGCTTCTGTATGGAATAATTGTAAATTTTGCCGGTTGACTGGTCATGAAGATGTTATTTCCAGTTATACCTAAAAGTATGGTAAATTTTTCACATCTGATACAAGTTTAACAACACTTTATAACCATCACTTACTTGTAAAAGATTCTAACCCAGTTAAATTGATATAAAGTGGAATCATTCTGGGACGATTGTAGCAGCGGTCGGCTGGATTCGCCATTTTGTAAAAACGATCTCTACGCTTAGGAATGCATCGAGTCACGTGAACAATGTCAATGTGAGTACTAACTTTATTTTGCGAGGCAAATTCAAAAATTCAAAAAAAAAACTATTTATAATATTTCTCTTAATCGAAGTGACAATTTATATGTATTCACGATTGTGAACAAATTTGTATATTTGCGTAAAGGTAATTTCTTTTGATATACTTTAAGGGTCGATTAAAAGTTTGAATAATAATAAATTCACGATATTGTACAAGTTGTTTTATTATATTTTGTTCAACAATATAGGCTGCTAGAAAAGTATACAGGTAGGATAAATTTAACAAATATAATAAATTTACATCAAACAAATTAATAATTATAATCAACAAGAATTGACAGCTGAATCCTAACTCTAGAGAAAAGAAGTTTCATGCTCATTATAATCTAAATCATAATATCTAAACTTATAATATTATTTGTATATAAAACTCTAAACCATTATAAAATAAAATAAAAATTATTTAAAATAAAAGTAATACAGCGCCATCTATTGAGATAAATAAAAAATAAAACGTTTTAACGATATTAATAAAGAATATTTCATTTAAATCATTTATTTTAACAATTCATTAATGAGATAAATAATTATAATATTTCTAATTAACATTTATACTGATATTGGTAGGAAACGATAATAATTACACATATAATAAACATTCATTATAAATCTGGTTAGCCCAACGTGAAATAATTGATATAAACATTATAATCTAAATTAAATATAAAAACATTCTCTCAAATAATTATATCACTATAATTTGGCTCTACCAACGTGGGGCGATCTGTCAATTTGACATTTTAATTTAAAATTACATTTTAACAAATAACATAAACATAAATTAATAAAATAATAAAATCAATATATTTAAAACAACAAATAAATAAAATATTAATTAAAAATGGACAAGATGACATTAAGAGATGGAAAACAAGTAGGAGAGAAGGCAGGAGAAGAAGTAGGGACCCAGATAGATGAAGAAAGGAATCAGGGATCTGGAGATCATGAAGCGCGGGATGAAAGAAATGAAGAAGTTCAAAAGGAGACAGTACAACAAACAAGGAGTACTGAAGGAAAAGAAGAACAGAATCAAGTAATGAATATGTTAATAAATTTAACCAAGAAAATGGATAAGATGGACAAAAATAATGAAGATTTGAGAAGAGACATGAAGGAAGATATGAAGAAGATGGATAAGAGATTAGAAGAAAATAATGCAAAATTAGACAAAAACAATGAAGATTTAAGAAGAGATATAAATAAACTAGACAAAAATAATGCAGATTTAAGAAGAGATATAAACAAGAAACTGGATGAGAATAAAGAAGATATAAATAGGAAATTTGATGAATTAAGGGGAGAAATGGGGGAACAAAATTGTAAATTACGAGAAGAAATAAGGAGTACAAAACAAGAAGTTAGAGAAGAGATGATTGGAAGAATCATGGAGGTAGAAGAAAATCATTTAAAACAAATGAATGAAATTAAGAAAAATGGACAAATTTTAAAGGAAGAAGTAAAAGAAAATAACAAGAAGATTGACCGAGAAGTTATGAAAATACATAAAAATATACAAGGAGTGCAGGAAGACTTGAGTAAGGAGATAAAATTGAACTTCAAAATTGCTGAAGAAGAAAACAAGAAAACTAAGAAAGAACTTAAATTGGAAATCAAAAACATACAAGAAGAAGTAGTACAAATGGAAAATAAAGAATATAAGCAAATATTAATGGAAATGGAACATAACATCAACAAAATTAAAAAAGAACAAGAAGAAAAGGAGATGAATATAAAAAGAGAGTTTATGAGGATGTCTGGAGAAACTAGAATAAATTATGGAAACAACAATAACATAAAATTCGATGGTGACTATAAAAAAATACACCCTGTAGTTTTCATAAAAATGATAAAGAACAAATTAAGATACGAACAAGAACCTGAAATTTTAAGGGAAATTATAAGGGAACACATGGAGAAGCATGCCTTGGTGTGGTTTGTAAGCAAAGAAGAAGAAATAAATAATATAGAACAATTTGAATCTAAATTCCTAGAATATTTTTGGGGTAATAACACGCAATCAAGAATAAGAGAAAGATTATATTTTGGTAAATACGATGATAGTAGGGGAAATTCTCCAAATACCTATGTATTACAATTATATTCATTAGTAATGCATTTAAATCCTAAATTATCAGAAGAAGACATTGTATTATACCTAGCAAGACACTTTAAAGATCAAATAACAGAGACGATAGCAATACAAAATATTAAGACGATGGATAACTTGTGTCAATACTTACAAAGGCTTGAAAGGAAAAGAGGAGAAAAGGACGGAAAATACATCAAGGCAAGGAAATTATAACAGGCAGAATAGAAACAACAATGAAACTTACAACTATAATAACAATTATAACAACAATAGAACTAATTATCAACAAAGAAACAACAATAATAGAAACAGCAATTTCAGAGATAACTGTAATAACAATCTAAATAATAACAATAGAAACGATAACAATAAATCAAATTCTAATAATTATTCTAATAATAATAGAAACTATAATAATTATAACAACTATCCAAATAATAACAGGTTTAACAACAATAATAATAACAACAATTATATGAACAGAAATAGATTTAATAATAATAATAGATTGCAAAGAACAAACTCCGAAAATGACATAAGAAGAGATGAAGTAGACATCCAAGGTGGCAATGGGAACAACAGAAGAGTTCATTTCCAAAGATCTAATAGTGCAGATAGGTCAAGAAATTCCAGTGCTACAAGAACTGATGATCAAAATAATGGCCCAATTAGAAATTACGAAGATGAAGTCCACATCCCTACTACGTCAAGTGGTGATATTGGAAATTCTCAGAATTTTCAATAGAGGGTGAAGTAACCAGCAATCTGTATAGCTACGTTCACCCTAGAGAGTTCCTGAAAACAAAGGATTGCATCAATAAAAAAATTTAGATAAGAAAACTTTGGTATCAATAAATGGAAAAATTAATAATATTAATATTAAAATTTTAATAGATAGTGGTTCAGAAACATCATTAATTGATCAAAATCTTATAACAAAATTAAATCTACAAAATCATATAATTAAAGTTCCAAAAGTAAATTTATTAAGTTTGAATTCAAAGAAAATAACTGAGGTAAATAAAGCAATCATAATAGAAGTAAATTTTGAAAACAATCATATTAAAATACAATTATTAATCGTCAACAACATGGAATTTGATATTTTACTAGGTTCAGATGAATTACATAAAAATAAGGCTAAAATTAATTATGAGAGTAAAGTGGTAAGTTTAAATGGAATAAATATAAAATTCAATGAAGAGAAGGAATTAGAAGAAGAAAGAATATTGATGAACATTAAAATGGTACGTGGGGAAGAAAAAGAAAATATAGAATATAATTACAATAAATATGATAATAAAGAAGTTTATGGTGATGAAATTGGAATGGAAATGGAAGTGATGGATAAGAATGAGATATATGAAGATGAAATTGATTTTAAAGAAAATAATAAATGGAATGAAGTGAGTTTAGATTGTGATAATGGAAAAAGAATGGAGATTAAATGTTTGTTGGAAAAATATCAAGATCTATATAATGAAGTACCAAGAGTTGCAGAAAATTACACTCATAGTCTGAAAATAAAGGACATGGAAACTTTTAGAGTTAAAACTTACCCTATACCTTTTAAATATAAAGATGATATGCAGAAAGCCATTAAAAAACTACTCAACGATAAAATTATTGAACATAGTAATACCTCATTTATTAATCCAATAGTGATTGTTAAAAAGAAGGATGGAGATATAAGAATATGCTTAGATGCAAGAGAACTTAATAAAAGATGTATACCAGAATATGAAGCTCCTCTAACAATAGAAGCCATTTTAGGAAGAATACAGAAAACTAAAATATTTACAAAGTTAGATTTAAAACATAGTTTTTGGCTGATACCACTAGAAGAAAAAAGTCGAGACTATACAGGTTTTATGGTTGATGGCGAGGTTTTTAGATTTAAAGTTGTACCTTTTGGAACACAGTCAGCTACAGCTGCTCTACTTAAAGCTTTACATAAAGTTCTAAATAAATATGAAAACTTTACATTACATTATATTGATGATATTCTCATTTATTCGGAAAATTTAGAAGATCATTTAAAACATATAGAGATAATTTTAAAAGCATTAAATGAAGCTGGACTAAAGCTAAACATAAATAAATGTCAATTTTTCAAGAACCAAGTTATCTATTTAGGATATAAAATAGATGCCAAAGGTATTAGTATGGATCCTAATAGAATAAAAATAATACAGGAATACAAAAGACCAACAAATTTAAAGACACTACGAGGATTTCTTGGTATATTAAATTATTTTAAAAGATTGGTTCCAGATATTACAGAAAAACAAATTCCACTAATAGAATTATTACGTAAAAATGTAAAATGGAAATGGACACCAGAAAGAGAAACAGCCTTTAACAACATCAAAGCAGAATTCTCTGAAAGTTGTAAAATATTCCATCCAGATTACAGTAAAACCTTCATATTAAGAACTGATGCATCACAACAAAGATTTGCCGGATGTTTAATACAAGAACAAGAAATTGGAGAAGTACCTATATCTTTTGTCTCTAGATTAACTAAGAAGTCTGAAAGGAATTATAGCGTTGGAGAATTAGAATTAGCAAGTATAATATTCTGCATAAATAAACTTAGATTTTTCCTATTTGGTAACGAATTTATTATTGAGACAGATAATCAAGCTCTTACTACAATTTTGAAAAATAAATATGGAAACAACCGTATACATAGATGGGCATTACTGCTCCAAGAATATTCATTTCAAATTAAATATGTTCCGGGAAAGAAAAACATTGTATCTGATGCTATAACCAGAATGGATGGAGAGAAAATTAAGAAATCAAATAACAGACAAGTAGGAGTAAACATTATGAAAGAAGACACAGGAATATTCTCTTTAAATAATATCATATTAGACCAAAAGAAATTAGATGAAACAAGAAAAAGTGGAACAAAGGTGAATTCAAATAAAATTATATACAAAATTATTAATAATAAAGAATTATATGTGGTCACAAAAGAATTAACATCAAAATTAATTAAAGAATTACATTTAAAATATTATCATGCTGGCATTAGAAAAATTTACAATATTTTTAGGGAAAATTATATATCGAGAAACGATTTAACAACAACAAAGGAAGTTATCAGAAGATGTGAATTATGTCAACTAAATAAAGAAAAGAATTTTCATAATGTAAATATCTCAAAAGCTATAGTAACTACAGAACCATTAGAATTAATATCCATAGATTTTGTTTCTAATTTAGTACCAAGTTTAGAAGGAAAATAACACATTTTTATCATAGTTGATAATTTTTCAAAATATGTAACTCTTTATCCATGCAAGAGAACAAATAGACAAACCGTTAAGAGATGTTTAACAAACTTCATCATAGAAATAGGAACACCATCAAAATGTTTAATGGATAATGCAACATATTTTAATAATGATAATCTAAAATCATGGCTATTAAAATCAGATATTATACCTATTTTTACTAGTATTAGAAACCCTCGTACTAATTTGGCTGAAAGATATGTGAGAGAAGTAATAAAATATTTAAGATCAATAGTACATGCAGACCAACAATTATGGGAAAACAATCTTAAAAATATAGAAAATTGTATAAATAATATACCACATGAAGTAACAGGAGAATCACCAATTAGAATAATGAAAAAAATAATACCTAATAGACCTTGGCAACCTGAAGTTATAGAACCATATAATCTAATTATTAAGAAAACACAATCTAAAATATTGAAAAATGCAAATAAATGTAAAGAAAAAAGGAACAAACGTATAAATAAAAGAACTACTTTTGAACAAGGTGACTTGGTAATCATAAAAGCTTTAAGAGTTCCAAATAGAAAACACAATGTATGTGCTAAATTGCAATTACCTTTTGAAGGTCCTTACAAAGTGGAAACTAAAAACGGTGTCAATAGTTATTTACTGGTATACCCTGATACTGGAATTCCAAGGGGAATTTTTAACGTGGACGTACTATACAGATGGCTACCTTCAAATAATTTTAGTGACTAGTGTAAATGTTAGTATAAGAATTTTTAATAAAATAGAATTACATTTCCAGAAAATTTTCTAAATAATTTGTACCAAATTATTATAAAATTTTGGAAATGTAATTGGGAATGTTATAATGAAATAATAAATATAAGAATTAATCAATAATAATTTAGTTAAAAATAATAATAGTTCGTTAATAAGAATAATAATTTAAATATAATCAAACAATGATATAAATTAACTCACCAATTTCATTATCAATTTAAAAAGGATATTATTAAATGATTTACTAATCTTTTAAAAATTATGACAAGTAATTAGTGTAGATATTATAATTTAAAAATAATTATCTAGAGTTGGAATCTATATGACATTCTTTCTTTATGATTTTGATGAATCGTTCCAATAATGTAAAGGTGATTACAAATTTTCATAGTATATTCCATTAAACTCTTAAACTCAAATCTAAAACAACAAAATATAATAAAATTACTTATAGTGAATTTAAAACAAACAATTGTATAATTTAGTTAGGTTGTTCAAATTAGCATAAGGAAAAACTACTTACCTTTTTTTGAGTGTTGTGTACTAAAGTATACGGTCAAAGATAGGACTTTGAATTATGCCTCTTGTTAGTACAAATGTGCTCCAAAATCATAATTGCTAGTGAATGCACAAAAAGACAACTTCAGTGTTGAAAACCCAGAGTGCCTATGGTATTAAGAGACATAGAATTTATCTGTGTGGTGCTCCAAAGAAAGTACAATAATGTACATGTAAAGACTAAACGTCAAATCTAAAATTGTATTATTTTAATTAACAAAAGGTTGTATTATAATGTTTTCATTTTATTTTATACTGTATTCTGATTAAAAATTGTATATAAGAATAATATTTACAACATTATCAAAAATTTTAAAAAAACATTTATCAAAATTTATATGTCAAAGTGCAGATTAATTTGAAATAAGTATTTTCAATAATTCACATTTTGAGTATCTTAAATAGTATTTAAAAGGATTATTAAATGATCTTAATTAAGTTTTCAATAAAATAAGCACAGAATAACATTTAAAAGCCCTAAAATAATAAAAAGTTGTAACATAAACATTTATGCAAATTAATAAACAAATACACAAAATATCAACTATGGATACATGTGAATATTGATTTTTATAAATAAGAATGATAATTTAAGTAAATATTATTCAAAATATGTCTTAATTTATAAAAAATTATATTGTTAATATTATTTTAGTATAGGTTATGTTTGTATTGTAAAACAAAATTATTACCTTGCATAACAACAGTCGTTAGGGATTCAATTGTTTTGAAAAAGATATAAATAATCGGTGCACAATCAAAAAGCTCTCTCTTGGTTTCCTGGTCATCTCTGAAATACGTGCTTCTGTATGGAATAATTGTAAATTTTGCCGGTTGACTGGTCATGAAGATGTTATTTCCAGTTATACCTAAAAGTATGGTAAATTTTCACATCTGATACAAGTTTAACAACACTTTATAACCATCACTTACTTGTAAAAGATTCTAACCCAGTTAAATTGATATAAAGTGGAATCATTCTGGGACGATTGTAGCAGCGGTCGGCTGGATTCGCCATTTTGTAAAAACGATCTCTACGCTTAGGAATGCATCGAGTCACGTGAACAATGTCAATGTGAGTACTAACTTTATTTTGCGAGGCAAATTCAAAAATTCAAAAAAAACTATTTATAATATTTCTCTTAATCGAAGTGACAATTTATATGTATTCACGATTGTGAACAAATTTGTATATTTGCGTAAAGGTAATTTCTTTTGATATACTTTAAGGGTCGATTAAAAGTTTGAATAATAATAAATTCACGATATTGTACAAGTTGTTTTATTATATTTTGTTCAACAATATAGGCTGCTAGAAAAGTATACAGGTAGGATAAATTTAACAAATATAATAAATTTACATCAAACAAATTAATAATTATAATCAAATAGAATTGACAGCTGAATCCTAACTCTAGAGAAAAGAAGTTTCATGCTCATTATAATCTAAATCATAATATCTAAACTTATAATATTATTTGTATATAAAACTCTAAACCATTATAAAATAAAATAAAAATTATTTAAAATAAAAGTAATACAGCGCCATCTATTGAGATAAATAAAAAAATAAAACGTTTTAACGATATTAATAAAGAATATTTCATTTAAATCATTTATTTTAACAATTCATTAATGAGATAAATAATTATAATATTTCTAATTAACATTTATACTGATATTGGTAGGAAACGATAATAATTACACATATAATAAACATTCATTATAAATCTGGTTAGCCCAACGTGAAATAATTGATATAAACATTATAATCTAAATTAAATATAAAAACATTCTCTCAAATAATTATATCACTATAATATATATATATATATATATATATATATATATATGTAGGTTTATTTTCGTTTGTCTAGTAAATGATACTCCAGAGGTGGATACAACAGTTTATTAAAGCCTTGAACTTTTTCCAATCACAGTGACAACCTTTTTTTCAATATCCCGTTACAATATTCTCCCTACTCGCTACCACGGAAACCCAACCCAAAAGTCATAAGGTGATTCTCGTAGAACATTCTAAATAAAATCTTAATTAAAACTTCAATAAGACTTTAAAATAAAATTGCAACAATAATACTAAACAAAGTATATTAAAAATTCAGTTATCTACACTCGGCCATCCTATTGTGAATCCGACCCGAATTCACTTTGGTTATCAACCCAAGGTTTCATGAATTCTGCACATGTAGAAGTACGCACTGGTCCCTCGTGATGACCCACTTTTATTACGTCATATCTATCATTGAGTTTTACCGTTGTGACTTCATATGGTCCTAGGAATTTCTTATGAATTTTAATTCCAACTCCAAACTGGGTTCTCTTAATAGCCACCAAATCTCCTTCTTTATATAACCTTGGTTTTTTTCTTCTTAAATTATAAGTTCTCCTGTTTTCTTCCTGTACTTTTAAAATTTGTTTTTTGCTTTCTGCTCTGAGATCTTTCCTTTCTTCATCAAATTTTTATATTGTAGCTTCTTCCAATAATTCCTTAATAAGTATTTGTTCTTTATTCCTCATCTTTACTCCTGTCAGAATTTTGAAAGGTGTAGTTCCTATGCTTCTCTGAATAGTAGAATTCAATGCTCTTTGTACGCACTCAACATATTTAAACCATTTTCTAGGATCGTTTAAACTGAGTTTCGTAAGTACCGGAATGATAATACGATTCACTCTTTAAATCTGACCATTTCCTCTTGGAACTCCAGTGTTTATTATTATGCTTTGAATACCTTCATCAGTACAATATTTTTTGAAGTCTTCAGAAGTAAAAGCAGTTCCTCGATCTGTTATAATCCTACCTGGGTTTTCAAAAACTTGTTTTTGTTTTTCCAACCAACTAATAACCTCTTTAGTAGTTGTAGATTTACATGCATGTAGCCAGGTGAATTTGGAGAAATCATCAACAATCGCCAATATGTAACGATAATTTTTATTACTTCAATGCATTGGTCCTAAATGATCGATATGATATGTGTGCAATGGTCCTTCCTGTTTAGGTATTGGATGTAACATCCCTTCCTTCTTTCCTTCCTTTCTGTTACCTAATATATGAGGTATGCAATTTTCCAAACATTTTTTAATTTTTTCTTTCAACTTTGGAATATAAAATTCTCTTCTTACCACTTCTTCTGTCTTAGGGAGTGCAAAATGACCAATTTCGTGTGCTCTTTTTATTATGTCCATTTGCATTGCTTTCGGAGCTACTACTAACTCCTTTCCATTCTCAAATTTATAAAGGATATGATTCTTAAATAAAAAAATTTCACAATCTTCTGTATTCAATATCTTCTTTATTGCCAATATGTGTTCGTCCATTTACTGTGCTCGTCTAAGTCGTTCTATAATACCATCTTCTTCAATCAACGTCTTCGTAATTTCCATAACAACTGGAAAACGACTTAAAGCATCTACGTGAGACATCCTGCTTCCTTTACGATGTTCAATTTCATATGAATACTCCTCCAATAATAAAGCCCATCTAGCAACTCTGGTGGTCAAATCTTTCTTGGTCATACTCTTTTGAAAAGCTGAGCAATCAGTAACAATTTTAAATGGTATGCCAAGTAAGTATATTCGAAATTTTTTTACTGCTTGAATGATAGCTAAGACTTCGAGTTCGTAACTACAGTATTTTTCCTCAGCCGGAGTTGTTTTCCTGCTCATGTAGTAAACTGGATGGAATTTATTATCTTCGCTCGACTTTTGCATCAGACAGGCTCCATAACCAAATTTGCTCGCGTCTGTATGCAGTTCCGTTTCACCACCCTGCTTGTAAATGTTTATTACTGGTTTACAAGATAAAAATTCTTTTAGTCTCTCAAACGCCTCTTTCTGTTCGTTACCAAAAACAAACTTCTGTTCCTTCCTCAAAAGATCACTTAAAGGTCTCGCAATAATGGAATAAGATGAGATGAACTTTCGAAAGTATCCTGTTAAACCTAGAAAAGATTGAATTTGTTTAAGAGTCGTTGGTTGTAGAAAATTATTGATTGCCAAAGTCTTCTCATTTGACGGTTGTACTCTCCCACCCTCAATGATAAATCCTAAAAATTCGATCTGCGTCTTTAGTAACTGACATTTCTTTTTTTTTATGTCTAGACCATAGTCTTTCACAACCTGAATAACTTCTCTTAATCTCTTAAGTCCTTTTTCTTCTGTAGAACTAATTATTATTTTATCGTCCATATAATAAAGCATAATATTATTCAGCAACAATTTTCTAAAAACAGTACTCACGAATCTCTGAAAAACTGCTGGACTATTGCATAACCCAAAAGGACATTTTAGAAATTCAAACTGTCCGTGATGTGTAACAAATGCAGTATATTTTATACTTTCTTCTTCTATACCCACGTGAAAAAATCCATTCCTTAAATCTAGGGTACTAAAGTATTTAGCAGCCTGTAATCTATCCAACACATCTTCAATTAAGGGAAGAGGAAATCTATCCTTTACTATGTTTCTGTTAAGTTTTCTATAATCATAACATATTCTAGTACTACCATCTTTCTTTTTAACAAGAACAATTGGACTAGCAAAGTCGGATGAACTACATCTTATAATTCCTATCCTTTACTATGTTTCTGTTAAGTTTTCTATAATCATAACATATTCTAGTACTACCATCTTTCTTTTTAACAAGAACAATTGGACTAGCAAAGTCGGATGAACTACATCTTATAATTCCTTCTTCTAGCCATTCTTCTATTTGTGTCTCAACAATTTCTTTTTCTGGTACAGCTAACCTTCTTGGACTTTGGTATATTGGCTCTTCGTTCTTCAATAGGATCTGCATTTTAACATTAGCTTCCATAATCTTTTTTGGATAATATTCTTTTATTAGTTTCTTTGCTTCTCGATTTTTTTCATTTTTTATATGTGTCACATCTACTAAATCATCTTCTCTATCAGCTTCTTCGTCTAGTATTATCTTCCACAAGAAATTCTGCTTTTCTTTCTTAAAAACAACAATTTCACCATCATTAAAGATAACATCTATTTGGTTTAAAACATCATTTTCCACAATCGCCTTGAAGTTTGACGCTTCAGCAGGGATAACATGGATTTTCAGAAGTAACTCTTCTCCATTAATGAAGACATTTCTATTGAAAGATCCCATTGTTACTACTTTGTTTGACCCAATACCTCTAAGAGTGATAAATTCTTTATTTATTTCTATCTCTTTGAAGTAGGCTTCATATACGTCCTGTCGTATCGCAGTGACATCACTTCCTGTATCGAGAAGTGCTATAAGTTGAACATTATCAATATTCAATTTAACACTATTTTTTGGAACCATCTCAACTATAGTCATTTTTGAACTTCCACTTCCAGTATTCTTTTCTGGACATTTATTTGATACATGACCATAACCAGAACAAACAAAACATTTAGGTCCTTTCGCTTTATCGGGACATTCGTTGGACAAATGACCTTTGCCTCCACAGTTAAAACAACATCGCATATTACTTTTCTTATGTTTTCTCTTGTCTTTGTCTTTGTTAGTTTCAGTTTTCCATTCCTTTATGTGTTTTTCCTCTCGGCTTCTCTCTTGAAACTTTGTAGTTTTGGTAGTATTAATTTGTTCATATAGCTTCACCTTTTCTTTGAATTCACCAAACGTTTTTGCACCATACAAAATAAGCTTGTTTGATGTGTCATCCTGTATACCATCTATTATGTATTAAATCAAAACTTCAAACTCCTCAATTAACTTCTTTTTTAAAATCATCCATTTTGTAATTCCTCTTTCTGACTGAATCAATAGCCTAGCAAGTCCTTTCAATGATTTTTTCGCAAATATCAGCTTCTGCAATTCATTCCATCCTGGAAATTTCTTCGAAATCTTCAATCCATTTTCGAACTGGATAATTGTCTTTTCCATCAAAAGTTCTGATACTATCCTCAACGTCTTTGAATGTCAATGAAAACGAACCCTTCAGCTTGCTATTTTCATTACTCCTGTTACCTCCAATACAGTCATTCTCTTCTTCATCGGAATTCACCTCGTCTTCCGATTCTTCTTCCACCTCATCATCTGTTACTTCATTTTCATCAAGTGACTGTAGGTCATTCATGAAGGAACAAATGCGTGCAACTACTTCTTCATTACTACCAGAATAATTAAGATCAAGTATATTACAAACATCAATAAGATCAGGCAACTGCAACCTTTTTGCTTTACCTCATTTATTTTTTGCGTAAATTCTAAAGACTTTTTGTCTAAATGGAAACCAGAAAAGTCACGTACCTCTTTTCGGGTTTTCCTACCTTCCCCCTCGTTTCCAAAGGCGACTACATGTAAAGCCTTTACTGCTTTGAGAGAACTACTGGAAATGTTTTTCCCGATTTTTGGAATATCTCCCAAAATAGGCATTTTATGTAAATTTTATTTTAAAACGCAATTAAAATAAATACGGTTAAATAGTTAATAAAATGATACTACAAACAGAATTTACCTTATGCCTCAGAATTTAGATTAATATGCAACAAGTCGAGTCGCAACTTATTTTATATTATTTGGGAAAAATCAAAATGAACTTGGAATATTGTGACGTTTACAGAATTATTAAAATAAAATGTAATAATAAATCAAAATTATTAAAACAGTTAATTACGTCTTCAATTAGCAACTCGTGCAATATGATGGTTTACTTCGTATATTGAAAAATGGATCGTACCTTGTTTATTCCACAATAATTACGTCTAAATTTTCTTGAAGTCCTCTTACTCCTTTCTACAGGCCTTACTTCTTTGTTTGGTTGTATTTGAAGTCGTCTACTCCCGTCCTTTCACGTCTCTTGCTGCTTTGCTCGAAGTATTCTTACTTCCGTCTTCTTCAGTTGAAACAAATGTGTCGCTGTCGTCTACAAGTTCTACTCCTGCGTCTGGTTGTGCTTGAAGTCGTCTTACTTCCGTCTTTTCTCGTCTATTATTTTACTTGAAGATCTTACTTCCGTTTTTTTGTCTTCAAAAATACATTCACCTTCGTGAACAACTTCCGTAATATGTTTCTTTCAATAAAATTTTTCGTTCGCCCCAAACGTCAGGAAAAACGTCAACTCGTTCACGCTTCAATTATAATTTTACCTGTATCCCGGACAGGCCCCCAAAAATGTAGGTTTATTTTCGTTTGTCTATCTAAATGATACTCCAGAGGTGGATACAACAGTTTATTGAAGCCTTGAACTTTTTCCAATCACAGTGACAACCTTTTTTCAATATCCCGTTACAATATTCTCCCTACTCGCTACCACGGAAACCCAACCCAAAGTCATAAGCTGATTCTCTTAGAACATTCTAAATAAAATCTTAATTAAAACTTCAATAAGACTTTAAAATAAAATTGCAACAATAATACTAAACAAAGTATATTAAAAATTCAGTTATCTCCAATTTTGGATTTATCTAATGTAGTATATTGTATTCCTTGTTCTGCTTGCGATAAAAAATACATAGGTCAAACTGGCCAAAGATTAAAACAACGTTTATCCTTGCATAAGAGTGATACCAGGTTACATCCTGAAAGATGTGAATTGGCTAAACATTCAATAACTAATGACCATCTTATCGATTATGCTTCTGTTAGTATTTTTGATGTACAAATTAACAATAAAAAAAGACTCTTTTTGAAAATGGCATCTATATCACAAGACAATGATATTATGAATAAAAAAAGTGACCATAAAAACTTGAGTGATATATATATATATATATATATATTATTATGGTTTGAATTTATAATTATAAAAAAATTTTGCTTAAATTTCAAAACCTCGGCTAGCTCAAATGATTTTTTTTTAAGTTTTAATTTTAAATTTCAAATTTTTAATTTTAAACGTTATTGATTTAAAAAAATTAAAAAAAATTATTTTTTTTTTCAAGAAAATTTTATTACAGAAAAAAAACTTACCTAATGAACACCCTACCTACTCTTATCTATTCCTATCTACTCTTAATTAAATTTATTACTAACCTTAACTAAATTCGTCTTAATGTCTTTGTTTTGGATTGTCTCTCCACTTTTCTTTTCTATTGATTATATTTCTACACTTCTACCAAATCAAATCTCTTGTCCAGCAATGATCTTCTCTGATTCTATTATCAATTTTTTCCACAAACCACTCACCAGCTATGTATAACTACGAATTTTTACTTATTTCTTTATCATTTTAATTTATTTATTTTAAATAATCGTGTAAACTGCTGCTTTCAATTATAGGTATTTTTAAACTCTAATTTTCTTCTTTAAAAATGCCTAACTTCTTGTGCAAAAATTCCACCAAACTGCTGCGGCTTTTCTATTTTAATAATCTTTTATAACTGTCTCATTTTTCTAATATTAATTAAAACGTTTTCTGTTTAACTATTTTACTTCCTTTTCCTAATGCCTTAACTGTCTTGACTTTTTATAAATTCAACTGTTCCTTCTTTTTTAAAATTATCATTTTTCAACCTATTTAACTTTTCAAAAAAAATTTTATTTCTTTTCGTGACTTTTTCAAAAACTGTCCTCCTACTCACTGTCACTGTCACTCCCTTCATCCCACTTATTCTAATCACAAAAAAAACTTAAAACACATTACATTGATACTTCTGATTTATGTCAACATATCTCATTTGACATAAACATGACATTAATATAAAATAATTTTTTTCAATATTTGCCAAATCAAATTAATGTATTTTTTATATAATTATCAAACCACAATAATATATATATATTAAATTAAATTCTGGTTTAATACCTATTAGTCGGCAAATAACAGAAATTTAATTATATATATATATATATATATATATATATATATATATATATGTATATATATATATTAATATGATTTAAATTTTACTTTAATTTTTATGTTTGATTTATTATAGTTTTGTTTGTTAATATCCCACGTTGGTATTGTCAGTTTATAATGATTTAATTTTTAATGATTATAATTTTATAATTTTGTTTTGTTTTATTGGTTTTGTCAAATGTTTTGATTGATTTTATTGATTTAATACTATTTAATTTTATATAAATTTTACTTGTTCTTCTGTAATTCTATTGTTGGGCGCCTTATCAAAATTTTAAGTAGCTCAGACTATTTGTTTTGAAATTTAAATTTAAAATCTGACTCTTATCAGGGTAGGATTCAAATTAAAATATTATTTAATAATTAACACACAATAAATTTAATGTCAAGTATTTCAAAGAAATTTTACAAAAAACTGTTAATTGGTTTTCATATGTTTAGTACAAATAAATAAATGAATAGTCTTATATGAAAAGAATGGAGATGATACATACAAATAAAATTAATTTACAGTCACAAAATAACAAATACACAAATACTAAATCTTAACTATGACACGTACCTTTTATTATAAAGTTCGTTCACTAAAAATTGCTATTGTCTAAATGGAACAGCACAAAACTCGGATCGGCTTCTCATCGTCCCCTGTCAGAAATGCAATACCAACAATATGGCGGCTAAGGACCAATTGCAGAAAGAATGCTCAAATTTAATCTTTCAAATTCTCTTGGAATCAGTCTCTGATTTGACAAATTTATTACTTTGGTAAGTAATTTAATAATGGTTGATTATTTTACTGCATGTATTTTTAATATTACATGTATTACTTTAACATAAACAGCTTTTACTTAATGCAAAAAATTTTCTTCTAGTTAGTAATCAATTAATACATACGATGTTAATTGCTCTACTACCAAAAACATAAGAGAGGTGAATCATCAATTTTCCGGCCTTTTTATAGGCTTCCAGGAAAAATGACAAGTATGACATCGAAAAACGAAATTCCATTGTTTAAATGCAAAATTATAACCAAAATTCTTGAATATGAAGATAATGAAATTACAAAACTAATAGTATCTTTGTTAACTTACAGTGAAATCTTATCCTTATATTTACTAAAATTTTGTTTATATAATTTTCTAAGTGACTTTTCCTAAGAAAATTTTAGATTCAAAATGCACAACTTTCTTGAGCTGTCAACTTATTTTAGACCTTCAAAATTTGAAATTAAACCATCATTTGTATTAAAATTACTATGGATCTGTTAAACTAATACTATTTTAGCTGATAACTACTATTTTAAACTCTATAACAACTAAAATTTAAACTTTTAAAAGATTCTGTTATTTGTAGGTATCACTTATGCATTATATAAGATAAGATTCTCTGTGTTACAAAAGACCCACAACTTAAAATTTATATAAAACATTTACTTAACTATCCTACATACATTTTGTTACATAAAATGTCTTTGTTAGTCTTTGTACGTTAAGTTTTTTCAATATTTATTTCACTATGCACTATGAAAGTGTTCTATCAAAAACTTATGTGATTATGTCCAACATTATTGATATGGGAATTAGTTTACTGTATTTCACCACACCTGCTACATGTTTTTAATTGTTCTTATGTCTTTTTAAGGTACTCATGAGCTATTGGAATATTTGTTTGTACAATATCGAAGACTATAATTTGTCTTTTTATAATTTTGTAAGCACTTCCTTTTTATAATATTAATTTAAATACTTTACTAACTAAAATTACATGTTGATTTCTTAAACATGTGAAAACCATTAATACTTTTGATTTTTATTTTTTTTTTATTGTTTCAGATTAAACTTAGAATTTTAAAAGAGAACTAGGACAAAAAAAAATTGTTATGTAAAAGTGTACTCATTATGGATTGGAAATATTTAATTGTTATAAAATAGCAAAATATGGATTCTATTCAATATAAAATGCCCATTACATTCTTTGTTTATATTAAATGTATGTCTTGTGAAAATTATGAACTTGGAAACTTTAGATGTACAAAAGAAAAAAAAACTTATTAATATATCCTTTTATTGTAAATTATAAGGTAAGTTCTACTTATTAAATTTTTAACTATTAGATATCTATCTCAAATCCCCCAATTTAATTTTTAACAAAATTCTTGTGTAACAAGATAAATTTTTTAAAAATTTAATTCCATTGATACTCTTTGTTTATATTGTTAGTACTTTTCCTAACATATCACTTCTTCACTACATTCTTCCCTTGATTTATTCAAATAATTGGAAGTGTATATTCAACATATAAAAATTATGAATTTTTTTTTATTCAATTAAACTTATTTATAATCATTATTTAATATAATTCTTTATCTCTCTATCTTTAGGAATCAATTTTAAAACCTATGATGTTATATTCTTATCACAATTTATACTTGTTTACATCAAAAACACTGTTGATTCATTTGATTTCAAATTTGTTGTTATAGTATCTCAAATTATTAGTACTTTACATAAATTCTATATTATTTTCTTCAAAGTTTATATTATATCCTTGTTACTTTTAAAAAAATTCAATGAAAATTGCCTAGTCTCAAATTGCTATTATTCTAATTTAATTACCTATCTTAACCTATTATTTCTTAAAACAAATTAAATGTTATTAGTCCTATTCTATTTGTTTAAATTTCATATTTTAAAAATATTATACATATGAGTTTGTAATATAAAATGTGTGTCATAATGTCCTTTTCAATATGTTTAATTACTATACAATTCTATCTCTATGCAAAACAAACTATAACTTATACTTCTATGTAATACTACAAAAAAAAATTGTTATTTAACATGTTTATTTTAATTTTATGTGTGTTTTAATGTTTCCTAAATTAATCTATACCCAACTCTACTTTTTGTATTTTTAAATTTCTTTCTTTTTTTGAAATTTCTCCCCCTCTCAATGATAAATTTAGCTCCTAATAGGAAAAATCTAAATTTGGTGATGCAATAGACTACACTAGCCATTTCCAATTCTGTAACTGTATATTTTTTTTCGTATGTTTGTGTCACTCTAGATATAAAACTTATTGGTACTTCTCCATCCTGTTGTTGTTGCACCAAAACTCCTGCAAAACGGTCTGCTGATGCATCCGATCTTAAAATGAACTCCTTATCATATTGTGGATGATAAACTTTTAAATTATTAGTAAATATTTGTTTTAAATCCTGAAATGCTCTTTCCCTTCTTTCATTCCAATACCATTTTGTATCTTTCTTTAACAATTCAATTAATGGAACTTCCCTGTTACTTAAGTCTGGTATTAACCTCTTGTAATAATTTAAAATCCCCAAAAATCCCCTTAAAGTTTTCAAATTGGTTGGTATTTTGTATTCTAACAATGTTTTGACTCTATCTGGATCCATACTGATATTTTCTGTATTTAAAATGTACCCCAAATATTTTACTTCATCCTGATAAAATTTACATTTTTCTAAATTTAATTTTAACCCTGCAATTTTTAACTCTTTAACACTATTTCTAAATTATTTTTATGTTGTTCATCGGTTTCAGAAAAAATCAAGATATCATCAATATAATGAAGGACAAAAGTTTCATACTTGTTTAAAATTGAATGAAGAGTGCGTACTAAGGCAGCGCAAGAACTTTGTAAACCAAAAGGAACTACACAGAATTGGTATACTACTCCATCTACCATGAATGCTGTGTATTTACGACTTTCCTTATCAAGTGGAATTAGTCAAAAACTATGCTTAAGATCTAGTTTTGTGAATACTTTAGCTCTAGTTATCCTTCCAAAAATTCCATCGATGTTCATTGGACTTTCATATTGTTTGATTGTATATTGATTGATGTTTCTGGAGTCCAAACATAATCTAATTTCTCCCGAACTCTTCCTGACACATGTGATGGCATTGATGTATGGTGAATTGGATCTTTCTATAATACCATCCTTTAACATCTTTTCTATTTCAAAATATACTTCTTCTTTCCATTTGTATGGTATTGGATATGTTTTGACTTTAAAATTTTTAATTTCTGAACTCATTCCTAATTTATTAACATAATTAACTGCTATCTGTGCTTCTTTACTACATAATTTTGAATGTTTATTAATTAAATTTTGAATTTCTTCTATTTTATTTTCTGAACATGCACCTACATTGTAATTATTCTTATCTTCATTAATATTACTAATTTGCAATTCATTTACATACTTAAAATTAGTTTGGTTTTGGTCTATAAAAGGTATTGTTTCTTTATCCATTTGAATTACTTTGTTTTCATAATTTATAATCAATTTGTAATTATTCATCTCATCTGTTCCTAATATAATATCATATTGTAAATTATTAATAATTAAAAACTGCATTTTATATTGTTTATTTCCTAACATTAAATCCCCTATCATAGTATCATATAATTTCTTTTTGTTAGCTCCCACTAATAATTTATTTGTTTTTACCACCATAATTGTATCTTTAGGTATTTGATCTACTATTCTACTACTAATCAATGTTACTTCTGACCCTGTTGCCACGCTTCTTTTAGAGTTGAGGTAAAAGGAAAAAAAAAATAATTGAACGAACAACTTGGTAGTTCTAGGCTAGCGGTAACTCTACTGCAAATTTTTGCCCGAGCTCAGCCGTAGAGATAAACTGCAAAATAAAATAAAATTGAGTCCGCGCCACTGACTTTACGGTTTAAGTCAGAAACCCCTAGATGTTATGGCACTAGCAGAAAAACTACCAAGATACACGAATGAACCTACTATGGTGAACCATATAAATAAAACCAATGAAAAAAACTATAAATTACTTTACTTAACAGTTAAAATTATTAAAGGTACAAAATACACAAGAATTACTGGTACTGAAGGTGCCCAGTAATGTAACAATAAGTATACAGATGTAGTATACCAATAAAGTTAAAAGTACAAGATACAAAAGAATTACTGGTACTGAAGGTACCAAGTAATGTAACAATAAAGTATACCAATAAAGTTAAACGTACAAAATACAAAAGAATTACTGGTACTGAAGGTACCAAGTAATGTAACAATAAAGTATACCAATAAAGTTAAACGTACAAAATACTAAAGAATTACTGGTACTGAAGGTACCAGGTAAGGTAACAATAAAGTATACCAATAAAGTTTTACTCGAGTAAAGAAAGAAAAAGAAAGGTTTGTATATACAAGAAAACTAGATAAGCTTATCTGTGATCCAATTCTTGTTGAGAGTGGTGTTTAGCTCTCCAAATAGCTAATCTTCTAAGCTCCAATTCTCCTTGTATATAGATATGGCTTCCGGGGTGTTAAAAGCTCAGACGGTGGTACAATCCAACCATAAAAACCCATACATAAAAACCATATGTGAAAACTCAGTAGGTATAACCATACATAAGAACCCTAGATCTTAGGAAGGGTTATTTTAAACACGTGCGTATATGCCAACCAACAAAAAAAATCTTCTTTAAAAATCCCAAAATAAATGGTTGATAAATTGACCAAAAAATATCCAACAGAAAGTGAAGTAAAATTGTCAGATTTATCACAAATATGGTATTCCTTCAAAATCCCCTAAGGATGGCAAAGATAGCCAATGATAGAATTTATACCACAAGAAGAATCAATTCGTTGTTGCTTATATCAAAGTAGGTTTCAAAATGAATCTAACTCAATTCTCGATGACAGAAGTCTCATGTCATGTCAATGATGCCAATATAAACAATTAAATACTACCAGGAGTTTGTGTGATGGTAGCTTCACATGAATGAATTTAGAGAAAGAAATGACTTACATGTTTTAATTTAATTATGAACTTACATAATACTCAAAGGAAAACTAATATGCATTAAAACGTTACTAAAAGCAAGAAACATATCAAAAGGACTAAATTGCAAGCCGATACAAAGAAAAAAAGAAGAATGATAGTTCTGTGATTATCAAAGTCAAAAAAAATGAATAATATAACAAGAAGGAAATACTATAAGCAGTTTAGAATAGAAATAGAATTTAAAGAGACAATATATTGCAACTCAATAAATGGTTAGCAGAAAAAATATGTGTTCCAAGACACAAGATGAGGTAGACAACACAGATTACAATGATGTATTTATTAATAAAACCACTTGTTAGATATACATTAGAAAAGGAACTATTAGCAGAAAATATGCCTGTTACAACATCCCCTCCCCTAAGAAAGGAGAAAATCTTCAAAAAGATTTTCGACGATGACTCAAAATATTAATAAACCTCCAGAACTTATTTACAATGAATAATACGAAAGAGAAGATAATCAAGAGGAAGAGAAAAATTAATATTGAAAAAGAGAAAAGGTAATATAAGAAAGGGAAAAGATAATAATGAGAAAGAGAAAAGATAATAAAAAGCAGAATGAAAACTATATTTAAACCAAAAGGAATTTTACGGGAATAGCGACAGATATGAATTGATGACAGAAGATATTAGAAAACAGAGTAAATCAACAGACAAGTTAAACTACACGTCATTTTGAAGAAATAACGGTAGGTACAAATAAGAGATAAAGATAATAATAGAGAACAATTTAACGAGATAAAAAGGTAGAACAAGATAGATAAAAGATAATAGAAAACGGAATAAAATACATTAGGCAAGTTAAGCTACACAAAATCTTGAAGAGATTAAGGCAGATACAAGATAGTGACCAGATTTTTTACAAAAGGTACTGGACAACCCAATAAAACAATAAGTGACCAGATTTGTACAAAAGGTACTGGACAACCCAATAAAACAGTGACCAGATTTTTAGTAAGCGGTACTGGACAACCGAACAAACAAAAAACAGTGACCAGATTTTTGAATAAGGGGTACTGGACAACCCAACAAAACAATAAAGACAGTGACCAGATTTTTATAAAGGGTACTGGACAACCCACACAAAATAATGGACATCCTAAGGATGCCATAGGCCTAAGGTAAACGTAACAAAAGGTAAGATAAAGATAGAAGATAGATAACGGCCAAAAAGTAGTTAGGTTGGAGGGCTCCTACCTCCCCGCCTGGACAATCCTCGGGTGAATGGTATTCCTCGGCCCCCAATCACAGGGCACGAAAACAAAGACCATCTAGAGACAGAAAGAAAAATAAAAACACACAGGGAAAAAAAAGAGTCAACAATGGAATTGCTGATTAAACTGGATTCAAGTAAGGAAAGGTAACGAACATGTTTGCCCCCTAAGTCAACCAAAATTCCTCGTTAAATCCCAAAGTGTGGTAGGAGAGAAAAGATAAGATGGACGTAGATCCTCCGAAGCGGAAGATTCCCCCATACCACTACGGTTTTTCCTCCGGACACCCAAACCAATGGCCCGGTCGAAAAAAAGACTAAAAGGTTTGACCTCCAAAATCCACAAAATGTGAAACGGTTACAACTGCATAAAAAAAGGAGACCAAAACCATGAGGGTAATTTATAGTCGAAGAAGCAGACAACTAACAACAAAAGGTAAAGGTAAGGTAAAGGCAACGTAAGATAAGAGAAGGTAAAGCAACGTAAGGCAAGATAAGTCAAGGTAACGTAAGGTAAGGTACAAGGTAAGATAAGGATATTACTCGAATTCAGAAAGTGGTTAGGTTGGAGGATTTTTACCTCCCCGCCTGGACTATCCTCGGGTGAATGGTATTCTTCGGCCCCCAAACACAGGGCACCAGAACGTAAGGCAAGATAAGGTAAGGTAAGATAATATAAGATACAAAATAAAACAAAAGGTAATCTACTACAGTGAACTATTCCTCGTCTGGAGACTCACAAAACGGTTTCAAATCTTGGACATGCCAAACACCTTTAGAATTACCCAATTCGTCTTGAAGTTCATACGACCAAGAACCACACTTACGCTTGATAACGAAAGGACCTAAATATAAGGGAGCTAACTTAGCACTATAGTAATTAAGAGCATCAGATAAAGATTTATTCCGTCGCCAAACCTTATCACCACAATTAAAAGAAAGTGGGCGTCTACGTAAATTGTAACGGTTGGCATTACTCTTTTGAGTGCTCTCGATGCGTCCCTGTACTTGGCGGTATAACTTAACAAATCCTTCCTGACGATTCCTAACAAACGTATCCAAAGGTATCGACTTAGACGGAAGTTTAGTCTGGTGATCAGTCCCATAAAGTTTATGTTCCCTACCAAATAAGACAAAATATGGACTATACTTAGTGGTTTCACTAGGGGCAGTTCTAATGGCACAACCTATTTCATTCAGATGTTCATCCCAAGTTCGATGATTATCTTGGTTAACAAAAGTACGTAGCATAGTTTTAATTACCCTATTGTGACGTTCAGTGGGGTTAGCTCGAGGGTTATAAGAAGCTGTATAGAAGATTTTGGTGTTAAACCTCTCACACAATTTCCTAAACTCATTGGATTTCATTTGAGTCCCATTATCACAAGTTAACGTCATCGGGGTACCGTACAATAGAAAGAAGTTTTCCATATTTTCTACCAGAGATTTAGCTGTAGCTGTTCGACAGGGATACAAAAAGACGGCTTTACTAAAATAATCAGACACAACTAGTATATACTGGTAACCTCGTTTCGACCGTGGAAGTGGCCCTATATAATCAAGACTAATTGCTTGGAACGGTTCAGTTACTTCAGGGCGTTCTCCCATCAAACCAGTAGGCAACTTTTGTTCTACCTTATTCTGAGCACAAGACTTACAAGATTTCACAAATTTACTCACATCTGCTCTCATCTTAGGCCAATAATAACTCTGACGTACTTTCCCAAAAGTTTTAAAGACACCTAAATGGCCAGAGGAAGGTAAATTATGGCAACGCTGAAGAATGGACAGTCGTTGGTCCTTGGGAACTACTAATTTCCAGTCATCGGCAGGTGAAGAGAGATCAGAAATTGATGGTTTTATTAGTTTATACAAAGAGTCATTGTGTACTCTCCACAAGGGATATTTCAGTGGATTTGCCTGAACTAACGGAAGCATAGAAGAATGCCATTTGTCTTTGCTGACTATGGGAGGATCTACAGCGGTTATAGAAGTATCTAAAGTGATCACTGAATCAATAGAAACAGGTACTGCTCGAGAGAGAAAGTCAGGTACTATATGGTCTTTACCTTTACGATGGATCAACTTAAAATCATACTGTTGCAAGCGCAACTGCCAACGTGCAAGCCTACCTTGAGGATCTTTCAACCTATGAAGCCACAGCAAAGATGCATGATCAGTAATGACTACAAAGTGTACGTGATCTAAATAATGGCGTAGTTTTTCGACAGCCCAAATGACAGCAAGACACTCTTTTTCCGTTACTGACAACTTCATTTCCTGTTTTGTCATAGACCGAGATAGATAACAGATAACCTTTTCGCCTTCTTCATGTTGCTGGGTTAGAACAGCACCAAGACCATAATTAGAGGCATCAGTTTGCAGGTAGAAAGTTTTCTCGAAATCGGGAGCTGTTAGAATAGGAGCAGACACTAAGCATTCCTTAAGGGTGTTAAACGACCGTTGACAATCAGGGAGTCCAATGCCAGGTGGCATTTTTCTTAGTGAGTTTAAGGATCGGAGCTAAGACAGAAGAAAAATTGGGTACAAATCGTCTGTACCAAGAAGCTGTCCCTACAAACCTTCGTATCTCGTTGATATTACGAGGTGGTGGAATATTTACAATAGCATCTACCTTCTCAGGGTCCGGACGTAAACCCTTATCGTCAACGACATAGCCTAGATATTTTAATTGCGGCTTACAAAAGTGACATTTCTCCTTTGAAACGACTAAACCAGCCTTCCACAAACGATCAAAAACTTCCTCCAAGAGTTTCAAATGGTCAGAAAAGTTATTCGTGATGACAATGATATCATCAAGGTATACCATAACGTTTGGTTCAAGCTCAGGACCTAAAATAGCATCTACGATTCTCTGCCAGGTTGCAGGAGCATTAGAAAGACCAAAGGGCATTCGGCGGAACTGAAAAAGACCTCTACCAGGAACAGTGAAAGCTGTATACTCGCGAGATGACTCACTAAGCGGTACTTGCCAAAAAGCAGACTTGATATCAATAGAGCTGATGTAGCGGGTGTCTCTCAAACGATCTAGGATGGTGGAAATATAAGGAATGGGATATGCATCCTTTTAGTAAATGAATTCACCTTGCGATAATCAATGCAAAACCTATACGAGTCATCTTTCTTACGAACCAGACAAACAGGACTAGACCAGGGACTATTCGACCTTTCGATAACGCCTAAATTCAACATTTCTGTTACCTCGTCATCGATGATCTTTTGTTTAAAAGGAGATACTGGGTAGTAACGCTGCTTTATCGGTTTTGTTCCGGGTTCTAAAACGATTTCATGCTCAGCTACCTTACAACAACCAAGACCAGTGCCCATTTCCGATATTTTACGGACAACCATTTCATCTAGGGCGAGCCTTTCCGATGGAGTCAAGCTATCTACACTCTGAACATATGACAAGTCAACGTCAGCCGAAGGTTCTGAAAAACGCCAAACATCCTGCTTAAGATCTGGAATAATCTCCATTGCCCTCCAAAAATCTATCCCTAAAATGATCTTATGTGAAAGTTCGGGAAGCACTAAGATATCTATAATTCGGGTTTTATTCAACAGAGTAACAGGTGTTTGCACATAACCACTACTATGACAAGACTCACCATTTGCAACCGTACACGTAGAAGGGTGCTTAACAAGTTTAAGACCTAGACTTAAAAGAATTTCATACCCTGGCAATCCTACTATCGTCTTACTAGCACCAGAATCAAGAAGACCTAACATGGAGTAACCCATAATGTCAATTTGAAGATAAGGACGTTGATCTCCATGAGCGTGAGAAATTACATAATCTAGAATGATCTTATTAGAAAAATTGCAGTCGGTCGTCGATGTAATTGGGAAGAGAAAGTCACGACCTAACAGTTCTCCCTTGGTCCGTTTCCCGAATTGTTGCATTTTGGACAAGCTCTTACTGTCACATTCGGAGTTCCGCAACGAAAACAATGTATCTTACGAGGATTCGGACAGGTACGATTGGTGTGCCCCGTATTCCGACAATTCCAACATACAATATTCCTATTAGAACGACTACTACTAGGTGTATCAACCCCATCAACACTAACTGGATTACTAACAAGAGTAGAAGAAGGTTGTGGATCTTCTGACACGGGTCTGACATCAACAAAAGCAAAATCAGGTTCTACAAATTGAGTCCTTTTACGAGAAGGAGGGACATAGTTGTCGACACGATGTTTCTTGGTTTCCAGCTTAAGACATTCGGCTTCAAGCTCCTCAAAGGTGTTAACAACAGGAAGCTGTGTAGTGTAAAAAGGTGACAAATTACGAATGAGAAGGTCTAGTTTTACCTCATCAGAAAGTCCACCATGGCGCCTAAACATAGCTTGCATACAAGAAAGGTATTCAATTATGCTTTCAGAAGTATCTTGTGTTCGCTCTATGATGTCCTTAAAAAGGCGAGCTCTATAATCAGGAGGTTCAAAGTGGCGAGTGAGTAACTCGGATAAACTAGCCCAATCATGAATCCTATCAACATTTGCTCGATACCAATTTAAAGCCTTACCAGAAAACAAATCTATAGCGCTCTCAAACAACTGTCGTTCAGAAATATTACGAGCCCTACTAAGTTCTTTAACTCGTTCAAGAAAGTTGTGCACAGATGATTTGGCATCTCCGGTAAACTTAAGATTCCACTTATCCAGATTTGGTGGTTTATAGCTGGACTGTACAGATGAAGCCTGAGGACGAGAGTTAAATCTAGAAACGTTTGGCGAAGGAGGTGACTCATCATCGGAATCCTGAAGGATGACACTAAGTTCAGGATTACTTTTGGCAGCAGTTTCTAAAGTATCTAACGCACACAAGACATCCATCTGTATACTCGCTCTTTCTGCAGTCTCATCAGGGGTCAACTTAGAAACGGGTATCCGTTGCACACGAAGGTGAAGATGTACCAACCTTGAAAGAGAAGTATGATACTTCTGCTGTGAATTTTCGGCATTTATAGTGGAAATGTTTTCCTTAACCTGATCCAACAAAGACCTAATTTGAAGCTTTTCATCACTAAATTTAAGAGAATAAGGAGGTAAAGTGAAGTTTCCCTTTTTCTCCATCCTTAGGATGGGCCTTAAAGCTGCTCTCAACTGGTCAACAGTCTGTTTGGGATCAGCTGCAATACCCCTCACAACAAGTTCATAAATAAGCATATCCTTCTTCAAGTAACTTACGTCCATCTTATACTCCATGACGTTCACAAAATATACCCAACCAACAAAATTCAAACAAATAAACCAATAGCGAAATCACAAACAAAATAAAGTAGGTAATGGACTGTATCGACACACTACGTCGCAATAAATCAATATATAAATAGCAATAGGTAATTAAATCAATAATAGAGATAAATAATCAATAACACATAGGTAAGTAAAGCAATAGTAAAAAGTAAATCAATCAATAAATAAAAGTAAAGTAATGTTTAAAAAAAAAATTTAAGCAAAAGGTATACCTATTATATAAACCAAATTGATGAAAGACTAATATGTTACCAGTAAATAAGAAAATGAATGGTTAAATATAGATAAATACGCTAGATTCAAAAATGTATCGACAAAAAAAATTTATTTGGTTCACCTTAAATAATAAAAAAAAATTAAATTTACAAAAAAAAAAATCAAAAGGCCCCACGTTGGGCGTCAAAAATTTGCCACGCTTCTTTTAGAGTTGAGGTAAAAGGAAAAAAAAATAATTGAACGAACAACTTGGTAGTTCTAGGCTAGCGGTAACTCTACTGCAAATTTTGCCCGAGCTCAGCCGTAGAGATAAACTGCAAAATAAAATAAAATTGAGTCCGCGCCACTGACTTTACGGTTTAAGTCAGAAACCCCTAGATGTTATGGCACTAGCAGAAAAACTACCAAGATACACGCATGAACCTACTATGGTGAACCATATAAATAAAACCAATGAAAAAAAAACTATAAATTACTTTACTTAACAGTTAAAATTATTAAAGGTACAAAATACACAAGAATTACTGGTACTGAAGGTGCCCAGTAATGTAACAATAAGTATACAGATGTAGTATACCAATAAAGTTAAAAGTACAAATACAAAAGAATTACTGGTACTGAAGGTACCAAGTAATGTAACAATAAAGTATACCAATAAAGTTAAACGTACAAAATACAAAAGAATTACTGGTACTGAAGGTACCAAGTAATGTAACAATAAAGTATACCAATAAAGTTAAACGTACAAAATACTAAAGAATTACTGGTACTGAAGGTACCAGGTAAGGTAACAATAAAGTATACCAATAAAGTTTTACTCGAGTAAAGAAAGAAAAAGAAAGGTTTGTATATACAAGAAAACTAGATAAGCTTATCTGTGATCCAATTCTTGTTGAGAGTGGTGTTTAGCTCTCCAAATAGCTAATCTTCTAAGCTCCAATTCTCCTTGTATATAGATATGGCTTCCGGGGTGTTAAAAGCTCAGACGGTGGTACAATCCAACCATAAAAACCCATACATAAAAACCATATGTGAAAACTCAGTAGGTATAACCATACATAAGAACCCTAGATCTTAGGAAGGGTTATTTTAAACACGTGCGTATATGCCAACCAACAAAAAAAATCTTCTTTAAAAATCCCAAAATAAATGGTTGATAAATTGACCAAAAAATATCCAACAGAAAGTGAAGTAAAATTGTCAGATTTATCACAAATATGGTATTCCTTCAAAATCCCCTAAGGATGGCAAAGATAGCCAATGATAGAATTTATACCACAAGAAGAATCAATTCGTTGTTGCTTATATCAAAGTAGGTTTCAAAATGAATCTAACTCAATTCTCGATGACAGAAGTCTCATGTCATGTCAATGATGCCAATATAAACAATTAAATACTACCAGGAGTTTGTGTGATGGTAGCTTCACATGAATGAATTTAGAGAAAGAAATGACTTACATGTTTTAATTTAATTATGAACTTACATAATACTCAAAGGAAAACTAATATGCATTAAAACGTTACTAAAAGCAAGAAACATATCAAAAGGACTAAATTGCAAGCCGATACAAAGAAAAAAAAAGAAGAATGATAGTTCTGTGATTATCAAAGTCAAAAAAAAATGAATAATATAACAAGAAGGAAATACTATAAGCAGTTTAGAATAGAAATAGAATTTAAAGAGACAATATATTGCAACTCAATAAATGGTTAGCAGAAAAAATATGTGTTCCAAGACACAAGATGAGGTAGACAACACAGATTACAATGATGTATTTATTAATAAAACCACTTGTTAGATATACATTAGAAAAGGAACTATTAGCAGAAAATATGCTTGTTACACTGTATCTACTAAAATTTTACATATTACATTTTGAAAATTACCCTTAATAAATATTAAAGTGTTTTTATCTAAATCAAATTCTACTTCCCCCTTATTAATGAATTCCCTTGGATGTTCATACCTAGAATAGATAACATTATGCACGTGGAAGCTATTTAAGCAAAATTTTGATCATTTACAGTTTCTATTTCATTTTCTTTATGAACCATGACATTAACTTGTCTCTGGTTGTTGTTATTATTGTTCCTATTTTGTTGATTGTTGTCAGTAGCTGGTCTGGTATTTTCATATTTTCTTTCTACATTGTGGTAATTAGTCCATTCTCTTCTGTTGTTGTTTTTATTTCTGTAGTCATCTCTGTAACTTGGTCTATCTCTTCCATTAGTATTGTTGTTGTCCCTGTAGTTGTTATTGTTATTTCTGTAATTGTTGTTGTTATTTCTATATTTATTTGTTTCTTCTATCTCTGTTGTAGTTATCGTTGTGGTTGTAATTATTATTGTTTCTATTTCCATTGTTACTGTTGTTCTCTCTTCTGTTTCTGTAGTCCGGTCTTTATTGATTTCTATTATTGTTGCTGTGGTGTTCCTTATCATTCATGGTTCTTTCAAGTCTTTGAAGATAATTCGATAATCCTTCCATAGTTTTGATATTATGTATTGCTATTGTTTCCATCACTTCTGTTTTAAAATGCCTGGCTATGTATAAAACTATTTCCTCTTCTCTCATAGTTGGTTCTAAATGTTGAGCATTGTTGTAAATTTGCATGGCATACATGTTAAAATTCTTCCCCCTATTATAGTCAAATTTCCCAAAATATAACTTTTCCCTAAAATTGGCTTGTTGTATTTCCCCCCAAAAATATTTAATGAACTGTTCTTCAAAATCTTTAATGTTATTAATGGATTGTTCTTCATTGCAAAACCATAACAATGGATGTCCAACTAGCATGCTTCTTATTATTAACTTTTGATCTATTGTATTTTTGATATTATTTAATTTACTTTTAATTATATTAATAAAATTTTTCGGGTGTATGTTATTAACATTCCCATCAAACTTGATTCCCAGAGCCTGGAAATTGTTTCCATAAATGATGGTATTACCTTCTCCTATTTTCTTTTTAACTTCTTCTAATTCTGTTTCTAGTTCTCCTTTTAATTTTTCTAAACTTTTTTTTTGTTTTTCTCCATGAACTTTTAAATCTTCTATTTCTTTTTCTATAATCTCTTCTACTACTTGTATGTTTCTGCTTGTTTTCGTTACTTCATCTTCCAATTTTGTAATTTTATCATTGTTTGCTTTAATTTTTTTTTTATTTTCTTTTACTTCCAATCCTAATTCATTTTCTTTCTTCTTCAGACTTTCTATTTGTGTGTCTTGTCTATTCTCAACCTCCATTATTCTTCCTATCATTTCATTTCTGATTTCTTCCTTTGTGTCATCAATTTTTTTTTTAGTCACTTTTAACTCTTCTTGAATTTTTTTAATTTCATTCAAACTTTCTTTTCTTCCTTCATCTATCTTCTTTTCCATATTGTTTAGTTCTAGTTTCATTTCCATTTTAATTTCTTCTTTGTTTGCATTCAAATCCTTCTTCATTTCTTCTTTAGTTGTATCTAATTTCTTGTTATTTTCTTCTAATTTTTTGTTTATATCTTTTCTAAAATCTTCATTATTTTTATTCATTTGTATTAACATTTTATCCTGTCCATCGTCTCTTTCTGCACTCTTGGTTTCCTGTACCTTTTGTTGTACTGGTTCTTGTTGTTCTTTTTCTTTTTCCTTTTGTTCCTCTAGATTTCCTTCTTTTTCTTGTCCTTGCTCTGGTACAAAATCTCCAGCACCTCTGTTCCTTTCTTCATAAACCGGTGTTTCCATCTCAGCTTTAGCTCTATGATCCAATACTTCTCCTTCTTTTGCTTCTCCTAACTTCTTTCCATATCTAAGAATCATCTTCTTGTCCGTCATGTTATTGTTGTTGAATTTATGAATTTATTAAGTTATTATTATTATTGTTTATTTATTTATTTAATTTAATATTATCAATGCTAATTTTGCGAGCCCAACGTTGGTTGCGACAATTTATTATGATTTAAATTTTACTTTAATTTTTGTGTTTGATTTATTATAGTTTTGTTTGTTAATATCCCACGTTGGTATTGTCAATTTATAATGATTTAATTTTTAATGATTATAATTTTATAATTTTGTTTTGTTTTATTGGTTTTGTCAAATGTTTTGATTGATTTTAATGATTTAATACTATTTAATTTTATATAAATTTTACTTGTTCTTCTGTAATTCTATTGTTGGGCGCCTTATCAAAATTTTAAGTAGCTCAGACTATTTGTTTTGAAATTTAAATTTAAAATCTGACTCTTATCAGGGTAGGATTCAAATTAAAATATTATTTAATAATTAATACACAATAAATTTAATGTCAAGTATTTCAAAGAAATTTTACAAAAAAAAATGTTAATTGGTTTTCATATGTTTAGTACAAATAAATAAATGAATAACCTTATATGAAAAAAAATGGAGATGATACATACAAATAAAATTAATTTACAGTCACAAAATAACAAATACACAAATACTAAATCTTAACTATGACACGTACCTTTTATTATAAAGTTCGTTCACTAAAAATTGCTATTGTCTAAATGGAACAGCACAAAACTCGGATCGGCTTCTCCTCGTCCCCTGTCAGAAATGCAATACCAACAATATGGCGGCTAAGGACCAGTTGCAGAAAGAATGCTCAAATTTAATCTTTCAAATTCTCTTGGAATCAGTCTCTGATTTGACAAATTTATTACTTTGGTAAGTAATTTAATAATGGTTGATTATTTTACTGCATGTATTTTTAATATTACATGTATTACTTTAACATAAACAGCTTTTAATTAATGCAAAAAATTTTCTTCTAGTTAGTAATCAATTAATACATACGATGTTAATTGCTCTACTACCAAAAACATAAGAGAGGTGAATCATCAATTTTCCGGCCTTTTTATAGGCTTCCAGAAAAAAATGACAAGTATGACATCGAAAAACGAAATTCCATTGTTTAAATGCAAAATTATAACAAAAATTCTTGAATATAAAGGTAATGAAATTACAAAACTAATAGTATCTTTGTTAACTTACAGTGAAATCTTATTCTTATATTTACTAAAATTTTGTTTGTATAATTTTCTAAGTGACTTTTCCTAAGAAAATTTTAGATTCAAAATGCACAACTTTCTTGAGCTGTCAACTTATTTTAGACCTTCAAAATTTGAAATTAAACCATCATTTGTATTAAAATTACTATGAATCTGTTAAACTAATACTATTTTAGCTGATAACTACTATTTTAAACTCTAACAACTAAAATTTAAACTTTTAAAAGATTCTGTTATTTGTAGGTATCACTTATGCATTATATAAGACAAAAGACTATAAGACTACAAAAGACTCACAACTTAAAATTTATATAAAACATTTACTTAACTATCCTACATACATTTTGTTACATAAAATGTCTTTGTTAGTGTTTGTACATTAAGTTTTTTCAATATTTATTTCACTATGCACTATGAAAGTGTTCTATCAAAAACTTATGTGATTATGTCCAACATTATTGATATGGGAATTAGTTTACTGTATTTCACCACACCTGCTACATGTTTTTAATTGTTCTTATGTCTTTTTAAGGTACTCATGAGCTATTGGAATATTTGTTTGTACAATATCGAAGACTACAATTTGTCTTTTTATAATTTTGTAAGTACTTTCTTTCTATAATATTAATTTAAATACTTTACTAACTAAAATTACATGTTGATTTCTTAAACATGTGAAAACCATTAATACTTTTGATTTTTATTTTCTTTTTATTGTTTCAGATTAAACTTAGAATTTTAAAAGAGAACTAGGACAAAAAAAAAGTGTACTCATTATGGATTGGAAATATTTAATTGTTATAAAATAGCAAAATATGGATTCTATTCAATATAAAATGCTCATTACATTCTTTGTTTATATTAAATGTATGTCTTGTGAAAATTATTAACTTGGAAACTTTAGATGTACAAAAGAAAAAGTAAATGCTGATTCTATAAAACTTAATAATATATCCTTTTATTGTAAATTATAAGGTAAGTTCTACTTATTAAATTTTTAACTATTAGATATCTATCTCAATATATATATATATATATATATATATATATATTGTAATGTTTAAATAATTGACAATAGTATAATGATTAAAATATCAACAGAAGTTGTTTAATTTAACTAAATCCATTAATTTTATTTTATTTTATTGTATATTTTGTGTATTTGTAAGAAAATTTTAAGTTGGAAATTATTTTATTATATTATATCTAGTACTTAGTAGAATCTTCGCGAAAATTGATTATATAATGTGTAAAAAAAGGACAGATAATGTGTAAAAAGGAGACAGATATATTTGTACAATATTTTATTCTCGAATGATCGGACAGTAGACGAAGTGAGTATGTCTAGTCATATATATGAAAGAAAGAGATACACATACTTTTTCCCAGAAATGACTAAGCTCTAGAACAAAAACGAATAATCTAGAAGTTTGAAACCTATAAAAGACTGAACAGAGGTCGTTAAAAGGGGAGTTTATTATTGGAAGTCAAACAGTGAAGATCTGAGTGTGAACAGTCAATTTGAACAAACAGTTTTTAAAGTAGTTATCATAATAAAGTGTTAAATAGTGACGTTAAAAATAAAGTAAAACAATCAAAAAGTGAAATAAAGTGACAAAAAAGTGACATTACTAAGATTGAATCCAAAAGTGAAATTAAAACGTTTTTTGGTCGATAAAAAAGAAGAATATAAGTGTACTTACCATTATTAATACAACAAAACGAACAGTAATCCAACAAACACTAAACTGTATCAAATTTGAGGAACAAACAAAACACAATAATATTACACGAGAGTCCAAACGTCTAATAAGGCGACATTTTGCCAAGGTCGGAGGTTCCAAGTATCGCTTCGTTCGTCTCCGTTTTTCATAGATCAACTACAGATTTTTCCACCAATCAGGAAGCAGGACTTTATTTCAAGGTCAGATAAAATTGTTAACTTTTAAAAATTTTTGTAGTAGTTAGTTGAATTTTATAATTTAAAAAACAAAGGAATTTACTTGATATTTAATAATTAGTGTATTTGATAATCTTATTTGCCATTACATAAACAACATTGGTTAATTTAACTTAACTTAATTCACATCAAGTAAGTTCTTTTATAATTACTAAAAGGCCTTTCTTTTTCCTTATTAAACTTCAATATTACTGTTTTAATTTAACTATTTTATAATAAATTTATAATTATAATTGAATCAAATTTTTCATTCACATACCTAATAATCCAACTGGAAACTGGCGTAACCAAACACCCCTGAGAAAAAGATCTTGTTGCTAATAATAATATCAAATATTAATCAGTCAAATTCATAAATAAATAAATCAATAAATTATCTTTAGAATCATAATATTCATTACAAGTGGCGCCCAACGTGGGGCTCGTTTCTGTTGGAAAATTAGGTTTTTATTTAAACAATTTCTGTTGAAAAATAGTAGACAATTTAATATTAAACAATAGGAAGGTTTTTTTTTTATTAAAATACAACATAATTAGATATTTTATTAAGATTAACATACATTTTGCATTTTATTTTAACATAAGTGCAATTTTATTTTATCACAATAACACAACCAAATATTTAATAAAATAGATTATTTTACTAAATATTTAAACAATAAATAATCAAAATGGAATCAAGAAAGACATTAAAAGAACTAAGCTTATCAGAACTTAAAAATGAGTTAGAAATCAGAAATCTAAATACTGAAGGATCTAGAGAAACATTAATAGCAAGACTTCAGGAAGTACTAGAAGAAGAGGGAATAAATCCTGAAGAATACATATTTCAAACAGAAGAACAGTCAACCACTACACAAGCACAACAAACCATGGAAAGAGGTGGTTTTGTCTACAAGAGATATGATAGTGTAGAAAAACCTAAAGAAATAAAAGATAATAGTGAACAATTGATGGATATGATGAAACAATTACTAGCACTAATGGAGAGTCAAAGAGAAGAAACCAGAAAAAACGTAGAAGAGATAAGAAATAATATCAAAGAATTTAATAAAATTATAGAAAATAGATTTGAAAATACTCAGAAACAACTAGAAGAAGATATGGGAAAACAGAATCAACCTATGATAAATGAAATAAAAACAGACATAAAAAACCAATTCCAAAATGAAGAGGAAACTTTAAAAGATGATATTGTAGAAATACAGACAAACATTAATAATGAGCAAGATAGAATACTAGAAGACAAACGGATAGTAGATGAAAAAGATGTAAATAATAATGATGAAAACATTGACTCGAAGAAAGCATTAGAAGATGATAAAAATGAAACTGTAGTAGAAAAAGAAATTATCTCCAATAAACTTACTGAACAAAACAAAAATAATGAAATTGAAACAAAAACAGAAACTAATATAATTGAGACAAAAAGATAGTAATATGAAAGTTATAAGGAACATAAACCTACTTGAAAAAGTTTTAAGAAACATAGATACTATTAATATACATAAAAATAGTTTAATTAAAGAATTCATATACAAGAAAAGTATAATATATAAAGAATATTTAAAACTTAACTTAATAAAGGATACGACAAAAGAAAATACACAAGAAGAAATAAGGACAAAGAAACTACATTATAATTTAAGAAGCTACAACAATGTGACAAACATACAACATAACTATAAAATGAGATTAGATAATAACAACATAATAAAACTACATTCAAAATATGAAACAAAACTAAACTACTATAACTTAATGAATATAACAGAGGAAACACAAATGAGAAGAAGTAAACAAGAACATAATTCAAGAATTAACAGTAATAATAGACTTATAGGATTTTTACAATACAATACAAACTCATATAACTATGACAATAAAAAGTACATAATAAATAAGAAGGTATACCAAAAGATAATTACCACATCAATTAAAGGTTATAAACAAAATTGGAAAGTAAGAAAGAAAAGAAACTAGATAAAGAGTCTTCACATGTGTACATAGTAGTATAGGAAATAGATATAAGATATAGAATTAAGATTATTAGTATAGTAACTATAATAGTAAATGTTATTAATATGACAACCACAACATTAAAATAAGCAAAAAACTACATTAACAATAAGATAAAAAATTAAAACAATAATAAAACTCCTAAGGCAACAACTTTGACATCATGATTTTGAGAAAAATGCTGCATCAGTGACAAAACATCATGTTTGGTACATCTAAGTTTATGCATAAATCTAAAATATTACCTAAAAAAAAAGGAAAATTAATACTAATTAATAAATCACTCTAAATCATACTAAGTAAAAGAACAACTAATGATCTATTGGATATATGAAAACATAAATATTCAACAAACACTAGTATTATAATTGTTCGAGTAATAAAAATTAACAATAATTATAAAACTAATTTGATCAACAAAACAACTAACATTAAACAATGAAACTATTGTATTAATTCTATAAATAAAACAAAATGAGTACATGCAAGAAATATAAAGTTTAATATTAATTGATATGAAGATACAAACAAATATAAAATATTAGAAGATAAGTACTTGGAGAACAGTGTAAATAAGAGTTATTAAGGAACTAGAGGTATAAATGGAAATGAATATGATTTATATGTGAAAGATACATGATATGAGATGATATGAAATGTTTATTGATGATGATTTAAGAAGGTATAAAGATTATATGATGAATATGAACTGATAAGTATAAGATTATGATAATTGTATGTATAGTAGAAGAAAGATGAGATGATAAGAAGTTGATAATTGAGGGAAATATATTATAATCTATTTACAAAATACTCCAAGTAATATAATGAAACGAAATGATGACAATTTTAAACTTTATAGCTATAAATTGCCTATATATATGGAACCAATTAATTTAAACATAATATAAACAATTGAAAGACATAATAATATTATACAATTTAACAAGAATAAACTCTGTAATCCAATAAATAGTTTCATTGGAGGAAAACATACTTAATAAATTTAAATTGTAAATAACAGATACAAGTGAGTAAAAGAAGCTAAGATCTAACAACACTTAGACAAGATGATGAAATATCTATTAAGATCAGTACTTACTTAGAGTGATTCAATTAAGAAAAGAAAAACAATCTTATTTAAATGCATTTCAAAATCATATATCTAATATAATGTTAAAATTTTTGCATTTTATTGTAGAAAATAAATAACTCAGATGCAGATGTTTTCAAAATCCTAAAACATATAAAATTAATATTCATCAAATTAAACATAACATTAAACAAATTTAATTTTCAGTTAATAAAGAAACAGATGATTTTAAAATTTGACATATTTGATTTGATTTGATCACAGAACTAAGAATCAGGTCAGACACGGAGACTTAAAATCATAGAACAGTAAGAATACTTCTTCGTTTTTATTAAATGTTCACAAAACAAATTTTTGTACCTCAGTTAGTATAAAAAAAAATAAAAATATCGTATGATATACTTAGAATTTAAAAATGTTTAATAGATTATTTAAAAAATTTCTATATCATTATAGAAATGTTTTTAAATAATCGGGGGCTGATTGTAATGTTTAAATAATTGACAATAGTATAATGATTAAAATATCAACAGAAGTTGTTTAATTTAACTAAATCCAATAATTTTTTCTTATTTTATTGTATATTTTGTGTATTTGTAAGAAAATTTTAAGTTGGAAATTATTTTATTATATTATATCTAGTACTTAGTAGAATCTTCGCGAAAATTAATTATATAATGTGTAAAAAAAGGACAGATAATGTGTAAAAAGGAGACAGATATATTTGTACAATATTTTATTCTCGAATGATCGGACAGTAGACGAAGTGAGTATGTCTAGTCATATATATGAAAGAAAAGAGATACACATACTTTTTCCCAGAAATGACTAAGCTCTAGAACAAAAAACGAATAATCTAGAAGTTTGAAACCTATAAAAGACTGAACAGAGGTCGTTAAAAGGGAGTTTATTATTGGAAGTCAAACAGTGAAGATCTGAGTGTGAACAGTCAATTTGAACAAACAGTTTTTAAAGTAGTTATCATAATAAAGTGTTAAATAGTGACGTTAAAAATAAAGTAAAACAATCAAAAAGTGAAATAAAGTGACAAAAAAGTGACATTACTAAGATTGAATCCAAAAGTGAAATTAAAACGTTTTTGGTCGATAAAAAAGAAGAATATAAGTGTACTTACCATTATTAATACAACAAAACGAACAGTAATCCAACAAACACTAAACTGTATCAAATTTGAGGAACAAACAAAACACAATAATATTACACGAGAGTCCAAACGTCTAATAAGGCGACATTTTGCCAAGGTCGGAGGTTCCAAGTATCGCTTCGTTCGTCTCCGTTTTTCATAGATCAACTACAGATTTTTCCACCAATCAGGAAGCAGGACTTTATTTCAAGGTCAGATAAAATTGTTAACTTTTAAAAATTTTTGTAGTAGTTAGTTGAATTTTATAATTTAAAAAAACAAAGGAATTTACTTGATATTTAATAATTAGTGTATTTGATAATCTTATTTGCCATTACATAAACAACATTGGTTAATTTAACTTAACTTAATTCACATCAAGTAAGTTCTTTTATAATTACTAAAAGGCCTTTCTTTTTCCTTATTAAACTTCAATATTACTGTTTTAATTTAACTATTTTGTAATAAATTTATAATTATAATTGAATCAAATTTTTCATTCACATACCTAATAATCCAACTGGAAACTGGCGTAACCAAACACCCCCTGAGAAAAAGATCTTGTTGCTAATAATAATATCAAATATTAATTAGTCAAATTCATAAATAAATAAATCAATAAATTATCTTTAGAATCATAATATTCATTACAAGATATATATATATATATATATATATGCCTATCGTAGTTTACCGCGACCGAAACTGCAGTGTACAGATATTTATCGCGCCATTTCTGTGCTTAGCGCGACGTCGCGCTAAACATTCGATATTTATAGTGTTTTACCGCTACATTTCGACGTTGCCAGATAAATATTTTTTCTTGCATGCAGGGAATATTTATTTGTATTGTTGAAGGCTATCTCGTTTACGACATATTGCAAAAATTTCCATATTAACACATTTTAAAATGATTTTTAAACATAATATATTATTTCGATTATTTAGATTTATATTTTGGAATTCCGACCTACAACTCGGAATTACGATTCTTGAAATAGGAGTTGGGACGTTTAGCCAGCGAAACGGCGACGGCGAACTGTCTGAGTGGTGAGGTCTGAAAACATGTTGTGTTTGAGGTATTGTATTGTTTGTTGATGTTTAGGAATTCCCAGATTCGCTCCTTGAGCAGAAGTTTAAAGAGCTTACCTAAGACGGAAAGGAGTGATATGGGGCGGTAGGATTGTATGGAGTTTAGAAGGGAGGTTAAGATGGGGTACATGGTTTCAGGGAGGTGTTTGAGAGTTAGCCTCTTAATTGAATCTGGTCCTGGGGCTGAATTTTTGCCTGTGAGACAGGCATGCTGGATGTCGTTTTGGGTAAAAGGGGCTGTGAGGGGGTTGTTGATGGAATCAGTATGTAAACCAAGCTCTTACTAAGGATGTTACTGACCGGGCGACTATTTTATACAGAGTCGGGGGCGAAGCTAGCACGCGTGAGAGTTGTTGGCCAATGACGTGCTGTGGCGCAAAAGGGTGGCTGGGTTGGATGGCTGTAGTCCAAATGGGGGATAGGAAATATACTTCGTCTCTGTTGAAGTTGTTCGGATTTTTCTTGATTTCAATGGACTTTCGGATTTTCCTGTGGTTGTAATGCGGCGAGTTAGGAATCCTCGAAAAGTATTTTATGCCCAGTTTTGTGATGGTGTTCTGCAGTTGTTAAACGATTCCAAAGTCCTGTACGGATGAAACATTGATGTTCAGTTGCACGTTGGACTGATCGTCCCGTTTTTCCTATGTAAACCTGACCACAGGAACAGTGACGCCTCGGACATAAGGAAGGTAAGCGTTGGAAATGGGGTGGGTTTATTCGGAATTTTCGAATTTTGGAGTAAGTGTAAGATACGATCTGATGCAATTTTGGATATTATTATTGTTATTATTAAATATAGATACTTAAACAAAAGAAATATAAAGAAACATACACTGCATTTAAAATAATAAATTTTCATGAAAAACCTGAAAACCAAATTTGTTCAATCTGCTCCCCAGAACCTAAAGTTTAGCGTCGTTATGTTGATGATACTTTTATCATATGGTCCCATCAACACTCTACAATCTTTCCTTGAACAAATCAACAATCAACATCCAGATATTACCTTGATAGTGGAAGTTGAGACCCAAAATTCATTGCGGTTTTTAGACGTTCTTATCACCCGAAAGCCCAAAGGCACTATAAGTCATTCGGTTTACCCCAAACCAATCCACACCTATCGATATATAAATGCTTTGTCCTATCACCATCCACAACAAAAAATATCTGTGATCAACTCCCTGGTTCATCGAGCAACCATCTCCCAGCCTGATAACCTTCAACAAGAGCTTAAGTAAAAGACAGCTTAAAGTAAAACGGATTTAAAAACCAAGATATCCAAAAGTGCATCAGATCTCATCTTACACAAACTCCTAACTGGAATCAACCTAATCGATTAATTGGAAATAATCGATTAATCGGTAATAATTGATTCATCGGAAATAATCGATTAATCGAAAAATATTCGATAATTTTAAATAATCGTTAATTTTTTTATAATCGCCCAGCCCTAGTGTTGAGATGTCATAATGAATCAATTATAATAAAATAATTTCCAAATTATCTGAGTCGTAGAAAAAGTATAGTATGCAACCCATTTGTTTGCGCGCAATTTTTAAAAAAGTACACCAAAGATCTAAGCGGTAAGCGGCACTAAACGGCGCCGCGCATCGCTTTTTGACTGAAGCTCGCCGCTTACAGTGCTTTGTATGATTTAGTATTGAAAAAGATAGCAAAGATAATAATTGAAAATTATGTGAAATTGGTTGAAAAAGAAAAATAGAACGGCGATTGTCATATTGCCGCTTGTATCGTGACACCCTCCACCGCTTAGGTGCCGCTCGCCGCTTATACACTGTGTCCCAAATCTGTTATTATAAGAGCTGCAAAATCGGTCAAATGGACAATATGTCTCAGGGTTCTATTACAATTTCAAAACTGCTTACATTTTATAAATTGCTTTTGGATTTTGAAGAAATCGCGATAAATCAAAATGTTGCATTTTTAGCAGACCCTCGTGGCTCGGTTATTATGGATCATACGATATTTTAGTTTACACATTCTAAAGGTAGGTACTTTTTTAAGATCTTTACAACAAAAAATAAAACAAAATAATATCTCTCCCAGATTTTAAGATATTGACCCATAACTTTATTTTTTCTTATAGACGCCTTCTTGGATTTTTACTTCATTAAATAGCATTTTTTATCCTCTTTTCAAAAATGTATCACAACATTATATTTTCCTTTGAATGAAGATTAAAATAAGAAAAAAATGTTAGTTACCTGTACCTGGTGCTCTTACATACCTACTTTCCCTATTAGTTTTCTATTGGTAAGGTATTGGTAAGGGCGTAAAATAATTAATTCTGCAACCTGCTCTGTGAAATGAGCAGTACTTACCTAGTATGGATGATGACACAATAATGTCAAAACCGATCTACAAAACGCTAGAGATAGTAATAGGTATTAATTTTTCTTTTGAAATGTAATTTAATATCCGGTGGGTGTCATCTTCGTGGGTACAGTAATAGATCATATAACAAAAGACTTTAGTTTCGGTTTACTACACATTCCTAACCAAAATTAGTACTGTTTAATTATTGAAAATGTTTTAATGTAAAATAATTTTATTATTTTGTTAATAAAATTATATTTTATGCTTGTTGCAGTCACCAGGAAATTTTGTTATTTCGGTTAAATCTATTTTGGGAATTATTTAAAATTCTACTAAATAGTAAACTAGTAACTTAGATCGATATTTTGTGGGACTAGAATATATAAATATATATAAATAAAATATGTTAACTTGATTATAATACAACTGGCATTAGTAAAACGTGATCGGTTTTAAATTTAAAATTAAGAAATAAATTACGACTACCACTGGATATAACTATTAACCAATAAAAATAAATATTTTCAATATGCTATAAAATGTCTTTTTAAACCTGTTAATAAAAAAATATACCTAATAGTGTCAATTTATATGTAGGGATAAAAATTAAAGTATTAAAAATCATGTATTTTATCTAAAAAATAAACCAATCCCACGTCTTCTAATACAAGAGTACAACCAACGCCTTGAAACGATAAAAAATAGGTAAGTGTCTACTACCCCTCTAAAAACTAACATTCGCATCAAGGTCAAGTTTGCGGCAAAGGTCACATAAACACAGGAGTAATACGCATCCATTGGCGTACTAAAATCAAGTATTAAACTATGAGAGTTTTCTTCAACAGAAATGATTCGCCTGTATGTGGTATTTAAATATGGATTTTTCCTGCCCAAGTAACAAACTACATATGGTTTATTTAGTGGTGCAATTAAATAAAAAATAAAGATATTAACATAAAATTTAATAAGTGATACCTAATATCTAGTGAGGAATAGATTTTTATACACAAAAGTGTATTTATTACGTAGGTGTATATTTAGATATTATTGAAAAGTTATTCTGTTTATAGTTTAGAAAAGGTACTTAACTACATTGCCTGTTAAAAATCCAAATACCTATCAAAATTGTCTGGTAAAATTGGTAATTGGTAAAATTAAAATACTTAGTTACCGATTTGAATACAGAATTACACTACCTTCGGTTCTTGAAGTACTCAATTATTAAATTCTATATAGAACCACATAAAAAAAAAGATTCTAAAAATTTCATCTTGACATATTCATTTTTTATGTATGTATATGTGTGTGACTTTGGCAGGGAAACGAATCCACTTGCCACAATTTTTTTTAATTACAAAATTATTTTTTAATTATTACATTATTCATTTTGTCTATTTTTACTTAACTTGAAATATGGAACATGTTTTTTATTATGAACGTGTTTAATCGTTCTATTTTGTATCGTTACAAGTGTACAGGCGTTGGAATGTGGCTGTACTATCGTTTTATCGCTTTTCACATCTATGCAAATTTTAATTAAAGGACATTTATCCATAGGAAATATCCGATTTTTTGTAAAAATACTCTTATAATGAATTTTTTGTACACCTTTGTCAGTATGTTTTGAACATATCAGACAAAAGAGAAATTTTATTAATGGACATCTTCATTTACCCACAAGCTCCAAAAGAAGAAACAGTTATATATTTTGTTAGCAAATAATTCAATGTTTCTTACCTACATTTACCTAACCTTATTTCGATGATTTCTGAACTTTATTATTATAATATAAATATTAATACTACGACTTATTACTTTAGTTATGATTTATTTGAAATATATAAACCCTTGGTCGTAACAGGCGGGAGGAAAATATAGCGGAGCGGTGTTGACAAAAAGATTTTACCGTTTTGGAGATGGGAATCTACTTTTCACTCGTTATATTATGTATATATACACTCCACAAATCATCTATACACTCAACAGAAGCAAACATGAGACTCGAAAAATATGCGAACTAAAAGAAAGGTTATCGCAGCTAGCCAATCATGAGCCAGTATATATTAGTAATTGTAAATATAATCGAATGTTGTTATCAATATATTGTTTTTGGTGATTTTCCATATTGACTAGGGATGAAAACTGCATTTAGGCAACACCAAATTTGGTAATTCTGACAAATTGTAATAATTTGAATCGTAAGTTTTATTTTTGCACAGATGACCCTTATGGTATCGATATTTATTTATCGATTCAAAATATCGAACTACCTCGAATGACCCTTTATATATAAACAAGAGGCTACGTATCCATTTAAAAATAAATTAATCCGTACATAACAAATCATGTACCTATAAATAAACAATGGATGGAAACTCATAAGGTTACTATTGTTCCGACGGATTTCACAGGTACCTTACTAATAGTAGGTACGTATATACAGTTTGATTTAGTCTTATCCATTTAAAATTACAATTTGGAAAATACTAAATAGTTGTGTTACATATTCTAAATTTCTGGTCTCATTAAATTTATTAAATATCTGTTCCAACACAACAGAATAGGTATTACAATAAACAAAACCTTAACTGTAAATGAATATTAGTTACTAATATAGGAAGACGGAAAAGGTTGTTGTTCCACCGGATTCCGCATAGAGACAGAATCGGTTGTTGCTCCACCGGATTTTACATAGGTGTATACAAAGATTGGTTTAAGGGTATGAAATATATACGATAGACTACGCATGCATTTAATTACAAAAAATACTATATTATTTAGTTCATAAATTATATTTATATAGGTACGATTATGTTAATTTATTAGCTACCATATATTAATTAATAATTACTTTTAAAAATATTAGCTTTTTATATTAAAAGAAGGCCAGCTTTCGCAAATTTATATGTAATCAGAGGAGCATTTAAAATAAGTGTTAGGAATTCGAAATATTTAAAAAACATACTTTGTATGGGGAGATTAATAGACTGGACTAAAAAAGTAATTAAATTTATTGTACTAACCGTTACTCTGTGGAAGTCCATCTTATTAAGAACATTAAGCAATGAAACAAAACATTCACTTTTATTTAAAGCATTAGTTTTTTTAAATAAAGTGGAAGTTTTGTTAAAAAGGTTTATTGTTTAATGTTCTTTTTGAAAGATAATCGAGAATATCATTGGGATTGAACTACATGAAAATTTTAAGAGGACTACTATCGCTATTTTTTATTTTAGTTATTCCTATTTTCATTTAAGTTAGAACTGTTAAAACATGGACGTGAAAAAAAAATCATTATTGTTTATACCTTTTTATATAAAATTACATAAACGTATGGGCTTTTTAAATATTAGTCCCCAGTACAAGGACCTCTAATTTTTTTGACACACACAAATTTCATACTTTGTGAGTGCTTTCTTCGCGTCCAGTCCGACAAACTTTTCCTCTGCGAAAACTTTCTGCGCTCCTATGTTTTTGAATGCCCGATTCTCGAAATTGTCGTCATTACGTCACTATGACTCCCCGTACATACCTACATATTTGATTTTATAAAAATTGTTTATTAAAATTATAATAAAAATTGTGGTCAACTTGTCCGACAAAAATCATGCTGCGTATGGGGTGTCCACCAACCTCAAAATGTCGATGTGACGTCACCGACTATTTTGCTTTTGCGGTGAACAATTAAATAACATTTATGGTACCTTCCATGCCGCAAGTAAATAGAGAATTCTCTTCTAGCCTAAGTTTAAACTTATGTTCTGGTGACAACATATGGTTGCACCATAGACGACTAATAATTCTTATGTAATTTCTGTCAGATTCATTGAAAAACCAAGGTTTATTTTTTAAATGGGGTTGAATACTTTTATAAAAATTTTCTGTGTTATTTTGGGAATATATAATCTGCAATTTTTCTTTCTTAATTTTATTGAATTTAGCGTAGCAAGTCATTTCTTGGTCATTTTGATTTTTAATTCTTCTATATTTGAAGCTGCTTCTTTCGCAAACGTGTCAATATCATTATACTTAATACCATTATGCCCTTTTATTCACACCAAAGAAATTTTTTTATTTAATTCTAAAAGCTGTTTATTAATTTTGAATATGTCATTAATTATATAAATTGTCACTTTGGTTTAGAATGTGGAAAAATCGGTATTATTTTACTCTTATATAAAATTAATAATTTTTTATAAATATCGTATACCTTTCAAATAAATTTAATAGGTATTTGGTATCAAAATTTTTTAAGGAATATGTAACTGTTTTTCTTAACACCTATAATAATTTTTTCGTGCAATCGCACGCGAAGTCAGTATTTCGCGTTCTCAGCACAGTCCGCGAAATTTAATTTCGCGGCCGTTACCCATAGCAACGGCCGCGAAACCAAACGTCACTTCCAAATTTGACATTTCTAAAATACTACAAAGACAAGGATTATTTTTTCATCATTAGCTTCTTTCAGGAATGTATCAATTTGCTCACGCGTTAATACTTTAGACTTTTTTGCTCGATAACCTACTGCTTTTCTTTTCAGAAATGGTACTAATTTTGAAAACTGCTTGATGTCGATATTGTCTCGTATGTTCAGCATACACTTCAGCATGGAATAAATGCTCCATAAAGTTGAACTTTTTACAACATTTGATTTCTGCATCAAATAAGCTAATAAAATGTTTTCAGACATCGTCTTAACATTCTGTTTGTCACACCAATCTTTAAACTCGCCGTAACATTTTTCGTACTGCCGTTTAGATTTTTCGGGTATTAAAACGGAAAGCGCCGAATTTACAACGCTTTTGAGTTCCGGAGGAGTGGAAGGTACTGAAATATCGCTATCAGTATCAGACATTTTGCGTTTTGACAAGAACTGTCAAAATATATATTGAAACATATCATTTCCATAGCACACGGTGATATTGTTAAATGAATTGAAATGCTGTTGATTTTAGAGCAATAATATATTTATTTACAACTATCTATTTTAATAATTTTAACGATTGCACGAAAAATAGTGTGTATGCCATGGCCGCGAAACTTTTTAACGACCTCAAGATTATCTTGCCTCGGCCGCAAGCGGCCTCGGCGATAACTGTTCTTTCGGTACGTTAAAGAGGTATTTCGCGGCCTTAGCATACAAATAACTATTTTCCTGTGGTGCTGATTTTATTAGGACCAATGCATATCTATAAACAAAATGAAAAACTGAAGTAATTAAAAAACAAACATCCTTTCGTGGGTAACCGCCTTAAGCGTTTAGTGGTATCGGCGTAGAAAATACGTGCGACGTTCGCCTTTGGCTTACAACCACTTGGTGGTATTTAACGCGACAAAAATAATGGCGGAACTATTTTGCAGTCTTCCAGTCGTACATCTTTGGTAAAAATAAAAAAACAAACAAAATGATGCAATTGTCCACTAGAATAAAAAGAGATGCAACAATAACGTGTTTTCTTTTTATTAGTTTCCCTAACAGAAAGCACAAATTTAGAATTAGTATTGTTGTTTGCCCTGCGGTATTTTAAAGATAGGAGTAGAAAAATATGTATAACAATTAGTAGGTAATTATTTGTCAGTTATTTTATTTGTAAAAATTAAATTGTGTTCTATAAACTTCCAATAAATTTTTAATCCTACAATATAAATTTACTACTTTACACACTAGTGCGTAAACTTTTGGATTTATAGCCTGAGTGGACAATATGCACGGTAGTAGAAAAAATATTGTATGCAATTCGTGTGTAAAGGCCTTCGGCTCATGCGACAATATTCACATTCGTCAAAAAAAGGCGACTTTACACACTTATTACATAAACTGCCATTTTGAATTGAAAAAATTGGGTTTCAAATGTGTATAATGGTTTTTTTACTTCTATCGGTTTTTATAGCGACAATTACACTGTTGCCGATTTTCATGCAATTTTGTCGCGTTACGTACCTCTAAATATGTATAAGAAGTGAGTCGCGCTAAACAACTTTAAACATATATATATATATAATGGTTTAATTTAGTCTGATTTTTTTATTTTATTATTTGCTTTTATTTAATTATTCCATTATATTACAACCTCTTTTTGATTGTTCTCTATAATTTTATATCTATTAAATTGATTTATTTTATTGATTTAATAATATATTTCACAATTATTATATGTTTTATATAATGATTTTAGTTAAGTTATATGATTTAATATTATTTACTGATGTAAAGTTTACTTTTTCTTTTGTGTTTTATATAGTTGGGCGCCTTATAAAAATTTTAAACTAGCTCAGTCAAATTGATTTAGGATTGAATTTAAAATACGACTCTTATCTTGGGTAGGATTCAAGAGAAAATAAATATTTAAAAATTATAATACACTGAATTTAATTATAAATGTTTCTTGAATAAATCGTACAAAAAATAAAAACTATCAATTGCTTTCCGTATGCTTATTACAGTAAATTTACAAATATCCTGATATGATAAAAATGGAAAAGATATACTAAAATTAATTCACAGTAACAAAAAACGAAAATATAAATCCTTAACTATCGGACATACCTTGTATTACACAGTCTTTTTAAATATCGTACTCGTCAGGCGGAACGTACCGAACACTGAGATCGGCTTGAATGACGCTTGAATTTAATCTTATAAATTCTATTGGAATCTGGATTTGTTATGTCCAATTTACTACGTTGGTAAGTAATTTAATATTGTTAAAATACTTTTATACATGTATTTTTGATGTTACATGTATAAATTTAACATGAATTGATTTTTGATTAATGCAAATTTTTTTTTAGTAATCAATTAATACATACGATGTTAATAAAGCTGCTACCAGAGTGATAAGAGAGTGAATCATGGCCTTTTTATAGGCTCGCCGAATAATGACAAATTTGACGTAAAATTCGAAATTCAACTGTTCGCTATTTCCAAAAATTAACCTAAATTTTCGAATATTGAGGTAATAATTTTACAATTCTAATCGTACCTTTTATAACATAAAGCTAGCTCTTATTCTTATATTTACAAAAAATCCATTTATATAATTTTTATTTGACTTGTTACTTTAAAATTTTTGATTTGAAATAAGCAGATTTCTGGAGCTGTCAATTCATTTTATACTTTCAAAATTAGAGTTAAAACTATAAATTATACTTAAAATTACTGTAAATCTATTAAACTAGTCCTATTTCAACTGATAAATACTACTTTAAACTCTAATAACTAAAATTTAAACAAAAAAGGTTCAAAGGAAACTCAAAGTCTATCGCACAACTGTTTAATTTAATGTTGCAACTAGTTTCGGTCCTATAGGACCATCATCAGGCTGAAATAATTACAATATAATAGAAAGAGGATCTTAAAAGTATTATATCAAGTTAAAAATTCAATACAATTCCTTACAAATTGTTAACAAAATTGAACCAATAATACAAATAATATGAAAAGTTACAAACAAATGTCAAAATATATCAAAACAATAAACAAGAATAATATTATGAAAATACAAGTTATTGTTCACATAATTAAGCAAAATAAAATAATATAGCAAAGTTAACATTGTTAAATTTGAGTTTACACTAAAAATACTTTAAGAGTCAAAAGATGATAAACTTTCAAAAATATCTATAAATTTATTTATATTACTGACAAGTAGAGACTAAGTCAAAAAACAATTCAAAAAATATATCGACTAATACCAAAATGCCATTCAAGATAAATTGATGAGGAAATGTTAAATGTTTAATCTAATATTATAATGAACAACAACTTACCGTAAAAAGTCATGAGACAAAAATCACAGTAGATTAAATTTAAAGGGATAATAGTTAATAGTTAAAACATCTCAAAAGTAGAGACCGATATGGAAATAGTGAGAAAATGTAACATAGTTTTTAAAAAACTTATTAAACCCCCAATAGAACAAATGGGGAATATAATGAAAAGTGTCAAAGGTTAAATTTTGAAAAAATATAATTTGAAAATATAGTAATTCCCAATAGTGGGAGTATTTATACAATTCAACTATTATAGGAAGAAGTTTAAGAAAAGGATTGGAGGAGAAAAGTGTTAGAAGTTTTATAAAATAAGAAACTTTAGGGGATGAACAAATCTCATAGTGAAGAAACTCATCTTTTCCATGTGGATGGAATTTCTGGTTAAGAACCTCCAAACAGGAAAATATCCCACTAAAGTTAATAAGGATGAAGTTAAGTATAAAAATTATCATCTTCATCCATTAAAACGTAGAGATGTCAGAAGATTTTAACAATCTACGAAAATGTATCTGAAGTAGACACACCACCACTAACTACTATTCAGTAGAACAAGGTTAACTTGTCATATTTCAATATAAAACCGAGCAGCATGGGACTAGAAGAAAGGGAAATATCTAACCAACAAGTGTAGTGTCAAAGAACTATGAAAAAGTATCCTTAAACCAAAGTGTCTATGTCAAATTTAGGAATAGAAACAAAGAAGAAAATTAGTAAAGAAATTCATCTTGTTGACAAAATATTATTTTTGAGACTGAGGAAAACATAACTTTCAGACGGTCTAAGTTGTTCGTTAAGGCAATTAATGTTATCATCTAAAAGGGCAGTGTGTATCTCAAGGCTTTCTAGCAAATTCAATCTAAAACCTTTATCGCAAAAATGCAGTAAATCTACCCTAAACAATTCACGAGAGTGGTTTTTAGAAAGGATGTGATTAGCAAACGATGAAGGAGAATTGAAATGTTCAAATTTCTGGTAATTCTTAATGAAGTTAACATGTTCAGAAATACGTGTTTCAAGTCTACGTCCACATTGACCAATATAAACTGAATTGCAATCAGCACAAGAGAGTCTATAAACCCCCGATTTATGTAACTTGGGAATAGGATCTTTATTATGAACTACAATGGATTTAAGTGAGTTATTAGTTTTGAATGCAACCTCAATATCAAATTGTTTAAAAATCTTCTGTATTTTGTAGGAAATATTGCCAAAGAAGTGAATGGAACCTCGAAAATTTTTAATAGAATAATCTGTAACATTTAAACTATTGTGACAAGATAACCTGAACTTAATAAAAAATTTTAAGTACAATCTTTGTATGATATGTAACGGGTAATTGTTATTGACTGCCAATTGTTTTATAACATTAATCTCATCCACAAAACTAGAATTAGAAAGAGGTAAGGAAAAACATCTATGAAAGAGACTATTAAAGGCTGCTAATTTATGTGTCATTGGGTGACAAGAAAAATAATCTATGAGTCCATCAGTTGTAGTGGGTTTTCTATACACTCCAATATCCAAACGATGCAAAGTAGTATTTCTCGAAATCAAAATATCAAGAAAAGGGATACAATTGTTGGTTTCAAACTCAACTGTAAAGCGTATCCTTGGGTGTAAAGAGTTAATGAAATTTAAAAAAGAATGAAAGGACTGTAAAGAACCATTAAATAACAAAATGCAATCATCTACATATCTATAGTAGAAGACAATATCATTTTTAAAAACTGAATCAAGAAATTTTGACTCTAAATTATTCATAAAAACCTCAGCAAGAAAGGGGGATAAACTAGAACCCATCGCTAAGCCTTCTGTCTGTTCATAAAAAACATCATTAAATTTAAAAAAGTTTTGTTCCAAAGTCAAACCACAATATGAGTTGGAGTATCATTAAGAAGCATCAAGTCTCTTACGAGTGAAATACAATCCTAATCACATCCTTTCTAAAAACCACTCTCGTGAATTGTTTAGGGTAGATTTACTGCATTTTTGCGATAAAGGTTTTAGATTGAATTTGCTAGAAAGCCTTGAGATACATACTGCCCTTTTAGATGATAACATTAATTGCCTTAACGAACAACTTAGACCGTCTGAAAGTTATGTTTTCCTCAGTCTCAAAAATAATATTTTGTCAACAAGATGAATTTCTTTACTAATTTTCTTCTTTGTTTCTATTCCTAAATTTGACATAGACACTTTGGTTTAAGGATACTTTTTCATAGTTCTTTGACACTACACTTGTTGGTTAGATATTTCCCTTTCTTCTAGTCCCATGCTGCTCGGTTTTATATTGAAATATGACAAGTTAACCTTGTTCTACTGAATAGTAGTTAGTGGTGGTGTGTCTACTTCAGATACATTTTCGTAGATTGTTAAAATCTTCTGACATCTCTACGTTTTAATGGATGAAGATGATAATTTTTATACTTAACTTCATCCTTATTAACTTTAGTGGGATATTTTCCTGTTTGGAGGTTCTTAACCAGAAATTCCATCCACATGGAAAAGATGAGTTTCTTCACTATGAGATTTGTTCATCCCCTAAAGTTTCTTATTTTATAAAACTTCTAACACTTTTCTCCTCCAATCCTTTTCTTAAACTTCTTCCTATAATAGTTGAATTGTATAAATACTCCCACTATTGGGAATTACTATATTTTCAAATTATATTTTTTCAAAATTTAACCTTTGACACTTTTCATTATATTCCCCATTTGTTCTATTGGGGGTTTAATAAGTTTTTTAAAAAACTATGTTACATTTTCCCACTATTTCCATATCGGTCTCTACTTTTGAGATGTTTTAACTATTAACTATTATCCCTTTAAATTTAATCTACTGTGATTTTTGTCTCATGACTTTTTACGGTAAATTGTTGTTCATTATTATATTAGATTAAACATTTAACATTTCCTCATCAATTTATCTTGAATGGCATTTTGGTATTAGTCGATATATTTTTTGAATTGTTTTTTGACTTAGTCTCTACTTGTCAGTAATATAAATAAATTTATAGATATTTTTGAAAGTTTATCATCTTTTGACTCTTAAAGTATTTTTAGTGTAAACTCAAATTTAACAATGTTAACTTTGCTATATTATTTCATTTTGCTTAATTATGTGAACAATAACTTGTATTTTCATAGTATTATTCTTGTTTATTGTTTTGATATATTTTGACATTTGATTGTAACTTTCCATATTATTTGTATTATTGGTTCAATTTTGTTAACAATTTGTAAGGAATTGTATTGAATTTTTAACTTGATATAATACTTTTAAGATCCTCTTTCTATTATATTGTAATTATTTCAGCCTGATGATGGTCCTATAGGACCGAAACTAGTTGCAACATTAAATTAAACAGTTGTGGGATAGACTTTGAGTTTCCTTTGAACCTTTTGTGTTTCAACCCACATTTGAGATATGGATAACTTACAAGATTTACAATCGGCTAGTCTGGCAGTTGTTATCCGTCATTACAGTAACACCATGCTTTCTAGAAATAAGACCTTGTTGAAGATAATGTTTCTCCAGAAATGCAAACGCCATGGAGTTTACCCAAAATCCATTTCCTTACACACGAATATGTCTACAAGAACAGCACACTTTACTTTGGAGAATTGTCCCAATTCCTTCCTTATGTCATTAATGGACTTCTCAAGTCGCTGTTGCTACCAAGGTTTATATGGCTTCTGCTTTTCGGTACACTTTTTTTTCGGAAACTGGACTTTTTGACTGTGACTTCGGATAACTGCAACCGCACCACAGTAGATAAGGGTGTGTATCTCTTCCAGAGTACGGTAGTTCTTGGGATGATCATTTAAGAGTAAATTAATGACTGCTAGAATCCTATTGGTGTTCTTATTCGTTTTGAGTTTGGGCAATATTGGTCGGTGAATTGGGTTGCTACCATCAAATTCTAATATTGCTTTAGAGAGTTCGACACCAGCATTTTCGTGCTCGTCAGGTTTTGTGTTACTGTCTGTGTTTGGGTTTTCGTCTTGATCAATGTTTGGTGTCTCATCGCTAGTGTGGCCATCAAGTCTTACATTATCCAGCTGATCATTTGTGTGTTGGATTACATTATGATCGTCTTCTGTTTAGAGCTTAAGAAGTACTTCATTTCGTATTTGTTGCAGTAGTGGACCAGGTAGTAAATTGTTTTACTACCTGGTCGACTTAGTCGCCTCTTACGACACGCGCAGCTGCGGAGGGAGTATTCTATCCCGCCCCCTCACGGGGTTTATTATTATTATTATTATTTTTCCATTATTCTCAGGATTTTCTATTCCTGGTGTTTAGTATAGCAAGGTACGGGTTGATCACCAAGCACTTTCGTCTATTCTTGACTCAAGAATCTTCGGACTATACGTGTAGTATTCAATACAACAGCCTTCTGCATAAGCTTGTATAGTTGTTATTCAGTGCAAGGGTCTTGAGGCTTTTATGCAAATCTTTTGGAATAACACCAGTGGCGGTCAGGATAATGGGTACGATAGTTACTTTGTTGATATTCCACATATTCTTGATTTCATCTGCAAGGTCGGTATATTTTCTTTTCTTCTCAGTGATAGTGGACATTAGATTATGAGTGTTTGGTACCGCAATATCTATAATGTACGCCTCCTTCTTCGTCCTGTCTCTTATTACTATGTCGGGTTTGTTACAGGAGATGGTTCGATCTGTAATAATGGACCGATCATAGTAAACAGTAAGATGATCCTTCTGTACCACTGCAGCTTATGCACTTACTCAGCTTTCGCTGGTAATATTTACCTATCCCGAGCGTAAACGCAAATGGGATTAGGCTCAAAATTTACATATTTAAAAATTTTCTAACAGTATGACATGTGTTTAAAATTGCCGCTTTGTGCAAGTCAATAAAAGTGTTTTTATGAAGATCGAGTTTTTTAAGACTGTCTTCAAGACTTTTGGGGATGAGTCCAGTTGATGATACGATGATCGGTACCACCTCCACTTTTTCTGCATGCCACATCTGCCCTACTTAGCAAGATCAGTGTACTTTGCTATCTTTTCATTATATTTGTCCAAAATATTGTTGTTGTTTGGAACTGCAACATCGACTAGCAGCACTGAATTAGCTTTTTTATCCACTACTACAATCCCCATTCTGCATGGCAGCGATTATATCTCCACTAGGCAGCGCCACATCTCCATTGACAATTTTTCCCTTTTCGATGTTTAAACTTCTGCACTTATCTAAACCAAATTCCATTCGTACATCACCGGATATATCCAGAAGATGTTGAATTTAATCCTTCCGAATGGCTTGTTTTCATTAATGAATACTATGAAACCACTGAATTATGTGGATTTTCAGATAGTGAGAATCTTCTCAGACTAAGAAAATGCTTGAAAGGCGAGGCCAGAGAATCAGTGAAAATGCTATTGATATCAAACAAAAATGTATCTGAAATCATAGACACATTAATGCATTTATATGGAAGACCTGAATTCATCATCAAATATTTAATTGAACAAGTCAGATCGACACCATATCCTAGAGATAACAGACCTGATACGATAGTTAGATATGCCACATCTGTAAATAATTTAGTTGCCGCCGTGAAACACTTGGACAATAATGTTTATTTAAAAAACCCGATTCTTCTGAAAGAATTTGTAGCCAACCTCACTATGAATTTGAAACAACAATGGTTCATGCAAGCCATCAAATTGAAAGAAGTGTCCCTGTTAGACTTTTCCACCTGGTTGAAAGACATTGGTAAAGCAGTAAGTCTTCTTTATAGTCCTATGGTGAAACCAGAACGAACCCAACATAGGAAATCCGAAACTGTTTTGACATCAGACGAGAGAAAAAGACAGTCTAAGCCTCGAAATTGTTTGCTGTTCAGAATCCAATCACTATGTAACTAACTGTTGCCGAAAGTTCAAAAATATGAACACGAACGATCGTTGGATTGTTGTCACTACTAACAAATTATGTATATCCTGTATGAAACCGTATCATCGAATGAATGAATGTTTTTCAAAAAAAACATGTTCTATTGACGGATGCTTGTTGAAACATCATAATTCGATGCACAAGACTAATCAGTCTCGATGCAGAAACGAGAATGCTGAACCACAAGACAACAATAAAAACGTTCGCCAGGAATTGGTACAGATTCACAAAATTTGAACTGATCATATTGTATTACGAACTGTTCCTGTTGTTCTAGAAGATCCGAATGGAAAAATGTCAATTTATGCCTTGCTAGATGAAGGTTCAACAGTTACACTTCTTGAGGAGAAAATACTGTCAAGGAAATAGGACTAGAAGGTGAGGCCAAATCTTTGATTATGCAATGGACTAATGATCAAATTCAAAAAGACGAAAATTCCAGAATAGTCCAGTTCAGGATTAGTGGAAATTTCTGTAATTCGAAATCTTTTTTGGTTAATGGCGTAAGAACAGTTGACAATTTGAATTTACCAAGACAATCACTGAATATGGAGAATATCGTTCAAAATTGGCCCAATCTTCAAAATGTTCCCGTAAAATCTTTTGAAAATGTCAGACCCAAATTATTGATAGGTACGGACAATTATGACTTGACTATGCCGAGAAAATTCATTGAGCCTTCAAGATACGGCCCCAGAGCAACATTAACTAAGCTAGGATGGGTAATAAATGGACAAATCGTTAGAGGAAGAATTAGGCCAGCATATAGTTTTCATATCTGGGAAAGGAATTTCAATGATGACTTACTTGAAAATATGGTGAAGGATACATTCAAGCTAGATACTAGTGAACTAGCTATTTGTGACACAAAATTAACGACACAAGATCAAATTTGTTTTGGTTGGATGGAGAAAACTACCAGGAGAATTGGTAATCGCTTCGAAACAGGACTCTTGTGGAAAAATGCTATTGGATTGTTGGACTGAGGAACTTGGTAAAAAAAGTCATGCATAACTACCAGCAATGCAGGAATGAAAAATCTCGCCCTAAAGTTCCATTGATGGGAAATTTGCCACAAGCCAGAAGCACGCCATATTTCAGACCATTCACATTTTGTGGCATGGACTATTTTGATCCATATCAAGTTAAGATAGGACGGAGAAGAGAGAAACGTTACGGGGTAATATTTACGTGTTTGATAGTACGAGCTATACATTTAGAAGTTGCCAGTTCATTAACAACGGACTCCGCCATCATGGCAATACAAAGAATGTGTGCCAGAAGAGGTTGCCCAAAAGAAATGTACAGCGACAACGGATCCAATCTGAGAGGGGCAGACAGGAAGTTGAGGAGTGCTCTGTTAGAATTTAATCAAGATGAATTCATCAGAAAATTGTCTATTTGAGGAATCAGCTGGAAATGGAATTCACCAGGGGCGCCGCACATGGGCGGTATTTGGGAACGATTGATCAGAACTGTCAAAACAACTCTTAAAGCTGTTCTAAAAGAACATGCACCAACTGAAGAAGTTCTCCATACATTATTTTTAGAGGCGGAGTATATGGTGAATTGTGGACCACTCATGGATGTTTCATTGAAATTTGAAGACGCTGAAGCTTTAACTCCTAATCATTTTTTATTGGGCCCACAATCAAACAACGAGCCAACACTTTTGCAAAATTTTGGAAATGATGCTGATAATTTGAAAAAGCAATGGAGAATTGCACAAGAATTATGCAACAAATTTTGGAAAAGTTGGATAGGATAATGTCTGCCTACTTTACATAAAAGGTCAAAATGGTGCAATGAAAACAGACCATTGAAGGTGAAAGATGTAATTTTTGATGAACAGGTATCTAGGAATGTTTGGCTTAAGGGAGTTGTTACAGCAGTCCATCCTGGGAAAGTATTTGAATTGCGGACGTAAAAACAAAAAATGGTGTATTTCGGAGACCAGTATCGAAGTTATGTGTCTTGGATACACGAAAACCCAACGAAGATTGAAGAAGAAGATTGGGAATCTCCTTCGTTGGGGAGAATGTTGAATATATTTTCTATTTGCCTTAATTTTTTTTCATTATGATACCCTATATTTTTTAGTATTGAATGTCAATGTCAAGTTAGAAAAAATAAAAGAAAAAGTCTAAAACGTCACAAAAATAGTCATCAATTTTCATAGTTTTTTATTGAACCAGTTAAATTTCACCTCTTGAGAGACACTCTTGAGGTACAGACTTGCGGTCAGCAACAGTGACATCAGAAAATAAAGATACTCTTAAAAATCTCTACGCTATATACTAAAATTTATAAAAAACATTGTTAATAATTTTATATTAAATCATAAAACTAACACCATGTATTATGTATGAATGAATGTATGACCCTGACCATGCTTTTCTTGCTTAGACTATGGGGAATTTGTATTTTTAGTATTAATTAGTAGGTACCTACTTTGATATATCACCTTTATAAAATGGATAGGTTATGCCCGCAGGTAAGGAACTTTTACCAGAGGAATCAAACTGTAGAAAGTAATATAAATACAGTTTGAATATTTTCTCTATCTAATGTATCTATTTGTTTCCACTCTCATTTACTTTTCTGTCTCTTCATTTTTTATCCTGTACTTTCTTGCGACGCCACAGTATCTAAAATCGCCAGAATGGTCCTTTGGTTTTTAGTGATTATCATTCAAATTTTTGCTGAATGTTATGATTCTTCCTACTTTTATTTGGTATCATTAATTTGGTATCAGATTACGCTATGGAGTTGCCTTATACAAGATCTTTTTTGTCCTACCTACTTTTTATTTATTTTTTTGTTGTTACATTTTTCGATATTATAAAACTCAATTATTTAAATTTTTTTACATTTATTTCTATATTCATACTTGCCCAGTTTACATGGCCCTTGAGAATAAAAGCATAAAAGTTGCCCCATCCCAAAAAAGTAGGTACAGTTTTTGTGTAAAATTACGATCTCTGTTATATCGTTCCATCATTTTTTCACAGAATTCAATTCTCCTATCAAAATCATATTCTAACAGCTCTTGGACCAAATGTACTTATACGCATGCCATTTCTCCGTTTTCAGTACTCTAGCAACAGTAGAATGGTTTAAATTATTATCCAGCGCAACTGATCTCCCGCTTTTATGGTAATTTAATTGAACCTCAAGAAAGACGTCTTTTTTGTCTTCGGAAATTGACTTTCTACCACTTTTCGGGATATTTTTAAAATAGCCCGTTTCTCGAAACGAAAAATGTCGATTACGACACCACGTTAATACTGGTGATGTTCGTTACATCTACATCATGTGATGATCATCCAAAAATTAAAATTGACCTGTTTGAGGATTTTTTTCAAAAGTCGATTATTTTGGAAATCATGATTTTTTCAAATTGATTGTGTTAACCTCTAGTTTTTGGAAGTTCATCTTACTAAGAACAATAAATAACTGCACAGTTAAACTAAACTTCCACTATTTATTTGAAAAATTCGCTTTAAAATCAATTACAGCTGTTTCGCTATAACTAGCATCGTCAGATTGACATATTGAAATTACATGTTGTTTGTTTGTAACTAGGTGCTTGATGTTGTTAAGGAGTTAAGGCTAGACCAAGTAAGGAAGTAATAAGACATAACAATATTAAAGCCTAGATGTTATTAGCCCTAAGGGATTATCCTGGATGTATTTCCCTCTAAGATCAGTATAACTGTGCAATGATATAGAAAAACCAGGAAAAAACTATATCATGCTGATCTTTACAATAACTTAATATACTTATGTTACAATAATGTCTTATCTATGTATAAAATGAAGACTCAATCAAAGTAAACAGTTTAATAGTGGAGAACTTCCAAGATTTATTTGTTCATTAACTACTTTAAACTGTTGATCTGCTAGATGTCTTTTAATTTCAAGTTCTTCTAGAAAATCTAAATTTTGTTTTTTATCACAAATGTGTAGAATATGAATGTCATTGGTGTGTATAAGTGAGTTTGGATGTTCCAGTAGGTGTTTTGCATAGTTCGACTTATCTGGTTGTTGTAATCTATATGCTCTTAAGTGTTCATTAAATCTTACTTCAAAATTTCTTTGTGTTTGACCTATATATACTGCATTACATTTTGGACAATTAATTTTGTAAACACCAGATTTAATTTTGGTAGTTTTGTTTTTACATTTAACAATTTTGTTCCAATACTATTTTGTGTTTTAAATGATATTAATGCTGATGTTGCCGAAGATATTATTTTTGAAATTGCATTGGAAATATTTCCACAATATGTAATACTTTTATAGCTTTTAATTTCTTTAGTTTGTTTTGGAAATATTAGTTCTAGTGACATTTTTTGTTCTTTCTTATTAATTAATTTATTTATCAAATGTATTGGATAGCCATTAGATGTAGCTATTTGTTTTATGATCTCAATTTCTTTATTAAAATTACTTTTGTTCATTGGAATTGAAAATGCTCTATGTATCATGGAATTATAAGCTGCTAATTTATGTGATAGTGGATGATTTGAATTATATGGTATGGTTACATCTGTTTGTGTAGGTTTTCTGTATATTGAATAATTTAATGAATTATTAACTTTTTCAATTCTTAAATCTAGAAAATTAATTGAATTATTTTCTTCAACTTCTAAAGTAAAATTAATTTTAGGATGCAAGGTATTAATATAATTAAAAAATATATCTAACTGCCGTTCGCTACCTACAAAACCTGCTAACACATCATCAACATATCTATACCAAAATACAATATTGTTTTTATAACTAGAATTAAAGATTTTGTTTTCTAAATTATCCATAAATATATTTGCCAAAATTGGAGAAATAGGACTTCCCATGGGAAGACCCTCATTTTGAATATAAACTTTGTTATCAAAAGTAAAATAATTTTGACTAATGCATACATCAAATAGATCAATTATGTCTGATATTATACCTGGATGGATATTTCTTTCATCTAATAGCTTTTTAACTAGAACTATACATTCTTTAGGTGGTATTTTTGAGAACATATTAGTTACGTCAAACGATACTAATTTAGTATTATTTTGTAAATTACATTTATTTAATTTTTTGATCAAATCTAATAAATTTTGTACTGAATATTTAGATGTGTAACCATAATTGTTTAGGATACTATTTAATTTTTTAGCTACTTTAGTATTAGGAGTGTTAACATACGAAACTACCGGTCTAATTGGTTTTGAATCTTTATGTAATTTAATTGTTCCATATAATTCTGGACATTGAGGATTTTTATTTACTAGGTATTTTTTATCGAAGTCATTAAATAGGTAATTTGAATTATTTACATGTTCTCTTATTTGGTTAGAAAATTTCTGTGTAGGATCGTTTTTTAGAATTTTGACATTACTTGACATTATGAAATCATTCACTTCAGATTTATAATCTTCTCTTTTTAAAATTACTGTTGAGTTACCCTTATCTGATTTTGTTATAATTAGGTTATTTTCATCTACTTTATTTTTGATTGACTTTAAAGCTAAAATGTCATTTTTAATACTTTGACTTTGACTTTTAAATTTGTTTGGTTTTATATCTTTAATAAGATTTGCTATTTGCATTTTTTCATAAATAAAATTATTTGATTTAGTTTTCAAAGCTATTTCAGAATCTGTGGCTAAAATTTCTTTTATATTATTAGTGAATTTAGGAGGTATGCAATATTTTAAACCTTTACTTAAAAATGTATTTTCATTATTTGAAAAAATAGTGTCTGATAGATTTGCGTGATGGACAGTTATGAGATGTACGGCTGGGAAATAACATAAAAGATACTAACACGTAGCTGTTATAATTATCTATTATATAAAAGGATAATATATTGACAATTAACCAACATAAACTGACAATACTAATTTGTATAACAAAACATATAGCAACTAAATACGTCACAGTGGTGTGACGTCACATATTCCAAATTATGTACCAATATCCTCCCTATTTGGAATAAGTCCTTGTTTCATTCTGCACGTTTGAAATTTGTTTCGGTCCAATGACTTGGTAAGGGAATCGGCAATCATTTCCTTAGTTGAAATATGGCTTAAACAAACTTTGTTCTCCATAATCTTTTCTCTAAGAAAATGATGACGTACGTCGATATGTTTTGTTCGTGCTTGATATCCACCATTTACGGCCAAGTTCTGGGCACCTTGATTATCAACGTAAATATTAATCGGTTTATTGCACGTTAATATTTCTTTATTTAATTCATGAAGCCACAAAGCCTCTTGTACTGCAGAAGACATCGCCATATATTCAGCTTCCGTAGTGGAAAGTGCAACTGTCTGCTGTTTCTTTGTAGCCCATGATATCGGAGAACCATTTTTAAGAAAAACATAACCAGTAATAGATCGTCTCTCATCTGGATCACTGGCCCAATCTGCATCAGAAAAACCAATTATGTTCGTAACTTCTTGAGCTTTACCACGAAATTCTAAATTGTAGTGTAAACTTCCTTTCAAATATTTAAAGACCCTTTTCACAGCCTCCCAATGCGCTCTTCCAGGATTATGACTAAATCTACTGAGTAAATTTACAGCAAAACTTAGATCTGGTCTAGAAATTTGAGCTGCAAAAAGTAGGCTTCCAATAGCTTCCTGGTAGGGAACATTTCTCATTCTTTCAATTTCTTCTGTGTTTTGGGGACATTGATCTTTTTGTTAACTTCTCTCCGGGCTTTAAAGGCGTGTCTGTTGGATTACAGTCGTACATATTAAACCTTTTTAATATTTTTTCTATGTAAGCTTGCTGACTGATCCATATTCTTTTATTTTTACGATCTCTTATGATTTCAAATCCTAGTATAAAACTTGCCTTACCTAGGTCAACCATTTTAAAATTATTCATTAACATACTCTTAATTTTATTTTTCAGCGAATCGTCATTTGACATAATTAAAAGATCATCCACATAAACTGCTATGTACAATTTTTTTTCTCCTTCGTGTATATAATATACACAGGAATCGACGTTCGAACGCTTCATTCCACTTTTCTTTAAACAAGTATCCAGCTTAATATTCCAAACCCGACTCGCTTGCTTAAGTCCATACAAACTTTTTTTTAAACGACATACTTTCTCTGATTTTTAAAATATTCTGGTTGATGCATGTAAATTTCTTCACTCAATTCTCCCTGAAGAAATGCTGTTATTGCATCCATTTGCTCTATTTCCAAATCGTATTCTGCTGCTAATATTAGTAAAAATCTCAATGAACTGTAACGTACAACCGGCGAATATGTCTCGTTGTAGTCAATTCCCTTTTGTTGAGCACAACCCTTTACGACAAGACGAGCCTTGTACTTGATAACTTCTCCTACTGCAGATTTTTTTGTTTTAAATAACCACTTACAATTTAAAGCTTTTCTGCCTTGAGGAAGATCTGTAAGCTCCCAAGTGCCGTTTTCTAATTGAGATTGAAACTCCGATTCTATCGCTTGAAGCCATTTATGTTTATCTGGCCTCTCCAAGACTTCTTTTATAGTTGTGGGATCATCAGAATCTTCAGTAAATATAGAATAACTAACATAGTCTTTAAATTTTTTTGGAGGATTTATTTTTCTCTGTAGTCTAATTGGGTCTGTAATTGTTACATCTTTTTCAGGTTCTTCCTGTGGAGCTGAGGGCACGTAGTCGTTGTCGGGTTCATAAGTTTCATTTTCTTTTTCAGGTTCTTCCTGTGGAGCTGAGGGCACGTAGTCGTTGTCGGGTTCATAAGTTTCATTTTCTACTTCTTCAAAAATAGTGACTATCTCTTTTGGGGTCTCTGTGCTAGTGACACTGTCGTCCTGAAGACTGTGCGAACTTACAATGTCAACATTTGGAATATGATAAAAATGGTTTTCGTTCGATAAACGGACCTGATCAAGTATTGCAGAACCATTCTCATTCTCACAAAATATTACATCTCTTGCTTGAAAAACAAGATTTGTCGATTTATCGTATAGTCTATACGCTTTGGACTGTAGACTATAACCAACAAATATACATGGTTTAGATTTTGGATCTAATTTTCTTCGCTTTTCCTTGGGTACATGTACATAAGCCTTGCAACCAAAAATCCTGACATGTTTAACTGTCGGTTTTACCTGACCATAGCTCTTCCGGAGTCTTTTCGATACATTTTGTAGGGGATCGATTGATTAAATATACTGTCGTATACACAGCTTCTGCCCAAAAACTGTTTGGTAATTTTGATTCAATTAACAAACAACGAGCTTTCTCAATTATGGTCCGGTTTAAGCGCTCCGCCTTGCCATTTTGTTCTGGCGTATACGGTACAGTCACCTGATGCTCTATTCCGGAATGTCTTAGGAAATTTGACATTTGATTAGAACAATATTCTCCACCATTATCTGTACGTAGAATTTTGATTTTACATCCAGACTGAGTTTCAACGTAGCTTTTAAATTCTTTAAAGTACTCAAAGGTTTCACTCTTGTTTTTTAAAAAATAAACGAATACTTTATGACTATAATCATCTAAAAATGTTAGCATATACTGGGAACCTCCAATTGAATTTTCCATCGGTCCACATATATCTGAATGTATTATCTGCAACAATGTCGATGTATTTGTGTCACTTTGAGGAAAGGGTAGCCTATGGCTTTTCCCAAGGATACAAGTTTCACATGTTAGATTTTGTGACTTATAGTTTTGGTATTCTACACCATAAACAAGACCATTTTTCATCTTTTCCAAACTATTAAAATTAATGTGGGCCATACGCCTGTGCCATAAAACCTTTTTATCTGAAGTATCACATGTTATTAAAGCCGAATTACTTTCAGTGTACTCATCTAGACTGAATAAATTATTTTCTAATTTTCCTGTGGCTATGACTTCATTGCTAGAGTTCTTAACTGTGACTCCTTTTGAATGGAAGATAACTTTGTTACCTTTTTTTACAATCTCACTTACAGAAAGCAAGTTCACTTTTAATTCAGGTAAATAGTATACGTCGGGTACATTGACTTCAGAATGCTTTCCATTAACTGAGATGTGTAAAGTAATATTACCCATGATATTGGCTACCATCTGTTCATTATTCGCAGTTGTTACGGTTAGATCTGCTGTTCTTTTATGTTTAAACATATCCTTACTTTTTGTGAGATGAGCTGAACAACCTGAATCAAAATACCATCGATTATTTTCTTGTATCGCAGAACTGATGGGAAAAATGCTGAATGTTTTAGCTAATGTTTCACTACTTTCATTTTTATCTCTATTTCTTTGTGGACAGTTACGGGCAAAATGGCCATAATTGTTACATTGGTAACATCGGGGTCCTCTTGATTTTGAATTCATTTTACCACTGTTATCCGCTGAGTATTTCTTTTTAAATCTTGAATCTGAACCACTTCCATACATAGCAAGTGACTTCTCCTGATCGGTCGGCTTAGATACATCTTGCAGCAATTTGGTTTTAATTGCATCTGCTGTTACTGCTATACCAGAACTTTCAATACCCATTATCATGGGTTTGTATTCATCTGGTAATCCGGCCAACAGTATAGTACCAACCCACTCATCACTGACATGTAAACCAATATTAGTCAATTTATATGCTGTCATAATTACTTTGTTTACATAATCTTCTATGGAATTGCTATGTTCCAGCTTGGTGGTTATCAAAGTTCTCAATAATCCAACTCTACGTGTTAATCCTTTGTCTTCAAAAGCACTGGCTAGTTTTTCCAAGCTTCCTTAGCAGTTTTTGTTGACTGCACATGAACATAATTTATGGGGTCTATTAGAAGTATCAATTTTGACCTAGCTTTAACATCTTTCTTCGCGTCTACTTCCTCACCAATCACACAGTCCCATAATTCCAAATCTTCCAGATATGTTTGTACAGCAAACTTCCAAGCATCGTAATTTTCACGACCTTTTAATCTTTCGATTTGCGGGAGCTGATACGAATTATTCATCATGATAAGAATACAACACTGAATGCAAGAAATTTATCTGGGCCCATAACCTGATGGACAGTTATGAGATGTACGGCTGGGAAATAACATAAAAGATACTAACACGTAGCTGTTATAATTATCTATTATATAAAAGGATAATATATTGACAATTAACCAACATAAACTGACAATACTAATTTGTATAACAAAACATATAGCAACTAAATACGTCACAGTGGTGTGACGTCACATATTCCAAATTATGTACCAATATTGCGAACCGAGGAGCAAAATGTACTGGTATGTGAGTATTTAATGTGTTATTATGTTGTGTATAATGTGTTGTGTTGTGTTGTTTATTTATTAATTTTTCTAATTTACTTAATTGTTTTTGATATTTATTATGTTTCAAAATGCTAACCTGTTCTCTAATTTTATCATCTAAGCAGTCAAATTCTACTGAATGCATGGAATAAGTTAACTCTGAATGAACAGTTTTGATGTAAATGTCTAAAGAATCTCTAATTTTAAACCATTTTCTACTTTCCTCTTTAATCCACATTCTTTGTGCCTTTTTAACTACTTTTTGTGCCTCTTTTGATTGAGTATTACATTTTATATTTACATAACTGGGTATTAAATTCTTCTTAAGACATTCTTGGTTAAACCAGATGTTTTGGGATGCCTTACTCAACAGTAATTTTAAAAAGAGAAGATTATAAATCTAAAGTGAATGATTTCATAATGTCAAGTAATGTCAAAATTCTAAAAAACGATCCTACACAGAAATTTTCTAACCAAATAAGAGAACATGTAAATCATTCAAATTACCTATTTAATGACTTCGATAAAAAATACCTAGTAAATAAAAATCCTCAATGTCCAGAATTATATGGAACAATTAAATTACATAAAGATTCAAAACCAATTAGACCGGTAGTTTCGTATGTTAACACTCCTAATACTAAAGTAGCTAAAAAACTAAATAGTATCCTAAACAATTATGGTTACACATCTAAATATTCAGTACAAAATTCATTAGATTTGATCAAAAAATTGAATAAATGTAATTTACAAAATAATACTAAATTAGTATCGTTTGACGTAACTAATATGTTCTCAAAAATACCACCTAAAGAATGTATAGTTCTAGTTAAAAAGCTATTAGATGAAAGAAATATCCATCCAGGTATAATATCAGACATAATTGATCTATTTGATGTATGCATTAGTCAAAATTATTTTACTTTTGATAACAAAGTTTATATTCAAAATGAGGGTCTTCCCATGGGAAGTCCTATTTCTCCAATTTTGGCAAATATATTTATGGATAATTTAGAAAACAAAATCTTTAATTCTAGTTATAAAAACAATATTGTATTTTGGTATAGATATGTTGATGATGTGTTAGCAGGTTTTGTAGGTAGCGAACGGCAGTTAGATATATTTTTTAATTATATTAATACCTTGCATCCTAAAATTAATTTTACTTTAGAAGTTGAAGAAAATAATTCAATTAATTTTCTAGATTTAAGAATTGAAAAAGTTAATAATTCATTAAATTATTCAATATACAGAAAACCTACACAAACAGATGTAACCATACCATATAATTCAAATCATCCACTATCACATAAATTAGCAGCTTATAATTCCATGATACATAGAGCATTTTCAATTCCAATGAACAAAAGTAATTTTAATAAAGAAATTGAGATCTTAAAACAAATAGCTACATCTAATGGCTATCCAATACATTTGATAAATAAATTAATTAATAAGAAAGAACAAAAAATGTCACTAGAACTAATATTTCCAAAACAAACTAAAGAAATTAAAAGCTATAAAAGTATTACATATTGTGGAAATATTTCCAATGCAATTTCAAAAATAATATCTTCGGCAACATCAGCATTAATATCATTTAAAACACAAAATAGTATTGGAACAAAATTGTTAAATGTAAAAACAAAACTACCAAAATTAAAAAAATCTGGTGTTTACAAAATTAATTGTCCAAAATGTAATGCAGTATATATAGGTCAAACACAAAGAAATTTTGAAGTAAGATTTAATGAACACTTAAGAGCATATAGATTACAACAACCAGATAAGTCGAACTATGCAAAACACCTACTGGAACATCCAAACTCACTTATACACACCAATGACATTCATATTCTACACATTTGTGATAAAAAACAAAATTTAGATTTTCTAGAAGAACTTGAAATTAAAAGACATCTAGCAGATCAACAGTTTAAAGTAGTTAATGAACAAATAAATCTTGGAAGTTCTCCACTATTAAACTGTTTACTTTGATTGAGTCTTCATTTTATACATAGATAAGACATTATTGTAACATAAGTATATTAAGTTATTGTAAAGATCAGCATGATATAGTTTTTTCCTGGTTTTTCTATATCATTGCACAGTTATACTGATCTTAGAGGGAAATACATCCAGGATAATCCCTTAGGGCTAATAACATCTAGGCTTTAATATTGTTATGTCTTATTACTTCCTTACTTGGTCTAGCCTTAACTCCTTAACAACATCAAGCACCTAGTTACAAACAAACAACATGTAATTTCAATATGTCAATCTGACGATGCTAGTTATAGCGAAACAGCTGTAATTGATTTTAAAGCGAATTTTTCAAATAAATAGTGGAAGTTTAGTTTAACTGTGCAGTTATTTATTGTTCTTAGCATGATTTTTTCCATACATTAGCGATATACTGTATAATTATATATATTCAAAATGAATTATTTATAGATCTTATTTTTATGTATGACAGAAAATAACAATTCTCCAACAATATTTGTATTCTTAATTTCTGGAATAGAGTAAATATGTTTTTTTAAGTTAATGTCAAATATATGCTCTTTAATAAGATACGAATTTTGTTTCATAATGGGAAAAACAAGTTTGTGGTTTGAATAAAATTTTATTCTTTGAAATAATTTCCCGGGACGTCAATACGAGGATTGATCTGAAAAGAAATCGAAATGAAATAACATTTCCCTAGACTCAAAGCAATTTTAAATATTTTACTATCAGTTGCAAAAAAAAACTCTTTATGGACATTTCTTGACAAAGTAATACATTTTTTTATTAATGCGGTTTTTAATCTTAAGAAATAAAAAGATCATTTGGTGCTGATTTGTTGGTAAAATTCAATGTTATGTGAGTGATAATTCCACGTACTTAACACTGGCAGCTCAAGAGTTTTTTTTTATCGCCCGTGTGAAAATATGTAGCTAACCACTTTTTTCATCTCGATCTTCCCCATTTATTTTCTGGTAGTCCTTTTAACTCAATAGAACCTTGTCCAAACTTATCTCTCGTCTTGAGAGTCTATTGTGCCCACTTGAATTGTCAATCCATAATTCCAAGATTCCATATCCGTAATCATTGTTTTCAATTTAGATGTTAACTTGACTGTGTCCTCCTCTGGTCTTACAAAAATTCCATTGTCTAATATATCAGTCTATATCATAAATTCGTTAAATAAACTAAGGCATACAGTAGATGAGTTTGGCGATCCATTAGAATTCTAAATGACATATATTTTTAAGTATTTCATAAGAAGTAGACTGTAATAAGTTTATTAAATTAAAAGGTTTGATGTGTGTTTTTATGTGTATGTTTATATTGTAAGTTTTTTATTGTCAATATCAGCAAGACCACGAAGCAAAAGCCGCCACCCACTTATGTTTAAGTGCTTTGTGACTGTGGCGTGTATCTTTGTGACTGTTCTATGATAACCACTGTAAATTTTTCTTTAGTGACTGTTACTCGGTCATCAGCGAAAAGGCGAGTGCTGACAAAGAGATTTTAATTGAACATTTTTGGTGGTATGATGGTCATAAACTTTCTTACTCCTGTCTACTGCTTTAATTTCTGCTTCAGTCTATTTTTATTATAAAAACTTCTAGCGTTGTAATGGTTAACATTTTATTTATTACAGTGTCTTAAGAATTTCTCTAACTCCTCTATTTTTGGGTAAGTTTTTTTTTCTGTCTGTGAGAAATGTTTATGCATTTTATTCTATTCCTAGGTATTGGTATATTTCATTATTTATCTAAACTTTAGAACAAAAACTTTATTAACAAAGATTCTTTAAATAAAATCGCTTTGTAAGAACACTCCTTCACCTAGATCGTTTTTGTCTTTGTTTTCTATACAATGTAGAAGCTGTCTAGGGCAATCCAGAAAAGTGGTGTTATATTTTTTCCGCTTTTAAAGGTAGATATGTATACATTAACTGAGGCTTTTTGAGTTCTAGTGCTTGTATAGGGACGATGCGTTTTTTAATGCCCTTTTAGCAAATTAGTTATCTAAAATTTTAAAAAAACACTAATACCCAGGCTACACGAGGCTAGTTTTTCAAGCCAGGATAGCAAGCTTGCTTTTTACTAAACTATCCTGGCTTGCTGACCTAGTTTGGGGCATGCTAGTTCTATTTACATGGTGCATCTATTTTTTAAGCTAGTATTTACTGGAGTGATGAAGTCATGAAGTGACCACACGTCCAAAATGAACTGTATGCGAAAAAAAATACTATTCGAGTAAAACAGTTACTTCGAAAACTGTGCCAATTCGCACTAGATGAACTAGAAGAAGAATTACAAAAACGGGTGTGGACAAGACCGTGGATTTTAAGAAGAGGTGAACGTGGATCAGTAGCCAACTGCAAACTAGCTTGGCCGGTAACATGAAGCTAGTAAACAAGCCAGGATAGTTAAATCAGCGGAGGCGGATGCTACTAGCCTGAAAATAGAACTCTATCCTATTAAACACTGTCCTGGCCTGTAAACTAGTTTACTAGCTTAGACATGAAGAAAGTTTTGTCTACACGAAGCCAGAAGTAACTACTAGCTTACTAACACTTATCCTGGCTTGAAAAACAAGCCCCGTGTAGCCCGGGCATAAAGTATATAAAAAGCAAAATCTAAATCTAAATTGCTAGAAATTAAAAATTTTAAAGTACGACTAAAAAAACGGGACAATCTATACTACACAAAATCGTATCATAATGTATACTGCCGCAAATCAGTATTTCTTCTTCTTCTTCATGCACAATGCCAGATAGGTTATCGCTAAGACGGTCTTGTGCTTTTTTTTCCCGAAGGTGATTATCTCTAGCAATCTCCTCTATTCTTTTTTCTGTCGGTCATGTGATAATGTGCATTTTACCTCAGCTCCCAGTCCTTGAAGTTTTTGATATTGCATATATTTGTCTAATGTCCTAGCTGCTTCCTCTGTCTCAGTATTTTTCCAGCTATTCTTCGTATCATTTTTCTCTTTTGTTTTCATAATTTTACTTATTTTATAGCCGTTTTGTTTCTGTTTTTAAATATTTGTTGTGAAATAATATCAAAAAATATTAACGAACTAGAATTGAATATAAAACGCTCAGGATCTTACTGTTTCTTAGATCGCCGGCCGAGTCAATAGATGGCAAGCTATAATTTGTAATATCAAAAAAGTACAAATCTTCATGAAACTACTTATATTGAGAAAATATATTAAATCTTTAATTTTTCTTGAATCCAGAAAATTAAAAAGTGTGGGTTATCAGAGAGGAGACACTATAATAATCGAAGGGTTAGCAGCATCCATTTTAATTAGACTGGCTATGTTAGAAGCTGTGTTAGACCATGTGGAATTCTTTGTATTGTATATTGTAATGAATTTTATGATTTTAAAGAGTATGTTTAGTTTAGTTTAGTTATTTTATTTATAAATTTGATATCGATTAATATTTGATCGATATTATTTAAATGTAATAAAGCAGCAAGATCTTCTTTTTCTCAAGGCGGGGGTTATGTTCTGCAAAGCTTCTAGTTGGACAATTAGGTAGGTATATTAATGAAAACATGATTAATTATGATTACAAATTTATTATAAAAGAGTTAAATTAAAACAGTAATATAATTAATATCTAATAATAAAAATAATCAGTAGGAAAAATAAGAAAAAGAAAAGGCCTTTTATTAACTACAAAAGAACTTCCTTGATGTTGAAACTGTGCTAAATTAAATATTGTTATTTATGCAATGGTAACTAACTAGGTACTACAAAAATTCAAAATGTTTACAATGTTTTCTGACCTAATTGTCCAACTAGAAGCTTGCAGAACATAACCCCCTTGAGAAAAAGATCTTGCTGCTATATTACATTTAAATAATATCGATCAAATATTAATCGATACCAAATTTATAAATTAATTAATTAAACTAAACTAACTTTTTAAAATCATAAAATTCATTACAATATATATGTACGTGTTTTTTATACAATAAATCCTATGTTTATATTAATCATTGTTTTTCTCTTCATACACAGTGGAAGCACGAAAATTTAAATAGTATAATCAAAAATTTGGACCGCCTCGGATGCAGCTAGGATGCATCTAACGGTTCGGTCTGTTATTTGAATTCCATTTTTATTTTTGTATTGTAGTTTCCATTGTAAATCGTTAGTTAATATTTTATGAATCGTCGTTTTTTGTAGTAGTACTCAAAGAATAAAGAATAAAAAGAAAGGAGTATAATACGATTTGACGATGTCCGCGTTGGTTTTTGCATATGGCGGATTTGAAGTTTCCGGTTACCAGTGGTCTCACACAGGGTATTGTATAGTTATCCCTCGTATTAATTATTGTAAAAAATAACGGTTTTTTCTTTGTATTTATCAGTATAATAATAAATATTGTCATGAGATTGTAGGAATAAAACAATTAATGAATATAAATGTAGATTAAAAACTTCTAAGTAGGTAATTAAAAATAGTAGTTTTAATCCTCTGGTTGCTCCATAGAAAAAATTACGGGAAGTCTATGATAACAATTCTATGTCTTTGTTATTAAAATATTTTCTTCATTTTTAATCATTCAGATAAGTAGAACCCTACAAATGGAAAGTAATGCCTAATCAATAGTTGGGTTAACTACTTAAATTAGAAAATAATATATAAAACAATATAAAAAAACTGTACATTTTAACTTTGAAGTGAATCATACTTATTTGGTTCTTCAATATTGCTGACTTCCATGACAACGTTCTTTCCTTTCTATTCTTTATTCGTAGGTAGTACTTGATACTTGGTCACATAATAAATGTCACAAAGACGGATTTTATGAAACGAGTGGTGATGTAATGCTGCATATTATATAGGTCAAACACAAAAAAATTTTGAAGTAAAACTCAATGAACACTTAAGAGCATATAGATTACAACAACCAGATAAGTGGAACTATGCAAAACAACTACTTGAACATCCAGACTCATACACACCAATGACATTCAGATAATACACATTTGTGATAAAAAACAAAATTTAGATTTCCTTGAAGAACCCGAAATAAAAAGACATCTAGCAGATCAACAATTAAAAGTTGTTAATGAAATCTTGGAATTTCTCCATTATTAAACTGTTTAGTTTGATAGAGTCTTAATTTTATACATAGATAAGACGTAATTTTAACACCAATATATTAAGTTATTTTAAAGATCAGCATGATATAGTTTTTTCCTGATTTTTCGATATGATTGCACAGTTATACTGATCTAAGAGAGAAATATGTCTTATTACTTCCGTACTTTGTCTAGCCTTAATAGTATTTAATCAACATCAGGTGGCTACAAACAAACAAAATGTAACTTCAATATGTTAATCTGACAATGCTAATTTTAGCAGAACAGCTGTGATTCCATTGTTCGAATAAAAAGTGGAAGTTTCGTTCAAACGAAAGTTATTTATTGTTCTTAATAAGATGTACTTTCACAGAGTAAGGGTTAGTACAATAAATTTCATAACTTCCTCTTACTGCGCACGGAAACATTGTACATTAGTTCGTGACCAATTTGTAAAGATTGTTTGTAAATCTTAAAAGTTATCGTCAAAGATGCATATCTGCCTCTATATTTATCTATACAGGTAAGAATAGCAATAGTGATTGGGTCATTGTGCATTATCAGTTTTGCAAAAATACTTTGTATTTTTAACCGTCTACGTTTTAAAAACTATAGTTTCCTTTTGTGGTAATTCTTAAACGAAAAAACAACATATATTACTTTTTAACATTACCAGTAGGTACACATGAAATATATTCATTAGCGAAAAAGAAGATAACGGTTAATTTATAGTCGCATATGAGGAACAAAAATATTTACATGCAACGATAAGAAATGTATTTAAAAACCGTATGAATCACGATAAAAGCAATTTTCACTTTTAACACACTATTTCTGTCTTTTATTTTGACTTTATGTTTAATAGGTACCATTACGTGAAATATGTTCGTATAATAAAAGGGGATGTCATGATTTATTTATTTTTTATGTTGGACAAACTGCTTTGGGTTGCATAGTTTGCTTTGCATACCTATTGAAGTTTGCTAAAACGATTTAGCTGTATAAATTGCTTGTTTTAAAATTATTGGATGTGAAATTCAAGTGGCAATAAAAAAAGCTTTATTAAAAAAATATTTGTGAAATTGATGTTGTTTGTAATAGATTGTACAACGCATTTTTAATTATCATAATTTTCTATGATCTTGGACTTGTTTTTAAACCTTTATAAAAAGTAATTTTCAAATAAGTCAAGTGGAATTTCTGAGTGTCGTACTTGCAGAACAAACGAAAACCGAAAAAGTGACTAAAATCAATCATCATTCACGGCACGTAAAACAATTGATTATTTGGGGTACAAAACATCAAATTAATGTATTACTTCTCTATTTGTTTCCTTAATTTATCGCCTAATTTAGCGATTTAAAACACAAAATTAAATGCTCTATTCTTTTGAGTCAACATTTTTTTATACCCGAAATTTTTGTTCGGGAAAGATGATATTAATAGACAACTTAGACACCCAATGTAAATATATTTTTTTCTATTAACCCTAATTGCTTTTTAAAATAATTGGCTATAAAATGAAACAAAACTAAAATGGGTACTTTCACTCTTAGTTATTAATGGTATCTTTACTGCATATTTTAACACTTTTAATTTTCTATCTTATCCCTTTTTTTCTTTTTAATTTATTACAATTTACTGATCCAAACCAAAAATAAATTTAAATTAAGAAGAGTTCAAAAAATTGTAATAAATTTAAGTTTAAAATAGTATAACTAAAATGAAAAATATATTGGATTGTAAAAAGTGCGTGGGGTGACTATTAAGATATTTATCAAGACGACTATTGAAGGTATTTAATATTGTTTATTTCATGCTGTACTCTAAAACGTACCTTTACGTACTTACTTGATTTCAATCCGTAAAATAGAATTTCACTGGATAGTAACACGTAATATATTTCATTACTATCCTATAATGAAAATTTATATTGACAGCCTTCTACATAATAAAAATTAATAAAAACTCAGGTAGGTTTCAAACGTATGAATATACATTTATTGAAATTCAACAGCAAAACATTAAACAGAACTTACATATTGCCTATATTGATATTAACGATTATATTTTCATAAAAATCGGATAATGAAAATCACTGACAGTCGTATATATTATATATTTGAAAAATAATATTGTTTCTATGGTTACCAACTACAGGCCAAATTTAAAAATAACGAACAACGATAAATATTAATATATTTTTTCACCGTTCTTTTGTCTTTTAGGCTAGAGTTTGAAATAAAATGTTGTACGTCACAAATCTGGTAAAATTTTTCAGTACTCGGTTCGAATTCCGGCTGTAGCTTTGCCCTAAATATCTCACTCCTACTGTTAAAGTTTACTATCCGGACTAGTAACGTAATGCTCTGCTCTGCTCCTGTTAGAAACTCACTTTCCCGGAGGAATAGTCCCTTCCGGAAAAATAAATGAGGAAGCTAAAAGACCTACCAGGGAAGACACTGCAATGGCAAAACACATATGCAGTGAGGAACGGCTGAGATGGGCTATGAACACCTTCCAGCCGCTTAAAACCCCTGGAATGGATGGAATATTTCCTGTCCTACTCCAACAGGGCCAAGAGGCAATAATTCCACACCTGATCCGAATTAGTCGGAACAGCCTTGAACTGGGATACATACCAGAAGCGTGGAGAAGGGCCAAAATCACCTTCATCCCAAAAGCAGGGAAACGGGACACTACGCACCCCAAATCCCTTAGACCGATCAGCCTCACATCGTTTGTTCTCAAAACGATGGGAAAAGCTGTAGACAACTACATTAGAATAGAAATCTTGGAACAGGTGCCATTGCACACCCGTTAGCATGCGTACCAAGCGGGAAAGTCCACGGAAACCGCTTTAACACAATTGACTGACGAAATCCAAGACGCTCTAAATAAAAAAAAGACCGTAGTATGTGTCTTTCTAGACATAGAAGGGGCCTTTGACAATACGCCACATGAGGCAGTCAAAAAAGCACTGATTGAGAAAGGAGTAGATAGAACGACTTCCATCTGAATGTCGCAGCTGCTATCTACAAGAATCGCAGAAATGGAGGCAGGACAAGACACTATCTTCATTAATGTGACCAGAGGCTGTCCACAGGGAGGAGTTGCATCCCCGCTTATGTGGAGTCTCACTGTGGTCAGTCTACTTAGTCAATTGACCAGGGAAGGCATACCATGTCAAGGGTATTCCGACGAAATGGTTATCCTGGCAAAAGGAAAGTATGAAAATGTCCTCTGTGATATTGTTCAAAGAGGACTGAACATTGCAAAACAATGGTGCGACTCAGTGGGACTCAGCATCAACCCCACCAAAACCATACTAGTAGCCTTTACAAGGAAAAATGAACCTAATCTAAAAATTATAAAAAATAGGTGAGAGCATCGTTGAGTGGAAAACAGAGGTCAAATATCTAGGCCTAATCCTAGATAGCAGGTTACTCTGGAATAAACACGAAGACGAAGTAATACACAAAGCAACCAAGGCCCTCACGGTATGCAGGAACATTGCAGGGAAGAACTGGGGATGCAACCCACGTATTCTGCAATGGATGTACACAGCAATAGTGAGACCAATAATTACATATGGGGCAGTGGCTTGGGGCGCATGGGCACCGAACATTAACAAAGACTAGAATTCCAACTCTAGGGCACGCCCATAAACGTTCCTTCCTTACCCCTTCGCCGATTTCGGGATTTGTCGGGCCCACAGCTTATGTACGTAAATAGGAGACACGTGCTTGTTTTCGAACGATAGCGGCTTTACTTTGAAGCATCGACATCAAAGTGCCAAAGGGTGAGTTGTTCTACTAGTCTTGTTTATGTACGGTGGCAAGGGCTAATCTGAGTACGGCGAGGAAAAATCTCTCGAAGATTCAGAGACTAGCCTGTTCATGTATCACTAAAGCAATGGGAACTTGCCCCACTGCTGCAATGGAGTTGATTTTAAACTTGACCCCACTGCACATTCTGCTGGAAAGTGTAAGGAAGAAAACGATATATAGAATGATCAAAGATGGAATTATCAGGGTAAAACCTCGATCACTTCATTTTGATCAAACTTGGGAAATGCCCCAAGATAATATTCCAAAGAAATTCAACTTTGTGAGAAAATTCATCACAAAGTTGAGTAATACATCTGAATGGGATGAAGACACCATACAGAATTTAAACCAGAATATCATAAAGTGATATACGGACGGTTCCAAGCTAGACGAGGGAACTGGGATAGGAGTTTTTGGACCGAGAGCCAAATACTCAGAAAGCTTGGGCATATACCCGAGCATCTTTCAAGCAGAAGTCCGCGCCATCAAAAGATGTGTGGAATTCAATATTGGAAGAAACTACCACAGACAAGAGATTGCCCTAGTAGAAACGAATGTTGGATATATGTTGGCGCAACCTTGCGCCAACATTGGAACATAGGCGCAATATTGCACCAAGATTTCAATATATAGCCAATATTGGCCTCAGGTTTTTTTCCAACATATAGTCAAGATTGGTAAATGTTGGCAAGTAAATGTTGGCAGGACATTGGCGCAATATTAAGCAATATTGCCAATATATCACCAATATTGGATATATATAGACTTAAGTTTTATTTGTAATATTGTCTTTGCATAGACATTTAATATTGGTGCAATATTGGCTGAATGTTGGTTAAGCAAAATATTGACGAGCCAACGAACTTTAATATTGCGCCTATATTGCGATTAATATAGCCCCAATATTGCGACCCAATATTACTTATAGATTGGCAAGACAACGTTTGACCCATATAACGATAGAATATTTTTAGTAATATAGGCTGTTTTGTATAAAACCATATTGTAGCCAATATTGGTTTAAAAATGGCACTTTTATATTGTCTTTACACGGAATTGCCAATTTCTAACCAATATTAGTTTAGATTGTTAACAATAATATTGGCGGTTATGTATAAAACCATTTTGTAGCCAATATTGGCTTAAAAATGGCACTTTTATATTGTCTTTATACGGAATTGCCAATTTCTAACCAATATTAGTTTAGATTGTTAACAATAATATTGGCGGTTATGTATCAAGCCATTTTGTAGCCAATATTGGCTTAAAAATGGCACTTTTATATTGTCTTTATACGGAATTGCCAATTTCTAACCAATATTAGTTTAGATTGTTAACAGTAATATTGGCGGTTATGTATCAAACCATTTGTAACCAATATTGGCTTAAAAATGGCACTTTTATATTGTCTTTATACGGAATTGCCAATTTCTAACCAATATTAGTTTAGATTGTTAACAATAATATTGGCGGTTATGTATCAAGCCATTTTGTAGCCAATATTGGCTTAAAAATGGCACTTTTATATTGTCTTTATACGGAATTGCCAATTTCTAACCAATATTAGTTTAGATTGTTAACAATAATATTGGCGGTTATGTATCAAACCATTTTATAACCAATATTGGCTTAAAAATGGCACTTTTATATTGTCATTATATGGAACTGCCAGTGTTCTACCAATATTAGTATAGATTGTTGGCAATAATATTGACGGTTTTATATAAAACCATATTTTAGCCAATATTTGTTTTAGAAATAAAAATTTTATATTGTATTTCTACGAGACTGTCAGTTTTCTACCTTTATTATTATGAAATTGGATGAAATGGTTAATAAATAACAACTATGTTAACTTTATTAAATACATTGCGACTTACGACAATGTAGAGAATCTGTAAGCACATATAATAATCCCCAATACAAGAAACAGTAACCAATATTTCTATATCTTTATCTAGTAATGTATATATAGAGGGATTAATTATGAACTTTTATTGTAACCATCCCCAACTAGGGTTGCCAGATCGATTCTTCCTGTTATCGGGATCAATAACCAATTTTCGGGATTTTAGGGCTTTGGTCGTGAGAAATAAAAAAAATAAGTTAATAATATTAATTATACATAATATGTAAACAAAAATATTTTTGCATTGCACTGTATAAGAAAAAAAACATAGTAAGTATTTGTGACACATAAGATAAGAACCGAATGAGCATGTTTATTATTTTTGTCCTTGCCATAAGTATTTGTCATTTTTTTACCGCGTTTAACAACGTTTGAGCTTTATCGCCTTTATTAAATCCATGCTCATTCGGTTCCTTTCTTTTGAGTATAAATTATTAAGTATACTAAAAACGCGTTCGCAGTAAAGAGTTACTTACTGCAATTGAAAATATAAAACAGTTTCTTATAAAATATGCTCACAGCTTATCTTGTCATTTAGTCCATGTACTTACATACTTTTTGTTGTGTTGGAAGTTGGAACAGACCTATAATTTTTACCCAACTAGGGACAAAAACTAGTTACGTATCACTTGTAGTACAGATTAATTTCTATAATTGTATATACGCATTTGGTTAAAGTTGTTTTAAAATACCTGACCTTACTTTGACCTTCTAACTTCTAACGCATAAATTTACAGCATTACCATGCACATTTTCTGTTACGCAATAAAGTTCTAAAGTCTAAAGTTGCTCGATTCAGTTCTTTGTGAGAGTTGTAATTGAAATCTCAAAGTACCTAATTTTTTTATAGTTTAATCGCTATTCGACTGTCCACTGTCCCAATCGATTATGTTTTATTAACCTAAAAGTATGGTATGAAAGAAACTTTTAGTTTCTGTATTCAAAAATCATTTCTCGTGTATTTAAAAAATGTTATAACGAAATTTATTGCACCTACTAACCCTTACTCGTGGAAGTTAATACCAAAAAATAGAATAGATTATAGAATTTCAAATAGTAAGTCAAACTTGTGTCGTAGATTACCTAACTATATCGATAGATGAATTAGAAGTTTATTTTTTTCTTAATCAATAAAGTTACATTTACTTCAAACTAAATTAAGCAGGTGTATGGTAATTTAAAACAAACCCCCTTCCCCTAACCTTGAAGCTAAATTGGATTCGATTTACAGCATTGCCACATTTTCTAATCCTTACTCTTGGAAGTCCATCTTACTAAGAACAATAAACAACAAAACGTTTCAACAAAAGTTTATTTAAAAAAAATCATTTTTTTTAATTCAGCTGTTTCGATAAAACTATTATAGAATTAAAAAAGTTAATTTCATTTAAATAAATCTTCTAAAAAAATGTTTTGGCAACACTGTTTTCGCCCTACGGCGACTGGGGTACCAGACAACCAGACAGACCACGTTTTTAGTGTAGTGTAATTTATAATGGAGAATTGAGTACCTATACTCTAATGTTATAAACATTGTTTTAAGGGCGTTTTAGGTTTTTTTGGTTAGCATTTTTGGTATTTGGTCTGTGTTACCTATTTTATAAACAATATTTAGTGTAGTTTGTGATCAAATGGACTTTTCTAAAACGGTAAGTAGGAACTTTTAAACAAATAGACGCCATCATTGTATCGTTATAGTACAGACATAAATCTTCTACGAACATTCTTTTGTCCAATTTATGATGTAATATGTAATATTTTGTTAAAAAAATTGCTTTGATAAATGAAGTAGAAAGTTACTTTAACAAAATTTTTTTAAGATACCGGTTGAAATTAAGTAAAAAAAATGGCTCCAACATAATTTCTTATCTCTATAAAAAATTTTCGTCTAATATCGGCCTTGGGTATTTTTAACAGGTAAAATTTCCCTCCATAGGTAGTAAATATTATGTGTAATCCGGTGAACTCTCCGTTTACAAACATTTTATGAAGGGTCTAGGAGAGTACTGCAAGAAAATAATTTTAATTTTGTTATTGTCATTTCAAAAAGAATTTCTTATAAAGTAAATTAATATATATAAATTATTTAAAAATATCGGTGATTGCAACCAGTAATTATTAATAAGTCCACTCTTTAAAGTTTTTGTGAGAGCTTTCGGTAAATTTTTTTACCTTCTTCAGTCACTTCTGAAATAAATAAAATAACGAAATCTTTTTGTATTAATTTAAAAATATTAAATTAATATTACCTTTTTGAGATTAAATTAGAAGCTAGTCTTTTTTGAATGAAAATCTTGATAAACTTTGTTAAAACAAGGTATAGTAACTTATATTTAAAAAAAAATGATTAATACTTTTGTCAATTATGACACAAAAGATTACTTACTTTAATATTTATGATTTTTTTTTACTAATACACACTAATACTAATACTTTTTTTATAGATTTGTGGTCTTTAATGATGTTTTATAGATGTATAAAGTATAAAGATGTTAGAATTACACTGAATTTGAAGTAAGATTTGAAAAATCGTTGTTTGTTTTATTTTTCTGTTCCAAATTTAAAATATTAGCATAAATAGTACTTAAATTTTGAATATTTGTTTTTTTATTCATAGATAAAGGTTTATTGTGTGTATGTATCATTTCTAAATAATAAAGGTTTATTGTGTGTATGTATCATTTCTAAAACGCAACGTTTGTATTGATTTTTTTCATGATTCAAGATTTTTGTGTTTTTGAAATCTGCAATATGTCCATTCTCTATGCAATGATTTGTTAATGCACATGAATCTTTTTCTAGTCTTATATCACTTTTATGAGATACAATGCGGTCTTTTAATCTTCTGGAACTTTGACCTATATATTTTTCATCACAATTATTACAATGCATTTCATATATTATACTATTTTGTTCATCATTTTTTACTTTATTTTTAGTTTTACTGAAAATTTTATTAATAGTTTTTATAGGTTTATTGGCAATTTTTATATTTTTTTCTTCTTTTAAAACTTTTTGTATTCTTGAAGTTATTTCTTTAATAAAAGGGATACTATAAAAATGAAGTATTCATTGTTATTAATTTTAGGTTGATCAATGTCATATTGTTGATAACAGCTGTTTTAGTGATATTATTTTGAGTAGTGGTAGAAAAAAGTAATTTTTTTAATAGTTTTGGTGGATATGAGTTGTCTAAAAATAACTGGTATAAATGTTTTAAGCTATTATGCTTTTTAGAAGGATTACATATAAAATGGATTCTTTTTTTCATAGCATTAATTAAGTTAATTTTTGTTTTGTAAGGATGGTACGGATTAGAGGTAATGTATCTTCCAGAACTAGATTATGTTTTGACTATTTAGATGGCAATTCAGATTTTTACTGTTATTTTAAGTATACAAATAGGTAACAACGGTTTAATTTTCAGGTTTTGTGGAGAAGCTATCCAATATTATAGAGAAACAGGCCAATACCTTAAGTACCTTAGGAAAAATACTTTGTGGCGTTCAATAAGAACTAATGGGTTTGCATGAACAATTTTCAACTTTGAATATTTCTGTAGCAAAGTGTAATATCTCACAAGAAGATGTTGAAGTGGCTTCAATGTTTCCTATACAATCTGGAGAAAAGCTCTAGAATGTTGAAGTGAAGCTTTAACATCCTGAATTTTTTTAAAAAGTGGTTAGTTATTTTGTAGAGTATACGTACAACTCAATTCGATTATAATCATACTTTAATAATTATAAATTTTTTCATTGTTATGTTTTAGCTTGCTTGTGTCTCCCTTTTTTGGGGAAAACATATTAACAACCTAATTTTTAATATATTACGAAAAACGTCCAATAATGTCTGCCTCGGATTTAGTGGTGTCGGTAGAAAAGGAAAGAAGAATTTTTCAAATTAAAATCTTCGCAAGGTTATATTGGCAGCTGTTGAAATACGTTACAACGAAGTAGATGATATTGTACTAGAAAGAACGTCCTCAGTACTGGCAACATCTGGTGATCATGATCAAGGGAGAAAAGCAAGATCAACAAAACAATATGGTTAGTTTACATTTACTTGTTATTGTTAGTTCAAGCAAATGGAGAAAGGTTCAACAATCAGCTTAGAATATTCCTAAATATATGCCTTTTAACACAAAAAAGTCCAATATGATTGTTTTCCGTTTCTATATTTGCCTGAACTCTTTACTGTTTTATTTTCTTCATTGTCTCTGCCATGTGATACATTTTAAATAAAATAATTAAATTGTTATGGAAATATTCCATGTAGTAATGGTTGAAACAATTTCTTATAATTATGTGCAGATTATATAATGGACTTTTTTAATTATTGTTTTAGGTACTTCCAGTCTGTCTTTGTCTTCAGGAGATTCGACCACAACTTCGAGTGGCAGTGGCAATGTTTTGTAGTTGTGAACAATATGGTACTTAAGCAATATAATAATGTCCATTAGGATATAATATGTAAAGTATATTTTATTATTATTATCGCGTTGTAGGATCATCTTGTATATGTGTTATTTGTGTAGTGGGTTTTAACAAACAACTATTTTATTTATTCATAAGATTTACCTAGTGGGTTTTTACAAAAAACTGTTTTATTTATTTGTATGGCTATATATGTTTTGACATACAAGCTTTATAATTTACACATATATTTTCTTGTATAGAGTTTCTGTGTTCATTTTATTTTTGTTTTATTTAGAAAGTTTTTATTACGCTTAATGTTATTTATTTACATTATTTATTTTCCCTTTGTGTAAGTTATATGCAGGGTGTTTATATCATTAATAGTTCATAAAAATATATATTTTCTGTGATGATTTTTTACATATAAGTAACTACACATTTTTTCAAGTAAATTTCGATTTTTGACTGTGCTTGTTACTAAGTAAATTTTCATGACTAAAATTTTAAACATCTACACCCTGTTAATAACTGTTTTTTTTTGGGTATATTATGATAAACAGGAGTGACATTTTTTAAGTTTTGTTATTTGTTTGTTCACCTTTTTATTGTTTTTAATAAATTTATTGAAAACTAAATAATTTTTGTATTTCTCACCTATTAAATTACTATAATAGGGAAATATTAACTATTCATTTAAGCTAAATATTGAGTACAACACTTTGCTTTATAAATAAATAAAACTGGACATTATTAACAAACAAATAACTATATATATATATATATTTGCAGAAAATTATTAAATACATGTATATACATTGCTGACTAATAGGTATTATACCAGAATTATTGGGGTAAACTGCAATATTTTAAGGAAAACTCTTATACTTGTTTTACACACTTTTGGATTGTATTAATTTTAATTTCAAGGAAAAAGTGTGTATAAATTGCAATAATGTTAAAAAATAGTCAAATATAACAAAAAACTATTTTAACTTTAATTTTGAATTTAAAGAATTAACATTTTAAAATTAAAGTAAAAATAGTTTTTTGTTATATTTACCAATTTTTTTAACACCGTTTTAATTTATACTCAAACTTATCCCTTGAAAATGAAATAACTATATTTCGAAAGTATGTAAAGCAAGTTTTCTTTAAACATTGCTGTTACCCTAACAATTCTGGTATACTACAGATCTATATATGTATACTTATGTGTATGTATGGTCAATATATAGCTTATCTTGGTTGGAAATATTGTACAATTATTGGACATCTGGGTAGGACCAAAATTGGCCCTATAAGCGCTAGCAATATTAGGGCAGGCTATTTTAAAAATATAGCCCCAATATTAATGACTAATATTGGGGTTATATATATTGTTTATATTGGCGCAATATTTGATTCCAATTTGTGGCCAGGAAAACCCTAAATTGGCTACCAACATTGGTGCTATATAGCGTCAATATTGGCCGGGATGGTACCCTAACCTGGCAAATAATATTGCGCCAATATTGACAAGCCAACGTTAGGTTACGTTGGCTCGTCAATATTGGCCAATATTGGCGCAATATTGCTTTCCAATGAAACCTAACGTTGGCTAAATACTGGCGCAATATAATGCAATCTTGCGCCAATATTGTTCCTACATTGGAAAGCGTTAACATTTTTCTCTAATTCCAATATTGTTGAATGTTGGCGGCAACGTCTGGCCAATATAGCGCCAAGATAAATTTCTACTAGGGTGTGATCATGTCGGATAGTCAAGCAGCCATCAAAGCGCTGAGCTCAAATATAATCAGTTTGAAGATGGTTTGGGAATGCCTAGGCAAACTAAATGAACTAGGCCAGAAGAATACTGTCACCCTCCTATGGGTCCCAGGACACATATGAATAGAGGGGAACGAAACAGCAGACAAGCTGGCAAAAAAAGGAGCTGAAAACCCACACTTGGGACCAGAACCATCCTGTGGGATCAGCAGTAGAGTAATCTTAGGAAAACTGAGGAAATAAATGGAGAAGGAAAAATCCAAGTACTGGAATCAGCTGGAAGAACCGAGGCAATCTAAGATACTACTGGGGAACTATGACCAGAAGAGATCTCTTAGCTGCCTCAACCTCAGTAAAAAAAGGCTCCAAATCTTAACGGGAATACTAACCGGGCATTGCCGGTTAAAAAGCCACATGAAGAAACTAGGGTTAGCAGATGAAGCAAAGTGCAGATTCTGTGAGGAAGAGGATGAAACCTCAATACATATACTCTCAGAATGCCCTGTCTTGCAGAATTCTAGGGCCAAATACCTAGGAGCACATGAAATAGAAAAGACGGATCTACCTGATTTGAAGGCCGACGATGTCCTTAACTTCCTCAGGAAAATAGGACTCGAAGAGCTGCTACAAATCTGAGAAAACATCAGAACTTGGCAAGTAAGGGGGGACACAATAGATACTATAGGTCGCAGTGTACTTATCACCCCTAATTCTTACATACATACAACGTAATGATCTTTTACATATTATTATATTTGCTAATTTTTTCTTTTCATCAATCTTAGAAAATACTTTAACAAATATTGGATACCCAATAATTTAAATATTAAAAAAAATTCATTTGATTTTGTGATGAATAAATAATAAAAAAAAACATTACTTGTCACTTACCAAAATAAGACTTACCCGAATATTCTTGCTGCGCATGCGCCAACAAAGAAGCGAATACATGACTGTCAATATTCCTAACGGGAATTTCTTCTTCGCTTGAGCTGTAGCATCTCTCTTGCCATTCCAAACTTCTTTTTCTTCGTATACCCGACATAAGTTCGAATTGTTTTTAATGACTCGAATACACAATCCTATCACTGCTAAGGTACATTTATCTGAAATCAGAAAACAAAATTTTTCAAACTTATCGTTAAAGATAGTGATTTTACAGTAGCAAAAACAATACGCTGCATTAGTGGTGACGTCACATAACAGTTACTGAATAGAAACAAATAAATGTCATTTAACCTTCTTTACAACACCTAGAATAATCACAAAGCACCAGCTAACACACTCAACTTTTGTAAGTAAAATGTATCGTATCGAAACAAGTCACAACCATCATCAAACCATGATGTGAATCCAGCCCCATGTGCTTGAACTTTCCAAAACCAAGTGTTGTGTTTAGAGAAGTGGACTGTTTATTTTTCTCCTGGTCAATAATTTGTTTTAGTATAATTGCCTTTACTTAATAATACAAATCCTACCTTTTGGTTATCTGTGCTTTCTTGTTGATCTGGGATGTTGTAGATGGCAACTGGACCGGTACCGGTATCTATCACATAACCAATCACTGGACAACTTTATGTGGTCGAGCGTACTACTATATTGACTAGTTACATATTTTAACGTTTATATTCAACTTTGTTGGCGCTGTATGTAGTCTTCGAGGCAGTAAGGATTTCTTTTATAGCAAAGGCAATCAAGGAAAGAAATAAAGAAAATGAAATTCAACGCGAAAACACAACATTCCGGCCACCAAAAGTGCGAATTGCACTTTAATAAAATAAGAAAAAAATAAAATTCTGAACAAATTCAATAGCGTTAAATGATTATTAAAGCCTAATAAACAGAATAAGAAACCCCCAAAATTCAATGTTTTCTTGAACCAATTCACCAATTTAAACATAAAAAAAAACAATATAAAAAAATTAGAAAAAGTAAATTTAAAATAAAAAATAACTAAATATGATCTGTCAATCACTCATCAGAGATTGGCAGAGGACATAATTTTACAAGAGGTCTCCGTAGCGTTCCAGTCGGCGTTTTTATCGTTGCAACGCGAGAAACACCGTCTGAACCGGGATGTAATTGTAAAATTCGACCTAAGCGCCACTGCAAAGGAGGCATATCTTCATTTTTTATTAAAACTACCGTACCAATAGCTATATCAGCAGTGGGTTCCAACCACTTGCTTCTTTGCTGAAGAGTATGTAAATACTCTTGTTTCCAGCGACGCCAGAAATCTTGATGCAACTTTTGTAAAAGTTGCCAGCGGGATAAACGAGTAAGATTTTGAAAATTATGCTCAGGGACAGAAGAAAGAGGTTCTAAAGTCAGAAAATGACCAGGTGTTAATACACTAAAGTCATTGGGATCGGAGCTCATTGACACTAGTGGTCGAGAATTTAAAACCGCTTCAATTTGCACCAAAATTGTATAAAACTCTTCGTAACAGAATATTTGTTCTCCTATAACGCGTTTTAAGTGCGTTTTGACATTTTACTTCGGATTCCCAAACTCCTCCGAAGTGTGCGGCAGCAGGTACATGTCTAATAAATTCAATTTTTTCAGATTTAATTGCGGTAGACATTAATTCGTTTAAATATTTATCTGCGCCAACAAAGTTGGTGCCACAATCTGAATATATATAATTACAGCGTCCTCTGCGAGCCACAAAGCGCCTTAAAGCAGCTAAAAAGGCGTCAGTGGTCAAATCTGAAGCTAGTTCGAGGTGTAAAGCCTTAGTGGACATACAAAGAAATAAACAAATATATGCTTTAGTAGTCTTAGCTCCTCGATAACGCGACATCGTTAATTTGAAAGGCCCTGCGTAATCTACTGAACTATGGGAAAAACATTTCACCTGCGATATTCGAATTGATGGTAAGTTACCCATAAGAGGTTGATAATTAACTGGTTTGGTACGAAAGCACTTTATACAGCGAGAAAGAACTGAGCGAATAATACTTTTTGCGGAAAGAATCCAAAATTGCTGCGAAATTAAAAATTGTATGGTTCTGATACCAGAGTGTAAATATATTTTATGAAAATGTTCTATAATTAAATTAGTGAGTGGTGCTTTTTTTGGTAATAGAAACGGAAATTTTTGATCATAATTTAATTCAGGTGAAGCCTGAAGTCTTCCCCCCACGCGAATTAAGCCTTTTTCGTCAAAAAACGGGTTAAGTTTTTTCAAATATTTAACTCGAGCTTTGTCATTCTTAAATTCTTTTGAAAAATGCTTTGTTTGCACATATTTTATTAATAAATGTAAACAATCTTGTTCTTCAACAATAGTTAAATGGCCAGTTTTTAATTTTTTATTCTTTAAATAACAAATAAATCTAGTTATGTAACAAAATATTCTTAAAATTTTTGGTAACGAAGAGAAGGTCTTTAACAGATATTCAAAAATATTAAATTCTTGGCTAACAATTAAAACATTAACTGGTCTTTCTTCTGAAATAATTAAAGACATATCGATGATTGGAAAGTTAGGGTTATAAGGTTCAGAATTTAAAAGAAAATCTGGTCCATTCCACCACAAAGTATTAGACGTTAATTCAGAGGGATATTGTCCTCTGGACGCGGCGTCTGCGGGATTTAAGCGGGATTCGACATATTTCCAACAAGAAGTTGGCAATTTGTTTTGGATAAATGAAACTCGATGACATACAAATGTTTTCCACCTATCAGCGGGGGATCTAAGCCACGAAAGTACAATTTGTGAATCTGAATAAGCAATAATATTTTTGATTTGAAGTGATTGTGCGTAAGTTTCAGTGACATAAGACACAAGTTTTGCTAAAAGGACAGCGGCACATAACTCAATGCGAGGAAATGTTAATTTTTTAGTAATTGGAGCGATTTTGGACTTAGCACAAACAAACTTGATATGATCATTTTCCGTCACATCTCGAAACTTTATATATAAAACAGTGGCGTAACCACGTTCGCTACCATCACAAAATGCATGAATTTCACAAATTTGTTTATGGGATGTACCTAAATGGCGCGGAATTTTAAGCGATTTAAGTTGATTTAACTCAAGTTTATATTGATTCCAAGATCTTACAATTTCTTGAGGAGGAGTATCATCCCAAGAGATATTCAAAACCCATAAGCGTTGTATTAAATACTTACAAAGAAACGTAATCGGAGAGAGCATTCCAAGGGGATCGAAAGCACGGGCAAGTTCTGATAATATACTGCGTTTTGTACAAGGTTTATCAAATGAAGTTATATGAAATATGAATGAATCGGATATAGGTATCCATTGAAGACCTAAAACCTTCACAGAAACTTCATCAGGAGTATTAAATGAGAGCGGGTCGGTGCTAAGATAATCTGAGGGAAAATCTGTTAGAAGTTGTTTGTCATTACTTGACCACTTGCGTAATTCAAATTTCGCACAATTGAGTAATTGAATTAGTTCTTGTTGAAGTGATTTAGCATCAGCTAAGTTATCGGCACCCCCCCCCAAATGTCATCCATGTACGTTTGATTACACAGCAACGGAGCAGCGCGAGAAAATTTATAACCTTCTTGCTCTGCTAAGTGTAATAAAGTGCGAATTGCCAAGAAAGGAGCACAGTTAACACCATATGTGACCGTATTTAAGCGAAAATCTTTAATTGGTTCATTTTTAGAAAATCTCCAAATAATTCTTTGGTAATCACGTTGATCTTTGGTTATCCGAATTTGACGGTACATCATTTTTATATCTGCTAAAAAAACATAATAAAAAATGCGAAATTTTAATAGAATAGCAACTATGTCTTGCTGTAGTTTCGGGCCTATAAAGAGTGTATCATTTAGAGAAGGTTGGTGCGGTAATTTGGCAGATGCGTTAAAGACAACCCGAAGCTTTGTTGTTGGACTATGTGGCTTTATTACACAATGATGTGGAATATAATACATGAAATCAGTTACAGATGCGTTGGAGACTTGATCCATATGTCCAAGGTCTAAGTACTCTTTCATGAATTTATTATATTGGTTATATAAGTCAGGTTGCTTTTCTAATCTTTTTTCTAATGAAAAAAATCTACTAAGTGCTAAATTGCGACTATTAGGAAATTGCGGGTGGAATTCTTTAAACGGCATAGAAACAGTAAAGCGGCCTTCATGATCGCGATGTACAGAATCTTTAAATATATTTTCACAATGAACGTCTTCAGGGTGTAAAACTGAAACGTCGGGAACAGTCTCAATTTCCCAAAATTTTTTTAATGTAACTTCCAAAGGTTCAGAAAGTTCAGCATTGCAAAATAAGGTTTGAGTAATTGAAGCACTAAAATTGTTAACTTTTCCCATTAAAACATATCCAAATATACTATTTATTGCGTCCGGTTGACCGTTTTTACCCAAAATACGTCCGTCCGAAATAATATGCGAAAAAACATCTGCGCCTAATAGAAGATCTATAGAACTAGGAATGTTAAAGGTAGGGTCCGCTAAGCGCAGATTAGTGATATAACTCCAATTACTTATATCTATTTGCGTATTAGGTAACTTCGAACAAATTTTCGGTAAAACTATAGCATCTAAATGAATCAATGGCGTAAGTTCATTTATTGGGCGAATAATCAACGATACTCCACCACTGACTTCAGTTTTTATAGAATTTATCCCCTGGACTGTTAGCGGAAAATTATGTTTTTTAAGACCCAGACTTGTTAAGCATTTTTGGGAAATAAATGAAGATTGTGATCCTGAATCTAATACCACTCTAAAGCGCTGATAACTTCCATGATTATCTAAAACTTCCACTAGGGCAGTGGAAAGTAAAACATTATTTTTTGAAGGAATGAAAAGCGTTTGGGTACTAGAACCTGGTTGAGCAGAAGTACTAGGATTAGTAGAGTTATTTATAGAGCCACTGACATTGGCATCACGATGAAGAAGCGTGTGGTGTCTTTTTGACATTTCCGACAGGACATAGTAGAGCGACAGGAGCGAATGTCATGACAGTTGCTTAAGCAATTGAAACATAAGTGTAAACCTTTGCAGAAATTCATCCTTTCTTCGGGCGTTTTATTCTTAAACTCAGTACAGGAATATAAAGGATGGTCGGTATGACAAAGCGGACAACCTAATTGTGAAGATTTCGTAGGTTTAGAAAATAAAGCGTTTTTAACATGCGGAGCGGATTTTTTACTATGTGGTGAAGTAGTACAAGCGTTTGCATTATCATGAGCGTTACAACAAGTTTCTAAAAATTCAACTAGTTTATCAAAGTCTGGTACATTTTTAGATTTGTGATGTAATTCAAAACTTGTAATTGTAGGTTTATCTAAGCGTTTGAGAAGCATCATAGTGAACACAAAATCCCAATTCTCGACGGGGTAACCCATATTTTTTAAAGCGGCGATATTTTCCTTAAAGGATTCTAATAAATGCGACAAAGAGTTGGGGTTTTCAGAGTTCATACGCGGTATATTTTCCAAATCGTTCCAGTGATTGAAAGCAAGGCGTCTTTTATTAGTGTATTTATCAACTAAAGTTCGATATGCGATAGAGTAATTGGCATCGGTAGGTTGAATTCTCTGAATAAGGGCTAGTGGTGGACCTTGAAGTACAGATTGTAAATAAGAAAACTTTTCTACAGGCGAAATGGAGTTATTATTATGTACTAGCGCGTTATAAAGATCAATAAAAGGAGTAAATGATTTAATATCACCTGAAAATTTATGTAATTCTAATTTTGGCAATTTAACATTAACTTTTGATGGGTCTTGTGAAAAAGTGTTGTTTGGATCGGCGGTATCATTATTAAAAAGGTCGGAATAAGTAGCACAAATCTCAAAATATGCGGTTTCAAAAGCTTGGCGGACAGCGTCTTCTGCTGTTAGATCTGCATTATCGTTATTAAGCAAGTTAGTAACTACATTAGAATGATATTTAGTAAAATCTTCCTTTATTTCTTCGATTTGAGTATACCTAACTTTAAACATGGTTCGTTTATCTCGCTGATTTTTTGCTGCAATGGCAGAATCTAACAGTTCAGTAATTTGATTCATGGATGTTTGCCTTAAAGACTTATATTTCCCTAACTTTGTCGGTCATTGTTAAATTTATTTAATAATGTAAATTGACAAAATAGATAATTTTAATTTAGGTTCAATAATTATTCCAAATGACAATTTTATTTTTTAAAGTGCGTTCACTTCCTTTAATAGTATAAAAATTTCTAAAGTTCAATGACCCTATTTAAAATCAAAACAATAAATAAAAGGCGATGCGAAACAGAGACAGAGAACCTCAAAAACTAACAATAATTAATTTTTTGCGAGATAACTAAAGTAAATTTCAGGTACAGGTAGCAAATTGGTTCAAGGTCACCCAAAGAATATTTAACTTTTAAATAGATTAAATAAAATTACAATAAAAATCACAAGAAATATTACCAAATTATTATTTAAAAATAAAGTCAATTAAACAAATTATTAATTTATCTGGATCGTAGGACCAAAATGTTGTCCAGTGATTGGTTATGTGATAGATACCGGTACCGGTCCAGTTGCCATCTACAACATCCCAGATCAACAAGAAAGCACAGATAACCAAAAGGTAGGATTTGTATTATTAAGTAAAGGCAATTATACTAAAACAAATTATTGACCAGGAGAAAAATAAACAGTCCACTTCTCTAAACACAACACCAAGGTTCTATTATATACAACTAAAACACTCTTTCATGTTTAATTCCACTATTCCACTATGGAGGTCATTGGCTATGTGAGATTTTTAAGACTATTGTATGGAACATACACATTGAATCATGATCAAGAAAATTAAGCTCTTCCTACTATGTCTGCAGTCTCTAGGAAGCTTCTCTTATCAGTGTCCAGAACATTCCATTTTGCTCCCTTCGAATGACATCTCCGATATGCCCTCTTAAAACTAAACAGTAGGTATTTCTGTTTAAAATTAAAATTTGAACACTTCCGTCCTTATTTATGTGAATACATTTCTTGAATCCTCAAGCATTTACCAGATCTGTAAGAAAGACCATTTTACAACTACTCACTCAAAAACAGTATATACTCAAAAAGAGTATGACCTTCAGTTAACCATGCTCGGAATTAATAAAAAGCTGTGTTTTTACAACACAAAAAATGAACAATAATCTGGCTGTTGAAAAAAATCCATTACAGCGATCAATGCATTTTGCAGATCGTACTTACTGGAGAGAGGTTTATATGCAGCTGACGACTTCTTTACATAATTACGTAATTGTATATTACAAATTGATTGTAGTAACTTTTACTTTGTGGAAGTCCACCTCACAAAGAATAAAAATAGAACTTCTAAACAAAACTTCCACTAATTATTTATTTAGTATTTAGCGAAACAGTTGTCATTGAGTTAAAATAAATAGTAGAATTTTTGTTTAGAAAGTTCTATTTTAAATGTTCTTATTGTGTTAAGGACTTATGCCTATGTGCAAATATTGCCCGTAACCGGTCCACGCGATGGGACGAGGCCACGCCGGAAAGAAGAGGTCAAGTTGTCAGGGACATTAACAACAATTTTTGTTATTATTATGAGTTTTTGTTGTAATAAAAGAAATATACAGTCCATTACAATTTAAAAATCGTGTATTACTTAGTCCGCTATTATCGAAGGATACAACATGATCTGGTCCAGATCGCTGGATGCGTGAAAATAGCCAGTTTTTCATCGGACTTTGAATTGAACTTTATTTGAACGTTTTAGTGGCAGTGATTTTCTGCCTTTTGTGGACTATTTAAGAACCTTGTTGTGAAATATATTGAACTTTGGAACTAAAAGTGAATAGGAGTGTACCCGTGAACCCTCGTATGAACCCTAATGAATAAGATTTGTCTTGCGTAAAGGCCCATGTAAGATTTGGGTAAGTCCTGATCCTTTCTTAATAGCAATTTATTTGACGTTAGTAGAGTTGTCATTTTTATTTGTTTGACAATCGTACCTCAATATGGCTGAGGAAGTATCTAAAAAATTAAAGATTAGTCGTGGCGTTTGTAAGGCTCAAAAAACAATTTTGAAAAAAAAATTAGAGGAATTTGAACTGCAAGTTACTTTAGGTGATGTTGAGATGTGTGAGCTTATGAATCGGGTTGAAAAATTGGAGGGAAATTATAATAAATTTCAGGGCGTTCAAGAAGAGATCGAGTACCTGTCCGATTTCTTAGAACCAGAGTTAGAAGAGAGAGCTTCATTTGAAAACTCTTTCTTTAGCTTGATGGCCAGAGCACGGGCTCTGTTAAAAAAACATAATGTGGTAAATAATGACGTCCGCAGTACTTCTGGTAGCGATCATACAAGTCAAAATGGTGGAGATCTGAGTGGAATTAGGTTGCCTCAAATTCCTTTACCTAAGTTCTCTGGGGACTATAGATCATGGTTAGAGTTTAGGGACTTATTTTTAAGTTTAATCCACATGAGTACTAGCTTAGTGCCAATTCAAAAGTTTCACTATCTGCGTGGTTGTTTAGAGGGCTCGGCTGCAGAAGTTATTAAATCTTTAGATTTTTGTGCCGCGAATTATGAAAATGCTTGGACGACCTTATGTGAAAGATACAATAATAATCGTCTATTGGTACATATGCATTTAAAATCATTATTTGAATTAGAATCTATAGATCGCGAGGGGGCAGACAAAATTAGAAGTTTAGTTGATAGCGTGTCTAAGGGTTTAAATGCGTTAAAAACTTTAAACCAGAAAACTGATAATTGGGGTGTTTTAATTGCATATTTGGTTAGCACTAAACTCGACAGAAATACAGAACGTGAGTGGGAAAAATTTAAGGGTACTCGTATGACGATATTGGAGTGGAACGATTTAAAGGAGTTTTTAAAATCCAGGGCTGATTTTTTGGAGACAGTTGAACGAAAAAACACGGTACCGAATGTATTACAAAAGGAAAGGCTTTCTTCTCAAAATCGTTATGAAAAAAATATACAAAAATATAGTAAAAGTTTTGTGTCTAATCAAATGAAATGTATTGTCTGCCAAAAGAATCATGTCATATCTGCTTGTGAATCATTTTTAAAATTGTCAATAAATGAACGTGTTGAAAAGGTTAAGGCATTAAGACTTTGTCTGTCATGTTTAAGACCTGGTCATTTTAGTAAATTTTGTAGGTTTGGTGGTTGTACAAAGACAGCGTGCAAAGGTAAACATAATGTTTTATTGCATCTTGATTATGGTAGTAGAAACAGGGAGTCCACCCTGCAGAACCCAGAACCGCCACCAACGAATCAAAATAGTCAGGAATCTTCTGAGGAAATTGTGTCTTATATTTCTTCTCACACAAATAATGTAGTGTTTTTATCGACGGCAATAGTAAAGGTGCAAGACAAGAACGGTGCTTGGATCACTGCGCGCGCTTTACTAGACTCAGGGAGTCAGTCGTCCTATATCACTTCTGAGTTATGTAATAAACTTAACTTAGACAAGCATCAGTGTAGGCTTTTAATTAGTGGCATAGGTCAAAATGCTTCCGAAGTAAAATTTAAATGCGAATTGAATGTTAGATCTTTGCATAGTACTTTTAAGACTTCCTTGAATTGTTTAGTTATGCCACATATCACTAGTAGCATTCCAGCTATTTATGTAAACACAAACAGACTTGTGATTCCCCATAATTTGACTCTGGCTGACCCTTCCTTTAATAAGCCAAATAAAATCGACTTAATGATTGGCAATGATTTGTTTTATTCACTTTTGCGCATAGGTCAGATACATCTGGGACCTCAAAATCCTATTTTGCAGAAAACTAAGGTTGGATGGGTAGTTTGTGGACCTATGGCGATTCCCCCTTCTATAGACACTTCGGTTTGTAATATTAGTGTGAATGAACCTAAAAATATTGAATTTGATTTAAGAAAGTTTTGGAAAGTAGAGCAAGAATTTTCTAGTAATAATAAAATATTATCTAGTGAGGAGAATGAATGTGAGGCTCATTTTCAGAGAACTTTTCGTAGAGATGTAGACGGCAGGTTTATTGTGTCCATGCCGCTTAAGGAACCGCTAGAAAGTTTAGGTGAATCAAAGGATAAGGCCTTTAAAAGATTTTTGAATCTAGAGAGAAAGTTTGAATCTAATCCATCATTTAAGGAAACATATATCCAATTTATGAAAGAGTATGAGTCACTCCAACATATGACTGAAGCTATAGAAGAAAGGTGTGATTTAGCGTATTATATGCCTCATCATGGGGTAATAAAAGAAGATAGTATTACTACGAAGCTTAGAGTCGTGTTTGACTGTAGTATGCCAACAACATCTGGTAAGTCGCTTAATGATCTGCAAATGATAGGGCCTGTGTTGCAACCTGATTTATTAAGTATTTTGTTTAGATTTCGTGAGTATCAATTTGTGATATCTTCTGACGTTGCTAAGATATATAGGGCTGTACTCCTTGAACCAAAACAACGACCGTTGCAAAGAATCTTCTGGCGCGAATCACCTAATGAGAAGGTTAAGATTTTTTATTTAAATACCGTGACATACGGTCAGTCTGCGGCTAGCTTTTTGGCAGTCAGATGTTTAGTGCAATTAGCTCGAGATTGCCAGAACAGTTTTCCTGATATTTCCAAGATCATTGAGACATCCTTCTATGTGGATGATTTTTTGTGCTCCGTCGACTCTATAGAACAAGGGCAATATGTGTGTCAAAAGGTGTCTGACATTCTAAAATCTGGTTGTTTTATATTAAGAAAGTGGCTTTCAAACGAACCTCAAATTTTGAGTTCTGTGAGTAATGTTGATGAAAATTTTGGAATTTTGGAATTTAGTCAAGTCGAAAATACCAAAACTCTTGGGTTGACTTGGTCGTGCAAATCCGATTACCTGACATACAAGATAAAGTCACCAGAAAGTTCAAGTAGGAGTACAAAGCGGGGCATTTTGAGTGAAATAGCATCGATATTTGATCCGTTAGGACTGCTAGCACCATGTATTGTTATTGTTAAAGTTTTGTTACAAAAATTATGGCTTCAAAAATTATCCTGGGATGACTCTAACATTTAAAATTGAAAGGTGTATATTTTGGACGGATTCGTCAATAGTTCTTGGATGGTTAAAGACCTCTCCTAATTTGCTTAAAACTTTCGTATGTAGCAGGGTAAGTGAAATTCAGACATTAAATGAAAATCATGAATGGAGACATGTTACCTCCGAAAAGAACATAGCTGATGTTTTATCAAGGGGTGTTTTTCCTCAGCAGATTTTAAAGTTGGACTTATGGTGGAATGGTCCGTCTTTCTTGTACCAACTTGAGGAAAATTGGCCCACTTCAATTGTTACCATTCAAAACCTTACTGAACTACGTCAAAATAAAAAAATGTTTAGCTTTGTTTCAGTTAACTTTCAAGAGCAGATATTTAGCCAGTTTTCCGAGTTTTGGAAACTGGTAAAGTTTTTTGCTATTTGGTTAAGATATTTTCATAGTTTGCGTTGTAAAGTTTTAAAGAAGCCAAACGAACAGACAAAGGGTCGTATTAGTTTTTTGGAGCTTATTGAGTCTAGAAATATTTTGGTGAAGATTTCTCAACAAACCCATTTTCCCGATAAATATTTTTCGTTATAGAACGAAAAACAATTGCACCCTAAGAGCAGAGTATTGAGTTTAAATCCATTCATGGATAAAGATGGGATAATACGTGTGGGAGGCAGATTGAAACTCTCTAAATATGATTTTAATAAAAAACATCCTATGTTAATCTCATCCAAGCATCCCTTGGCTAAGCTTATTTTTGAAACATAAACGCTTAATGCATGCAGGACCACAGTTATTACTCTCATCTGTGAGGGAACTATATTGGCCTATTGCTGGCAGAAATTTAGCCAAGGCTGTCGTAAGAAAATGAAGTTGTGTCAGATTTGAGTAGTGAGGCTTTTATATTGGCACTTCGCAGATTTGTTTCGCGTCGCGGGAAACCTAGTCATATCTATAGCGACAATGGTACTAATTTTAAGGGGGCTAACAGAGAATTAAATGCTCTAGGCGAATATTTAATAAAGGAGCAAAGTCATCTTGAAAAGTTATATTTAAACGAACAGATCCAATGGCACTTTATTCCAGTCAATTCTCCTCATTTCGGTGGGTTATGGGAAGCGGGTGTCAAATCTTCAAAACATCACCTAAAGAGGGTAGCAGGCAATGCACATTTTACTTTTGAAGAGTTGACAACTCTATTGGCCCAAATAGAGGCTATTTTGAATTCCCGGCCACTTACCCCCCTTTCAACTGACCCCAATGATTATAATCCCCTTACTCCTGCCCATTTTTTAATCGGAAAAAGCCTCACTGGAATACCCGATCCTGATGTGACACAAATACCCGAAAATAGACTGTCTACATATCAACGCATTCAGCAAATTAAACAAAATTTTTGGAAGCGCTGGAAAAAAGAATATATACGTGAACTCCAGCAAAGAGTGAAGTGGAAACAAACTCAATCAGATGTCCAGGTAGATAGTTTAGTTATTATCAAAGAGGATAAGGTACCACCAATGAACTGGAAGTTGGGTGGAATTTTGTCAGTGTATCCCGGTAAAGACAAGGTTAATCGTGTTGCTGACATTAGGACTTCAAGTGGTGTGATCAAACGTGCCTTTTCCAAAATTTGCCCTTTGCCGATTGACTGTTAAAGTTGAAGCTAATAAAGTGCGGTGCTTCAAGGCGGGGGGCATGTTAAGGACTTATGTCTATGTGCAAATATTGCCCGTAACCGGTCCACGCGATGGGACGAGGCCACGCCGGAAAGAAGAGGTCAAGTTGTCAGGGTTACGACATTAACAACAATTTTTGTTATTATTATGAGTTTTTGTTGTAATAAAAGAAATATACAGTCCATTACAATTTAAAAATCGTGTATTACTTAGTCCGCTATTATCGAAGGATAATTAGAGTTAAAAAAAAATTTATGTAATGTAAACAACACTTGTATTAGGTTAAGGATAGATAAGTAGTGCAAGTGAGAGAATGAGAAGTTTCGTTGCCAGAGAAGAGAAAAGATTGTCAGTTAGTTTTGAAAAAAGTCAAAAAAAAAGGATAATTTAAACAGAATTAAGTTGAATAAAAAAAGTTTTAAAAGATATTATAAAAAAAGCGAGGCAATTATAGAAGATTATTAAAGTAGATGAGCAGCAGCCAGTAGTAGTGTGGTGGTTTTTGCAGAGAGAGTTTTTGACGTTTGGAGAAGAGATTAAAAGTTGGACATTTTTGAGAAAAATTTGGAGATAGTGTATTAAATAGTCAGAGCGTTTAAAAGATCATTTAAATAAGTAATTCAAATCAGTATTAAAAATAAATAGAATAAAAAAAAGAAACAAGCTAAAAACCAATAACTGAAGAATAGAATTTATAAGTAACTGTTTAGTGGTGAACAGAGAAACTAGTTAATATTGTATAGAAAGAAAACAACTGGAGGACAAGGAAGTTAAATTGATTGAAGTGAAGGAAGATCGTTAAAGAAGAAAAAATACAGTAAATGGACACTGCGGTAGTTAAGGTTAGTTAAGTAATTAGTTAAGAATAGATAAGGTAGATAGGTAGTAAATAGGTATTAGTTAGGCATCAGTTAACTTAGATAAAATTTCATTTGGTTAATTATTCAAAATTCAATTTAATAAAAAAAATTAATATAAATTTAGTTTAAACCCTACCCTTATTAATTAAAGAAAATTTCTAAATTTAAACTTAAAATTAAAATTTGGTATTGAGCATAATTATCTCAATATTTTTATATATATTAAACCAGATATATTGGGGTGTACAGCAATTAGAAAAAGTAAACTCTTTATACTTTTTACCGAGCTTTCGGAAAATTTATTTCCATTATCCAGGTATGTATGTAAGAATATTAAATTTTGGTTTTATAATGGTAAATATGTAAAAACTTAAAACTATTATTTATAAAGAAAATTTTTTTACACACTGATATTGGCCAATTTTATTTTCTGTTATTGTGTTAACTCCAATATCTATATCATTGCACAGTTATACTGATCTTAGAGAGAAGTAACATCTAGGCTTTAATATTGTTATGTCTTATTACTTCCATACTTGGCCTAGTCCTAATACTACCTAAACAACATCAGGTACCTAGCTACAAACAAATAAAATGTATCTTAAATATGTCAATATTACGATGCTAATCTTAGCGAAACGGCTGTCATGGTGATTAAAAACCTAATTTTTTCAAATAAACTTGGAAGTTACGTTAAAACGAAGGGTTTTTTATTATTCTTTATAAGATGGATTTCTAAAAAGTAAGGGTTAGTACAATAAGTTTAATGTATTTATTTATGTTCTAATATTCTAGATTTTTTATACAATATGGAACAAATAAAAGATACAAATTCATTATAATGGAATTGGTTATTTTTGTGAAATATTGACCATTTTTTGTAAAAAATAACCCCATGTTTTTCCATGATTTTGATAAATCTTACAATTTTTTAATCAGAAACATAATGAAAGAATTTAATAAAAATTCTCACAGCAAAGTAATTCAAAGTGTGAATTTTTCGCTGCCTCTAGAAAGTTGCATCCTTGCCGACGGATTGCGACTAAAGATGTCGAGCTAAAGCTGTCCTTATTAGGATCCATCCCGACTTTTTATTGATGAGAGGGAACTTTCATAAGTGGTTCCGTCCTGTTTCTATGGTTTCTTGAAATTTAGGAAGTGATTCAACTCTTCCATGTGTTTCAAGAAGATTTTCATCATCTCGAATATGTCTTCTTTCCTGTCCTGGTTTTCTTTGCGCTGTTATTGGTTTCTTCTTTGAGGCTTTAGGGCATCCTTCTACTTCACAGTTGGCGCATGTTGTAGGTTGGCGTTTTGGTCTTTCGCATTCGCTGGATCGGTGTTTTCCTCCGCATCTGAAACATCTCGTCTCCATGAGGCATGTTGGCTGTCCATGGTTATACAGTTGTAGCATTGTGTTGGCGTTCTGCTTTTACATAGAGCTTCTTTATGGATTTTTTGCACTTAGAATGTAGTCCAGATTCTACATGTGCTCCTGGTCTTCTTTGCGATATTTTACGACGGATATCGCGAAATTTCGCTTGTCTCCAAATCTGGAGTGCAGTTGGGTAATTCTCATTACCCTCTGTTTTTGCCCTATGTCTTCATCGGCTGCAAGTCCTTTAATCACTGTTTTGGCGTTCTTTTCGTTTGGGTCCATAAATGTGTACCAATTTATGCCCTGTTCTTCGTTGTTTTAACGAAAATAGGAGGTGGTATCTTTCCTATTATTGGTTCTTCAGTCGTATCCGTGTTTTTGGTTTTGTTCCTCTCGTTTCTCTGTTGTTTCTGTATTGTTCGGAAGTCTTTTATTTCCATTGTTTGGTTTTCCTGGTCCTTTTTCGAGCTACTTTTCTTATTGGGCTCCAAGGGCTGCTTGATCTGGCTTCTTTGTCTTTTCAATTTTTTCTTTTGTTGTCTTTTTCTTCTCTCAGTCCTGTCCGAGAGTTTTTTCGAAAAACCAACCAATTTTATTATAATGAATTTATTCCTATCGTTTTTTCCATAGGGTATATTATACTTAAATGTGTGAGAGCTGTAAAAAAAAGTATGAAACAGAAGCAATATTTAAAAACAATATTTATATTTTTAAGATGAAAATTGTAAGGAATGATTGTTCTGAAAATTCAAATATTATAAAATGGAATATTGAAAAGATTTCTTTAGAAAATTTTTACTATATTAAACTACATTTTACAGGATCCTGAAATTTCCTCATCGGTTATTTACTTTGTGTTTTTTTTTTAATAATAAAGATAATTCGTTTAAAACTACATCAAAAATACTTTGTTTGTGCCAGAGATAGAACCAGTGGATGGCATGGAAAGTTTCTTAACAAGCTGCATTGTTTAACTTCTCGAATATTATTGAGAAAACTTTTTAAATAAACTAAGTTACCTGTAAAGTTCGAGAGGCACCCGAGGTTATGTCGGATAAATACCGACAAAATGCTGTTTCCAGGAATACATTTTCGTCGAGATGACTTCAAGGGCTTATAATCGGTGTAACTCGTTATATGCTATTTTTATCTGCCCTTTAGATTCCATTTATTAAAAAAAGTTATTTGCTAAAACGATGATTAAGCGCAATGTAAAATAAACGAATAAAATTTAAAGGAAATGAAAATACTTTCATCGAAACAGCTGTTATTGACGAAAAAGTTGATTTTTATAATTTAATTAAATAGTGGAATTTTGTGTCTATATTCAAACCCAAGCTACCTACAATGTAAACAAAGGCACGCTGGAATCACGTTTTTGTGTAGAACTGGACTTAAATTGAAATTAATTAAAAAAGTAATAGAGTCTAAAAATATTTATGTATTATTTTACATTTTATAAATAAATATTTACAGCAAAAAACAAGTTTACATTAGCATTACAAAAAAATTACATTACCATTTTATTATATAGACTTCTTAAATTTTACGTAGGTATCTTTAACCCTCTTATATGGAGTTGTAACTTGGACCCTCTTTAAAGAATCTCTCCCACATTTATAGCTCCACTTTTTCTTGCACGTGTTTCACGCAGTTTTTCCACTTTTCCATAGTTATAGTAGCTATAGCTTCATGGAATAAATTTTTAATATCAGCAAATCTAAATTTTGTTTTTGTGACTGCAACATAATTCTTTACTTGCTCCCATACAAGTTCAATTGGATTGAGCTCACATTGGTGCGGTGACAACCTGTATACTAATCGGTTTTTATTTTGTGCTAGTTCATCTATAATGTATCTTTCTGGAATAGTAAGAGGAATTGTCCATGACAATAACGGCACTTTCTTTCAGTGTTGGTAGAATCTTTTAAAAACAATTTTTAAAAGTCTTGTCATCTATCTCCTCTCCTGGTAGTCAACACTTTTGTTGGATTCAAAAGCCCACCTTCCATCTAAAACAAAACCATTCTCAATTCCGATCTGACAGATTATTAATCTTTTATATTTTCCTAAAATTTTAAAACATTTAAAGGTTACTTTATTTAAGATACTTGGCGAATTTTTTAAGCAGGTCGACAGCCCATGCAAAAAATGCACTTCTTGCATAAGTTACTGAAGCATCCACCCAAATTTTTGTGTTTGTATGTTCAACATTTATCCATGTTTTATTTCTGCTATATATTTTTTGCAAATAATCTCTTCACCACAGCCCAATTTAATATTTATCGAGTAACAAACCAATACATCAGAAAAAACCTCTTTCTACAACTACAGAAATAATCTTCCTTGCATAAATGAAATTAAAACTATTTGTTATTGGTATTTCAAGAAGAAAATCACCTTCCTATCATAAACCAACATAAAACGTGATGACCATCAATAAAGATTATTTATTTTGTTTCGATGTTTTGAAACATCAGTTTCAACATTATTGTATCATCATTAGTGCAGATTAGAGGATCATTTATTGCCATTATTATGTACATCAACATTTTTTCGTATTTTTAAAATATTTATACTATAGTCCTAAACAGCAACTTTTGAATAACTTTTCAGAACTATCCAGCATTTATCAAAACATTAATCTAATCTATATTTAATCTGATCTATACTTAATTTTATGAAAAATCCAAAGTCAAAATCACAAAATTTGGTTCTTCCCATCAATAACATTTGAGAAATAGAAGGTTTACTTCGTTTTAATTTTTTGTATATACACTTTATATTACATATATGTATATACCTACTCAATTTCCTTTCTACCCAAAGAGGGTGTAAGGGTTTTTCTAATAATTCGATGTTAAAATTAGGTATATTCCCACGTTTCCCAGTTTATCCTTTAATTTTGTTTCTCTGTCTGGAGTTCCTCTTCCCGTCCGTTGACCACTATACTGCTATGTCCCAATGCCCATAGTATGGCTGCTTCCTTAAATTCCAGCGCCTCTTCCACCTTCTGTAATATGGCATGGAGAGCTGACTCTGTCAACCAACCCTGGCTATAAGCGTGCTGATGTGCATGAAATGGATGCTGCCTTAAGCTTTTAATTTTGTGTACATATATTTAAAATAATATATGTATATAATCAATTCCCTTTCTACCCAAAAAGGGTTAAAGGTTTTTCTAATTATTAATAAATATATTTCAGTCCTACCCTTCTTCACAGCTTTGGGAATAAGGATGTGAGATTAAGATGTATAAGGACGATGTGAGTAATCTGAAAAGACCAGTAGAAAGAGGAGAGTTTTGGTACAATTAAACAGAGTATGCTTTACGGGGCGGAAGTGTGGGGTAAAAAAGCGAATGTTAATAAAATAATCAGGACTTTCCTGCAGGTGAAAAGAGGGATTTGCTGAGGGTGGTGCAGGGGTACAAGACAGTGTGTAGTATGGCAGCGGCAGTATTGTCAAGGTCCTACCCATTCGACTTGATTGCTAAAGCAACGAGCCAGCAGTGGAATGGGACGACGAGAGAAGGAGTACAGGAGTGGTTAGAGAAGGAAATGGAGAGCAGATGGGAGAAGTATGAAAAGGCGTTAAAGGGGAAGATTAGTAGAAGGAGAGATTGGATGGACCGAAAGTTTGGCGAGGTAAACTACTTTTTGACTCAGGTACTCACTGGACATGGGTCAAAAGTAGGGTATCTCCATAATATTGAGAAAAGAGAGACAGGAATACGCTAAAGATGTGAAGTTGTGGGGCCCATGTTTAGATGTTGGAAGAATCAGGAAGTATTAAGGAAGGGAGAGAGTAAACTTGGGGAGGCAGTGGGAAAAACATATTGGACATAATGTTGAGGAGGAAAGTAGAATGGAAGTAGGTAACCGGAGTAGTTAAAATTATGGTTAGGGGAAGGGAATGTTTTTGAGGTTGTAAGTGGCAGGAGTAAAAAGAGAGTATGTGAGGGACCGTCTCCCATTATTGAAGTAAGCCAGGGTAGCGATTCTTAGACGGGGGTAAGTGCGAGTTGTAAGGATCGAATATGAGTTACCAATCTCAGCCCAAAAAAAACTTTGGAAATAAAGACAACCTCGGCTCTTTTCCATTCTTTGAAGACCCAACCAAGCGCGATGCTGCCCCGAAATTCTTGCTAGATAAGGGAAGACAATGATCCGGCCTTGCTGAAGCAGTGCTGGAAATATCTTATCCGGACCCGCGCCTTCTGTGATTACCCTGTCGGCCAGATCCCAGTCCTTTTGGGGCCGTGTCTGCCAACATGGTTGTTTGGGTTTTATTTTGAGGAAGTGGGTTTCGAGGTTGCAGTGACTCCTCTGTGGACGATGTCCAGGACTCGTCTTACTTCTTAAGCGTCCCGATGGGAACATTATTCTCACGATTTAGTGTTTTGGACAGCCTGGCAGCCTCCGAAGCGAATTTATTTTGCTACGGAAACCTTTCCACTTAGGCCTTTTACTATTACGTACTTCTTTTTTGAAGGCTTTCCCGGCATTACTATAATCATTCCAGCTGTTTCGTCCATACGCTTTACCGCTCTATTGAATGATTGTCTGTCTTCATTTTATACATAGATAAGACGTAATTGTAATAGAAACATAGTTATTGTAAAGATCAGCATGATCGTTTTTACCTGGTTTCTCTATATCATTGCACAGTTATAATGATCTTAGAGGGAAATACATCCAGGATAATCCCTTTAATATTGTTGTCTTATTACTTCCATACTTGGTCTAGCCTTAACTACTTAATCAACATCAGGTTCCTAGCTACAAACACTCAAAATGTAACTTCAATATGTCAATCTGACGATGCTAGTTTTAAACGAAACAGCTGTCACTGAATTTAAAACGTATTTTTGAAAAAATAGTTTTGTTCGACCGTTTAGTTGTTTACTGTTCTTAATTAGATGAATTTTGACATAATAAGGGTTAGTACAATAAATTTTATTAAAAGAAACAGTAGATCAAAATTTGCAATTATCGTCTTGTTAATTCTTAATTGTTTCGCATTTAAAAAATATTTATTTATATTTATATTTCTATTCTCGTTATTATTATACAAGTTAATCATAAATTAGTTTGAAAATATGTTAAAAAGGATAATAATATTCAGCACAATAAAAAGGTGGAATATTGTTTAATCCAAACATTTTTTATAAAAATGTAACAAGAACCATTTCATTATTTAGAATTATAATGTTTTAAAGTCTTTTGAAACATCAAAGAAAAAATCTAAAAACTCTGCATGTTAAATATAACAACAATAGACCCATTAATGTTAATTTTTGTTGAAACTGAAAAAAACTAATGAGGATAATGCTTTCTTATAAAAAAAGCTTTAAGTATATAATTCTTCATTTATATTCATACTTTCCGTCCCTGAAGCGTCCAATTATCGGTTAATCCCTTAAGGTTCTCTCAGTTGATCTTTTATGATGGATTCGACTTTTATCAAGGTGGTTGCAGTATAATATTTAAGTACGTTTTTTTCTTAATACCTTACTGTTAAAGCATATTATATTTATGTTTAAATTCAAATTGTTTATTTCTAAGTCTCGCACCAACGAAATCTCTTGTTCATGTTTTTGTTCTTTTCCAAACAGTTTTTTCTGATATCTTTCTGTCTGCAATTGATAATTAATTTAACAGAATATTTAGAACTACAAAATATATCAGAGAATTAACTTAGCAGTATCATCAAGTATAAGAAGATTTCAGTGGCGCCTATTACTAATTTCCTAAAGCGATTAATAGTGTACAATACGTCAGAGCTAATGAACTCACCACTAGCCAAGACATGTAATAGTTGTGGTGAATAAGCCTACTTTACTTAACAATAGTAATACATATTTTCCTATAATTTTCTAATTTGAATATCTTTTCTATCAAATTAAAGGTAAATTAAAGATAGTCATTCGTTTTATTAATGATTAAGTTTTAAATTAAACTACCAATAGATAAATCATTGAAAATAATACCCGCATTCTTACGGAGAGCAGACACTACTAGTCCTAAAGAGGCCAAGCCAAACCAGGTATAAGAATCACATGATCTTGGACGAAGCCTGCAGCAACTCTAGGTTGTATCAAAGGTCATGTAAACTTAAATGGCAGCTGCATAGCTGACTTGTTAGCTAAGAAATCTGCATCCCAAAATATTATGGGACCTTATTAGCTTAGTATTATCAGCGGTGGTTGATCTAGTCTAGATGGGACAAAGAAAAATATCTCAAGCATTCAAGGAACCACAGACCACAGACATCCTTACTGGTCATTATTACCTAAGAAATCATCTGAACAATTTGATGTTATGTGATACAAAAAACAAAATATTTTTTTATAATTAGAAGAGAAGCCAGTTTAAGCCAATTACTTTATTTTATTATAAATATGGCATTAAAATTTTTCTCAGGATACTGTCAGCACCCCGCATTTCCGTCTCATTCAACTTAAAGAATCACTATTTTGAAATATAACTGGATTGACCAGTTACAAAATTGCAAAGTAGCACAATATGATAAAGTTACTACAAATATTAACAGAGATATAATAGAAACTATTCTAAAATTCTACAAAAATAATTTTGCCAAAATACTACTTAGTGTTCGCCACTCAATCTACTAATATCTTTTGCTAGATGATTCTGATGGCAATAATTACCTACATAGCATTCTATACAAAAGGGATTGATAGTATAACAGTAGGTACTACCAAAATATATATGCAATGTTGCAAGCACTTGATTCCAGCAACACTGGAACTTATTGACCTGGCGTGTCCAATATATGATAATATATATGTCTTAAAATTAAATGAAGAAGCAAAAAAAATAAGACTTAATACCAAAGTGATGTGTAAAGAGGATAATTTTAATGCACCCCAAATTCCTATTCAAAAATACTTACCATCCCTAAAGAATTTCATGGCTTTATGCATAAAGAACAAATTGTTATAAAATAATTCACTTAAAAGAGCAAATTACTAGTATTAACAATAGAAACCAAATAAAAAGCAACTTATCATAAGAAAACAGGCATTCTGGGTTAAATAATTTTCCCTTAACAGCAACATTTAATAACCAATAACGGTTACACCTATTTTAATATTATGAAAGTATATTTTACTTATTTACGTATCCGAAATACATTCTTCATTCCGAGGTGTAAAAATTATACGTCGTAATAAACTTCATCCCTTAGACTTTATTATAACAACATAAAGTTATAACACGTATAATGTCACGAAATTTTCCAACCACCAATCCAGATCGTTTTTGATTTCTAATGGCTTTCATAAAGGAAGGCAAAGGCATATATATATATATATATTTGTCGGACATAAATAAAAATATTTAATACGTTTTGTGTAAGGCAATATTAACGAAATTGGATTTTTCTGTCCTTGTGTGTTATTATTCGAAGCCGTAGAAGTTGTGTGGTGTGAAGTCTTTTCAATTAAATAAATCCAATACTTATATATTATTATATTATATTTATTGTAAGTATTTTAATCCATTCTACAGAGTGTCTACCAGACACAATATTGACAAGAGGCAATATTGTTCTAATACAAACCCTTACTTTGTGAAAGTCGTCTTTCTCTTACACTTAATAATTTACGGTAACAGTAACTTAATATATTATAAAATTAAGAACTTTTTAACAAGACTTTCACTTAAATTTATTGTACTAACGGTTTACTTAAAATATATTAACTTCTTAGCTAAATGACAGCTGTTTTGATATATTATAATTATTTATTTATTTAAACAGGTTTCCGACCTTATTACATAAACTGAATAATTATAAAAAAAACGCATAAAAACATTAACAATACTAATATTAATTTAAATTGTTTTTGTTTAGGGGGAAAATACAATATGACATTATCAATGTATGTAATTGAACATAATTTTTCAGGTAATTTAATATGTTAATCTTAAATCTGTTTAGGGATGTTGCCCAATTTATATTAATTATCTGTGACACTGATTTTGGTATTTTCCTTTATTTAGATTAATAATATTTTTAATATAGTTGCTTAATCTGAGAATATTAAATCTAATAAAAATGCTGTATTAAGATTTAGAAATAAGGTGACATATCTGGTAGGTCTTTGAGAAACTTTAAAAGTATTATAGACAGTAATTTACCAGATAGATACGAAGATAGCTTCTTACTTGGTAAAGACACCTCTGTGTTTTAAGCAGAAGTTTATGCTATACTTGTTTGAGCAAGTGAAAATAATATAAGAGCTTACAACAAAACGCATATCAGAATTTACAGTGACCGCCAAGCTGCACTTAAAGCTTTAAAGAGCTTGAATGTGTCATTCAGGTTGACATGGGATTGCGGCAAAGAACAGGACAAGGTTATACTGGAGTGGGTACCAGGACTTCAAGGAATCAAAACTAATGAGAAAGCTGACGAACTAGCAAGGCGAGGATCGTTAACTCCACTTTACGGAATCGAACCGTCTGTAGGCATTCCTAGGTAGGCATCAGGTTATGGTCAAATGGGTGGGTTAAAAAAAACATAAAATTTACAGGATAAACACGCCCAGACAAATACATGGGAAGAAATTAATAAAAGAACCATCTGAACCATCTGCTCATAATAAACAGGAATAAACTTCGCATCACTACAGGATTACTCACGGGACATACTAGAGAACACCATACTAGAAAACCGAAACAGTGCATTGGAAGCCCTAAATGACCCCAGAAGACTTCTAACACCAACCAAAAAAGAACCTTTATGGACTCATATAGGGAAGTGAATTTCTGGACAGGTCGTATTTAAATACAGGAGAATCCAGAATAAGCCCTGGAGGCTGAGGTGGGACGGGCGGACGGCTCCTAGGAAAAAAAAATTGAGATGTGCAAATGTTATTTTTATTTATGGATATAATTAATTACCTATGAATATTCCTTTAGTACCTTTTCTCGCCAGGCCAGCTTTTTCGTTCCCTTTAATGCCGGTATGCCCAGGTGCCCAAATTAAGATTACCTCGTTATTTTCCTCTATAGATGTATTACATCCTGAAGGCATTTTTAAACTACCTTGGAGTCGATCCGGTTTGATTTCAGTGACTTTAGCGCCATATAGCTACAGTGAATGATTTTTCTTCTGCAGTTTTGCTTAAGAATCTCCAGAAGACAAATGCAAACACCTCTGCTTAAAAAATTGTGGATAGGTTACCCAAGTTCTGGATCAGATTCACTTTTTGTATAGCGAGAGACATAAATATACCACAAATACTTAAGTTGTAAAAATAAATACGGAATAGTTTTTTCCTGGTTTTTCTAGGTCATTGCAGTTATACTCATCCTAGAGGGAAATATATCTAGCATAATCCCTTAGGAATAAAAGTGTTATGTTGTTGCTTTAATACTGTTATTTCTTCAATACATGATCTAGTCTTAACACTATTCAATCAAAATCAACAAAAAATTATGTTTCTAAAATATTTAGTTTAATTACAAAGTTCTTAATTTAATTTATAAGTCGGTCATTGATGAAAATTACTATTTTATATTTTGCACTAATAAAAATCTTCTTTAAAAAAATGCACTCGCGTATCGTAATATAACTTTTATGCACGCAAATTTTTGTTTTAAATGGTCGGCAACATAAGTGAAGTATCTAATGACAAGACTATTGACTTGTCGCTAATAGCAATTTATTAATTTTATTTTGTTCTTTAAGAAAGTATTTGTGAATATGAATACCATCTTTTACTTATGTAATATATTATTATTGGTGTATTATTAATTTTAAAATATTTAAAAACATTAAAATTTGATAATTTAAATTTCAAAACTGTCAAATTTTAAAAATTAAAGTGCTACCAACATACTTTTTAAAATCAAAATTTTTGCTGTTGCGGCACTCGTTCTTTAAAAAACTCATCTGTTCATGATTCTTTTATTAAACTTGAACTCATTCCACGTGTGACGGCCAACGAAGAAGGTTCTCCGTTGTTTGCTATCGTGTTAATTATCTTTTAAGTTTTCGAGTGCCAAGTTTTTGTGATACTACTGGTATGTGAGTTTTTTAACTAATAGATACTTTCAATTTTGTTGAAACATAAAATAGGCCAGTACCTGGCGGCCTAAGTGTGACAATATTTTGCTTTCCAAAATATTGCACTACTCACAATGTCCTCAACACAACCGAATATTCAACCCAGCTTCTCCACAGTTGCCAAAAGCCACATAAAAAAACCTCAACCGCCACCAGCATCTTTTCCTAGCAGAAATCAGGCCATTGTCATGAACGTACTTCCAGATGTCGTCCTTTTTGAGTACATTAAGGCGATCGGCAAAATAGTTACACCAAAAAAAATTATTTTCGCTTCACGCATATTTAATCATCGTATATGCATCTACCTCTCATCATTAGCTCTCGTTGACGAAATAATAAAAAACCATCCAACCATTACCATCAACCAGCAATCTACCATAATACGAAGACTTATTACTCCTGCAAAAAGATTGTTATTATCGAAAGTATCTTTCTCCATTCCTCACACCGTCATCGAGCAAGCGCTTTACAATCAGCTAGGACTTCAACTCGCCTCTCCCATTTCCTTCATCCGATGTGGTACCCCAGAAGATGAATATGCTCATATTATGAGCTTCCGACGATCTGTTTACGTCATTCCTGATGAAGAAAACTTCGATCTACAAACCTCAGTTGAAATCTGCCATGAAAACACGAAATTTAGAATTTTCGTCACATCTGATAAACTAGAATGCTTCCTCTGCAAGCAAACTGGACACACTGCAGATTCTTGCCCAAATCCAACAAAAAACCTCTCCATCCCTTCCAAATCAAACAATATTGGCCATAAATCCAATAATATCCCTACCGACAACAACTCTGCCTCACCCACGGCAACTCATGAACTTCTGCCAGATGATTCTAACAATCCATCTCTTGTCACAGAGGAACCTCAACCTTTAACCCTCCTACCCATAATCATTGGCATAAAAAGAACCCATTCAACTGACACCAGTCTTGAATCTCCTCTCGTTATCAGTACACCTCCTATTCCTCCCCTTAATAATGACAACTCAACTTCCTCCTCAACTGCAGTCTTCCAAATCCCCAAAGCCACCCCCAAAAAACAAACCAGAACTGCTGAAAAAGATCCCTGTAAAATAACTCACGAATAGCCATCGAGGAATTAATCAAAACTGACCCAAATGCCTTCTCAATAACATCCATACAGTTAATCGCATTTCTGGAGAACTCTTTCGGTAGCAGTGACCCCTTGTCTGAAGCGTTCAAATACACAACAAACGTAAAAGCCCTTTTAGAAGACCTATCACAAATCTACCCATCTATACATGACAGATCGCTAAAAAACCGAATTACGAGGCTGCAAAAAAACTTAAACTTACTTTACAACCTAATGATACCTCTGACATTGTAAGTCTACATTCCACCTGCTCAAACGATAGTGATTCCAACTGTGATGAAACCGAATTATCTCAATAAGGTATACCTATATCATATTTTATACATAAAATTCACCATAATTCAATGGAACTGCGACGGATACCTACTATCAGCGCCTTGAACGACTCCAAAATTTGAACTCCACCTACCGCCCCGATTTCCTTTGCTTACAAGAAACCAATTTCAAAACAACCAATATCCCCCACCCAAATTGCATTAGAGCCAGCGGTGGTCCGTCAATATTAGCTTCCAGAGAACTTTACACTACTCTTCTCCCTTTGACCACCAATCTTGAAGCAATTGACATCACAACTTACTGTCCTAATAAATTAACCATTTGCTCCCTATATTTTCCCCTGATTATGCTCTAAAAGAAGAAGAACTATTCGATCTCATTTATCAGCTCCCCCTCCCCTTCATACTTACAGGTGATTTTAATGCCCATAACAGTATGTGGGGCTCATCGCGCACATTAGGACAAGGTAAAGTTGTAGAAAATATACTCAACTACACTAACTCATGCCTACTCAACACTGGATCCAATACACACTTCAACATCTCGTCTGGCACCTTTTCTGCCATTGATTTAAGTATATGTGACCCCTGAATTTCGTTTAGAGGTCGACACACTCCTACAAAATATTCCCTTCTCGAACAATACACCCGCCGAATCTGTGAAAGTATTTGCTGACTCCATTCTCACAGCAGCTAAAACCCACATCGGCAAAACTACCATCTTCTCCAATCATAAAACTGTTCCCTGGTGGAACTCCTCCTGCGAAAATGCAATTCGTTAATCAAGCACAAGCTCCCTGAAAACTTAATCTCTGTCTTAAACTCTGTCAAACAGAGCAAAAAAACCTCTTGGCAAATTTATGTATCGACCCTAAATGATAACTCAACCCCCTCCCAAACCTGGAAAAAAATTCGGCAAATCCAAGGACAAAAAACAAATCTCAAAATCACACGTCTTTTCTCTGAGGGATCTGAAACCAGCAACAACCAAATCATTGCAAATACACTTGCTCGTCATTTTGAACAAAAGTTTAAAAATAAAAACAAAGCCACAACACTGGCCACCAGCCAAATTCCCTTACTTCTAAACCTTCATCCGTCACTTAAACAAGATATCGAAAACATCAATTTGCCATTCACCATTGCTGAACTTATGTCTTCTCTGGCTCTCCGAGACATTCCCTACTCACTGGCGCAATTCGATAATCATCCCAATCCTTAAACCCGAGCAACCAACAAAACGTCCTCAATCTTATCGACCAATTGCTCTTACATGCACCATGTGTAAATTAATGGAGAGGATGATTAATAGGCGACTGCTATGGTACTTTGAAAAATACAATATTATTCCAAAAAAACAATCTGGTTTTAGACGTGAAAGATCCACTAAAGATAATCTCGTGCTCTTACAAACTCATATCGCGAACACAATTAATAACAAACAGGACGTAATTGCTGCTATTTTTGACATAGGAGCATTTGATACATTACCCAGACAAACTATCCTTGATAAGCTCAGACAATATAATCTTAGCGGCAACATATACTCTTTTGTTAAAAATTTTCTCTCAATAAGGTCGTACAGAGTATCTGCTAATAGCAGTCATTCTCCGCCTCATGTCCAACATGATGGGGTACCCCAAGGCTCTGTGCTGAGCCCCACTCTGTTCATCCTTACCATCAATAATATATGCAATAACCTTCCTGCCCCAGTGAAATACACTTTATACGCAGACGACCTCGTAATGTACTGTCATGGCAAATGCACCATCACTACCTGCAACATTCTGCAAACTGCGGTAAACACTATACAAAATAGAATAACCTCCCTAGGTCTTTCCCTTTCACCCATCAAATCAAAAATAATTAAATTCAGCAGAAGACTTCCCTCCCCCGACCCCGAAATAATAATTAATAATACACAACTTCCACTCGTCAAACACTGCAAAATACTAGGATTGACGTTTGACTCTCGACTCACATGGAAACAACACATCCAAAAAATTAAAAGCATTTGTATAAAAAGATTAAATATTATTAAAACTCTTTCACATCATAATTGGGGAGCTGATGAGAACACCCTACTAAAAGTGTATAGGTCACTCATCCGCTCCAAACTAGACTATGGAAGCTTTATATATATGTCTGCATGTAAATCCGATCTTAATAGACTCAACTCAGTACACAATACGGCTATCCGACTTTGCTTAGGAGTTTTTCGCTCAAGTCCGGCTGAGAGCCTTTATCGAGAAGCCAATGAACCCCCTCTTTGGCTAAGACGCCAATATCTACTTCTTTCGTATGCAACCTCGATCTCCTCTAATCCTAGTAACCCAGTACATCCTTTAATTGCATCACTACCACACACCCCTAATACTTCCCCACCAAGATCAATCATACATTCAATTCCTCTCCTTCTTTCACCACTACTTAAAAATATAAATCTCTCCCAAACTAGCCCCGCCCTCACTCTTACCTCCATGGTTCAAAACTCTCCCCAAAGTAAATCTGTCCCTCAGTAAATTCAACAAAGAAGAAACTAGTGAGGAACTTATAAGGAACACCTTCCTTGAAATCATCAATAAAAATCGTTACGAAATAGTTCTCTACACGGATGCCTCCAAAATCGAAACTGGAGTCGGATGCGCTGTTGCTACATCTCAAGTGCCCATTGGATCATTCCAAATTCCCCTTTCCTGCAGCGTCCACACTGGCGAGCTATATGCTATCCTTCATGCCTTTAAATACATCTCCCAACCTAATGCACATCTTGATATATGCACAGACTCACTAGCCTCTGTACAATCTATCAATGACATATTTACTAATCACCCCCTTGTACAAGCTATCCACGACAAGTACCAACTTTTTATATCCCAGAATACAACAGTCACTATTATATGGGTCCCCTCACACATAGGGATTACTGGTAACGAACAAGCCGATCGCCTTGCTAAAGAAGCTGCAACTATGCCCACTACCAAGTTGCATATACAAGTTTGCAAAGATCTTAAAATTGCCGTTAAGAGGTTAAAGACACTTGGCAGGAAAACTGGGACCAAGTAACTTCAACGCTATATGGCATCCAACCGATTATAGAACCGTTCAACATCCCTGGTCTACCAAGAAATGAAATGGTCAAGGTAAGAAGACTACGCATTGGTCACACCCGCCTCACTCATGGCCACCTCATGTCGGCGTTATCTCACCCTAGCTGTCAACATTGTCATAATAGACTACATGTCAAACACATCCTCGTAGAATACCCACATTATGATACTCGACGACATCAACTCGGCCTAAAACCCAACAGCAGCCCAGACCAAATATCTAAAGCGCTCTAGTTCCTCAAAGAAGAGCAACTTCTCCATAAACTGTAAACAACATATATTTCACAGACTTTATTTTATTTACTAAGTATATAGTTATATTTATTACATTTATATAATACTTTATAATAACTGTAACTCGTGCAAATGGCCATAGCTGTCTTACGCACTTGAACTCGTGTCATAACATAAAGCCATATAAAATAAATTGTTTAATGTACTATTTTATGTTTCACTTCTTCATGTCTCAATATTCAAGCCAAATTTGACATAATCATGTACTCTTGCCAGTTCTGCTATATTTTGGCTTAACACACTAGCGCATGTCAAAATAAAAATGAAATTGTTAACACAGCCTAATAAGTTGTCTCTAAAGAGAATAGTAATCCTTATAAATTGCGTCCTTTAGCAGTAAAGATAGAAACTTAAAATTATTTCCACCATTTTTTTACCACTATGATTTTCTTCTAAAACTTCTACGCTATTAGATTATGATATATGATAACAATTAATGGATCAGTGGTACAATGGACTAGTTTAGTGATTTTTTTTTATATTTGCATCTTACAAAATAGGTTTTTAGTGGTTCAACTGTACAAATAAAATTTTTATAAAATTAATCCTCTAGCCATAATCGGCTTTTGAAATTTAAATTTAATGGTTACATACGTCATAAGTGGTAAGTGACGTGTTTCAATAAGATTGGTAGAAAATTTGGAATGTTGTCGATATGCTTTAATATTAACCGAGAAACTTATCTCTCTCTCTTATTTGTTGTCATTAAAAAGAGATAAACATATTGATATTTTTGTTCTCTGATTGACACTTTATCAAATAAGGAGTAAAACACTAAACAAAATATTCTGTCATTTTCGTTAGTTTAATTTGTTGTTTGGTTATGTTTGGTTTATGAAAGAAATTACTTCTATACTATTTTTGGTTCGAAAATAAAAATCCCTAACTCCTTCTCTTGGTGTTATAGCGGTTCCTTCAAAAATAACCAATAGAAGTAATTGTTCTCTCGGGGAGCAACCCTTCTATCGGTACAGTGAGAGAACGAATCTCAAGAATACCGTTTTGGCATTTTCAATAGAACCACGCCCACTTTCTATTGGCTGTTCTATTCTATCACCGTCAAGAATAGGGGTCTTGTTTGTTTATTACAGATAAACACGATTTTCTCTCCTGTCATATATCTTGTCAACTGGTACAATCAGTTAGTCACAGAACACGGGTTTTGTGCCGCCAGTTCTTTAAGAATACTTGAAACGAACGTAGCTAAAATGTGACAACGTTGACTTTTAAATACACTTCATTATTGGTTATTAGTTGGCGCTACGTTTAAAACTTACTAATTATGTATTGCTAAATTTTACGAAATGAGAAAAATTAATTGCAAAATGAATACCAATATAAGTAAGTAGGTATCTTATCCTAAATATATATTGCTATCATTTTGATTAATATGATCCTACTAAACTAGTCCATTACCTATTTGGTATATCCTACTTCTGAATTTCAACTTAGTTACCTTATTTACTTTAATGGCAATTATACGAATGTAAATACACGGAATTTGTGTAGCCGTATTTCGAAAACTTTTTGTCTCTAAACTAAGGAATATGTAATCTGTAGTGGTTTGTGGTTGTCTGGACTACCGCAGCGAGGGGTAGCTTAGATTTATAGTTGCAGAAGTTTACTTTCGTCAAGTCTGTCCAGATGTTGGTAAATTCTCTTCTATTTACATATTCGAAGTTAAAATTTCATGTGGGTGAACACACACTTTGAAATTTGAATCGTTCGACACCAACACAGATATTTTAAGTCATTAAAATAAAATTGAATGGGCACTGACTACTATTATCTGAAATGGTAGGTAATAGAAATTCTACGGTAAAACTTAAAATGTTCTTATAATTATTTATGTTATCTTCTAATTGGAACAAGCGAAAATGCTAAAGTTTATAAAATTATTTATCAGCGCCATTAGGTAAACGACTTATTACTTTTGCAAAATGTTGGATAATCCAATTTCATATTGCAGGTACAGGTATAACATGATGTTATAATTAGCAAAATTATAATTTAATTTCATTTGAATTTTATAAATTATAATAATTATAATTATAGTTATAATTTATATAATATATAACTACATACATTTAAACTGTCTATTTCAAATTAACTCAATTTATTTTGTTCTTTATACAACACAAAGTACAAGCTAGTGGACGTTTTATTATATTTGATTTTATTTCATATATAATCATGTTTAAATGTATGTTTTTTGTTAAAATTTGTATATCATTATTATTAACACTTACCCTCACTGTTTTAGCCTGGTGATAGCCTACTTATAGGCCGAAACTAGAAGCTATTATTTACCTTCAATTTCTACAATAAAATCATATGTCATTGGACTTTGATTTTTTTTATTTTAAAATCAGTCACATTTGTGGTATGGATGTTTTGCTTTTTTTGACAGTTACATTTGTTTTTTGTAGTTCGCAACGCATTTATATGAAAACAACAGGGGCATTTTGTATTAGTGTTATTTGTATTAGTCGTTAAATTTGGTTGTTTTTAAAAATTACAATTATTTTGCAAAAGTAAACTTATTGAAGATTTCATTGTTCTCAAAGAAATATAACTAAAGAGTGTAATATGAGTTTGGGAGACAATGATATTACATAGTAAATAAATCGATCCCTAAAAAATAGCCAAAAAACAGAGCAAAACGTAGAGGTTGCTTGAGTTGTTATTTATGCACTACGAAAAATAGTTGATTAGGGAATTGATTTAGATATGCTTTAGAGACCCATATATACAAGATGTTATTTTTTCATTTTAGATATTTTTGTTTACTATTATTCTTATTGACTTACTGACCCAATGTCGCCTTATGAACAATTCGGCCTGCTTAGGTGTACCTTCCCATCATTCAAGAGACTTTCTTTACACACATTCGCTGATGGCTGTTTTTTTGCGATTCCAAGAACGGGTTCAGGTCATATCGATGGGGTGTTTACACCTCCCCGGGCTTAACCTTCTCTTTGTCCCTGATTCCCTTGTACCTAGACAAGTGTTAGTCTATTGCAGCTTCCCACCTGATTGAGCGCACACAGAAATATTGAATCTCCTACACCATACAAATATTCCAATCTCGTCTTAATTCAATCAATAAAATCACAACTTTCCCAAACTATCCCAATACACATTCCAATACGCCACATTATTGTGACATCACTGTCACCATTGTTTGACATAAGTCATAGCATTATATCCAAACAAACTGTGGCCTCATGGTAGTTAGTTTGCATTGAAGTTTTTTTGTATTTTGGATTTTTTTTGGTTTTTAACATTATAATGCTATATAAACACATTATGGAATAGTTTGAGTTATGTTTAAAGAAGTTTTATTTTGTTCTAAGGAGAGAAAAAATTAAAATAATATTACTTAACCTCAAAAGCAAACTTTTTATATAAAATAAATAATAACTTCTTTAAATAGGACTCTAAATATTGCTTAACTATAATAATGTGTCTATTTACAATGTTAACTTATAAACAAGAAAATACATAATATAAAAATCTTCAATGCAAATTAACTACAATAAGGCAAAAGTTTGTTTGAATATAATGGCGACAGTGACGTTTCTAATAATGTGGTGTATTCTCCCTGGACCAATTCTCTTCCGAACTTCGAACTATCTCTCACCAAGTACCCAAAAGAAGATACTAATTATGCTATTTATAGATATACTCGACAAAAAGCATTATGATAGTATCCTCTAAACTAATACATCAAATTTATTGTACTAACCCTTACTTTTTGGAATTAGATGTGCTGTTACCACCACTTTCGCAACCCTTGGTTCATACCGAATGTCTTACTCTTATAGTGTAGGTATATACTCGAGAGCTGTATGCCATCCTACAAGCTCTTAAACTTATCTCAGAACCCCATCAACATATATTGCTATTTATACAGATTCTTTATCATCGATTCGGTCAATTAATAATCTTTAATTCAACGCCAAAAGTTAAATTCTCGTGACGTATCCATCACCATCATTTTATAAGAATAATAGCCTATACCAATATAATATTATACTTAATCAAAACTGATTAGTCAAATGTCATTTTGACAAGTCCTTTGAGGCAAGCCGTCACCGTTATTACGCTGGGTTGCCAAAGATTGAGTTTGTGAAAAATTTATATATATTAAAAATATGGTTTCTATACATTATGAACTTTTTAATTGTACATTTTTTTAATAGTTATAAAATTAATTCAAAACAAGTACCTAATTGTCGAATATTTGTATCTGTATAACTATCACGATTGGAAATGGTGCTTATCATATATTTGACCTATGATCGTAAATTGAAGGAAATATTACGCAATTCTGACAACCCTGTTAAAATATTTCACTAAGCAGCCCGAATGAAGTTGACATACGTCGATGGACATTTATATGGGTATGTCCATGTCACCATAAAAGAGAAGGTAAGATATTGCGAATGTATGGGCGTGTCTGCGTGACGTCACCTTGTGGATAGCCTCAGTGAACTCCATTGTTTTCAATTTAAATTTTTAAAAATTATTAGTGTGAAAATAAAACATAAATTAATACGGTTGTGGTGTTGGCAATAAGTCAAAACATTTTTCGAGTGATATAAAATTCTTTAGCTTTCCAAAAGACAAGGAAGTGCAATGTACTTGGAAACATTTATGTAAACGCTTTGACAATTTCAATATTAAAACCATTCGTACACGAATACATATAACAAGGATGTGAAACTCCTATGCCGAGCTATAAGCGCCCGTGGCTGAATTTACGGCTCCTATCTGGGTGGAGTCTAGTCCACGGTCGTTGCGTACTTTGTACTGCGCCTCAGTTCGAACATCATACGATCATAACTATTCGAAAACACATGCGGTTGGTTATCTCGCTCGCACAAAGAAAAAGACAGCCTGTTGCGCAGTACGAAGTACGCAACGACCGAGAATTTAACCCTGCCCAGATAGGCGCCTTTTCTCCTGCTACCCTCTCCACTCGAGTTTCACATCCTTGTTATATGTATTCGTGAACCCGTATTTGCTCAAAACATTTTACTTCCAAGGCCGGAATTATACTTCCAGGTGTCAGGTGTCAGGTGGTAGGTGGCAGGCGACGTCACCTATGTTTGAGTTGCTTTATTTTCACTGTTATCGTTTATACTTGGTCGAGGTGATGGGAGATAACGCGGCGATGTCGCCTACTGTCACCCGTATCTGCAAAATGTGACAGATTCACAGCTTGCCACCCAGCGCAGTATATTTTAATTGTTTCAAGTGTATACATCATATATTCGAAAACTTATTTATAATTGAGTTTTAATAATTATTTATAATGGCAAAATACGCTATATCTAAAGAAGATCGCCAAATCTTAATCAGTGAAGTGCAGGACAAGATTTGCAATTTGGAACGATGCTGACTTCATTGTTTTTTAAATTTTAATGATGCAACATGTAGTCAGCAAATATGTTTCTAATCTCCCTGCTTTCATTCGTGTAGCGTGTTCGTAAACCTTGTTGGCTTTCCAATTGATCTTGGTGATAATTCGGTTTACCACCTGGTTGTAGTGCAAATCATCATTTCCATCCCTTTCCCTTATTACATTATGTAAGATGCACATACATTTAATTATGTCATGGGCTTCTTTAGGAGCTTGCTCAATGTCTTTTCCCATTAGTCTCCATTTGGCTCTCATAATTCCAAATGCACATTTCAATAACAATTTTGTACCAACATTATTTTGTGTTTTAAATGATATTAATGCTGATGTTGCCGACAACTAATATTTCCTAAACAAACTAAAGAAATTAAAAGTTATAAAAATATTACATATTGTGAAAATATTTCCAATATAATTTCAAAAATAATATCTTCGGCAACATCAGCATTAATATCATTTAAAACACAAAATAATGTTGGTACAAAATTGTTAAATGTAAAAACAAAATTACCCAAATTAAAAAAATCTGGTGTTTACAAAATGAATTGTCCAAAATGTAATGCTGTATATATAGGTCAAACACAAAGAAATGTTGAAGTAAGATTTAATGAACACTTAAGAGCATATAGATTAAAACAACCAGATAAGTCAAATTATGCAAAACACCTACTTGAACATCCAACCTCACTCTTACACACCAATGACATCCAAATACTAGGTACACACTTGTGATAAAAAACAAAATTTAGAAATAGAAATAGAAATAGAAATAAAAAGACATCTAGCAGATCCACAATTTAAAGTTGTTAATTAACAAATAAATTTGGATGTTCTCCACTATTAAACTGTTTACTTTGATTGAGTTTACATTTTATACATAGATAAGACATAATTGTAAAACACAATTATATTAAGTTATTGTAAAGATCAGCATGATATAGTTTTTTCCTGGTTTTTCTATATCATTGCACAGTTATATTGATCTTAGAGAGAATTACATTCAGGATAATCCCTTAGGGCTATTAACATCTAGGCTTTAATATTGTTATGTCTTATTACTTCCATACTTGGTCTAGCGTTATAACTACCTAATAAACATCAGGTACCTAGCTAAAAACAAACAAAATTTAACTTAAATGTCAATCTGACGATGCTTCTTAGCGAAACGGCCGTCATTGTGATTTAAACATATTTTATCAAATAAACTTGGAAGTTACGTTAAAACGAAGAGTTTTTTATTATTCTTAATAAGATGGACTTCCAAAAAGTAAGAGTTAGTACAATAAATTTTTAAAATCAAAATAGTTATTTTGCTTATGTAGAGTCAATGTTTCTGATGGTGTTGATGATCCTTCCGAAGTCAATCCAATCAATGTGACTCTGGCAGATGTATCTACTCGTTATATTGGGTACATAGTTGAAATATTTATTATTATTTGTCGTTGTAGTAAGAAGTTATACTGTAGATATATTATGTTTTAATTTATTAAACACTGTTGTGTAGGGTCAATACAAAGGTAGTTGTCGAAGTAGATGATCGTGACAAGACAATTTATGATACAGTTGAGAAACTTGAGCAAATATTTAAATCTTTATATCCGGATAGTTCACTTATTTCTAAACAGTATTTAAAGAAATTAATAGAAATGATTTCTTTTGTATTATGTTCGGAAATATGATTTTTTCGTTCGCGAATGTTTTTTAGAATCAGAGAATTAAATTGGGATCTGCATAATGATGCAGATAGATAGATTTTTGCTGTGAATACAACATCATTGTAGTGAAACACAGCTAAACTAGAAGAATTCCTTTGGAAATGTTTCATCGTTAAAGGCTTTGTTAAAATATCGGCTCTCTGATTCTTGCTATCGAGATATATTACATTTATCACACTATTGAAGATCTCTCACAAAGTTGAATTTAACATTTACGTGCTTGGGATGATGATGATGATCAACATTCTGCAAAATATGTATACAGGATTGGCTATCTTCGAATATAGTAATTGGATCTTTAAAATCCACTTTCAAATCAATTAATAAATTCTTCAGCCATAGAAGTTCAGCTGCTGCGTTTGCTAATGCGACGTATTCGGCCTCAGTGGAAGACAATGCCATAGTATTCTGCTTCTTTGTTAACCAACATACTGTAGATCCATATAATTGGAACAGGAATCCTGAAGTTGACTTCCTATCTTCGCTCCCAGCCTAGTCTGAGTCTGCATAACCGATTAAGGGTTGGTTATTGTTGTTTGGGAAAAACAACCTATGATGGAGAGTTCTCTGGAGGTATCTCAACATTCTTTTTAATCCTGACCAATGAATTTCTTTCGCATTACTTTGAAATCGGCTGAAGAAATTAACTCCAAAACTAAGGTCTGGCCTAGTATTCAGCATAAGGAACATCAGGCAACCAATTAACTCCCGGTATGGTTTTTTCTCTATCACACAAGCTTGTGAAACTATCGGTTTCTTGATTTCTTCTAATACACTTGGCACTACTGGTGCTTTTGTAGGCTTACATTCTTCCATATTGAATCTCTTTAGTAAATTTCGTATGTAAAGTGGTTGACTCAGAAATATTCCAACTTTGGAATGATCAATTTTAACACCAAGTAAATATTTGATTTCTCCCAAATCTTTCATGCAGAATTCATTCTTTAATTAAAACTTAATTTTTTCTATTTTTCCCTCCTATTACCTGCCAGAATCATGTCATCTACGTACAAAAGTAAATTCTTGGTTAATCAAGGAATACAAACATTTATCATGATTTGATCTTATAAATCCCAATTTTTGTATAAAGTAATTAAATCTTGCATTCCAGGCACGAGGAACCATACAACGATTTATAAACAAACCAGCCTATCATCTGTGACAAAGCCCTTTGGTTGGATCATATAGATTTCTTTACTCAGATAACCGTGAAGGAGGGCATTTTTAACATCCATCTGGTGAGCAATTAGTCTTTCTTTGTTTACTATTGATAATAATATTCTGACGGTGGTTAAACGAGCTACTGGCGAATACGTCTCATTGTAATCAAATCCTTTCTTCTGAGAACAACCTTTTACTACCAATCTTGCTTTATAGCGTTCTATTTCTCCATTTTCGTTCCTCTTTATCTTGAAAACCCATTTGTTAATAATTGCCCTCCTTCCTTTTGGCAAAGTCGTCAAGGTCCACGTTTCATTTTCATTAAGAGAATTAATTTCTTCATTTATTGCTTCATGCCATTTCTGCTTGTCTCTCCTATTCTCAATATCTTCGAAGCATTCCGGCAAATAATCGATGAATGATTCTACATTCAGTCAACATTTTTAAAATTGTTTAAAAAGTTTGGTGTAATAATTGAAATTGTTATTTTATTTTAAATGTAAATGTGTGTGTTATCGATAGAGAAGAAATAATTTACTTTGAATGTGAGACTGGCTTGTTAATATTTTTCCAATGAAGAAACATTTTCGCCGTTTGGGTTTATAAACTTTGGTATGTGAAACATTTTCAATGCATTTTTAATTTTATTTGTCATATTGAACTATTTTGCTAAAGTAAAAATAAAATTTTTATGATACAGCATACAAAAATACCTACAACTTCAAATTTTTACCCCTCTACGATTAAATTTTTTATTTTTTAATAAAAAAAATTCTTTTCGCAATTTTTTTTTTATTTAGTCATGAATTAAAAATTTCATATTCCTCTCATACACCCCTATTTTTTTATTCTATTCTTATGAAAGAAAACATTCAAAAAGTTGGGTGGGAAATTATAAAATTTAAGAATACTTCTATCTAACCTTAACACTTTGGAAAATGTAAACTTTTTTAATGTAACATTATGACAATTGACATATAATTGACAGAATGCATACTGCAAATATCATCAAAGTTTATAGGTGCTTTCTTTCGTGACAAACATTTGTACACATCGGGGGTACATCAAAATGTTGATAGAGGACAAAAGGATACTTATTATCAAAAATATATAAAATTTAATACTTGAGTATACTGTTTAACAAAAATATAATACGAGGTTACATCAAAAAGTTGGTAAATGACAAAAGGACATTATTTAATAAAATGTAATACGAGGGTACAGCAATCTTAAGAATTAATGATTTATTTATAACTATTTACCTATTACTTTATCAACTAAACATCCTGTAATTTTGACATACCTACATGGTTGTTTGGGCTGAAGTACTGAGAGTAAGATAAGATCTAAACAGTTTTTATATTATTTCAGCTTCTATATTACAAATGTATCTTCGAAATTATATGAGAAAATAGCGGTGTCGTTATTAAGCTATCTGCAAGTTGCATAGGTACTAGAAATTTAAAACTTTTCCGTTACTTTAAATTAGCACTTGTGGACGATTACTTTTATGCAATCCGATATGGCAACATCGTGCCGCACTAAAAATATTTAAACTTTTATCCGTCCCGTTTTATGAGGATAAAACGCCATTAGTAACCGGAAAATTTATGGTTATTGTGTTGGCAGTAAAAACTCACCAAAACTGATGTTATAAAAATGGTTTATCCTGTTAATTTCGCTCGTGAATTGTTCAAGGAAACGTTAATAAACATTTCATCGACAATCGAGATAACCTCATAATAAAAATAATGTGTATTAAAAGTGAAATATATTTATATAAAACTCGATTAACGAAAAAAATTATGCAGAAAGAGTAGTCAGAATAAATAGTCAATAGTGTAAGTAACACAAAACGATATCAATATATGTACCTTTTTTGTAAAAAAAATGTCTCCGAAACTTTCCAGATAAACCACGTACAATCAACTTTAAATATAAAGTAATTTTAAAGTGAGAAATTGTGTTTCATAATACAACTTTAAAGTTAAATGATACTTTAAAGTGACTTTAAGCTAAAGTCGGGTATACCATCACTTTACCGCTTTAAAGTGGGCTCATAACCTCACACTTTAACAAATTAAACGTCAAACGTGTGTTGCTTGCTATTCACAAATTGCAATCTTTTGCGTGTATTTATGAGAAAAAGCCAAAAGCAGTAATGTTGGCTTCGAGTAGCAGTTCTTCAAGTTCTTCTGAAGATGAAGTTGTGGAACGAAGGCCTAAGGTTTATCGAGCACGCATTGATCATTTAAATAAATGGAACGATACAGAATTCTTTCATAGATTTCGTTTAACGAAAGCTACAACAGTAAATGTACTGGCAGAAATTGAGCATTTAATTAGGTTACCAACAAATCAGTTAGTGTGCACTCAATTTCTTGTACAAATTAATAGTTATTTACCGTTTGCGTATCCAACGCAATAGCTTCGTTACGACTACGCTACATCAAAATGTGTGAAACCTTAGTTGAAATGACCCATACTGCTGAGCAGTTTCATGCAATTGCTCGTTTCCCCCGAGTAATTGGCACAATTGACTGTAGGTACACATATCAGACTTCAATCCCCAGGTATTAAAATTTATAATCACAACACAAACACAATAATGACAAATATGACAGAATTATTAAAGTAAGGTAAACAACATGGGCTATTCATGGATGCCAACATAAATTTCTAGTAAAAAAATTTACTTTAACTAAAGTTCTGTAGGCTGGAGGTTATGAAACACGTCAACTTTAAAGCCGCTTTAAAGTGCACTTTAATTTAAAGTGGACTTTAATTAAAGTTACTTTAAAGTCGGTATTATGAAACCGGGCCGTAGAAATTTTTTATTAAAATTTGTTAAAGTATTTATTTTAATTGATATGTAAGGTATAAAGTTCGAAAAAAATAATTTACTTGGAATATTTATTGATAAAAAAGTTTGATCAACAATTAAAATTATTCCGAACAACGCCAAATAAAATCAAAGTAATATTAATCATAAATATAAACCCTAAATAACATATGCTGTTGTACAAATTTGAGAGTACAAGTTTTCAGAAATTTGTGAACTTTGGTAGACTCGTTAGATTATTGGAAAAATTCTTTGTTCGCGAAGATATCCGATAACACCAATTTAATAATACATTATTTTTACTATAAAAGTTACTTTTTAATTGCTTATAATAATGTATTTTATATTATCCATTTAATGAATGAATGAATTCATTGTAATGGAATTGGTTAGGTTAGGTTAGGTTTTTCGAAAAAACGCTGGGGCAGGTCAATTTTGTTTACTAAAAACGCAATCTTTTAAAGATATTTAAGTTTTCTTCACTTTTCATTCTTAGGCAGTAACGTCATTAACAATTTTTTTTAAATAGTAACCCTATTTTTTCTATTTTGATGCATCTTGCAATATCCTTATCGGCAACATACTATTTGCAATTTCTTGCATAAAAATTTTTTTGAATAAAAATAATTTAAAAATCAGAAACATAAATTTTACTTTATTTGGGAACACAATAATTAAATGAAAAGTTATTATTCATAATTATTAATAAAAAAAATAATTACAGTTACTTTAGTAAAAGAACTTATGGAAGATGATTTTGATAAACGGGTTTCAAAGCATTTGATTATAAATACAATGCTTTTAAAAATGTACTTATTTCCGATGAAGCTACAGTGTTACTAAACGGTCATGTCAATCGTCGAATTTCTGGGTATTGGGCCACCGAAAATCCACGCTGGACGCAAGAGTACCTCACTCAATATCCAGAGAAAGTAAATGTTTGGGCGAAAATAATAGGTAACACGATTATCGTGCCATACTTTTTCGAAGAAAGCTTAACAGCTCCTGAATATTTAGAATTTCTGCAAAGTTCTTGATCCCAGAATTGAACCGACTGTTCCCAAACAGAATGATTTGTGGCTACAGCAAGATGGTGCTCCTCCACATTATGCTGTTCTGGTGCGAAACTACTTGGAGAACTTGGATAAAACTCCTCTTGACTTCTTTTTATGGGGATACATAAAAAGTAAAGTGTATCAAATAGACCACAAAATATCAATGACCTCAAATACGTAAATACGTATAGAGATTGCAAATAGAACTCCTGAAATTGTGGAAAACTTTCAAGAAGAGATCGCTGCATGTCTTTCCCATTGTATTATAGCTGAGGGTCAGCAATTTAAGCACTTGCTATATATTTGGAGATATTTTTCATTTATTTAATGTGTTCCCAAACAAAATAAAAATTTTTTTCCAGATTTTTCAATTACTTTTTATTCAAAAAAATTGTTTTGCAAGATATTGTATAAAATAAGTTTTCCAGTAATAAATTGCAAGATGTATCAAAGTAAATGAAATTGTGGTTACTATTTAAAAAAATGGTAAATGACGTCCCTGCCAAGAATGGTAAATGGAGGATGACTTAATCCTCGAACAACAATTGCAAGGATTGTTGAAGGGGACAGTGTAAATTAATAAAAACAAGTAAAACAAATAATAAACTGGTAAAAAATAACAGAATCAACAGATTAAAATTAAATACTTAAAAACCAACATTTAAGATTAGGTAAAACAAATAAAGAAATTAAATAAAAATAGAGGTATTATAAAGAACACTACAAAATTCAAAATTTAAAATCAAACTTATACAAGTTAAAACGTAAATTGGTAGTACGTTTTAACTTATATGTCTGTTTAGGTTTAATTAATCTTTTCTCTTTTGCTAGAACTGTACCTGTAACCTGTATCTGTAGAATTTCGAGCTAGAGGTGTAGAAGTAACATATGACTTACAGAAAAAATCCTAAAATCCATTGAGAATTGTTTGAGGATTGTCTAGAATATTACTTGAGAGATTGTTAGAATAATAACGATTAAGAAAAGACTGACTTCGTGCGCAGGCCACATAATGAGAAAAGACACGGAGATGAGTAAGCAAAAGAACCCCGTAAACCCCGTAACATCCCAGCTTGGACAGGCATGAATGTTTAACAATTACTAAGAGCGAAACAGGATTTTGATGTAGTAATCGCATACCTCCAGTTATAGCTAACGTGGTTGTTAGCAGGCCATTGGTGAACGGAAGAGCATATTTGTGCATATTTGAGCTCTAGAGGTTATGGATCATTTAATTTTTTCTGCATCTCGAGCCCACGGACTTCTTAAAGGATCGCCAATATTCTTGATGAGTTTCATTAGAAGACTGAGAGAACGACGTTTATTCACCATTTACATAGAACTTTACTTAAATTAATTCATGTCCATATGAGAAGTGTGGTTAAGATAATTTTATTGATAGTACCATAGTACTAACAAAACAATAAGTCGAGTCTGTGTAATATATAGTTCTCCATATAAAGAGATTATCCTAATTTAATCGGACGCAGTGAGGAAACCGTCATTAGAAAGAGGAGGCGAATAATTAGTTGAGCACATAATTCGGTAAAATTCGCCTGAAACTACGCCGTGTTTGTTCTAGGGTGCATTAAACAATCTGGATGACCATCACCGGAAGGGTTAGTGATATTTGTTTTCCCCAGCGTGTTTACATCACGAAGGGGAAACTAATGACACAATATGATCAATAATTGCTGATCTCCTAGCAATCTGACGAAAAACGAATTCAAAATATACAGCGGATTAGGTTCGAGTCACGCACAAGTTCGTATAATGAAGCTGAGAAACCCCATACATTAAAAAATATATTGAAAAAACCTTTTATTATATCGCTTACAAGCTGCTAACTGAATACATTTGTGGTTTTAACTTTTTTATTCTACAATAACAGACCCAGGATGGTTTTATATATCTGAACTTTTTATGATATAACTCATTTTTATGTTTTGGTTTATGTCGTGCAAAATCTTTTGAAAAGTGAGCACAAACATTGCAATTATTATTAAATCAGTTTATACCTCCTGTAAACATTAAGATGCACTGCTTTACATCGGTTTTTAATAATTACATCAAACAGTTTTATACACGCCCTTTCACCCGGAAATTCTACAAATTTTCAATCAATAATTAAGAAATATAATCGCTTTCTACTCATGCGACCTCTTACGTTCTCCAGGGAAATACGACTTTGGTTTATAGGTCCATCCCTATAATTTAAACTTGCGTAACGCCACCGCTAGATGTCACTAAACGAATGGTTCGGTAAGGATTTCAAAGAGGGAGTCGCTCACAACGCGTTCTTTGAAAGAAGAATTAATTGATTATACATATTATATCATAGCGCCGACTTTTGTTTTTAGTGATAGCTGAATATTATTGGCCTTTTGCATCGAGTATAATTTGATACGAATTATATACAAATTAATATTGTTTATGTTGATATCTGTACAATAAGTCCCAGAATTTGGTTAATTTATAAATGATTAATGAAGTTCATGAAAATAAATCAATTAATTTACTACTAATATATGTTGCCATTATTTATTTTTTTAATTAAAAAATTGATTAGAATTGAATACATAGGGTGTTCAAAATACAATTTTACATAATTGGAAGCATATACTTATAATGAAGTATAATTTTTCGTTGTTTATTGTTCTTAAAATGGACTTCCACAGAGTAAGAAATAGAACAATAAATTTTATAATTTTAACTTTAATAGATTTACATAAAACATTTGATACTGCGTCTAGAATTAAAATATGCAGAAAACTAAAAGGAATAGGAGTATTCACTAAAATAATAAGAATTATTCAAGGTAGGTATATTATTAAGATAGATTGGGCAACATCGGTATACAAAAATATTAATTAAACAAGATGTTTACGCAATTATTTTATAATTAAACTTTTGGATTTCAAATACATCTAAAAATAAATCATTTCATATAAAATAACATCAATAAAAATGGAATTCCTGGATAGAGTTTTTCTCTTGAATTTAAATTACCATGTGATATAAAAGATATAGCCTTCGGATAACTAGGCTTTATTCAACTTTAAAATATGTGGTGCATTAATATAGAAATTGAATATAATAATGACATGACAATAATAAACAAAGTGACAGACATAAATGTCAAATAAGTAGATAATATAACATAGGCTAATATAAGTATGCTTCCATTAAAGGAGTGCGGATTATGACACTAAAGAGTTCATATCATTCACCCTTCGTTGTTTTTCTCTGCCACATAGTCCTGCAGGTATGCAGGTGGTCTTCGCTCACGTGCAGATCGGCGTACTTGAGCTTCTTGGGTTAGAGCTGGTGTTCCTGTGTCCGTCCCTGAAGGTTGTTGGTCTCTCTGCAAATCTTGAGACAGGTGCTCTCTTTGTGTTTCAACCATTGTGGTCTCGTCTTCTGAAAGTTCCTCAATGTCTTCGTCGGGAACAGGAAGTGGTGCTAACTGTCTATTTGAGACAGTGGTCTCTCTCCCATCTGACAAGCGAATGTAGGAGTACTCAGGGTTGCTTTGCATGAGCTCAACCTCTTCAACAGCCGCCTCGTATTTCGAATTCCTTACATTTTTCTTCATAAGTACAGGTCCAGGGTGGATAAGCCACGATGGCATGGACATGCCATTGCAAGAGCGACGTGGGTGAGAAAACATACGCTCATGGGGAATCGCGTTAATTCCCGTAGACAGGAGGGATCTAATCGAGTGCAGAGCTATAGGCATGGCCTTTTCCCAATCGGTACCGTCCAGATTCTGCGAGCGTAGATGAAGCTGTATTGTTTTCCATAGTGTACCATTCAGACGTTCTACTAGTCCATTCACTTGGGGGTTGTATGGTGTTGTTCGACTGGTAGCTACGCCCAAACTTGTCAGGAAGCTTTTCATTTCGTCCGAAAGAAAGGAAGTGCCCCTGTCTGAGTGTATGTAGGCAGGAGTACCGAATAAACAAAACAGGTCTTTAAGACACTTGATTACGGTTTCAGAGGTCATATTTTTACAGGCATAGGCAAATGGGAACCGACTATATTCGTCGATGATTGCCTTGACTAGCCTTGACTAGATGACCTTCGTTCTTCATATACCTGGGTTTAATCTCCGCGCAAACTGGGCAAGCAGCGATCATTCGTTTCATTTCTTCCACAGAATAAGGTAAATTCTTGGATCGGATCCAATGAACCATTCTCGCGATTCCGGGATGACATAAAGAGTTGTGAATTTCGATTAGTTTGCTGGGAGTTTCATTTAGTGTAGCACATACTCGAGATAGTGCGTCAGCAGCAATGTTGTCCTTTCCTGGGCGATACATGATATCAAACTTAAAACACGATAGTTCTAATCGCCATCTTTCCATTTTCTCATTCTTAATCTTACTAGAGTGCGTCTGGTCGAACATAAAGGACACAGACCTTTGATCAGTTATTAGTAGAAAGTGTCTCGCCATTAGGAAGTGGCGCCATTTACGTAGTGCCTCTATAATCGCACTGGCCTCTTTCTCGATAGATGGTTGTTTCTTTTCAGAATCATTGAGTGTTCGGGTGAAGAATGCAACGGCTCGACCTTTTTGTGAAAGAGTAGCTGCAATGGCATGATCGGATGCGTCAGTTTCTACTGTAAAGAGTTCTTTGTTATCTATTACAGCGAGAGCTGATTTGGCGACTTCCAATTTTAGCTTTTCAAAACAATTAATCGCCTCTTGGGATAAAGGTAGGGATGATTCGACAAGCGGTCTTATCTTGGCAGAAAAATTATTAATCCATTTGGAGTAGTGCGCAAATAGACCAAGAGATTTCTTCAGAGTGGAGCTATCGGATGGGATAGGTAGATTCATTAGAGGTTCCAATCGAGATTTATCTGGTTTTATGCAGTTTTTATGTATCGTGTAGTTAATCGATTCAGTTTCAAATATGCATTTGTTGAGATTCAAAGTGAGTTTAAATTTCTCAGCGGCCTCCATAAATTTCCGCAGGTTCGCATCATGGTCCGCTTTATCCTTACCACAGATCGTGACGTCATCAAAATATGCAAAGATTCCACTTAGTTTCTCCGTTCTAAATCTTACTAGAGTGCGTCTGGTCGAACATAAAGGACACAGACCTTTGATCAGTTATTAGTAGAAAGTGTCTCGCCATTAGGCTAATATTAGTATGCTTCCATTAAAGGAGTGCGGATTATGACACCATGCAGCAGATATAAATAAGAATTAGTTTAATTTATAGTTTAATGTAAAAGTTAGTTTAATGGTTAAATATTAGAATCCCTTTATATTAATTACTTAGTCATACTTACAGAAAAGGTAGATTTTAGGTAAAGTTCGTCATTAGTAATTAGTCATCCTAAAATAGAAACAAATATTATTGACAATTCCTTCTTAGTTATAAACAATTAGGTATAAAACCAGAAATGCTAAAATAAACATACAAAATCAGTATTTAAACCAAAAATTTAACATTTTGTATATTTTAAATGACAATTGTCATAACCAAATGGTAATATTTCGGTATATGTTTGAACTATAGGAAATGAATTACCATGTAGAGAATTAGTGGATCATCATTATATTCTTAGAAATATAAAAAATAATGTTTCAAAAGAAACATTATAATTGTCTGTGAAGGAACTGTCAATGTGAAATGTTTTACATATTTTGGTTTTGTGATGTTATTATAAAACAAAATACTTGATTCCGAAGAGGTGGTTTCACTGATTCAATATTTAATAAAATAATAATTAACGACATGGTTTACACTTTTCATCTTTTGCTGAATAAATCAGCCGGTCCAGATCATTCTGTTTAGTGATTTGATAGTATTTAATAGACATAAAAATCTAGTCACACCTGAAAGCTGTTGTTTCCTACTTATGTCTACGATAAAATAAATTACAAAATATTTTAATTATTCAGAATTGACTTTTTTACTGGCTTTATAATTTTTTAACTTTTATAACTTATTCTTATGGATTTTATCTTGGTTTTTACATCGGCGACTGTTAACTCTCTTAAGTTTAATTCTATAGAAGCCGTTACTTAGATTCCATAGGCATGCTCATCACAGCAACGAAAAACCATTTTGATCAACGCATTAAGAACATTCACCCTAACCTCAAAATTAGCAAAACAACAAACACCTAAAATAAAGTTCTCATACTTCAATTTGCATAAATGATAATGAACAAATAATGACTTTTTTATTTTTACTGAAAGCACAAATTAAGAGGGTGAAATTTTGAAATCTAGTGTTTTGAGGTAGAATTTGAGCGGCCCCATGCATATCTTCCTTGACGTAGAAGTAGCTGTAATAAGCAACTGTGGTGAGAGAGCTTTTGAAGTTCAATGAATCTTTGGACTATGCCGGCAGTAGCATGCTAGTGGTAGGGTCCCCATGCCGGACAGATCAAAGGGGAGAAATCAGACTAAAGGAGATGCACGAGGAGTAAACCGCGTTAAAAATTTCCAATCTAAGGTCATATGAGAACATTGCCTATGGATGAATGGCTAATGGGTAAATTCAGTCGTGAACAGTGGCATCCAGATACCGGGCGACCTCTGGATGTAATTATCCTTACTTGGGCACGCGGGACTCAAGCGGACCAACTTTCCCCAGCTACTCTTGGGATCTGAATGCACAATGAACCTGCTGAACGACGATGAGGTCGTGAATGCCAAGATATCATGACCCTCTATAACAAGGTTAGGAGAGAAAAAAGCCAAAGTTACGAAGAAACCAAACGCTCAGTAATTAAGGCCAATTTAATCAAGGCTAACTAACAAAAGGAAGGTAGTCCGCCTGCTGTTGGTGTAAAAAAGGCAGATATCTGCGACGCAGGAGCCTTGAAAGTACATATGGTCTGAGTGTAGCACACCTACTCAGAGGAAGAAGTCCAAGGAGAAAGTAATGTCTTTCACAGAGGCACAGTGCTACTGAGTTTCCCAAGGTACAATTTTAGTCTTTAAGGCTTAAGGCTGTGGAGGTATTCATTTTGGAAGCCGTGGAAAAAAATTCAGAGGATGAGCCACAGGTGAGGCTAAACAGACGTGCCCATAAACCAGGGTACCTGGTTATGGTGTGCGCGTATAGCTGCAGAACCTTGGAAAGACGCAAGTCTCCAGGCGAGGGATGAGAGTGAAATCTCCAGGCCGTGTGCTTGCACTGTCTACATACCAGATGAGCAGAGTAAAAGATTGGGAGGATACTTGCTCTATTTAGAGTGGGTAACCTGAACACTCGTTTTTGGGTCTGTGGGGGAGTCTTTTGAGGAGTTCAAAAAGCAAGATATGTGTCCCTACTTTGGTACTGGGAAAATTAAATTCCGGACGAAGCCCCCACTCAAAGAACAAAAGCCAAGACAAGACGTAAAGATGGGGAAGAGGAAAAAGGATGCCTCCGAGCACTGCTCCGGTATGGGGAGACTGAAAAGACTGATATACAGGTATATCAGGTAGAAAGTGTTCAATGCAAATTTTTTTAGCGATTGCCAATACGGCTACAAGCCGGGCAAGTCAGCGGACTTGGCGCTAGACTACCTTAATATATTGCTTTCAAATTGAAATTAAGCAATGGATGTAATTATTTAAAGTTTGAAGGAATGGTCGAAGCCATGAAAATGTTATTAAAACAGCCCGCTCAAAAACGGATGTGGCTTCGAACGAATAAGTAAAAATGTTTAAATGAGTTCGACAAAAGTCTCTAAAGAGTTACTATTAAATGTCCACGAATGGCTTTAATATAGCTACCCCTATTCCGAAATGATGAATTCTTATACAAAAGAAAGTTTTTATTCAAAATAATTAAGTTCATTCGGCAAGATACATGGTTTACAAGTACGAAATTAGCACAAATATACGTCTACTAACCGTACCAGTTTTCATATAACATAGGCTACTTTATTTATTCCTCACCCACCAACTTAATATTCATTTTTTAACATTTTTCTTCACTCACCAACGAACGAAACTTTTTATGTTCGAACAGCTGTTGTAAGTTACAGGGTTCGAAAGAGAAATATACCGCTACAGTTTTTCCCTGGGCTATTATTCTCATCCAGTGGACTCCCATAGGAAAGGCCGCCATCTTTCTATCGAAATCACGTTAACCCTATTCTCACTCATTCGAATGCTGCTCGGTTCCTACAACTTTTCGATGGAATTTGTTCTCTCACTATAAACCAAGAGAATCGAGTATTTTCAAGGGTGTCGCATGCGCAGTAAATACAAATTAATCTTTCATAACTCTCTGTCTTATAAGTATTTTTTCTAATTTTGACAGATAAAGTGACAATTTTTAAAACTAATTGACATTATGAAACGTCTTACTTTTTGTAACTAGTTGCATAAAGTAAAATTTTAGCCAATTGGTGACGAAAAATGTATTTCAAAATTAGTGACAAAAATAGTTATTCTATTTATTAAACTGTTATAATACAAGTTAAAAACATAAATTATAAACTAATTAATTATTATAAATATTGATAACATAATTATTGCAATTATTCAAATTACTTCCCGATGATTTTTTTCATTGCTGTTATTTGAGAAGCGGCGCACGTTGCATTAGATGTTTTACCAATTATTTCTTGCACTATAAGTTTTTTTATTATTCATGGAATTTTCAACATATCCCTCCGCAACAGAGGTAGATTTCCAACCTCCATGCTTCTTTAATTTTAAAATATCAGCGCCACTGTCTTCTAGGAAATTGGCAGAGCTTCTTCTGAAGCAGTGGCCAGTATATAGAATAGAATTTGAAAGACCAAGAAATTGTGCAATAACTTTTGGCAGAGAATGATGTGTTAATTCCCACAGGATTTCTGGTACATTTTCTTTAAAATTAAAAAAAATCTTGTATGCAATACTTTACGAAATGAAATTTTGTATAACGCGTGAGATTTTTGCGGAACGAACGAAGTGAGGCATTTCTTAACTGATGGCATAAATAGTGTCATCTTTGTGATTAATTTTATTATATGTTTTACTTTTGGTTTTCGCTTATGTGTCTTTTTACTGTTTGAATTTAATAACTGTGTTAATAGATGTAGTTTATAGTATTTACTATTCAAAGGTATAAAACAATTAATATTGGTCCTCCACCTCCTGTACCTTGTGCATGCTTTCTTACAACAGCCGGCTTTGTTTCGGTTTTTTTTTTAAACAGGTCTAAACTGATACATTATTTTTATTATAAGCATTTTTAAAAGTAAATTCTAAAGTAAAGCACCTACTTTGCAGTTCAGGATACTTCTTTAAAAAATGACCATATATCTTTCTGTGTACTTATACAGGGCACTAATTTGCATTAATTCAAATTAAACAAAGAACACAAACAAACAGATGGGATAAAATAAAATGTATACCACAGGACATATAATGGCTTAGTTTAGTTGCCTACTTTTTGTTTGTATTAACTACTCGGTAGCCTGTCTGTGATAAATTTGGCAACAAAGTCACTTTCTCTTGGTTCAGAATACGGTTTTAACAGATCAAGGGGAAATAGTACTCCCTATTCGCGTGATCAAATGTTCCCTTCTCTCAGTTTTATTCACAAGATGAGAATGGCGGATTTTAACTACCCCTTTCCATTCACATATTATATGTACGTTGGTTGCATAATATTATGTACCAGTGTCGAAGTACTTTTAATGTTTATCTATTACATATTTATTTTTACTATTGTCGCGCCACAATACCAAAAAAATAGGACTGGGAATCCGGTTCGCCTGTAGAAGGAAGAAACTCTTTTTGGTATACGGATGGCTCCAAAACCGTTGTGTGTACAGGAGCTGGGGTATACGGAACAAAGCCAAGGACAGAAGTTCAGCTTCACCTAGGAAAGTACGCAACTGTACATCAAGCAGAAATTGCCGGTATACATTGTTTGCTCCAAACTCATTGGAAAACGAGTCTATCGTAATCCATTCTAACATCAAGCTGCTAAGCACTCAGTTTTTTAGAGGTCAACTCAAAGCTTGTAGGAGACTGTGTTTGTGCGGTCTATCAAGTGGGAAGCTGCAAACACTTGTCTTGATACCGGGACACAAGGAAAAGAGGGCAAAGAGAAGGCTGATAAATTGGCCCGGGAAGATGCAAACACCTCATAGATAGGAATTAAACCCGTCCTTAGAATTGCAAATACACTTAAAAAAGCAGCCATTATGGAATGTGTGCAAAGAAAGTCTCTTGAATGGTGGTAATTCGGCAAATACTCTCACATGGACCAAAGTCGGTAAGGATGATAGGTTTACTGGACATTTCAGACTAAATAGGCTTATGAGTTTTATAGGCCAGGCGGAGATAGACTTATGTACGTTCTGTCTGAAAAAGGACTAAACTGCAATTCACGTCTTATGTCGCTGTGAAAGCTTGACAAGACTGAGGTTAGATCTGTAAAAGTCACAGTATATCAGACTGTCAGGCTACAACTTTTCTTCAAATAAGTTAATCTTTATGAAAGTTGGTGAAAAGATACTTTTTGTGTCCCACATAACTTCAATTTTTCTCAAGCCCATACCTCTAAAATTTTCCGAGTTATTCCATTTTTTTGGAAAAATCGTCTTTTTTTTAATCGTATATTATTTTTTATTATTTTATGTTTAATAATTAAATAGTATGTAAAGAAGGCGAAGGATGGTTGATGACTCGACCTTTAACTCATTTTACGAGCAATGAACGAACGTAATTTCGATAAAATAACATAACTCAGGTGTTTAGTAACTAAATTGCATAAAAATATCGGTTTGACCGGAGCAGGGGTCAATTACAGTCACCGTCAGTTCATGATTCTATACGAATACGTATATTGATTATTATATATTTTGTATTAAGTGATGCACCAGTAGCTCTTTTATAAAATATTAAATTAATTAAGTGAGTTTTAATCCAAACCAAGGAGACTTTTAAGAGGACTCACAGAAATGGGAAAGACAGAATACTGCAGAATTTTCATATAATAAGGACTAAGGAAGGTGTTGCTCTCTTTTAGGACAAAATATATTGGATGAAAAGCAAAATAAATAAAAACAATAAATAACTGAACGGTTAAACTATACTTCCACTATTTATTCGAAAAATTCGCTTTAAAATTCAATTACAGCTGTTTCGCTAATAACTAGCATCGTCAGATTGACATATTGAAATTACATTTTTTTTGTTTGTAACTAGGTACTTAATTTTGATAAGTAGTTAAGGCTAGACTAAGTAAGGAAGTAATAAGACATAACAATATTAAAGCCTAGATGTTGTTAGTGGAAGTTTAGTTTAACCGTTCAATTATTTATTGTTCTTAGTAAGATGAACTTCCACAAAGTAAAGGTTAACACAATCAATTTCATTAAAATAAATAAACATCACGAATGGAAAAATTGGAAGCGTTTGTTCAACAAGGTTTGTCTGATTTTAAAACGACAATGTTGCCAGCTAGTGGAAGTGATGCAGGTAAAATATTTACAAGTGTTGCTGATTTTGAAAGTAAATTTCAAGATGAAATAAAGTCATTTAAATTAGAAATCGGTAATCTACATAAACTAATAATTGACCAACAAACAGTATTATATCATACTAAAGATAGCAAAATACTAGTTATTAATGGCATTGCAGAAAAGAAAAGAGATAACTACTAGTGTCATTAGCCAGAAAGTTAAAATTCCGGTCTCAAAGCTAAATATTGATAATTGTTATCGTATAGGTAAAAAACATGGAAATGATAAAAATCCTCATCCTATTGCGATCAAATTTGTAAACAAATGGATGAAGCAAACTGTGTTTAGTGCTAAAAAAAACTTAAAAGGAACTGGAATTGTGATTAGTGAAATGTTAAAACGAAGAGTTTTGTATTATTCTTTGTAAAATAATATTTTTAATTTCAATAAAATGTGCAACTAATGAACGAGCATTAACACTACCGACCTGTAAAAGTTTTTGCATGATTAGGCCACTAAAATTGTTAATATATAAAAAAATTGATTACTTTTAATGTTGGTAATGTATCTCAGCAAAACCAAACCACGTTCGAATATTTAAAAAAAAGGAAGGAAAAAGAAAACTATAACTGTATTCTTCAAAATTCACAAATATGCTATGTTTCTCACTGATTAAAAAAAATAGCAGCAATAATACTACGATACAGTCCCCTCAGAAAAACAACCAAAATATTCTACATAAATTATACGTTATAAATTAATACAGTGATATAGAAGTACAAGAAAATTAATGTTCCAAATCTGTGGTTGTTTTGATAAGTTGCTTAGAGTTATTTATAAAAGCAAAAATGTTACCTTCGTATATCCAGCAATTTTTAATACCAACAGCTTCACGAACTTTAAGAAATAATTTTCTGCTTTCTTTTGTTAACATTTCACCAATCACAATTCCAGTTCCTTTTAAGTTTTTTTTTAGCACTAAACACACTTTGCTTCATTCATTTGTTTACAAATTTGATCGCAATAGGGCGAGGCTTTTTATCATTCCCATGTTTTTTACCTATACTATAACAATTATCAATAGTTAGCTTTGAGACCGGAATTTTAACTTTCTGGCTAATGAAACTAGTAGTTATCTCTTTTCTTTTCTGCAATGCCATTAATAACTAGTATTTTGCTATTTTTAGCATGAGATAATACTGTTTGTTGGTCAATTATTAGTGTAGATTACTGATTTCTAATTTAAATGACTTTATTTCATCTTGAAATTTACTTTCAAAATCAGCAATACTTGTAAATATTTTACCTGCGTCACTTCCACTACCTGGCAACATTGTCGTTTTAAAATCAGACAAACCTTGTTGAACAAAAGCTTCCAATTTTTCAATTCGTGATGTTTATTTATTTTAATAAAATTGATTGTGTTAACCTTTACTTTGTGGAAGTTCATCTTACTAAGAACATTAAATAACTGAACGGTTAAACTAAATTTCCACTAATAACATCTAGGCTTTCATATTGTTATGTCTTATTACTTCCTTACTTGGTCTAGCCTTAACTACTTATCAAAATCAAGTACCTAGTTACAAACAAAAAAAATGGAATTTCAATATGTCAATCTGACGATGCTAGTTATTAGCGAAATAGCTTTAATTGAATTTTAAAGCGAATTTTTCGAATAAATAGTGGAAGTATAGTTTAACCGTTCAGTTATTTATTGTTTTTATTTATTTTGCTTTTCATCCATTATATTTTGTTTATTTGCACGAGTATTTGCAGGCATTCCAATACTATGTACTTAATAGATAGGAAAAAACACAATTTGGAAAAATATAATGTTTAAATACTAGCTAATTTTCAAAGGGCAACTGTCACACACTACTCACTGTACGCCATATACAGGCATCCCTACTTACTGGCCAACAGACCCAAACAAAACACCAGACCTTTTAGACTTCTTTGTTACAAATGGAATTTCCTCATCATAAATATACATAGACCCAAGTTATGCATTGTCATCGGACCACAGTCCAGTTATAGTAACAATCAGTACATGTCCTATAATCGTAAAACCCATTCCCAAGCTTCATAACTTAAAAACAAATTGGGATCAGTATCGCAGCAACTTAAATGAGGAAATCAATCTGCAAATAAGTCTATAAAGCACAAGCGAAATTGATTAAATTACAGATCAAGTAATTAAAATCTTACAAGAAGCAGCTAAAAAGGTTACTCCAAAAATAGATCACAAAAAAGACACAATTAACATTCCCTTAGAAATAAAGAAGCTAGTGGCTGAAAAGAGGAAAGCAAGGGCAAAATGGCAAAGAAGTCATACTCCGGTAGACAATCGCCTAAGCAACCCACTCAAATCAAAATTGAAATCCTGGAATGAAAAAACATTTAGATATTAGTAGAAATGATAATTCCATCTGAAAACCCATTAAATCTTCTTCCAAACCTACAATGGCTGTCAGTCCAGTATACGAGGACACTCGAGGACAGTGGGCCAGAAGTGACCGTGAAAAGGCTGAAGTTTTTGCTTAACACCTCGATACAGTATTTCTTCCTCACAATGATGACACAGATGATGAAATTCTGGAATATTTACAATTAACAATAGGTTAGGTTATGTTAGGTCTATAGTATTAGTTACACCGAAGGAAATAAAAGAAGATATAAAATGCCTAAATCATAAAAAAGCTCCAGGTATGGATTTAATAACTTTAAAAATGCTAAAAGAGTTACCTCGGAAAGATATTATTCTGCTAACTTACCTATTCAACGGAATATTTCGATGGCATTATTGACCTGGAAAACTAAAAGCTGCAGAAATAATCTTAATCCAGAAACCTGGTAGAAATCCCAAAAATGTTACATATTATCGACCTATTAGTTTGCTCTCAACAATTTCCAAACTCCTAGAAAAACTGCTATTAAAAAGAATTGATCCGGATTTTACACCTAATGATTGGATTCCACAATACCAGTTTAGATTTAGAAAGGCTCACTCCACAATTTAGCAATGCCACTGCATAACAAATGTTATTAACAAAGCCTTAGAAAATAAAGAATACTACCCTGCAGTAATTAGCTTATAGGGTATTTATACTCTGATTGCCAATTTATACTCAATAAAAAAAATTCCCAAAAGAGAGCAACACCTTCCTTAGTCCTTATATGAAAATTCTGCAGTATTCTGCCTTTCCCATTTCTGTGAGTCCTCTTAAAAGTCTTTAGTTAACAAACTTTATTATTAGCAACTACAATGTAATCATGCTTTTCCTATTTCAGATTGAGATTAAATTTAATTTATTATATTAAGTAAAAATAAATAAGGAATTCCAGTTACAAAAAAATAATGCAATTATGGTAAAATATTAGTGAATAACCCACATTTCCTTAATTTATTGTACTAACCCTTACTCTGTGAAAGTCCATCTTATTAAGAACAATAAACAACTTAACTTTTTATTCTAAAAATAGGTTTATAAAATGCAGCTGTTTCGCTAAAATTAGCATCGTCCAAATGACATTTGTCACGTTTAGTTGTTTATTGTTTTTAACCAAATTTTTTTTTTAATATTTGTAGTTATTTTGGCAAATTATTTTCTTATTATTGAGAAACCAAAACCTCAGCGAGGTATTCAGTTGCTCAACTACCTCGAAGTTGAATGGCATGACGGGCAGCTGTAATAATATATTAAAAAAGTGGGACTAAAATTTCAACTAGTTTTATAGTTTTCGAAATTATTTTATCGTAAAATGTTTGTATCATGACGTGCCAGATATTTATTGAGAAAGCACGCAATATGCTTAACTAAATTATAATTTTCTGAAATTAGTCTAAAATTGTACGTAACTAAAATCTAGATAGCTCATAAATAGCCGTTCAATTATTTACCCTAAGAATACGATTAATTGAATTTTTATGGTGTCGAAAATTGAACATCGATAATTTAACTAACTGGAATTTTGATTTATTGTTTTAAGAAATTCGTTGGGTGGATGGATTTTATTTAGTCATGGAATTGTTTTACTTTTACTTTCATTGAATTTGGCTGTAATTTAAAATTATTGAAGGGTTTTTGCTTTAATCCGAAACAAATTATTAAAGGATTTGTACTCATTAATTTCTATTAGAGTTTCTTTTATATGCCTACATGTGTTTGATAAGATGCTTTGTTAAGTAAACACTCAAATTACGGCCTTTTTTAAATCATACTTTAGGGTCCTTATTTTTTACTAAGAAGGTAGAACTTTACTTTATTTTGCTTGGTTACTTTGTCATTGCAGTGAAAACATAAATAATAATTTCCAAACTGTTTTTTTTATTAAATAATTTACATCAGCCATTTCGGTTACCGGGCCTCATATTTTTTACGTTTACATAAAAAGTTTTCATACAAAATGTATAATTTAGACTGTTTTAAGCTAGTTTTTGAATGTAGTTTGATGTTCTTTGCCGTGTCAACTGTTCATATATAGGAGTATTAAATATAATTAAGAATAATTAAAAACTCTTCGTTTTAACAAAACTTCCAACATTTATTTAAAAAATTGCTTTTTTAACTTTAATGACAGCCGTTTCGCTAGACTTAGCATCGTCAGATTGACATATTGAAGTTACATTTTGTTTGTTTGTAGCTAGGTACCTGATGTTTATTAGGTAGTTATAAGACTAGACCAAGTATGGAAGTAATAAGACATAACAATATTAAAGCCTAGATGTTATGAGCCCTAAAGGATTATCCTGGATGTACTTCCCTCTAAGATCAGTATAACTGTGCACTGATATAGAAAAACCAGGAAAAAACCATATTATGCTGATCTTTACAATAACTTAATATGTGTTACAATTACGTCTTATCTATGTATAAAATGAAGACTCAATCAAAGCAAACACTTTAAAGGTGGAGAACTTCCCAGATTTATTTGTTCATTAACAACTTTAAATTGTGGATCTGCTAGATGCCTTTTTATTTCAAGTTCTTCAAGGAAATCTAAATTTTGTTTTTTATTACAAGTGTGTAGTATTTGGATGTCATTCATGTGTAAGAGTGAGGTTGGATGTTCAAGTAGACGTTTTGCATAATTTGACTTATCTGGTTGTTTTAATCTATATGCTTTTAAATGTTCGTTAAATCTTACTTCAAAATTTCTTTGTGTTTGACCTATATATACAGCATTACATTTTGGACAATTCATTTTGTAAACACCAGATTTTTTTAATTTGGGTAATTTTGTTTTTACATTTAACAATTTTGTACCAACATTATTTTGTGTTTTAAATGAAATTAATGCTGATGTTGCCGAAGATATTATTTTTGAAATTGTATTGGAAGTACTTCTACAATATGTAATATTTTTATAACTTTTAATTTCTTTAGTTTGTTTAGGAAATATTAGGTTTAGTGACCCTTTCTGTTCTTTCTTATTAATTAATGTATTTATCAAATGAATTGGGTAGCCATTAGATGTAGCTATTTATTTTATGATATCAATTTCTTTATCAAAGTTAATTTTGTTCATTGGAATTGAAAATGCTCTATGTATCATAGAGTTATAAGCTGCTAATTTATGTGTTATAGGATGATTTGAATTATACGGTATGGTTACATCTGTTTGTGTTGGTTTTCTGTATATTGAATAATTTAGTAAATTATTAACTTTTTCAATTTTTAAATCTAGAATATTAATTGAATTATTTTTTTCAAATTCTAAAGTAAAATTAATTTTAGGATGCAAGGTATAATATAATTAAAAAATATATCTAACTGTCGTTCGCTACCTACAAATCCTGCTAACACATCATCAACATATCTATACCAAAATACAATATTGTTTTTATAACTAGAATTAAAGATTATGTTTTCTAAATTATTCATAAAAATATTTGCTAAAATTGGAGAAATGGGACGTCCCATTGGAAGACCCTCATTTTGAATATATACTTTGTTATCAAAAATAAAATAATTTTGACTAATGCATACATTAAATAAGTCAATTATATCTGATATTATTCCTGGATGGATATTTCTTTCATCTAATAGCTTTTTAACTAGAACTATACATTCTTTAGGAGGTATTTTAGAGAACATATTAGTTACATCAAATGAAACTAACTTAGTATTATTTTGTAATTTACATTTATCTAATTTTTTTATCAAATCTAATGAATTTTGTACTGAATATTTAGATTTGTAACTATAATTATTTAGAATAGTATTTAATTTTTTAGCTACCTTAGTATTAGGAGTGTTAACATACGAAACTACTGGTCTAATCCGTTTTGACTCTTTATGTAATTAAATAGTTCCATATAATTCTGGACATTGAGGATTTTTATTTACTAGATATTTTTTATTATTGTCATTTAATAGATAATTTGAATCGTTTACTGTTCTCTTATATGGTTAGAAAATTTTTGAGTGGGATCGTTCTTTAGAATTTTGACATTACTTGACATTATGAAATCATTCACTTTAGATTTATAATCTTCTTTTTTTTAAATTACTGTTGAGTTACCTTTATCTGATTTTGTAATGATTAGGTTATTTTGATCTACTTTATTTTTGATTGATTTTAAAGCTAAAGTGTCATTTTTAACAATTTGACTTTGATTTTTGAATTTATCTGGTTTAATGTCACTAATAAGATTTGCTATTTGCATTTTTTCATAAAAAAAATTATTTGAACTAGTTCTGAAAGCTATTTCAGAATCTGTGGCTAAAATTTTTTTTTATATTATTAGTAAATTTAGGTGGTATGCAATATTTTAAACCCTTATCTAAAAATTTATTTTCATTATTAGACTGACATCCAAATACTACACACTTGTAATAAAAAACAAAATTTAGATTTCCTTGAAGAACTTGAAATAAAAAGACATCTAGCAGATCCACAATTTAAAGTTGTTAATGAACAAATAAATCTGGGAAGTTCTCCACTTTTAAAGTGTTTGCTTTGATTGAGTCTTCATTTTATACATAGATAAGACGTAATTGTAACACAAATATATAAAGTTATTGTAAAGATCAGCATGATATAGTTTTTTCCTGGTTTTTCTATATCATTGCACAGTTATACTGATCTTAGAGGGAAGTACAACCAGGATAATCCCTTAGGGCTCATAACATCTAGGCTTTAATATTGTTATGTCTTATTACTTCCATACTTGGTCTAGCCTTATAACTACCTAATAAACATCAGGTACCTTGCTACAAACAAACAAAATGTAACTTCAATATGTCAATCTGACGATGGTAAGTCTAGCGAAACGGCTGCCATTAAAGTTAAAAAAGCAATTTTTTAAATGAATATTGGAAGTTTTGTTAGTACGAATAGTTTTAAATTATTTTTAATAAGATGGACTTCCAAAAATTAAGGATTAGTGCAATCAATTTAATTAAATATAATGTCAAAACATAATTCCTTTAAAGTTCCTTCTGACAAAAATACAATAAATAAATATAAATTTTAAAATAAGACTTATAAAAAATGTTAGTGTACTATAGAATTTAAATTGTTCACATACCCCAAAAGATCCTGTGACGTCTAGCGTTAAAAATGATCTTCGTGTCGTAAATGTTCCACTGCTACAGAATACCCCAACTATACACCATTTGTGGTATATTGTATATTTTAATTCTGGATACTGGATTCTGGATACTTTCATAACCTTTTACTGGTATGAAGGTATTTATTTGCCTCGTAGCACTCACCATTCACTCATTAACAATAAAATTAAGCTTTTATAATAAAAACTCTTTAGACAAAATTGAATATTGACGTTAACAAAAGCTGTTAAACTGTCGAGATGTTTCTGACTGAGAAATGCTCCAAACCTTGGTCGCTTTATATAGGTTTATACCTATTTACCTGTATTTATGCCTTTTTAGTGACAATAATCTAATTGTGAATTTAAACGTCTAATTTCTAAATTCATAATACAAATTATTCTTTCAATATAAAGTTTTTGAATAATTTTTCCCTCTACACAACAATTGATATTATTTTAACTCTATTCTCAAACTCTTTTTAATGTAAAATAGTTCTTATTACTTGAAAAGATAGGAGAAAAACACTCCTATTTTGTCAATTTTACATTTTCAAAAAAAAATTAAAATTTTATGAGTATATCCAATTAATTTTCCAAATTTCGATAACATTTACTACTTTCTAGAGACATTTTCCACCCAATTTGGTATTATTAAAGTTTTTTTTTACATGTTTAAATTTTAAGTTTCACTGATGATTTATTGAGATTATAATTTTGCCTCTAATATGTAATGTTCTACATATACATTTATTCTCCATCTGTCATTTTATAATTTATACCCTAAATCCCTACCTTAATATTACCATTATGGTTCCTTTTATACAGGGTGTACCAACCTTACGACAAAGTTCGATATATGGGTTGTTTTAGAAGATATCAAAAAATGTTAACAAAAATGGTAGATGTCTTTAGGGTCCATATTTTGAAATTACCTTTAACTATACAGAGTGTTGTATAACTCCTTTAAAAACCAAACATATGATTTTTTAAATGGGAACCCCTGTATATTATACCGAATTCGGACAGCTCACTTTTTTTTGAAGATTTTGATATAAAGTTTTGATACGTTATAGAGAGTCCTTCAGAAGTTATGGACACGTTTGTGTGAAAATGTTGGTAAATCAACGCTCTGTATCTTATTGTACTTTGAAGAAAAAAAAAGTATTTTGCCTTACAGAGTTTTGTAATATAATACAATATCACCATATTCTATTAAATATTAATTATTTTCAATTTTGTATACAGGGTGGACGATAACTCGACCCTTTCATTTTATCTCTTCTTTCAAATAGAACACCCTGTATTTTATATCATAAATAGAATACCCGATTACGTATCTTTAATTTTTGTTAAGCATTTCTTATACCCAAAGTTTATGAAAACAGAGTTATTAATTATATTAATAATATTTGTTACATTAAACGTTTATTTATTTCACATAATAGGTTAATAATGGTTTACAATAAATATTACAAAATAACTCTGTTTCCATAAACTTTGGGTATAGGGAATGCTTAACAAAAATTAAAGTTACATAATCGAATATTCTATTTATAATATAAAATACAAAGTAATCCATTTAAAAGAGGAGAGAAAATGAAAGGTTCGAGTTATCGTCCACCCTGTATACAACATGGAAAATAATTAATATTTAATAGAATACGGTGATATTGTATCATATTACGAAACTCTGTTAGTCAAAATACTTTTTTTTTCTTCAACGTACAGTAAGATACAGAGCGTTGATTTACCAACGATTTTCACACAAACGTGTCCATAACTTCTGAAGGACTCTGTATAACGTATCAAAACTTTATATCAAAGTCTCCAAAAAATGTGAGCAGTCCGAATTCGGTATAATATACAGGGGTTCCCATTTAAAAAATCATATGTTTGGTTTGTAATGGAGTTATACAACACACTGTATAGTTTAAGGTAATTTCAAAATATGGACCCTAAAGACATCCACTATTTTTGTTAAAAACATTTTTTGATATCTTCTAAAATTCTTGTCAAGGAACTTCACCTAATCTCTTTCTTTATCATAAATATAACTAATTATTCAATATAAACTAAAATTAATTCCACTCTATCGATTGCCCAATTATGAATGAAACTAAATCTACCTTCTTTTATTTTATTTTAGTAGCTACCTGTACAAATACAGTGAAACGAAAAACTCTACGCAGTAATTCTGGTATATTTTATGCGAACTAGTTATACGCTAATTTGAAATGTAAAAGTTTAATTTTGCTATATTTACGATTTTCCAATTCTCTTTATAGCTCTATCTAATTTTAACAAATCTATCTCAATATATAAATGGAAAGGTATTTTTGACAATAATACAGTTTTGTTTTAATTTACTCATCTGAAATTAATTTAATCTTTACAGGAAATAATCTTCCTAATATAATACGACGTTGCTGCTATTTCTCGAATATTGTTGTTGCAAAATTCCTCTAATACTTTACAATTTAATTCCACATAATTTTGGAATTATTAATCCATAGATTAAAGCCAAAATTTTGCCTCATAAAATTGATATTAAAATATTCACGAAATTTAGACCCAACCAAAATAGCTGACCATTTATTAATCAATGATAAAAAAATTAAACTTAGTCTATTATTGATCCCGTTTTGTGAAATTCTCGATAAATGTGTAGTTTATCTTTTTTCCTTTAAATTCTCTGAATGTTCATAAAATTGAATAGCTTGTTATTACAGTTATAGAAAATTTTAGCAGCTTACACACAAAAGTATACTATGAAAGAATAATTAAAAAGACCTATTTTAATTTTAAATGTACTAATCAAAGTCCAGGACACCAGAACAAAGACCCTGCTATATACAAAACAGTGGTTAAGCAGATAAGTAGTAGTTACAATTCTAAAATTGTGAAAAAATTCTCTTATTTTTTTTCTGGGTCATTGCCATTTTTATTCCACAATCTCTCAAGCATTACAAACTTTACCTATTACATTATAATTCATAGATCACTTTTCTAGAAAAACATTAATAAATCTTTACTAAACTATCTACGAGCGGTAATCATGTCTCATCTGCTTATTTGTATAGGTAGAAAAACTAAAAAACGGTTCACAATAAGAAAGTAGGTACTTACTAGACGTGGTAAATCTCGTAAATTTTACAAACTATCAATTTTCACTAAATAAAACCAGTAAGATAATATTTCAACTAAAATTTTTATAAAAATGGATCTGTTGTAATATTTAATCTTTACCCTGGGTGCAGGTGGAAACAATTTTCTACTTTTTTAGTTATTTAATCCAAATTAAGCCATTGTTTAAATTAAATATTTTTGGAATTGTTGATTGATTGAGCTGTTTGTTTGTAGTTCTGTAAATCGATTTTAATTGTAAATAATAAAAACAAGATCTCTCGATTTCAACTTTTAATTTTTGTTAATATTTATTTGATTTAGTAAGAAGCACCGGATTATTAACGATTAAAAATAGAATACACATTTAAAAATCATTTGTATTCTAATAAAAAGCATTTATATTATCTTAAAAAAACAACAGAATAGCAGGAACAACCTAAAGAGCTGTTACAGAAACCCTTCAAACCCTTTTACATGGCAAAGAATTATGCTGAAAATTATTCCGGAATTTTATCACAATATTCTTATAAAATCTGTATAACACGGTTATATAGAAGTTCTTTCGAAAATTTTCGGAATAATTTATAGGATGGACCTGCGAAATAAATTTTTAGCAGCTAATTGATCTATAACCTCATATTCGTGATTACTTTTACTTAAGTAAAGGATGTGTCGATGTGACAATACTACACCAAGCAATGAGTACGATATCAATCTCAATGAAATTAATAGAAAAACTATAGGTATAGTAGTTTTCACAATAAATGGTATTGACTGAAGGAATATAATAAAACCAATTAGACCCTAAAGTTGTAAAATCATAAATGTAAAAGGACCTATTCAGGTAATTTTGTTTCTCGGAGAGGGATTGTAGAAGATTACAGCTTACACTTCTTGTTGATTTTAGTCTGTCTTTCATTGGAAGTGTTCACTTGTGTTAAGGCGTGCAATAATTTTATAACATTTATTTGTTATTACAGACATTAATAGCAAAGATTTTATACCCCAACGTACAACGTACAGAATAGGCAGTATGTGGCGTCCGTAGATAAAAAGTAATATTGCTTCTTCCAGTGGTTCGTTAAAGAAAAATAACTTATTTTGTGACGCGAAAATCATTATAAAAAATGTGTATAGTTCCTTACTTCAGCAAGGATATAGCGCGGGTGCTGCAGCAAGAGTAACCAGTAATTTGACGAAGGTACCTCTTAGGTACTTCAGTTAGACGAATTGTTGAAAATTCCATGGAAACAAGAAAAAAGTATATGTAAAGATTCCGGTGTCACAAAAAATCTAGACGACTGGGAAAAAGATTTGATAAGGTGAAAGATCTACACTATGTACGATGAGCAGCGTACAATCAAAAGCCTGAAACAGCGGCTCATCAATGACGACACTCACATCAACTGTGGCCTCACTACTCTTTGGCGAGCTCTGTCTGCAATGGGCTTTAAATATCGCAAAATTGACAAGAGACAAGTGATAATGAAATCCACACGTTTAATAAACTGGCGTTCTGAATATATAACGTCAATAAGAAAATACCGGTCTGAAAATCGGCCAATACTCTACCTCGACGAAACGTCTGATACGCATGACACCCCTTCCAAAGTATGGTCTTATTCCTCTGATAAGTGTAAAATAAAGGCACCATTAAATAAAGGGAAGAGAATCACAATATTACACGCAGGATCAGAAAATGGTTGGATCCCAAACGCTATGTGGCTTTCTGCCAAAAATATTAAGGACTCTTATGTTGATTATCACGAAGATACGACAGCAGAGCTTTTTGAAGATTGGTTTAAAAATTGTCTGTTACCCAAGATTCCGCCAAACAGCGTTATAGTAATGGACAACGCAAGGTATCATAGCCGACAATTGCAAAAAATTACTGCCACAAAGAATACGAAATTGGAGATTCAAAACTTCATGGCTGCAAATGACATATGTATATATTTGAGGAAAATTATACAAAAAAAAAGAACTTTTACAAGCGCTGCAGTCATAAAAAAAAACGTATGTTTGTAATAAAATTGCAGAAGAATTAGGACATATAGTGTTAGGAGTCATATTATAAATGTTAAAAACTCGTACCTTGCTGTAAAATCAATTGCGCCAATTATAATTAATTTAGATCAGGAAAGCAATAGTGACAGTGAACTAGATATAAAATAGAATTGTAACATTTAAATAAATTACTTGTGTATCTTCTATATTATGCAGAATTGAAAGTTCGACCCTATAGCACATTTGTATCTTTTACCTGATGATTCTCTTCACAATGAGATTAAATCGGGTAGTTTATTGCAGTTAATAAGCCAATACCATTTACTGTGAAAAATACTATAATTCCAATGTAAATAAAAATGGTTATAGTAAAATGACTCGGTCGGATAATAAGAAACCGAAAACACCAGAAAAACATTTTGAAACATTCCTTTCTTTACAGACACCTATCCTTGTTTTGCGTTGTGCCGCTCTATAATTATCAATTTAAATATGTCATAACTTCTAGTATCTAACAATCTTTATCAAAGAGCACTTTCTCATTAAAACACAAGACCAATTATCTGTTAGACCATAATATAAAAAGAAAAGAGCAAAGACCTAAGCGCTGACGAATGCTTGCTCGTATTTTGAATTCGAGTGGTCAAGAATTGCAAATCTTCGAATTTTCTCAAATCCACATTCGTATTTGTCGATTTACTCGCACTTTATATGTGCGAAGAGCAGACGACAGGCGTCTATTACTTTTTATTTTATAATTTGTAAAGTCTCTACTACTGCTACTAGATTTTTATTTTTAATATGGTTTTGGAAAGTATAAAATGCAGAGCAAAAAAGCGCATATAACCAATTTATGATAAAATTATAAGAAGTCGACCAAAAGCACCCGAGAACGAGGACGTCAACACTCTACAAAGGAAGGCGATGGAATATGAAGGAAAACGGAACAGGGAGGCTCCTAACAATGAAAGGAAGAACAGACACAGATGAAAGGGGAATATGACAGAGAGAAGGAAAAAATTAGAAATGCATTAAAAGGGGAAGGAACAACAGAAGGTTTTAGGTAAGGAATGGAAAGAGGACTTGTACCAAGTCACAAAGATAGTACAAATGGAAAGCATCTAAGGATACCATTAGAAAAGAAAGAAAAATACTAGGAAAGGGGAAACGCTATGTTTTAATAAGATAGCTGTCGTTTACCATTCTGTCACACACCGAACAAAAAGTATTTTATATTCTCTTGTTATGCTTCTCTTTTCTTTCTCTTTCTTCTCTTTGAATACTTTATTGTTTTAGTTACTTTTAGAGTATGTTTTTTAGAATTCTTGCTTTTACTTTAATTGTGTTTTAGTTTCTAATATTTCTATAAGAAATAGATATGGTTTATATGTATTAAAAGTAAAACAAACTTTTTTTACAGGATTTTATCGGTCGTTCCATTCTCCTTGTTCCCCTTGGAGGAACTAGTTTTATTTATGCATTGTTCGTTCTATGTACGTAGCCGGTACGCTTGTGTTAAGTATTTAAATATTTTAAATCCTGAATATAGAATAACATAGCCTCTAGAAGGGTAAAATAGAGTGAAGTGAGCTGGGTTGAAAAATTTAATATTTTTCGTGACTTGTGTAGTTAAAAATTATGCAGTATTTAAAATCTCAACTATTTGCGTAGTCAATTATATTTTTATTTCGTTTCTAACTCTAACAATTATTAATGTTGATATAACTGATCACAAGACCAATTCTTCTTTTCTACTATTTGTAACGTCCTGTGGCGCCACCAATTTGCTTATAATATTACACAAATGCAAAAAGAGATTCTATTCGTTGCGAAAACTACCGCCAGAGGTCTCATTCAAGTGAAAATTAAACATTGACCTACGCAAATAATTCTCACTAAGCTATTCATATAAGACAACTATTAACATACTCCTACTAATTACCTACCCATTCAATCTTTAAATTCATTCATTAGTAACATTTATAAGAAAATAGCAAACGTAAACCTAAGCTAAACTTTTTATTGATTTATGATCACCACCTAGCTTTTATTTTGGGGGATATTTAAAATTTTTGTAAATTTTTTGCGGTTTGGGTGGCAATAGTACCGAATTTCTAGAACTTCAGGGAGTACGTGACGAAATTGGGTTAATTTCAATATAAGTAAATAAAATTTAAAGCATAAGCGCTATGCAATTAAAACTTTATAGGTTTAATAAGTCTACCACTGAGTACATCTCTCCAAAAATTCTATTTATTTGTTATAATCCAAACCAAAATTAAATAGATGCAAGAATACTACGAAGCGCTTGGCTTAAAGAAAAGGTGGGATGTATCCTTGTGCTTCGTTTGGCTCAGATTTGTGTACACAACTATTAATATTAATGCAGATGGTAAAAGTTTATATAAAATAAATATTAAACTAATTAAATTATACATATAGTACCTTCATTCATATACATATCACATTCATCTTAGCCTTAGCTTACATCACACACACACAACTTTAATTAATTACGTTTAAAGTATAACTTATTTCCCAAAATATGGAAACCGGCAGTTGTAAAAGCATTACTTGAAGCCGGGTCCACATCAATAAAAATATCTGTTGTGTATTGTATTTATCAAAAATTTTGTCGTCTGCTCCAAAGTTTTGTTGATGTGGACTGTGTGCCCTAAGTGAATGTGCGAAAATTATTTTGTGACGAACAACGCACAGGATCCGATGGTCTATCGGTTTTTCAAAAACTTGAATGAGATTTGTGCCGCACAGTCGTGTAAGTGTGGACTGGTGTCTTTACTTTTAAAGTACTTTTCACTTGTTTTGAAAACGAAATATACTCTGTTTATAATTCTCTAAGATTATCTTCGCCCAAAGAAGAGATTAAATAAAAGTAAAAATACTGTACAACGCAGATTTTTCTTCAGAGATAACAAAACGGCAGGGAGAAAATATTACAAACTCTAGCTGCTGAATAATAAGAAAAACTTTTTAATTTTCTTCTCATGTCGCAAATTAATTTTGAGAATTTTATTGAACCAGAAATAACAATGAAATACAAATTTAGAAAAGTGATAGTCAATAAGAAATTAACGGGAACTTTACGCTTCTTAGCTAAAGTGGACTTTTATATTAGTTTGCAATACCTATTTAAAATCTCGATACAAGCTATTTTCTTAATTATTATTCCTTATATTAATACTAATGTTTCCTGAAGATTTTCAGGCAATGCACGTGAATTCATCTACACAACATATAAGAATAAATGTTTTATGGTAAAATATTTCAACAGATTAAAATTTCAAGTTATAAGTTAAGCAATCAATCGATACGCAATTGTTTGAAGTTTGTAAACTAATAAAGATTTAAATAAATTCGTCAATGCTGCATCAGATTATTCATTCATAAATAAATAGTAGAAAATGACGGTTCATAAAATTTGGTCCGAAAATCCATTGTCAAGCAGTAAATTATTCCACAAATATATGCATATGGGATCAGTCTTTAACTACAGTGAATGTGTATCTTTTTGGATTAAGAATTAAAATATAAGGCTGCTGTAAATAGGAAGGCATTTTTTTAGGAACGTTATTTTATATGTGGAAACCCCTTTTTATTTGATATCTCTTCTTTTACATTCAAAACCTCCTAAAGTGGAGTTTGTTCAGTGGGTGTTTCCTCTGTAAGAAATCTTATAGAGCAACTACAATTTTCATAAGGACGCAAATTCAGCCAACCGGCAAAAATAATTTTCCACAGTGCTAAACCATGTATTTATTTTTTAGATAATTCTTGTTTTATTTAATCAACAAAGAGGGCATTTATTTGGTTTTAACATTTATTTAAATAAAAGATCATTTTAAGTTGCAGTTGCAGATATACTTTTAATAATATTTTTATTTTATAAAACTTATTCCGATCAACTTATTCCGAATAAGTTCTAATTTAATTTAATAAATTATTTATAATTTAATAATTAGTTAATGGACAAAAAATATTTAGGTTCATTCTTAAAAAAAAATGTAAAATCCTTCTTGGTAAATTCTATTTGAGTTTTTTCCATTGTCATAATAAATTTATTTTTAATAATTTATTTTCTTTAATTTACCTATTCATCCAATAAAAACAAACGATCTAGCCGCCTGAGACAAAAGAGATCATGCAAAATAAAAATATTTATTATTTTAAATTATTTTTTAAATGATTATAAATATTTATTAATGTAAACTAGTAATTTAAATACTTAAAATCATATTAGTCTCTCAACTACAATTCCTTTTATTAGTAAGAGTAAAAATATCAGTAATTTGCTTCTCCATTAAAGCCTGATAGAACGACTATTACCTAGGGGTGAGCCCTTACAGGTTGCAGTGGAAGGGTCGACGATCGACCACTTATACAAAACCTAACTTAACACTTATTAGTAACATTAAAATTACATTATTTTAATGTGTATTTATTGCTCTAATGTGATGGGCATTACTTTGAGGTTTCCGTTCGAAATTGTCATTATCAAAATAAAAACCGTATAGGTATTATTCCCATTAATAAACCACGGATATATTAAAACGTAATGGCCGTTAAACACTTGAATATAATAGCTGAAAGCGTGCAAACAGCGAAGCAATAACAATAAAAACTAACCTAAGTTTATTTCAATATTTATTTTTATGTGCAACAACTCTGTTGTGCGATATTAATTTTTCAGTGTCGGGTCACCGCAGTTTAGGCTATAAAACTAAGTTTTTACTGATTCCGCTTTACGTGATGTTCCCTTTTATAAATGAGATAAGACGCTTTACCTCCGAACTCCTATTTTGATCAAAAATATGTACCTATACCAACTTGCTTTTTTCGGTTTTTACAAACGCCCCTACCAAAAACAATCATTAAAACGTACTCGCTTTCTTTTATGTCCTCGAACTGGCTCCAAGGACCAAACGGTTATGCGTGATGATAGTTTTATTAATATCCATATTTAATTCGACCTATAACTATTTAAAAAAATAAAACAATGTCTTGGTTTAAAACAATTGTTTATTTTAATTTGTGTATATTTTAAGATACTAATGAAGTAATTACTGTTACATTAATTTTTAAACTGTGTATTTTCCAAACAAGGGTTATAGTTTTTGTCCAATAGATTAAGGTTTTCTACCCAAACTTTTTACACGCCTCAATTTCTTAAATAAATTAATTTGGACATACATTTCATAATTGATCGTTCTATATCTTTGAGTTAATTTTTTTTAAAGTTCCAAAAGAATAATAGTTATCAAAATTGATTAGCTATTAAACAATGTCAGTTTATTAAGCATTTCTTAAAAGTTGGGTATTAATGCTAAAGCTGACATAGAGAAGTGTTAAATAATTATGTTCAGGGAATATTCCATTTAAAATACAGAATAATTTTTGGATGGTAATAGTTTTAGAATGTTAGATAGGAGTTCTTTAACAAAATGGTCTTAGATCTTAAATGAAATTTTTTCATGTTTTTTTATTAATTGTATGGCTTTGCCTATGATACTACTCTTGTTTCTTATGTAGCATATTTTCTTAGTAAAATCAGATTTTCTTAATTATAACCTTCAAGATTTTCGTCAGATTTATTTAATATAATTTCATTTCTTAATAGGAATATATTTTAAAGTTATCTTTTAACACCCTATTTACTCATTCCTGGGTTTAAAACTTCTAATTATTGAAAATATCTTAATAGCTCATAATAGTTCCAATCAACTAGCGCCACTTGTCCAATTTTGATGCTACAAGATTTTTTTATTTAGTTACTCCATGTATCGCTAACTTGATGGTCTTGCCATGGGCAATTCACTGTCTACTCCACTAACTGACTTCTTTTTTGATCAAATTGAAACCACATTCACCATTTCAATAAGATCATACGTTGGTCTAGATTCCAGGATGATTTTTTTGCTCTCGATAATTTGATATTATCAAAAATTAATAATATATATACATATATATTCCTCAGACCTCCAACCATCCTTAACAATATAAACTATCGGCAATAAATTGTCATATTTATGGACATTGATTGCCTAATACTTCAATCACCGATATATCTTGTAAAAATGAACCGCATTATATCTGGCATTTGTAGAACATGTGGGGTTATAGAGCACAAAACAGGGGAGAATTGGTATATGGAGAAAAAGGTGCTGGATGGGCAAGAGGAGGGAAAAATCCCCTTTGGACCCCTTAAAGGGAAGTTTGCTACAATAGGAGGTAGGGGAAGGCAGCGTGGGGGAGGAAGGACCATTGGCGGATGGATGGTTTTACAAATAAACCTGGGGAAATGCAGGTAGGAGTGTCCCAGGGATCGGTACTGGACCGACGCTCTGGAAGTGTATGTTTGACGAGGTTTGTGGGATTGTATGCGAAGAGGGACGTGAGATTACAGTGTATGCGGATGATTTGTGCCTGATGTGTACGGCAAAGGGAGAGACGGAGATAGAAAGAAAGGCGGAGAAGGTATGTAGGAATATTGTTGGGAAGATAGTACGATGCGTATTGGAAGTGGCGGAAGATAAGGCGGTGGGATTGCTCGTAAAGGGACGAGGAACGAGCAAGACAAGGGAAGTTAGGATGATGGTAAAAAGGAAGAAAATTCGCATGGAAGAGTCAGTGAAGTATGAAGTATTTGGTTGGATAGCCAACTATCCTTCAAGCACCATATGTTGAAGACAGCAAAGAAGACGAGAGTATGAGCAGAATGGTTGATGTGTAATATGAAAGGGTCGGGAGAATGGAAGATGAGAGTTATTGGTAGATTGGTAGGACGATTGAGTAGAGTATGCTGTAGGAAGCGAAAGTGTGGGGTGAAGGAGCGGGGATCCATGCGAGAATAAAGCTACTACTACAGGTGCAATAGCAGCAGCTGTGCTGTCAAGGTCATATCCTTTGGACCTGATAACTAAGTCACAGAGGCAGCGGTGGAAGGGTGCCATAAAAGAGAAAGCTCAGGATTGAATGAAGGAGGAAATGGTGAGAAGGTGGAAGGGATATAAAGAAGCATTAAAAAAGGGCGATTGGGAACAGGGGTGAGTGGATGGACCGAGAGTTTGGGGAGGTAAACTACTTATTGACCCGAATGCTCATTGAGCATGGGTCAAGAGTGGGGTATCTACACAAGATTGGGAAAAGAGAGACTGGAATATGCGTGAGGTGGAGGATGATGAGGGTCATGTGTTTAGATGTTGGAAGAACAAGGAGGATTTAGAGAAGTTGGAGAGGAGACTCGGGGTAGCAGTGTCTTGGGAGAACATGGTAGAGATAATATTGAGAGGAGAGAAGGAAATATCTTGATGGCGAAAAGTACGAATGGGTGAAGAGTGTGTGAGGGACTGCCGCCCGTCTTGAAGTATGCTAGGGTAGTGATTCCAAGGTGGAGGTAACGGCGATTTTTAAGGTGGGTTTGGTTGGTAGGCATTCTCTCGATGTTGAGTTCAGCACTGTTGGCTTCTGAATAAGGACCCATCGAACGTGAGTTTCCCATCTCAGCCGAAAAAAATTATACCTGGCATTACCTAGCATTAAGAGGTCGACTGATAGATTGCGATTAATACCAGCACGTTCTTGTCTAGGTTTCTGAACGTTCTCCAGAGTCGTGATCACGTCGGGTCACCAAATATTGTTTCCTTGCTCAGAATAACAGCCTGGACAATAAATAAGTATACTATTTTCCTTTGAAGATTTATTGACAAGTTAATTTATAATAACTTTTTTAAACATAATTTTTTAATGACTCAACCATTTCTCAAATCAAAAACTAAACCGCACATTTGAATGTGAATGTGAACTGATTTCATTTAAACAAACTCTACACTATACCACTAAAGAATGCTCAAGAAACGAACGAAGAAGGTATAAATTTCTATACGAATGCATCTAAAACAAAATACAGAACGGGATGTGGAGTTTACTCAAAATTCCTGGAAATAGAAACTCAATGGGCTATTGTAAAGCATACAAGTGTAGATTAGACAGAGCTGACTGGCATAACTATAGCAGCAAACCAAAAAACCAACAGAAATGTTATAGGTAAAACACCGAGCTGTAAAACAATTGTAGATAATAAACACACAGTTAACTGGAAGGCGCACACTACCTCAAAAAGAAGCCGCATCGCTCAACTTCTGGCCAGTGAGGCTGCCCGATTCGTGATCTTTGGACCAGAACCCTCCGTAGGCCCAACAAAGTCAGCGATTTTTAGCCTAAGTCGCACTACCATCTATTATTTAAAAAGTGATGAGACGACACATAAGGCTGTAGATTTTCAAAGGAGTAACTTAGCTAACCTGAAAATTACCGGAAGACAGCTGCTGACTAATGACAGGACTACTAACCGATCACTGGGATCTCCAAAAACGTTCATACAAGATGAAATTAAGTAACCCACTATACAAGTAAACGGAAATCCTATCTTAACGAGTACCAGCCCGCACCTGAAGGACGTCTTCTAATACTTTAAATCAGCAGGATGAACTAAAGGGACAGGTTCAGGAGGATGCATAATAGACTTAATGAGTGCCGATAAATATTTTAGGCTTCCTCTTCCTCAATTTATAGATACAGATGTAGCACGTTAAATTTAAGCTATTGTTTAACCTGTTTTGGGACTGTTAATTGATCCTCCTCTCACCTATATTTGTTCTTATGGCCACAATGAACAACTTAAGTAGTCTGTAACTTTCTTTGCTTTCATATATTTGAATATAATTATAAATTTAAAAATTTAATTTCACTACTGAAAAAAATGCTACATGAGCCACAGTAGAAAAGTGAGTTATTATTGCCTCACTTTTCTTCCTTGGGGCATAATTAATATTTTCGTTCAATTGTTTTTTAAATCGTTTTATAAATTTTATTTATTTTGTTATTTTTTTAAAATGTATGTTTGTAATTTTAATTCTTTATGTCTAATTTGTTTATGTGTACACATTTCTTATCTTATTTGTATTAATCTTTTATCTTTTTTGATTTAATTTATTTTGATAAAGACTTTTATTTATTAACAAAATATTTTAGAAAACAAATTTGCATGTTGATATCTCAGTAAGCCGAAGGTCTTAATTATCGAAAAAATAAAGCCCACATACAATTATATTGATTTCGATTTATATACAAAATTTTCCCCCTTTTTACATATCTAACAGTTTTAAGTCGAACTTAGAGCTAATAACATAAATATATTATTGTAAACGCGGTGCCTTTTCAGAAAATGGTAACAAAATCAAGATACCATAATAATACGGAATACTACAACAGTGTTCGTGGTATTGATTTTGTGAACCATCCAACTCTTGGATGAACGCCGACCTGACACTGAAAGTTTATGTTCTACCAACACATTAACATAGACAAAGGTCACAACTTTTCTTTGATTTTTTTGTGTGCACGTGTGTGTACAAAACAAGTAAAGAGTTTCAATGCAACAACCACATGTAAAAAAAGTAACTTTTCCAGGCGGAGACATGAAACTAACAAAAATAGATCAAATGACAAATTCACTTTCCACTAAACCTAAACAAAAAATTGTATTTATTAAAAACTAAACATAGGCCAACTCCGTAATTAGATGACTGGTCCTTTTCTCTGGGTAGCCAGCGAGCGCTCTGTATTTTTAACTTTTCTTATCAAGAAAAATAGATTTTAGAATGTTTACCTCGGGTCAATCGATAAAGTGGATGGGCCAAATAAACCTCATTTCGGACGGAAATAGCGTCCAAACTCCAAATCGAGTCTGGAAAATTAATTTGTGGCCTTTTTAAAGTGTTTTCTTTTAATCTTATAACCTATAGTAGGTTCTAAATTCTAAAAGGTTTTTAATATAATATGGTTGTTGTCTTTTTATTTAAAATAATCTCGTGCAAAACTTTTGAATCAATTTTACAGAAAATGTAATTAAGGACTGATTTTTGTAGCGAAAACTTTTAATTATTTATCTTTCCATATTGCTAGGTATTGCGAACTTTGGTTGATATTTCTGAAAAAGGAAATATAAAAATATTAAACTCGGGCGAAACTAGAAAATTATTCTTTTTGGGGGTGAACGAGGCAGAAAAAACAAAAGAATTGGTATCACAATAAAAAGATAACTAAATAAACAAATAGTTTTTTTTTGACAAGGACAATCGACCGGATACAACAATAAAAAAAGGTGTAGATTAGAAAAGGAAAACCCATCTAGTGATTCATCAATACTTTTTTATATTGTAAAGTAATAATATCAATTTTTTTAATTTTTATTAATAAATATTTGATATGATTTAAATGTTTCTAATGTAGCATAAGCTTTTATATATCCAGCGGCTTATACTTGAGAACTTTCTGGTTGGTTTATTAGATGATTAAATAAAAATTGATTAAGTATTATAACAATAAATTAATTATAATAGACAAATTTAAAACAGTAATCTGATTAAGTAAGATTAAAAAGAATATATTTAATTATCGTATATATTAAATAACTAACTAAGAATTTTATTAAACAAAAAAGAACTGATTTGATTTAAAAATTATAATGTATTAATAAAATCAAAAAATTCTTTATTTGTTAAATATTTAATGAAAACTAATTATTATAAAAATTTTACAAGAAAATTCTCCAAACTTAAGACGTAAAATCCTTTTTAGCCTGTAGATATCTATGATTCAGCGGAAGTTATATTATGACTGTTGAGAAAGTCGGTGCAAATCAAAGTTTGTTATTAGGTAATACAATTGTTTTTTCAACGATTTAAGGATACAATTCAGTGTTTGGTGGTTATCATTGTTCGTTTTAATTAAATTATCACATTTAGTGGGTATTCAATATTTTTTAATACACTACGAGAATGTTTTTAATTACGTACTTTGATTACTTAGTCATTTAATGTTACCGTTTTATACTTTATTCTCACTAGGAAATATTTTTAAAGACTGTTTAGGTATTCACTCTCTAAATGATGATTTAAACATTTGACCTCTATTCACTTACTCCTTAATCTAAACTAACTGATCCACTATCACTGACTGACCCTTGCACCTCTCCTTAAGTCTTTATATAGATTTAAACTCCTAGAAATGTCCAGATGTTCTTAGAACAAATACATTACAATTACTTTGAGAAAATTCATTTAAACACTATTTTCATCTCTGTCTTACATACATTTAAATAGTTATCCTAACAATTACTAATTTTTAAAATTTAATATACTAAGTTCATTAGAAATATGTGTATTTTATTTTACAAAAAATATAAGTTCTAGAACATAAAAGCATTTATAACATGATTTACACAATTAAATGCAAGATTATTACAGCAAGTTTATAAATTTTACATAAAAAATATAATATTGGTAAAATTGCACAAAAAAAATATTTCTAGGTTAAAATTTACTTATAAATACATAAATAAAGTTAGAATTTTATAATTAGATTTAATGAACACGATAAAAACCAAAATTTAGATTTCCTCGAAGAATTTGAAATAAAAAGACATCTAGCAGTTTAACAATTTAAAGTAGTTAATGAACAAATAAATCTTGGAAGTTCCCCTCTACTTAACTGTTTACTTTGATTGAATATTCATTTAAAACGTAATTGTAGGAATTGTTAGAATTATATTAAGTTATTATAAAGATCAGCATAATATACTTTTTTTCTGGTTTTTCTATATCCTTGCACATTTATACTGATCTTAGAGAGAAATAATTACATCTACAATAATCCCTTAGGGCTAATATCATTCAGGCTTTAATATTGTTATGTCTTCATACTTGGTCTAGCTTTAACTACCTAATCAACATCAGGTACCTAGCTACAAACAAAGTGTAACTTCAATATGTCAATCTGACGATGTTAGTGTTTAGCGAACGAGCTTTCATTGAATTTAAAGCGTATTTTTGAATAAATAGTGAAAGTTTTGTTCAACCGTTTAGTTGTTTACTGTTCTTCTTAAATCCACTATTGTCTAAAAATAATACAAAAGTTTAATCGAAACACTGTGAGGTATATGGTTACTACATTTATATTAAATTAAATGTAATTTAAATATTGTTTTAACTCGTTAACATTAATCAGCTTAAAATTTAATGATGAAATCAATTTTATAACTATTTTTTTATTTTTACTCAAATTATATTTTACCTTTATTATTATGGTAAAAGTTGGTTTTGTATTGAAGTTATTTCACTTTTATGTTAGCCGATACAATATAGCGACCGTATACTCATACAGTTATTAGATTGTGATAGTATATCATTCTTATAGTATTATATTGTTAGAAACACTATGAAAATACACTGGATTTTCGTCTATAACTTATATTTCTTTTATTTCAAAATACAACAAAAATACTAAATAAGCGGCATGTGAACCCGAACCCGAGCACCGAGATTATCAGAATGCCGACCCATACAAATATTTTTAGGGCCTCAACCATTCAATAATCGCTTTGACCGGCAGCGGCTTTTGTAAACAAATAGATTCAAATGATAAATAATTTTAATTCTTGTTCGGGTGATTTCTAACAATATTTATTAGAAGTTTATTTATATTTTAGTTGTTTCAAGATATACAAACATAGAATACCAAAAATTTTAGAATCTGTACCTAAAACAAAAATGACCAACAATCAAGATTAAATTAGTGCGGTCAATCCTGAACTTTCCTGCTACTACCAAAATGTAAGAGGTCTAGGTAGCCACATTTACACTTTTAATGACGCAATAAGTGAAAACGAGTATGATATTTTAGCGTTAACTGAAACCTGGTTAAATTTGGATGTTACTAGAGAAGAACTAATATGGTCTATAGAAAAGATCGTAAGCTTCATCAAATTTCCAAGCAGGAAGGTGAACAACTTGACATTCTTAATGCTAACTCAATTTTATCACAAAATTTTAATTTTCCAGACAATACCACTGATCTTTAAACTTCCATTATAAATAATTTATTAAATGTATTTGATCTTAAACATTTTAAAAATGTTTTAAATTCTCTAAATAGAATGCTTTATTTAATTATGGTTGATTTACCATTAGTTGAACTAATAATCAACATCAGTGATATTTTATAATAGTATATAAAAACCAATATTAACAAGATTAGATTTAGCTAAATACCAACAGAAACTGTCTCAAAATATAGTTTGTATAAAGATGTGGACCATGACATATGGTCACTTAATGGTATCGGTTAGCATGAAAGTACTTATTCTAGTATTTGTTACTTCAAACAATGAAATAATTTTAATAACAGATAATAAACATAAATTAATTATAATATCAGACTACCTTCTACTATAATAAGAATGTTAAAGTAAGATTTAAGTCTGTGTAACCGGTAATATTTTATAATGTTAAATTCTATGATGGAAGATATGGTAGTTTAAAATTGATTTCAATATTATATTTTAAACTAACTGAATGATAAATAGTCAAAGAAAACTTATATCAGCAAGTAGAAATATCATTACTGAATGATTTATAATGGTTTGATTTAAGTTTAGTGATACATCTGTTATGTTGGCATGTAAATAATAGTAAATAAATTTAATAATTAGAGCTATATTAAGTTAATAATTGGAATTTTCCTGACCGCACATTAAATAAAACAATTTAAAATTTTCTCCTGGGTATTGGAAAAATATATATTTATTTATATTAAAATTGGCATTACAACGTTTCGGCCACGGGCCATCATCGGGTGTATAAATAAAAAAAAAGAATTCACAATTACTATAATGGCTCAAGGTCATCCAAAATAAACCAACCCAAAACATTACATAATACTTCCTTATGTACAAAGTGTATCTGAAAATATTTCTAAATTTCTTAAGAAGTATAATATAAATGTTGTACATAAATCAATCAACAATCTAAATAAAAGATTCTTTACCAATCTCAAACCAAAAATCGACACCTTAAATCAAACCAATGTAGCATATAAAATTTCTTGCAAAGACTGTCCATCTACCTATACAGGACAAACCAAGCAATATTTGGGCAAGCGTATGTATACGCATAAATACAATGTTAAGACAAAAAATGAAAATGCAACTGCCTTATCCAAACATTCCATCAATAATTTTTACCATTTTGATTTCGAAAACGAAAAAAATTGTCTCTAAGGAAAGTGATTTAACCAAACGAAACTTTCTGGAAATGGTCGAAATAAAGAGAGATTTACATAGTGGTAACAGCCACACTGATTTGGAGTGTTTATCATCAATTTATTTTCCTTACATTAAGTAATTTGTGTGGTCTTGTCTCTTATACCTATCTGGATTTTGATCTAAATATATATAAAATATTTATTACCCGCTTATGTGATAGTTTTACATTTTTTTTTTAATTTTTTCTTTTTTACTTGTTTACTGTTTTGTATGTTTTTACAATTTTATTCCACTTCGATTTCTTCAAATATTTTAAACTAATATAATTTTAGATGTAGACTTAGTGGGTGATTTTGTAAGTTTTTGTATGTGCTTTAATTAAGAATTATTTAGTTTTGTCTTTATACACCTGAGATGGCCCATGGCGGAAACGTTGTAAGGCCAATTTTAATATAAATAGATATATATTTTGACCAATACCCAGGAGAAAATTTTAAATTGTTTTATATTAAGTTAGGAAACTAAATGAACATAATATTAATTAATAATTATCAATAAAATGTCATAGCTTTAACCTTTTATTTTAAGACAATAATAATTATTTAGATGGAAACCATATCCTATAAAGTATATAAAGATAGTCCCTCGATAAAGGGGTTCAATCAGTTTCAGTCAGTCAACTTAGATGTAGTAACATTCAAAAAGCAAAATATTGAGTCATTTGTGACAGCGAAAGTTATACCAGTTTTCTAAGAGTAAAACAAATATATTAATGTTTACTTTTAATGAATTAAGAAATTATAACAAAACATGTATATAGCTTCACTGTATCGAAATTTGAAAATATATTGGAAACGTAACCAACATTTGATACATAACCAAGCTAATAAGCGAATGTGAAACGTTTACCTTTATTTAGATATACTCCATAGAAAGAGTACATTTTCTTTAAGAAAAAAAATCTTAGAGATTAAGTTGAATTATCCTCAGAACGGTAATTTTAGTTATAATTCAATCGACAAATAAAGAATTGATTTGGTTCAAAATTAAAAGAACTGTATTTGGAATGGAAATCTTGCAAATTACAAATATTTATTAATCTTCAAATAATTTCAGATATTTACTATAACAAATTAATTTTTAAATTAACTAACTAAATTAAATTAAAACTGTTATTATACTTTACAATATAGTTGGGAATGCAGCGGAAAGAAAATGCAAAAATTAATTTAGTACTTTTTTTTCAGTACACCAAGCTTTCGCAAATCTTTACTTACATTATCAAATCAGTAAAAATTAAAAATAAGTAACATATTCATTTAGATATGTCTGGATGTTAATTGGAAAAAGTGAAGAACCGTTTCATTACGCCCAGAAAAGTAAAAGTCAATCATGCCAGTATAATATATCACAAAAACATTGAAATGACAGTGATACCATTTTTAAAAATAGATTATGAAGAAGTAAGTAGATTATGAATATAAGTGAAGAAAAAATCTATTTAATCAATGAAATTTATTGTACTAACCCTTACTTAGTCCATCTTATTAAGAATAATAAAAAACTCTTTGTTTGAACGTAACTTCCAAGTTTATTTGAAAAAAATATGTTTTAAATTACAGATGTAACCATACCATATAATTCAAATCATCCTATAACGCATAAATTAGCAGCTTCTAGGATACATAGGGCATTTTCAATTCCAATGGACAAAATTAACTTTGATAAAGAAATTAGTATCATAAAACAAATAGCTCCGTCTAATGGCTATCCAATTTATTTAATAAATAAATTAATTAATAAGAAAGAACAGAAAGTGTTACTACAACTAATATTTCCTAAACAAACTAAAGAAATTAAAAGTTATAAAAATATTACATATTGTGGAAATATTTCCAATACAATTTCAAAAATAATATCTTCGGCAACATCAGCATTAATATCATTTAAAACACAAAATAATGTCCAAATTATCCAAAATGTAATGCTGTATATATAGGTCAAACGCAAAGAAATTTTGAAGATTCAAGAACACTTAAGAGCATATATATTAAAACAACCAAAAAAGTCAAATTTTGCAAAACAACTACTTGAGCATCCAACCTCACTCTTACACACCAATGACATTCAAATACTACACACTTGTGATAAATAACAAAATTTAGATTTCCTTGAAGAACAAATACATCTTGGAAGTTCTCCATTATTAAACTGTTTATTTTGATTGAGTTTACATTTTAGGTATAGATAAGACGTACCTAACTGTAAAACACAAATTTATTAAGTTATTGTAAAGATCAGCATAATATAGTTTTTTCCTGATTTTCCTATATCATGACACAGTTATACTGATCTTAGAGGGAAGTACATCAAGGATAATCCCTTAGGGCTATTAACATCTAGGCTTTAATATTGTTATATATTATTACTTCCATACTTGGTCTAGCCTTAATACTAACTAAACAACATCAGGTACGTAGCTACAAACAAACAAAATGTAACTTAAATGTCAATCTGACCAAGCTAATCCTAGCGAAACGGCCGTCATTGTAATTTGAAACATATTTTTTTCAAATAAACTTGGACGTTACGTTCAAACGAAGAGTTTTTTCATTATTGTTAAATCAATGACAGTTTGATTTAACAAAAATAGAAAAGATGTATTTTTAAAAGATTTAATAGCTTAACTTGGCAAAAAAATGCGAGGATGAAGACTTGATTAATCATCGGAAGCAAAGGAAATATCGCCACTAGGAAAGAAGTTATTACTATCTAGCGTAAGTAACAATGAATATAATCCTCTCAATTTAATTAGAGATTCTTATTCTGGAAAATGAACTCCCAATTTCAAGAAATATTCTCCTTTTGTAACCTTCACAAGATAAAACCTATACGTTAGAAAAATCAATAGAATCTCCTGTGGAATTAGAATGTAAGGCCAATGAACATCTATCAGGATGCAACCTTATATCACTCTTATGCAATCCTAATATTAGGTGTTTCAAGAAAATTCTAGTCTGGGCATAACGCTCTTAATGTAAGGAAGATATACAAATGAAACATCACAAGGTGTAGAACCTTGTCCTTTTCGCTGCATTCTCAATTACTTTAAAATTTTTTATCTATCTGATCAGCGTTGTTTGCAAAGATTTTTACCTGACGATGATAATGTATTAACGAGACAGTTTTGAAAATATGTTTATTCAAAGAATAAGACAGAAGATTCCTGGTGAAATAATACTTTAATAGACTCCCAGTATATTGTTGATGGTTTTAAGGATCTTTTCAGGAGTATCTATCAACAATCTGATATAGAATTCGATACACAGCCAAGTTCAATGGATCATAGTTTTATTTGTTTTTATCCCATTCAAGAGTATGGAATTATACAAGCCAGTAAAAAATTAACGGATATAGTAAATGCAAATGAAATTCTTTCTTTCTTTGTTAAGGTTTGCATCGGAGCTATATCAACTCCTCTAACATGGATTATTAGCTTGTGTGTAAAAATATTTGTAAATATCAGTATTTGGAAGGAGTCTAAAGTTTGTCCTGTGGAAAATGGAAATAAGGATAATGTTCAGAATTGTAGGCTCATATCTATAACAAAAAATATGTGTGTTTTCAGGAGTAATACCACTAGTGATTGAATTTTCGCGATAAGTCTGTCGATTCATTTCTGTACGAAACTCGTCCTACGGACTCATGGTGTTTTCTCGAAACAATTCAGTTGATTTCAGAAATAAAAGACAGACTTATGAGATAAATTCAATCACGAGTTGAATTTTATTATACTATTTTACGAATAAAGTTTTTTCATTAATATAAATACGAACAATATATGACAGTCATAATGAAATTATTAAAATCGTCAATAACAATTGAGTGAGTAATAAGAGACAGAATTATGAGTTTTAATAACACTTTCCTTGTAATCACTTCTGTCAATTTTCCTCACGTTAAATGCCCAGTCTTTCAGAATTAATGCCAGTCATTTGGTGGTATTTTGTGCATCTAATTTGTAGCGAACTCATTTGAAGCGACTCATTTTGACATAATCAGGTACAATTAATATTGATAGAACTGCCAAACTTTGTATTGCCATGGTTACGTCGTAAAAATACCGAAGCTGACTCTCCAATCAGAATTAAAAAACAACTGGTGTTATCGCGATGCCTGAAATAGTCAAAATGATACTTAATAACAGAATAATGATGAAAGCTAGTTATCAACTTTCTCCTTATAAAAATGGATTTATTACGAACTGACTCACAAACAAATTTGTTAAATATATCAAAAGGCTTCTGACATGATATATCATGACGTTTTAATATAATTTTTGGCTTCGTTAATAAAGTTAATGAATGAATAAAATGTTATTTAATGGATACGACCGCATCACCGGTTGTACCTCAAGGTTTCTAATAATGCATCGTATTAGTAAAATAGAGGAGCAATTTCGCGAATTTGGAAATTTAGAGCAGATAAAGAAAACAGCTGCCAATGCAATGAGTAATTATATCAGATTAGATGTGATGCTTGATTTTGAGGAAAACCCACATAACACAAGCATCCACAACGTAATGTCAGCCATACATCGATACTAAAGATATTGAAAGAAAATAAAATGCATCCCTATAAAATAATACCGACTCAGGAATTTATGGAAGACAATTTTGATAGAAGAACAAATTTTTGCGAACAATTGATGTAAATATTAAATAACAATGATGTGTGCACTTTTTCCGATAACGGTCATGGTAATCTGCAAAATCGCCGCTACTGGTCAACGGAAAATCCTCACTGGATGAGAGAGGACCATACACAATACCCTCAAAAGGTAAATTTTTGTGCAGGGATTGTTGAAAACCATTATCGGTTCCTTTTTCTTTGATGGGAATTTGAATGACAATAATCATTTACCACTACTACAAAATGATGAGGTGCCACACATGTTATGAACAATTAAATATTAGATATCAGATATTTTTATGTTAATTTTTGCAATAAATTTAAAAACAATAAGATTTTTGGATAGAGAATGAAAAGAACTTTTAAACGATTTTTCACAAGTTCATACTTCCCATTTAAAAAATTGGTAATTGTAACTCACTCAAAGGGGGTTGAAGGTAGGAATCGAATTTTCACTTTAAAAAATGTCATGTTATAATTTAAATTTGATGGGTTTCGGGATTTTATATAAATATGTACAGTAAATGAAAAAATGAATTTATTCCATTTCCACATTCCACACTGTATAAGTTAGTGAATTGCTTTTGCAGCAAGTGAGTGAATTCAAGGATTTAAGCACAACTTTTAGTAGCAAACTAACTTTCAGTTTACATAAATATATCAATAACGGTTTCAGAAGCAATGAAATTATTTGGGTTTATTTGTAGTTAGAAACAGTAAAAAGTTAATTAACATAATTGCAATTAAATTGTTATATTTTTCATGTTCGATCAACACTTGAATATGGCTCGATACTCTGGTCACCATTTTATCAAGTTCATTTACAGATATAGAGGGCATAGCGTAAATTTTTGAAATATCTTTCATATAAATTACATGATTTTATCCTTAGTAAAATAAAGTATAACTTTCCTTTATATTGAGTTCGTAATTAAGTCATGTTTACTTTCAAGCAAAATCCAACTTACTAATTAATTCGCCAATTTATATAACATGTAATTGGTACAACAATATAATATGATATCATTGTGATATTTTTCATTGTAATAATTTACTTCACTAAGAATAATAAAAAACTCTTCGTTTTAACGCAACTTCCACGTTTAATTAAAAATTAGGTTTTCATTCACAATGACAGCTGTTTCGCTGGAATTAGCATCGTCAGATTAACATAATGAAGTTATATTTTGTTTGTTTGTAAAAACAAAATTACCCAAATTAAAAAAATTTGGTGATGATATCATAAAACAAATAGCTACATCTAATGGCTATCCAATTCATTTGATAAATACATTAATAAGAAAGAACAAAAAGAGACACATCAATTAATATTTCCTAAACAAACTAAAGAAATTAAAAGTTATAAAAATATTACATATTGTGGAAGTTTTTCCAATAAAATTTTAAAAATAATATGTCCGGCAACATCAGCATTAATATCAATTAAAATAAAAAATAATGTTGGTACAAAATTGTTAAATGTAAAAACAAAATTAACCAAATTAAAAAAATCTGGTGTTTACAAAATTAATTGCCCAAAATGTAATACTGTATATAATAAAGGTCAAACACAAAGAAATTTTGAAGTAAGATTCAATGAACACTTAAGAGCATATAGATTAAAACAATCAGATAAGTCAAATTATGCCAAACAGCTACTTGAACATCTAACCTCACTCTTACATACCAATGACATCCAAATACTACACACTTAAAGAACTTGAATTAAAAAGACATCTAGCAGATCCACAATTTAAAGTTGTTAATGAACAAATAAATCTTGGAAGTTCTCCACTATTAAATTGTTTGCTTTGATTGAGTCTTTATTTTATACATAGATAAGACGGATTTGTAACACAAATATATTAAGTTACTGTAAAGATCAGCATGATATAGTTTTTTCCTGGTTTTTCTATATCATTGCACAGTTATGTTATACTGATCTTAGAGGGAAGTACATTCAGGATAATCCCTTAGAGAATAACATATAGGTTTTAATATTGTTTTTGCCTTATTACTTTCATTCCTAGTGAGATGAACTTAGTAAGGGTTAGTACAATAAATTTAATTTACTTCAGTTAGTAAATAATTATTTGATATCTAGTCTTTATTTTTATATGATTATTGCGTTTTTAAATATTATAATTTGTAATTGTAAAAAATATTTTTTCCCTCTGATGCTATTATTAATTGATTTTAATATTTTTGAAATAATTGTACTGTCCTGTGAATAGGTATCTGTCGAACATTAAACCTGCTATTATTATTATTATAAAAACAAAAGTAGGCCACGTAAGAAGGTTTATAACAAATGGGTTAAACAAAGTATATAAACGATCATTTTAGATTCAAGTAATCATAGAATCAAAAATAAGTTTCTCCTGTAATGCTAAAGGGTGGCAACTTATTTGAAAAAAAATATTGTTTCTCTATTTTTCCATGATATGGTTAAAATCCTTTTATCTTGACAATATTGACATAAGTTAAAAACAATTTACAAACATGTATCTTATTGAAATTTATTGTGGTAACCTTTACTTTGTGGAAGTCCATCTTACTAAGAACAATTAATAACTGAACCGTTAAACTAAACTTCCACTATTTATTCGAAAAATACGTTTTAAAATGCAATTACAGCTGTTTCACTAAAAACTAGCATCGTCAAATTGACATATTGAAGTTACATTTTGTTTGTTTGTAGCTAGGTACCTGATGTTGAGTAGTTAAGACTAGACCAAGTAAGAATGTAATAAGACATAACAATATTAAAGCCTAGATGTTATTATCTTATTATTTATGCAGGATCAAATCAAAGTCTGTTAATATATTTATATGATATACTTCTTACCAAACCCTTCTTTCAGTTCGTCATAATTTGTGACGTCATACACTATTTTGGGAATGTTGGGTATTATTGCATGTAATTCTATGCAAATCTGACAGTTGCCAGGATCGTATTCAGCTAATTATGAAACTTTTATTGAAACTTTTATTGCACCTTGGATTTAAAAAAGTTATCAAATAATTGCCAAAAAGTTGATACTTATTTACTATATAAACTATTTTAGATTGTTTGAATATAATGAATATAAAATTAATTTTTTCACTTTATAGCGTGTTTAACACATAAAATAACGTAAAATACTGACCTGAACGACAATTGTGACACTTCCGTGTTTTACACTGTAAAGGGGCATTAGCATTACAGTATTCTGCGACAAAATATTTTAATTTGCATGATTGATTGGTTAGAAGTTGGGAGCATTCAAAATACGCGAATATACGTTAATTACTCATAAGCTCTGCATTGTTTTGATATTGTTTGAGAAATAATCACGGAACTACCGTTTTTTCTTTCGGCTACATCTTAATGTGTTAGAAAGAAATGAATAAAGTATGACGAACTGAAAGAAGGGTTTGGTAAGAAGTATACCATAAAATTTTTTGATATGTTGATCTGAAACAAAGTATACTTCGTTTTTTATTTGCTACAAAACTCTTTCCAATCTATTTTCCAATATTCCATTTGATAATTTTTTTATTAGAATAAAACCATCTGATACATAGCTGATGTTTGGTAGATGAACCATGGAAAATGCTTTTTTCTACTAGCATACTTACAACAAAACTTTCTCACATGCATTTTAATTCGGAAATAGTACATTGTATACCTAGGCGGTAAAGTGGCATTTTTCAGACCGAAAAAGGTATGTATTAGTATTCCCTTCAGCTATGTCTTGCAGTTTTCAAATAGATCAACTTTATACGTTTTTGTCAAAAAATTGTTACAGGCTGTTTATTCCTTTCATATTGTAAATTAATCAATGAACAATTAAAATTATGCATTAAAAGAATATAGGCACAGGCTTTTGCATTAATGCACGTGTGACATACATCTGTTTTCCGCTACCTTTATAATAATAAAAAAGATTAAAAAAAACTGTTCTAGTTGAGAATAGAACCCCGGCCGTCTGCGTGAAAGGCAAGCACGTATGTCACTGCTAGAATAAAGAAAACGTGGCTTTATGAATTTTCCGCCCTTGGGTTAATAAACAATATTTTCCGCCCTACTGTTGATGTTCATATGATTGGTTTTCCGGTCAAATGATATTTGCAAACAAATATACAGCCGGTGCTCTCGCCACCGCCTTTTTTATCACCTTTTTGGCTCTATACTAGAACGAGAACGAGAACGAGAACGAGAACGAGAACGAGAACGAGAACGAGAACGAGAACGAGAACGAGAACGAGAACGAGAACGAGAACGAGAACGAGAACGAGAACGAGAACGAGAACGAGAACGAGAACGAGAACGAGAACGAGAACGAGAACGAAAACGAAAACGAGAACGAGAACGAGAACGAGAACGAGAACGAGAACGAGAACGAGAACGAGAACGAGAACGAGAACGAGAACGAGAACGAGAACGAGAACGAGAACGAGAACGAGAACGAGAACGAGAACGAGAACGAGAACGAGAACGAGAACGAGAACGAGAACGAGAACGAGAACGAGAACGAGAACGAGAACGAGAAAATTTTCAAAAAAATGCTAATCAATAAAAAGAGAGTATTTTTGACTTTAATAACAGAAGAAAGTTTAGCGTATAATAGCTGAAATTTGAAAAAGCTGTTTAGTTTAATATTCTTGAAAAATCTAAAATACCACTCGGTGTTTGTTATCTAAATCGAGGATATTTACTTGAGCAGTACGAATATTTACCCGTATTTAAAACTCTTGCTGGTTTTTAAATATTGTAGTATTTACACTAACTGAAAAATCTCTTTTATTGTAAAAATACTTTCTTGAAAAGATAGCCAATTAAATTTTGTTTGATGTAATTGTTCGAGTTACCCAACTTTTTAATCTTTTTGTAACTCAATTAATAATATGTTCTGTAACAAGGTTTTGGTAGTCAATATTCCTGAATACTATTTATACTGTTTATAATTTCAGGTGGTGTATTTTCACGGCATAACTCAGAATCACTGGAAAAATTCATGATCTTTTTTATATATTCGAATCGAAACTTGACAGCAATAATTTTGAAAATTACTCAAATCTTGCACTACATTGACAAGCAACTGTGTTAAGGCTATTATTGCTAACCAGTATGAGAATTTTATTCTATCTGAAAAGGTAGAAAGGAAATACATTTAAATTGCATGGGGGCAGAATATTTTATCATGACAGTATAACTTGCACCTCTGAAACCAATAGGTAGATAAGTCCGGGGTAATCACGAATTCTGAGCTATATTTTTTTAATTTAATTATAATTTAAGTTTTATTTGTTTTACTGCAAAAAAATATTATATGTTATTTTTATTATCTGAACAAGTTGTAACATAAGAACACTAAGTATTACCCCCATGTTTTCTAAACACATAATAGCTCATGACCTTTTGGGATCCATGCAAAGTTGCTAAGACTTTGGTTTCACAATCCAATGTTACATAAAGATATAATTTCGGGTTTCCACCATTATAATTTAGTATATAATAGATTTTAACAGACGGCTGGTAATTGTGGATTGTGGAAGTAAAAAATACTTAGTTTCATACTTTCTAATTTTTTAAAAATGATTTTTGTCACACCCTATATCCCACATGTTTAATTTGTAGTAATGAATACATTTTATTGGACACACATTTTGAAATTAAATTTGTTCTTCTTTTGTTTTATCTTATTTTCTTGTTTACGTTGATTAAAGACATCTGGCATTGAATAAGGTTCCATAATCCTCCATTCTAACTTTAATTTCATTATCTTTTTGTGGAATAAATACTACGTGAGATGACAACATAAATTAAGGAAAAAATTACTTAAAGTATTGTAATTTAATAAGTAACTTCCCTATCGTCGTCGTCACGAATGTAAAATGGTATATTTTACTTTTCTGGGAAAGTATCGAATAAAATATCTGACGTCTCGAAGAAATTTACGTCTGTATCTTATACGGATCTATATGACCCTCAAGTTTTATATTACTTTTGACCTACATTGTTAGAGAATTTCGTGGGAGAGTATATAAACGAATGTTGTAGCAAAAACGTACGGTTTGAACAACATCGCGAAGTTATCTAATTGATTTTCCGTTTATATTACTTTTACTTTTATGAAAAGATTTTCACCAACCCACCCACCTCAAAATCAATTAGTAATGTAACTACATTTTAACCGAGCAAAATCAATAAAGACCTGTTAGATTCGAATTTGTAGCCCTTTAAGTGCAAATTATGGTGTAGCAAACATTATTTGCGGTTAAATTAAAAGGTAATCAAGGTTTTCTAATTTACAGGGTGTATTGTAAGTCGCCGCAGATTTTACAAAAAAGGCTTTTCATAAACACTATGCACTGTCAATCTATATATGGAAGATACAGGGTAGTAAAGGTTAAACAATTTTAAGATTGCCGATTTAAGATTTTACAATGTAATTGATTGTGTTAACCTCTACTTTTTGAAAGTTCATCTTACTAAGAATAATAAATAACTGAACAGTTAAACTAAACTTCCACTATTTATTCGAAAAATTCGCTTTAAAATTCAATTACAGCTGTTTCGTTATAACTAGCATCGTCAGATTGACATATTTAAATTACATTTTGTTTGTTTGTAACTAGGTACTTGATGTTGATAAGGAGTTAAGGCTAGACCAAGTAAGGAAGTAATAAGACATAACAATATTAAAGCCTAGATGTTATTAGCCTTAAGGGATTATCCTGGATGTATTTCCCTCTAAGATCAGTATAACTGTGCAATGATATAGAAAAACCAGGAAAAAACTATATCATGCTGATCTTTATAATAACTTAATATATTTATGTTACAATAATGTCATCTATGTATAAAATGAAGACCCAATCAAAGTAAACAGTTTAATAGTGGAGAACTTCCAAGATTTATTTGTTCATTAACTACTTTAAACTGTTAATCTGCTAGATGTCTTTTAATTTCAAGTTCTTCTAGAAAATCTAAATTTTGTTTTTTATCACAAATGTAAAGTATATGAATATCATTGGTGTGTATAAGTGAGTTTGGATGTTCCAGTAGGTGTTTTGCATAGTTCGACTTATCTAGTTGTTGTAATCTATATGCTCTTAAGTGTTCATTAAATCTTACTTCAAAATTTCTTTGTGTTTGACCTACTCGTATATATACTGCATTACATTTTGGACAATTACATATTTCCACAATATGTAATACTTTTATAGCTTTTAATTTCTTTAGTTTGATTTGGAAATATTAGTTCTAGTGACACTTTTTGTTCTTTCTTATTAATTAATTTATTTATCAAATGTATTGGATAGCCATTAGATGAAGCTATTTGTTTTATGATCTTAATTTCTTTATTAAAATTATTTTTGTTCATTGGAATTGAAAATGCTCTATGTATCATGGAATTATAAGCTACTAATACGATATAATTCAAATCATCCACTATCACATAAATTCTAGCAGATCTAGCAGATCAACAGTTTAAAGTAGGTAATGAACTAATAAATCTTGGAGTTCTCCACTATTAAACTGTTTACTTTGATTGAGTCTTCATTTTATACATAGATAAGACATTATTGTAACATAAATATATTAAGTTATTGTAGAGATCAGCATGATATAGTTTTTTCCTGGTTTTTCTATATCATTGCACAGTTATACTGATCTTAGAGGGAAGTACAACCAGGATAATCCCTTAGGGCTAATAACATCTAGGCTTTAATATTGTTATGTCTTATTACTTCCTTACTTGGTCTAGCCTTAACTACTTATCAACATCAAGTACCTAGTTACAAACAAAAAAAATGTAATTTAAATATGTCAATCTGAGGATGCTAGTTATAGCGAAACAGCTGTAATTGAATTTTAAAGCGAATTTTTCGAATAAATAGTGGAAGTTTAGTTTAACTGTTCAGTTATTTATTGTTCTTATTTCACAATGTGTTTTTGAACATAAAAACTGGGATACTAGGGATTATAATACGATACCCACTTCAATGTAATTTGTGAAGGAGCGCCAAAACAGCCACATTTTTGGCATCAATATGCGCTAAACTTTGTTACAGTTTAAAATGAGTTTAAAGACAGAGCTATTTTTGTAAAATAATGTGAGAGCAGATTTAAAAAAATAAATTGACGATACTACTTCTTATCGAAACAGCTGTCATTTAGTTTAAAGAGCAATTTTTTAAAATAAGTAGTAGAAGTTTTGTTTAGAAAGTTCTATTTTTAATGTTCTTAGTAAGACCGACTTCCACGAAGTAAAGGTTACTGCAATAAAAATCTTTAACAAACATATAAAGATCAGCATGATACAGTTTTTTCCTGGATTTTCATTTTACAGTTATAGTGATCTTAGAGGAAAATACATCCAGAATAATTCCTTAGGGCTAACATATATGCCTTAATATTGTTATGTCTTATTACTTTCATACTTGGTCTAGTCTTAACACTACCTAATCAACATCATTTAAAAAACAAAAATGTAACTTCAATATGTCATTCTGACGATGTTCGTTGTAGCGAAACAGCTATTCTTGGATTTTAAAAATACATTTTTTAAATTAAAAGTGGAAGTTTGGTTCAATCGCTTAGTTGTTTTAAATTCTTAGTAAGATGGACTTCCACAGAGTAAGGGTTAGTATAATAACTTTAAAATATAAGGACATGATCATTACTAGCAATTTGTTTGAGATTCCTTTGAGAAGAAGGTATATCTTTAAAGCACCAGAAGACATTAATAGGTACCAAATTGACTACCTTTTTGTAAACTCTAAATACAAAATTTTTATTTTCAAAAAGAATTACGCCAAAACATAAGGCATGGAAAAATCAAACTTTAGAGTTAGGAAACAATAACCATAAATAACAATAATGGATATTCGATGTAAAAGTAAAAAGAGTTAGTAGTGATAAAATAGTAATGGCAAAGAGAGAGACCTCTGAACATAATACAGAAAGCAAAAAAAAAACAACAACTTACAGTCAGAAAGAAATGGTAATGGAAAATCTATATCAAGAACCAGGGATCGAAATTGGACAAGAAGGAATGGAAAGTAATTGAAAATAAACAGTGTTGACGAAGACATTGTAAGGCTGTTTAAGAAATCAATTCGAGCCCAACGAAAACATAATCAGAAAAAAGCTGTAGATGTAGACTCTATACCAACTGAACTCTTGAAAATCTTGAGCAAAGGAATAAAAACTAAACTATTCAAGATCATTAAACAGTTGAACCAAAAACCATAGCAATTTACATGACGTCAGTATCAAAAAATCGTCGATTTACTGGTTTTAGAAAGGAATTCGTATAAAAATACCAAAACGCTGTTTAATTTTATTTAAAGAAATAAGATTATTACATATTTTTATTAAAATAAAGCATAGAAAGACTACTACATTTTGACTGAAACACCAATTACAGCACATGACTTTATGCTTAGGTAAACTCCTCTATCAATATTATCAAGCACTGCGCTTTGTTGTTGTAAATACTCTTGATTACGCATTGGATTAGATTGACTTTTTTATTATTTAACTTGTGATTTATTGCCTCCACTCTGCTATAACAATGAAACCAAGTTTTGTTAAGGCAAATAGATGAAAGAATTATTAATTAGAAATACCTAATAACAATAATGATAGTTTAGGAAGGATACCGCTATGCTATTTACAACAAAGCAAGGCATAAGAGAAAATAATAATTATTATGCGCCACTTTTCTACCGTGGCCATGCTTTTCATTACTAGCAGTATATTTTTTTCCTACGACCACATATGAAAGTGCTAGTTTGCACACTTATTTGTACTTAAGAAAGTAGCTAATATCAATACACGTATTGAAAAGTAATTATCAATACACGTATTGAAAAGTAAAAAAATATAGTTCTATGATCTGTGACATTTACGTCAAATTTATCAATAGTAAACACATGAATGACAAAGCAAGGACCATTTAATTTTTTTTTAAATCTTCCTTGTGTCAAATATTGTATTGTAATTGCCAATACAAATTTTTCTGTATAAAGTAAAAATAAAGAATAAAGTTTCTTATAGGGTTTTAAATTTTTAAAAATAAACATATTTTTATTCAGTATTATTATTTTTATAAAAACACTTTTAGAAAGAAGAACAGTTTATTCTTCTTTTTTATATTGGTTATGTTCCGTGCATGTGTCGAATATGGATTTTTGAAGTTATGTTTCTGTTTACAATTATCTTTGCGTCTATTATTATTACATTACTTTTCAATTAATTTCACCGACTGACCATTTTACTTTTAATTTTTATAGAGCCCACAAAAAGAATTAAATTAAATTTAGCTAATAAAGAATTTTGATGTGAATTCCTGAGAAAGGTGGTTATTTGATTTTAATTAATTATATTTCCATGCAATATATAAACTCGTTTAAATCCTAATTTTTAACATGACTAACAATTAAAATAAATTTTATAAATAAATTTAAAATATTTATTATAATAAGAAATATTGGGGTCGTAGGAAAAATCGTGTACACAACGCGTTGGAAAGTGTATTTCTTGCACTCGTTACGTTTCCGCACTCGCCACTACGCGGCTCGTGCTAAACTTCACTCGTGCGTAATACTTCACTTTCCACACTCGTTATGTAATATACTATTAAATATTAGTTTTCAAAACCTTAAATAAATGGACGGGTCACCTGTCACTCCTTTTTCATATGACATGACAGTGACAAGACAATCAATAAGATATCTAATAATTTTTGTTTTGCTTGTAAAAATACATGGATAAGTATGGCGTGCCGTTTTGGTATTTGATAAAACATTTAAAAAACATGAATAAGAAATAATCTTTAGTTTCAAAATTTTAATTTCGTAATTATTTTTTTACAGAATCAAAATTATGTATTTCATAATTTTAATACACGTATTTCCATTATGAAAAACATAATAGAAATTGCCGATTTAAAATTATGAAATACATAATAGAAATTCAATTTCCATTATGTATTGAGTTTGCCTAACTATATACGTGACATATGTACCTGAAATTCGAATTTCTATTATGTATTTCATAATTTTAATTCGTGAATTTTCATTATGAAAAACATAATAGAAATAGTCGATTTAAAATTATGAAATACATAATAGAAAATCAATTTTTATTACTCATTGCGGTTGCCTATCTTGCTGTAATGTATTTCAGGTACATATGTCACTTATATAGTTAGGCAACCTCAATACATAATGGAAATTAAATTTCTATTATGTATTTCATAATTTTAAATCGGGAATTTCTATTATGTTCTTCATAATGGAAATACGTGTATTAAAATTATGAAATACATATACACGTATTTCCATTATGAAGAACATAATAGAAATTGCCGATTTAAAATTATGAAATACATAATTTTAACTCTGTAAAGAAATAATTAAAATTTTGAAACTAAAGATTATTTTTTATTCTTGCTTTTTAAATGTTGTTATTAAATACCAAAACGGCACGCCATAGATAAGCTAATTGATTTTCATTTTTGAATAAGTAGGTGGACTATTAAATGAGTAATAAATAATATGGTTTAATTTTTTTAGCATCAGTTAACGTCACATTCTGTCAAATGGATTGAGATTTAGTGCTAATCAAGTAGTCCCTGTCTTTTTCTATCTCGGTTTAAAATGAACATCTTTACTCCCTCAACAAAAGTCAATAAAGTTTAATTGGGGATACAGCTGTGCATAACGGATATGATAAGAAAATGATAGATAAACTAATGAATCTTTAAAGAATTAAGGGAACACAACGATAAGTAATTTATTTCGGCACCATTTAACTCTAAGTGGTAGACCAAAGGATTGAATGTAATTTTTGTTACGATAGGTTTGATTTAGTTCATAAAACGAATACTCTCCTAAGACAATTATTAGGAAATTCAAAGAAAACAAAATATTGATATGGAAATATTGTTATCTACGAAATGAAATAAGTGGTAATTATAGTGTATAACGTTTATTCTGCAAACCAAAATATCGGTAACATAGATGCTCATAAAAATCGAGTATTATCGAACACACTTTTGTTCAATAATTTCAATAAATGTAGATAATTTAGTTGTTATAAAATGTATCCAATAATGTATTGTTAAATTCATTTAAAAGCATAGAAATTATAAATGGTAAAATAAATGAAATAAGGACCCATTTCAGATAGTCCACTAGGTTATTAAAGCTTGCTCGACCACATATAACTGTCCATGTGAAAAACATGGATTTTTAAGATTGATGTACCCTCGTATTATATTTTTGTTAAATAGTGTCCGTTCGCCATCTACCAACTTTTTGATATACCTTCGTGTTACCTTTTTGTTAAATAATGTCCTTTTTCCAGCTAACAACTTTGTAACCTTGTATTATATTTTTGTATAGTATTTTGGTAAATAGTATACCCTTCTATTAAATTTTTATTAAATAATGTCCTGCCGTCATCTGCCATTTTTTTATGTATACTCGTATTGTGTGCAAATATTTAGCATGAAACAAACCGCCTATAAACTTTGATGATATTTGTACGCATTCTGTAATTTCTTTGTCAAATGTCATAATGTTTCATTAAAAAAGTTTGTCTCCTGACAATAACACACAACAAAAAAATAGTGATATCATGAAAAAAATAGGGATTTATTTTTATATGTATAGAACACCTGCCTGGAGGGGATAACCGATCGATTGATAGTGGATTATTAGTAAGTAGTAGTGAAGGTGGAGATCAAATTTAATTTAAAAAAAAATCATAATTAAAGGAACTTGACATAATGAATAATAAATAAATAAATAAAATTTGATTGTCATCATACAACCTTATTGAAGATCTGTGGATAGAATAAAAAATGAAAATCGGGATAGGTAAATAGGGGTTGTATGCAATTTATCATTGTCATGACAAAAAATTCTTGCAAAAAAATAAATTTTTTAATTAACAAATAAAAATAGGGTTAATTGTAGAGTTATGAAAATTTTGGGTTTTATGTATTTTTGTGTGCTGCATCATATAAAAAATAAACAAAAAATTGTGTCTAAAAAAATATTTTTTATTAATTTATGACTGGATCAACCTTAACATTTAGGGGAATAAAAAATAGATGTTGCCCGATTCTCCACTCTAGCCGATACTAGCACGCTAAGATTCACGAAAATTAAGGGGTCGTTCCGGAGGAGTTCAATCACACACACGAGAATTTTATATATAAGATTATAATATGTATGTACAATAATATAATATTGTACGGATAAGGATAATTATTTATTCTTGTAATTTTCCCAATAGACTTGTTAGTGTTTAGTCACTGGTTATAATATAAACAACTAAATATTAGCGGGTATATTTATTCAAATCCTCGATGAGTACAATAACCTTACAATGTCAAAAACCCGCTCCCGCCGACTCTCCTGTCAGTAGCATGACCACGGGACACAGAACTATAGATATTGACAGAACAGAACACACAACCATAAATGCTGACAGAACATCTCCCTCTTTTAGCTTAACGTAATATATAGTCTTTTAAATATTTAGGTTTTATTTTGTTCCTGTTGGGTCGGCACGGGTTCGCTGATTCATTGAAATCTACTAATAGTTCCGTCCTGACAGGAACTTTGCGTTCGTCACTCTCCGTTTACTTCAGAACCAAGCGACAAATTACTTTGATCCGCGCACTTTTACTCCATACTATTATAATTACAATTAGGTTCTGTAGTACTTTCAGGTAGGGTAAACTTATGAGGTTTATAATACGGAGCTGGTATTAAGTGCCATCTATTTCTTCGATAAACTCCGGAATCAGTTTTAATTAAGTATGTATGTATGTATGTATGCATGAGTTAGGGGTGATAAATACACTGCGACCTATAGGATCTATTGTGTCCCCCTTTACTTGCCATGTTCTGATATTTCCTCAGACCTATAGCAGCTCTTCGAGTCCTATTTTCCTGAGGAAGTTTAGGACATCGTCGGGCTTCAAATCGGGCTTCCTCTATTTCATGTGCTCCTAGGTATCTAGCCCTAGAATTTTGCAAGGCAGGGCATTCTGAGAGTATGTGTATTGAGGTTTCATCCTCTTCCTCACAGAATCTGCACTTTGTTTCATCTGCTAACCCTAGTTTCTTCATGTGGCTTCTTAACCGGCAATGCCCGGTTAATTTTAATTAAGTAGGAACGAGGTTCATTCAGACGCTTTATTACTGCATAATCGTGTAAATCCGTTACCCAGACATAGTCCCCTATACTCAGATCACCTAGGTTTCTAGAGCGGTGTCTGGTATTAAACTGTTCTATCAATTTGTCACCGGCATTTCTCTCATTTTTCTAAAAAATGGCTCACATCTACAAAATTATTTAATTTACTAGGAAGGATTGACAAAAAGGATCTTAATTTTCTATTAAACATTAGTTCACTCGGCGAAAAACCGCATTCAAGAGGAGTGGTTCTATATGCCAACAAGGCTTGGTGAATATTTTCATTTTTTTTAAGTTTTTGGCTTGGAATTGCGGGGCGTTGTTAGATCTAACGATTTCACTAATACCATAACGCGCAAACAGTTCTTACCCTTTCAATAATGATGGTTTCCGACATTTTTTAATATTTATTAAATATTGTAAAAAATCTCGAATAGTAATCTGTTACGATAAGAAACCAGTTACCTTCCCACTTAAACAGATCTAAAGCTATTTTTTGCCAGGGACGTTCTGGAAATTGGTCTTTGACCATCGTTTCTTTCACGTTTGTTCTGTTTTCAGTACACTGAGGACAGTTGCGCACTAAATTTTCAATTTCAATAAAATATGTTTTAACTGAAAGAGATCCTACTACAAGTTTCACATGTGCTTCGATTTAATCAGCTAATTCGTTCTCTGTTGGTTTTGCAGATTTTTCGGAAAAATTGCGAGACAATGCGTCTGAGACGCCTGGGGAATAATAGATATTGTATTGTGTCAAAGCGCATTAGTCGAATTCTAAGACGCAGTAATCGGGGTGTTAATTCATCAATTGGTTTAGTTTGAAGAACTTGAATCAAAAGGCGATGATCGGTTTATAAAATAATTTGTATACCCGTAATATAATCGGTAAATTTATCCGCCGCCCATGTGAGTGCGAGAGCTTCTCGCTCAATGTGGGCATACCGCTTTTCGGTTTCAGATAACAGTCTAGAGGCATATGCTACTACTTCCGTTTTGCCGTCCGCGGTTTGCATCAGACAAGCTCCCAGTCCGTAGGAAGAGCCGTCAGCTTGAATAGAATTTTTTTTGTATAATCGAAATGCGCCAAGATTGGGCTTTGCGACAACACCTTTTTCGATTTTTCAAATGAATCTTTTTGAGATGTGTCCCAAGTCCAAGAGATATTTTTCTTTAGTAATGAGGGTAATAGTTCCAATATTTGAGAACGATTGGGTATAAATCTGCTAGAAAAATTAAACAATTTCTAAATATTGCACAATAAGTTGTTTTTTGTTTTGTGGTGCTGTGAACTGAAGGATAGTATTAACACGATTTGGATAAATTGAAATGCCCAAATATGTAAGAGATTACTTTGCAAACAAGCATTTTTCCAAGTTTAGTATGATTCCTTCTTTCTCTATCCGTTTTAGGACTTCCATGAGTATTTTATCATGTTTTTCTAACGTAGGAGCATGTATTAAAATATCATCTATGTGGCTTATGACTCCCTCTAAACCAGACAATATTTTGTTTAGTAATAAAGAAAAATACTCTGGTGCACATGTTATGCCAAAAAAAGATATCGCCCAAAGGCGATAAAGGTTGTTAAAGCTTTGAAGTCTTTCCTGATTTTAAATTGCTAGAAACCCGAATTGGTATCTAATTTAGAAAAAAATTTAGACTTTTGGAATTGGGCTATAATTTATTTAACTTTTTCAATGGGGAAGTGAGCACATAAAATAGCTTTATTTAATTGAGTATAATCAACACACAAACGGATTTTTAAATGTTTTTGTACTACTACTATAGGACTCACCCAATCAGTAGGATAATAAACAGGTTCTATAGTTGTTAATTTCTCCAATCTTTCTAATTCTTCCCTAAGAGGCTTTAAGAGAGGAATAGGGACTACCCGAGAAACTGCCTGAACATAAGGTTGTACATTTTCGACTAATTTGATTTGTAATTCTGTTTGAAATTGACCCACACTGTTGAATATTTTAGGAAAACTTCTAACAATTGTATTCTAAGTGAAATCATCTGAAATGACAGAAGCTACACAATTATGAAATAAACCTTTAATATTAAGCTTGATTATAGCTGATCTGCCTAAGATAGGTTTAATAAGATTATCAATTACATATACTTTAGTAAAAAATTTTGAGCTTTGAAAATTAGCTTTACAGTAAGAGTGCCTAAAACATTCAGTTTAATACCAGATGGCCCTGTTACAATTCTATTAAAAACTTTAATATTTTTAAGTATTGAATTACTAATATAATTTTTAGGTATACAACTGACATCAGCGCCAGTGTCTACTAAAAACTCTATCTACATTTTTATTTATTTCTGTGACAAAAATGGTAGCCTTCTACTCCTTTGAGTCAACATGACTTATATTAATTGACCTCAAAAATGTGCCCGCTGCCATTTCTGACACATCAATATTTGAACAATTTATAGGATTATATTTTGACTCTAGTTCTAATATATTATGCATTCTGAGTTTCTGTATTGTATCTAGAGCAGAGAGGTTGTCTGATGTATAGTGGTCCCTGACGGAATTATTACCCGTCATACCACCCAGTTAACAGCGTATCTGCAAAATAGTAACCAGTACAGATAGTGCGTGAATCGCGATTTAAAATCAAGTGCCAGTGTTAGTGAACTCGGGTAAAGAAACCACTTTTTCGCTCCTAACTCAGAATCCTTCCGAAAAACCCCCCAATTTTATTGTTGATTCGGTCGAATTAACGCATATCAAGGTAGATTTCCGGCCTACTTTAACCCCTTCACGCTCTTAGCGTACACATTTTCAACCCGTCGCATCCGTCAAAATTCCTTCACCAGAATTTAAAGAACCCATGAAAACCTAAAACCAGTTTACACGATTCCTAACACACAAAACAACACCACCACTGACCAAACACCACCCTTCACCAGCCGGGGAGTCCTCAACTCCTCGGCATAAACCCCAAAACCCTCCCAAACACCCAATATTTTCTTTCCTGAATTCCATATGTCCTCGAATTCCACGTCATCCCCCATCCAAATCCGCTCAACCAAATCAAAACTCATCCTCTCCGATGATTTCCCCGCCCTTTCTTCATCTCTTCCCTCCAGCTCCGCCATTTCCAACCCCTTAAGTTTCCCTCCATCCCCCCAAGACGAAAACCCACAAACCAACCTCACTTACACCCTGCTTCAAGACCTCACACGACACGTCCAAGAACTCTTCCGTAAACTCACATTGATCCAAACCGAAAACCAGGAGCTGAAACAAGCTCTCCTCCACAAATCCCGTCCCACCTCCGCTACCTACTTCTATGCCGCGTCCGTAATGAACCGGTACTCCCCCATCCGCGATCGGAGCCCATCGGAATTCTGCGATCGTACCCACTACACCCACCAAACTCTCCCCCCCCTCTCTTCCAACCCCACCGACCAACAGCAACCAACCACCCAACAACCACAACAACCACCAACCACCTAATCAAAAACTCAGAAACCCAGCACCTCCAGACCCAAAACTCCAACCACCCAACCATCACAGCCTAAACCTACCCAATCCACTAAAATCTTCGCCAAATCCGCAACGACCTGGCCAGCCAGAATTTATTGCTCTTCAATTTTCTCAACAAGTATGACATTATTAATGACCAAATTCAACTGTTGAAGTATAACTTCAACAAAACGGCCCTTCTTAAAACTACCTCCCCAATCGAACCGACGGAGTTCGAAACCCAAATCCGCCGCTTCTCTGGAGATGCAGCATTCAGCTGTATCCACCTCAACTCTAACCCCAGGGCCGCTTCAAAAAAACCAAACCTTTCCTTTGTAGAAATGTAGACAAAGCAATATCCGATGCGGAATTCTCCACATCGGAACTAACGTTCGACCACTCCAGATGTTGGAGAATCATCTCCAGAGCCAATAACATCCCCACATCGATGATGAGAATCATCAACCCCAACGAATCCCACTTTCATCGTGCCTTAACAGAAGGCATCAAATTCTACGGCCTCAACCATCCCAACTCTAATGCACTTCCTGCAATACGCAAGTATTGCACCAAGTGCACCAAACTAGGTCACTTGTCTGCCGAGTGCAGATCGAAAGCCCCCACCTGCCCCATCTGTGGCGCTCCAAGCCACAAGGCCGAATCCTGTAAAAAAAACCTCTCCCCCTCCTGCCCTAAGAGCCAAGGCCCTCATCCCGCCTATGATTCCAGATGTCCCAAATGCACCGAACCTACAATCCTCCCCCACGAAACCGCTCCCTTCACCTTACCTCGCCCCAAAAAACTCCTTGAGTTTCAACCAAAGACTTATCGAAGTCTTAGGCACCGCTCTTCTGAACGCCGTCCCCTACTCTCGCGACAGTTTCGCTCAAACCCTCAACCGGTTATTGTCTGTATCATACGGCATTAACTGCACCATTCTCCAGTCTGGCAACCAAGCCCACTTCAGATTCTCTCCTGTTCCCAGGAGAGAATAGAACACCACTCTCACTAGATTTAAATGGACCTAGTCCTCACTCGAAAAAGAAATGTTCTCAAACATAGCCTTTTTCATGACAAAATTCAAATCATCGGTCTCACCGATACCCTTTGCAAAGTCCCGCCCAGTTTTTCCGGCTTCCAAACATTCCACAGAAATAGGGACGAATTCTCTATCGGTATCGGTATCGGTTTCCTAGTCCGCAACGGAACTGCTACCATAACTCTTACCCTACCGGCCCACCTCTCCGACTTGGACTGCTTTGGCATCCAAGTCACATCGAATAACACTTCTTTCAACATATTCGCCTACTACAAATACCCAAATCAACTTCTCTCTATTTAGATACGTCTCAACCAGTCTCAATTCCATCAACATGGGCGTCTTCAACGCCTGCCATCCATGTTCGGGGACACCTGTGACAATCCAGCCGGCACTCTCCTAATCAAGGAACTCCTCTCTCTACCCCTGATTAGAACCAGAAACCCCTATCCCACCTACTTTGGCCATCTAGGCTCATCCATAGTAGACCATATAATATGCTCTGCTAAATTAATCGTTCATTTCGACCTAGAATGTTAAATTGGAACAACAATCACCTCCGACCATCTCCCTCTATTGGTTAAAACTTCATTGTTTGACCCAATTAAACCACCGCCAACAACCTACACCTTTCAAATCTTTAAAAAAGCTGATTGGCAACTGTTTCAACATCACATTTTAACATCTCTCCCAGATAATCAGACATGTCAATCCACCGATGAAATCGACATGCAAGCCCCAAACTTACAATCCCTAATTATCGATGCACAAGGCAACGCCGTCCCACTCACTACCATCAGATGTGATTACCACGCCCTCCCAAATCAAATCGTCCAAAAAATCCGTCAGAAACGACAACATTATCGTCTCTTTCTTCGGAAAAAAGACCCCAATATCAAAACACAGTGGAACCAACTGAACGCCACGGTCAGACTTGATATTAACAATTTCAAGCTAACTCAGTGGAGAAATACCACTGCGGGCTTGGACTACAGGTAGGGAAACTTGTTTTGGCAAAAATTCCACTCCCTAGTTAGAAAAAAGAAAACAAAACTCTCACCAATCTATCCGAGGTCAACAATTCCATACATCTGAGCAAAAAGCTGAAATCTTTAAGGAGAACCTCCAAAATGCCCTCATATTTCCAAATAATCCACTCTTTCACAACAATTTCGCTGCTCAGACTGACCACCTCGCACCCTCTGTTGGACGAGACGAGCCAATCTCATCAAGGCATTAGGAGAAAAATTTGGCAGAACCCACCCCTCGACTCTTCTGCACACGTACAAAACATTTATTCGCCCACTCTTTGTAACGTTAACTCATAACATTTTATTGTTTATTTTATTAAACATAATTTTATAATTTGTGATAACCCATAGTGACGATAGCTAGTTGAAGGTAAGCTATAAACAATATATTGTAGGTACTTATTTTTTTAACATGTGTTATGTGTGTTGCATATCTCTTGTTTGATTTATCAATGCAGAATTGTTCTAGTTCAATAACATCAAACGCTAGATCGGAAATCGAACGTAGCAAGAGATTTGAACAATGCAGAGGCTCGCTGAGGTCGCTCTCTTGACCGGGACGCCGGTTGGAAAGGTTGACTGACGAGGAGAAGGGTTGGTTATGAAAAGATTGGCTTTTTAACAAAAATGTCGGTATCGTATTAAATCGCTATTTATTTATCGAATCATTATACATTTTTATTATTTTGATGGCAATTTAAAATAATATATATTCAATTTATCGAATTCAATACATATTTTTGTAATCAGATGGGTTGCTAACCTTTGATTTATATCTAAGTTTTGTCTAAACAGTTTTTCTTATTTAAATGTGATTTAATTACCGACCTTCTCAGTTCTTTAAATCATTTGTTAGATTGATTGGAAGATGTGCCTCAGCTACGACCTTGTGGAAGTGATATAGAACTTCAGATAACTTTTACCTTACCACGAGGTATTCATTTCAGGATTTCTTTGGCTGCCGGATTGTTCACTGGAAGTTTTAGGATTATTTTAATAATATATGTTAATTCGGTGTTTTCATTAGAAATAAATCAATGAAATTCCTTTGTAATCATATAGTAAATTATGAATATTTAATCCTAAACTCATTACAACGCAACAATTCTGGTTATTTTTTATATAATATCAAATTGAAAGTAAGTTAAAATCGATAAATTTAAATAGAGAAGTCGAAACGGTCGTGACGTCAAAACTCATATCGATGACAGTTTGTTTACATTTAATGTGTGGTAATTGAGAGAGTTGGACTTTAAAGGCCGGTTCATGTAACGTTCATTATAATTACATTAACATTACATTATCATTAAGAAAAGTTGAGCACCCAATTTATAGTGGAGGCGTTCATGCAACACATTAAGGCATTACAATAACATTAAGCCGACTAAGAAGTTGGGAACTTTCAACTTTTTATTTACATTACATTATATTCTTAGTGGAAACAGTAAAAGCGCATGCGCAGTACGATAGCATGGAAATGTGAATTCGTAATTATGTCAAAATTCCCATGTTTAGGTTATGTTGATATTGAAGGCCGATTTTACAAACAATAAAAAATATTTTAACAAAATCAAAAATAGAATAGTAGTATAACAACTTGAACTTTTTGAATATTGTAGCAGATGTATAGAACATAACATAAGTGTCAATAGTGGACAATAAACGCATGCGTTAATACAGAATTTATAATGTAATGAAGTCTTGCATGAATGACAACATTTTTTTAGTGAAAGTGTAATTATAATGTAATGTTAATGGAATTATAATGTTCGTTGCATGAACCAGCCTTTATTTCTGATTTTATTGTGAATTATTGGTTTTATTTGTGTTATGCAATCATAAAATGTCGTCAGTAAGGTTTGTGAAAGCATTGTCAAACAATTTACCATCTTTAGACATTTTCATGGTTAGGTTAGGTTGGGTTAGGTTAGGTTTCAATGCAGCTGAATTTCGAAATGTAAAAGCAACAGCGTAAATACTTATATTGTGCCTCCAATTTAACTTTTGAGTAATTTCTATTAGTCAGAACAATAAACAACTAAAAGGTTGAATTAACCTCCACTATTTATTCTATAAATACTTTAAATTCAATGACAGCCGTTTCGCTATCGGAATAGCATCGTCAGATTGACATATTGAAGTTACATTTTGTTTGTTTGTAACTAGGTACTTGATGTTGATAAGTAGTTAAGGCTAGACCAAGTAAGGAAGTAATAAGACATAACAATATTAAAGCCTAGATGTTATTAGCCCTAAGGGATTATCCTGGATGTATTTCCCTCTAAGATCAGTATAACTGTGCAATGATATAGAAAAACCAGGAAAAAACTATATCCTGCTGATCTTTACAATAACTTAATATATTTGTGTTGTAATTACGTCTTATCTATGTATAAAATGAAGACTCAATCAAAGTAAACAATTTAATAGTGGTGAACTTCCAAGATTTATTTGTTCATTAACTACTTTATATTGTTGATCTGCTAGATGTCTTTTGATTTCAAGTTCTTCGAGGAAATCTAAATTTTGTTTTTTATCACAGGTGTGTAATATTTGAATGTCATTGGTGTGTATGAGTGAATGTGGATGTTCAAGAACATGTTTTGCATAGTTTGACTTATCTGGTTGTTGTAATCCATATGCTCTTAAATGTTCATTGAATCTTATTTCAAAATTTCTTTGTGTTTGACCTATATATACAACATTACATTTTGGACAATTAATTTTGTACACACCAGATTTTTTTAATTTAGGTAATTTTGTTTTTACATTTAACAATTTTGTACCAACATTATTGTGTGATTTGAATGAAATTATTGCAAATGTTGCCGAAGATATTACTTTTGAAATTGTATTAGAAATATTTCCACAATATGTAATACTTTTATAACTTTTAATTTCTTTAGGGTGTTGAGGGAATATTAGTTGTAGTGACACTTTCCGTTCTTTCTTATTAATTAATTTATTTATCAAATGTATTGGATAGCCATTAGATATTGCTATTTGTTTTATAATCTCAATTTCTTTATTAAAATTATTTTTGTTCATTGGAATTGAAAATGCTCTATGTATCATAGAATTATAAGCTGCTAATTTATGTGATATAGGATGATTTGAATGATATGGTATGGTTACATCTGTTTGTGTTGGTTTTCTGTATATTGAATAGTTTAATGAATTATTAACTTTTTCAATTCTTAAATCTAGAAAATTAATTGAATTATTTTCTTCAACTTCTAAGGTGAAATTAATTTTAGGATGTAAGGTATTAATATAATTAAAAAATATATCTAATTGTCGTTCGCTACCTACAAAACCTGCTAACACATCATCAACATATCTATACCAAAATACAATATTGTTTTTATAACTAGAATTAAAGATTTTGCTTTCTAAATTATCCATAAAAATATTTGCTAAAATTGGAGAAATGGGACTTCCCATTGGAAGACCTTCATTTTGAATATATACTTTCTTATCAAATTGAAAATTTTTAAAAATGCAATAACTTCAATTGTATTTAAAAAAATTTCAAAATGTATTTTTTTTATGATAGTATACTTGGTCCTATTTCGTTTGATGTATATTTGGCTTCTTAATATCCAGTGGTGTAGACGTAATTAATTTTTTAAGGAAAAATTTTTAAAATTTTTTTTTCCAACTTTGACCCTGTATAATTTCCACAATTATGAAATCAAAGAAATCAAATTAGGTTTATATTCTACCTCTATCTTTCCTCTATCTATGACATTCAAATATTACACACCTGTGATAAAAAACAAAATTTAGATTTCCTCGAAGAACTTGAAATCAAAAGACATCTAGCAGATCAACAATATAAAGTAGTTAATGAACAAATAAATCTTGGAAGTTCACCACTATTAAATTGTTTACTTTGATTGAGTCTTCATTTTATACATAGATAAGACGTAATTACAACACAAATATATTAAGTTATTGTAAAGATCAGCAGGATATAGTTTTTTCCTGGTTTTTCTATATCATTGCACAGTTATACTGATCTTAGAGGGAAATACATCCAGGATAATCCCTTAGGGCTAATAACATCTAGGCTTTAATATTGTTATGTCTTATTACTTCCTTACTTGGTCTAGCCTTAACTACTTATCAACATCAAGTACCTAGTTACAAACAAACAAAATGTAACTTCAATATGTCAATCTGACGATGCTATTCCGATAGCGAAACGGCTGTCATTGAATTTAAAGTATTTATAGAATAAATAGTGGAGGTTAATTCAACCTTTTAGTTGTTTATTGTTCTGAATAAGATGAACTTTCACACAGTAAGGGTTAGTACCATAAATTTCATTAATTTCTATTAGCTTTATTTACATCATCATTATATATATATTTATATATATATATATATATTAAACCAGAATTTTTGGGGTAAACGGCAATGTTTTTTAAGAAAACTCTTTTACTTGTTTTCCAAGCTTTCGAAATACATTTATTTCATTTTCAAGGAATAAGTGTGAGTTAAAACAAAATTGGTGTTAACAACTTGGTAAATATAACATAAAAAAACTATTTTAACTTTAATTTGGAATTTAAAAAAATTTTTAAGTCAAATTATTTATAAAACAAAATAACGTCATAAAATTAGTAAACAACTTAATTGCTTACGATAAAATTTAATAATAAAAGAGTAGAAAATAATAGGTTATAATTTGATTTCTTCTTTTATAAAAAATGTGAATTTTGATTAAAATTTACTAAATATTTAATTGTTCTATGATAAAAAATAACGATATCTTATTCTTTTTTATAATTTTGAATTAAGCTTCTAAAATGTCATTTAAAAATCAAAAAAATAAAAATGTCAAATAGATGTCATGAATTTTAGGTATTATTTAGATCTTTATTTGTATGTTTATCCAAAGATAGCAGATAATAATAAATGTCACTCAAGTTTTTATGGTCACTTTTTTATTCATAATATCATTCTCTTGTGATATAGATGCCATTTCCAAAAAAGTCTTTTTAGTGTTAAATTGTATATCTAAAATATTAACAGAAGCATAATCAATAAGATGGTCATTATTTATGGAATGTTTAGCCAATTCACATCTTTCAGGATGTAACCTTGTATCACTCTTATGTAATGATAAACGTTGTTTTAATCTTTGGCCAGTTTGACCTATATATTTTTGGTCGCAAACAGAACAAGGAATACAATATACTACATTAGATAAGTCTAAAATTGGAGTTGTATCTTTTATTTTATTGAAAATGTTTTTTATGGTAAGACATGTTCTACTGGTAATTTTGATATTATTTAATGGTTTAAAAACTCTACTTAATTTGGATGAAATTTCTCTAATATATGGTAAAGATATATATAATTTTGTATTATTAGTTTGGATTTCTGAATCTTTATTATTATTACGATCATATGTATTTAAATTGTTAGAATAATTATTTAATACATTTTTAATTAATTTATTAGGATAACCATTTTCTAAAAACATTTCATGTAAAATTTTAAAATTTTTATTGTGAAAAATAGGATCCGAAATCAATGTTATTCTTTTTTTCATTTGCATTATTAAATTAATTTTAGTCGAAAATTTATGATATGACCAAAAATTCATTATTCTACCAGAATTTATTGGTTTTCTGTACCAATCTATAGTTATAGTGTTATCTTTTCTAATAAATTTTGTGTCTAAAAATGGTACACTATGTTCTTCGTCCTCTTTTTCTAATGTAAACTGAATGTGAGGATCATAAGAATTAAATATGAAAAGAAGTTCATTTAAACCATCTTTAGGTAATGCCAAAAATAATGTCATCCACATATTTTTTAACAAAAATTAAATTAAAAGGTAATACGGGAATAACAGTATCTAGTAAATTATCCATTACATAACAAGAAATAATTGGAGAGATGGAAGCTCCCATTGGAGTACCGAATGTTTGTTTATATAATTGATTGTTAAATGAAAAATATGTATTTTCAAATAAAAAAATTAAAATTTCTTCAAAGTATTTTTTGGATATTGAACAATGCTGGCTAATATCACTCCATTTTTTATCTATTGCTCTTAAAGCAAATTCTAAATAAACATTACTAAACAAAGAAACGACATCCAAACTACAAATAATATAATTTTTCGGTAACTGAAATTTATTAAATTTTTTAAAAACATCATAAGAATCTTTAATGTAGTATTCTGTATTATAATCATATGCTTTTGTTAATATTTCAGTAATATATGAACCAAGTAAATTAGTAGGAGTGTTTAATGAAGCTACAATAGGTCTAATTGATAATACTGGTTTGTGAATTTTAGGAAGACCATAAAACTTTGCTGGAATTCCATTATAGCAAATCAATTTTTGTTTCGTAGTTTTATCAATTTGTTTTTTATTGTAAAGTTTTTTTATAATAGAATTACATTTATTTTGAATTGTAATTGTTGGATCTTTTTTTAATTTTACATAAGATGAACTGTTATCAAGAATGTCCAGTGATAATTCAATATAATTGTGTTTAAACATAACTACAGTACAATTTCCTTTATCACTGTTAGTAACGATAATATTTGAGTGATTCTTTAAAAATTTTTTAGTTTTATGATATAAATTACGAAAAAACTTACTATTAGAATTTTGGTTAATATGATTTGTGATAATATTAGTTGATTTTGCTATTAATGTTTTCCTTAAATTATCGTCTGAAGTTTGAGATGTAATATATTCAATATCTGCTAAAATATGTTTAAATTTAAGATCTTTTCCAATAATAGGTTCAATACTAAATTTATGCCCTAAAGATAAAAAACACAAAATGTCATGTGGAATTTCAATGTTTGTTAAATTTTTAATCCATTTGGGATTTGTACTAAGTTTTAATTTAAATTCATCATCTATTAATTTATTAAATTTTTTAATATTATTTCTTTTGGTTAAATAAAAAATTTTATTAAATGTTTTTTTCTGAAAGAATTCATAGTTTTTAAATACAAAATTTGACGTTGATTGAATAATGTTGTTTTTTAAATTTTCTAAATTCTTTTCTAACGATAAAATAGTTTTTTGATTACAAGATATTTCAATATTAATAATCTTAGATCCTAACCTTAGGAAAAAACTTGTGTTTTTCTTCATGGAAATATTTTGACGATGTAAAAGATCTATTATAGGTACTATAGAATTGTCAACATGTTTTGGAATAACACCTTCTCTTCTACATCTCAATAAAAAACATCTTCGATTGAGTTCTTTTGCAAGTTTATTCTTAGCCTTGGACCAATCTTTAAAATATTGAACAGTATATTTACCATAACGTTCTTCAATGTCTTGATAAAACCCCATGATCAGTAATTTAATTAAATTTCTGTTATTTGCCGACTAATAGGTATTAAACCAGAATTTTTGGGGTAAACGGCAATGTTTTTTAAGAAAACTCTTTTACTTGTTTTCCAAGCTTTCGAAATACATTTATTTCATTTTCAAGGAATAAGTGTGAGTTAAAACAAAATTGGTGTTAACAACTTGGTAAATATAACATAAAAAAACTATTTTAACTTTAATTTGGAATTTAAAAAATTTTTAAGTCAAATTATTTATAAAACAAAATAACGTCATAAAATTAGTAAACAACTTAATTGCTTACGATAAAATTTAATAATAAAAGAGTAGAAAATAATAGGTTATAATTTGATTTCTTCTTTTATAAAAAATGTGAATTTTGATTAAAATTTACTAAATATTTAATTGTTCTATGATAAAAAATAACGATATCTTATTCTTTTTTTATAATTTTGAATTAAGCTTCTAAAATGTCATTTAAAAATCAAAAAAATAAAAATGTCAAATAGATGTCATGAATTTTAGGTATTATTTAGATCTTTATTTGTATGTTTATCCAAAGATAGCAGATAATAATAAATGTCACTCAAGTTTTTATGGTCACTTTTTTATTCATAATATCATTCTCTTGTGATATAGATGCCATTTCCAAAAAAAGTCTTTTTTTAGTGTTAAATTGTATATCTAAAATATTAACAGAAGCATAATCAATAAGATGGTCATTATTTATGGAATGTTTAGCCAATTCACATCTTTCAGGATGTAACCTTGTATCACTCTTATGTAATGATAAACGTTGTTTTAATCTTTGGCCAGTTTGACCTATATATTTTTGGTCGCAAACAGAACAAGGAATACAATATACTACATTAGATAAGTCTAAAATTGGAGTTGTATCTTTTATTTTACTGAAAATGTTTTTTATGGTAAGACATGTTCTACTGGTAATTTTGATATTATTTAATGGTTTAAAAACTCTACTTAATTTGGATGAAATTTCTCTAATATATGGTAAAGATATATATAATTTTGTATTATTAGTTTGGATTTCTGAATCTTTATTATTATTACGATCATATGTATTTAAATTGTTAGAATAATTATTTAATACATTTTTAATTAATTTATTAGGATAACCATTTTCTAAAAACATTTCATGTAAAATTTTAAAATTTTTATTGTGAAAAATAGGATCCGAAATCAATGTTATTCTTTTTTCATTTGCATTATTAAATTAATTTTAGTCGAAAATTTATGATATGACCAAAAATTCATTATTCTACCAGAATTTATTGGTTTTCTGTACCAATCTATAGTTATAGTGTTATCTTTTCTAATAAATTTTGTGTCTAAAAATGGTACACTATGTTCTTCGTCCTCTTTTTCTAATGTAAACTGAATGTGAGGATCATAAGAATTAAATATGAAAAGAAGTTCATTTAAACCATCTTTAGGTAATGCCAAAATAATGTCATCCACATATTTTTTAACAAAAATTAAATTAAAAGGTAATACGGGAATAACAGTATCTAGTAAATTATCCATTACATAACAAGAAATAATTGGAGAGATGGAAGCTCCCATTGGAGTACCGAATGTTTGTTTATATAATTGATTGTTAAATGAAAAATATGTATTTTCAAATAAAAAAAATTAAAATTTCTTCAAAGTATTTTTTGGATATTGAACAATGCTGGCTAATATCACTCCATTTTTTATCTATTGCTCTTAAAGCAAATTCTAAATAAACATTACTAAACAAAGAAACGACATCCAAACTACAAATAATATAATTTTTCGGTAACTGAAATTTATTAAATTTTTTAAAAACATCATAAGAATCTTTAATGTAGTATTCTGTATTATAATCATATGCTTTTGTTAATATTTCAGTAATATATGAACCAAGTAAATTAGTAGGAGTGTTTAATGAAGCTACAATAGGTCTAATTGATAATACTGGTTTGTGAATTTTAGGAAGACCATAAAACTTTGCTGGAATTCCATTATAGCAAATCAATTTTTGTTTCGTAGTTTTATCAATTTTTTTTTATTGTAAAGTTTTTTTATAATAGAATTACATTTATTTTGAATTGTAATTGTTGGATCTTTTTTTAATTTTACATAAGATGAACTGTTATCAAGAATGTCCAGTGATAATTCAATATAATTGTGTTTAAACATAACTACAGTACAATTTCCTTTATCACTGTTAGTAACGATAATATTTGAGTGATTCTTTAAAAATTTTTTAGTTTTATGATATAAATTACGAAAAAACTTACTATTAGAATTTTGGTTAATATGATTTGTGATAATATTAGTTGATTTTGCTATTAATGTTTTCCTTAAATTATCGTCTGAAGTTTGAGATGTAATATATTCAATATCTGCTAAAATATGTTTAAATTTAAGATCTTTTCCAATAATAGGTTCAATACTAAATTTATGCCCTAAAGATAAAAAACACAAAATGTCATGTGGAATTTCAATGTTTGTTAAATTTTTAATCCATTGTAGTATATTGTATTCCTTGTTCTGTTTGCGACCAAAAATATATAGGTCAAACTGGCCAAAGATTAAAACAACGTTTATCATTACATAAGAGTGATACAAGGTTACATCCTGAAAGATGTGAATTGGCTAAACATTCCATAAATAATGACCATCTTATTGATTATGCTTCTGTTAATATTTTAGATATACAATTTAACACTAAAAAAAGACTTTTTTTGGAAATGGCATCTATATCACAAGAGAATGATATTATGAATAAAAAAAGTGACCATAAAAACTTGAGTGACATTTATTATTATCTGCTATCTTTGGATAAACATACAAATAAAGATCTAAATAATACCTAAAATTCATGACATCTATTTGACATTTTTATTTTTTTGATTTTTAAATGACATTTTAGAAGCTTAATTCAAAATTATAAAAAAGAATAAGATATCGTTATTTTTTATCATAGAACAATTAAATATTTAGTAAATTTTAATCAAAATTCACATTTTTTATAAAAGAAGAAATCAAATTATAACCTATTATTTTCTACTCTTTTATTATTAAATTTTATCGTAAGCAATTAAGTTGTTTACTAATTTTATGACGTTATTTTGTTTTATAAATAATTTGACTTAAAAATTTTTTTAAATTCCAAATTAAAGTTAAAATAGTTTTTTTATGTTATATTTACCAAGTTGTTAACACCAATTTTGTTTTAACTCACACTTATTCCTTGAAAATGAAATAAATGTATTTCGAAAGCTTGGAAAACAAGTAAAAGAGTTTTCTTAAAAAACATTGCCGTTTACCCCAAAAATTCTGGTTTAATACCTATTAGTCGGCAAATAACAGAAATTTAATTAAATTACTGATCATGGGGTTTTATCAAGACATTGAAGAACGTTATGGTAAATATACTGTTCAATATTTTAAAGATTGGTCCAAGGCTAAGAATAAACTTGCAAAAGAACTCAATCGAAGATGTTTTTTATTGAGATGTAGAAGAGAAGGTGTTATTCCAAAACATGTTGACAATTCTATAGTACCTATAATAGATCTTTTACATCGTCAAAATATTTCCATGAAGAAAAACACAAGTTTTTTCCTAAGGTTAGGATCTAAGATTATTAATATTGAAATATCTTGTAATCAAAAAACTATTTTATCGTTAGAAAAGAATTTAGAAAATTTAAAAAACAACATTATTCAATCAACGTCAAATTTTGTATTTAAAAACTATGAATTCTTTCAGAAAAAAACATTTAATAAAATTTTTTATTTAACCAAAAGAAATAATATTAAAAAATTTAATAAATTAATAGATGATGAATTTAAATTAAAACTTAGTACAAATCCCAAATGGATTAAAAATTTAACAAACATTGAAATTCCACATGACATTTTGTGTTTTTATCTTTAGGGCATAAATTTAGTATTGAACCTATTATTGGAAAAAGATCTTAAATTTAAACATATTTTAGCAGATATTGAATATATTACATCTCAAACTTCAGACGATAATTTAAGGAAAACATTAATAGCAAAATCAACTAATATTATCACAAATCATATTAACCAAAATTCTAATAGTAAGTTTTTTCGTAATTTATATCATAAAACTAAAAAATTTTTAAAGAATCACTCAAATATTATCGTTACTAACAGTGATAAAGGAAATTGTACTGTAGTTATGTTTAAACACAATTATATTGAATTATCACTGGACATTCTTGATAACAGTTCATCTTATGTAAAATTAAAAAAAGATCCAACAATTACAATTCAAAATAAATGTAATTCTATTATAAAAAAACTTTACAATAAAAAACAAATTGATAAAACTACGAAACAAAAATTGATTTGCTATAATGGAATTCCAGCAAAGTTTTATGGTCTTCCTAAAATTCACAAACCAGTATTATCAATTAGACCTATTGTAGCTTCATTAAACACTCCTACTAATTTACTTGGTTCATATATTACTGAAATATTAACAAAAGCATATGATTATAATACAGAATACTACATTAAAAGATTCTTATGATGTTTTTAAAAAATTTAATAAATTTCAGTTACCGAAAAATTATATTATTTGTAGTTTGGATGTCGTTTCTTTGTTTAGTAATGTTTATTTAGAATTTGCTTTAAGAGCAATAGATAAAAAATGGAGTGATATTAGCCAGCATTGTTCAATATCCAAAAAATACTTTGAAGAAATTTTAATTTTTTTATTTGAAAATACATATTTTTCATTTAACAATCAATTATATAAACAAACATTCGGTACTCCAATGGGAGCTTCCATCTCTCCAATTATTTCTTGTTATGTAATGGATAATTTACTAGATACTGTTATTCCCGTATTACCTTTTAATTTAATTTTTGTTAAAAAAATATGTGGATGACATTATTTTGGCATTACCTAAAGATGGTTTAAAATGAACTTCTTTTTCATATTTAATTCTTATGATCCTCACATTCAGTTTACATTAGAAAAAGAGGACGAAGAACATAGTGTACCATTTTTAGACACAAAATTTATTAGAAAAGATAACACTATAACTATAGATTGGTACAGAAAACCAATAAATTCTGGTAGAATAATGAATTTTTGGTCATATCATAAATTTTCGACTAAAATTAATTTAATAATGCAAATGAAAAAAAGAATAACATTGATTTCGGATCCTATTTTTCACAATAAAAATTTTAAAATTTTACATGAAATGTTTTTAGAAAATGGTTATCCTAATAAATTAATTAAAAATGTATTAAATAATTATTCTAACAATTTAAATACATATGATCGTAATAATAATAAAGATTCAGAAATCCAAACTAATAATACAAAATTATATATATCTTTACCATATATTAGAGAAATTTCATCCAAATTAAGTAGAGTTTTTAAACCATTAAATAATATCAAAATTACCAGTAGAACATGTCTTACCATAAAAAACATTTTCAGTAAAATAAAAGATACAACTACAATTTTAGACTTATCTAATGTAGTATATTGTATTCCTTGTTCTGTTTGCGACCAAAAATATATAGGTCAAACTGGCCAAAGATTAAAACAACGTTTATCATTACATAAGAGTGATACAAGGTTACATCCTGAAAGATGTGAATTGGCTAAACATTCCATAAATAATGACCATCTTATTGATTATGCTTCTGTTAATATTTTAGATATACAATTTAACACTAAAAAAAGACTTTTTTTGGAAATGGCATCTATATCACAAGAGAATGATATTATGAATAAAAAAGTGACCATAAAAACTTGAGTGACATTTATTATTATCTGCTATCTTTGGATAAACATACAAATAAAGATCTAAATAATACCTAAAATTCATGACATCTATTTGACATTTTTATTTTTAAATGACATTTTAGAAGCTTAATTCAAAATTATAAAAAAGAATAAGATATCGTTATTTTTTATCATAGAACAATTAAATATTTAGTAAATTTTAATCAAAATTCACATTTTTTATAAAAGAAGAAATCAAATTATAACCTATTATTTTCTACTCTTTTATTATTAAATTTTATCGTAAGCAATTAAGTTGTTTACTAATTTTATGACGTTATTTTGTTTTATAAATAATTTGACTTAAAAAATTTTTTTAAATTCCAAATTAAAGTTAAAATAGTTTTTTTATGTTATATTTACCAAGTTGTTAACACCAATTTTGTTTTAACTCACACTTATTCCTTGAAAATGAAATAAATGTATTTCGAAAGCTTGGAAAACAAGTAAAAGAGTTTTCTTAAAAAACATTGCCGTTTACCCCAAAAATTCTGGTTTAATACCTATTAGTCGGCAAATAACAGAAATTTAATTATATATATATATATATATATATATATATATTGAGATAGATATCTACCAGTTTAAAATTTAATAAGTAGAACTTACCTTATAATTTACAATAAAAGGATATATTAATAAGTTTTATAGAATCAGCATTTACTTTTTCTTTTGTACATCTAAAGTTTCCAAGTTCATAATTTTCACAAGACATACATTTAAAATAAACAAAGAATGTAATGGGCATTTTATATTGAATAGGATCCATATTTTGCCATTTTATAACAATTAAATATTTCCAATCCATAATAAGTACACTTTTACATAACAATTTTTTTTTGTCCTAGTTCTCTTTTAAAATTCTAAGTTTAATCTGAAACAATAAAAAGAAAATAAAAATCAAAAGTATTAATGGTTTTCACATGTTTAAGAAATCAACATGTAATTTTAGTTAGTAAAGTATTTAAATTAATATTATAAAAAGGAAGTACTTACAAAATTATAAAAAGACAAATTATAGTCTTCGATATTGTACAAACAAATATACCAATAGATCATGAGTACCTAAAAAAGACACAAGAACAATTAAAAACATGTAGCAGGTGTGGTGAAATATAGTAAACTAATTCTCATATCAATAGTGTCGGTCTTAATCACATAATTTTTTTTAATAGAACACTTAAAGAGTACACAGTAAAAAAAAAACTATTGAAAAACTTAGTTTATAAACATTAACAAAGGACATTTTATGTAACAAAATGTATGTAGGATAAGTGAGTAAGGTATTTATAAAAATTTTAAAATGTTAATCTTTGTTAACACAGAGATTCTTATCTTATATAATGTGTAAGAGATACAAATAGCAAAATCTTTTAAAAGTTTAAATTTTAGTTGTTAGGGTTTAAAAATAGTAATTTTTAGTTAAGATAGGATTAGTTTAATTGATTTATAGTAATTTTAAGTACAATTGATAGTTTTATTTCAAATTTTAAAGTCTAGAAAATATGACAGCTCCAGCAAACTGCCTATTTTTTAATAATAAATTTACAAGGAAAAAGTCTATTTAAAATTAAAGAAATAAATTTTTTTGGTAAATATAAGGATGAGATCTCACTATAAGTTAACAAAGATACTATGAGTTTTGTAATTTCATTACCTTCATATTCAAGAATTTTGGTTAGAATTTTGCATTTAAACAATGGAATTTCGTTTTTTGATGTCATACTTGTCATTTTTCCTGGAAGCCTATAAAAAGACCGGAAAATCGATGATTCACTCTCTTTTGATTTTGGTAGCAGAGCAATTAACATCGTATGTATTAATTGATTACTAACTAGAAGAAAATTTTTTGCATTAATTAAAAGCTGTTTATGTTAAATTAATACATGTAACATTAAAAATACATACAGTAAAGTAATCAACCATTATTAAATTACTTACAAAAGTAATAAATTTGTCAAATCAAAGACTGATTCCAAAAGAGTTTGAAAGATTAAATTTGAGCATTCTTTCTGCAACTGGTCCTTAGCCGCCATATTGTGGTATTACTGTTCCGAAGGCAGACGAGGAGAAGCCGATCCGAATTTTTCGTGCCATTCCATTTAGACAGTAGCAATTTTTAGAGAACGAACTTTATAATAAAAGGTACGTGTCATAGTTAAGGTTTAGTATTTGTGTATTTGTTATTTTGTGACTGTAAATTAATTTTATTTGTATGTATCATCTACATTCTTTTCATATAAGGCTATTCATTTATTTATTTGTACTAAACATATGAAAACCAATTAACAGTTTTTGTAAAATTTCTTTGAAATACTTGACATTAAATTTATTGTGTGTTAATTATTAAGTAATATTTTAATTTGAATCCTACCCTGATAAGAGTCAGATTTTAAATTTAAATTTCAAAACAAATAGTCTGAGTTAGTTAAAATTTTGATAAGGCTCCCAACCATAGAATTACAGAAGAACAAGTAAACTTTATATAAAATTAAATAGTATTTAATCATTAAAATCAATCAAAATATTTGACAAAACCAATAAAACAAAACAAAATTATAAATTATAATAATTAAACCAATTAAAACATATCAAATTAATAGAACTAAGTCGGGATATTGATAAATTAACTATAAACAATTTAAATAATAATAATCATTAAATTTAAATCATAATAAATTGACAATACCAACGTGGGATATTAACAAATAAACTATAATAAATCAAACATAAAAATTAAAGAAAAATTAAATCATTGTAATATATACATTTAACTTCACATAATTTCATTTCAATAACTAGTTATCAATTCATTATTTCAATATCAATATACAACCCCTGTCATAATATCAATTCAAGATTGTTCATTATTTTTTGTAATTATTAAATTATATCAAAATTATTTCTGTCTTTTAGTGTCACTGTACAATACCTTATCGAACATTATATATTAACATTTGATAGGATTGCACGTATTGTCGTTCCATTGTTTTTCTTGTTTTGTTAGGAGTAAAAATCAAAACATAAGTGGCGCTCAAATATTAAGATAAAGTGTGGTGTAACCTTCCCTAACATACCCTTAGTAACACCAGCAGCGATCCCATCCCTGAGATTAGCCTGGTTAAAACTAATTTTTATTGCATCGGTTTCATTTAGCCAGTGTCACTAGTTCGTCACTTCACCTTTTTTGTGCTTGCATAAAAGGGGTTAAGTGCTGTTACACTTTTGGCAAACTTATCATTACATTTTAGACTATAAAGCTATTCTATACAGCACCGCCTCCACCAGCATCACAAGCACCATCCAATCTTGTGAACGAGCCATCCTCCGATATTGCAAATATCAAAACCGACTCACCCCCAGCAATGTAGTCTACCAAAACACAAACATCACCCTTGTACTAGATCGATTCAAAAACCTCCAATCGCGCTATGTCCAGCGCACCCTTCTCCCCGACAACACTCTTGCCAAAAATTCCCTTAAACTCTCTTGGCAAATCAATCGCCGATCCCGAAAACCCAAGAGGAAAACCCCTTATCTACCACTTCGCTTACTTCAAGCTACCCCCCGAGACACCCCCCCAAGGAATACGGTGTATTCCTCGACACATCACCCCTAGCCATTCGCTAAAACTCACCCCAGGGACCACCCCGAAATACCATCCCCGCTCCCGGGGGATGCAACAAAACATCGATATCTCCTCCAACAAAACCCGGGTAACTCCTTCTAGGAATCTTCACAATTCCTCGAACTACTCCCCTAAATCCTCCCCGGCGCTTTGTCAGGTTATGTGGTTTCCCTATAACACTTAACGAATGGCTGACAGGAAGGGAACAATACAGCCACAGCTCTGTACCCGACTCCCCACGATGTCCAAATGCCACCCAAATTTTGGCCAGTTTTCTGCGAATTCTTCAAGCCATGCCACAAGCCTCGCTACCCCCAATTGGCACTCTTTAGCCACACCGAGCTATTATCTCCCAACCTCACTCAAAATTTACCCAGGACAATACGACTTCCACACAAAAACAACGCCATCCCAGCCCTGTAGAGGATCCTAAATCCTAATCTGGGCTCATCTATTTTATTCTCTAACCCTCGTAGAAAAATTATGAAATCTCCACCAAAATTTCTTGCTTTATTGATGATTGATTCTGTATAGCAATAGCCTTTTTTCTTTCAAGAATGGTATATTGACTTGACTAGCTGGACGCTGCTCCCTGGTATGGTCTGCCAGGCCCCAAAATTGGCATTTTTTTCTATAGTCTCCCTCTGCTGCCTTTCCCCTTTTCTCAGAAATATGGGATGGTTTCAAGTTGCCGCTTGAATCAATGACTCTTTTATTTTTTTTACCATATTTCTCCCCTTATCTCTCTACTCTGTCTTGCTTGTAGTTCAGCTTGTTTTACAGCATATATGCACTCACTAAGTGTTAGACTACTTTGAAGTTGTAGTTTTTCACTAATTTTTTGATCTAGCATGCCAACAACAATTCTTCACGAATTAGTTTCTCCTTTAAAGGACCATATTTACAATTTTCTGCCAAGGTCAAGGCTGAACGCCCTCACATAAAGAAAAAAATGCTTTTTCACCAGCAATTATTTCCTTTTTTCCTGACTTAAATTGTGGCTCGCTGGCTGAGGAGTTCGAGATCGAAACAAACGCCTGTTTTGAAGGCCTTGATGCGACACACCGGACCAGTATCGAGATGTTGGAAGACCGTTACAATAAATACCTTACTCTAGGTAGAAATTATGTCGAAGAAAAAAGCCAATTTTTTATTCAAAATATCGTTTTTTCGTTGTTAGGTCGAATACCTACCTATAGGAGCTGAGAACTGATCCTTAAAAGTAAGAAATTACATTACAAAATTGCTATTATAACGAAGCTACCAGGAATCAAGAATTAAGCGTATTTACTTTTTTAATTTCGAGTGGTGGCAGACGATAAATTCCACAAAAATTTAATTGCCTTTTTGACCGTATTTATTAATCTTTAAGAAAGACAAAAGAACATTAAATTAAATTTATAAAAAAATATTGTTGCGGAGTAGCCATCCGCAAAACAGATGATAAAGCAACCGTTTTTCATTACTTCTCGACAAAACAGGCCATTGATTAATGAACGGACCAGGTCGACCGTAAATTTTTCTACGCCGCTTTCAGCAGATGATATACTTTCACCGCTATTGTAGAATATCTTTACTGACTTTAGACTCGATAGTTTGTACCTTGTACCATAAACTAACCCGTCAACTAAATTATTTTAACCTCCCGATTTAAGAATATTTTTTCTATAGTTTCATCATTAGCGACAAAATATTTATTCAATATTCGATCTGTTTAACTTTAAACACTTTTATTAAATTTATTTGTCAACTTGACATTACAAAACGTTTCAAATTTTTGTCTTTATGGTTCTTTCTACAGAAGAAAAAGTTATTTTAGTAGAACATTATTTATGCCCCAGTTGGACGAATCAATGGCCCATGTTTAAAACAAGTGTCAGAGAGATATTAATATTTTAACAAGGCGACCTCCAGCAAACCTGTAAAGCTAGCGGTTTTTGAAAAATTTCGTCTCACTGATAAAGTATTTTATTAACTTAAAGGTTCTTCAGGCCGTCGAAGAATTGTTGGTACCACATCATTCAATCTCCACAAAGAAGTCTTGTACTAACAGCACGTAAACTGAATAACATCTACAAGTCGAATGTTCAAATTTATTTACGGCTTTCCATAACAAATTCAAATGGGACAAGACTAAATGTTGCAGATAAACATAAAAGAGAAATTTACTGTGGACGCGTACTAAGCTTGGTGTATAAAGATACACTTTTTCAAGAAACGTAGGGTATTCTGACGAAAGATATTCACCTCAACTATTACATCAACAGACAAACAAATCGATTCTTTGGGTTTAAATGTCCATTACAGAAAAGCCTTTCCACAGTGATCACAGTGCCACAGAGTACAGGCATAATATTGTGACACCTGTTGTCAGAAATTTAAAGACCTTTTGTTGTACGCGTAATTTAAGATTCTGTAGACAATGGTTTCAACAGAATGCCGCAACAAGCCATACAGACGAAGGCTCCATAAATTTGCTCCGCACGTAAATATATTGGTAACAGAATAATTTCTCGTCTCACAGATTGTCCAGATCTTCTACTTCATTCCATATTTCGCTCGACAAATCTGCCAGATTAGTTACTTATTTTCAACATTTTAATACATATGTATATGTATACTAAAAAGTAATTCATAAATATTTTTTTTATTCGATACTGTTTATTTTGGCGGGTATTGTATTTGCTTTGGTATATTGTGCGGAACTTCATTAAAATTTTGATCAATCGAATATCCTAATTAACAATTAACTCCTCAAATAATCTTTATAAAGATTCAGATAACCAGGAAGAAACCCCATGGGGTTATCTTGTTACATCTTAATTGGATGGCGGATACAGGTTGCAACTTGCAAAGAAAATTCAGTGCAGACGAATATACACGGTGTTATAACGAAATTTTGTCTCCCCAGAAACTCGGAAACCAAGAGTATATTATAATTAAAAAAATGTATTTAGAGAAGGACAAATTATCATATTAAATTAACATATTAATTTACACATCATTTAAAACATACATAATCTATGTATCTACAAATCGCTATTTTTTTATTTATATAATAATTTTAAATATAATTTTTTTTACATGAATACTACTCTGTGAGACATGCAGGCGAAGTGGAGTATACATTTGATTTTTCGTGTCCCAAAACAGAAATTAAAAGCAAAAGATTCGGTGATTTGGACCTCTTTGGGCCATTAGATTAGATTACATTGTCTTAGGTGTATGAACCAGTTAGACTTCTCGGTACTTTGTACTTCTCTGTGATACCTTAAAGAGCAGTGTCCTTTGAAGAAGTCCTTTGGTAAGATTTACGTTTTTTTTCTCATTTTGTAAAGGCAATTTACTTTTTTAGGCATATTAGTTCGTCCTTTGAAAGATTATTATAATTTTTTAATGTGCCAGAGTTTAGCCCATCAATAACATGTTTTATTAAATTTAAATAAGATGTTATTGATATTTCCATCAAAATGTATATGTGATTCATTAAAATTCCAACCCATACCTATATTTAATTTAAGAGCTATTTGTGTATGTGTAATCATGAATAAAAAAATAAGGAATACTGTAATTCTTACTCCTACAGCTGTACTGCAAGTCTTGTTAAACCTTCACAAAATCAATTCTACGGTTAACCTCCGAACGTGAACGTTGTGTTTTTAGTTCTCTGCTTATTAACCATAATTAAAAGTGACTAGTTTTTGTGAAACATATCTGGTATGTGAACCTATACATTAATTGATTTTTAAAAACAAAAATATCTATAGGCCAGTCATTTGGTCAAATTTTACACATATTTTGTTATACAAAATACTCAAAAAAGACCACTACTTCTGAACATTCGACTTTCACTCAACACTCTACTCTAAGTTTTGCTGATGTTATTAAAACAAATACAAAAACACTAACTCCAACTTATCCAAACAGAAATCAAGCGATTATTATAAATGCACTTCCAAATACTATCCTATTTGACTATATTAAAGCAATAATTGGTAAAATTGTAACTCCAAAGAAAATAAGTCACGCCTCACGTATATCCAACCATCGAATATGCATATTCTGAACTTCCACGTCTGTCGTCGGCGATCTACTGAAGAATCATCCAACAGTCTAGATAAAAGATGAAATCTCTCCAATCCGAAGACTAATTAGTCCATCAAAACGAGTACTAATTTCCAACGTCTGTCCATCTATTTCGAACCATCTCATCGAACAGGCCTTAAAAATGAACTCGGACTACAACTTATGTCACCTATAACTCCAGTTCGCATTGGAGCACCAAACGATGATTATTCACACGTCCTAAGCTTTAGACGGTCGGTTTATGTAACACCCAATAAAGAAAATTTCGAACTACAAACTTCAGTTGTAGTACACTTTGAGAATACCGCCTTCAGGATCTACATTACCTCAGACAAACTAGCATGCTCTGTTTGCAATCAATATGGACAAACTTCTGAAACTTGTCAAAATCCTCCTAGTACTTCCTGTCAATCCTCATCCCCTGCTCTCCCCAGCATATCCACCCAAAATATCTCTAACAATTCATCAACCAGAAACTCTGCCTCGAAAAATCCAACTACAATAAATCCAATAAGAAGTAACATCCAAGGCACTACCACTGAATCCGAAAACTGCTCAATGGATAATTCCACCTGCTGCTTACCCCCCCTATCGCTTCCGCAAAAGAGGTCACACTCTACCACAGACTATAGCACAACCTTAACCCCCGACGTAACCAACAACTCTCCCACCACCACTCCCGACCCTCTAAAGAAAACCATGCTAAAACACGAAATCCCACAAAAAAAACTTCAAAAAAAAAGACACCTCCAGCAATTTTCCCAACCTATCCCAGATCATCCAAGAGATTAGTGATAATCATTCACTTTCAATCACTGACACTCAACTCACGGCCTTCGTTAACAACAGTTACGGAAACCACAACTTACGAGATGAAGTATATAAATTTACTAATGACCCTTCAGCACTGTACGACTTCACAAAAAACTATAAAAATTGTATCAACCGTCAACTTAAATATCGCATAAGTTCCATCCTCAAAAAAATGAATAAGGCCTTCCCCACTGAATTTGATACTGAACAACTCAGCTGTACTGGCAGTTCTCTTGATAGAAATGGTTCACCACATACCAAACAACCTCACTCTCAAACCAACACCCCCAAATAATTATCTTCAATCTTATCCAATGGAATTGCATCGGATTCTTTAACAAATACGAGAGAATCCAACTTCTTATACACCAATATCAACTTGATATTTTTTGTTTACAAGAAACCAATTTTACCATAAAACATCAACCGAAAATCAAAGAATTTGAAGGCTATCACTTCATACGCACCAACTGCATAAGACCTAGTGGCGGTGCCTCTATCTTCATACCGTCATCCTTTCACTCCTCACACCTTCCCCTAACTACGGAACTTAAGGCTATTGATGTTACTGCTTGGTGTCTTTTAAAAATTCATATTTGCAGTTTATACATTCCACCTAACCGCCCGACCACCGAATTCGAAATATCAGAACTTATTTTCCAATTGCCCAAACCGTACATCCTCCTTGGTGACTTTAATGCACATAACCCTCTATGGGGCTCCAATCATATTAATTTGAATGAAAAATTTATCAAAAATGTCGTCAACATCACCGACTCTATTATCCTCAATGACTGTTCTCCCACCTACTTCCACATTTCCAATGCTACTACTTCAGCAATTGACTTATCTCTTTGCGACCCTAAATCAAGTCCCTCCTTTTCATGGACCGTTACTGATGACCTCTCTGACAGCAATTACTTTCCCATCCTTATTTCAAATAACAACCGCACTCTGACAGTTCCACGAAAAACGTGGAAACTAAAAAAATCCAATTGGCTAGAATTCTCCTCACTAACTGAATCTCTTATAACATCCCTACCACATTCTCAATCTGCAACTTTATCAATCCAGAATTTCAACCAAGGCCTGATCACAGCAGCCACTAGTCACATTGGCGTAATCTCAACTTTCCCTAACCGAAAAACTGTTCCCTGGTGGAACACCTCCTGCTCAGAAGCAATACGCATCTCTAAAGTTGCATTTATACAATACCTCATTAATAAATCCCCCACTTCCCTAATCAACTACAAACGATCCAAAGCTAAAGCCAGATTCACTGTAAAACAGAGTAAATCAACTTCTTGGCACAACTATGTCTCATCTATGACCTTTGACACTCCACCATCACAACTTTGGAAAAAAATTCGGCAATTCTGTGGTCATAAAACTAATCATAAAATCCCCGCTCTTACATTTAACAGCAACATCATCACTGAGGATCAAGATATATCTGATACATTAGCACAACATTTTGCAGACTCCTTCTTATCAAATCCCACTTCCCCACCTACATCTCCAACATCTTCACTCTATCCACGTACCGTTGCCCATGATTATAATGAAGACCTCACTGCACTAAACATTCCTTTTACATTTAAAGAACTACAACTAGCACTCTCCTCATGCAAAAATTGTGCCATCGGACCAGACAATATCCCGTATTCTTTTATAAAAAACCTTTCAATAACAAGCCAAAAATGGTTACTTATCGTATATAACAATCTACGGCAAAATCATCAATTTCCCTCTCAATGGAGTAAAGCAACTATCATTCCAATAAAAAAAGCTGGAAAACCCGGCACCTCGCCAACCATTATCGCTCGATTTCTCTCACTTCAACTACCTGCAAAATCCTAGAGAAAATGATTGAAAAAAGACTCCTATGGTTTGTAGAAAAACACAAAATCCTCCCACCCACACAAGCAGGTTACCAACGCAATAGTTCCACTCAAGATAACCTAACTCTTCTTCATACACACTTTAGCGAGTCACTTAACAACAAAAGTGAAACCATTGCAGTTATTCTAGACATTAAAAATGCCTTTGATTCCACTCCAAAAACTGCCACCATTGAAACATTAACCAAACTTAATATATCCGGAAACTTATTACAATACATTAATAATTTTCTTACGAACCGTACATTCCTAGTTTCAGCAAATGCACATCTTTCAACTTGTCACTCTCAGCCCAATGGTACACCTCAAGGATCACCTATTAGTTTAACCCTTTTTATACTTACTATTGCCAGTATCTGCCATAATATTCCACGACTCGTTAAGTTTGTTATTTACGCTGATGACCTAGTGGTCTACTGCCACGGTATTCACTCTCCGTCTACCTGCCGACTCCTACAACAGGCCCTCAATATCATTCTCTCCAACCTCCAAACACTCAATCTTACTCTGTCTGCTAACAAATCTAAAAACTTAAAAATATCTAAAAACCGTAACTCCACAACTTTACATTAATGATATTGAAATTCCGAATGTCGATTCACAACTTATTTTAGGAGTTACTTTTGACCACCACTTATCATGGCAACCCCACATCAGTCAACTTAAAACAGCTTGTCACTCAAGACTTAACATCTTAAAAACGCTCTCTCACCATCATTGGGGAGCCATCGAAGACACTTTACTTAAAATTTGTCATTCCCTTATACGTTCCAAACTTGATTATGGTTGTACTCTATATATATCAGCATCTTCTACCTTACTTAAATCTCTTGATTCTATTTAAAACACCGCTCTCCGTCTTTCACTTGGTGCTTTCCGTTCTAGTCCTACTGACAGCCTTCATATTGAAGCCAACGAACTCCCTCTCTCACTTCGTCACATATATCTACTACAAAAATATGCAAACAATATAGCTTCAAATCCAAACAACCCGGTACACCCTCTCCTTTCTATTTCCCATTATCCAACTACAAGATACACCTCCCTACCTTCCTTACTCCATATGTACCCTCCTCCCATCAACCTCTCTCATAATTCACCATTCGTTGTTAATTGCAGGCCCCCTTGGACCCTCAGTATTCCTCTTACCAACACCTCACTTCTGAATATCGTACAAAACAATACCACACCACTAGAAATACAACAAGCTTTTCTCCGCACCTTACACCACATCTCTCATGAGTATTTAATATACACAGATGCTTCCAAATCCATTCATGGAACTTATTGCGCTATAACCACTACACAACATGTCCTCACAACCAGACAATTACCATCACACTACAGCTCCTACACAGGAGAGCTATATGCTATTCTCCAAGCCCTATTGCCCATACCGACTTATTATAACAACATTGTTATATGCACTGACTCCCTTTCCTCCATTTATTTACTGAATGAAATCTACTCGAACAATCCCATAATCCAAAGAATACACCACACCTATACAGCCTTATCCCTACAAAATAAAAAAAGTCACGCTTCTTTGGACTCCTGCACAATAAGGTATACCAGGGAATAAAAAAGCCGATAAAACTGCAAAAGCAGCATCAAACCTAAATTCTAATATCACCCCACTCCAACTGAAATATGATATCAACTCCATAATTAAACAAAAAGTACTCCACGTATGGCTTCAGCCTTTTTCAAATCCAAAAAACCATACCCTCCATCTCCTTATCTAACTTTTCCAGAAATGACTCCATTGTTAGCAGACGCCTTCGCATAGGTCATACTCGTATGACCCACAGCTACCTCATGTCCCGTTCTCCTCCCTCTCTATGCAACCAATGCTCCACCAAAATAACAATCGAACACCTACTCTCCCACTGCAAAATAACTCAATCTCTCTTAGCCACCCTTCACCCACCTATCACTTATCAACAACTCCTATCCAACCCAACTAATCTTAAACTAACACCAAACATTTTAAAAAAATGTAATTTATACAACAAATTGTAAATATCAACTATTGTATATTTATATATTAACATTGTAATGCATAATATAGTATATTACATTGTATCTTAACTTTTACTTGTGCAAATGGCCAGTGTTGCCGTTCATTAAATAAATATATTTATAAAACCTTCACAAAAGCCAGTCGCATGTTGCCGATAATTGAAGGCTAATCGAGGAGCTAAGACTGGATAACGATTTGGGGCAACCCACTGATGCTAATGAAGCAGAAACAACCTTATACACAGATGACTTAAAATCGACGAGAGGGGTAGAAGCTGGAGTAGTCGGGAGGAATCAAAGGATAGCATGTTCAATCAGTTTATCCAAGTTTCTCCATGTGACTTCTTAACCGACCATGCTCGGTTAATCCGGAGCCTTTTTTACTAAGATTGAGGCAGCTAAGAGGTCGTAGTTTCCCAGGAGTATATTAGCTTATCTTAGTCCTTCCATCCGATACTTGGATCTTTCTCTCTTCATTTCTTTTTTTAGTTTTTTTAAGATTGCGCTAATGCTGAGCCCACAAGGTGGTTGTAGCCCAAGATGTGGGGTTTCGGCTTCTTTTTTGTCAGCTGTTTTGTTCCTCTCTATTTCTATGTGTTCAAGAACTCATAGGAGGGTGACTTTCTGTCCAAACACCTATTCCAGTTCCCTCTTCAGGCTTGGAACCATCCGTATACCACTATATGGTATTTTGATTTAAATTTTGTATATTGTCTTCGTCATATTCATTTGTGGGTAATTTTACCAAAAAGTTGAATTTCCTTGGCATAGTATCTTAGGGCATTCCCCAAGTTTAATCAAATTGAAGTGATCTTTTCTTTGATAATTCCTTTTTTGATCATTTTGTATATTGTTTCCTTCCTCACAATTCTGAATGTGCAGTGGGGTCGAATTTAAATGTACTTTTCAGTGGGGCTAGTTTCTGAATCTTGGAGAGGTTTTTCCTCGTAGTACTCAGATTAACTCTTGTGCCCTAAGGTACTGCCTATGGTCCCATTATTGCTGTCTATATCCAATGCAGAATACCTGGATTCCATCCTCAGTTTTTCCCTGCAAGGTTCCTGTACTATACAGCATTATGAGGGCCTTGGTGGTTTTGGGCATTACTTCGTTTCCCCTACCTTATAACATGAAGGTACATTACTCTGTATATTACTTGGTATTGTAGAATCGATTGGGGTTGTTATTTAAGGTTTCACTATATTTTTCACAAAATTGGACCGCGACTATTAGGGTTATCTTCGTTTAATTAATAAAGTAATATTATTTTACATAGGTAAAATTAGTAGGATTTTATTAGTCGATCAACATCGGATGCTGTGGCTTCAAACGTATCAATTAATTTCATAATGTAGATAAATTGGTTTATAGTTCTATTAAATTTTTTGTACTAACCCTTACTTTTTGGAAGTTCATCTTACTAAGAATAATAAAAAAAACTCTTCGTTTTAATGCAACTTCCACGTTTAATTAAAAAATTAGGTCGTCAGATTGACATATTGAAGTTACATTTTGTTTGTTGGTAGCTAGGTACCTGTTGTTGATTAGGTAGTATTAAGGCTATGGAAGTAATAAGACATAACCTAGATGTTAAAACGAAGAGTTTTTTATTATTCTTAGTGTTCTTTTATACATGGTATTTTAAAAAGGGAATGGTAAATGGTAAAAATTAATTAGTGAATGTATTGAATAAACGGAGCACACAACAAAAATAAATGGTAAACAATTAGGTACCTACAGGGTGGTCCAGAATTATGTACATTAATTTTAAGAGGTCACAGTACGTCAAAAAATAAGGGTACTTCTTTATGTACACTTTTTTATAAAACCGAATAATAAGGGAGATACAACCCTTTAAAGGGGCGAATTGAAATTCTTATTTTTTCTAATATCTTCCAAACGGCTTTGACTACGTAGCTCATATTTCGAGTGGGATTATAAGATATTAGGATAATTCGGTGTTTTCCATTTTTTTCAAAATCATGCAGGAAGACAGAGCAGCAATCAATTACCCCAAAAACCAAAAAAACTTAAATTAAAAAAAATTTTTAGCATAGTTATTCCATCCTTAAATTCAAATTCAGAAATTTGCCGCGTAAACGACTGTTGATTTTCATAAAAATAAGTCAGTTAGACATTTTTTAATGCAATAAGCACAATATAAGTATTTACGCTGTTGCTTTTACATTTCAAAATTCAGCTGCATTGAAACCTAACCTAACCCAACCTAAACTAACCATGAAAATGTCTAAAGATGGTAAATTGTTTGACAATGCTTTCACAAACCCTACTGACGACATTTTATGATTGCATAACACAAATAAAACCAATAATTCACAATAAAATCAAAAATAAAAGTCCAACTCTCTCAATTACCACACATTAAATGTAAACAAACTGTCATCGATATGAGTTTTGACGTCACGACCAATGAAGGTGCGTTTCGACTTCTATTTGAATTTATCGATTTTAACTTACTTTCAATTTGATATTATATAAAAAATAACCAGAATTGTTGCGTTGTAATGAGTTTTGGATTAAATATTTATAATTTACTATATGATTACAAAGGAATTTCATTGATTTATTTTTAATGAAAACACCGAATTGATTTCATGTCACCACCTACCACATCCCATATGAATACAAGGTAGTTTTGGAGGGTAAGTGAGGGTTATTGCGTCACATTGTTTTTAATTTTTAATTATTTTAAATAATATTTTAAAAATTCTTTCGTTACACTTTTCTACGCAAAAAAGGTGCTCTTGTAATAATTCGAATTCCAAAGCCTACTTGATGCATATGCAGAAATGTAACGATTACTACAGTAAAATAAATCGAAAACAGTGATATGTATCGAATTACTACAAGAGCACCTTTTTTGCATAGAAAAGTGTAAGGTATGAAATTTTGATTTTTTTTTAAATAATTAAAAATTAAAAAAAATGTTACACATTATGTATTATGTATTCTAATATGTTACACATATTAGAAGAAATAAGAATTTCAATTCGCCCCTTTAAAGGGTTGTATCTCCCTTATTATTCGGTTTTATAAAAAAGTGTAAATAAAGAAGTACCCTTATTTTTTGACATACTATGACCTCTGAAAATTAATGTACACAACTCTGGACCACCTTGTATATACAACCAGCATTGAATAAATGTAAGAGAAGGTAATCATTAAATACGTACGTGGGTAGAGAAGCTTTGTGCATTTAATCATTAATAATAAATGATTATGCGAATAATAATAAGTTATGTATTAGTTGGAAAATTCTAGGGCTTGTTGCTGAAAATAGAGTATCCAGAGCGTCTGAATAATTTCAATTTCCTAAAATACTCGTAGTTGTAGTTGGGAAATCAAGAAATATGTGTTCCAGTGTTTCTATTGATTGTCTGTTGCAGATTATGTATGTTTCGTTTAATTTTATTTTGTGCGGAATAGTTTTAATATTTACTCTGCGAAGTTGGACAGGGTTTAAATTTGCAAATGGGATGATTGCAGAGCTAGGTATTAAAATTATTTTCGTGTAAAACCTTGTAATGGAGGTGATGAACACTAAGTAGGTAATACTTTGTAAAATTAATGTAGTATTTACACATGGTTCAAAAGCCGACGTGAAGACAGGAGCCACAATCGCTATTATTGGCAAATCCTTTTCGTGGACAATGACTAGTGCTGACATATATGCAATATGGCGAGCACTTCTGTTCTTTTCCTTCAATAAGCAAGACCAATAATTAATATGTTCAGATTAGCTAAGTGCGATCAGAGCTTTTAAAGATTGTTTATCGACCAATGTTTGGGTGATGAGGATCTTAAAACTTGTCAAATATATTTACGATCACTATAAAATTGACATAGTTATGTGGATTCCAGGATATTGTAACATCACAGGTAATGAAATAGCTGATTTTAAAGCAAGAAATAAGACTAGTAGAATAATATACGAAGGAACACCGATCTCTCTATACTATATGAAGTTGTCAATGAAAAAAAAATTCTATGAAGTGTGGTAAGATCAATGGAACTCTTATGAAAGTCAACTTAGAAAGATAAAACCAAATATTGAGGGACTAACAAGGCCTGAAAAAGTAAAAATATTCCATAGAAAACTTTTAAGCTACATTCGTAAGCTAAGCTACTCCCCTAAAAAGGTATTGTCTTGGTTGTTTCTTCTGATTATTAGATCATTAACTTGTTTTAATGTGTAATATTCCAATTTGCATAAATTTATTTCTAGTCTTATTATGTAAGATGTAGTTCGTTATAGAAAGAGGAGATTTTTTCAAAGGCTAGATTGTATTATAATTCTTATCCAGGTAGCACACTCCCCAAATACTACTAATGTAGTTGAGAATGGGTGTTACAATAATATTAAATAGTTTTACCTAATGGAGAGGAGAGACGAAAATTTTAAAAAACTGATTATTTTTCATTGAGTATTTCTAACTTCTCGTCCCATAGATATTAAGATTTATTAAGAAATAAATGTTAAAAGTAAAGACGACTACTTCGTAAGTGTTAGTGACTTTTTGAGACATAAACTGTAGCTGCTGTCTGATGTTAGGGCTTTTTCGAAATATGACTATTTTGGTTTTTCGGTATTGACTTGAAGCTTAAATTTAGCGATACAATTCTAAAATCTTTAGAAACTTTTTTATTCGATTAAAGATTCAGCTAGTACTGTGCGATCGTCTGCAAACAATACTGTCCCTCGTGATACTCCCTCACTGTCACGTCCCTGAAAATGGGAATACATGTCGGACATAAAAATTTCAAAAATTAGAGGACCAAGAGAATCCTCTTGCGAAACACTTTTAGTGGTACTGTTTCGAAAATAATCCGTTTTCAATAAATAATAAAGCTTTTACAACTTATTCCTATTAAGAATAGTTTTCTCAGAGTATTGTATGATCTAGCGAATCAAATGTTTTTTTGAAATCAACGTAGAGCTTTAGTCTATTTTAAGAATTTATGGCAACCAAGGTTAATTTAAAATAGTTGTTATGGATAGGTAGTAGAGATTTTATACACTGTGTCAGTAAAGTCTAGAACAAATTCATTTTTAGCTAAACATACCATTTTAAGAGAAAATTCTTTGTCCGAGTCTCTAAATTTTCGTTGGAATACCGTGTAATACTGAATGTAAGAAACACTTGATAAGCTTGTGAAATCGATTAAATACCTGATAAAAATACTTTTGTAAAACATCTTCACAATAGAAGAACTTTTTAGGTAAAATATGTCGGGTTATTAAAATTTTTATTTTATTTAGGAAGAAGTTTTTAAGTTATTTAATCAAAGTATAATAATTTTAAGATAAGAGCAAGAAGTTTTCTTTTCCAACAGATTGAAAACAATATCTTAACTTTTTTAGCTTTTCCAAATTAAAATTTACCTTAACTTCACCTTTGCGTGAATTCGTCGATAAAATGTTTGGGATTAACCATTGATTTAAAATTAAATTGGAATAAAGAAATTAATATTGTCAATATGTAATAAATCTCCTAAAGTAAACAGAAATTCAGACAGAAGAGCATTGGATCATATTTACAAAAATGTCTGATAGATACACAGCTCCTCTAAAATTAAATTTTTAAAATCACTAGATTCTATCTAAATTATGCAGAAAGGTTTTCCATAAAACGTAAGTTAGTACCAAGAAGAGATCTTGGGAAGTTTGTTTAACCATCCTTTTTCGTTACGTCATACAGTTACAGTTTGCTGTTTTACGTTTGCCCAACTTTAGTTAAATTTTATTTTACCTTTATTTACATTTAACCTTAAAATTATAATCAATGACATACAATGGTGCAAAATATGACAACTGAACATTTCATGAATGAGAAATATAGTTGGATAAAATATATAACGTAACGGCAAAGGATGGTTAAACCATATATTATGCGCCTTTGTCTTTTTGTGGAATATTTTGTTCGTTTAATGGTTTTTCTCAAAAACCAGTACACAAAAAAATGTGCTTTTTTATTATCCTCAATACTTTTATTTATATGCTTTTTTTATCCCGGTTGCATAAACGCTTGTCAAAGCTCTGTTAGAAATTGTTAACTTTTCTGTGCAACGACAGCGCGTGCGCGGGCATTTCATATTTATTAATTCACTGTTTTTCTATCCCTAGTAACCCACCAGAAAGTTGGAGAAGGTTCGATAGATGCCGTTTTTGTCGTCTAGTAGACCGTCAGAGGTAGTAGCATCAGTCAATAATTTTAAGGTTGACACACCTTGACGTTCGTAACATTGCCCCCTCCTTTAGACTGGTGACTCTGCCAGTCCACCGTCTCCTTGATACACAGCCAACCGATGAAGGTGTACAATCTTCATTTTTGCTCTTGGTCTTTTGATGCGATAGATGACATCATTGATTCGGGTAACCTTCTCATAGTTTCTGCAACTTTGGACATTGACCCTTGTAACGGACTGGATTATATTATAACCATACCAAATCTCCTTCGTTAAACCCGGCGGAGTTGGCTCGCATGTCGTATCGAACTTTCATCCGGTCACTTTCTATTCTTAATCGTTCTCTGACGTTCTTATGGACACTGTCAATTCTTTCGGCTAAATTTTGAATATAGCTTTCCTTATGTTCTTCACGCGGTTCAGGCGTTCCAAACAATAAATCAGCAGGAAGCCGCAATTCCTTTCCAAATAAAATTTTTGCTGGTGTTTCTCTTGTCGCCTCGTGGACAGAGCTTCGATATGCTAGAAGGAACAACTGGATATAGTCGTCCCAGTTATTTTGATGTTCATTGACGACGATACGAAGATGTTCAAGTAGAGTTCGGTTAAACCTCTCTACCATTCCATCCGACTGGGGTCACAGAGGTGTGGTTCTGGTTTTCACAATTCCTAGCTTTTCACACATTATTTTGAACAAATTAGATGTGAAATTCCGACCTTGGTCAGAATGCATTTCTCTAGGAACTCCAAACCGACAAAACCAATGGTTAACCAAAACTTTAGCAACTGTTAAGGCCTCTTGATCAGGAATGGCATAGGCTTCTGGCCACTTACTGAAATAAACCATTGCCACTAAGACGTAACGGTTTCCTGCTGCAGTACGGGAAAACGGTCCTGCGATGTCCACAGCGATCCTCTCGAAAGGTGCTCCTACCAAATATTGCCTCATCGGGCCTTGGCTGCTGGATTTAGGACCTTTACTAGCTGCACATTCTTTACACTGACGGCACCAACGCTCAACATCCGAGCGACATTTGACCCAGTAGAAACGATCCCGGATTTTTGCCAAAGTCTTATTTATTCCTAAGTGTCCTCCAGAAATACCGTTATGATACTCTATTAGTACTTCTTTAACTCGGCTTTTGGGAAGAACAAGTTGAAATATGTGTTTGACACCACTGGGACTTTCCCATCTTCTGTATAAAACTCCATTCCACACTTCCAATGAGTCCCATTGTGCCCAATAACTTTTCAGTATCACACTCTTGTCGGAAATCTCACTCCAGATGGGTCGCCCATTTCCTCCTTCCTTGAGAGTAAGAATTGGTGCAATATCATAATCCGCTAGTTGTTCAGCGCGAAGAGTAGGGGAACTCCAATGGTCTTCTGGCCCAATTTGGCAATTATCAATCACTATTAGTTCTTTTGCTTCCATTTTGGCACAATAGTTACAATCTGTTTGACAAGGTCTTCTGCTAAGGGTTTCGGCATTACGATGTTGAGTACCTCTACGATGCTCAATGTCAAAATCATATTTTAGCCATCTAGCAACCTGTTCTTCGGGATTTTTAAATTGTAGGATCCATTGAAGAGAGGAGTGGTCAGTCCCAATCAAGAACTTTCTCCCATACAAGAACTTATGGAAATGTTTTAATGTTTTCACCACAGCCAGCAATTCACGTCGCGTCACGCAATAATTTCTTTCCGATTTGGACACCTTACTAAAGTATCCAATAACTCGCTCTGTACCATTTATACTTTGTGAGAGTATGCCACCAAGCCCCACATTAATCGCATCAGTGTCGACGATAAATCTGTCCTTAGATGAAGGTGAGGATAATATAGGTGCAGTAATAAGTGATTTATTTAGTTTATCAAAGGCTTCTTGACATTGCTTATCCCAAATAAATTGTTTATCTATTTCCGTTAACTTATGTAAATGTTTTGCAATGTCAGCAAACCCTTTCACAAAACGACGGTAATACGTACACACACCCAAGAAACTTCTCAACCATAATCCTTCGTCGTCAAGGAGAAAACGTCTTCAGGAATCTGCAGTAACTTGTACAATTTGTTTTTCTGATTTTTATCAAGATGTTCACAAGACTTCTGGAAAAGGAGTTGGAGTGGTTCTGCTAGTAGTTGTGCTACCAATGACAGTTTCTGATACTAGCGACATTCTCAAGTGTACCCATTGACATTCCTTTCTTTAGATCAACATCATAATAATTTAAATTAAGAATAATAAAAAACTCTTCGTTTTAACAAAACTTCCAATATTTATTTAAAAAATTGCTTTTTTAACTTTAATGACAGCCGTTTCGCTAGACTTGGTGCAATATCATAATCCGCTAGTTGTTCAGCGCGAAGAGTAGGGGAACTCCAATGGTCTTCTGGCCCAATTTGGCAATTATCAATCACTATTAGTTCTTTTGCTTCCATTTTGGCACAATAGTTACAATCTGTTTGACAAGGTCTTCTGCTAAGGGTTTCGGCATTACGATGTTGAGTACCTCTACGATGCTTGACATTCCTTTCTTTAGATCAACATCATAATAATTTAAATTAAGAATAATAAAAAACTCTTCGTTTTAACAAAACTTCCAATATTTATTTAAAAAATTGCTTTTTTAACTTTAATGACAGCCGTTTCGCTAGACTTAGCATCGTCAGATTGACATATTGAAGTTATATTTTGTGTGTTTGTAGCTAGGTACCTGATGTTTATTAGGTAGTTATAAGGCTAGACCAAGTATGGAAGTAATAAGACATAACAATATTAAAGCCTAGATGTTATGAGCCCTAAGGGATTATCCTGGATGTACTCCCCTCTAAGATCAGTATAACTGTGCAATGATATAGAAAAACCAGAAAAAAAATATATCATGCTGATCTTTACAATAACTTAATATATTTGTGTTACAATTACGTCTTATCTATGTATAAAATGAAGACTCAATCAAAGCAAACACTTTAAAAGTGGAGAACTTTCCAGATTTATTTGTTCATTAACAACTTTAAACTGTGGATCTGCTAGATGTCTTTTTATTTCAAGTTCTTCAAGGAAATCTAAATTTTGTTTATTATTACAAGTTTGTAGTATTTGGATGTTATTGATGTGTAAGAGTGAGGTTGGATGTTCAAGTAGCTGTTTTGCATAATTTGACTTATCTGGTTGTTTTAATCTATATGCTCTTAAATGTTCTTTAAATCTTACTTCAAAATTTCTTTGTGTTTGACCTATATATACAGCATTACACTTTGGACAATTAATTTTGTGAACACCAGATTTTTTTAATTTAGGTTAATAAGAAATTAATTAATAAGAAAGAACAGAAAGGGTCACTAAACCTAATATTTCCTAAACAAACTAAATAAATTAAAAGTTATAAAAATATTACATATTGTGGAAGTATTTCCAATAAAATTTCAAAAATAATACCTTCGGCAACATTAGCATTAATATCATTTAAAACACAAAATAATATTGGTACAAAATTGTTAAATGTAAAAACCAAATTACCTAAATTAAAAAAATCTGGTGTAATGCTGTATATATAGGTCAAACACAAAGAAATTTTGAAGTAAAATTTAAAGAACATTTAAGAGCATATAGATTAAAACAACCAGATAAGTCAAATTATGCAAAACAGCTACTTGAACATCCAACCTCACTCTTACACATCAATAATATCCAAATACTACAAACTTGTAATAATAAACAAAATTTTTTATTATTCTTAATAAGATGGACTTCCAAAAAGTAAGGGTTAGTACAATCAATTTAATAATCATTTAAGTTCATTATTCGGGTAGGAAATGAATTGCCTTGTGTATTGACTAGGCTTCTTGCCGGAAGGATACCTTTAGGGAGTTGTTGGAGAGCTGGCTCAAAAATCCGTACAACTGCACTACGTGGATTTGATTTTGGTCAGGATAACAGGTAGAATGACTTTGGATCGATCAGGTAGTAAAACATCTTCACTAACGTAGAGGCGACAGATTTCCTCATTACTTTTTGCTGTCATCAGCACAACTTCTTCATCTTCAATTTGAAGAACTTTTTTAAATCCAACTTAACATTATGGTTAAGCAAGAAGTCAGGACCAACAATGACTTCATCCATGATATCTGCCACAACTACACGATGTCTTACTTTCTGTTCACCGAGCTGTAACATCACATCGGCATAACCATGGATAGGAGCCTGTTCTCCGATTGCCGTTATTAAAATATATCTTCTTTCACATCGTTGAATTTCAGTGGACGATACCATCTTCGGTTGGACTATGGTATGGGTGGCTCCAGTGTCAATAGTTATTCCGCAATTTTTTCCAGAGACTTTACCAACTACCATTAGACTCTGCCCATGATGTTGTAAATGTGTGGCTCTGATGATTGGGGCATTGTATAACTCTACCAGCTGTCGCCCCTTGCGGCTGGCTGGTGCTCTTTTCTCTGCTCATTTCCTTGTGCCATCGAAGCTTGACATTGTTTCCTACGATGACCTTGTTTTCCACATCTCCAGCATCTAAATGTTGTTGGACGGCTGTTGCGACTTATGTTTTCAGATTTTAAAAGCGCCTCCATTTTCTCCATTTTGCCTAGAAGTTCATTGTGTTTTTGATCATCGCTAGAGGTCTCAGCTTGGCGAATTCTTATATGACTTTTACTAGAGGCTGTTTTGGCTGCCTCGAACTCCAGTGCATGAGCCAGCACATCACCTAGCGTTTTATTTCTTGCCATTCTCATAACCTGTTGCATTTCAGTATCTTGCAATCCATCTGTGGCGGTCCAAATATTATGTTACTATAGTTTTGATAAAAACTGTCAGTAGTTTTAAGTTTTGATTAATAGGTTTTGTCAAAAAATAAATAAAAAACCTTAAAAGTTTCACAAAAAACGTATTTATTTGTAGTTAATACTACAATTTGGTGACCCCGAGGTTTAAATTGAGTAAGATGTACCTGCAACAACTTAGCAAAAGACAAGTTATGCAAATTTTAAAATGTTTTGGATTAAGTAATGAAGATACTTTGGAAGATCTTAAGTTTATATTAGAAGAAACGATTAGAAAGAATTATTCTAATGTTACCAATATAAATGATTTTGATTTTTCCAATTTACTTACCCAAAATGGAGTTAAATGATATTAATTGCCAAGATGAACAACAAAATACAAGTTTTCAAGAACTTAATAAGCGTGTAAATCAACTAGAACAACTGTCCCTTAACATACTTCAAAAAATTGAAGAAAATAACAAACAACTACAGAAATTTAATACACATCAAGAATCCAAAAATCTTTCCAACAATTTATCGATTCGAAATATTGAAGGTTCAAACTTAATACATGGTGAAAATATATCCTCTTTGTCTGAAAATATTCAGCTCCAGTCTACTTCAAATGCAAAATTCTCGTCTATTCCATTACCTTCAAACTCAACATATAGTTTTGAAGATCAACAACGGAAATCCAATGTAGTTAACCTACCCCAATTTTGAAAAAGTGAACCAGAGGTTTGGTTTAACTTAGTTGAAACCATTTTTGAAGTCAACAATATAACCTTTTGCAAAATAAAATTTAGCAAAATAATAACTTTGTTAGATTTTAAAATTTTAAAAGAGAATGCAAACCTGCTTTCTCTGAAACCAACTGATGACAATTATATGCAGCTGAAAATGCAACTGATTAAGACATATCAGATTTCAGACCAAGAAAAATTGTGGAGGCTTATCTCTGAATGTGAGTTGGGAGACCGAAAAAACTAAAACTTCCTACTATAATAGAGCCCATTATTCAAGCTTTCGTGAATAAACTTTCAGAGTCAGAACTATTGGATATGGCAGATAACATGGTCAGATCAAATCGAAATGGTGATATATCCGAAATTAAGCAGAATAAGATATCAGCTGAAGATAAATCAAATGGTGATCAAGATCAAATCGAAATGGTGATATATCCGAAATTAAGCAGAATAAGATATCAGCTGAAGATAAATTGGAAAATTTGTGTAAAAAATTCGAAGAAATTATTAAAAGTACTATTAACCATCAAGATAGACATTCAAACATTCAAACTCATAGTTATCAAACTCATCAACCTAATAAAGAAGTCTGTTATTACCATAGAAGATTTAAAGAACGAGCCCACAAGTGCGTTCCTCCCTGTAAATTTTCGACAGAGTCTACCCAAGTTGAAATGCCAGAAAACGAACAAGCCCGTCGTTAACGACGACGAACGATACTGGGCATTCTTCTAGCTGTCGTCTTTTCGTGTATGACCCAAAATCCAAAATTAATTTTTTAATTGATACTGGGGCTGATATTTCAGTGTTACCAAATACAAACACTACTATTTGTCCTACATCCAAACCTTTATATGCTGCAAATGGATCAACCATTCATACTTATGGTGAAGAACTTGTCACCATCACACTTGACTTGCCAAGAAATTTTTCGTGGAATTTCACAGTAGCTGATATTTCAACTGCAATAATAGGAGCAGGTTTTCTCAATTATTTTGGAATATTAGTTGATCTTAAAAATAAGAAACTAATTGACCAAACCTCCAAAATTTCAGTAAATGGACAACCATACTACAATACGAAAATTCCAAGCATCAAGACAATTAACCAAACTTTAACTTTCCATGAAATTTTGACTGAATTTCCAAACTTAACAAGAACAAATTTAATTAATTGTAAAAAGACTTCAAATACGTGTCATCATATTGTCACGACAGGTCAGCCAGTTTATAGCAAATCACGACGCCTTAATCCTGAAAAATTAGAAGCAGCAAAAAAGGAATTTGATTATCTTCTTTCAGAAGGCATAATTCGTCCATCAAAGAGTCCTTGGGCTAGTCCTTTACATATGGTACAGAAAGCCAACGGACAATGGAGACCTTGTGGCGATTATCGCAGGCTCAACAGCCAAACTGTACCAGACAGATATCCTATTCCTAACATTAAAGATTTCACCTATATTCTCAAAGACAAACAAATTTTTTCAAAAATCGACTTGGTTAAAGCATTTCATCAAATTCCAGTTGCGCCAGAAGATATCGAAAAGACTGCTATCATAACACCATTCGGACTATTCGAATATGTCCAGATGCCGTTTGGTTTACGAAATGCCGCGCAAACATGTCAGAGATACGTACATGAAATAACCAGAGATTTTAATTTTGGTTTCCATACCTTGACGATTTTTTAATAGCATCATCAAATTTAGAAGAACATATACATCATCTCAAAATTCTATTTAAACGCTTGGAGGAATATGGTGTGGTTATTAATCCAGAAAAGTGTGATTTTGGAAAAGATACAGTTGAATTTTTGGGCTACCTTGTGAGTAATGAAGGCATATTACCAACAAAGAAAAAAGTTGAAGCAATTTTAAATTATTTCAAACCACAAGATCTTACGTCACTACAAAGATTCCTAGGCATGGTAAATTATTACCGCACCTCCATTCCTCAAGGTGCTAAAATTCAGAACCCATTAAATGAGTTTTTAAAAGGAAATCCACCAAAAAACAAGAAACTAATATGGTCACTTGAACAAGACGATGCATTTGAAAAGGTAAAGTTGGCAATAGCATCTGCTACTTTACTTGCTTACCCTTCATCTTCACAAAAATTATCATTGATGGTGGATGCTTCAGATGTCACTGTTGGAGGAGTTGTTCAACAACTTGAAAATAGTGTTTGGAGACCATTAGGATTTTTTTCTAAAAAATTATCTTTGACTCAAACAAAATACAGCGCTTACGATCGGGAGTTACTAGCAATTTATGAATCTATAAAGTACTTTAGATTTCTCCTTGAAGGTCGAGAATTTACAATCTTCACTGATCATAAGCCATTGATTTTTGCTTTTACAAAAAAATCTGAAAACCTTTCACCCAGACAGATTAGACATCTTGATTTTATAAGTCAGTTTTCTACAGATATCAAACATATTGCAGGTGAAGACAACATAGTTGCCGATGCCTTATCAAGAATAGACATTATAAATCTTACCAATACCACAATAGATCTATGGAAAACAGAACAGCTTAAAGACTCTGAGCTCCAAGAACTTCTTAATGGAAATTACTCAATAAAATTGTCACCTCATAAATTACCGAACAGCAATGTAGAAATATTTTGCGAAACCTTCAACAGAAAATAATTCCGAAAAATACTATTTCACTAAATATGGAAGAGCAGTGAAATATTTAAAATAAGGGGGAAGTATTGAGGCGGTCCAAATATTATGTTACTATAGTTTTGATAAAAACTGTCAGTAGTTTTAAGTTTTGATTAATAGGTTTTGTCAAAAAATAAATAAAAAACCTTAAAAGTTTCACAAAAAACGTATTTATTTGTAGTTAATACTACACATCTATAAAACTTTGAACGGCAAGTTGCTCCATGAATTCTTCAGGTGCTGTCGGATATGCTAATCTAATTAGGCGTGAAATATCGGCCTCGAACTCTTGAAGAGTTTCACCTGATTTTTGTTGCCTAAATTTTAACTGAGTTTGATAGACTTGATGCAGGTGTTTGTCACCATATCTCTTTTCCAATTGAGATACCAGACTAGAAAAATTCTTTTGTTGCTCTTCTAAAGTCGACTGTAGAACATTGAGGGCTTCTCCACAGAGGGACACTACCAGTGAAGTTGCCTTTTCTTCATCGGACCAGGCATTGGCTGTTACAGCTGCGTGAAATTGTTTTAAATATACAGACCAACCGGTAGTACCATCAAATGTTGGGGATTTAAGTCTAGGGCTGAAACGTCCGGCGAATTCAGGAACCATTTGCTTGATTTCTTATTTCAGCTACCTCACTTCTTAATCTGCGGTCTAATTCCTGCATCTCGACGCGCAGCTGTGTGGTGGTTTCATTAATCTCGGTGCGTAGCACAGCGTTGGTCTGATGGATCTTTGTATGTAGTTCAGCGTTGGTCTGGTGGATCTCTGTGCGTAGCTCAGTATTGTTCTCATGCATTTTTGACTCGAACCCAGATAATTTGGCAAACAATTCTACCTTAGTATCGATTACTTCTGCGAGTATTTGATTCTGGTTTTCTTCCATTTTTCTCTGGCTTTCGTCGATTTTACTCATCAGACCCTGCAACATAGTCAGTATAGAATTCTCTGATGAAGATTGTACTGCTTCTGCCGATTCCCCTGGTTAGTCATCTTGAATTCTGGTTCTAGGCATTTTCTTTACTTATAAAGGTTTAAAGTTGGTAACAAATTCAGTCTTCGCAAAGCAAATCCCACTTCTGACACTAAATGTTACGTGGACTATAAATGATAGACTGTGGTTCACGAACTTTAAAACGTATATTGTAAAAACAAATCTTTTATATCAAAATGATAAATGTAATTGCTATCCCAAATTTCTGTGACATTCACCACCCTCCACTGTCTTGATTTTTTCTATCCCCAGTAACCCACCAAAACGTTGGAGAAGGTTCGATAGATGCCGCTTTTGTCGTCTAGTAGACCGTCAGATGTAGTAGCATCAGTCAATAATTTTAAGGTTGACAAATCTGTCACCTTGACGTTCGTAACAGTATTTTTCACAGTAAATGGTATTGGCTTAATAACTGCAATAAACTGCCCGATTTAATCTCATTGTGGAGAAAATCATCAGGTAAAAGATGCAAATGTGCTACAGGGTCGAACTTAAGAAATTTGAATTTTGCATAACTTTTTTAGCTCTCGGTAGCACTGTCATTCATACAGTTCCTAATTAATTCTACCACACTACCACTTAAAGTCGGAGAAGTATTTTTTCCGCGCACACTCGATTTAAGTTAGTGCCACATAAGCTCTATGGGATTGAACACGCAGTAGTAGGGAGGTAGTCGTAACACTGTATGTCCCAATTCTTCTGCAATTGTATCACAAAGATACGTTTTTTTAAATGAAAATGACTGCAGCACTTGTAAAAGTTCTTTTTTTGTATAATTTTCCTCAAATATATATGTCATTTGCAGCCATGAAGTTTTGAATCTCCAATTCCCTATTCTTCGAGCCAGGAATTTTTTGCAATTGTCGACTATGATACCTTGCGTTGTCCATTACTATAACGCTGTTTGGCGGAATCTTGAGTAACACAATTTTTAAACCAATCTTCAAAAAGCTCTGCTGTCGTATCTTCGTGATAATCAACATAAGATTCCTTATTATTTTTGTCACATAGCGTTTGGGATCCAACCATTTTCTGATCTTGCGTGTAATATTGTGATTCTCTACCCTTTATTTGATGGTACTTTTGTTTTACACTTTTCAGAGGAATCAGACTATCCTTGGAAGGGGTGTCATGCGTGTCAAACCACGTCTCGCCGATTTTCAGACCGGTATTTTCTTATTGACGTTATATATTCAGAACGCCAGTTTAGTGAACGTGTGGATTCCATTATTACTTGTCTCTTGTTAATTTTGCGATATTTAAAGCCCATTGCAGACAGAGATCGCCAAAGAGTAGTGAGGCCACAGTTGAGTTTCGTCATTGATGAGCCGCTGTTTTAGACTTTTGATTGTAGGGACACGCTGCTCATCGTACATAGTGTAGATTTTTCGCCTTATAAAATCTTTTTTCAGTCGTTTAGACTTTTTGTGCCACCGAAATCGATACGCTTTTTTTTGACTCCATGGAATTTTCAACAATTCGTTTAACTGAAGTAAGAGGCACTTTCGTCAAAGTACTGGTTACTCTTGCTACAGCACCCGCGTTATATCCTTGCTGAAGTAAAGAACTATACACATTTTTTATAATGATTTTCGCGTCACAAGATAAGTGATTCTTCTTTAACGAACCAGTGAAAGAAGCACTGCTACTTTTTATCCACGGACGCCACATACTGCCTATTCTGTACGTTGGGGTATAAAATATTTAATATTTGCTATTAATGTCTGTAATAACAAATAAATGTTATAAAATTATTGCACCACGTAACACAAGTGAACACTTCCAATGAAATACAAAGACTAAAACGAACAGGAAGTGTAAGCTGTAATCCTCTACAAACCCTCTCTGAGAAACAAAATTACCTGAATCAGGTCCTTTTACTTTTATGATGTGCATCTCGGATTTTACAACTTAAGGGTCTAATTAGTTTTATTATAATCCTTCAGTCAATACTATTTATTGTGAAAACTACTATAATTAATGATTCTCTAGTTTTGATGTTAATATGTGATTTTAATTTTTTAATATGGTTTCAAATGAATAAAAAATATAAACTACTGAAATAAATATATAGGGAATTAAAAAATAGTATTAAAAATACAGGGTGATGGATCAGTGTGATTAAACTCAGTAGATCTGTTATACTTTGTAAAAATTAACAAAAATTGTAGGCAGCTTAAAATTAGTTACAACATTAGTTACAACAACACATAGAAAAATAAAAAACAACAGTAATTATAACTTATCTTACGTATGTAAGGTGTTTAAAATGACCTCGCAAAACATTTATGCAAGCTTGAATGAGGTCATTGTAAGAGTGCAATCCGGATTCTATTTTTCATATCATCCCTTGTTGTTGGAAATATTTTATATACTTCGTTTTTAACATTACCCAAAAAGAATGAGTCCATCTTATTGAAATCTGGTGACCTTGGGGGCCACCTTATCGGTCCATCCCTTCCGATCCATTTTTCAACAAACTGATCATTAAGTTCACCACGTACAAATTCGTTGTGGTGCGTGGGAGCACCATCTTGTAGAAACCACATTTGTTGTTTACGATAAAATCTAAATAAATCTCACCATTTAAGTTATCTTTAAAAAAATATGGTCCTACTGCATGGTTACCGACGATACCTCCCCACAAATTTAGATAACATCTTGTTTGACAATGTGTTGCTATGTAGTATAGATTACTTACTGAGTTTCTATGGAATGTAGCTTCATCACCAAATAGGACATAATAAAAAAAATCTCTCTGCTCTAAGTTTTTCTAAGGCCCATTCACAAAATACTATTCGTTTCTGAAAATCATCATTATTTAATTCTTGGTGCAATGTGAAATACAATAAATTTCATTCTAAAGCAACAAATGCTGGCTCACCCACTATAATTAATTTTTGTTTAAAATAAACTTTGGTGCAATTTAATAAGGTCGTAAACACCGGATATGTTGCAATACAATTGTTTTATCAAAGCGAGGTAATTAGAACTCTAGTCAAAACATCTACAATGTAACGAAGAAAATTGTTTAAATAGCAGTTTCGCGAAAATGAAAAAATATACGACCTACATCGTTATGAAACACATGAGAAAAGTAATTTTTAGTTTACTAAGAAAATAGGGCGTGCAGCGACCGCGTAAGCCAAGAGTACAAGCCCAAAATGCACCAGGGAGACCAATGAGAATATTACCAGGAGCTCGGCCACCAACTGAAAATAAGCTACCTTACTACGACATGAGGTAGGAGAGGCTTCATGGAGTACCGAACGGGAAAAATCGTTTTCCTTGCAGCCAAAGATAGAACAAAAAATGACCGGCTCGGAGCGGCTTTGTAGACGGAAGTCAGTCGAATAAAGTGCGACCGGTACTCAGAAAATTCCTGAGTGATAAGGCGGGTATCAGGAAATCGAGTCCGTGTACGTTTTTTGCACCCACCTAGTGAGTGTATTATTCTCCCAGATATCGGAAAGTCCCATTTTTTAGTATACTAACCCTATAATAATTAATTTTATCCCTTTTTGGTAGTCCTGCTTTTCGAGAGTCTCAACACACACAACTTACGGGTTGATCGTTTCAATACGAAGCCGTTTGATAACTTTACCAACACTACATGCACAATATTGTCGCTGCCGATTATTCTTGCTAATGGCATGTTGTCTTTTATTAGTATCACCAACATGCCTACTTCTACTTGATTCATGCCCTTCTTGATCCATTTGTTACGATTTTAAGGACTAGTCAAATATTCCTTGTGTCAAAAATGCTGGTACAATTGCTGAAGTCGCTGCTTTTTAAAGTGTACTTGCAATTATAAGAACGGGTTTAGGTCTTATCAATGGGGAGTTTACATCAGCCTTCTCATTACCCATGTCTCCCTTATGCCCTGGTATCCACATGTGTTAGCCTACTGCAGCTCTGGAGTCACTTGACTATCGGATTGAATTACTCGTTCTCCCCCTTTCGGGATCCGTAGCGCAAAATTGTATAGCAGCAATTTCTGCGAGTACTTCTCAATATAGTTGGACTTCTGTTGGTTTCATGACGTATTCCACAAGCCTTGTACCAACGCCGGTTTGTAGCCATCTGTGTACCAAAACGAGTTTGCTCCACCTACGGCGATCCTGTTTCCAGTTCTTTTTTTTTGCATTGATACCAAAACCTGAATACCTGTAACCTTTTATTAAAATATACTTAGGAAACATTTGGTCTACGGGAAGCCTAAAACTTCATTTGGTCTGGTCAAATGGTATACCTAGATATTTAGCCTGATTTACAAATGAAACCACCCACTTGAAAGCTTTGGCTTAAAGCCTTGTAGTTCTCTTTTCTCTGATGAAGGCGACCACTGCTGTTTTTTAAGGGTTGACCGAAAGGTCCTCATCCTAACATCAGTTGTCCACTTTCATTAGAACATCCTGCACTGAGTTCTGCACCTACGCTAGCAAATCGTCCTATTACCACAGATGAATGATTAGAACAGATACGAATATCAGCAAAACATCAAAGAATTTTAAAATCCTTTGTCAATGACCTTAGTCCTTTAACTCGGTCGAGATGTTGCCAATTTTAAATATTATCAGAATTTCTTGCAGAATTGCAATGTTGACTCGGCGACAATAACATTTTCCTGTGCCGAATCTAGTTTTTTTTTTAAATTTACCAATTTCTATAAAAATAAAGAAAATTTCCTTCTGAATAAGATTTATTTGGACAGTTTCTGAACAATAAATACACTCAACCGTGCTGTGTATTAATTTTATAAGAATAATATATAATTTTATACTTTATTACAATTGATTAGTCAAATGTGACTTTGACAAGTCTGCGCCAAGTCGTCACCGTTATTGCGCGTGTTTGTCAAAGATATGGTTTGAGAAAAAATATATTTATAGTATGTTTTTTATACATTTTGATATTTTTAATTACTTGTTTCTTTTAATAATACTAAAATTAAATTGATTGTACTAACCCTTACTTTTTGGAAGTCCATCTTATTAAGGATAATAAAAAACTCTTCGTTTTAACAAAACTTCCAATATTTATTTAAAAATTGCTTTTTTAAAAGACTCAATGACAGCTGTTTCGCTATGAAGCATCGTCAGATTGACATTTAAGTTACATTTTGTTTGTTTGTAGCTAGGTACCTGATGTTTAGGTAGTATTAAGGCTAGACCAAGTATGGAAGTAATAAGACATAACAATATTAAGTCTTTTAAAAAAGCAATTTTTAAATAAATATTGGAAGTTTTGTTAAAACGAAGAGTTTTTTATTATCCTTAATACTAAAATTAATTGAAAACAAGTAATTGTCGAATATTTGTATCTGTATATAGTTCTGTATATATATATATATATATATATATATATATATATATATATATATATATGTATAACTATCACGATTAGAAATAGTGCTTATAAAATATTTGACCTATGAACATAAATTGTAGGAAACATTACCCAATCCTGTTAAAATATTGTGGGAAGGAGTCCAAATGAAGTTGACATACGAGGATGGACTTTTGTTATTACTATTGTCAATGAAACACGGGCAGAGGTTCTACTCCCTATTATGCCCAATAATAGAAAAATGATATATATAACCTACTAGTACTAATAAACAGAATAAAAATAAAGTACATCATAATCAGTAATTAAGAAAATAAACAATGAATTTACTCTATTAAAAAAGGTCAATTCTGTTTTAAAATGAGTTGGTAGAAGGTGCAGAGACAATTGTTTCATCAAGGTTATTCCACATGTCAAAAACTCTATTGGTTATAAAATTACGTCTCGGTCTTGAAGAGAAGTTCTCTTTTTTAAATTTTAACTGGTGTCCTCTGAGGCGTTCGCCTTGAGTTAAACATTCCGTTTGTACTTCAATATTTTAAAAGTTGTGATCAAGTCGGCAAAATTCAAAGGAGGTTAACTCGTTCTTCACCCAATGGTATTCGAGTGGCTTTTCTCTGAATTTTTTCTAACAGGTTTTTATCGCGAACCAAATCGGGGCAGCAGGTAGAGCCGGCGTACTCAAGAATCGGTTTTACTTAGTGGTGCAAAGTTTACAAAATCAATGAAAAGAAACTCTGAAAAAACACCTCCGAATAAGATACAATTTGGAGTTAGCACGCTTGCAATGGAGATAATGTGGTCTGACCACGGCAGGATGCTGTTTACGATGACTTAGAGGTCGTTATGATAAAACGAGAGTTTAATGGTTATCCTTTAATAAAGTATGGTACAATTGGATAATTTTTATCGATACAGAGCACTACACATTTTTACCCTTAAATAGGTGTGTCCACCTATATCTATAGTTTTTAACTGTTTTCTATCAAACTTTCGTATATTTCATATCTTTCTAATCTGTGCTATTACTGCGACTGCCAGATCGTTTACATATTCGCCAGATGTGTCACCGAATGAAACGAATGCATTTTGAGTCCTTAGTCTCAATTTTACTAGCATCATATGTCATTCTCATTGACTTTTTTTTTGCTTTTTATTCTTAATTTCATACTATTTCTTTGAATACATTAATGCCCTTTCTATTTTAATAAATCCCAATCACATTTTTTATGATTTCCTTCCCCTATTGGGAAAATATATATTGTTAACTAATCGATTCTACAGGTTTTATTTTCACATTCTTCTCAATCTGGCAGATTCTTTGCTATATTTCTTATCTTTTTAACTTTGTTTTTCCAAATTTTCATTTTTTTAGGTATAGTTTATAATTGTAGCAACTTGTTAGAAATTCGATATAGCTTAAAAACTTTGATATGTAAAAAAAAAATTTGTATTTCTCTGAGAGGTGATATTGGAGTTAAATACATAGAAATCTAAATTTTGATGATAAAAATATAAGCAGAGTGTGCGATAAACCATAACAAAAATAATAACATTTAAGAAAATTTGTTTAATTAAAAATAGAGCAAAGAAGCAGTACATCTTTTAATAATGACTCTCAAATTACCAATTATGTAACCCCGCATTTAAATATCCCTAAAACGAACTACTAATTGGATAAAAAATAGTATTTATTGGATTGGAAAAGTAGAAACTGTCGAGGATTTGTTTAATTTGACGGTAATTGATCCAAGGTATATATCCAAGTTTAGTATTTCACATTTTAGCCGCAATCGCTTTTATTTGAAAACTGTAATTTATGGTGATTAAATTCGACCTAAATACTCTCTAGCTTATGTATATATATTATATAAATTTACGTTACCTGTCACATCAACTAAATGATGTGTTTGTTTAGCATAATTATTCATAAGTCTTCTAACAAAACGTTGTATTTGCTCACTGTCAACACAATTAGTAAGACGAAGTATTTTTGTTTAAAAACAAATTAAAAAATAACTACGCACATCGACCCATCAACAAGCTTATCAAATTTTATTAAAAATTTGTTTAATTATCTTAATAGAGAAATAAACTAACAAAAAAAGTTTTTTAGGGAGCACGTCTTACGTATATTTTCAACGTAAAACTTAAATATTTAATAATGGGGCTGCAACTCCAGTGATAGAGACATTCCTCCTATTTCAGGATATTATTTAACACTGGCGCTATCTTTAATAGTTTTATAATTATTGCCAAAAGAAAACCATCTTTTTGTTTTTTCGTTTTGTTTTAATAACAATTGAAATTTTAAAAGTAGAAAAATTCAGAAAAATTCAAAAGAAAATCCCAAATTCTTAGAATTTCATTCTGAATCCGATAAATCAAACCCCATATTTTTAAATCTATTCTAACTCTATTTAGCAGGAAACTTACCTCTCGACTAGAACAATTCCTTTATAAGTATTGATTTAAAAAAACAACAAAATTAACAACATATTAAATAATTAGTAGTATCTTAGAAACATTTAATGCCACATATCTGCACATATATTAAATACTTTTTGGGCTATCATAATTTTAATAATACTATAAGCAAAATATCAGATTGTGTCAGCGCTATTGAAGTTAGCAAATGTATCTCCAAGTTTAACTCAAATATTGAAAAAACAAGACTTTTTAACAAAACTTTCACTTTTATTTAAAAAACTAACTTTTTTAAACTGAATGACAGATTAACATATTCAAGTTACATTTGGTTATTTGGTTTAAACATCAATATTGACTTGAGTATAACAACTATTGGGATTAGATATAATTCTATCAATATTTCCAGATCATCCAAGCCCATTTTCAAGAAATTTTTGGTAGAAAAACTGATGATTTTTAAATTTGATGTGCTGTCTGAACCGAGATTTGTCTGTTCTAGAAAGATATTCCTTTATGCGAATATCCAAGATTCCGGTGGTTTTATCAACATAATATATGCTATAGAGTAGTCATCACAACTGAGCTTAAATATGCCACTTTTAGACAATTTGTTAGCTTAGTGTATAGTTCTTGAAATACAACTCTTTTATAGAATTTAAAAGCTATTTTTAAAGCAGGTGTATGATTTTCAAGAATAAAAGAGATGTAGGAAAAATGACCAAAAAACGGCAACGTTTTAAAAATAGTATCCGCTGTTAAAATTGCTTATTTTAAACTATACATTTCTTTAAACCAGCATATTTAATTTAATAGGTGTCCAAACTGTGCTTTCAGTCAAACTATTAACAGTTGGTAATTGATTTATTATTTTTACCTTGTCATTGTATGCTTATTCAGGCACTTGAATATTCAATAACCTATGTCCTATATAGGAATTTTTTTTATTATAAATTCAACATATATCATTCTTGCATTCAACTCAACATGTATCTTCTTACCTTACCAAATTTATTAATTTAAAAGAAATTAAATAAAAATAATATATAGGTATGTTTCTAAAATATTTGTGTTTTATCAAGAAAAGTGTATTGAAGGAGATGAATATATCCACAAATTTTCATGAAGATGGTTCCGGATTTTTAAATACTGAATGTCAGTTAATTGCCAGATACCATAAATCAGGTTTACCAAAAATTAGAAACATCTACCAAATCATTATTAAAAAGATATGACAGAATACTCTTTTGGTGAAGAATAATAATGTACCCTGTATTTTAATAAACAGAACAAAAATACATTATTAATGGTCATTTAAAAACCGCTAACATGTCTAATTATCATAGAAATATGTTCCTCGTGACACCCTCTAACATAACCGTATTTATTAAAATTTTGGGATTTGCAAGTATCACAACATTACCTACCTCAAAGGTTTTTCAAAATATTTTTTTTATCACTAAAATCATTAATTGCCTGCCACTACAGAATTTATTTCTATACTTTTTTTAATGTTTTATCAGCCTGAACCTTAGAATAAATATTAAAATGAAAATAATTAAAGTGCTAAAATGTGGATATATTTATTAAATATCTTTATCCTGAATGAATTATGTATATTAAGAAGACTACACAAAAGAATGCTTACAAGAATAAGCAATTAGACCTGATTATCACCTAGAAGAAGTCTACGGAAAAAATGGCTCGCTGACGTGAAGGAGAATACAAATACCATGAACCTTATAGATTGGAAATCTCAAATTGTAAAAACTGAAAAAAAATAATAGTATAGTAACAAACACATAATAAATTATGATAAACAAAGAAAAATTAAACCACCTTAAAGGAAATAGGATGGAAAAACGCTTTATTCATCAATTGCGAACATCCTATATACTAATTGGGTAACAGGGTAATAAATTATACAATGTGGAAAAGCCAAATGGACTAAATTCATTATTTATTATTTCAGTTACTGTATATATTTATAGAAAATCTCGAAAGACGTCAAATTTAAATTATATATTCTTAAAAGTAAAAATTTGCTGCCTACCTTAAACCCCCTTTGAGTGACAGTTACAACCCCCTCATTTTTTAATGGGAAGTATGGGCTTATCGTTTGAAAGGTGCAAAAATGTTATTGTTTTAAAATGTATTTTATAAATTAACATAAAAAATAAAATTATCTTCTTACCAAATTTCGCTTGAGTACCTACACTACTCATTTATTTCCCATTTCAGTATTATAATAAGACAGTACCTAAGCAAAAACTATATCAGTGATCATTTTTAATATCAACTATCATTTAAAAAAATACTTAAAAAAAATCATCATAGCAATGTTCCAGCAATTGGTTCCAGCAAGATGAAGCATCTCCAAATTAGCAACTCAATGTCTGCCAGTGCCTCAAGTGAACTTTTCCAAATTGCTGGATAGGGAGGCGTGGATCAATAGAATCGCCAGCAAGATCACCTGATCTTACCCCATTGGTTTTTTGCTTATGGAGTTATGTCAAAAATATTGTTTACAAAACTAAACACATGATTTAGATGACTTAAGGGAACGAATAACGCTTGCGATAAGATCTGACACACCTGATATGTTAATTAACGTTAGAAGACATTTTTATTTAAGAATAGTATGTTTCCAAGACGTTCGCGATGAGCATTTTTAACATCTACTTCATTCACATTCATATTTTTATGTTATGAATAATTAAATGTGATATATCAGAGATTTTATTTTTTTATGTTAATTTTCGCAATAAATTTAAAAACAAAAACAATTTTCGAAAAAGAAAGAAGAGATTTAAAAAATTTGGGTTTTTAACTGTCACTCAAAGAGGGTTAAAGGTAGGTATCAAATTTTTACCTTAAAGATTGTCAATTTATAATTTAAATTTGACGTGTTTCGGGATTTTCTATAAATATGTACAGTTACCGAAATAATGATTGTATTCCATTTGGCTTTTCCACTCTGTATATAAAACACTGACAACTTCAATCATATTTAAGAACATTACAAATTTAACAACAGAAGTTTCATTTTCTCAGGCAGAACGAACTTTTATGTTATATCAACGAACCCTAAAGAGCGTATGCTCATTTTAGTTATTTACCAAAAGAGCAAGTATACATAAATAAAAATGAAATTGGTATGCCCGCACACATTTTCAAGGAAGCCCGCAAGCTCAGGGCCCATTCTATTACACGATGCCTCTCTAACTGTATAATCAGATTGACCATACTTCAAGACTCATAGGCCTCTCATTAATGTTTAGAATCATTGATATTATGCATAAACAAAGACAGATAAGCAAAACCATATAATGGCCAACAAATTAGAATAGAGTGGCATGCTTTAACATACTAGGAGCCATTAAAACTACAACAACCAGGATATATTTGTCGAGGAGTGGACGCTGATGAGAATACAAAGTTTTCTTTTGGTTGGTTTAAAACCCAATAGTAGAGTGCAGGGTGGCAAGATATTCCCTATGGAGGGAGGCAATGGATTAAACCTCACTTTTGGAGGTAAATATGAAGTGTTGTGCCCAGGTTTGAATTGAACAAGCTCTATACTGTCACTTAAGAACGCAGAAGAAATGAACGGGGCAAGTACAATAGATATCTACAAGGACGGATCTAAACTAAATGTGGAACTCAGAATCCCTGGACAAACAAATTCAATGGTCTGTAGGAAAACATGCAGACGGAGCTGATTGGTATAGCTATATCAGCAAACGAAATAATTCTAACAGAAATGTGACAGGTTAATCGATCGGCATTCATACAAACATTAGACAAGCAGTACTACTCCTAACAAGTTTTAAAATAACCAGAAAACAACTTAGACTAGTGACGGAGATTAACCGCTCACCGGAGTCTTCAAAACCATCTTATACAGGATAAAATTAAGTAACACATATCTATACAGAGGATATAAACAAGAAGAGGAAACAGTCGAGCACAACCTGTGTGAATGTTCGGTTCTATCAACTAAACAGAAATTATGCCTAATAGAGTACTGGCCAACACCAGCCAATATCAGAGAGACTGCCCTGAAGGGCGTCATCGAGTACTTCACATCAGTAGGCTGGACCATGAACTAAAGGAGCTGTCTCTGGAGGAAGCACAAAGGACCTAATGAGGTCTAATGCAGATGAAGTCTTTGGTCTTCACTCTCCCCAATTTCGGTCCGGGTGGCTCTTGTTTCGAGATTTGATAGCAAAGTTCTAATGAAAACACCTACACATGGCTTTCCACCGTGTTCCTGATTAACAATCGCATTCTACTTCCTTATCCCATTAATTATTTTCCATTCCGCAAAAATAACTCCTCCACCTACTCACTGAACAAAAGAAGGCCTACCTTATGGTCATGAATTTCCTAATTTCCTAAAATAGTAATGTAAACCAAGATATTGACAAATAAAACTAAGCTCTTTTTAATCAGAATAAGAAACTGCTAAGAATCCAAAGGGAGGTCCTTAAAAATCACTTTTTATATCATCTGTAGAAATGTAGGCAAAATCATAACTTCCGAAGAATTTGCCCCAATATTGGAGGAACTTCAAGTCCAATATACCTAATACTGGCGCATCATACCTAGAGCTACTATCGAACCGATCCCAAAGATGAGGATTGCCTCTTCATCAGAAAGAAGTACCCTACTTGAAACCGGCACAGTAACCAGGCTTCATCAAGGTCAAAGGGCTGTATCACCATTCTTTAATCTATTCCCATCTAGGAGTGTATTATTCAACAGATCCAGTGCTAAATGTTTCATAAGAATGTACTTAATAAAGCAAGGAATAATAATATATTAAAAATAATGGTTACCAATGCAATAAATACGTAAACACAGGAAGTAGAATATATTTTAGTGGATTTCTTATGTTCTTTTATATATTTTATATATATACATATATAAGATTTAGGAGAACATACAGTCTAATAACAAGTATGGAAAAAGCAGTCAATTTGACAAAGGATTATGGTTATTTTATATATTTGATCTACACGTTAACGAGAAAATTATGCTTTACTGCACTTTCACAGTTTGTTTAAATAACATATATATTTGTTTATATTTTGACGTAAGTGTCTAAGTGTTTATTTGTTTTTGTAAGGTCGGATTTGTGAAAGATCATACCTTAAAATGTTTCAGCTAAAAATTCGTACTCAGATTTATATAAACAACTGTCTGTCTAATGTTCTGAAAAAACCACTATATCTATTTTATAATTCGTTAAATTTTTACCAAAATTTTTGCGCCGTAAATGAATACCACGAAATGTTTTTTTCTGTGAAAACTGACGTTATACAGTTTTGATTTTGTCGCGAATATATCGAACGGAGTAGGTCCTGTTTATAGTGACGTTGGCGGTAAACTGAACGATGATTCTCGTGGCGCATAACTGCGCTCGCTACCGAGGAGTTTATACGGTGCGCCATTTAAAAGCTATTAAGAATTTGTTTCAATCGCTTAACGTATTCATTCGCAATCATCAGAATATTTTTAAAATACAGTATTGCATCTATACTAGTAAAATGTACAACATAAAACCGATGAAACTTGGTCACGCATGCGCTGGTTCCTTCCAAATACTGCAAATTTTTAAGAGATGATCCAAAATAGCGATTTCCTGAGAAGGTCACTGGGATACGTGTGATACGTAGCGATGATCATGTCCGTTTGCTGAGGAGAAGAAAATAAGATGATTTACGTCATACCAAAAATAAGTCCAGTAAAAAGGTATCTGTTCGATACTATTAAAAAAATTCAATCAAATAATTCAATAATTTTTTTTCAATGAAGAGCTGCTGGTGTGAATATTTCTTCAAAAAAAAATAAATGAAAAAATTGAAAAGATGCTTCTATCCATATTTTTTGAAAGTTCTCAAAGGGATGAATATGAATTTAGTAATAAAAGAAGCGATATGGATTGGTTGGAAAAATATTAAAATATATAAAATAAAATTTAAAATAAATAAATAGTGAAAGAGAATAGTTATTAAATATGTTTCGTTAATTAGTTATATTTTGCCATTTTTGTTAATCAATTGTTTCGACTTTTTATGTCTGGAAAAGTGAATTGGAATTAGTTATTTTCAATAAGTTCAATAATAAATAGTGAAAGAGAATAGTTATTAAATATGTTTCGTTAATTAGTTATATTTTGCCATTTTTGTTAATCAATTGTTTCGACTTTTTATGTCTGGAAAAGTGAATTGGAATTAGTTATTTTCAATAAGTTTTTTATTGCTGTAAAAATGTTATCCATTTTAGTTTGTTAATTTTAATTGATGATTCTAGTCTTTTATAATCGGTTTTGTCTTACTTTTTGACTGTTATATTTCTATTTTGATTTGGTTAGGTTAGGGTAGGGTAGGTTAGGGTAGGTTATGGTAGGTTAGGTTAGGTTAGATTAGGTAAGGTTAGGTTAGATTAGGTAAGGTTAGGTTAGGTTAGTTTAGGTTAGGTTAGGTTAGGTTAGGTTAGGTTAGGTTAGGTTAGGTTAGGTTAAGTTAGGTTAGGTTAGGTTAGGTTAGGTTAGGTTAGGTTAGGTTAGGTTAGGTTAGGTTAGGTTAGGTTAGGTTAGGTTAGGTTAGGTTAGGTTAGGTTAGGTTAGGTTAGGTTAGGTTAGGTTAGGTTAGGTTAGGTTAGGTTAGGTTAGGTTAGGTTAGGTTAGGTTAGGTTAGGTTAGGTTAGGTTAGGTTAGGTTAGGTTAGGTTAGGTTAGGTTAGGTTAGGTTAGGTTAGGTTAGGTTAGGTTAGGTTAGGTTAGGTTAGGTTAGGTTAGGTTAGGTTAGGTTAGGTTAGGTTAGGTTAGGTTAGGTTAGGTTAGGTTAGGTTAGGTTAGGTTAGGTTAGGTTAGGTTAGGTTAGGTTAGGTTAGGTTAGGTTAGGTTAGGTTAGGTTAGGTTAGGTTAGGTTAGGTTAGGTTAGGTTAGGTTAGGTTAGGTTAGGTTAGGTTAGGTTAGGTTAGGTTAGGTTAGGTTAGGTTAGGTTAGACAAAGAAAAAGCTTAAGGTGATTAGGAAACTATTGCCAAATATCGGAGGTCCAGGGTATTGGAGGAGAAGAGTGTTGGCTGGAGTAATGCACAGTACGCTTCTGTACGCCGCACCAGTCTAGAAGAACGCTGTTAAAAAGAACGCCAATGTAGCTAAATTAGTCACGGTACAGAGGCAGACACTTATTAGGGTAGCAGCTGCATATCGAACGATCTCAGCAGAGGCTGTACAAGTCATTTCCGGTTTTGCCCCAATAGACCTGATGATCAAGTAAACCTCTTTTCTGTATACGGTTGGTGGCACGCCAGCGATACGAAGGATGGCGAGAGAGCGTACTATTAAAAAATGGCAAGAAAGATGAAAGAGGGAAAAGGGCAAGGCAGAATGGACACGGAAGGTTATTCCGGATCTGTCCTCGTGGGTGAAATGCAAACATCGTCAAACCAATTATTACTTCACGCAGTTCCTGTCCGGACATGGTTCTTTTGGCAAATTTACGTATAGGATCGGAAAGAGTGAGGTGGACAAATGTTGTTTGTGCAGAGTGCCTGACACCCCAGAGCACACTGTCTGGCTAGGTTAGGTTAGGTTAGGTTAGGTTAGGTTAGGTTAGGTTAGGTTAGGTTAGGTTAGGTTAGGTTAGGTTAGGTTAGGTTAGGTTAGGTTAGGTTAGGTTAGGTTAGGTTAGGTTAGGTTAGGTTAGGTTAGGTTAGGTTAGATTAGGTTAGGTTAGGTTAGGTTAGGTTAGGTTAGGTTAGGTTAGGTTAGGTTAGGTTAGGTTAGGTTAGGTTAGGTTAGGTTAGGTTAGGTTAGGTTAGGTTAGGTTAGGTTAGGTTAGGTTAGGTTAGGTTAGGTTAGGTTAGGTTAGGTTAGGTTAGGTTAGGTTAGGTTAGGTTAGGTTAGGTTAGGTTGGGTTAGGTTAGGTTAGGTTAGGTTAGGTTAGGTTAGGTTAGGTTAGGTTAGGTTAGGTTAGGTTAGGTTAGGTTAGGTTAGGTTAGGTTAGGTTAGGTTAGGTTAGGTTAGGTTAGGTTAGGTTAGGTTAGGTTAGGTTAGGTTAGGTTAGGTTAGGTTAGGTTAGGTTAGGTTAGGTTAGGTTAGGTTAGGTTAGGTTAGGTTAGGTTAGGTTAGGTTAGGTTAGGTTCCGTGCCTCGGAGGGTTGGATGAGAGAGGCTGGAAGTGGTTCACCCCTAATCTCTCATACAAGTTTCCGGGGAAGGGGCTTTCCACCCGACACGGCGCGTCCCAATGGCTCATAGGGTGTCTCCAGGGGGCGTGGTCTGTTATGGGACTCATGCTCTTTAGAGTTGTAAGAGTCTCATGACCGACCAACTCTCGGGATAAGCAATGAATAAGGTTCTGGTTATAAGAACCCTAATAGTTGCTCGCGGATCAAATGGAATAGAGGAGTAAACCTCGATAAAAAATCCCCATTACTACGATGTAAGGTATCGTGTCTATGGTATGGAAGGTGCGAGGGTTAGAGCATCGCAAACGATCCCTCCGAGATACCTGGCGACCTCTCAGAGTATATTGCCTTAGCGAGGTATGGGAGCACTGCCTCGCCGGACGTTTATTCTGCCCAACTCGTGGGATTTAGTATGGAGAATTTTATTAAAAAAACAGAAAAGGTTGTCGATGTGGTGGAAGTAGTGGAGGAGGAGACCGCAGTGGCGGGAATATTCACCCCTAGGAGCTCTCTTAGGAGAACCCCGGAAAGGGCAGTTGTGGAGGAAATCTACCATACCCCTGGGGGCCAGGGGGATGAGTGGATCCAAAAGAGTAAGAGGAAGAGGGAGGTCACTCCCCAGGCAGCGTCAGGTTCAGGCGTGAGGACGGGCTCTCCCATCGAGAACAAGATGGAATAGATGAGCCAGAGGGTAGAGGAGCTGTGCCAACTAACGGCACAGCATAGTAACACCAAGGTGGAGATAAAAAAGGCTGCCAAGGCGCTTCGGAACGCCTGGCAGGTCATACAACGATCGCTGGAGAAGGCAATCAGTAAGGCTCCCAGGAAAGTGGAGGCAATGGTAGAGGTGGAAACTAATCAACCCAAAGCGAGAGGTGCGGTCGCGGCCGAGGTAGCGACGCAGACTGCGGAGGTGGGATTGCCTTCTCCCAAGAAGAATATGGTTAGTGTCGGGGTACAAGCCGGGATGGGTGAGATTTTGGAGGCCGTAGCGGAGAGTGAGAGGGAGAGTTCGCTGCGGGAAAAGATTGCGAGAGCGGCAACCAGTGAGGAGAGAGAAGCGCTGGAAGTATGCGACGAAGAGTGGCCGGAGGGAGTGTTTGAGAGAACGACGACTGCCGATGGGACACCCCTTTCGGTAGCCGCCGATCTAGCGGTGTATGTGGAGACCGGGGGGGAACTAGCCCGGGTGTGCCTTGAGCGGTACCCCGAGCTTGGTGATCTCCCGGTGGAGAATGTGGAGAACGGAGTGAGTGTGGGGACAATGGTGGTCTGCACACGTATGCCTGGGGGGGAGTCCAGCGAGCGACACGTTAGCAAGCTGGTCTCCAACGGAGCGCTAGAGGAGGGTGAGTGTGAGGCGGGCAGGTTCCTCAAGGCTTTGAGGCACCTGGCTCGTCTAACGAAAAAACGGGGAAGGACGAATGTGGGCCTGTCGGCCCCCAGGGACTCTTGGCCTGGAAAGGTCCAGGAAGATCGCGGAGCTGGCGGCCAGAGAAAATGAGGTACACTTCAAAGTGTACGGTAAGAACGAGAAGAGTAGGGGGGCAGTGCCGCAATCCAAGACGAGGGAGGCGGTGGTGTTTGTTAGGTCCGACAGGACGTATGCCGACCTTGTTAAAGATTTGAGGACAACGGTAGGCAGTTGTGAGGAGGCGAGAGTGAGGAGGGTGCACCGGACCAAGGACGGTGCGGCCCTCGAGCTGAAAGGAGGGATGGAAATGGCTGAAAGGGTGAGGAGGGCGATCCGATCCGGACCCGCCTTCGCTGGCACCAACGTGTCCGCAAAGGGTGGGATAAGGAGAAAGACCATCTTCCTCATACGAATGGATGCCACTGCTACCGAGGAAGACGTACGTGTGGGTATCGAAAGGGAGGCAGGAAGACCGGTCGACCTGACCGTCCGGTCCCTTCGACCCACCCGCGGTGGTAACCAAAATGCCACTGTCGAAGTGGAGGAGAAGGTAGCCGCGAGGCTAATTAGAACCGGCGAAGTCAGGGTTGGATGGCTCACCTGCCTCGCGAAAGAGAGGTTCGACTTGAAGCGGTGCTTCAAGTGCCGCATGGCCACCTCGGCAAAGAGTGCAAGGAGGCGGCTGTGGTGGACGCATGCCGGCGATGCGGCCAAGCAGGCCACATTAGCCGGGAATGCAAAAATCCACCGAAGTGCATGGACTGCGGGGGTCGGGACCACTGGAGCGGGTCATACCGCTGCAAGGTGTTCGCCGGCCTCGTAGAGGAAGCGCGAAGGAGAAGAGCGTGAGGGAGGAGTGAACGATCGCAGAGCTAGCCAACTCCAGGAAACTGAAGGTTCTCCAGACCAACCTGGGGAGAGCGAGGTTGGCTCACAATCTCGCTCAGGCGACCGCCATTGAGAGAAATATTGACGTTCTCTCCGTGGCGGAGCCAAACCCAACGTTGGTTCGGCAGAATGGCTGGTTTAGCGACGAGACGGGGAACGTGGCGGTATATGTTCGGAATCGTAAGTTGCGTATCTATGCCATTGAAGCGCGTGACGGCTATGTAGTCGTACGAATGGAACGTATGAATCTGTTTTGTTGTTATGTTTCACCAAACATAACAGCAGAGGAATGTACGGCACGTATAGATGCAGTAATGGAAGAAGGCAAAAGTATGGGAGGAGAGTATATGGTGCTTGGGGATTTCAACGCGAAGTCCTCGGAGTGGGGATCCCCGGTCACCGATGCTCGTGGAAAATTGATGACGGACTGGATCTCGGCTCTTGACCTTGTCGTCCTCAACGACGGGCTGGAGCCAACGTTTGTTAGAGGAGGTTCCGAGTCGTATATCGACATTACTCTATCGACGAGTGTGTTGACTCCGGTTCCGGGCAAATCTAAGAGGAAAGTTTACATGCATTGGAATGCGTTCGACGAACTGCTGAGGTGGGGAGTAGAGAGGGATCGAAAGTCGGAAACCATAACGGCGGATGGCCTCGATCGCGTGGTATGTGAAGCAGTGAGAGGTAGTCTTCCCAGGGTCCAAAAAGACTCCCGGGGGACACCGTATTGGTGGAACGAAGATATTGCGAGACAGCGAGCGAGGTGCCTACGTTTACGTAGGCTACGTACGAGAGCGCGTACGCAAGGGAGAGAAGCGGATGCGAGAAGGATGGATGAGGAGCTCAAGAGCAGTAGGAAGGCACTTGGTAGGACGATCCGTAGGCAGAAGAAGGCCTGCTGGCAGAGTCTGATCGGAGACTTGGACGAGGACATCTTTGGTCAGGGATATAAGATCGCCATGAGGCACTTTGGGGCGTACTCTCCGTTTGACATGCCCGCCGACAGAAAGCTGGAGATAGCTAGGGAGCTGTTCCCAACTGCCGACGGGCGTGTTCCGCGTGGAGTGCGAACTGATGAGCCTCTGAGGGGGGATCCATTATTCTTTACCATGGATGAAATCGTCAAGGCGGCGGGAGCTCTGCGAGCCGGTCGGTCTCCGGGTCTCGATGGCGTTACTGCTGAAGCAGTCAAACGCGTCGTTGCCCTGGAGCCCGACTGGCTCCTGATGCACTATAACGCCCTCGTCGCCGATCGGGCTTTCCCGGCGGACTGGAAGACCGCCAAGTTGGTTTTAATACCAAAGAGTAAACCGGGGAAGTATCGCCCCATTTGCCTTCTTACTGCTCTTAGCAAGTTGTATGAAGGAATGATAAGGGGCAGACTGGAGAGAGTGATTGAAGAGAGCGGGGGACTTTCTCGCCAACAATACGGTTTTACGTGTGGAAGGTCGACTGTGGATGCCGTGTCGGAGATATTTCGGACGCTGAACGGGGCGCACTCGTCCAAATGGGCGGTGCTCATTACGTTCGACATCCGGAATGCCTTCAATACGCTTCAGCATGAGCTGGTCTTAAGATCTTTACAATGTAGGAGATGTCCTGGATATCTTCAGGAAATAATTGAGGCCTACCTAGATGGTAGGAAGTTGCAAGTGGAGAAGGATGTTGTCATTGATGTGTCGGCTGGGGTGCCTCAGGGATCAGTCTTGGGCCCCACGCTATGGAATCTGGCATATGACGGGGTCCTCCGGCGCGAATACCCACAGGGTGTGGTTCCGTTCGCGTTCGCGGATGATCTCGCCGTGCTTGTCCTGGCTGGAGACCTCGACGACCTGCAGTACCAGGCAAAGATTGCATGCGAGGGAGTGAAAGATTGGATGCATGGTCACGGGCTTTCTCTGGCAACGGAGAAGACCGAGGCCATCATACTGAAGGGACCGCGTGATAGAAGAGGAATTAATTTCCTCTGTGACGAAACGGAGGTGTTTCCCCGAAAGTACGTTAAGTACCTAGGGGTCACCTTGCATGAATTTGGAGGATTTGGGGAACACCTGCGCGTGGTCACACGAAGGGCAGCCGAGAGAGCGGCCGCATTGGGAAGGTTGATGCCCAACATCGGCGGTCCGAAGGAGGAAGGTTCTCGCCGGGGTTGTGCAGTCTATCGTCCTGTATGCGGCCCCAGTGTGGTGCGGACAAGTGGATATTCCACATTTCAAAAACCTTTTAATTCGCACGGACAGGACTTGCCTGGTCCGCACTGCATGCGCGTACCGCACCGCACCTACGGCCGCTCTTTATGTGATTGCAGGTATGGTGCCTACCCATTTACTCGCGAAAGAGAGAGGACGGATATATGAGAGACGCGAGAAAGTAAGCGAAAGGGTGAGAAAGGAGGAACGGGCTGTCACATTGGATTTGTGGCAGTCGGAATGGAATGGGACAACGGATGTGGCTCAGTGGACCAAGTCCCTGATACCGAATCTCGACAGGTGGATGCGGTGTGGGCATCGGCGGATCGATTATTTCGTTACGCAGATGCTCACGGGGCACGGGTGTTTCCGGTCTTACCTGGCGAGATTCGGGAAGTCAGATGATGATGTATGTACATACTGTCGGAGGGTGGACACTGTGACACATACGTTGTTGGAGTGTCCGAGATGGATTGCGGAGCGGGGAAGAATGAATGAACTCATGGGAGTGCAGATCAAGAGTGTTAGAGAGATGGTACAGAGAATGATATTGAGCGAGAGCGGGTGGAAAGTGATAAGTCGGTGCGTGAAAGAGATTCTGTACATGAAAGAGAAAGAAGAGAGAAAGGTGGTTGCCGGAAAGAGAGTGTGCGTGTGAGTGAGCTACGGCATGGCGACGGATGAGTAGATGAATAGGTGAAAGTAGAATGAATGGTGGAATGACATGACCGACCCGAGCTCGTGCCCATAGGTGGCTGTTTCCAGGTCGGCCATGTGGGTGGGGTTTTAGTGGGATGCTGACAGGACCGGGGCGATGATGGGAGGGGGGTCCCTTTCCGGGATACCCCCTGTTGTCATCGCGCTGCTCTTGCCAGAAACCCACACTCCCTGGGTCACCTTCCCAGGGGTTAGTCTTTCTGGAGATTTCCCCACCAGAAAAAAAAAAAAGGTTAGGTTAGGTTAGGTTAGGTTAGGTTAGGTTAGGTTAGGTTAGGTTAGGTTAGGTTAGGTTAGGTTAGGTTAGGTTAGGTTAGGTTAGGTTAGGTTAGGTTAGGTTAGGTTAGGTTAGGTTAGGTTAGGTTAGGTTAGGTTAGGTTAGGTTAGGTTAGGTTAGGTTAGGTTATGGTAGGTTAGGTTGGGTTAGGTTAGGTTAGGTTAGGTTAGGTTGGGTTAGGTTGGGTTAGGTTAGGTTAGGTTGGGTTAGGTTGGGGTAGGTTAGGTTAGGTTAGGTTAGGTTGTGTTAGGTTAGGTTAGGTTAGGTTAGGTTAGGTTAGGTTAGGTTAGGTTAGGTTAGGTTAGGTTAGGTTAGGTTAGGTTAGGTTAGGTTAGGTTAGGTTAGGTTAGGTTAGGTTAGGTTAGGTTAGGTTAGGTTAGGTTAGGTTAGGTTAGGTTAGGTTAGGTTAGGTTAGGTTAGGTTAGGTTAGGTTAGGTTAGGTTAGGTTAGGTTAGGTTAGGTTAGGTTAGGTTAGGTTAGGTTAGGTTCCCCTATATGGGGAGCACCAATTGAAGATATAAGGGGGGAGAAGATTGCTGAATGGCTCGCCTAACTAAAGTGGACAGCTGCAAATGACGGCACCCCCACTTTTAAAAGAGGCACCTCGGAGTCGCACATAGATGTTGCCCTCCTGCATGAAGATATGTGTAGAAGAGTAAAGTGGAGATCCGACTTCACCAATGTATTCACCCTCCATGCGACCATCTATGTAACTATAGAGCACGCTCCCTACTGTCGGAGAACTAAAATGGGGAAAGTTGTCAGGAAAAGTGCATTTATATTCGCTGTCCAAAATAGAATAGGAAAAGGGTCCAGGGACCCGAAGGAATTGTATAAAATAATAGTCGACTCGGTAAATAGTACTACAATTCGTACCGCCAAAGGGCAAAGAACGCACGCTTACTGGTGGACTGACCACATAGAAATCCTTAGGAATCAAGCCATCAAGGACAGGAGGAGACTGCAACGAGCAATGGCTCAAAATAATGCGGGGGACGAAGAGAAACGGAGGTATAAGGCGACGAAAAGATCCCTACGGCTTGCGATATCGGCTGAGAAAAGAGAGAGCTGGCGCAGAATAGTGGCCGAGCTGGAGGATGATCCTTGGGGCGACGGCTACAGAATTGCCACGAGGTTCTTGAGGCCAACCTTACTAGCTGACATCACGACTAGTGTAAAAAGGAAAATAGTCGATGAGTTATTTCCTGACGCGCCAAGAACTTGGCACAAGGAAAGGTTTGAAGTGGAAACGCCCTCAGAATTCTCCTTGGAGGAGTTGACAACTGCGATTAAGGCCATGAAAATAAATAGAGCACCAGGACCAGACGGCGTTACCCCGGAATCTATAAAATGGGTGCACGACTTGTTCCCAGAACAAATGTTAAGCATGTTCAACGCATTCTGGATACAGGGTAGATTTCCTCTAGAGTGGAAAAAGGGAGTGGTCATTCTTATTCCGAAAAAAGGGGGTTGTATAAGTGAGGCCAAGGATGCTAGGCCTGTAACGCTTCTCAATACAATAGGGAAGATATATGAGAGGATGATTCTGCAGCGATTAAACGAGGAATTGGATAGCAAACATATAATTCCCGACCACCAGCATGGGTTTAGACCGAAACGGTCGACCACCTCGGCACTCATAGAGTTACGAAACAAGGCACCTTGGTTCTCCTCCTGGGAGCTGCAGCACCTCATCGCCGGTGGAGGAGTCTAGTAGGTGCTCATCTTCAGACTCCCTGGTTTGGGGATGGGCAGTGAAGCTAAGAAGCAGCTCAAAAATTGTCAGCGGGGCACTGGTGGGGTCACTGATGTCGAGTAGGTGACACCGGTAAGAGCCAGTTCAAGATCCATCAGCCCGGTTAATAGAAAACAAGCTGACAAGTCCAACTCCGAAACAAGAGGGCGAATGGCGAGTTCCCAGCGCCATAAAACTGGGTCCCTTCGGCTATGCTATGGTAACCCAGACAGAAGAGTCCAACAGACCTCGCAAAACAACATGGATAACGAATTGGTAAGCGACAAAAACATTACGGAGCAGAAGAACCTCGGAACTCCAGTTCCGGTCGAGGATGCGGGTGTGCGAGTAGGCCCCACTCGTTCGTCAGCAAGCGACTACTCAGCAATTGCAGTAGGAAATTGCAGCATACCACGACTGGAAAACAGCAAGAAATGGAAATGAGTGTAGATGACACTCCAAACCCATTTCAAAGAAGAAATACTATCTCTAGAACTCCACCAAGGGCCAGAACATTATCAATACCAGATATGGAGGGAGAGAACTTAGTAGTAGATAGTGACACTAGGGTTGCTGGACAGCATAAGAGGAAGAAATGTAACCTGACACCAGAGAATACACAGAAAAGATCTACAGGGGTGGGAAATTCATTTAAAAATACACTGAGCAACTTACTTAAGCAAATTGGCATTCTAGGTAAAGTTGTCGGAGATGCATATAAACCAAAAAGGGAACTAACAGAAATGACCAACCTACTGCCAGTAGGCTGGTTCATTATGCGGAAGTTATGCAAAAAGAGACATATGATAAATGGCTTAGCGAGGTTATAGATGACAGTGAGGAAGACAGTAAACTGTTTGTCGAAAATCAGGCCCTGAAAAACCAAATCAAATGCTTGCAAGAGGAGAACTTGGATATTCAAAAAGAAAAAATGGAAAGATGGAACTTAGAAGTAGAACAACAAGTTTCGACTCCTAATCAGGTGCAATGCCAACAATGCATTAGAGAAAAAATGATCGTTGGGAGAAGGAATATGTTAAAAAAAGAAGAAACATTTAGGAATTTCCAGCAACTTACTGAAGAATACTGGGAAAACCGGATTTTCCCAAAAATACAAGAACAAAGAGGATATGTATGGGAGGCTCCAGAAGATTGCGTCATTGTACTTCCATACAATAAAAATGTCGATAGTGCCCATAAGGAAATAGTGATGGCTATCCAGAAATTTGGTGGACAAGAAGGGGTGGCTAAACAAAACAAGAGCAAGGGGGAAGTAGCTATGATGTCTCACTCGTTAGGATATCCAGATGGAGACGGAAAGTTCATATATTCTACACGAGAAATCTACTATCCCATAATCGCTGATGGGGATCCCGGGGAAGAGGTCGAAGATAAAGTAGTGTTTGAAGCAATAAACTTCATTAAGACCAATGTTACGAATGGAAGTAAAACAAGGTTGGTAATTCCTGAAATTAAAGGAGAAGCTGGAATTAAAATGATAAGGGTGATGGAGTACCTGTTTGCTGGCACAAATATACAAATTTTTCTGTATAAAGCCGATTTTGCAACGATGCTGACTAGAAGATCCCGGAAAAGTACGGTAGCGGACGCCCCAGACATAGGTAAAAAGCCAAGAAAGATGAGGCAAGAGGCCCTAGTTGTGAGAATGGAGGGAAAGTCTTACGCAGACCTGCTAAAGACAGTAAGAGGCACTGTAAATCCAGACGATCTTGGAGTTCATATTAAAGATGTTACCAAAACGAGAAAAGGAGAACTTCTCCTGACAGTTCAAAATGGGTCTGATAAAATGGAAATTCTGCAAAGGGTAATTAAAAAAAACCCAGAGGTCAAAACATCCATTCTTAGTAATAAGAAAGTAATCCATATTAAAGATTTAGATGAAGCTACAACGCAAAGGGAAATTACAGATGCTATCTGTAAGGAAATCTCAATTGAACCAGATGTTCTTGAAGTAAGGGCATTACGGCCGGCTTTTAGAAACAGACAGAATGCTACGGTAATACTACCTGAAAGAGAGGCTGAGAATCTTCTCCAGTTAAGCAAGATTAAGATCGGCTGGACCAGCTGTAGAATCTTAGAGAGACACAAAGAACTGAAATGCTACAGATGCTGGGAGTACGGACATCTCAAAGCAAACTGTAAGGGCCCAGACAGAGAACATCTCTGCATGAAATGTGGAAAGGGGGGACACAAGGCAATAGAATGTCACAATGAGCCATACTGTGTTCACTGTCAGCAAAATGATCACCAATCAGGCAACTTAAAGTGTGCAGCAGCTAGGAAAAAGAGAACCGTGGAAAGTCCTGTTGTAAATGCTGAAAATGAATATAATATATAATATAAAATATAAAAATTCTACAAATTAATACTAATAGAAGCCGTCCAGTGCATGATATGGCATTGGCCACGACCATAGAAATTGATGCTGATATTATAATTATTAGCGAACCTAACCGCAATGCGATTAATAATAGAAAAGATTGGCTGCATGACGATAGAAAATACACAGCTATAAAAGTTCTAAACCGGAATATGGTAATAAAGAAGCAAGGGCAAGGCACTGGGTTCTCTTATATTATAACAAAGAATTTTACAATATATAGCGTGCACTCCTCAGAAAATGATTACATTGACGAGCTAGAGAATACTTTACACGAAAGCACTAAAAATATCAGAAATCATAAACAAGAAGCCATCATAGGTGGTGATTTCAACGCGAAGTCCCCGCAGTGCGGCTTAAACACCAGCGACAGAAGAGGCGATATAGTAACGGAATGGGTAGCGGAAAAAAATTTATTTATCCAGAATAGAGGGAACAAGCCTACGTTTCAGAGGAAGGACTACTCTTCTATTCTAGATATCACAATAACAACTGAAGGAATTAGCAAAGAAATTGAAAACTGGGAGGTACTGGACAAGGAATCACTTAGCGACCATAATTACATAGTGTTCGACATTATTAAAAAAAAATTATCCCTCAACAAAGCCAAAAGCTGAAAGGATGGCAAGTAAGAAAAGTTAATAATCAGAAGCTGCAGCAGGCCGTGAATGAGATTGATTTAGATGCAACAACAGCAAAGGAATTTTCAAGTAGTTTGACTAATATATGTAACAAATCAATGCCTAAAAGGAAGACAAACAAAAGGGGGCTACCAGTTTACTGGTGGAGCGAAGAAATAGCCGAACTTCGCAAGATATGTATCCAAAAGAGAAGGAGCTATCTTAGAAGGGCAAGAAATAACTTACCTCTAGAAAATCAGCGGATATGGGAAGAGTATACAACCAGTAAAAAACTGCTGAGAAATCGCATAAAAACTGAAAAAAGGGCAAGGTGCAAAAATCTCTGCAAAACCATAGATAGCGACGTCTGGGGAGAGGGCTACAAAATAGCAATGAAGAGGCTGCATGGATTTCCTGTAATGCCTTCAATAACGATGGATGCAATGAAAAAGGTAGTACACCACCTGTTTCCCACTCATCAAGAAGTAACGTTCCAGTGCAATGTTCAGGCTAGATTCGCAAACTTTACCTTGGAGGAACTAAAAGTTGATGAAGGAAAATTAAAAAATGGTAAGGCACCAGGGCCAGGGTACATCCCGCCGTAGATAATAAAACTAATATCCCGGGAGAAATCTGATTATGTCCTAGGAGTTTACAACGACTTGGCAAATAGCGCAAATTTTCCAACCGCCTGGAAAACTGCATGGCTGATCCTACTGAGGAAAGGTGACAAACCATTAGAAAATCCGTCGTCATACCGTCCAATATGCCTCTTAGACGTAGAGGGTAAACTCTACGAGCAATTGATAGTTGGGAGACTTAAGCTAGAACTAAAGCGGACAGGTGATTTATTAGTAAGGCAGTTTGGGTTCAGAGAGGGTCGGCAAACAGTGGATAACGAAGTTCTAAATCTAGCGAAGGAAGCTGCAGCTTACACACATGCACACCGTAGAATATGTGCAGTAATACTGCTAGATATCAAAAATGCCTTTAACAGCGCATCATGGCAACTGATTCTGGAAGAGATGAGAAATAGAAGGATTGATGAGGGATTAATCAGCATCATAGCTTGTTATCTATCCGATAGGCAGATAATTCTGGAAACTGAGGGAACATCAAAATCTATAGAAATAAATAGCGGGGTTCCACAAGGCTCTGTCCTAGGCCCATGGAATATTATGTATGACGGTCTCTTACAGATGGAAGTTCCACAACACACTACACTAATAGGTTTTGCAGATGATATTGCTATGGTAGTAGTTGCCAAAGATGAAACAACTCTAATTAATACCGCAAATGCAGCTCTGCAGCGTGTTGCAAATTGGTTAGACAGGAAAAAACAGAAGCCGTACTACTCACGACAAAGAGAAAGTTAGCCCCAATAAACTTTGAAGTAAATTTATTGTGTTAACCTTTACTTTTTGGAAGTTCATCTTACTAAGAACAATAAATAACTGCACAGTTAAACTAAACTTCCACTATTTATTCGAAAAATTCACTTTAAATATCAATTACAGCTGTTTCGCTATAACTAGCATCGTCAGATTGACATATGTCATATGTTATTACCGAAAACAAGAAGCTGCTGCAAAGGCTAACGAAGCTTCAGCGCCTTATAGATATTAGAATTAGTAGTGCCTACCGCACAATATCAGCAGAAGCAGTGGGTCATTTCAGGGACACCGCCAATTGAACTGCTAATAAAAGAGAGATGCGAAACTTATCAAGGGGAAAATAAGGAAGTAGCTAGAGACAATGTAATGGAAAGGTGGCAGCAAAAATGGACCCATGGGAGATATGTAAGGTGGACATACAGGCTGATACCAAATATTCAAGCGTGGAATGATCGTCCATACGGGGAAGTAGATTATTTCCTGACGCAGGCTCTGTCAGGCCATGGGTGTTTTAGAAAATACTTGTATGAGCGAGCAAGAGCGGAAGCAAACACATGCACATATTGCAGAGAGATTGACGATGTAGAACACACTCTATTCGCTTGTCAGAGATGGGATACAAGCAGGTCAAACTTTGAAAGTAGAACGGGTAGTCACTTTAATTTAGCCAATATGATGGAGTATTTAATCCGATCAGAAGAAACGTGGAGCGATGCCTACACAGTCATTCGACATATTATAGAAACAAAGGAACGAGAAAGTAGACAATGAGAAAAGTGCAACTGGACAACCAGCATTCTCATGGAAGCAATGCGAAAGCGGATTCCCATGTGAATGTGAGATGATGGCGAACAGGAGAGGTTTTAGTGGATACACCACATAACCTGACGAGGGCAGAACTATGCGTTTGGTATCCGAAGGGATTTCCTCTCCGAAAAAAAAAAGAGGTTAGGTTAGGTTAGGTTAGGTTAGGTTAGGTTAGGTTAGGTTAGGTTAGGTTAGGTTAGGTTAGGTTAGGTTCCATGCCTCGGAGGGTTGGATGAGGGATGCTGGAAGTGGCACACCCCTAATCTCCCATACAAGTCACCGAGGTGGGGCTTTCCACCCGACACGGCGCGTCCCAATGGCTCATAGGGTGTCTCCAGGGGGCGTGGTTGTTCGCCGACCAAACGGAATATAGGAGTAAACCTAGATAATAAATCCCCATTACTAAGGCGGAAGGTATCGTGCTGAGGGTATGAAAGATGCGAGGGTGAGAGCATCGCAAACGATCCCCTTGGAGTTCTTGGCAAAACTTCATTGTAATCTGCCTTAGTGGGTTAAGGGCGCACTGCCCCACCGGACTTACTTTCGACCCGAATCGTGGGATTTAGATGGACAAAAAGAAAATAAAAAACAAACCAGAAACAAAAGAAGACGATGATAATAGACAGAAAGAGGAAGAAGGAAGTAATAGTTACCGAAGCAAAAATGTGGAGGAAATACAAGTGTTTGGAAGGAGGGACTCCCTTCCTAGGACCCCACCGGGAACAAGCAGGATTGTACGAGAAGGAGATACTTTCCATACCCCTAGTGGAGAGGCGGAGAAACTGGAAAAGTTTATTAATTGGGAAAATGACGACCAGACAACGTCCATGTCCAATTTAGAATCTTACGAGATTAAAGGTGCAGAAGGAGGAGAGTAGACCAGTAAAAAAAAGAGGAAGTCAAAAAGAAAGGGAGTTTGAAGGAAATGGCGAAAGATAGAAATAAGGAAGATGGAAAAAGGAAGAGAGAAGAAGAGGAACGGAAGGATAGCGAAGAGCTGGTCGAACTACGGAAATTAGTAAGCAGGGTATACGAGGAGGGCACAAAACTTTATGCTCTAACGAAGGAAATCGTGAATACTAAGGTGGAGATAAAGGATGGTACGCGAAGCTTGTTTAGGATTATTTCGAACATGCAAAAGACGACAAAGAAAACTGAAAAATCAGGCAGAAGCGACGTGGGGAGAATAATGTGTGAAATAGGGGTGCAGGTAGATCAGGGGACATAGTAAAGGAAACTGAAGCCATTAATAAAGAGAGAATGAAATATATAAAGAGGGCTGTAGCGAGGGGAGTTGATGAGCAGGAATTCAAAGAAATAGTGGAAGAGAAATGGCTGGAAGAGGCCATTTCTTCCAAAACGACCACTGCTGAGAGGGTGGAGGAGTACCCAGGCAGCCGGGATGTGATACTGATTGTGGGGAAAAAAACCCAGGGGAGGGATACTGACAAGTATGTTGAGAAGTGGCTCAAAAATCACCCCGGAGCGGATCGTATGGTGGATGAGTGCGGGGAGGAGGTGGACTATGTGACAAATCACATACAAACTGAGACGAGAAGAGGAAGAAATCTGAGAGAGGTAAGAATAGCATATGTGATTAGGGCGGAGAAAGATGCGAGGGGTATGTTTAAGAAGGCCAGGGAACTGGGGAACGCAATAAGAGAGGCAAGGATGAAACTGCACACGAAGGGGGATAAAATAGCAGGTGTATTGGAAGAAGGGATAAACGAGGACTTAGTGAGAAAAGCAATAGAATGCGAAATAGGGGGGGGAAGACATTAAGGTTAAGTTGATACTGCCAGCGGGGGAAAAGAAGGCGAAGGAGAGGGGCAGTATTATAATAAAAAAAGGAGATAGAACTTATGCTGAATTACTAAGAGAGGTAAAGGAGAGGGTACAAATAAGAGAAACGGGGATAGAGGTCAAAAGGGCGAGAAAAACGAATTATGGGGACCTGATGTTGGATATTGAAGGGGAAAGGGAAAAAATTGGACTGCTAGCAAAGCAAATTAATGATAAAGGGGTGACGGCCACCGCACGGGAGCAGGAATCTTAAATGTTCATCAAAGCGCTGAGTTCAAATATAATCAGTTCGAAGATGGTTTGGGAATGCCTAGGCAAACTAAATGAACTGGGCCAGAAGAACACTGTCACCCTCCTATGGGTCCCGGGACACATAGGAATAGAAGGGAACGAAACAGCAGATAAGCTGGCAAAAAAAGGAGCTGAAACCCCACACTTGGGACCAGAACCATCCTGTGGGATCAGCAGTAGAGTAATCTTAGGAAAACTAAGGGAAGAAATGGAGGAGGAAAAATCCAAGTACTGGAATCAGCTGGAAGGACTGAGGCAATCTAAGATACTACTGGGGAACTATGACCAGAAGAGATCTCTTAACTGCCTCAACCTCAGTAAAAAAAGGCTTCGAATTTTAACGGGAATACTAACCGGGCATTGCCGGTTAAAAAGCCACATGAAGAAACTAGGGTTAGCAGATGAAGCAAAGTGCAGATTCTGTGAGGAAGAGGATGAAACCTCAATACACATACTCTCAGAATGCCCTGCCTTGCAGAATTCTTGGGCCAGATACCTAGGAGCACATGAAATAGAAGAGGGGGATCTACCTGATTTGAAGCCCGACGATGTCCTAAACTTCCTCAGAAAAATAGAACTCGAAGAGCTGCTATAAGTCTGAGAAAATATCAGAACATGGCAAGTAAGGGGGGACACAATAGATCCTATAGGTCGCAGTGTAATTATCACCCCTAACTTATACATACATACATACATACAAATTTTCATCTACGATGTGGATGAAACAGTGGAGGACAAGGAGGTCATAGATCAGGTGAGGAGTTTGGTGCATCCTATAGATAGGGAATCTCTGGAGATACGAGGGAGAAGAAGTCTGGGCTATGGGAGGCAGACCTTAACGATAAAGGCTAATCCCACCTCTGTGAGGTGGGGAGGGTACCTATAGGGTTAGTCAATTGTAGCATTGAAAGAAGGATTCAACCGATGAGATGTTATAGGTGTAAAGAATTTGGACACTCCCAGAGGGACTGTAAGGGGGATAGCGCCGAAATGAAATGCCATAGATGTTGGGGGGATGGGCACCAGGCACAGGAATGCAAAAATTAAGCATATTGCAGGAGATGCAACGAGAACCATAGGTCGGACTCAACTAGGTGTCCGATCTTTAGAGCTCTTGTTAAAGAAGGGCAAAGGGGTTTTAGGAGGTAAATAATATTAAAATTCAAAGTGCTACAAGTTAAGTATAATAATTCAATTATAGTAACAATAATTGTGAGCTCCATGAATAAAAGTTGATTTAAGTGGGAAAAACTTAAAATAATATAGTGTAAAGTGCCATACTTGCCATACCACCTAAAAACGTGTTTATCTAAAACGTAAGTTTTTGTTTTATCTTGTATTTTGATGGTAACAGAATTAAATTAAATGTTGCTGATTTATAAAAGCAAGGTACAAAAAGTGGAAGTAATTAAGATTTTATTTGAATATTAGTATTCGATAGTAAACTCATTAACATATCAGTAGCGTATAATGAGTAATGGAGGAAGGGGACATTACAAACACTGTTCTTTTTGATAAAATTCTGAAAGAAATTTGTAAAGAAACTGCGGGCCCAAAAAATATAATAACACAAGAAATTAAGAAAGAAACACAAATACTTCTAAGTAGTCTAGATAAAAACTTGCACCGCCTTGAAGAAAAATTTAATAAAATTAATCAGAAATGTATACAGTTGGAGAGGCAATCTAGAAAAAATAACATATTAATATATGGTTTGAAAATATCCAATAAAGAAGATATAACTACAGAGGTATTTAAATTATTTCGAGAGGTACTTGGAGTAGAGGTGACAATCCATGAAATAAATAATATTTACCAAATAAAAACAGGAAATAAAACCGCATGTAAAGTAGAATTCGTGACATATTTAAGGAAAAATATAATATTGCGGAACTGCTATAAATTGCGGAACACCGGAGTCTACATTATTCATGATCGTTGTTATGAGGATAGACAAGACTACAAAATACTTAATAGACACCTACAATTAGCCAGAAAAAAAAGTCTTCGCCAAAATCCAGGGTAATCATTTGTTTATAAACAATGAAAAATATTCCGTAGAAGACTTGGAAAAATGGAAAAAAATGATGAATATCTAATAAATGATCAAGTAGATGATATAAAATCACATAGCGCTCCAGAAACACCGTCAACATCCACCTCTAAAACATTCTTTGAAGACAGCATATCCCAATTTGCATTAGCTACGCCTAAGCAGTCCATATCAAAAATCAGTAAAAACAAAGAAAGTACACAAACAATCACACAACAAAAGTTAAATCAACCATCCGCCACAAATGAAAAATCGCTAGCGGAAGCAACTAAATCAGAAAGTAATAGAGAAAATTTCAAAGTTAATAGAGGAGAGGTACTAGAAAATAAAAAGGAAGACAAGCAAGGAGAGGGAAAAAAATCAAAATCAAGACAAAATTCTGCATCAAGTATCAGAGAAAAAGTTGCAACGAGACTACAGAGCGGCAAATCCTGATTTTTTTTTATTTATATAATATTAGTAATAGTTTATTATTAAATTTTAGTATTAGGTTTGATCCATACATCAATATGGGTTCATACATCCATGATATTAACTATGTTCCCATTACTACTTATAAAACAAATAGCATTAATTCTTTTAATGAATTGGTTGTAGATTTTCATAAAAAAAAATAATGAAAATTTCACGGTTATACATCAAAACATTAGCAGCCTTACTAATAAAAATCTCTAATTCTTAGGTTATTCCTTATTTAAACTTAGAATAGTTATTCTAAGTATAAGCTTGGTATAAATTGTTCACTAATAAACTAGGAATAAATTCAGTATAACTATTCCCCCTTTATTCCAAAATAATGATTTGGCAACGTAGCAAAAGTCCACACAAGTACATGGAACACTGTAAAATTAAATGAAGTATGACAGTATGACTATTAAAAAAAAATAAAAAAGTTTGTTATCGTCGGGAATCGAACCCGCAGCAGCTGCGTGAGAGGCGAATGCGTAAAACATTACATCACGAATGATTATATATCATTTTAGATTTATTTGCTTTATAATTTATAAAATTTTGTTTGAGAAAAGCTCTTTGTGGAATTGGTCGAAATTTACCTTACCTTGCAGGTTTTATTATAAAAATGTCTTTAACTGATCACTTTTTACTTATTTCTAGCAAAACATAAATTAAAAATCTCTTTATTAGAGTATATTGTAAATGGGTCTATACTTTCTTTAAAAGCATTTCTTTTTCTTGTATTTTCCATATCTATGTCCATATTTATTAAATTAATAAACTCCTCAACAGCTTCTACACCTATTATCGCAAACATATTTTTTAGGTTATACTACACTTAAACAAGGCTTAGGGTTGGTATAACTTTATACCGAGTTTTTATTCCGAGTATAAGTTATTCCATATTTATTAGTAGACATTTTGCCTATTCCGAATTTATTCTCGGTATAAAATATTTATCCTCGGTATAAATATTTATACTCCGTTTATTAGTAAGGCTGTAGAAGTCTTGGCAAAAATATTTATCAATTGAGATTAAATTTAGAGCAAATGGCAATAGATTTTGATTGTATATGTTTGACTGAAACTTGGGCTATTCCTAATATATCATTATTTAAAATTGAAAATTATAACGTTATATATAATGAAGGTAACATTAATCAGAACGATGGAGTTGTTGTATACTTAAAAAACAATTTAAAATTTACTTGGAAAATTGTTCATATTCATGTTTGTAAAGGAGTAGAGACAATTTTGATCGACAAAAATAATAATAAAATACTAATAACTGTAATATATAGACCCCCATCAACAGATGAAGACGACTTCTGTATTTGTTTGAATCGTTACCTAGAAAACACTAAATGTCTTGTCTCTAAATATCATGTACTCCTAGGAGACATTAATATTAATATTAAAAACTTAGGTCCTGATAGTGCTGAATATTTAAGTATATTGAGTGAACATAATTTTGTATCTTTATTAATAAAAATACCAGAATTAAAGGAGACTCTCGTAGTTGTTGTATAGACCATATTTTTGTAAAAACAAAACTATGTATTAAAAATAATATTTTACCAGTCGTTCTTGATCTCTTGGTAACGGATCATAAGGCCACATTTATATCACTTTTTTTTGAAAAATCTGTTATTAAACCTGTGACAAGGATGATGAAAGTAATAAATCACAATAATTTAACCAGAGATTTTAGCTTTCAAAAATGGAATCATTGTTTGGAAATGAATAATGTGGACGATTTTTTACAGAATTTTACAGATACAATTAGTATTATTATTAAAAAAAATACTAAAGAAATAAAAAGAAAAAAAAGTGATCTAAAAAGAAAAACATGGATGACTGATGGACTTATAAAATCTGTAAATAAAAAAAACGAACTGTATAGCAAATATTTGCATAATATTGATAATATTGATATAAAGAAAGAATACACAGTATACAAGAATAAATTAAATAAATTAATAATTGAAACAAAAAAAAATATTTTCAGACAGAAATTAAAAAATATGAAAATAGTTCTAAAGGTTTATGGAATACGATAAAAAAACTAGAAGGTGACAGTAACAAATATGAAATTAAAAATATACTAAATAAAAATAATGAGCTAACAACTGGTGAAGTAAACATAAGCAATGTCTTTAATGACTATTTTTCTAGTGTAGGAGCAGAACTAGCCAACAAAATTAAATTACCCACCACCTCGGATAATCCACAATCTGTTTGTCATCAAACGTTTTTTCTAGAACCAGTTCCAAAATCAGAGATAAATAGTATTATTCATTCATTGAAACATCTCGGCTGATATATTAAAAACAGTTTCCAGTTACATTGTAGATCCTATAACTGAATTAATTAATAGAATATTTGATAAGGGTCTATGTCCCAGTCAATTTAAAAAAACCGTAATTGTACCTATACTAAAAAAGGGTGATCCTAAGTTGGTTCAAGATTATCGTCCCATATCACTTATTACTAGCTTGACAAAGATCTTTGAAAAGGCATTGGCTGATAGATTAAATAAATTTCTAACAAAGTTTAACCTACTATCTAGAAATCAATTTGGTTTTAAAAAAGAATATTCCACTCTGGATGCTATAACATACGTTACCGATTATATTTATAAAATGTTAGATAGTATTTCACCAACGTTGGCCATCTTCCTAGACCTGGCCAAAGCATTCGATACAGTTAGTCATTACCAGCTGCTTAATACTTTGGGTGATATGGGAATGAGAGGAACTCCATACTTTTTATTAGAAAGTTACCTATGCGGTAGATCTCAATTTGTTAAAATTAATAATGAGCTTAGTAATGAGAAAAATATAAAATATGGTGTGCCTCAAGGTACAATCCTAGGTCCTCTTCTTTTCTCTGTATATATAAATAGTTTAGCAAGTGTGTCAATAAAAGGAAAGGTTATATGTTTTGCTGATGATACAGTTATTCTTTACTCAGATAAATCTTGGAAGAACCTTAAAACTTTAGCAGAAAGAGAAACTGCTAAGGTAATGGAATTGCTGAGGGGAAACTATTATCAGTAAATGTGGAGAAAACTTTTTTTATGTCTTTTGCAATATATAAAAATGGCTTACCAGACTTTACAGAATTAAAGATAAATCTCGGTAATAACTTTATTACAGTAAAAAGCAAAAATTTTATAAAATATCTAGGTGTTCATATCGATTGCCACTTAAAATGGGATATTCATATTGATATGGTTTGTAAAACTCTAAGAACATTATTTTACAAATTTAGATATCTTAGCAATGTAATTACTTTTCCTTACTTAAAAACAGTGTACTATTCCTTAGTAGAGTCAAGAATTAGATATGCCATTTTAGCTTGGGGAGGTACATATGCCGCGCATTTGGCAAAACTTGAAATTTTATAGAGAAGATTTCTAAAAATACTTCTGAAAAATCCACGTTTATACTCATCCAACCTTCTCTATCAGGCAGCAGGTATATTTAATGTCAGGAAGTTATATTTGTTGAATGTAATTTTTTACACATTTAAAAATAAACATATATTACAACCTTTGACCCACATTTATATAGTACCAGAAGGAAAGTCCATGATTGTGTATACAGGGTGTCCAGGAACTTAATGCCAAAAATTCGGGAGCAAATAGAAGAGGTCAAAATAATGTTAGAAGTTCAAATAAATTTTTGTCATACGAGCCTTCGTTTCCGAGTTATAGACCTCTAAAGTTTCGAAATAAAAACCTTTGTTTTGTCATAATTTCTAAACTATACATTGGAACACTATAAAATTCCAGTGACCGATTGCATACATCCATGTCCTATGTTTGACGGTATAAATGAATCTACATTACGTACAGATAAGCAGAGACGGCTTGTGCCCATTGGTTAATAATCCGTAATTTTAAAAGGGGGTGGCAACGTGGCACTGGTTGAATATAGACGTATTTTATTTAGCTCCTGTAAATAAATCCCAAAATTGAGATCTGCAGAGTTTAATAATTTACAGTTGAAATCGAAAGTGTTACATAATTAAAGTAGATATTAGTACTATAAAATAAAGTGTTAAAAAGTGTAAAAACTTGAAACCAGTAAGTTAACAAATATATTTACAATAATATTAAAGCTATAAAACTAGTAACAAAAACTAGTATTAAAGGCGAACTTTGTTGGAATTAAATCCAACGTTGCCGGATTGTGCGAAAAGTAACTGTACATTGGATAAAAGCGAAGATCCTCCGAACCGTTGAGGTGGGACAGCTTTTTACGCTAATATATAAGTTAATCTTGCACAAAGTAATAAAATGGAGAAGATTTAAGAAATGCTTGAAGGCATGAATGAAAACATGAAGAAGATGGACAATAAATTAACAGCAGTTTTGGATGAATTAAAGGAAATAAAACTTGAAAATACCAAACTGAAAAGCAAAGTTGAAGAACAAAATGGAAAAATAGCTGCATTAGAACGAGAAATACGAAGAAAAAATCTTATTGTAAGCGATATAGAAGAAGGAGGTAAAGAAGACATTAATGAAACAAAAGAGAAGGTGATGAAGGTGGTGGAAAGATTGGGTATTAAAGTAGACCCAGAACGAGAGATAGACGAGATTAAAAGATTGGGAAAACCCAAAGACGGGATTATAAGACCTATATTAATTAAATTATCATCGGAAGATAGAAAATTCGAGATACTTAAACAAAGCTATAAGCTAAAAGGTACCAGCATTTGGATTGATGAGGATTATCCTAAGGAAGTAATTAACGAAAGAAAAGCATTGTTACCACATATGAGAGAGGCTAAAGAAAGAGGGTATAAAGCCACCATAAAATACAATAAGTTAATTATAAATGATAAGGTGTACAGAGCAAGCGATTTGGATAAAAATAAAATTTATTGCAAGGAAGGTATGGATAAAAAGAAAATAAAAATAAATGAAAGATCTCCGGAAACGAGTAGTTTTGATGATCAACTTAGAAAAATTACTAGGACTTCAAAAAACTAGATTTCTTTGGACAGTGCAAAATGGTTGACGAAGATGGCAATGGACATGGAAATAGGATAAGACATTCAGGAAGCAAAAAGTGCAGAAAAATTAAAAATGAATCACTTTGGAATATTGCAACATGGAATATCAGAGGATTGAATGGAAAAGAGCATGAGCTGATACAAGAATTTGAAAAACAAAATTTAGATATCTTGGGTATTACAGAAACAAAAAAGAAAGGGATGGGAGAAATCGAAGTGGAGGAGGGTCATCTCTTACTCTATAATGGAGTGAATGAAAAGTATAGGGCAAAAGAAGGAGTTGGCTGCATTATACACAAAAAATACAAACCACTAGTCAGTAAATGGGTTGGCATTACAGAGAGAATTATTAAAATTGAACTGAAATTAAAAGAAAAACTAACAATAGTAATAGTTTATGGACCAAATGAAGATGCAAAAGCAGCCGAAAAAGAAGAATTTTGGGAAAAACTGAGTGAAACCATTGAAGATGTAAAAGATAAATTAATATTAATGGGGGATTTTAATGGGAGAGTTGGAAAAAGAGATGAAGAAAGCAGTGATGTAATAGGAACACATGGAGAAATAGAAAGGAATAATAACGGAATCAGATTAATAAATTTCTGTGTACTGAACGATTTAATAATTACCATTACATTTCACCAACACAAAGATATACATAAGTATACAAGGGAGGTCCAAAGTAGAAACGAAAGATCGATTATTGATTTCATACTCATTAATAGGACAAATAGAAGATATGTTAAGGATGTTAAAGTAATGCGAGGGGCGGAAATTTACAGTGATCATTATTTATTAGGAGCAAAAATAAAAATGTCTCAGCATAAAGATAAAGAAAAAGAATATTTACAAACAACTGTAAAGAAACAAAAAATAAAGAAAAGCATAAGGTCGTATAAACTAAGAAACAAAGAAGTAGCTAAACATTTTAAACAAAAATCCGAAGAAAAAATAAATCAACTCCAGACGACAACATCAGGTTTAACATTGGAAGAATTATGGAAAACAATCAAAACAATAATTATAGAAACGGCAACAGAGGTATGTGGCACTAGTATTACAGATGAAAACAAAAAACTAACTAGATGGTGGAGTGAAGATATAAAGAATGAAATAAAAATTAAGAAAAATAAATGGAAACAATATTTAGAGAAAAAAACAAATGAAAAATACATAGAATACAAAAATCAAAGGAAAAAAGTAAAAGAAATGGTGCTACAAGCAAAACAAGAATCATGGAGAGACTTCGGGGAGAAGCTGGAAAATGATAGTAAAGGAAATCAAAAGCTGTTCTTCAAGGTACTTAAAACACTAAGAAAAGGAAACAATAAAAATAATAAACAAATAAGAGATAAACAAGGAAACATACAAAGAGGAGAAAAAGAAATTTTAGAAAGGTGGAAAGAGTACTTCGAGGAATTATTAAATGTACAGAATGAGTGCCCAATAGAAAGTTTTGAGGATAATTTAGTATATGTAGATACAGAGAAAGTAGACATAATCAAAACAGATAAAGTCGAAAAGGCGATCCGTATAATGAAACGAGGAAAAGCTGCAGGACATGATAATATTTCAGCAGAAATGTTACAGAATTTGGGAAAAAAAGGACTTGAGGTATTAACAGAACTATTTAATAAAATATGGATGGAAGAAACTATACTGCAAGACTGGGAATTGGGGATAATATTGCCCATATTTAAAAAAGGAGACAGCAGTGACTGCAGCAACTATAGAGGAATAACAATACTAAGTAGCGTCCTAAAAGTGTATGAAAGAATTTTGGAAGCAAGACAATTGTAGAAATACAGTTTGAGGAATCACAAAGTGGATTCAGAAAAGGCAGAAGCACGCAGGACCATATTTTCACCTTAAGACAAATCATAGAAAAGAAATATCTGCAAAACCAGGAAGTATATTTAGGCTTTATAGATATACAAAAAGCATTTGATAGTGTGCCGAGAGATCAGATATGGCACAGCTTACAAAAAAGAGGAGTTGGAATACATTTATTTAATAACATAAAAAGTATATACAGAGTAACCAGAAACTACGTCAGAAAAGATAACGGACAATCACAGGAATTTATTACGAGAGAAGGATTACGTCAAGGGGAAGTATTGAGCCCACTACTCTTTATTACAATTATGGACGATGTCTTAAAAGAAATAAAATCAAAAGTGAAGAAAATCAATGTTGGGTACAAAGATCTAGAACCAGTCACCTTAGCAGAATGTATATTTGCAGATGACGTAGTAGTATTCGCAAAGAATGGAGAACAACTAAAAGAAAATTTGATCATTTGGAAAGAAGCACTTAGGAAACGAAATATGCATATAAATATTGAGAAAACAAAGTTCATGATTATAGGAAACGAAAACGAAAATCTTGATTTAAACATCGAAGGAACAAAAATAGAAAAAGTAAAAAATTTTAAATATCTTGGCATACAAATCCAACAAAATGGTAAAATGGAGGCAGAAATAAATGAAAGAATAAGTGCAGCTGTTAAGGTTTACTACGCATTGAATGCAAATTTTTTAGGACGAAGAGAAATATCCAGAGAAACTAAAATAACTGTGTACAAAACCATAGTTTGTCCAATTTTAACTTATGGTTCTGAAAACTGGGTACTTACCAACGCAATAAAAAGCAAACTGCAGGCAACAGAAATGAAGTTCTTAAGATGAATTAAAGGTATCACAAGAAGGGACAGAGTAAGGAATGAAAATGTGAGAAAGGAACTTAACATAGAACCAATATTAAAAAAAAATACAGAAACAACAACTGAAGTGGTTCGGACACCTCACGAGAATGAATAAGGAAAGACCAGTAAAGAAAATGTGGCAAGCCAAAACGTTGAGTAAGAGACCTAGAGGAAGATTAAGAAAAACGTGAGAGAATACAATTATGGATATCTTTAAAGAAAGAAATACCTCTTGGAATAATGCTTGTAAAATGGCCAGAAACAAACAAGAATGGACAAAGTTCGTTTATGAATAAGAGAAGGAATCCTGACACCCAACTGGGTATAAAGGGGAAAAGATTATATATATATATATATATTATTATGATATTTTAAGTGAGAGAAATTTTTTTTTATTTAATTAGATTATAATGATTATATCAATTATCTCACGTTGGGCTAACCAAATTACAATAAATGTTTATTCTGTGTGTAATTATTATTGTTTTATACCAATATCAGTATAAATGTTAATTAGAAATATTATAATTATTTATCTTATTAATGAATTGTTAAATTAATTGATTTAACATGAAATATTCTTTATTAATATCGTTAAAACGTTTTATTTTTTATTTATCTCGATAGATGGCGCTGTATTACTTTTATTTTAAATAATTTTTATAATGATTTAGATTATAATGAGCATGAAACTTCTTTTCCCTAGAGTTAGGATTCAGCTGTCAATTCTTGTTGATTATAATTATTAATTTGTTTGATGTAAAATTTATTATATTTGTTAAATCTATCCTACCTGTATACTTCTCTAGCAACCTATATTATTGAACAAAATATAATAAAACAACTTGTACAATATCGTGAATTTATTATTATTCAAACTTTTAATCGATCTTTAAAGTATATCAAGAGAAATTACCTTTACGCAAATATACAAAATTGTTCACAATCGTGAATACATATAAATTGTCACTTCGATTAAGAGAGATATTATAAATAGTTTTTTTGAATTTTTTTGAATTTGCCTCGTAAAATAAAGTTAGTACTCACATTGACATTGTTCACGTGATCCGACGCAGTCCTAAGCGTAGAGATCGTTTTTACAAAATGGCGAATCCAGCCGACCGCTGCTACAATCGTCCCAGAATAATTTCACTTTGTATCGATTTAGCTGTGTTGAAATCTTTTACAAGTAAGTGATGGTTATAAAGTGTTGTTAAACTTGTATCAGATGTGAAACTTTACCATACTTGCAGGTATAATTGGATATAACACCTTTATGACCAGTCAACCGGCAAAATTTACCATTATTCCATACAGAAGCACGTATTTCAGAGATGACCAGGAAACAAGAGAGAGCTTTTTGATTGTGCACCGATTATTTATATCTTTTTCAAAAACAATTGAATCTCTAACGACTGTTGCTATGCAAGGTAATAATTTTGGTCTACAATACAAACATAACCTATACTAAAATAATATTAACAATATAATTTTTTTTTAAATTAAGACATATTTTGAATAATATTTACTTAAATTATCATTCTTATTTATAAAAATCAATATTCACATGTATCCATAGTTGATATTTTGTGTATTTGTTTATTAATTTGCATAAATGTTTATGTTACAACTTTTTATTATTTTAGGGCTTTTAAATGTTATTCTGTGCTTATTTTATTGAAAATCTTAATTAAGATCATTTAATAATCCTTTTAAATACTATTTTAGATACTCAAAATGTGAATTATTGAAAATACTTATTTCAAAATTAATTAGTACTTTGACATATAAATTTTGATAAATATTTTAAAAATTTGATAATGCTGTAAATATTATCCTTATATACAATTTTTAATCAGAATACAGTATAAAAAAAATAAAAACATTATAATATAACCTTTTGTTAATTAAAATAATACAATTTTAGATTTGACGTTTAGTCTTTATATGTACATTATTGTACTTTCTTTGGAGCACCACACAGATAAATTCTATGTCTTTTAATACCATAGGCACTCTGGGTTTTCAACACTGAAGTTGTCTTTTTGTGCATTCACTAGCAATTATGATTTTGGGGCACATTTGTACTAACAAGAGGCATAATTCAAAGTCCTATCTTTGTCCGTATACTTTAGTACACAACACTCAAAAAAAAGGTAAGTAGTTTTTTCTTATGCTAATTTGAACAACCTAACTAAATTATACAATTGTTTGTTTTAAATTCACTATAAGTAGTTTTATTATATTTTGTTGTTTTTAGATTTGAGTTTGAAGAGTTTAATGTAATATACTATGAAAATTTGTAATCACCTTTACATTATTGGAACGATTCATCAAAATCATAAAGAAAGAATGTCATATAGATTCCAACTCTAGATAATTATTTTTAAATTATAATATCTACACTAATTACTTGTCATAATGTTTAAAAGATAAGTAAATCAATTAATAACGTTTTTCCTTTTTTAAAAATTACTATTATATCCTTTTTTAAAATGATAATGAAATTGGTGAGTTAAATTATATCATTATTTGATTATATTTAAATTATTATTCTTTTTAACAAACTATTATTATTTTTAACTAAATTATTATTGATTAATTCTCATATTTATATAATTTTAAAAGGGACCATCTGAATAATATTTAAATTTCAAAAATAAATTTTCCAATCCATTTACTAATGAAACTGTACTTTTGTTTGAACTAGATACGGGTTTAGGAGAAATTTGAACTTTTAGATCTGATCGCCATATTTTGTAAAGACAGACATTCTGAAGAGAACTATCAATAATTGTCACAATTTTACTTTTTCTTAAGCCAGTCCCATGGTCAGACTTTAAACGCTTGAACTAAAACTAAAACTGCAAAGCAATTGTTTTATTGCGTTTAAATACTTCTTAAGGAATTTTTAATTATAAGTTGTGACAATTATTGATAGTTCTCTTCAAAATGTCTGTCTTTACAAAATATGGCGATCAGATCTAAAAGTTCAAATTTCTCCTAAACCCCTAATTTTATCGAGTTCAAACAAGAGTACATTTTCATTAGTAAATGGATTGGAAAATTTATTTTTGAAATTTAAATATTATTCAGATGGTCCCTATTAAAATTACGGATTATTAACCAATGGGCACACGCCGTCTCTGCTTATCTGTACGTAATATAGATTCATTTATACCGTCAAATACAGGACATGGATGTATGCAATCCGTCACTGGAATTTTATAGTATTCCAATGTATAGTTTAGAAATTATGACAAAACAAAGGTTTTTATTTCGAAACTTTGGAGGTCTATAACTCGGAAACGAAGGCTCGTATGACAAAAATTTATTTGAACTTCTAACATTATTTTGACCTCTTCTATTTGCTCCCGAATTTTTGGCATTGAGTTCCTGGACACCCTGTACATATCGTCGCCTTAATGCAGAACTATTGTATGTCCAAAAAGTGAGAATTTTCGTTTTTAATACCAAATAACTCTATGTGCTCATCTCTTTTGCGCATAGAACTATTGCATCTCTAACAGCAGCGGTTTTACTTGTATAGCATGGTATTGAAATATTGTATCTCCTTCAGTCGTATATTGTTTGATGTAGAAGTAGGTTATGTCCTATATGTATTGTATGTAAAAACGAATAGGTGGAGTTAGAATATTTCTGATTGGAACAACAGGACTTACAATTCATAAATAGTGGACATAGAATAGTTCTGTAGAACATTTAGTATCTAATTGACAATGTTATGAAGCAGTGGTTGAAACCAAACCCGAATTACCCAATATCCTGCGCTATTTAAAACAAGCTACGACCAAGAGAACTTTAACAAAATAAACCTACTTCAAAGGCGAAGAAAAAAACTCGATAGTAGCAATACTATAAAGCTTACAAATATTTACAAAAAACCAATACCATTACAAAAAAAAATACGATCATCTTCAATTTCTTTGTAAAAAAGGTGTGATAAAAACCCAATAACATGAATTTTTTAAAAGTTTGCCATATATTTTTAACAATTCTAAAGATTCTGACAGTTAATGAAAATTGTATTCTGCATTATGACCGTTACACTCTATTTTACAAAATGCTAGTTGTGTGCTTTTTTATGTTCTTTATTTGAAAACGAATGACCTATATTTTTAAGTTTTATATTATTTACTTATTTTTTGTAAATGTATGTATGTATGTATGTATGAATTAGGGGTGATAAGTACACTGCGACCTATAGGATCCATTGCCAAGTTCTGATTTTTTTTTACCTGGGTTTATGGCTTTGGTGATAAGCAATTAGCCAGAAGTTCTGATGTTTTCTCAGATTTATAGCAGCTCTTCAAGTCCTATTTTTCTGAGGAAGTTTAGGACATCGTCGGGCTTCAAATCAGGTAGATCCCCCTCTTCTATTTCATGTGCTTCTAGGTATCTGGCCCTAGAATTCTGCAAGGCAGGGCATTCTGTGAGTATGTGTATTGAGGTTTCATCCTCTTCCTCACAGAATCTGTACTTTGCTTCATCTGCTAACCCTAGTTTCTTCATGTGGCTTTTTAACCGGCAATGCCCGGTTAGTATTCCCGTTAAAATTCGGAGCCTTTTTTTACTGAGGTTGAGGCAGCTAAGAGATCTCTTCTGGTCATAGTACCCCAGTAGTATCTTCGATTGCTTTTGTCCTTCCAGTTGATTCCAGTACTTGGATTTTTCCTCCTCCATTTCTTTCCTTAGTTTTCCTAAGATTACTCTACTGCTGATCCCACAGGATGGTTCTGGTCCCAAGTGTGGGGTTTCAGCTCCTTTTTTTGCCAGCTTATCTGCTGTTTCGTTCCCTTCTATTCCTATGTGTCCCGGGACCCATAGGAGGGTGACAGTGTTCTTCTGGCCTAGTTCATTTAGTTTGCCTAGGCATTCCCAAACCATCTTTGAACTGATTATATTTGAGCTCAGCGCTTTGATGGCTGCTTGACTATCCGACATGATCACAATCTCTTGTCTGCAGTAGTTTCTTCCAATATTGAATTCCACACATCTTTCGATAGCGCGGACTTCTGCTTGAAAGATGCTCGGGTATGTGCCCAAGCTTTCTGAGTATTTGGCTCTCGGTCCAAAAACTCCTATCCCAGTTCCCTCGTCTAGCTTGGAACCGTCCGTATACCACTTTATGGTATTCTGATTTAAATTCTGTATGGTGTCTTCATCCCGTTCAGATTTATGAATTTCTTTGGCATATCATCTTGGGGCATTTCCCAAGTTTGGTCAAAATGAAGTGATATAATGGGGGAGATAAATAAAAGAAAATCAGCATCAAATGGGTGGGAGGTAGATCTGAAAAAAGATGTTGGGATATATTTTAAAAATAAACAACTGAGGGTTAGGAAGGTGAATAGAGGGAAGGGATACATCGGCGTGGAATTGGAGAGACTAAAGGTGATAGGGGGATATATATCACCGAATATAAATTTCGCCTCCTCATTGTACATCACCTTGTCGAAGGCATCTTTTGCCGGGTGAGGAGGCTTGCGCACCTTAATGAACCCGAGAGCTATACCGACGGCAGTCTAACTGCTGGTAGGGCCACCCTTGTCGGTCAGGTCGAAGGTGAGGGGTCAGACTAAGTATGTACACTGGTCCTCCAGGTTGGGGGTTGAAGCTATGGACTTGCTCTCCATTCTTCGTTAAAAACAAGATTTGCAAAAAACTCTAGACAAGAGCCTCGGAATCAGGACAGAACCAATAAAAGACGACTTAAGCTTCGAAAACGGACAATGAATATAGGTACATGGAACGTGCAGGGCATTAGAACTAAACATACGGAAGTTATAAATGAAATTAAAAATAGTGACATGGACATAACAACTTTATCTGAGACCAAGAAAAAGGGATCAGGAATGGAAGAAATTGACAACTATATCCATTTATTTTCCGGCGTACCCAAAGAAGAAAGAGCCAAACGCGGAATTTCAGTATTGATTAAAAAGAAATACAAAAGATGCATAACCAACTACGAATGTATAAACGAACGAATAATAAAAGTCAATGTAAACATCTTCGGTAAACAAATCACGGTTATAGGTATATACGCACCAAACGATGACGAATCAAATCAAATAAAAGACGAATTTTACGAAAAACTCCAACAACTTTTAGACGACTTAGGAGATAGAAGAGAAATTATAATAATGGGAGATTTCAATGGAAGAACTGGGTGCAGAATTAACGATACAATTGTTGGACGATATGGCGAAGATCACATTAATGATAATGGAGAACGTCTCATTGATTTATGCAATAATAATGATCTGAAGATTACAAATGGTTTTTTTAGGCACAAAGACATTCATAAGTACACATGGACCCAACCCACAAAAAATCTGCGATCGATAATTGATTACGTTATAATAAGACAGTCAACTCGGCTTCAAATGCGCGATGTAAGAGTGCTAAGAGGAATGGATTGTGGATCAGACCACCATTTATTAAGGTCAAAAATTAGTTTCCCCTATAAAGCTTGGAACCGAACAACAAAAGAAGAAAACGCAATAGAAATGACAGAAATAGAATCACGAGAATATAATCTTGAGGGATTGGAAGTAGAAAGTATAAAAAAATTATACCAGCAAAGATTAGATAAGCATCTACTAGATAAGAAATATGAAAATACACATAAACTTTATGAGCATTTAACGGAAGCTATATATCACGCTGCAACTGAAGCTTTGGGAGTCAAAGAAAAGAACAAGGTAGGAAAAAAATGGTGGTTTAACAAGAGGATTGAACAAAAAGTTAGTGAAAAGAAACAAGCCTATTTGAAATGGATTCAAAGCAAAGACAGTGAAGACCGGAAAGCATATGTAAGAGAGAGAAAGGAAGTAAGAAAATTAGTTACACAACAGAAAAATGAAAGCTGGGATAAAAAATGTAGAGAAATCGACACGTATATAGGGGGTAGAAGATGTACTGAAGCCTGGAAATTTATAGAAGATATAAGGTCCGAAAAGAAAAGTAACTTCCAATTTATTACATCTGATAAATGGGAAGCATACTATAAAAAATTACTTACCGAACATCGGCCTGAATATATGAATGAAGAACCTCAACTAATAAATATAGAAGGAGAAGAATTGGAAATAACATCAGAAGATATAAAAAAGGCAATTAAGGGCTTGAAGAACAGAAAGGCCAGCGGACCAGGAAACATAAAAGCCGAATTAGTAAAGAATGGGACAGATAAACTTTTTAAAATTATAAAACAGCTCTTTACAAGATGCATAAATGGCGAGCCGATCCCGGGAGAATGGAAAATAGGATTCATGTCATCAATCCATAAAAAAGGAGACAAACAAAAGTGTGAAAATTATAGGGACATTACCCTTACATCTACGTTTAGCAGATTATATGGAAGAGTGTTAAGGAACCTAATAGAAGAAGAATATGAAGAACATGAAGCGGAGGAACAAAGCGGTTTCCGCGCTGGGAGATCATGCACAGATAATATTTTTGTTCTGAAACAGATAATCGAAAAGACGATAGCCACCAATCAAGAAACCCATCTAGTTTTCATAGACCTCCAGAAAGCTTATGATAACATTCCCATATCAAAACTTTGGAATGTTCTGGAGGAAACAAACATTAATCATACATTGATAAAAGCACTAAAAGAAATCTATAACAGGTGCAAAACAAAGATAAAAATTGGAAATAAAACATCGCCGGGATTCCTAATATCCAAAGGGCTTAGACAAGGGTGCTGTATTTCTCCCACCCTATTTAAAATATATATTAAAAGGGTATTAACAAGCTGGAAAAAGAAATGTAGAAAAATGGGGATAGAATTAAACGACAATTCAGTATTTACGCTTCAGTTCGCAGACGATCAAGTTATTATTGCCGAAGACAAAGATGATATCGAATACATGACTCGTAAGATTAAAGAAGAGTACGAAAAATGGGGTCTATCAATGAATGTAGCAAAGACCAAGTATATGTGTATAGGGAACAACACGGAAGATTTAGAGATTTCAGAAAACGACAAAATCGAGAAATGTGATAAATATAAATATCTGGGAGTAGAACTAAACAACCAAGGAAAAGACTCCTTAAAAATAAAAGAGCGCCTACGGCAAGGAAAACGAGCTATAAAGAGATTAAATGGGATTTGGTGGCATAACGAAATCTCCAGGAAAAGGAAGTTTAATATATATAATATCATTGTTAAGAGCATAGCGCTATACGGAGCTGAAACGTGGAGGTTAACGGAAGCTGACAAAAATAGAATAAGAGCCATGGAAATGGATGTTCTTAGAAGATCATGTGGAATTTCGAAATTACAAAGATTAACAAATGAAACTGTATTACGAATAGCAGATATCAAAGAAACAATTATAGAAGACATCACAAAAAAACAACTAATATGGTTCGGACACGTTCAACGAATGCCCGAAGAAAGACTTCCAAAGATAGCACTAAAATGGGTACCAAACAAACGCAGAAAGAGAGGAAGACCTAGGAAAACATGGGGTGAAGGAATAAGGAAGGCCATGAGCGAGAAAAACCTAACAGAGGCAGATTGCCAAAACCGAAACCAATGGAGGATAAGTCTAGGAATCGGACAGCGTAGAATAACGCTATAAACCGATATATATATATATATATGTATATATGTTTATTTGAAATTTCTTGGTTTTTTGTCCGTTTTAGAATTTAACAAAATACGTTTTTTTCTTTAACATTTTAATTGTCTAACGTTTCGGTCTAAAGTGACCTTCATCAGAAACATCTACTTGGTTAAAAATAATTTTTTTCTTTTTTTACAAAATCATATTTTTTAAAAACACATGGAAAAGTTTATGTGCCGTCTATATGTATATGTGTGTTGTATAAAAATGTTGAAACCGCTTTTCCATGTGTTTTTAAAAAATATGATTTTGTAAAAAAAGAAAAAAATTATTTTTAACCAAGTAGATGTTTCTGATGAAGGTCACTTTAGACCGAAACGTTAGACAATTAAAATGTTAAAGAAAAAAACGTATTTTGTTAAATTCTAAAACGGACAAAAAACCAAGAAATTTCAAATAAACATATAAATATTGATGTCCAAGAAAACCTACACTCAAAAAATATATGTATATATATATATAAATTTCGAATTGTTTAAGGAAATTGTAGACGGGATAATGAATTTAGTAGCAAAGGGCGGAAAGGAGGAATGTATTGTAGCGGGTGATTTTAATGCGAAGGCTACAGGATGGGGGGCGGCGAAAAACGATGAAAGGGGTAACTATATATTGGAATGGGCTGCTCACTTAGGTTTAGTGATTGCAAATCAGGGGAATAGGCCGACTTTCGTCAGTCTTTTATAGATATAACTTTAGTTACAGGAAAGCTGGCGAGAAAGTTACAAGAGTGGCAGGTATTGGATGGTGAGACATTATCACTCCACCAACATATCACGTACGAGGTTAAGGGGAGTAGGGCGAAAAAATTACAAATAGAGGGATATTATAGCATAGATAGGGGGTGTTTAGATCCGAGATTAATAGTTTAATAGAAAAGATGGGTGGGGTACTGGAGATGTATGAACAAATGGAAGAGCTACTGTTAAAGGCGGCCAGAAAAGCAAAATTACAGTAGGGGAGGGTAAAATATACCCAGTATTGGTGGAATGACAAAATGAAAGAACTTAGAAAGGAGTGTGTAAAGACAAGGAGAAGGTTAATGAAAGTCAACAACGTTAATGAAAGGGAGAGGGCATGGGAAGTGTACAAGGGACAAAGGAATATTCTAAGAAAAGAAATTAAGAAAGAAAAGAGGAAACAGTGGAAAAATATATGCGATGAACTGGAAGATGATATATGGGGGCAGGGGTATAAAATAGTCACTAGAGCATTTAAGGGAGGGGGCACATTATTTCAACTTGCAAGCGATAAGAAAGAGGAATTAGTGAAGGCTTTATTATTAATGGGAGAAAAAATTAAAGACATGGAAATTAGAGCTGAGAAAGGGAAGGAAATTCCAAACATAACGGTAGGGGAAATTAAAAGTGCGTGTCAGAAGCTAAAAACGGGAAAAGCGGCGGGGCCTGATGGTATACCCATTAAAAGCATTAAAGCTTATGTTGAAGATCACATCAATGAGGTGAGGCAATGGGTGAACAACTTAATAAAAAGGAACAATAAACAACTAAAAGGTTGAATTAACTTTCACTATTTATTCTATAAATACTTTAAATGCAAAAGACATCTAGCAGATCAACAATATAAAGTAGTTAATGAACAAATAAATCTTGAAAGTTCACCACTATTAAACCGTTTACTTTGATTGAGTCTTCATTTTATACATAGATAAGACGTAATTATAACACAAATATATTAAGTTATTGTAAAGATCTAGTTTTTTCCTGGTTTTTCTATATCATTGCACAGTTATACTGATCTTAGAGGGAAATACATCCAGGATAATCCCTTAGGGCTAATAACATCTAGGCTTTAATATTGTTATGTCTTATTACTTCCTTACTTGGTCTAGTCTTAACTACCTATCAACATCAAGTACCTAGTTACAAACAAACAAAATGTAACTTCAGCATCTGACGATGCTATTTCGATAGCGAAACGGCTTTCACTATAAATAGTGAAAGTTAATTCAACCTTTTAGTTGTTTATTGTTCTGAATAAGATGAACTTTCACACAGTAAGGGTTAGTACCATAAATTTCATTAAAAAAAGGGGTGAGTTTCCACTAACATGGAAAATTGCCAGGCTGGTGTTAATACCAAAGGTGGGAAGACCGGAGGGGGAAACATCTTCCTACAGACTTTTATGCTTGACAAATGGTATAGCGAAGTTTTATGAGCATATGATTAGAGGAAGTTTAGAGGGAGCTGTGAAAGACAGTGGAGACTTGGCCGGAAATCAATATGGATTCAGGGAAGAAAAGTCGACGATTATGGCGGTGGAGAGAATTATTGGGAGGGCAAATAGCGTGAGGATGGGTAGGGGGAAGGAGAGATGGTGTGTCATGGTTATACTGGACGTGAAAAATGCATTTAATTCAGTTCCGACGAAACACATACTTAGTAAGCTGGAGAAAAGGAACATTCCGCGGTATTTGATAGAGGGGGTGACAAGGTATTTCCAGAATAGGAGGATAAAGATGGGTGGGAGAAAATATTATGAAATCACGGCGGGTATTCCACAGGGATCGGTCTTGGGGCCTACAATATGGAATATCTTCTATGACCCGCTCATGAAAATAAAGCTACCAGAAGGAGTAGAGGTGATCGGTTTTGCAGATGACGTTGCGGTTGTGGCAACAGCCAAAGATGGAGATTTGGAGATTAGGGTAAATGAGGCGTTGTGGTTACGTTTGAAATGGGCGGATATGGGATAGAACCAGGGAGGGAGGGTAAATATCTGGGAATTTGGTTGGACAGAGGGATATATTTTTGGCCGCATATCAGGGAGGCTGTTAAAAAGGCGGGAGATAGGGTGGCAGCATTGACTAGAGTACTCCCAAATATGGGAGGGCCAGGAGATACAAAAAGGAAAATGCTGTGGGCAAATAGTCAGGGGTATACCACCGATCGACCTGCTGGTTGAGGAAAGGGTCCAAATATGGAAGAGGGACAGGGAAAGTAAAATATTAATAGAGGAAGAAATACAGAAAAAGTGGCTGAGGAGGTTTCGGGAAGGGAATTCAAAGAGAGCATGGACTCGGAAAGTCATAATGGACACGGAGGGTTGGTTAGCATGCAAGCACCGCAAGTTAGACTATTTTACCACTCAGGTATTATCAGGGCATGGGTCTTTTAGAGTGTATACGCATAGGATCGGAAGAGCGAAGGATGAGGAGTGTATATACTGCGGGAATAGAGATGATGTACAACACACAATATTATTATGCAGGAGGTGGCATAAGGAGAGGGAGAAGGTGGAGGAGAGACTGGGAATGGTACTAGGGGTGGAAAATATGGTAAGTTGTATGTTGGAGTCGGCGGAAAACTGGAATATTCTGAGGGGATATTTTAAAGCGATTATGGTGAAAAAGGAGGAAGAGGAAAGAATATCACAGTATAATGAAAGAAGTGAGGGAGAAATTGTGTATGTAAATATATTTATGTTTATTTATTTATTTATAATTATATTTATTTATTTATTGTTATTTGTTGATATAATATTTAGTTCTATTTATACATGATGTTGGTTCTTGTGCGTGTTAATTACCCTATATGTATATATGTATGTACAAAAGCAGACCCGCTTGAGTTGTGAAGAAATGCCCGTAAGGGTGGTCCCACAGCTTGGGTGAGGGGAGTGGGGTTTAGTGGTGACGCTGGCTCACCCGGGGTGACAGCCGATGCTCCGTCAGCGCTGAGGGGGGATGCATCGGCTGGCGACCTGGTTGGGTTGGAAACCCACACTGGCTGGACTATCCGGCCGTCGTCTTGTTGAAGATTTCCCACTTCCTACAAAAAAAAATAAAAAATAAAAAAAGTTAGGTTAGGTTAGGTTAGGTTAGGTTAGGTTAGGTTAGGTTAGGTTAGGTTAAGTTAGGTTAAGTTAGGTTAGGTTAGGTTAGGTTAGGTTAGGTTAGGTTAGGTTAGGTTAGGTTAGGTTAGGTTAGGTTAGGTTAGGTTAGGTTAGGTTAGGTTAGGTTGGGTTAGGTTAGGTTAGGTTTTTAGGACGTCCTAATTCCTAAGGGCACCTCAGAAGATCAGCTCAATAAATACAGACCAATTTGTCTGCTGGACATTCTTAGCAAGCTCTTCGAACATATGGTAAAGGCTAGACTTTCTGAAGAAGTAGGAGAAAAGGGTGGGGTGTCAAATAGACAGTTTGGTTTCCGGCAGGGGCGATCGACGATACAAGCCGTGGAAAGGGTGACCGGTCTGGCCACTGATAGGAGTTGGGATTGGAGTGCTATAATCCTTATCAATATCAAAAATGCCTTCAATACAGCTAAGTGGGGTAGGATACTTGAGCAGTTGGATAGTCTAGGAGTCAGTCCATATCTACGGAACATCATAAAGGACTATTTCGAGGACAGGAAAATAGCGTTGGGCAAGGATAACATGAGCATAGAGCAGGGAGTCCCCCTGGGATCAGTACTGGGCCCCCTCTTATGGAATATTTTATATAACGGGGTAGTAGAGCCCCCTTGCCGGAGGGATGCGAAAGTACCGGGTATGCGGACGATCTCGGTCTGGTGGTCCGCGCGAGAAATAGGGAGGCCCTAATCCATAAGGCTCAGGAGGCCCTAAACACGATCTGTGAGTACATAAGGGACTGCGGCCTCGAAGTTGCGCCTCAAAAAACGGAGTATATTGTGGTCAGAGGGGCAAGAAATAAGCGAGACATAACCATTAAGATCTTGGACCTTATTATAGCTCCAAAAACTTGCATAAAGTACCTCGGGTGTGGATCGACGACAGAGGTTCCTTCGGCGAACACATCAGAAGGACCTGTGAAAAGGCCACGAAGCAAGCAATGACGCTGAGAAAAATCCTTCCAAATATTGGAGGCGCGAGTTTGGACCGGAGGAGAGTTTTAGCAGGGGTGGTGCACTCGGTACTACTGTATGCCGCACCGGTCTGGGTAACGGGGATTGACATAAAAAAATACCGAGAGATGTTGCTCTCCACGCAAAGGAAGATGCTCTTGCGGGTTTGCAGGGCATACAAGACGGTGTCAAACGAGGTCCTCGCCGCGGTCTGTGGAATCCCACCTATCGACGAGCTAATCACAGAGCGAGTATATCTATACCGACTAGGGACCCAAGAAACACAGACCGGTTACATATTAGTCGCAGTAATGTATATATAACTTTGTTTAAAACTGACTAACTTACCTATAAACGTGGTAAATCACTACAGCACTACGTTTAAAACCACCAATTTGGGGAAAAATTTGTAATGGTTAAAAACGATGTATAAGTGTATATACAACCATATACTATAGTCAAATATAACTGTCGGGTTATTTTTACTACGACAATGATTATGACGGCAATAAAACCTTATGTCCAGACCTTTTAACATAACAATTTTTTGTAATATATTTTTTATTATAAATAATATTATATAAAAATAAAAAAGAACAACATTAGAATATGTTTAAAGAACTTATACTTTTAATAATGCATTGATCCCGCATACTAAAAATAGGAATTATAACCTTTTGCATACACAAATTTAGAAAGCCATTAACTTTTTACTGTAAATGTGTTGTTTCTGCCTAATGAAAAAGTGATACCCCACATAATTAAAGCATATTAAGAAAAAAAATAATTAATAATTAAAATATTCATATTTTGATTTTACTTTAATTAATCTTCAAATGAAAATAAACACATTTTGCAACAATTTCAATATGATTTGAACATGTCTTTACTATAAATAAGGATACTGTAACCCAAAATATAATTTTGTGTAACAATGGCGGACATCATTTTAATGGCTAAATCTGTAGAAGGTATCCATATTGTCTTAAATTGTTAAGTTGCAATACCCTACAAAATATACTATAGCAACTACTAAAGTAGACATATACGAAATTAAAATTACAAATTATAGGAGATTGCGTAATATTTTCTGTAATTATACAATTGTAAGAATTATGCAGTTATTAAAAGGTTGCAAAATACTACAATATAACCCATTTAAGTATGATGTATTTAATGGTCTCATTTCAGTTGTAATGACAATATTAAAACTTTTTAAGTTTTAGCAGGAACGCAGCTATTGAAATGTCAGTCACTCATAACCTTAAAATAAAATAAACAAATTGATAGGTAGTAATAAGGTACTTGGTGTAACAAATAACTGTATAGATATGTATTCTGTTGTAAAAACGGTCGAGGATGGAAATCCCATAATCTTAAGTTATCACGGAAAGAGATTTTGCTCAATTTTTTATCACACTTTTTTGTTTCTTCAAAATCTTGTAAAATCTCATCATCGCTCTCAACATCATCGATGATGGTGCTCTTTTCTGAAGCTAAAAGAAATTGACTTATTGCACCATTAGGATCGGGTGGCTGACTGCATGAGGATTGATGCACTGTTGAGAAGGATTTTAAATCAGATTGATTGATATCATTTACTATGTGCTGCTGAGGCTGATGCACCAATGATGCAGCTGAGTGAGTTTTTAAAACAATGTTTTGTGTTTTAACTGGTTGGTTAACATAATTTTTTAACTGCCTACAAAACTGAGACCTATCTATATTTGTAAGGATTTTTGTTCTTATTTATTTCCAATTTTTTGGACATAATATTGAATTATATAGTTATATTAAGTATAAAACAAACTTAACCACAAAAGCAACAACACAACACAATTTTTACAATATAAAACTCTATTGAATAAAACAAATAGTTGACTCTTTCACGACAGTCATAATTGGTACAATTATTGTCATAATTTATAAAAATTATATAGTTTAACAACCAACATAATTAAAGTCTAAAAGTAGTCTTATAGTCATCACTAAATCGTAAAATTATAACAGCTTTAAATTTCAAACATATAACCTTATTAAGACGTGATTAGGACTAATTATAAATGTATTACAATTAAGCATTATATAAAATGGTTTTTAAAACTAAATAAAGTTTTAAAAGACACTTTAGATATTAGTCTTAATAAGTTACTTATGTATAAGTCTTGACAACGTTTTTTGAAGTTTTAATATCTTTCTTGTAACTTTGTGTTTGTTGGGGAGGGTCTCTGACGCAGACAAAAGACGTGAGAGAGAACGCACAAACCTACGCTGGTGCGTCAGGTGGGAGCAATTGGTGGAAGTTGGACAGTGGACAAAAGCCCTCATACCAGACCTTCGCAGATGGCTGGCATGTAACCACAGGACGACAAACTACTGGTTTACTCAATTCCTGACCGGGCACGGCAGTTTCAGGTGCTACACTAATAGGATTGGGAAAGACCTAGTTGACACCTGTAGGTATTGTCAGGAGGTGGACACAACAGCTCACACGTGTTTTGTATGCCCACGTTGGCAGGAGGACAGAGAGTGGCTGGAATGGAGGATAGAAGTAGGTAACCCGGATGCCTTGATAGACTGGATGATGAGCAGCAGAGCGACGTGGGACAGGGGTTTCACGTTCATCACGCAATTCATGAAAAAAAAAGGAGGAGGAGGAAAAAGAATTCCAGGAAGAAGAGAGGCGAGCGCAGATATGAAGACAGCTACCAAACCTCGACGATACGTCTAAACAGACGGTTCCGAGGTCTGGTGAGCTAGGGAGGTTTTAGTGGGGATAGCGTCCCACACTACCCGATCGAAGGTGGTCGGGTGCCAAGCGGCACCCGACCGAAAAAAAAAGTTAGGTTAGGTTAGTTTTCATGTTGCTGGATTTGGTAGTGGATGAATCACATATACTAATTCAGTCACGAGAAGGTGACCAAGCAAAACATTTCAAAAATAGAAAAGGATATTTTTCTATCAATATTCAAGTTGTATGTGACGCAAAACTCCAAATACGTGATCGTATTGCGCGCTGGCATGGGTCTACACCCTTCTTCTGCGTCTGCGACAGCCAAGCTTGCTTTTTAGCTTCCACCGTAGCCCCGTCAGTCCTTATATTGTCGATTATTTATACAAATTCTTTGGCAAGTTACAGTTTTTATAACAGTTAACCGAGCTTTATATAATCCATAACTTTAACGAACCAATAATTATAACTAAAACTTAAGTGATGGATTAAGAAACCGGGAAATATATATGTAAAATTATCATTATATAACCTCTATATTATAATAAACTATTCTATTTGTATCTTGACATTATAATTCATCAAAGATTGGACTGCCTTTCGCCAATTCTCAGATGTTACTTTCCTAACGGCTCGGCCTAACTGTGGCTTAGCATCTTTAATTTTAAATGTGTTTGGTCTCACTGTAAATCCTTTTGGTTGCGTTCACATCAGTTATATGGAATATAATTAGCAATTAGTTGGGTATCAAATTGCTTTCAACGGACTTAATCGTTTTCTGACGCAACAAGAATAAATTTCTTTATTAACATATTTGATGGTATTGGAATGGAACTTAAAATCATTAAACATTATATTAATAATGGAAAACTAAGCATTAACGTTGAGAATAAAAAAAAGTTCTTTTTGGAAAGCTTACAGCAAAATTAAAAAATCACACTTAATTAGAGCAAAATACGCACAATAAATTCATTTGTTTATTTAGGAGTTTTACTCTTACAAGAGGAACTATTTATGTTCTGCGAACTAGCACCACTAAGGCTAAAATCTAGTAATATTTTTAACATTTTTTTGCATAAACTTACTCATAACATTTTGGTGTGTGTTTTTTTGTTTTTTTTACAGAGTTAATAAAATCAATTTGGTGAAAAATGGTAATTTCAAGTTTTTCGTTGGAAATTGTTTCACAACTTTTTCAACAAGAATATATCAATGAACTCAGTTCTTGTTATGGTTAGTCCAAACAAAACCATAGTATATGACTGGTACAGTGAACTCAATAGTTGTCATAGTTCGGTCGCCGAACATTTCATAAAGGTCGTTCGTCCAAAATCGATAATTTTGCTACAAAAATCGATAGAATCACATTAAATATTAATGGAACAGTGTATATACGGAGTATGGAGTACGGAGTCAGGCCTAGAGAGAAAAACGTCCTAAGCCTGGGAAAAATGGAGACCGTATTTCAAGCGGAGGTGATCGCACTCTCTGAATGCGAGAAGGAATATAGACAAGGGATATACAAGCTGCTTTCTTAGCGTTTGATAAGATAAAAGTAGCATTAAATATACGATGTATGTTTGACAATAGTTTTATTATAAATCAATTAACTTTGACAACCCTTAAGATTATAGTATAGTATAGGTAGTTATCCCTAGAGCTCCCCCGTAACATAAAAAACACCTTATTTTAATTTTTTTAAAACTTAATAAATCCTCTATTTCTTTCCAATACGTGACCACTAGGAGTCTTTATTACGTATTTTCTTTTACTTCTAACTTTAACCACTTCTCCTATTAAATTCCAACTCCAATTATTTCTCCACTCAAGAAGGCCAGCTTAAAAATTTTGTTCATTTAAGATATCTTCCTTAGCATTAACAAGCAATTTTGACAAACAATGGGTCTTCAAAATGCGAATTTCTGTTTAATTTATCAGTGTTGTTAAATAAAGAAATTCGTTGGATGATAAAAGACCTTATGTGAGTGCTGGATTCCTCTCCTATTAAGTCAACTAAAATTTTACGAATTTTATTAAAAGCTTCATTTTGAAACGTACCCCAAACAAACTTATTTTTTGCTTTTAACAATTCTCTTAGTGGAGTTGCCATTTCGGCAATTTCTTTAGAAAAATTTCCTAACTGGTTAACAAGACCCATAAAGGATCGAAGTTCTTTCAAGCAGTTAGGTCTTGGAAATTTCTGAATTGCATCCACTCTCTTAGGATCAGCTTCTTCTATAATATAGCCAACATACTCCATTTCTGGTGAACGTCTGTAGGATTTCACTGTATATTTCGTTCAAAATTTAAAACAAGCCGGGCCACATCAGAAATATACTAATTGAAAAAGACTCCAGAAGAGCAAGACCTTGTTTTACCGGAACACATTCTAGGTTTTGAAATAATATGTAATTTACATATTTACGTCTCCAGTCTTTGAGTTGAGCATATGATAAACTTTCTATTTTTTCAGGACTGGCAACGGCATTTGATAAGCGAACAGTATTACCCTCGGTCGTTTCGTTCGTAGTGTTTGGATGGATTGGCTCTAACTCACTATTGATTTGCATTGAAACTAAAGCTTCTGTTTGATTAGAAACTAAAGCTTGTAACATTTCTTTAAGGGATTTCATGCCTTCTTCAAGATAATTTAGTCTATCATCAGTGAGATCATCTTTATCAAATGATTTGAATTTTGAATTTATTTTTTATGGCATTTTGACCGTTACGATGCTGTTCCTTATTGTTTTTAAAAACTTGACTGCGCCATGATAAGATAGAAATAGTATTAAATATACGATGTATGTTTGACAATAGTTTTATTATAAATCAATCAACTATGACAACCATTAAGATTATAGTGTAGCATAGGTAGCGTAGATATCCCTACAGCGGTCAAGTTACATAACTGTAAGTGACAATACCCTTAAAAGGCTAACGAAGAGCAATACGGGTTCCAGGGTATCATGGTATTGCAAGTAATGAGAAGGCAGGTAAATACGCAGAGAAGGTCGCAAATGAGTTTTTTTCAATATAAATCATAGTTTGAATGTATTAACAACTTGATTAGTAATTTGAAACATAAATAATTTAACCAGCATAAATGAAGAAAAAAAATAACTTATAAGATAATTCCTATTTTAAATATTCTGGAAAGCAATAACTTTTTATTAGTTTTAAGTATTCCAAATTTAAGCGGAATTACAAAAATTAAATAAGACCCTTAGCTGTAAAGCCCATTAAAATTTAATGTGCGTAGAATTTTAAGAAACAAGCAGTGACCTGTTAATAATCCTGTCACCTCTTGAAGTTTCTTGCATAGTCTGAGAGCCTCTTCTGAAATGGGTTTAGTCTCCGAATACCAGTGCTTTTGATGGCTTTTCAAGAAACAGACGATTTGTCAAAACATACAATATAATTTACATTGACAGTTCTTCCTGACAACGCAAAATACACACAAATACATTTAAACCATACAGAAATAAAAATTTGGGTTTCAAACACTTACAACACATCACTGAGTTTATAAATTTAAATTTGTACTAGTCTAAAAAAATGTAATTCTTACTGTTACAAAAGATGTACATGGCCTCATGGACGTTGATCAAGTATGCGAGTGCCAGTGTAAAATTTGCGTATACTAAATTGGATTTTCTTCACAAGTATCTATGCCTTTTTTGTTCAAAATAAACATGATATATGAATTTTAACGTCAAATTTTCAAATTTTAAATCCAAATTTTATACTAATAATTTTAAATCGATTTTCTCCGTGTATACAATCCACATTTTCATCTGAAAATAGTCGGAAAAGAGTCAGTCAATTGTGATATTTCACGACAAATTTTTAAAATCAAAGTGTGAGTAAATACGTCTTGAATGAATGAATGTAGCAGGCGGGGTGGCTGCGAGAGCCATCTGTATAACATAATATATTCTGTAGTTTAGGTAATAACTTGTACTTTTAATAAAATAAATAAATAATACTGATTTATAGTATATAGAAATAGTTATTTTCTATGACACTATTTTACGTCAAATTCGTTGAATTGTATTACATAAAAATTATTTATTTTTGTAACGTAGTAGTAATAGTATACTTCTCAATTTCCTCTTTGATGAAAAAATATTTCCTTTGTATATGCTTGATTCTTGAGTGATAGATATTGTTTGTTGCTAATTTTATGGCTACCTGATAGTCATTGTACATTTCTTTGTTTTCTAGTAATTTGCTTTGGTTGAGATCACCAAAAACTTTGTCAAACTATAAAATTTCTTTTACGGCTTCAGTGACTGCTACAAATTCACTTTCACGTGTGCTTAAAGCAACAACATTATGTTTTTTGCATTGCCAGCTAATTGCTCCATTACTGAGAATGACAATCTATCCAGAAAAACCTTTACCATCTAAGACATTATTCCAGCTTGCATCGCAATAAGATTTTAGTGGCCTGTTGTTTTTTGATAAGTTATTTCTTCAGTTTGTGTATACTTCAAGTATCTCAAAACGTGTTTTGCTTGTTTCCAATTCAACTCAAAGTATTTGGTATTAAACTGGCTTAGATAAGTTGTAACAAAAGTAATATCTGGTCTTGTTCCTTGTGATAAATATAATAAGCTTCCGATTAATTCCTGATAAGGAACTTCTTTATTCATGATTTCAGAACTTACATCTTTGTCATTTTCCAATGGAATACTCGACCCTTTACATTCACTCATGTTGAAGCGTTGTAAAATCCTTTTAATGTACTTTTCTTGTTTTATATGTAAAATTCCTTATTCTCGGTTTCTAGTTATTTCCCATCCAAGTAAGTACTTAGCTTCCCCTAGAAATTTCATGATAAACTTGGTGCTCAACTTTTGCATGACATGATCAGCCATTTCTTTTGTTTTTGTGGCTAATAATATGTCATCTACATATAAATTAATTATAGAATAGTTGTTGTTTTTGTTGTATAGAAATACACAAGGTGATTAATATAATTCTGTAAACCCTAGGTTTTGTAATTCGGATTTAATTGTCTGATACCAGGTACGTGCACTTTATTTTAGTCCTATCTTTAATCTACATACTTTGGTCCTTTTATCTTCATTTATTCCTGATGGAATTTCCATATAAATTTCATGTTTCAGTACTCCATTTAAACACGCTGTCGTTACATCAAATTGAAAAAGTTGAAGATCATATTTGGTGGCAATTGCAAATATAGTTCGTAACATATTAAGCCTAATTACAGGTGCAAAAACTTCATCATAATTTTCACCTTTTATTTGGTTGAATCCTCTGGCTACTAACCTAGCTTTAAATTTTTCAATAGAACCATCCACATTTTCTTTAATTTAAAAACCCCATTTAGAATCAATTGTATATTTGTCTTTTACCCTATTTACTATGTCCCATGTCTCATTGAGCTTATGTGACTTCAACTCTTCATTTATTGCAGATATCCATTAAATTTTGTAAACTGTATCTATTGCCTCTTCATATGTTTGAGTTGGGAAATTTGCACAGTCTGGATGAGTTTCTGAGGTATCTTTAGCTATGTCATCAATTTCCGAATTTGTTGAGCCATGTGTAATTTCATTTTCTTCAACTGTTATTGTGCTATATGATTGTTCTTCTCTTTCATCTCTATCATAGGTTATTTGGAAATAATTATATTTTGTATCTTTTTCTTCCAGTAAGTTGGAACCTCCTTTATTTTGCATTACTTCTGTATCCCTGACTATGATTACTGTATTTCTTTGTATGCAGAATAGTCTATAATATATGGTTAAGTGATCATAACCTAGAAATATTGCTGTTTTGGATACTTTATCCAAATTATTTCTGTTTTGTTTTGGGATTAAGTAATAGGTTAGGCTTCGAAACACTTTAATATGTGGCACATCCGGTTTTAATTTAAGAAATATTTCATCAGGTGTAGTGTTAATTTTCTTTGTGTATGTTCTGTTTCTAAGGTACACTGCATAATACGCAGCTTCGGCCCAAAACTTTAATGGTAAATTTGAGTCGTTCAGCATACACCTCACCATTTTTATAATTGTTCTATTATTGCGTTCAGCTACACCATTTTCTTAAGGATTATAAGGAGATGTTAATTCATGAATTATACCACTTTCTTGTAAGCATTTTTCAAATTCTTGGTTAATGAACTCACCTCCATTGTCTATCTTATGCGTTTTATTTTCTTACCCATTTGGTTTTCAACTTCCATTTTAAATATTCTAAATTTCAGGAAATACACAAAAAGTTTTCATGAAATCTTCATAATAGTCCATCGTTCTTACCTCTTTTTGGAGCATGCGCTGACAAACTTTCAGCTTTTATAAAATAACGAAGGTCTGGGGTTCACGGGCTCTTGCTCTACATATTACAAATACCGACCTCTAGCAGTCTTGGACACAGTTAGTGCGGTATTGTATTGGGACAGGCCTATAACAACAGATAGGACAGTGGACTTCAACAGACCGGACATCGTCTTCATTGACAAGGAAAAGAAAACTGGAACCATCATTGACATAGCTGTGCTGTGCATAGCCCTATTTATCCACCCCTTGGTGTCTCTGATTAGCTTTGCTGTCCATCTACCCTTTGGTTCTTGATCCCATCTTGCCAGTTTCTGAGCGTTCCGTCCCTTTCTTCCCTCATGACCGTTGTTAGTGCATTTTCTCCTTTCCTGCAGTATGTTCTCTGCCGTTCCTCTGCCAGTATTACCCCAGCTACTACCTGCATGGCTGGGCCAGTAAAAGTTCTGTATGCACTGCATATGCGCAAAGCTCCCCTTTTTTGTACCGCCTTCATCCTTTGTCGGTACTTTTGGCACTCTGCCCATACCTTAGACCCATATAACATTATAGCTTCAGCAGTTCTCATTAGAACCTGCGCTTTGCTGCGGATGGACCTCCTACATTAGCCATCAAACGACTGATGCTATTAACCACATTTACTGCCTTGTCTGCTACTTTGCAGATCTGACTCCAGAAAGTAAGATTCTTATCTAGCGTAATCCCTGATTATCTTATGGTATCTGCCACCTCAATGGGCTGTTCTCCTACCATCATTCTTATGCCCCGCTCTATGCGCTTGGTCGTGAGGAGAACGATTTCCGTCTTCTGAACCGCTAGTGTCAAGGATTTAGTCTCCATCCATTTAATCACTCGCCTCATAGCTTGATTTAATTTAAATTGAAGTAGCTGTGCTGTCCGTGCTATAATCACTATGACCACATCGTCTGCATATCTATTTAAAATACCCCATCTATTATTTCAATCCGCGAAATTCCATCATAATTGAGCTGCTCCTGAAGTGATCTTCCTATTCTTGATTCCATCTTGAGTGCAGTATTTGATCCACCTGTCTGATAGGTAGCTTTGGACAACCCTATACAGGTACCTCGGTAGACGGAAGTTTGCTTAAGGGTGTCCAATATGTCTTGCGATCTTACGGAATATAATATTGACACCAATCTCAGATACAAAAATCACGTTGCTAATTTAATAAAAAAATCATTTTATTCTTTAAAACTGATATACTGCAATCGGAAAATACTCAACCGCAAATCTAAAATGATCCTTTGTGACTCCTTGGTACTATCACGTCTGAATTTTGCTGAAATCGTATATGGTCCAGCTTTGTTACAAACGGAATGTAAACGTCTTCAGCTTATACAAAATTCGTGTGTTCGGTTGATTTGTGGTGTTCGTCGTTGCCAAAAAATATCCTCATGTTTTAGTGATATAGGATGGCTCACTCTAAAACAAAGACGTTTTCTCCACTGCTGCGTATTTTATCATAAAATTATTACATCTAGAACACCTTCATATCTTTACGACAAAATAGAATACAGACATCAAGCTCATTCATTAAACTTAAGATATTCAAATAAATTATCCATTCCCAAACATTTTTTTTAAATCATCATTTTCCTACAACGTTGTCCATATTTACAATTCTTTACCTGATACAATTAAATCCCTATTTTTAATTAACTTTAAAAAAAGATAAAAAACACTGATTTTAGATAATAGTTTGGCTTCTCAATTGTGACATTTTGGCATGATTCTTCGTGTACTAAGATTAATTTGGTTTATAAATACATTGAATTTAATATTAGAGTTATAGTTATAGAGCATAGTTAGTAATATAGGAAATTTAATTAATGTATTTGTATAAATTATTTATGGTTAAGTGGAAGAACGCTACTCCTTCATTAAGATCTCTTGATGAAAGAGAGCGAACTTTGCCTTTTGCTCTGCAGTTAATGATATTATGTATTACAACATACTGTTCTTTATTTGTATAATTTGTTTTAACTGTATCAATAAAAACGATACTATAATAATAATAATAATAATAATAATAATAATAATAATAATAATAATAATAATAATAATAATAATAATAATACCCTGCAGGTACGTTCCCCCTGCAGGTACGGGGGAAGAATAGTCCTGAAGTAGTTACTGCTTGTCGTAAGAGGCGACTAAAAGGAAACCTTAAATCCTAGAGCGTCTGTCCCTGATAGGGCGGTGATAGGTCGGCGTCTGTTCTCCATGTTAGGAGCGGCCGTGTTTAGGTTGTCGGAGACCTGTCCGCAGGAACTTATCCTGCAAAAACCCCCATATTTAAAATGGTGAATAGGCAAAATAATAATAAAGCCTCGGACGAGCGACGTGATGGTCGAGCGCGTCGCGGGAATGGTGTTCTCGATCAGGATATGACCCAGGCAACAGTTAATGGTAGACGCACAAGAAACAGACGTAGAATACAAGAAGATACTGTTCCTCATGAAGTCTTAAATGAGGCCAGCACTTCAGGTAACACCCAAAGTAAGAAACGGACTAAATGGACTATTGAAATGAATGAATTCCTATACCGATCTTACTTATCAATCACACATCTAGAACAATTAAATACGCCCTTCAGCACAGAACTTCATGCAAGGATGATAGGAAGATTCGAAGAACTAAAAAATAAGACAGTGCAGAATATAATAGACCAAAGAAATCAGATTGAGAAGAGACAGGTAATAACTAATGAAAGAAGAAAAGAAATTCAAGATGAAGTTAGAAGAGAGTTAGACATGGAAGTTGACGAGCAAAGACAAGACGGAAACTACCTAGAAGCGATAGAAGAAGAAAGATTTGAAGAACTAAGAGATAGCTCAATGCAGATTATAATAGACCATGATGATATCAGAAGAGAAGTAGGCATGGAAGTGGAAGAGCAAAACCAAGACAGAAACAACCTAGAAGTGATAGAAGGAGAAAACACCACAACACCACATGAGATTAAAACACTGGAATGCTATGAAAAGTATGAACTCATGTACTCAGGTATGAATCCAGCAGCAAGGCCTAAACTACAGAGACTCAAAACAAACAAAAACACATCAGAAATCCTTTATACAGTAAACAAGATAATAGAACGAAAAGTCAAGGAAGTAAACACACCACAAGAACTACATGATATTGTTTACAATGCTGCAACAACCACACTTTACATGCATGGACAAGAAATAGAGGAAACAGAGAAAGGAAAGAAGAAGAAAGACAATAGGCCAAAATGGCAAAGAAGACTGGAAAGTAAAATTGCAAATCTCCGAAAAGAAATAGGGAAAGTTACTCAAGGTATAAAACAAACGCAACCGAAACCCAAACTAAGAGAAGAAGTGAACAAGATCGTAGAAAAACACACGAACGAAGAGAACCGAAGTAAAATTGAAATCCTAGATCTTCTCAAACAAAAATTGATGGTTATGAGCAGTCGTCTAAAAAGATACAAAATATCGAACCAGAGGAAGAAAGACAATCTCACATTCACACAAAACCAAAAACAGTTCTACAGAAACCTTGGAAAATCAAACACACAAGAAGATGCACACATACAACACCCAACAAATGAAGAAACCCCAACATCTGAAGACATCAAAACATTCTGAGGAGGCATATGGGAAGAGAAAGCAATACATAGAGAAAATGCAAAATGGATAATAGAGGAAAGAAGAAAACAACTCAACACAGCATACATGAGAGACAATATAATTAACAAGCAAGATCTACAAAACGCTATAAGGAAAACCCACAACTGGAAATCACCAGGATGTGATGGTATACAAAACTACTGGTATAAAAAATTCACCGCCATCCACGGAAAACTCCTCAACATTTTCAATGACATTATTGCTAAGCCCGACACAATGCCAACCTTCTTCACTCAAGGTATAACATATTTGCTCCCGAAGACCGAAAACCCTACAAACGATCCAGGCAAATACCGTCCAATAACATGCCTGCCAACGATATACAAGCTTCTAACATCTATGATTGCAACCAAAATATATCGTCACTTAGAAAAAACCAAATCCTGACAGAGGAGCAAAAAGGATGTAGGAAAGGATCGCAAGGATGTAAGGAGCAGATACTGATAGACAGTTGTATAACGATGGGGTGCAAAAAACAAAAAAAAGAATTACACATCGCTTACATAGACTACCAGAAAGCTTTTGACAGTGTACCCCATACTTGGTTACAGGAAGTATTAGACATATATAAAATTGATGAACACATAACAGCGCTCCTAAAATATTCGATGTCACAATGGAAAACAGAACTGAGACTAGCTACTCGAAACAAGAACGAGAAATACGGAAATATAAACATTCAGAGGGGTATATTTCAAGGGGATGCACTGTCAGCCCTCTGGTTTTGCTTGGCGATTAACCCATTGTCCACACAACTACGTAATACTCCCGGTTACAATATACCACCCAGCAACGAAAAGATCACACACCTAATTTACATGGATGATCTGAAACTTTATGCGAAGAAGAAAGAACACCTTGACCAAGCACTAAATATCACATGCAAATTCACAGAAGACATAAAGATGAAATTAGGCGTGGATAAATGTAAAATAAATTCCATGAAACGTGGGAAATGGACAGCAGAAGAGAACTTTTGGACCGGAACAGACAACATAGAACACATGCAGGAAGAGGAAACATACAAATATTTAGGAGTCATGCAAACAACAACCATGCAAACAAAAAAGATAAAACAACAAACAAAAGACAAAATGCTCAAAAGAGTAAAACAGATAATGAAATCAAAATTAAATGGCCCTAACACCACTAAAGCGATTAACACCTACGCTATCCCTGTATGTACATACACCTTTGGAACTGTTAAATGGACAAATACAGAGCTAGAGGAACTGAACACTGCTGTACGAACAACCTTCACCAAGTTCCGAAACAAACACCCCAAGTCATCTGTTATAAGGTTCCACATTGCACGGAAAAGTGGAGGAAGAGGAGTGATAGACATCAAGAACCAACATCATAAACAAATTAAAAGTTTACAAACGTACATGCACGAGAAAGCTACATCAAGCAACCTACATGCAGCCATCGTCCAAGCAGACGTTAATATCACACCTCTCAACCTAGCCAACAACGCTTTAAACGACGAACAACACGTAACAACAGAAACAGAAAAGGTAGAAAAGTGGATGAGTATGGCGATGCACGGAAAATACATAAACACGATCCGACAACCAGGAATTAACGAAGAAGCGACACATATGTGGTTGAAATCTAACATCTTCCCAGAGACAGAGGGGTTCATGATGGCGATCCAAGATAAAGTGATTGCTACAAGAAACTACCTCAAACACATAATTAGAGACCCAAGTGTCGTAGATGACAGATGCAGACTGTGCCAAAAAGTAACGGAAAGTATTGAGCACATCATATCTGGATGCAGTGTACTCGCTCCAACTGAGTACATGCGCAGACACAATAACATCGCCAACATCATTCACCAAAACATCAAGAAACAAATAGACCCGGAACATCAGGCTCAACCCTACTACATTTACAAACCTAATGCTGTGGAAGAAACAGAAAAACATAAATTATATTGGGACAGGACAATACAAACCGATCACACGGTACCACACAACCGACCGGACATCACGATTATCGACAAAGAGACCAATGTAACCACCCTCATAGATGTTACTGTACCGTTAGCTGACAACATTGAGAAGAAATATGATGATAAAGTAACAAAGTACCTACCTCTGGCTCAGGAGATTAAGAAGATGTGGAAGCAAGAAAAGGTCACTATAATTCCCTTAGTCATAGGCGCCACTGGAGAGATCCCCAAATCCCTTCTCACCAACCTCAATCAACTTAACATGCCCGAATCCACCCTTAAACTAATTCAAAAGTCGGTCATCCTTGACACCTGCTCAATAGTTAGGAAAATCATCACCCAAAATTAGCATTCAGAAGAGCAATAGCCACCCTACAAACAGATTGAACCGGAAACAGGCTAGCCAGAAAAGCTCCCTGTTTACCGAAGAAACACCACCTAGCAGAGTAAAGGCTGTAAAAGTGAGCATAACCGGAAATAATAATAATAATAATAATAATAATAATAATAATAATAATAATAATAATAATAATAATAATAATAATAATAATAATAATAATAATAATAATAATAATAATAATAATAATAATAATAATGTTTGGCAATGAATCCACTTTCTACCATGCTCAACAACACTAAACTTGGCTTCAATCTTAAGATCAATAAAAATACTAACTGCACCGTCTCCCACCTCCTTTATACGGATGAAATCAAAATTTTTGCTTCCAATCAGCAACAAATCCAACATCTTCTGGATGTAACCGAAAGGTTTTTCAGGGATGTACGTATACAATTTTGATTAGATAAGTGCAGAACCTTAAACATCGAGAAGGGAAAAATTATCAAAGGAGATCTAGCGCTCCTAATGGAGATATAATCGCTGCTATGCAAAATGGGGAAACATACAAATACCTGGGTTTTCAACAGGCCAGGTTGTTGGACCAAAAACAGTCCAAGTCCAAAATCAAGGATGAGTTTTCACAAAGGGTAAGTTCCATACAAAAATCTGAATTGAACGCAGGCAACCTAAACCGAGCTATTAATACGCCGTACCGGTGTTGACCTACTCGTTCGGCATTTTACAATGGACAAAGGCCGAATTGAAAGATATTCAGAGAACAACCCGGACTATGATGACAAAGTTCAGATGTCACCATCCAACATCGTCAGTGCTTAGAACAACACTACCGAGAAAGGAGGGAGGAAGAGCTTTATGCGACATAATAAATCTACATAACAAACAGATAAATAAATTGCGAGACTTCTTTGTTACCAAATCACTGTCATCGAATTTACATAAATCTGTCATAGGAGCAGATAAGAAATACTCGCCTCTAAATTTAGCAGACCCTAATATGGGCCCGACATTGTAGTAGTGGATAAGAAAGCTAAATCGGTGCTGTTAGTCGATGTTGCAGTTTCAAACAATAACAACGTTTTGGCATGCAGAAAAAGTGGAGGTGGTACCGATCATCGTATCATCAACTGGACTCATTCCCAAAAGTCTTGAAGACAGTCTTAAAAAACTCGATTTTCATAAAAACACTTTTATTGACTTGCAAAAAGCGGCAATTTTAAACACATGTCATACTGTTAGAAAATTTTAAATATGTAAATTTTGAGCCTAATCCCATTTGCGTTTACGCTCGGGATAGGTAAATATTACCTATTACAATAATGCAGAATGGGTTTCACATGAAATAGAAAACCAACATAATCTACCTCAACAGAAAAACTACATAATTACAACAGAAGAACTGGAAAATACAATAAAAAAATTACACCACTGGAAATGCCCAGAACCAGACAAAATACACAATTACTGGTATAAACAATTTACTTCCATACACAAATATTTAACCATCCAAATCAACAGAATAATCCAAAACCCACAAGTAACCCCACATTTCTTAACAGAGGGTATAACTTTTATTAAACCAAAAAACGAAGAAACGCAAAACCCTGCCAATTATCGACCCATTACATGCCTCTCAACAATGTATAAAATTATAACAGCCGCAATATGCAATAAAATAGAAAAACATATAATAGAAAATAACATACTTACAGAAAAACAAAAAGGATGCCGCAAAAATAGTAAGGGTTGTAAAGAACAGCTTATAATAGACACAACCATTACAAAGCAAGCCGAAAAAGAACAACGAAACCTACAAATATCATACATAGACTACAAAAAAGCTTTCGATATGGTCCCACACTCCTGGCTCTCCAAAGTGTTGAAAATATATAAGATTCACCCAACGATACAACACTTCCTCACGACAATCATGAAGGCCTGGCGCACGAAAATACAACTCACCACCAACACAGAAACCATACAGACAGATTACATAAACATCCAACGTGGCATTTTCCAGGGTGATTCCCTCAGTGCTCTGTGGTTCTGTCTCTCATTAAATCCCCTTTCCAATGCATTACACAATACCAGTTATGGTTTTCAAATCAAACACAGTAAGAAAACAAAGAAATAAAAGCCCAACTACAAGAACAGTACAGAAAAAGACTAGAAAACCTATTAAAGACCAAACTCGATTCCCGAAACCTCTTTAAAGCAATTAACACCCATGCTATACCAATTCTTACTTACTCCTTTGGTATTGTCAAGTGGACCACCACAGACATAGAAAACATAAACATCCTAACGAGAGCTAAACTTACTCAAAATAGAATGCTACACCCCAACTCATGCAAGGAAAGAATCAACATCAGCAGAAAAGAAGGAGAAAGAGGAATAATAGATCTACACCAGCTACCCACAAAACAGGTAGAAACACTGAAAACATATTTCCTTACCAAAAATCACCCACTACATAAAGCAATAGTACAAGCAGACAAAAATTACACCCCACTTAATCTATCATCAGATAAAATAACGAATACGCAGGGAAAAACTTTAGAACAGAAAAATACAATGTGGGCATCCAAAGCTCTTCACGGAAAACACTATAACCAAGTAAACAATCACAATGTCAATAAAGATCTCTCATATAAATTCCTTCAAAAAGGTCAACTCTACCCAGAAACCGAAGGGTTTATTCTCGCTATTCAAGATCAGGTCATAGCCACCAACAACTACAGAAAATATATTCTTAAAGACACAACAATAACTGATGATAAATGCAGAAAATGTCACCAACACCCAGAGACAATAGATCACATCACATCATCATGTAAACTCCTCGCCGGCACAAAATACACCAATCGACACAATACAGTAGCTAAAATAATTCATAGATCAATTGCTTTACAATATAAATTACATGCAGACAAAAAACCCTATTATGAATATTGTCTGCAGACAGTGCTCGAAAACCAGGAATACAAGTTATATTGGGACCTCACAATTCACACAGATAAAACAGTTACTAGCAATAGACCAGACATCACTCTCATAGACAAGGCAAATCAAACAACATATACATTGCAGTTCCATCAGACTCAAACATAGACAGCAAATACTCTGAAAAGAAAACCAGATACCAACCTTTGGCAATAGAAATTGCAAGAATCTGGAAACAAAAAACTGTACATATAATACCTTTCATAATATTTGTTACAGGAATCACACCACATACGTTCATTCAATATCTCACACAGCTGAAACTACCTCATTACATACATACACAGATACAAAAAGCCACTATACTCTACACATGTAACATCACCAGAAATTTCCCACAACAACAATAAACTTTGTATGAACTTGGCAAACGCCCGCTCATGCAAAGATTACCAGCAAGAATGTTGAGAAACAACAAAATAATAATAATAATAATAATAATAATAATAATAATAATAATAATAATAATAATAATAATAATAATAATAATAATAATAATAATAATAATAATAATAATAATAATAATAATAATAATAATAATAATAATAATAATAATAATAATAATAATAATAATAATAATAATAATAATAATAATAATAATAATAATAATAATAATAATAATAATAATAATAATAATAATAATATAATCTCGACAATGCAGCATTCAGTAATACTGTCGGTATGCAGTCTCTTCCGAAAAACATTGTCATAATGAATCACCACGATCACTTGTTTTGACAATAGTCCGCAAGTGACCGTATATACCAAGACCCTACAGAGGAGAATAAAGGATAATAATAATAATAATAATAACAGGCCTGATATTGTGGTGGTGAATAAAAGAAGCAACTCAGTCCTTCTGGTAGATGTCGCGGTACCAAATAATAACAACATCGAGGATAAGTATCAAGAGAAAATTGTCAAATATAATGATCTTGCTTTTGAAATTCGACAGATGTGGCACGTTGACAAAGTGGAGGTGGTTCCAGTTATTGTGTCATCTACAGGCCTGATACCTAGAACCCTTGAAGATAGCCTCGCCAGACTGGAACTCCATAAGAACACCTACATCGACATCCAGAAAGCGGTCATCTTGAACACCTGCCACTCGGTCCGTAAGTTTTTTAATACGTGACAAAAGAGCCTATTCCTCCTGATACTTGTATCTGGGGATAGGTGAATATTCCAGCATTATGCTGAGAAGTCTGTAATTCAGTCATAATAATAATAATAATAATAATAATAATGAAACGCAAAACCTAAATTTCCATATATATCGCAAACAACGTAGGCCAAGAGCGAGGGAAATAACAATAAAAGAGAAACCAACAAAAATAAGTAAAATAGAGCACGACAGAACCATCAACCTACTCCTGATAGGCAACCTTGAGAGTGGCCACTTCGAACTACTTACATCACAAACAAAAAATAGCGATACAGCTAAAGAAATACACCAACTAAAGCCGGATGAACCATGCGATGGTCAAGAACGTCGTGGAAACAGATCGCTTGACCAAAATAATGAAGAGCATGCTACGCATCTAGAAACTGCCCAAAATGTTTTGCTGAAGAATTCAGCAACCACCAAGGCAGGACGAACCAGACAACGCATGACATGGAATGATAAAATGAACCGCACTGTCATGCGCTGTTATTACATTGCAACACAACTTGAGAAAATAAAAACAGGTTATCGCAGAGAACTACATAGACTTTTTACCACAACATACCCTGAACTTGCTGTAGCTGTCACAGAGCAAAGATTAATAGATCAGAAGAGGGTAATATTAAAAAACAATAGACTGACAAACCATGAAATACACCAAATTAAAGAAGAGGTCGCAAAGGAACTTGGAGATAAAGAAAAAATAGACATAACACATACAAACGCACAAGAACAACCGTACGTGCCACAAACAATACATAAACCCGAACATACACCCTCACCACAAACACTACAAAAAAATATCTTAAATGGAGAAGGAGAAGAAATAGCAGCTAATAACCAATCACAAAACATATCAGAGATAAAAGAAAAACTAACAAAGGAAATGGAGCTACATTTAACAATTTGGAGAGGTAGTGACCCTACTATGAGAGATATACTACCCAGAGTACATCTTAAGCAAAACACAAAATCACTTATAAACATAATAAATAAGGAGATAATTACGAAATACATTGACGAATCAAGCACACTAGAAGACATTCACATGGTAATATACGCAGCTGCATCAGTAGTGCTAACATGCAACAATCAGAAAACCATAAATCAGAATAACCCAAAGCCAAATAGAATAAATATACCTAAGTGGCAGAGACGAATTGAAAATAATATAACAAAGCTTAGAGCAGACATCGGAAGAATAACACAGTATATGAACGGAAACCAATCAAAGAAAATATTAAACCACATAGAAAATATAACATTGGAAAAAAAACAACCAATCACAGAAACACTAGACACTCTCAAACAAAAACTAACTGTCTACTCATCTCGCCTACGGAGATACAAGGAATCCAACCAAAGAAAAACGGACAACTCATTATTCAATCGCAATGAAAAATTATTTTACAAACAAATTTCAAATGCAGAAAAAATTAAAGTTATTCCACCAAGCAAAGAAGAAATAACAGAATATTGGAGAGGTATATGGTCAAATCCTGTAGAACATAACCAAAAAGCAACATGGATTCAAGAGGAAGAATGTAGACAAAATGACACAAAGGAACAAACAGAATATAAAATATCTACAGATGAACTGACTACCATAATAAAAAGCACACACAACTGGAAATGCCCAGGAACAGATCATATACACAATTTTTGGTACAAACAATTCACATCAACACATAAATACCTGGCTAAACAAATAAATATTGTACTTGAAAACCCAGAACTACTGCCTCAATTTTTAACGCAGGGGAAAACATATATTAAACCAAAAAACCACAAAACTGAAAACCCAGCCAACTACCGACCAATAACATGTCTCCAGACACTATACAAAATAATAACATCAGCAATATGCAAGAAAATCAATCACCATCTTCAAAAATACAACATAATTACAGAAGAGCAAAAAGGCAGCCGAAAAAATAGCCAGGGATGTAAAGAACAGCTCATAATAGACTCCGTAATACTGAAACAGACCGAAAAACAACAAAGAAACTTGAAAACATGTTTCATAGATTACAAGAAAGCATATGACTCGGTACCACATTCATGGTTGAAGAAAGTACTACAAATCTATAAAATACACCCAACTATAAGGCATTTCTTATCAATCATCATGAAAACCTGGAGAACAAATATACATTTAACGACAGACAAAGGCCATATAAAAACTGACAACATAAACATAAAGACAGGAATCTTTCAAGGAGATTCACTAAGTGCCTTATGGTTTTGCCTTTGCCTGAACCCACTTTCAAACACATTAAACCACACAGAATACGGCTTTCAGATTAAACATAAAAAAAGAGTAGAACATAAAATTAACCACATTCTATACATGGACGATATCAAAATATATGCACCAACACAAACACAAATGAGAGGACTACTTAAAATTACAGAAGAAATAACAAAAGACATAGGAATGCAATTTGGAATTGATAAATGCAAAATTCTACATATGGAACGCGGTAAATGGAAAGACGAAAACAACACAGAAACACTCAACAACGAAATACTCAACAACATGCAAATAGAAGAAACATACAAATATCTAGGGTTTCAACAAAATACAAAAATAGACCACACAACAATTAAGAAACAACTTACCAAGGAATATAAAAAGCGGTTAACACTAGTTCTCAACACCAAATTAAACTCAAAACACCTATTCAAAGCCATAAATACGTTTGCCATGCCACTACTAACATACTCCTTTGGAATAATTAAATGGACAACAACAGATCTGGAAAACATAAATATACTTACAAGATCGCAACTGACAAAGCATAGAAAACTACATCCAAATTCATGCAAAGAGAGGATTACAATAAGCAGGAGGGAAGGAGGTAGAGGATTAATAGATATCCACACTCTCCACGCAGATCAAATACAAACACTGAGAACATATTTTCACAATAAACCTACCTCATTACACAAGGCAATTACACAAGCAGACAAAGAATACACACCCTTAAACCTCTCACAAGTTGAACCACAATCAAAACGGATACAAACACAACAAGATAAAGTAGAGCAATGGTCAAAAAAAAAACTACATGGAAAACACTTACACATTATGAACAGCCAACAAATTAACAAAGAAGAAACCTATAAATGGCTACAAATAGGACAACTCTACCCGGAAACAGAAGGCTTTATAATGGCTATACAGGACCAAGTAATAGCCACTAAAAACTATCAAAAACACATAATGAAAAGAACAGAGATAGACGACCGATGTGGAAAATGCCATCAACAACAGGAAACAATTGAACACATAATAGGGGGATGCAAAATACTGGCAGACACTGCATACACGGAAAGGCATAACATAGCAGCAAAAGTGATACATCAGGCGTTGGCATCTAAATGTAATCTGATAAATATAGAAACACCTTATTACAATTACACTCCAGAGGGTATATTAGAAAATAACAGGTTTAAACTATATTACGACATAACTATACACACAGATAAAACTATACCACATAACAGACCGGACCTCACGCTTATAGACAAAATAAAGAAAAACACATATGTAATAGATGTAGCTATACCTATAGACAGCAACATTACAAAAAAATATACAGAAAAAATGGACAAATACACACCACTAGCAATAGAAATAGAAAGAATCTGAAAACAAGAAAAAGTAAAAATCATACCATTCATAATATCCGCAACTGGTATCACACACAACGCATTTACTCTACATCTGAACCAACTTCAATTAGATAGCGACATACATCAGTTAATACAAAAAGCCATCATATTAAAAACATGCAATATAACCCGAAATTTTCTCAGACCAGTGTAAGTAATTATTAAACCACTGGTCAGACTTGGTATACAGACCCGTCTAACTGGGGAGAAACCGGTAAAAACCGAGAAATAGTAGAATAATAATAATAATAATAATAATAATAATAATAATAATAATAATAATAATAATAATAATAATAATAATAATAATAATAATAATAATAATAATAATAATAAACCCGCACGGGGTAGTTTTTCTACCTGGGGAGTGACACCCCCACGGGTACGAGTTACCTGGGCTACCAGGGGAAAATGGTAGTACCTGACAGTAGGTATAAAATGCTTCAATCACTATGTCGAGTTTTAAAACTAAATTACCCCAGGTGGGTAGAGTACTACGCTCACAATCCCACACGGCCGGTGTACCTAGTATGTCGGCTGTCTGCTCCACGGATTCTGGGGGGAGCAATAATTCGATTATTACCGATACCTTAACACTTAGGAATCGCAAGGTGAATCGGCATGGCAACACCTACAACTCTTGTCGCGTTCAAGTTGATGACAGAAGAACTTGTTTGAAAAATGATGCATCTTCTTCCTCGGTTAGCGGCATGCGCAGCGTGACATCGAGTAGGGCTACTGCGACAACACAAGAGGAAACTATCACCGAAGATCCTCCACCGGTTTCTGCTGTTTCTGGAGTATTGCAGGACGGTAGATCCATGACCACTAAAACCGGAAAGCCCAGGAAGCGTATGAAGTGGACTACAGAGATGAATTCATTCATTATACGTTCCTATTATAAAATCACCAAAATGGAGACAGATTTAACAACTTACAGATTCGCCCTACATCAAGCATTTAAAGAACAATATCCGGAGTTTCAACATATTACAGAGCAACGTATTGTTGACCAGCGTCGAACAATTATTAAAAACAATTTACTACCTGGTCCGATATTGCAACAAATACGAGGCAAGGTACTTCTTGAGCTTCATGCAGAAGATGTGTCTAATATAATTCAACATACAAATAATAATCTGGATAATATAAGACTTGATCACCACACTAGCGAGAACACACCAAACATGGATCAAAACGAAAACATAGATAATGACACACAAACAGACGAACAAGAAAATGCTGCTTCCGAACTCTCTAAAGCAATAGCAGAATTTGATGGTACCAACCCAATTCAGCGACCAATATTGCCCAAGCTAAGATCAAATAAGAACACCAATGGGATTCTTGCACTTTTTAATCTACTTTTAAATGATCGTGCTAAGGACTGCCAAACACTGAAAGAAATCCACACCCTTATCTACTGTGGTGCAGTTGCAGTGCTACGAAGTCACAACCAACAAATCCGGTTTCCGAACAAAAATTGTTCCGAAAGGAAGAAGCAACATAAACCCTGGTGGCAACAGCGACTGGAGAAGTCCATTAATGACATAAGGAAGGAATTGGGACAACTTACAGAATTTAAAAACGGCACGAAACCCTCTAGACGCTTAACTAATAAAGTCAGAAAAATATTTAAAAAAATTAAAACCAACACAGGACATCCAAGGTATAAGGAACACTTATGCTTATATATGGACCTTCTTAGACAAAAAATAAAGGCAAAATCTAAGCGATTATCTCGATACGTTCAATGTACACAGAAAAAGCAACAAAATCATTTATTTAACAACTTAGCAGCGCCGGAACAAACAACAACCCCAACCTTCCAACTAAAAATGAACTTACTGACTATTGGTCTTCAATATGGTCCAATCCTCAAAAACACGAGGGCGCAGCATGGATAGAATCCGAAAAGGACAAATCAAACATTGCTCTAATGATGTTTGATACCATCACAACAGCTGATGTAAACCAAGCTATAGGACAGATTAATAGTTGGAAAGCTCCAGGAATTAATAACATCCAAAATTTCTGGTACAAAAAATTTAGCAGCTTACACGAAGTATTGGCATCGAAACTTACACATATTCTTCAACATCCAGAAGACATTCCTGCCTTTCTTACTCATGGTTTAACCCATATGCTTCCCAAAACAGCAATGACACAGGATCCTTCCAAGTATAGACAAATCACATGTCTTTCAACGCTTTACAAGATATTAACATCATGCATTACTAACCGAATTTATAGGCATGTGGACCAAAATAACATCTTGGCAGAGGAGCAAAAGGGATGTAAACGTGGTCACCAGGGTTGCAAAGAACAGCTTGTTATCGACTCTGTTATCCTAAGGCAAGCGCAAAAGCAATGTCGCAACATCTCGACTGCTTTTGTAGACTACCGTAAGGCATTTGACAGCGTGCCTCATTCCTGGCTTATAAGCGTTTTAAACATCTACAAAATAAACCCCACCATAGTTTCTTTTCTTGAAGCTTCGATGAAGCAATGGCGAACAAGCCTTCAGGTAAATATCAATGGTCAGTATATTAAGACTAAAGACATTTCTATTCGAAGGTGAATATTCCAAGGGGACTAACTTAGTCCATTGTGGTTCTGTTTGGCAATGAATCCACTTTCTACCATGCTCAACAACACTAAACTAGGCTTTAATCTTAAGATCAATAAAAATACTAACTGCACCGTCTCCCACCTCCTTTATATGGATGACATCAAAATTTTTGCTTCCAATCAGCAACAAATCTAACATCTTCTGGATGTAACCGGAAGGTTTTCCAGGGATGTACGTATGCAATTTGGATTAGATAAGTGCAGAACCTTAAACATCGAGAAGGCAAAAATTATCAAAGGAGATCTAGCGCTCCTAATGGAGATATAATCGCTGCTATGCAAAATGGAGAAACATACAAATACCTGGGTTTCCAACAGGCCAGGTTGTTGGACCAAAAACAGTCCAAGTCCAAAATCAGGGATGAGTTTTCGCAAAGGGTAAGTTCCATACTAAAATCTGAATTGAACGCAGGCAACCTAAACCGAGCTATTAATACATACGCCGTATCTGTGTTGACCTACTCGTTCGGCATTTTACAATGGACAAAGGCCGAATTGAAAGTTATTCAGAAAACTACCCGGGCTATGATGACAAAATACAGATGTCACCATCCAACATCGTCAGTGCTTAGAACTACACTACCAAGAAAGGAGGGAGGAAGAGCTTTATGCGACATAATAAATCTACATAACAAACAGATAAATAAATTGCGAGACTTCTTTGTTACCAAATCACTGTCATCGAATTTACATAAATCTGTCATAGGAGCAGATAAGAAATACTCGCCTCTAAATTTAGCAGACCCTAATATGGATTTAGAAATAACAACTGATGCTGAAAAACAAGTAAAGTGGACCCAAAAAGCTCTACATGGTCGACATCATCACGACCTAAACCAACCACATATTGATAAAATTGCATCAAATTGGTGGCTGGCTGACGCATAGCGGTACCTTGTTTCCAGAGACTGAAGGATTTATGTTGGCCATTCAGGATCAAGTAATTAGTACTATCAATTACAAAAAATTTGTTATCAGGGACCCAACTATTACATCGGACAAGTGTAGACGGTGCCAACAAACTTCGGAAACCATACAACACATCACATCAGGATGTTCAACCATAGCCAACATGGATTATTTACGTAGGCATAACCAGCTGTGTAATATTATCCACCAGAAACTGGCCAACAAATATAGACTGCTCAATACCTACACACCGTATTACAAGTATAATAATAATAGTACACCGATCTTGCCATAGAAGTGGGACAGATGCGGCATGCAGAAAAAAAAGAGGTGGTACCGATCATCGTATCATTAACTGGACTCATTCCCAAAAGTCTTGAAGGCAGTCTTAAAAAACTTGATCTTCATAAAAACACTTCTATTGATTTGCAAAAAGCGGCAATTTTTAACACATGTCATACTGTTAGAAAATTTTTAAATATGTAAATTTTGAGCCTAATCCCATTTGCGTTTACGCTCGGGATAGGTAAATATTACCAGCAATAGCTGAGTAAGTGCATAAGTCTTTTAATAATGATAATAATAATAATAATAATAATAATAATAATAATAATAATAATAATAATAATAATAATAATAATAATAATAATAATAATAATAATAATAATAATAATAATAATAATAATAATAATAATACACCACCAGTAGTATTAGAAAACGAAAAAATCAAACTTTATTGGGATCGAAATATAATTACCGACAGGACCCGAACCAACAACCGACCAGACATCACGATGACGGACAAAACAACAAAAACTACATATCTAATAGACTTTTCCATACCTAACACATCCAATCTACAGAAGAAATACACAGAAAAAATTCAAAAATATCTACCACTTGCAGAAGAAATAAAGAGCGTATGGAAACAAGAAAAAGTAAAAATAGTACCCATAGTCCTTTCAGCTACTGGAGTAATACCCAAAACCCTTCAGGATAGCCTTCAAACGCTTAATCTTCCTCACTATATCCTCCCACAAATTCAAAAATCCGTAATAATCAGTACATGTACAATAGTTCGAAGATTCTTAAATAATATATAGAAAATTATTGTTAGCTTTGGCTATAGCCCGTTAACAATCATTAAACACCGAAGTTATTCGAGAGATAATAATAAATAATAATATAAATAATAATAATAATAATAATAATAATAATAATAATAATAATAATAATAATAATAATAATAATAATAATAATAATAATAATAATAATAATAATAATAATAATAATAATAATAATAATAATAATAATAATAATAATAATAATAATAATAATAATAATAATAATACTAATAATAATAATTATAAATGATGCATATTCTTCCTCGGTTAGCGGCATGCGCAGCGTGACACCGAGTATGGCTACTGCGCCAACAGAAGAGGAAAATAACATCAAATCTCCTCCACCGGTTTCTGCTGTTTCTGGAGTATCGCAGGACGGTACGTCTATGACCACTAAAGCCGGAAAGCCCAGGAAGCGAATGAAGCGTATAAAGTGGGCTACAGAGATGAATTTATTCATTATACATTCCTATTTTGAAATCACCAAAATTGAGACAGATGTAACAACTTACAGATTCGCCCTTCATCGAGCATTTATAGAACAATATCGGGAGTTTCAACATTTTACAGAGCAACGTATTGCTGACCAGCGTCGAACAATTATTAAAAACAATTTAGTACCTGGTTCACTAATGCAACAAATACGAAGTGAAGTACTCCTTGAGCTTTAAACAGAAGACGATTATAATGTAATCCAACAAACAAATGGTCAGCTGGATAATATAAGACTTGATGACCACACTAGCGAGGACACACCAAACATGGATCAAAACGAAAACATAGATAATGACACACAAACAGACGAACACGAAAATGCTGTTGCTGAACTCTCTAAAGCTATAGCAGAATTTGATGGTACCAACCCAATTCAGCGACCAATACTGCCCAAGCTAAGATCAAATAAGAACACCAATGGGATTCTTGCACTTTTTAATCTACTTTTAAATGATCGTGCTAAGGACTGCCAAACACTGAAAGACATCCACACCCTTATCTACTGTGGTGCAGTTGCAGTGCTACGAAGTCACAACCAACAAGTCCTGTTTCCGAACAGAAATTGTTCCGAAAAGAGGAAGCAACATAAACTTTGGTGGCAACAGCGACTCGAGAGGTTCATTAATGACATAAGAAAGGAGTTGGGACAACTTACAAAATTTAAAACCAGCACAAAACCCTCCAGGCGCTTAACTAATAGGGTCAAGAAAATCTTTAAAAAATTTAAATCAATCCAGAACATCCAAGACATAAGGAACACTTAGATATGCTTATATATGGACCTTCTTAGACAAAAGCTAAAAGCCAAACGATAGTCTCGATACGTTAAATGTACTAAAAAGAAGCAACAAAATCACTTATTTGACAACAATGAAAAACTGTTCTATAGACAACTGAGTAGCGTCGGAACAAACAGCAACGATAATCTCCCAAGTAAGCATGAACTTACTGACTATATGACAATATGGTCCAATCCTCAAAAACACAACGAGAGTGCCAAATGGATTCAATCTGAGAAGGATAAGTCAAACATTGCTCCAATGTTGTTTAACAACATAGCAACAGCTAAAGTAAACCAAGCCGTAGGAGAAACTAATAGTTGGAAAGCTCCAGGAATTTATAGGCATGTCGACCAAAATAACATATTTGACAGAGAAGCAAAAGGGATGTAAACGTGGTCACCAGGGATGCAAAGAACAACTTGTTATTGACTCTGTGATCCTAAGGCAAGCGCAAAAGCAATGTCGCAACATCTCGACTGCTTTTGTAGACTACTGTAAGGCATTTGACAGCGTACCATATTCCTGGCTCATAAGTGTTTTAAACATCTATAAAGTACATCCCACCATATCATAGTTACTTTTCTTGAAACTTCGATGAAGCAATGGCGAACAAGCCTTCAGGTAAACATTAATGGTCAGTATATTAAGACTAACGAAATTGTTATTCGCAGGGGAATATTCCAAGGTGACTCACTTAGTCCACTATGGCTCTGTTTGGCAATGAATCCACTGTCTACCATGCTCAACGACACAAAATATGGCTTCAATCTTAAGACTAATAGAAACACCAACTGCACTGTTTCCCATCTTCTTTATATGGATGATATAAAAATGTTTGCTTTTAATCAACAACAAATTCAACATCTTCTGGATATAACCGAAAGGTTCTCCAGTGATATACGAATGGAATTTAGTTTAGATAAGTGCAGAACCTTAAACATCGAAAAGGGAAAAATTGTCAATGGAGATGTGGCGCTACCTAATAGAGATATAATCGCTGCCATGCAGAATGGGGAAACCTATAAATACTTGGGATTTACACAAGCCAGATTGCTAGACCAAAAACAGTCCAAGTCCAAAATCAAGGATCAATATACATAGGGGGTTAGTTCATTACTAAAATCCGAACTGAACGCAGGAAACCGAGCAATTAATACATATGCCGTACCTGTGTTAACTTATTCGTTTGGGATTCTACGATGGACAAAAACTGAATTGGAAGATATTCAGTGAACAACAAGGACTATGATTACCAAGTACAGATATCACCATCTTCTTCTTTATCACTAAGTCAATGTTATCTAATTTACACAAATTTGTTATAGGAGCAGATAAAAACTATTCCCCTCTAAATTTAGCAGGTCCTTATGTAAATTTAGAAATAACAACAGATGCTGGGAAACAATTAAAATGGGCCCAAAAAGCTCTACATGGTCGACATCATCAAGACCTTAGCCAACCACACATTGACAAAATAGCATCAAATAGGGGGCTTGCTGACGGTACCTTGTTCCCAGAGACTGAAGAAATTTAGAAATAACAACAGATGCTGGGAAACAATTAAAATGGGCCCAAAAAGCTCTACATGGTCGACATCATCAAGACCTTAGCCAACCACACATTGACAAAATAGCATCAAATAGGGGGCTTGCTGACGGTACCTTGTTCCCAGAGACTGAAGGAATTATGATCGCCATTCAGAATCAAGTAAATAATACTAACAATTACAAAAACTATGTTATTAGGGACCGAACTATTACATCGGACATGTGTAGACGGTGCCAACAAACGTCGGAAACCATACAACACATCACATCAGGATGTTCAACTATAGCCAACACGGATTATTTACGCAGGCACAACCAACTGTGTAACATTATCCGCCAGAAACTAGACAACAAATATGGATTGTTGAATACTTTTACACCTTATTATAAGTACAATCCACAGGCAGTGCTCGAAAATGCAGATTTTAGACTCTACTACGATAGGTCCATTATCACCGATAGACAGGTGACGAATAATCGACCCGACATCGTGATGGTGGATAAAAAAGCTAAATCAGTGCTGCTAGTCGATGTTGCAGTTCCAAACAACAACAACAACAACATTTTGGACAAATATAATGAAAAGATAGCAAAGTAAACCGATCTTGCTATAGAAGTAGGGCAGATGTGGCATGCAGAGAAGGTGGAGGTGGTACCGATCATCGTATCATCAACTGGACTCATCCCCAAAAGTCTTGAAGACAGTCTTAAAATATTCAATCTTAATAAAAACACTTTTATTGACTTGCAAAAAGCGGCAATTTTAAACACATGTCACACTGTTCGGAAATTTTTAAATATGTAAATTTTGAGCCTAATCCCATTTGCGTTTACGCTCGGGATAGGTAAATATTACAAGCGAAAGCTGAGTAAGTGCATAAGTCTTTTGTTAATAATACTAATAATAATAATAATAATAATAATAATAATAATAATAATAATAATAATAATAATAATAATAATAATAATAATAATAATAATAATAATAATAATAATAATAATAATAATAATAATAATAATAATAATAATAATAATAATAATAATAATAATAATAATTCACAACAAGGTAACCTCCTTCCTTCAACATCTTATGCAGTCATGGAGGACGGTTATTCAAATAACAACCAATGGATCCTACATCACTACCCCTGAGATCAAGATCAACCGAGGCATTTTCCAAGGGGATTCCCTTAGTCCTCTTTGGTTTTGTTTAGCCCTTAACCCACTGTCTAAGATACTGAACAGAACAGGGATAGGATACACGATGAAGGATCAACACGAGACACACACTATCTCTCACCAACTTTACATGGATGACCTTAAATTATAAGCCCCATCGCATGACAAGCTCACTCAACTCATCCGGTGTGTAGAAATATTCTCTAGGGACATCAGTATGAAGTTAGGTCTAGACAAATGCAAGGTTATACGTATAGAAAAAGGAAAATGTTTATTGGGAGACATCCAATTAAAGAGTGGGGGCCTCATAGAAAGTATGTTGGAAGAAGATACTTATAAGTTTTTTGGATACGAGCAAGCCAGAGGAATTGAACACACCAAAATAAAAGAGAACCTCACAAAAGAGTATCTTGCAAGAGTCAAAAGAGTATGCAACACCAAACTTAATAGTAAGAACATGTTCAAAGCTCTCAATACAATGGCTATACCTGTACTCACCTATTCTTTTGGCGTAATCTCGTGGACTGACACGGATCTCGACAACATCATGAGGAAGACAAGAAATGCGATGACTTTGCACCGTAAGCATCATCCCAAATCAAGAATGACTCTTCCCCGGGATGAGGGAGGTAGAGGACTCATAGATATCAAGAATCTTCATAACAACCAGGTAATGTTGATGAGAACCTACTTCCACCAGCGCGGTGAAACGTCACTTCTTCACCGTTGTATATGCATGGCAGACAAGGGCTGTACACCGCTCAACCTGGCAAGTGAGGATAGACAGAGAAATGAAATAATACGCAACAAGGAGGAAAAGCACAGGGAGTGGCGAGGTAAAGCACTGCACGGGAGACATCCTTATGACCTTGATCAACCTTTTGTCGATAAATCTGCCTCGAACGCGTGGTTGAAAAGGGGAGAGCTGTTTCCTGAAACAGAAGGCTTTGCCATAGCTATTCAAGACCAAGTAGTAAACACGAAGAACTACTTAAAGTATATCGTCAAAGATCCAACGGTAAGAAATGACAGGTGTAGAAAATGCAAAGAAAAATCAGAGACAATCCAGCATATCACAGCAGCCTGCAGTTTACTTGCACAAAGTGACTATCTACATCGTCACAATCAGGTCGCTGCAGTGATCCATCAGAACATATGCTACGGGAAAAAACTCATATCTGAACAGCAGAAGGTACCCTACTACAAATACGTGCCCAAATCAGTCATTGACACCAACAAGCTCACGATCTACTACGACAGGTCTATTATTACCGACCGCTGCGTGCCTTTCAACAGACCGGACATAATTGTAAGAGATAAAGAAAAAAAAGAAGCTATTATTGTAGACGTGGCTATACCCAACACTCACAATATTGTCACAACCATTACTGAAAAAAAGAGGAAATACACAGAGTTATCAGACGAAATTAAAATGTTGTGGAACCTAGACAAAGTAATTATCGTGCCAATCGTCATATCAACCACAGGAATCATCCCGAGGGAGCTACACAGAAGCCTGGAGATGCTGGGACTGCACAAAGACATTTATCTTCTACAGAAAGAAGTCATCATGAACACCACAAGGATTGTCAGAAGATTTTTAAGTCAAGAATAGTAAGATGGGAGTGCTTGGATAATACTCGTACCCCATTTGTCAACCAAGGAAACTTGAGATACAGGAAAGAAAAAATAATAATAATAATAATAATAATAATAATAATAATAATAATAATAATAATAATAATAATAATAATAATAATAATAATAATAATAATAATAATAATAATAATAATAATAATAATAATAATAATAATAATAATAATAATAATAATAATAATAATAATAATAATATTAGACCAAAAACAAGTCCAAAATCAAGGATCAGTATACACAGAGGGTTAGTTCATTACTAAAATCGGAACTGAACGCAGGAAACCTTAATCGAGCAATTAATACATATGCCGTACCTGTGTTAACTTATTCGTTTGGGATTCTAAGATGGACAAAAACTGAATTGGAAGATATTCAGAGAACAACAAGGACTATGATGACCAAGTACATATATCACCATCCAATATCGTCGGTATTTAGAACAACATTGCCGAGAATGGAGGAAGGAAGAGCTCTATGTGACATAATCAATCTACACAATAAGCAGATAAATAAATTACGAGACTTCTTTATTATTAAATCAACATAATCTAATTTACACAAATTTATTGCAGGAGCAGATAAAAATTATTCTTCTCTAAATTTAGCAGGTCCTAATGTTAGAAGTAACAACAGATGCTGAGAAACACGTAAAATGGGCCCAAAAACTCTACATGGTCCACATCATCACGACCTTAACCAACCGCACATTGACAAAATAGCATCAAACATCTAGAGGAGCTAAACTTGCCTGGTCATATTTGTAATTTAATGCAGAAAGCAGTAATTCTGGGAACAACTGCAATCGTCAGAAGAACATTGACCCTTTAGTCACGTCAGTTTATACCTTGACGTTACAGCGTCCGGTAGAAACTGAGCGGCACCACTCAAATGTGTCAAAAAAAAAAAAATAATAATAATAATAATAATACTACGCAAACTGACGAACACGAGAATGCTGTTGCCGAACTCCTAAAATCAATAGCAGAATTTGACGGTACCAACCCCATTCATCGACCAATTTTACCCAAACTGAAATCCAATAGGAACACCAATGGGATCCTTGCACTATTTAACTTACTTTTAAAGGATCGTGCCAAGAACTGCCGAACTCTGGAAGAGATCCATACTCTTATCTACTGTAGTGCAGTTGCAGTTATCCGAAGTCACAACCAACAAGTCAGGTTTTCAAACCAAAAATCTATTAAACATCATAAGCAACATAAACCTTGGTGGCAACAACGACTTGAGAAGTCAATTAACGATATACGAAAGGAGCTGGGACAACTTACCGAATTTAAAAATAGCATAAAACCTTCCAGGCGCTTAACTAATAGGGTCAGAAAAATCTTTAAAAATATTAAAACCCACACTGGACATCCAAAGTATAAAGAACATCTATGCTCATATATGGACCTTCTTAGACAAAAGCTAAAGGAGAAATCCAAACGATTATCTCGATACGCTAAATGCAGCAAAATCATTTATTTAACAACTATAAAAAGCTGTTTTATAGACAACTTAGTAGCGCTGGTGATACAAACAACAACGCCAACCTTCCAACTAAAAATGAATTTACTGACTATTGGTCTTCAATATGGTCCAATCCTCAAAAACACAACGAGGGTGCAGCATGGATAGAATCCGAGATGGACAAGTCAAACATTGCTCCAATGATGTTTGATAAGATCACAACAGCTGAAGTAAACCAAGCTATAGGAGCGACTAATAGTTGGAAAGCTCCGGGAATTGATAACATTCAAAATTTCTGGTACAAAAAATTTGACACCTTGCACGAAGTACTAGCATAAATATTTACATTATATCCTTTAACATGAAGAAGACATTCCAGCTTTTCTCACTCATGGTTTGACCCATATGCTTCCCAAAACAGCTAACACACAGGATCCTTCACAGTATAGACCAATCACATGTCTTCCAACGCTTTACAGGATATTAACATCATGCATTACTAACAGAATTTACAGGCATGTAGACCAAAATAATATCTTGGCAGAGGAGCAAAAGGGATGTAAACGTGGTCACCAGGGGTGTAAAGAACAACTTATTATCGATTCTGTGATCCTAAAGCAAGCGCAAAAGCAATGTCGCAACATATCGACTGCTTTTGTAGACTACCGTAAGGCATTTGACAGCGTACCTCATTCCTAGCTTATACGTGTTTTAAACATCTACAAAGTACATCCTGCCATCGTTACTTTTCTTGAAGCATCGATGAAACAATGGAGAACAAACCTTCACGTGAATATAAATGGTCAGCATTTTAAAACCGATGAAATTGCTATTCGCAGAGGAATATTCCAAGGAGACTCACTTAGTCCACTGGCAATGAATCCACTAATCAACAACAAATTCAACATCTTCTGGATATAACCGAAAGGTTCTCCAGTGATATTCACATGGAATTTGGTTTAGATAAGTGCAGAACTTTAAACATCGAAAAGGGAAAAATTGTCAATGGAGATGTGGCGCTGCCTAATGGAGATATAATCGATGCCATGCAGAATGGGGAAACCTATAAATACTTGGGATTTCAACAAGCCAGATTATTAGACCAAAACCAGTCCAAGTCCAAAATCAAGGATCAGTATGTGGCGAGTGCTATATATTCGAACAAAAGATGGTTCTCACGGCAATGGTTGTCAAGATTATTTTGTTGAGAAAAAATCAATAGATATTTAAATGATCAGTGATTTGAATGTCAATAAAAACGAATTATATTTTATAGGAATAAAGAATATGCAATTTATATAATACGTTAGTATTCCTATATTGGTGACCCCGTGTGTGTGAAGATAATAATTGTAGTGTTGTAAAAAGTATTAAGGTTTTTACGTGAAGTTAAAAAAAATGGACGGAGCTCAAGGTCTACAACAACAAAATGACGCGCTACAACAACAGATTGAGGAGCTGCGTCATCAACTACAACAGCAGCAGCAGCAACAACCGATCCAGGTACAAAATGTAGACTATGCAGCCGGTCAACGTAGCGTACACCGAGTCGCAGTTAAGTTGCCGCCTTTCTGGTCTGACCGTCCTGCGTTGTGGTTTGCTCAAGCTGATTCTCAGTTTATTATATCTGAAATTACAAGTGAGGTAACAAAATTCCACTACATTGTTTCTCAACTCGATGCACGTGTGGCAGCAGAAATCGAGGATATCATCTCAAATCCTCCTACACGAAACCCGTATTCCTTTTTACGTGAAAAATTAGTTGCACGATTATCCGCATCCAAGGAACAACGCGTCCGCCAACTGATCAGCGAAGAAGAGCTTGGAGACCGCAAACCGTCGCAATTTCTTCGCCATCTACGCTCTCTTGCTGGTGCAACCGTGGTGCAAGATAACCTCCTTCGACAGCCCTGGCTGCAACGACTTCCATCAAATGTACAAGCCATCCTCGCATCGCAATCGAACTTGACTTTCGAAAATCTCGCTGAATTGGCAGACAAAATTATCGAGGTATCGCCGACGCCGACTATTGCTGTACATTCAGTAAAGGATAACAAAGGTACCGACAGCAGCATCTTAAATGCAATTGCTAATTTACAAAAGCAAATTTCTGAACTCTCAGCTTCTCGTCCACGCTCACGTTTTCGATCTGGTAGTTCGAAACGTAATTCTAACCAAAAAAGTCCATCTCCTTTAAAAGAAAACTCAAAATTTTCAAATAGTTTATGCTGGTATCAAAACAGTCAAAGCAGTTCATAAGGACGGCGTCTGACTGCTATTCCTCAAAAAGCCGTCTCATTATATTCGATAAAGTATTGAATCACCAATTCCTTGTTGACACTGGTTCCGATTTATGTTGTTTTCCTCGACGTCTTCTTCATGAGCGTCGCTGTCCTGTCAACTACGATCTGAGCGCTGCGAATGGAAGCAAAATTAAAACCTATGGTTTTCTAACATTGAACCTCAATTTGGGCCTCAGACGTGCCTTCATATGGAGATTTATAGTCGCTGATGTTGATTTGCCAATCATTGGTTCTGATTTTCTCTCGCATTACCATCTTTTGCCAGATTGTCGTACGAAATCCATTGATGATGGAACCACTGGTCTTCGTGCTTTTGGTTTAAGGCAAATTTCTGATCAATGTAGTGTTAAAATTGTCAACGATTCTTCGCCTTTTTCTTCTCTTATTTCTGAGTTTCCGGATATTACTCGTCCACCAGGTTCACCTCGTAAAATCAATCACAAAACGGTCCATCATATTCGCACGACTCCTGGACCTCCAGTGACTAGCAAAGTTCGTCGATTAGGCCCTGAAAAATACAAAATTGCTCGAAAAGAGTTTGACGATATGTTGCAAGCTGGAACAACTCGTCCATCAGTTCTTGGTCACCTCCTTTGCATTTAGCTCGAAAAAGTGATTCATCTTGGCGTCCTTGCGGAGATTTTCGCGCGTTGAATGCTCGAACAATCCCCGATTGTTATCCTGTTCGCCATATTCACGATGCTACTTATTTTATCGATGGTTGTATTGTATATTCAAAAATTGATTTGGTAAAAGCTTATCAACAAATTCCTGTTGCTGAAGAAGATATTTGTAAAACCGCTATAATCACACCTTTCGGTCTTTTCGAATTTCCGTTCATGACGTTCGGTCTCCGAAACGCAGGTCAAACTTTTCAAAGATTTATCGATGAGGTTTTACATGGATTAGACTTCTGCTTTGTTTACATGGACGATATTCTGGTTTTCTCTCATTCTAAAGAAGAGCATGATCGTCATCTTAGAATAATTTTCGAGCGCCTCTCAAAGTATGGATTGGTTATTAATATTAAAAAATGCGTTTTCGGAGTATCAGAAGTTACTTTCCTTGGTTACAACATTTGTGCTAATGGTATTCGAGCTCCAAGTGAACGTGTTAAGGCAATTCAAGAGTTTCCACTGCTAAAAACAGATCAAGAACTTCACCGTTTTCTTGGAATGCTCAATTTTTATCGCAGATTCATTCCTTATGCCTCTGAATTCGAAGCTCCATTGCATGATGCTATTAGCAATCCAATCCTCAAGAAGACTCAAGCAATTTCTTGGACACCTGAACTAGAAGAAGCCTTCAATGCGTGCAAAAACTGTATCTCCTCAACTACACTTCTTGTTCATCCTCGTATCAATGCACCACTTGCGTTATTCACAGATGCTTCGAGTAGGTCTGTTGGAGCATGCTTACAGCAAAAGGTTAATGGGGTGTGGCAACCTCTTGCTTTCTTTTCCAAGAAAATGTCGAAGAAAGAATGTTCATGGCCCGCTTATTATCGCGAACTTCTGGCTATATACGCTGCTATTCAGCATTTTCGCCATATTGTCGAAGGTCATTCGTTCACGATTTTTACAGATCACAAACCCTTAATTTTTGCTTTTAAGCAAAATCGAGAAAAACTTCCACCCATTCAACTAAATCAACTTTCTTTTATATCAGAATTTTCAACAGACATTCAACACGTAAAAGGTATTGATAATGTGGTAGCTGATACTCTGTCACGAATTGAAGCCATTTCTGCACCTTTCGACTACGCAAAACTAGTTGAATCTCAAGAGCAAGAAGACGAACTCGGGAAAATCATTCAAGATGGTTCTTCACTCAAAATTGAACGTGTTACGATTCCAGGCACTTCCCTAGCCGTATTTTGTGATACGTCGACTGGGAAACCTCGGCCTTTCATTACCCGTCAGTTTCGTCGTTCTATTTTTAATAATCTTTATAACCTCAGTCATCCGGGCGCAAACGCTTCTCTTAAATTAATCAGTGATCGTTTTGTTTGGCCTTCCATGAAGAAAGATTGTCGAAGCTGGGCTCGTACTTGCATTGAATGTCAACGATCGAAAGTCTCTCGTCATACCCATGCTGCTTTGGGATTTTTTGAAACTCCAACACAGAGATTTTCCCATATACACATCGATTTGATTGGCCCACTTCCGCCAGCAAAATCTTTTCGTGATTGCTTTACTGTCATCGACCGTTTCACTCGTTGGTCCGAAGTTTATCCGCTACAATTCATTACAGCTGAATCTGTGATTCACGGACTTTTGGATTGTTGGATTTCTCGTTTTGGCGTTCCAGAAACTCTTACATCTGACCGAGGAGCTCAATTCACGTCCCAGCTTTTCAAAAGTTTCACAAAGAATTTTGGAATCCAACACAAGTTCACTACCAGCTACCATCCATTATTACGTACATTTTTAGCCATAATTATTTATATACCATTATTTTATATTGATACATATATTAAATAAATTAGATGAACACTGGCCTGTGACTATAGTATTCATCAACAGAATAGAAACAGTTTTCATTTAAGAAGGTTTTAGGTAATTTGGCAAATTTAAAATTACTCATATTGTTAAAATTTTGGTCTTTAAACTTATTTACAAATTTATTATATATATTTATATCAATTTTATTGTTAATAGTTGTTTCCAGTCTGGAGTACTGGGGCACTAAATTCTGAGCATTTCTAGTGTCATATCTATGTGTATCAGAATGTGAAATATGTATGAACCTGTTCTTGTGGACTTCTAACAAAGTAGCATATATATACATCGAGGGTAGCGTCATGATACTAAATTTCTTAAACAGAGGCCTAGCATGTGTCCCAAAAGGAGCTGCTGCCAGTATGCGCACTGCTTTTTTCTGAAGGCTAAACGCCTTATATGCATGATTAGAATTACCCCAAAGTAATATGGCAATGAACTAAGGCGAAGTATACTGACTTCAGTACACCCGTACTAAGACAGGATTTTAATCTTCGTAACACAAATATTTGTGAAGCCAATGCATTGCATACCCTTTCAATATAAGACTTCCAATTTAATGTAGAATCCAACATAACACCTAGGAGTCTAATTGGTTTACAAGGAGTTGCCCATTTATCCGCACTGAAAGTGATATGTTGGGATTTTTTATCATTCAGTCTTAATGAATTGCTAGCAAACCACTGTTTAGCTATCTCATATCTGGCGTTTGGATCATAATCTCTACTATCGGACAGAATGGTAGTATCGTCAGCAAAGAGGAAACAATTACCATGTATATTTGCAGGAAGGTCGTTTATATAAATAATGAATAAGAGTGGGCCCAACACAGATCCCTGGGGAACACCATTACATATTGGCATTATTTTGGAATTGTTGTTAAGTCCATTAACATACTGAACCCTGTTTGAAAGATATGATCGAAATATATTTAATTGATTATCGCGAATACCATAATATTCCAGTTTCCCTAACAGTACCTCTGTAGACACACAATCAAATGCCTTAGATATTGTAATGTTTTAAAATAATAATAAATATAACTTACCCAATATATAACTTGAATTGAAATAAATTATTAAACATGGATGTAATTTTCGAATCTTTTCATTAAATGATCAATACACCAAAAATTTCTTTATTAGAGCCAATCCAGTAAATCTTAATTCACACAAGAACACAAAAAAACTATCTTGATAAAATGAGTTCATAAGAATGAGTACTAACACCAGTAGTCGATCCAAGAGTCAAGTCCAAGATCCTATGTTGTTCAAGCTAAAAATAAAAAGTAAATGAGTATTAGAATATGTTAATAATGAATTATAGGAATCTAATATTAGTAAGAAACCAACTATATTAGTTATATTAAGTTAGTTAGATCAAAATCTAAATAAGTTATAATTAAAGTTAACAATAATAATAATTTTAATAATGTTTTTTAATAGGTAGTTATAAAATAAGAATAAGTAGGTGTAGATTATTTAAAATTATTATTTAAGGTAGAGAATATTCAACTGTATTCAGTCAATAATATGAGTAGAAGAATTTGAACTCAACAAACTAATATTAGCTATTAGAGCAAAATAAATAATATCATAGACAATGATTATAACTTGATAAATAAATTTGACTTACCCAAACAATATTCACAAATTCAGTTAAGCATCAAGTGATGAGTCCTGTATTGTAATGTATCGGATGATAGTACAAGCCTAGTACTTCCTATGTTCTGGTACATCCCATATTTTGATAAAATGCAATGCTTGAGACAGAATCTAAAAATAAAGATAATGAAATTTATTACATGTAAGAATAAAACTGTAAGAAAGTGATGTGTTTGTTTACAAGCTAAGACTGTTTAATTAAAGCTTAATCACGGACATTATGATTGATAAATTCAATGAAAAAAACACTGTAAATAGTGAAGTAGTGATCAAAAACTGTTGATTATAAACTTAAAAGATGTGATTGTAGTGGAAAGACATAAACTTAATATTAGATGATTGATTGATGTTACTATTTGTTATAATTGTATGTTGTTGTAAGGTAATTAATTTTAAGTGGTTCGTTGATGATTTTAGGTATTATTAATTCGTTTATTAGATAAATTTTGTAGTTGAATCGTTATGACGCAGTAGATTTAAAATGTAAATAAAAACTAAAATAAGCGGTGTCATTAAAAAAAAAGGTTATCTGACCATATTAGAATATGTAAATTTTCAATTTTTGTTAAAATTTATGGCCAAAAAGAGATATTTGCTCATAATTGTTAAATTTAATATTGATAATTGTCAAAATGTCCGCCATTGTGTACTCCATAAAGTCAGCAATTTTAATAGGGAACAATCGGTTTTAAAATTCTAAGAATGTTATTTTATAATGAAATAAGCTGTGCAGATTTGATTTATAACAATTATAAGGCCAGAAAATGTCAAATTAAAAATTCAATTTTCTAAAATTTTGAGGTAAATGGGGTTAGGAAAAACAAAACACGTTCGAAAAGGCAGCCATTTTTGGTTTTTCGGGGCTAACATATAAAAGCCCGTGGAAAATAAGAATCGAGGTCACTCTAAATTCATCAAAAGGCCAATCCACGTCAGTCTACTTCAAAATTATCAAAAATCAATGGCCGACTACTGTTAAAAAAATAAAGATGGCTGAAAATTAATTGGATCAACTGTATAATTTATTATAAAACAAAACTATTGGAAATTTGTATATGGAAATTGTGTACTGGTGAATAAAATATCATAACCTAAGAAGAAAAAAATAAATATTTTTTTACTAACCTGTAATAATAATAAAAAAACCCAGAAGAAACCAAGGAGACATCATATCCAGTGGTTTAATCCTTTTGGTATCCATCCAAGGAAGTACTTACACGTGTTGTAAATGATCCACTAGTAAGAAGCCGAGTGTGGGAAAACGCCACGAAGAATTTCCATCTTTCATCTTCAGCAACAAGTGAATTTACGGTATGTGTTTAACATTATTCATTAATATCACTTTCATAACTCCTATAAAATATTGTGAGTAGTAAATTTCAATATCTTTAAACACTATTTTAAAATAATCTTGATCTGAATACATTGCACTGTTGAATATCTTATTTCGACTAATAAAACATACGCTATTCGATATCTTTCACCCCAGCAAATAACCGTTAAGTATCACGTGTTCTTTTAAATGGGGGTAGATACGCACGAAAATACCATAGCCGCATCATTCAGTAGGTATAGGGTGTATTAAAAATTTTAAGGTAAAAAATAAAATAAATAGTTATATCGTTAGATTTTAATTTTATTGGAATCGACTTCTGTTGGTAAGAGTCTTTCGTGCTTTGAAAATTAATTTAAGTAGATCAAATCTAAAACTATAATAATAAAATTACATATTTTGAGTTTGAGAATAATTTTTTTTTAACAATAAAATAGCAACAAAATAAAGAAATTTTGAGGTGTTTTGAGTTAAATAAAGACTGAATAAAATTGAAACATAAATAAACATAAATATAGCCCCACAAAACTATAAAAAAAATAAAAATTTAAAATTTATAAAAACATCAAATTAAAAATTATATCAATATAAAAATAATTAACTAATCACATTCATTAATAAACATTGTGATTTATTACAAAACTTTAAAAATAAAAATTTAAAACCATAAAAAAATAAAAATAAAAATTTAAAATTAAAAAAAAAACAATTTAATAACTATATCAATTATAAATTATATCTTAAAAATTATTATCATTAGAATATTGTAATTTATTACAAAAATGGCGCCCAACGTGGGGCTATAATAAAAAATTGACTGGTTAAAGTAATTAATTGACTATTAAAACTATTTAGAATAAAATTTTATATTTAATATTTGATAAAACATAATAAAACTATTTAAAATGGATAAAATGACACTGAGAGATGGTAAACAAGTGGGAGAGAAGTCAGGAGAAGAAGTAGGTACTCAAGTAGATGAGGAAAGAAATCAAGGATCTGGAGATAATGGAACACGAGAAGAAATAAGTGAAGTACAGGAAGGACCAAAACAACTACAAATGCCAGAGAAAAAAGAGTAGAGAAGGAGGAGGAACAAGATAAGATGATGAAATTCTTAATAGAAATGAATAAAAATATCAAAGAAGATATTAGAAGAATGGATAAGAGATTAGAAGAAAATAATGCAAAATTAGACAAAAATAATGAAGATCTAAGAAGAGACATCAAAGATATGGATAAGAAATTAGAAGAAAACAAAGAAGAGTTAAGAAGAGATATAAACAAAAAACTAGATAAGAAATTTCAAGAAAATAAAGAAGATTTAAATCATACATTTAATAAGAAATTTGATGAATTGAGGGGAGAAATGGGGGAACAAAATAAAAAATTACAGGAAGAAATTAGAAGTACAAAACAAGAAATTAAAGAAGAAATGAAAAAAATGTTTGAAAAGAAATATGATGAAAATGAGGAAGAGGTGGATAAGATGGATAGTAATTTAAAGAGGAACAATGGAAACGATTTAAAAGAAGAGATTATAGAAAATATTGACAAAGAAAGAGACAATTTGAAGATACAAACTGCAAGCCAAGAAGAGAATATGGAGAAACTTGAAGAAGAAGAAAAAGAATTGGAAAATGAGGAAAATGCAGAAGTAAATAATAAAATTTTAGAAGAAACTGACCAAAAGGGAGATAAAGATGTTGAAATTGAGAAGATTAAAATCAATAAATTAATGAAAGCTGATACTAAATATGACATGGTGGAAAATAAGGATAAGATTAATTCAAGTATAATTATAGATGTAGAAGAAACCAAGAAAATTAAAAACATACTCAAACAATTGATTGAAAAGAAATTAATGAAAACAGAGAAAGAAGAGGAAGAAATGAATATGAACACTAATGTTAGAAAATTTAAAAGAATGAAAGAACAAAACAATGCTAAGAAGCTACATATGAGGATGAAAAATACAAAAATCATAAAGAGACTTATAGAAAGAAATTGGAAGAAGCTGAAGAAGAAAATGAATATTTTATTGAGCAAGGGTAAGGTAGTAGTAAGGTGTAAATAATATTGCTAATTATATTTGTAGGTAGTAAGTAAGTTTTTATTGTTTGAATTTTAAAATGTTGTATATTATTTTAAATTTATGATACCACCCTAATCAATTATATTTTAAATGAAACTTAGATCAATTATATTATAATGGATCATTGCATATTCAAGGGTAAAAATTATGATAAACTGTTACAAATTTTAATTAATATAGGAAACAAAACATCATTAATAGATTCAAAATCAATTTCAAAACTAAATAATATTAAAGAATAATGAAATAAAATTCCAAATATAATAGTAACTGGTATTAAAAACAAAAGTTATGTGAAATAAATAAATAAATATGATATTAAAATAAATCTATGTTGAAATCATAATGAATTGTAAACTACTAGATTTATGATTAACGAATTCGAAGAGGCTTTTTTAAAAATTTTATTTAATTACTACTTTACAAAATGTTTTACTTTTCACAATACTATTAAATATTTTAAATATCAAACTAAAGATGAATGATGATTGACTGAATGAATTATAATTAATAATCTATAATAATAATTTTACAACGCAAAATCTGATTATATATAATATTTCTAATCTTTTTTACTATTTTAAAACTAATAAAAACAATGAAAAAACAATGAGAAATCTTGTAAACAAAATCATTAAGTTTAAACTAAAAAAGGTTTTTTAAATTCAACAAAACAAACAAAAACGTTATTGCGTTTTAACTTAATATTTCTTGTTCTTCTAAGACTGTAACTCCTCCCTCCTTAGAAAGAAGCGAATTCTTGAGCTTCTCCAATCTTCTTATCTTCTTAAACTATCCATCTTCCTTTTTCCATGTTACTTTCTTTTAAAGTTCTTAATTTTTCACTTACAAAAGTTCATAAATTTACTAAAATTAAATGTTCAAACTGAATTGTCTTTACTTAGAAAATGTCTTTAACACTATTGAAAATGTTTCTGTGAGTAAAGGAAGGGTTAAATCATTGGATTTGATTAAAGGAATAAAGGATTGATACATTTTTTAAATATTGGCATTTTAAAATTAAATATTATTTCATAATAAATTCTTTTCCTAACTTAAATTTTATTTTAGAATGATAATTCAAAATTACATTTCTAATTGCTTCCTACAAATAAATTAAAAATAAAATCTATGCAAAGTATTTATTTTTATAAAATATAGTAACTTAAATTTTCTTGAAGATAACATAAACTGTTTAATATAATATTTGTTTATCAATTTAAAATATAAATATGTTTGAAATTAATTAAATATACTTTTTTATATTCATATCAAGATTGAGCTTTCAAATTTATTATAATGTAATTGAATTTATTTAATTAAATAATTTATTCTATGTTTGATTCGTTATATTCCGAATCAACGAAACAAGTATCTGTAATTAAAGGAATTATTTTAGTTTCATTCAAATGCGTGATATATTTGTTTTTTGTTTGAGGATTTTCAATTTCAATTTTACCGTTTTCTAATATTTTCGTTAAAATATATGGACCATCAAATTTATTCTTTTGTTTTCCTTTTCTATTTTCTAATTTTCTATATACTGTTGAACCAATTGGAGGGTTTCTATTTATTCTACTCTGATTAATTTTATCAATTACTTTTTGTTTTTGTTTTAATGATTTTTCTTTAACTGCTGAATACAATGCTTGGGTATTTTCTTTATGAGAATTAACAAATTGTGTGTAAGCCGCTGATGGCAATATTGACAAAGGATCTTTACTAACAGTATGTCCTGACACTAACTCAAAAGGGGTAAATCCGGTTGTCGAATGAATTGTACTGTTATAAGCAATAATTGCATATGGCATTAAAGAATTTATATCACTATTATTATCTTTTTCTTTTAAAATTCTAATATGTTCTGTAATTGTTGAATGAAATCGTTCTACAGGTGAATTTGACTCATGATGATATGGTGTAGTAAAATGTATTTTAATATTATGAGCTTTTAATAATTCTTTAAATATATCATTTTTAAACTCTCCGCCGTTATCTGCTACTATTTGTTCTGGTATACCGAAATATGTAAAAAATTGTACCAATTGTTGGCAAGCTGACACAGCAGTGCCAAAATAAGGTAATGCTTGACCGTACTTTGAAAATTTATCTAATATAGTTAAAAATTTATGATTTCCATTTTTATAAGTGTCAATATGTATTATTTCAAACGGTTTAGAGGGTGTATTAGTTAAAATTAATGGTTCAGCAATTGGTTTTCTACTATATTTAGCTTTTTGACAAATCTCACAATCATTAATATATTTAGTTACATCTTTTTTCATTGATTTCCAATAATAATTATTTTTTAAAAATTGAATAGTTTCATTAATTCCTCTATGATTTGTTTTACCTTCATGTTTATATTTTATTAACTCAATTCTTTCATCTGGCATAACATTATTAATTAACTTAGTACATTCTATTAATTTTAATTTAGTAAAATATTTTTTCCATACTTCTTGAAATGTATTTCTTAATTCGGGGGATAAAAAATAAATATATAATGTATTTTTACAAGCATTTTCTTTTTAAAAATTTAATTATCATTTTCGGATCGTCTGGTAAAGTAACTCTAATAATTTTATTTCCATCAAAGGTTTCTAAATTTCTTTTAAAATATGGGGAATACGGAGATTTCTTTACTATAATTTGATAAGGTTTGTTATTTATAATTTCATCTAAAATATTAAAACATTGATCTGGTGATGACTCGTTACTATGTGCTGTTTCAGTATCAGAATTTTCTAAAGGTATATCATTTATTTGAATATTTTCATTATTATTATTATTTAATTCTTGCAATTCATCAAACTCTCTTAAAAATTCATTTATGTCAAAATCAATATCACCTACATTATTAATTCTCGATGCCGTCTCAAACGTATTTAATTCAATTCTACTTAATGTTGCAGATCCACTATTATTTTTTTCAGGTTTATAAATACTTGAGTACTCAAATTTTTTTAATTTACAATTATCAATGGGCTTATTTTTAATAAAATTGCATTTTATATTATTATTTAACATTTCTTCATCATCTTGGGTTTCATTTTGTTTTTCTTTGGAATTGACTCGATGAGTGAATAATTCTTTATGTTTGAAATTTGGGGGAGAATTATTTTGATTTTTGAAATAATTTTTGGAACTACGATTATTGTTATTACTGTTAGTTCTACGAGAATTACTGGAAGATGTCATGGACGTATCCATGGGTTCTGGTCTTTGAATATTACTTGGACGAAATGATTGAAATTGGGGTCTGAAATTATTATTTCTCGGATTGAAATTTGTTCTGGAGTTTTGATTAAAATTAGGATTAAAATTAGATTTAAAATTGGGATTGTTCGATTGCGGATTAAAGAAGGGTCGGGAATTGAAATTCGGCATATTTCTAAAATTATTTGTATGTCTATTATAATATTGTTGTCGATTATTTGAATAATTTAAATTATTATTAAAATTAGAAAATCTTTGCATTTGTTCATTTCTAGTATAAATATTATAATTACTATTATTGTCATGATAATTATTAATAGTTCTATTAGAATTATTGCTTCTATGATAATTATTATTATTAAAATTACTTCTATTAAAATTATTATTATGATTGCGAGAATTATTTATATTATTATTGTTATTATTGTTTGAATTATTTTGATGTGTAAAATAATTATTGGAGTGACGATTACTACTGGTCCTTCGGGAGTTATTAGAAGAAATGTCCATTGGTTCTGGACTTGGAATATTATCTGAACGATATGATTGGAATTGGGCATTTGGGAAATAAGGTCTGAAATTTTGCCTGAAATTAGGATTATTAGACTGAGTTTTAAAAGATGATGGGGAATTAAAATTTGAAAAATTAGTGGGACTTGGATTAAAATTTGATTGACCGTTACTGGTATAACTACTATAATTGTTATTATTTCCATTAAAATTATTATTTCTATTAAAATTGTTATTATTTCTATTATAATAATTATTATTGTTAAAATTATATCTATTGAAATTGTTATTATAATTATTATTATTATTTCTATTAAAATTATTATTATAATTATTATTGTTTCTATTTAAACTATTATTTTGATTTCGAGAATTATTTCTGTTATTAATGTTATTATTTGAATTATTTCTAATATTACTATTATTATTATTGTTTGAATTATTTTTAAAATATAAAAAGTTTTCTTTCTCTTTAACAAAAGCCATTGCCTGTTCTATTGAATCAGGATTTTTAAGTCGTACAACTAACTGCATATGATAGTTCAATCCATTTATGAATGTTTTCAGACACAAATCATCGTATTGTTGTATTTTTAATAGTTTTAATTCTCTACTATCATCACTTAAATTAATTTTTGAAAATAACAGACTACGTGAATCTTGAATTCTTAATCCAAAATCTAGTGGACTTTCATTACGATTCGGTTTTAATGAAATTATGTCTTGTACTAAACAATCTATGGATCTTTGATCAGAAAATGTTACTAATAATGAATCTTTAACTTTTAACCAGGTATCTAATTCTGTGCGAGAAGCAATCAAATCTGCAGCCCTATCAGTTAATTTACTTAATATTGTATCAAATAAACATATATTTATTGGTGCATTAACATTGTTTCTATCTTTATGGTTATTTAAAAAATTTTCACAACATCTAATAAATCTATTAATTTGTTTGGGGTTACCATCAAATGGAGGAATATTATCTGCTTGGTATCTTATTAATTGATAATTTGGTTGAGCCATTTCGTTATTTATATCTAAATTACTAATTTGTTCAATTAAATTATTAACAATTTCTGTCATTAAATAAAATGTATCAAGGTAAAATATAAGGTAAAAATATATGGATGGTATAATAGGATGTACTCACATAAACTTAATCTTCTTCGGAACTTCTTCGAATTCTAGTTGCCAATAAGAGCGGACAAGGTTGATCCTCTCTCTAGCGGGGTAGTTTCTACTTCTTTCTTCTTACTTCTTTCTTCTTACTTCTTACTTCTTACTTCTTTCTTCTTTATTCATATAATTTATTATTATTCTTGCTAATAAGAGTGGACAAGGCTGATCCCTCTCTAGCTATTAATACTTTATTTAAAAATTTTTAATCTTCTTATTTTAATAACATTTATTTCTTCTTCCAACGTAGGTCCTCCAACAAACCATTAAAATGGACGTAAACGAAATTTTGTTCGTCTACTTTGGAAAATAATTTTAATTTCTTCTTTTATTCAAATATATCTTCTTTACCATCCTACTGATCTTCTTTTCAATCCTACTGACTGCGCCATTTATGATTAACGAATTCGAAGAGGCTTTTTTAAAAATTTTATTTAATTACTACTTTACAAAATGTTTTACTTTTCACAATACTATTAAATATTTTAAATATCAAACTAAAGATGAATGATGATTGACTGAATGAATTATAATTAATAATCTATAATAATAATTTTACAACGCAAAATCTGATTATATATAATATTTCTAATCTTTTTTACTATTTTAAAACTAATAAAAACAATGAAAAAACAATGAGAAATCTTGTAAACAAAATCATTAAGTTTAAACTAAAAAAGGTTTTTTAAATTCAACAAAACAAACAAAAACGTTATTGCGTTTTAACTTAATATTTCTTGTTCTTCTAAGACTGTAACTCTAGCTGTGTTTAATTTGGATAGTGATATGATAATATTAAATAATACATAGGAACAATTAGAAACTAATTAATTATGAAGAAAAGGAGATATGACTAAATGGTATATGGATGTTAATGGATATGATAGAAGAAGTAGAAGATAGTAAGAAGGATATTAATTATATTAGAAATAATTATGAAGATGATAAAGAAGAGAGTTATGAGTATGAAGTATAAAGAAGAAAGTTATGAGTATGAAGTAGATAGAAGAAAGAAGAAGATGTATTTGAAAATGATGATTTGATTGTGATGGAATATATTACAATATTGTAGGAGATTTTTTGATGAGGTGTAGAAGTTTATTGTTTAAGGAGCCAAAAGAAGCTACCGAATATGAATATAATATGGAGGTGAGAAATGTTGAGAATTTTAAGGTGAAAGTATATCCTATACCATTAAAGTTAAAAGAAAATAGTGAAGAGAGAATAAGAAATTTTATAGATTGAAGGAATAATTCGAAGAAGTAACAAATCATATATCAATTCACTAGTAGTTGTACAAAATTAGAGCAAATTAGTAATTTAATTAAAAAAATTTTCATATTAAGTTAAAAAGAAATGCATAACGATATTTAAAAAGAAACTATAAAATTTAAAGAAACTAACAGTGTTTAAAGAAGGGGATTGGGTAATTAAAAGGTCATTACAAGTAGCTAACAAAAGAAATAATAAATGTGCAAAATTAAAATTACCATTTATAGGACCATTTGTAGTTGAAAAAGCTTACGAAAACAGTTATATTTTAAGAAATCCATATAATAATTTATTAAGGGGAAAGGTAAACGTTAACAACTTATACGCATACCACCAATAGAACAACATTTTAAAAATCTAGCTAAATTTAGAAAATAAGATAATTTAAGATGTAGGTATTAGAATAAGTAAATATTATATTGTATTTAAAATTAAGAATTAAGGTATGAATTATCAATAAATAGTTAGTGGTTATATACAACCAAATGAATTAGAATTTATGTTAAATACTACTGAAGATTGTTTATAAGGTACAATAAAAGGTATATGTTGAAATAAAAAGATAACCAAATAGGATTTGAATTATAATAAATTTAGAGACAATAAATGAGAATTAAATTTTAAAAATTATTACCGAGTAATAATTTGTTAAAATTAAATTGGGGGAAATTTGTAATGTTTTAAAATAATAATAAATATAACTTGCCCAATATATAACTTGAATTGAAATAAATTATTAAACATGGATGTAATTTTCGAATCTTTTCATTAAATGATCAATACACCAAAAATTTCTTTATTAGAGCCAATCCAGTAAATCTTAATTCACACAAGAACACAAAAAAACTATCTTGATAAAATGAGTTCATAAGAATGAGTACTAACACCAGTAGTCGATCCAAGAGTCAAGTCCAAGATCCTATGTTGTTCAAGCTAAAAATAAAAAGTAAATGAGTATTAGAATATGTTAATAATGAATTATAGGAATCTAATATTAGTAAGAAACCAACTATATTAGTTATATTAAGTTAGTTAGATCAAAATCTAAATAAGTTATAACTAAAGTTAACAATAATAATAATTTTAATAATGTTTTTTAATAGGTAGTTATAAAATAAGAATAAGTAGGTGTAGATTATTTAAAATTATTATTTAAGGTAGAGAATATTCAACTGTATTCAGTCAATAATATGAGTAGAAGAATTTAAACTCAACAAACTAATATTAGCTATTAGAGCAAAATAAATAATATCATAGACAATGATTATAACTTGATAAATAAATTTGACTTACCCAAACAATATTTACAAATTCAGTTAAGCATCAAGTGATGAGTCCTGTATTGTAATGTATCGGATGATAGTACAAGCCTAGTACTTTCTATGTTCTGGTACATCCCATATTTTGATAAAATGCAATGCTTGAGACAGAATCTAAAAATAAAGATAATGAAATTTATTACATGTAAGAATAAAACTGTAAGAAAGTGATGTGTTTGTTTACAAGCTAAGACTGTTTAATTAAAGCTTAATCACGGACATTATGATTGATAAATTCAATGAAAAAAACACTGTAAATAGTGAAGTAGTGATCAAAAACTGTTGATTATAAACTTAAAAGATGTGATTGTAGTGGAAAGACATAAACTTAATATTAGATGATTGATTGATGTTACTATTTGTTATAATTGTATGTTGTTGTAAGGTAATTAATTTTAAGTGGTTCGTTGATGATTTTAGGTATTATTAATTCGTTTATTGGATAAATTTTGTAGTTGAATCGTTATGACGCAGTAGATTTAAAATGTAAATAAAAACTAAAATAAGCGGTGTCATTAAAAAAAAAGGTTATCTGACCATATTAGAATATGTAAATTTTCAATTTTTGTTAAAATTTATGGCCAAAAAGAGATATTTGCTCATAATTGTTAAATTTAATATTGATAATTGTCAAAATGTCCGCCATTGTGTACTCCATAAAGTTAGCAATTTTAATAGGGAACAATCGGTTTTAAAATTCTAAGAATGTTATTTTATAATGAAATAAGCTGTGCAGATTTGATTTATAACAATTATAAGGCCAGAAAAAGTCAAATTAAAAATTCAATTTTCTAAAATTTTGAGGTAAATGGGGTTAGGAAAAACAAAACACGTTCGAAAAGGCAGCCATTTTTGGTTTTTCGGGGCTAACATATAAAAGCCCGTGGAAAATGAGAATCGAGGTCACTCTAAATTCATCAAAAGGCCAATCCACGTCAGTCTACTTCAAAATTATCAAAAATCAATGGCCGACTACTGTTAAAAAAATAAAGATGGCTGAAAATTAATTGGATCAACTGTATAATTTATTATAAAACAAAACTATTGGAAATTTGTATATGGAAATTGTGTACTGGTGAATAAAATATCATAACCTAAGAAGAAAAAAATAAATATTTTTTTACTAACCTGTAATAATAATAAAAAAACCCAGAAGAAACCAAGGAGACATCATATCCAGTGGTTTAATCCTTTTGGTATCCATCCAAGGAAGTACTTACACGTGTTGTAAATGATCCACTAGTAAGAAGCCGAGTGTGGGAAAACGCCACGAAGAATTTCCATCTTTCATCTTCAGCAACAAGTGAATTTACGGTATGTGTTTAACATTATTCATTAATATCACTTTCATAACTCCTATAAAATATTGTGAGTAGTAAATTTCAATATCTTTAAACACTATTTTAAAATAATCTTGATCTGAATACATTGCACTGTTGAATATCTTATTTCGACTAATAAAACATACGCTATTCGATATCTTTCACCCCAGCTGTTCTTTTAAATGGGGGTAGATGCGCACGAAAATACCATAGCCGCATCATTCAGTAGGTATAGGGTGTATTAAAAATTTTAAGGTAAAAAATAAAATAAATAGTTATATCGTTAGATTTTAATTTTATTGGAACCGACTTCTGTTGGTAAGAGTCTTTCGTTCTTTGAAAATTAATTTAAGTAGATCAAATCTAAAACTATAATAATAAAATTACATATGTGGCGAGTGCTATATATTCGAACAAAAGATGGTTCTCACGGCAATGGTTGTCAAGATTATTTTGTTTAGATAAAATCAATAGATATTTTAAATGACCAGTGATTTGAATGTCAATACAAACGAATTATATTTTATAGGAAATAAGAATATGCAATTTATATAATACGTTAGTATTCCTATATTGGTGACCCCGTGTGTGTGAAGATAATAATTGTAGTGTTGTAAAAAGTATCAAGGTTTTCACGTGAAGTTAAAAAAAATGGACGGAGCTCAAGGTCTACAGCAACAAAACGACGCGCTACAACAACAGATTGAGGAGCTGCGCCATCAACTACAACAGCAGCAGCACCAACAACCGATCCAGGTACAAAATGTAGACTATGCAGCCGGTCAACGTAGCGTACACCGAGTCGCAGTTAAGTTGCCGCCTTTCTGGTCTGACCGTCCTGCGTTGTGGTTTGCTCAAGCTGATTCTCAGTTTATTATATCTGAAATTACAAGTGAGGTAACTAAATTCCACTACATTGTTTCTCAACTCGATGCTCGTGTGGCAGCAGAAATCGAGGATATCATCTCAAATCCTCCTACACGAAACCCGTATTCCTTTTTACGTGAAAAATTAGTTGCACGATTATCCGCATCCGAGGAACAACGCGTCCGCCAACTGATCAGCGAAGAAGAGCTTGGAGACCGCAAACCGTCGCAATTTCTTCGCCATCTACGCTCTCTTGCTGGTGCAACCGTGGTGCAAGATAACCTCCTTCGACAGCTCTGGCTGCAACGACTTCCATCAAACGTACAAGCCATCCTCGCATCGCAATCGAACTTGACTCTAGAAAATCTCGCTGAATTGGCAGACAAAATTATCGAGGTATCGCCGACGCCGACTATTGCTGTACATTCAGTAAAAGATAACAAAGGTACCGACAGCAGCATCTTAAATGCAATTGCTAATTTACAAAAGCAAATTTCTGAACTCTCAGCTTCTCGTCCACGCTCACGTTTTCGATCTGGTAGTTCGAAACGTAATTCTAACCAAAAAAGTCCATCTCCTTTAAGAGAAAACTCAAAATTTTCAAATAGTTTATGCTGGTATCATTCGAAATTTCAGCATAAAGCTAAAAGGTGTATTCAGCCCTGCAGTTTTTCGGAAAACAGTCAAAGCAGTTCATAAGGACGGCGTCTGACTGCTATTCCTCAAAAAGCCGTCTCATTATATTCGATAAAGTATTGAATCACAAATTCCTTGTTGACACTGGTTCCGATTTATGTTGTTTTCCTCGACGTCTTCTTCATGAGCGTCGCTGTCCTGTCAACTACGATCTGAGCGCTGCGAATGGAAGCAAAATTAAAACCTATGGTTTTCTAACATTGAACCTCAATTTGGGCCTCAGACGTGCCTTCATATGGAGATTTATAGTCGCGGATGTTGATTTGCCAATCATTGGTTCTGATTTTTTCTCGCATTACCATCTTTTGCCAGATTGTCGTACGAAATCCATTGTTGATGGAACCACTGGTCTTCGTGCTTTTGGTTTAAGGCAAATTTCTGATCAATGTAGTGTTAAAATTGTCAACGATTCTTCGCCTTTTTCTTCTCTTATTTCTGAGTTTCCGGATATTACTCGTCCACAAGGTTTACCTCGTAAAATCAATCACAAAACGGTCCATCATATTCGCACGACTCCTGGACCTCCAGTGACTAGCAAAGTTCGTCGATTAGGCCCTGAAAAATACAAAATTGCTCGAAAAGAGTTTGACGATATGTTGCAAGCTGGAACAACTCGTCCATCAGAGAGTTCTTGGTCATCTCCTTTGCATTTAGCTCGAAAAAGTGATTCATCTTGGCGTCCTTGCGGAGATTTTCGCGCGTTGAATGCTCGAACAATCTCCGATTGTTATCCTGTTCGCCATATTCACGATGCTACTTATTTTATCGATGGTTGTATTGTATATTCAAAAATTGATTTGGTAAAAGCTTATCAACAAATTCCTGTTGCTGAAGAAGATATTTGTAAAACCGCTATAATCACACCTTTCGGTCTTTTCGAATTTCCGTTCATGACGTTCGGTCTCCGAAACGCAGGTCAAACTTTTCAAAGATTTATCGATGAGGTTTTACATGGATTAGACTTCTGCTTTGTTTACATGGACGATATTCTGGTTTTCTCTCATTCTAAAGAAGAGCATGATCGTCATCTTAGAATAATTTTCGAGCGCCTCTCAAAGTATGGATTGGTTATTAATATTAAAAAATGCGTTTTCGGAGTATCAGAAGTTACTTTCCTTGGTTACAACATTTGTGCTAATGGTATTCGAGCTCCAAGTGAACGTATCAAGGCAATTCAAGAGTTTCCACTGCCAAAAACAGCTCAAGAACTTCGCCGTTTTCTTGGAATGCTCAATTTTTATCGCAGATTCATTCCTTATGCCTCTGAATTCGAAGCTCCATTGCATGATGCTATTAGCAATCCAATCCTCAAGAAGACTCAAGCAATTTCTTGGGCACCTGAACTAGAAGAAGCCTTCAATGCGTACAAAAACTGTATCTCCTCAACTACACTTCTTGTTAATCCTCGTATCAATGCACCACTTGCGTTATTCACAGATGCTTCGAGTAGGTCTGTTGGAGCATGCTTACAGCAAAAGGTTAATGGGGTGTGGCAACCTCTTGCTTTCTTTTCCAAGAAAATGTCGAAGAAAGAATGTTCATGGCCCGCTTATTATCGCGAACTTCTGGCTATATACGCAGCTATTCAGCATTTTCGCCATATTGTCGAAGGTCATTCGTTCACGATTTTTACAGATCACAAACCCTTAATTTTTGCTTTTAAGCAAAATCGAGAAAAACTTCCACCCATTCAACTAAATCAACTTTCTTTTATATCAGAATTTTCAACAGACATTCAACACGTAAAAGGTATTGATAATGTGGTAGCTGATACTCTGTCACGAATTGAAGCCATTTCTGCACCTTTCGACTACGCAAAACTGGTTGAATCTCAAGAGCAAGACGACGAACTCAGGAAAATCATTCAAGATGGTTCTTCACTCAAAATTGAACGTGTTACGATTCCAGGCACTTCCCTAGCCGTATTTTGTGATACGTCGACTGTGAAACCTCGGCCTTTCATTACCCATCAGTTTCGTCGTTCTATTTTTAATAATCTTTATAACCTCAGTCATCCGGGCGCAAACGCTTCTCTTAAATTAATCAGTGATCGTTTTGTTTGGCCTTCCATGAAGAAAGATTGTCGAAGCTGGGCTCGTACTTGCATCGAATGTCAACGATCGAAAGTTTCTCGTCATACCCATGCTACTTTGGGATTTTTTGAAACTCCAACACAGAGATTTTCTCATGTACACATCGATTTGATTGGCCCACTTCCACCAGCAAAATCTTTTCGTTATTGCTTGACTGTCATCGACCGTTTCACTCGTTGGTCCGAAGTTTATCCGCTACAATTCATTACAGCTGAATCTGTGATTCACGGACTTTTGGATTGTTGGATTTCTCGTTTTGGCGTTCCAGAAACTCTTACATCTGACCGAGGAGCTCAATTCACGTCCCAGCTTTTCAAAAGTTTCACAAAGAATTTTGGAATCCAACACAAGTTCACTACCAGCTGGCATCCAGCTGCCAACGGCTTAATTGAGCGTTTACATCGACAGTTAAAAGCAGCAATCATTGCTCACTCCGAAACTGATTGGTACCATGCTTTGCCTCTGGTTCTTCTCGGCATTCGAACTGCTTTTAAAGAAGATATTAAGACTACTGCAGCTGAGCTTGTGTATGGGGAAAATATACGCCTACCTGGTGAACTTTTCTCTTCAAATCTCGGAAATAATAATATTGAATATTCCAGTAGCTTTCTTTCAAGTTTACGAGAGTACATGATTCGTCTACGACCTTCCCCAGCATCTCGACATTGCCAACCTACAATTTTTGTTTTCAAAGAACTTGCCGATTGTAGTCATGTCTTTCTAAAACATGGACCCATGTTAAAAGCTCTTCAATCACCATACACTGGACCCTACGAAGTTCTTGATCGAGACGACAAGACCATAACTCTCAACTCTCTCTTGTTCAAGAACGGATGACTCGTTCCGGGAGAAGAGTTCGTTTTAGAGAAGTTTTGAACTTGTAGCCAATGTCACTGCCAAGGAGGGTAGTGTGGCGAGTGCTATATATTCGAACAAAAGATGGTTCTCACGGCAATGGTTGTCAAGATTATTTTGTTTAGATAAAATCAATAGATATTTTAAATGACCAGTGATTTGAATGTCAATACAAACGAATTATATTTTATAGGAATAAAGAATATGCAATTTATATAATACGTTAGTATTCCTATACATATTTTGAGTTTGAGAATAATTTTTTTTTAACAATAAAATAGCAACAAAATAAAGAAATTTTGAGGTGTTTTGAGTTAAATAAAGACTGAATAAAATTGAAACATAAATAAACATAAATATAGCCCCACAAAACTATAAAAAAAATAAAAATTTAAAATTTATAAAAACATCAAATTAAAAATTATATCAATATAAAAATAATTAACTAATCACATTCATTAATAAACATTGTGATTTATTACAAAACTTTAAAAATAAAAATTTAAAACCATAAAAAAATAAAAATAAAAATTTAAAATTAAAAAAAAACAACAATTTGATAACTATATCAATAATAAATTATATCTTAAAAATTATTATCATTAGAAAATTGTAATTTATTACAATATATCACACATAATAGTAAAATAGTCATATCTATTGTTCATATTCTAGCAGATCGTTTCAATTAAGGTAGCCAGTGCTTTTACAGTGGTTTTGTTTTGACGAAATCCAAATTGAAATTCAGATAATAGGGACTTGCTTTCGAAGTAGATGATCAACTTCTCCTTGATCAGGATTTCCAAAATTTTCCCTATGGTAGGTACAATGGCAATAGGTCTTTAGTTGTTTGTCAGATTTCTATTCCCTGATTTGTATATCGGTATGATTTTAGTAATTTTTAGTGCATCAGGCCATGTACCTTCCTCTATACATTTATTAAACAGAATAGTAAGAATTGGCGTAAATCAATCTATCGCTGCCTTTAAAATCTTGCTATTCATATTATAGTAATCCAAACTAGAAGAATTATTGAGCTTCAGTATCGCCTGTCTGACATCACTCTCTACAATAGCATTCATAAAGAAAGAATAAGCAGGTTTTGGGACTGCCTGTAATAGTTGTTCAGGTTTTTTATTATTTTTTACTGTCGAGTTTGTTATGGTATCCCCAACAGATGTAAAAAAAGTATTAAATTCATCAGGTGTAATATTTATGAGATTATTGTCTTTATAGTTGCTACACCGTTCTACACTCCTCAACACCACTAATCTTGGGTTCCAAATAAAACAGGGAAATCGAATCAATCATGTTATTAACAATCTACTATACATGGATGATATAAAACTCTACGCCAAAAATGAAAAAGCCCTGCATGAATTGATTCGGTTAACTGAGATATTTTCGAAAAATATCCAGATGAACTTTGGCATTGAAAAATGTAAAACCCTGAACATAAAGAAAGGCATAATTATTAATTGCAACTTCGAGCTAGACGATGGGCGGATAATGGAATCGATGAGCGAAAGGGATACATACAAATACTTTGGACTCGCACAAAATAATCAAATCAATCATAAATCTATCAAGGAAAAGGTCTTAAAATCTTACCTTAAGAGAGTTTCTGACATTCTGAAGTCTAAACTTAATGGCCGAAACACCTTTAAGGCTATCAATACTTTCGCTATACCGGTTTTAACATACACCTTCGGAATTGTTCGCTGGACACCAACTGACTTAGAAGACATTCAGGTGAAAACCAGATGTTTACTGAGAAAGTTTAGAGCTCATGACCCAAAATCAAGTATAGAACGAATAGTACTCCCACGTAATCTTGGGGGAAGAGGACTTATTGATATTGTACAACTGCACAACTCCCAAATTTCCACCTTGCAACAATATTTCATTCAAAAAGAAACATCTTTACATAAAGCTGTCTCTAAAGCAGATTTAGGATATACACCCCTGGACCTTGCACATGTAACGGACGTAAAACGGCCAACAAGGAATCATGACAACCATATGACGAGATGGACTAGCAAGGCACTCCACGGCAGGTATCCGAATGAAGTAAACCAACCTCATGTTGACAAAGAAGCGTCGAACAAATGGTTGACTAGTTCGGATCTCTTCGTCGAGACTGAGGACTTCGTCATCTCGATCCAAGATCAAGTTGTACCCACCAACAGTTATCGAAAGTTCATCTTAAAAGAGAATGTCAGTGACCAGTGTAGGAGATGTAAAGCCTCATCGGAGACCATTCAGCACATAATATCAGGTTGTTCAAAGCTAGCACCAACAAGCTACCTGCAAAGACACGATCAAGTTGCAAAAATTATCCATCAGAAGTTGGCTTTGAAGCACAATTTGCACAGTGATAATAGTCTGTACTATAAATATGAACCACAATCTGTTTTGGAAAATAATACGTACAAACTTTATTGGAACCGCAGCATATTGACAGATAAAACCATACCATCTAATCGACCAGACATCACATTCACCGATAAGATGTCAGCCACAACTTATTTAATAGATATAGCCATCCCCAATTCACACAATCTTCTCTCAACTTGGAATTAAAAACTTACCAAATATTCTCCCCTGACAGAAGAAATAAAAAATATTTGGAAACAAAACACAGTACACATTGTACCTATAATCCTGTCAACCACTGGAATCATCCCCAAAGATTTACATCGCAGTCTTCAGATAATTAACATGAATCCATTTCTATATATTCAACTGCAGAAATCAGGGCCGGTATTCTCAGGTCCTCGCTTGGAGCGATATCGATGTCGTTGAATGCGAGGGGAGTGAAATTCACTACCAAATCGATTCTCATGCCCTCTCCTCGCATGGATCGCTCCTGTTAAAGAGGAGTGCTTTATTTCACTCGCTTTCATGTGTACCAGTTGCTCGTGTTATAAATTTGCGAGCGGAGGGATACATGAGAATCTAGAAAAGCCATATCGCTGCCAATCAAATCACTCCCTTTTGTGATCGCTCGCTGTGAGAGGAGTGAGTTGAGAATACCGGCCCAGTTCTTCTTCACACTACAGCAATAGTCAGACGCCACCTTAATTTACAATAGTAAGATTCGGGACTTGTATGTGAATACCGTTCCGAATCAATAAAAGCCGCATGAATGCGAGATCAAAAAATAATAATAATAATAATAATAATAATAATAATAATAATAATAATAATAATAATAATAATAATAATAATAATAATAAATCAGCAACAGGAGTAACACCGAAAAGCTTTAAAAACTATCTTCAAACTCTGGATATCCACCCTAATATTCACAGTACGATACAGAAAGCAGTTATTCTTAAAACAGCATCAATAGTAAGAAAATTTCTACTACTGGAATAGAAACAAGCATCGTATACGACTTGGTATAAACCCGTCGTAAAACTGATATACCGCAGATGCGAGAATAAAGAAATATAATAATAATAATAATAATAATAATAATAATAATAATAATAATAATAATAATAATAATAATAATAATAATAATAATAATAATAATAAAAATAATAATAATAACGCCCCCACGGGTCCGAGTTACCTGGGCTACCAGGGGAAAATGGTAGTACCTGGCAGTAGGTATAAAATGCAAATACAACGATGTCGAATTTTAAAACTATATTACCCCAGGTAGGTAGAGCACTACGGTCACAATCCCACACGGCCGGTGTACCTGGTATGTTGGCTGTCTGCTCAACGGATTCTGGGGGGAGCAATAATTCGATTGTTATCGATACCTTATCACTCAGGAATCGTCAGGTGAATCGACATTGCAACACCTACAACTCTTGTCGGGTTTAAGTTGATGACAGAAGGGCTTGTTCGGAAAGTGATGCATCTTCTTCCTCGGTTAGCGGCATGCGCAGCGTGACACCGAGTATGGCTACTGCGACAACACAAAAGGAAAATAACACCAAATCTCCTCCACCGGTTTCTGCTGTTTCTAAAGTATCGCAGGACGGTACATCCATGACCACTAAAGCCGGAAAGCCCAGGAAGCGTATGAAGTGGACGACAGAGATGAATTCATTCATTATACGCTCCTATTTTAAAATCACCAAGATTGAGACTGATTTAACAACTTACAGATTTGCCCTTCATCGAGCATTTATAGAACAATATCCGGAGTTTCAACATGTTACGGAGCAACGTATTGCTGACCAGCGTCGAACAATTATTAAAAACAATTTACTACCTGGTCCACTATTGCAACAAATACGAAGTGAAGTACTTCTTGAGCTCCAAACAGAAGACGATCATAATGTAATCCAACATTCAAATGATCAGCTGGATAATATAAGACTTGATGACTACACTAGCGATGACACACCAAACATTGATCAATCAGAGACAGTAACACACAACCTGACGAACACTGCCGAACTTTCTAAAGCAATATTAGAATTTGATGGTAGCAACCGAATTCACCGACCATTATTGCCCAAACTCAAATCCAATAAGAACACCAATAGGATTCTTGCAAGCATTAATTCACTCTTAAAGGATCGTGCCAAGGAAGAGATACACACCCTTATTTACTGTGGTGCGGTTGCAGTTGTCCGAAGTCACAACCAACAAGTCCGGTTCCCGAACAGAAAGTGTACCGAAAAGCAGAATCCATATAAACCCTGGTGGCAACAGCGACTTGAGAAGTCCATTAATGACATAAGGAAGGAATTGGGACAACTTACAGAATTTAACAACAACGCTAAACCGTCCAGACGCCTAACTAATAGAGTCAAGAAAATTCTTAAGAAAATTAAAACCAACACAGGACATCCAAGGTATAAGGAACACTTATGTTCATATATGGACCTTCTTAGGCAAAAGCTAAAGGCGAAATCCAAACGATTGTCTCGTTACGTCAAATGCACTAAAAAGAAACAGCAAAACCATTTATTCAACACCAATGAAAAGCTGTTCTACAGACAACTTAGTAGTGCCGAAACAAACAACTACCGCAATCTTCCAAGTAAGGATGACCTTACTGACTATTGGTCTTCAATATGGTCCAATCCTCAAAAACACAACGAGGGTGCAGCATGAATAGAATCCGAGTCGCACAAACTAAATATTACTCCAATGTTGTTTAATAACAAAACAACAGCTGAAGTAAACCAAGCCGTAAGAGAAACTAATAGTTGGAAAGCTCCAGGAATTGATAATATCCAAAATTTCTGGTACAAAAAATTTGGCAGCTTACACGAGGTTATTGCATCAAAATTTACACACATTCTTCAACATCCAGAAAAAATTCCAGCCTTTTTCACTCATGGTTTAACCCATATGCTGCCCAAAACAGCTAACACACAGGATTCTTCGCAGTATAGACCAATCACATGTCTTCCAACGGTTTACAAGATATTAACATCTTGCATTACTAACCGATTTTACAGTCATGTTGACCAAAATAACATCTTGGCAGAGGAGCAAAAGGGATGTAAACGTGGTCACCAGGGATGCAAAGAACAACTTGTTATTGACTCTGTGATCCTAAGGCAAGCGCAAAAGCAATGTCGCAACATCTCGAATGCTTTTGTAGACTACCGTAAGGCATTTGACAGCGTACCTCATTCCTGGCTTATACGTGTTTTAAACATCTACAAAGTACATCCTACCTTCGTTACTTTTCTTAAAGCATCGATGAAACAATGGAGAACAAACCTTCAGTTAAATATAAATGGTCAGCATTTTAAAACCGATAAAATTGCTATTCGCAGAGGAATATTCCAAGGTGACTCACTTAGTTCACTGTGGTTCTGTTTGGCAACGAATCCACTTTCTCACATGCTTAACGACACAAAATATGGCTTCAATCTTAAGACTAATAGAAACACTAACTGCACCGATTCCCATCTTCTTTATATGGATGACATCAAAATTTTTGCTTCCAATCAACAACAAATTCAACATCTTCTGGATATAACTGAAAGGTTCTCCAGTGATATATACATGAAATTTGGTTTAGATAAGTGCCGTACTTTAAACATCGAAAAGGGAAAAATTGTCAATGGAGATGTGGCGCTACCCAATGGAGATATAATCGCTGCCATGCAGAATGGGGAAACCTATAAATACTTGGAATTTCAACAAGCCAGATTGTTAGACCAAAAACAGTCCAAGGCTAAAATCAGGGATGAGTTTTCACAAAGGGTAAGTTCCCTACTAAAATCTGATTTGAACGCAGGAAATCTAAACCGAGCCATTAATACATATGCCGTACCTGTGTTTACCTGTATTCTACAATGGACAAAAACCGAATTGGAAGATATTCAGAGAACAACCCGAACTATGATGACAAAGTACAGATGTCACCATCCAACATCGTCAGTGCTTAGAACAACGCTACCGAGAAAGGAGGGAGGAAGAGCTTTATGCGATATAGTAAACCTACATAACAAACAGATAAATAGATTACGAGACTTCTTTATTACAAAATCACTGTCATCTAATTTACATAAGTCTGTCATAGGAACAGATAAGAAATACTCGCCTCTAAATTTAGCAAAACCTCATATGGACTTGGAAATAACAACAGGTGTTGAAAAACAAGTAAAGTGGGCCCAAAAAGCTCTACATGGTCGACATCATCACGATCTAAACCAACCACACATTGATTTCAACCATAGCCAACACGGATTATTTACGTAGGCATAACCAGCTGTGTAATATTATCCACCAGAAACTGGCCAACAAATATGGACTGCTGAATACCTATACACCGTATTACAAGTATAACCCACAGACAGTGCTCGAGAATGCAGATTTTAGACTCTACTACGATAGGTCCATTATCACCGATAGACAGGTGACGAATAATCGACCCGACATTGTAGTAGTGGATAAGAAAGCTAAATCGGTGCTGTTAGTCGATGTTGCAGTTCCAAACAATAACAACGTTTTGAATGAGTATAATAAAAAGATGGCAAAGTACACCGATCTTGCCATAGAAGTGGGACAGATGTGGCATGCAGAAAAAGTGGAGGTGGTACCGATCATCGTATCATCAACTGGACTCATTCCCAAAAGTCTTCAAGACAGTCTTAAAAAACTTGATCTTCATAAAAACACTTTTATTGACTTGCAAAAAGCGGCAATTTTAAACACATGTCATACTGTTAAAAAATTTTTAAATATGTAAATTTTTGAGCCTAATCCCATTTGCGTTTACGCTCGGGATAGGTAAATATTACCAGCAATTGCTGAGTAAGTGCATAAGTCTTTTGATAATAATAATAATAATAATAATAATAATAATAATAATAATAATAATAATAATAATAATAATAATAATAATAATAATAATAATAATAATAATAATAATAATAATAATAATAATAATAATAATAATAATAATAATAATAATAATAATAATAATAATGATAATAATAATAATAATAATAATAACAGTTGGTTGTGCCTGCGTAAATAATCCGTGTTGTCTATGGTTGAACATCCTGATGTGATGTGTTGTATGGTTTCCGATGTTTGTTGGCACCGTCTACACTTGTCCGTTGTAATAGTTGGGTCCTGATAACAAATTCTTTGTAGTTGTTCGTATTAATTACTTGGTCCTGAATGGCCATCACAAATCGGTTAGGCTCTGGGAACAGGGTACCGTCAGCAAGCCACCTATTTGATGCAATTTTATCAATGTGTGGTTGGTTTAGGTCGTGATGATGTCGACCATGTAGAGCTTTTTGAGCCCATTTTACTTATTTTTAGCATCTGTTATTAGTTCCAACTCCAGATGAGGGTCTGCTAAATTTAGAGGCGAGTATTTCTTATCTGCTCCTATGACAGACTTATGTAAATTAGATGACATTGATTTCGTGATAAAGAAGTCTTGTAATCTATTTCTCTGTTTGTTATGTAGATTTAATATATCGCATAAAGCTCTTCCTCCTTCCTTTCTTGGTAGTGTTGTTCTAAGCACTGACGATGTTAGATGGTGATATCTGTACTTTGTCATCATATTTCGGGATGTTCTCTGAATATCTTTCAATTCGGTTTTTGTCCATTGTAAAATTCCGAAAAAATAGGTCAACACAGGTACGGCATATGTATTAATGGCTCGGTTTCGATTTCCTGCCTGACAAAATAGCATCAAATAGGTGGCTTGCTGACGGTACCTTGTTCCCAGAGACTGAAGGATTTATGATGGCCATTCAGGATCAAGTAATTATTACGAACAACTACAAAAAATTTGTTATCAGTGACCCAACTATTGCAACGGACAAGTGTAGACGGTGCCAACAAACTTCGGAAACCATACAACACATCACATCAGGATGTTCAACCATAGCCAACACGGATTTTTTACGCAGGCACAACCAGCTGTGTAATATTATCCACCAGAAACTGACCAACAAATATGGACTTCTGAATACCTATACACCTTATTACAAATACAATCCACAGGCAGTGCTTGAGAATGCAGATTTTAGACTCTACTACGATAGGTCTATTATCACCGATAGACAGGTGACGAATAATCGACCCGAAATTGTAGTAGTGGATAAAAAAGCTAATTCAGTGCTGCTAGTCGATGTTGCAGTTCCAAACAACAACAACAACAACATTTTGGACAAATATAATGAAAAGATAGCAAAGTAAACCGATCTTGCTATAGAAGTAGGGCAGATGTGGCATGCAGAGAAGGTGGAGGTGGTACCGATCATCGTATCATCAACTGGACTCATCCCCAAAAGTCTTGAAGACAGTCTTAAAATATTCAATCTTAATAAAAACACTTTTATTGACTTGCAAAAACGGCAATTTTAAACACATGTCACACTGTTCGGAAATTTTTAAATATGTAAATTTTGAGCCTAATCCCATTTGCGTTTACGCTCGGGATAGGTAAATATTACCAGCGAAAGCTGAGTAAGTGCATAAGTCTTTTGATAATAATAATAATAATAATAATAATAATAATAATAATAATAATAATAATAATAATAATAATAATAATAATAATAATAATAATAATAATAATAATAATAATAATAATAATAATAATAATAATAATAATAATAATAATAATAATAATAATAATAATAATAATAATAATAATAATAATAATAAAGGAACTGAACACTGCTGTACGAACAACCTTCACCAAGTTCCGAAACAAACACCCCAAGTCATCTGTTATAAGGTTCCACATTGCACGGAAAAGTGGAGGAAGAGGAGTGATAGACATCAAGAACCAACATCATAAACAAATTAAAAGTTTACAAACGTACATGCACGAGAAAGCTACATCAAGCAACCTACATGCAGCCATCGTCCAAGCAGACGTTAATATCACACCTCTCAACCTAGCCAACAACGCTTTAAACGACGAACAACACGTAACAACAGAAACAGAAAAGGTAGAAAAGTGGATGAGTATGGCGATGCACGGAAAATACATAAACACGATCCGACAACCAGGAATTAACGAAGAAGCGACACATATGTGGTTGAAATCTAACATCTTCCCAGAGACAGAGGGGTTCATGATGGCGATCCAAGATAAAGTGATTGCTACAAGAAACTACCTCAAACACATAATTAGAGACCCAAGTGTCGTAGATGACAGATGCAGACTGTGCCAAAAAGTAACGGAAAGTATTGAGCACATCATATCTGGATGCAGTGTACTCGCTCCAACTGAGTACATGCGCAGACACAATAACATCGCCAACATCATTCACCAAAACATCAAGAAACAAATAGACCCGGAACATCAGGCTCAACCCTACTACATTTACAAACCTAATGCTGTGGAAGAAACAGAAAAACATAAATTATATTGGGACAGGACAATACAAACCGATCACACGGTACCACACAACCGACCGGACATCACGATTATCGACAAAGAGACCAATGTAACCACCCTCATAGATGTTACTGTACCGTTAGCTGACAACATTGAGAAGAAATATGATGATAAAGTAACAAAGTACCTACCTCTGGCTCAGGAGATTAAGAAGATGTGGAAGCAAGAAAAGGTCACTATAATTCCCTTAGTCATAGGCGCCACTGGAGAGATCCCCAAATCCCTTCTCACCAACCTCAATCAACTTAACATGCCCGAATCCACCCTTAAACTAATTCAAAAGTCGGTCATCCTTGACACCTGCTCAATAGTTAGGAAAATCATCACCCAAAATTAGCATTCAGAAGAGCAATAGCCACCCTACAAACAGATTGAACCGGAAACAGGCTAGCCAGAAAAGCTCCCTGTTTACCGAAGAAACACCACCTAGCAGAGTAAAGGCTGTAAAAGTGAGCATAACCGGAAATAATAATAATAATAATAATAATAATAATAATAATAAAATCTCAAAATATTTGCTATAGCTGATGAAATAAAACAATTGTGGCATCAGGACAAAGTTACAATAATACCAATCATATTATTATTCACAGGAGTAATACCGAAAAATTTACATAAATCAATCAAACAATTAGATATCGACAAAAGTACATTCATACAACTTCAAAAATCAGTCATTATCGATACATCATCAATAGTAAGAGAATTTTTAAGTACAACGACCGAAAATAATTGAAATGACACTTGGCTTGCGCCCGTGACAATTCAAAAATATCCAGGTGTAAAAACCTGAGGAGAACCATCTTTTCATAATAATAATAATAATAATAATAATAATAATAATAATAATAATAATAATAATAATAATAATAATAATAATAATAATAATAATAATAATAATAATAATAATAATAATAATAATAATAATAATAATAATAATAATAATAATAATAATAATAATAATAATAATAATAATAATAATAATAATAATAATAATAATAATAATAATAATAATAATAATAATAATAATAATAATAATAATAATAATAATAATAATTTTTTTTTTTTTTTTTAAAGAGGTAAGTGAATCTTTTATAGACTGACAGTGTGAGCTATGCTATCACCCTTTGTGTCGGAGTCTCCGGCTTCAGGCATACCGACTAAACACTTTTCCTCTCTTCTATTTTTGTGACTATCCCGGAACTCCCTGTTAGGTATTACTTCGGGATAGCCTCTCATTGGCTTCTATAGGCCCCTCTTATTTTCTTTTCTTCTATATACGGTTACTCTTCTTCCCACTCCCTATTAGTCTCCTTCGTCTTGAGGACAGTGACTATGTAGTTTACAATTGCGTCCCATTTGGCTGTGGACTCTAACATTTTTCTTACTACTGTGTCGGGACTAATTGGTCCAACCTCGGCTACCAGCTCTCTACGGAGGTGCTTCCATCTTTCACACTCGAAAAAGGTGTGTTTCGCGTTATCTTCTTCCCTTCTGCAATAGACACATATGGGATCAGTCACCTTACCTATCTTTTTAAGAAAGGATCGGAAGTAGCCGTGCCCCGTCAAGAACTGTGTTACGTAGTAGCTCGTTACTCCCTGTTTTCTCTCCACCCAGCTGCTAAGTTCTTGAATAAGTCGGGCTGTCCAACGGCCTCTGCTTTCGATTTCCCATCGAGCTTCCCATCTCCTCATAATTTCATCCCTTTCTTCCTTCTTGATAGATGATGGGATCCCTCCTTCTCCTTTTCTCATATAGATCCGCCTTCGCTCTTCAGCCAGCAGGTCAATTGGGATCACTCCGGCAATCACCTGTGCCGCTGGAGCAGAGACCGTCCGGTATGCACTACATATCCTAAGCGCACCTCTTTTTTGTACAGCCTCCATCCGGGATCGGTACTTCTGGAACTTCAGCGCGTCCGCCCAGATCTCAGCCCCATACAGCATTATGGCATCTGCAGTTCTCATCAGTAGCCTCCTCTTACCCGAAGATGGTCCTCCAATATTGGCCATAAGTCTGCTAAGATCAGCGACTACTCTTGCAGCTTTATTTGCTGCCTTGCAGATGTGTGTCCAGAAGGAAAGTTTCCCATCTAGCGTAACTCCTAAGTAACGTATAGCCTCGGAAGCATGCATGGTGTGGCTGCCTACGTTCATGCAGATATTCCTCTCAATTCTCTTTGTTGTTAGGAGTACAGCCTCTGTCTTTTGGACTGCCAGTGACAGGGATTTAGACTCCATCCATTCCATTATGCGCCTCATGGCCTGATTCAGCTTAAGCTGCATGGCTTCCACCGTACGAGCTGTGATTATGGCAATCAAGTCATCTGCATATCCTATCAGGAAGACACCATCTGGCATTTCTATGCGCAGAAGTCCATCATAGTTGAGGTTCCACAGGTCTGCTCCGAGTACAGAACCCTGTGCTGCGCCTGACGTGATTCTCTTCCTTTTTTGTCCATCTTGCGTATCAAATATCAGCCATCGCTCTGAGAGATAGTCCTGTAAGACCTTAAACAGGTATGCAGGTAGCCGAAATTTGGTTTTCACAACATGCAGAATGTCTCTCCATCTGGCCGAGTTAAAGGCATTTCTTACGTCCAGCGTCACGACCATGCACAGATTCCTACTATAATGGCTTTCCTTGTTTATGGCCTTTGCGGCTTCAACTACTTCTTTTACAGCATCTACTGTGGACTTCCCCTTAGTAAAACCATACTGCCTTGGCGAAAGTCCCCCTGCATCTGCTACCGCCTCCAGGATTCTTCGCTTCAATAGCTTCTCATAGAGCTTTCCTACGGCGTCCAGCATGCACAGTGGCCTATAGGCTGATGCTGTAGTGGGATCTCCTTTTCCCTTCCCAATAAGTACAAGCTTAGCTTGCTTCCACTGTTCCGGGAATATCCCCTCTATGAGACATGCGTTGTACATGTCTATTAGTACGTCTGGATGGGTTTGAGCTATTAGCTTTAGAATCTCTGTAGGGATCCTGTCGGGACCTGGAGCCTTCTTATTTCTCATTGACTTGGTTGCTTTCAAGAGCTCGTCTCTTTCAAAAAGCGGTATGCTGTCCAGCTCTACTCCTACTAATTCCCGCTCTTCAACCTCATGCCTTGGGAAGAGCTGCTCTATAATCTTCTCCTTCGTTTCAGTGGACATCTGATAGGTGCAGTCCGATCCTCTGAGTTTTTTGAGAACCAACTTGTAGCCCGAACCCCAGGGATCATTCTCGACATTCTCGCAGAGATCCTTCCACTTTTGCGCCTTGCTCCTAGCTATAGTAATTTTCAGAGCATGTTTCACCGTCTTGTACTGCTGTGTCTTGAGCCGGAAATCTGCGGAGTCTCGCCGGGCCCGCTGCGCTAGTCTCCTGTGCCTAAAGCAGCTCTTCCGTAGCTCCGCTATCTCCTCATTCCACCAATAGACAGAGCGGTGATCCCCAATCACCCTTTTCTTTGGCATAGAGCTATCGCATGCCCTAGTGATCAGTCCCATTGTTGCTGTCACCAGCAATACTGCGACAGGTTCATCGGTTGCCCTGCCTTTTATTTTATCCAGGGCTCCTTTACCTATGTGTACCATGGTGTCAAAGAGGTCCTTATCAAGCCTTTCTACATTCCAGCGTGGTGGGGAGATAATCCTCGGTGTAGGTCCACTCTCTCCTATTCTGTAATGGATATACTGGTGGTCACTGGAGGAGTAATCTTCCAGCACCTGCCAGTCTCGTATTTTTCCTGCAAACCCTTCTGAGACCAGTGTGATGTCGGGTATAGTACCGGTATAACCCGCTCTACGGAACGTTGGAGTATCTCCTTGGTTCATGACTACGAGCCCAAGTCTTGATACCATGTCCATGACCCTGCGCCCTCTACTGTTTGGTGCCCGTTCTCCCCATTCCACTGCTTTTGCATTGAAGTCGCCAGCCACTAGCTCTCCCCTTACCTGAAGGATATTGTCTTCTGTTCTGTTAAGTCTCTCTTCAAAGTTAATGATGGGCTCATTAGGTGTAAGGTAGCAGCTAAAGTAGGTCACTCCGCAGTTCCGCACCCACACGTAGCCAGGTCCATCTCCTTTGTCTTCAATAGGAAATGCCTCCTTGTTTACCACCCATATGGCTGCGGTACCTGATGGGTCAACGATCCAGTTTGGTCCCTTGACGTCATAGCTGTAAGGCTCACTGATCAGCATCAGGTCTGCTTCTCTCTCTTTTGCAACTTGCTCTTTCAGGGAGCTTGCAGTCTTACTTCTGTTCAGGTTTACCTGCAGAATCTTTATGTTTTCTTGGAGGCTCTCGCCTGATCAAGGGCCCTCCGATATGCCTCACACCCTTTTCTCCCTGCCAAGTGGCTTGAGGCCACACCAAGGTCTTCACATAGTGGACACTTTGGTGTTGCCGTGCAGTTGGCGCCTAAATGTCCTTCATCTGTTGGTTCGTGACACCTGTAGCACTTTTTCGTTCGATCTACTCCCGTGCAGTTTCTTGCAAGGTGTCCGTATCCGAGGCACCTAAAGCACCTGGGGACCGCAACGCGTCTTCTGAGCCTGCAGTTAATCCAGCCAACTCTAAGTTTCCCTGTGGTCATGAGAGTGACAGCATCCCTACTGGAAAGCTCCACTATGGCCGCCATCTGGGAGCGACTATTTGGCTTAGTCAGATTTACCTTAATCTCTCCACTAGCTTCACCCAGTGTCTGTTTTATAGCCTCAGTGACGTCAGCCACTGTTGTCAGGCAGTCAAGGTCGCGCACTTCTATGGCCTCTCGGGGGGTCAGATCCCTGACATGGTCTGTTCCCACAGCAGTCTCTACTGCCTTCCTGAAATCCTCTGGTATCTTTGTGTTGCCGCTTATTTCCAACATTACATCGCCCTTTGCTGTCTTCTTGATTGCCCTTATCTGGGTGTTACTGGCTGCTGGGTCTACACAATCTTTTAGCTTTTTTAGCACGAATGCATAAGGAAGATTCTCAGATACCCTTATGATTAGTGCATCAGGCTTTAGGTTTTTCCTCTTATCCTTGCTGCCGGATCTCCTGTCTTGTGGCTTCTGCTGTTTCTCAATTGTCTTATCCTGGGTCTTTGTCTTTCCTTCATTTTCCCTCTTTTCTTTGGCCTTCTGTCTTTTGTCCTCTTCTTGTTTCTTCATTGATTCTTCTCTTTTTGCTAGCCTCTTAATTTCCTTACTCGAGGTTTGCTTCGTCTTGGCTTTATTCTCTTTTTCCAGTAGCCACTCTTTTTTGGAGTTAGCCTTAGACTTTGTTCCTATATTTGGCTCTGACTCTCTGCGAGTATAGGCTGAGGTTGAGGTTGAGTCCGTCAGGTCACCGCCATCGCTACTATCGGAGTCTAACACAGCAGTTCTTATCCGCTTACGAGTTGCCCCTTTCCTCTCCTTGGATGGCGACCACTGCTCCTTCTGTAAGATCTCCTTCAGATTGTTCTGGAGCTTCTTCCTCTTTTGTGATTGATGTGCGAGGAGGTCATGGACTTCTACCAATTCACTCAATCCGTCTTTAATCACCATGCTCACATTCTTCTGCTGTTTTGTAATGTCCAGCATCTTCTTGGTAATTTCCTTTAGCCTATGAAGGCATCTCTGATCTTCATCATCGGTCTCCTGGATCTCCCTCCATTTCTCTTCTGTTTTGTTTTGTTTAATCGTTTTTGTTTCCATCTGTGTTCCCACGAGAAGCTAGGGAATAACACAGTCACCTCCGGCAGAGCCCCGCATGCCGGAGGAAGGCTACGTTTAAACTGGGTGTTGCCCGGTGCCCAGAGTCCGCTACTAAAGACCAAGCTCCTCCCTGGCCATGCATCCCTCGGCGTAGTAGCTGTTCCACCTTGGATTGAGTCCTCGTACCCCGGGAAAGGGGGCCTAACAGGGTACTACCAGTTGGCCAGCTGGACCCTGGTTTTTTAACGAGGTTGTTACTCCTCCCCCTCCTCCTTTTTCATCCTGGCTTGGGACAGGCATTGGCGGAGTTAATAATAATAATAATAATAATAATAATAATAATAATAATAATAATAATAATAATAATAATAATAATAATAATAATAATAATAATAATAATAATAATAATAATAATAATAATAATAATAATAATAATAATAATAATAATAATAATAATAATAATAATAATAATAATTAATAATAATAATAATAATAATAATAATAATAATAATAATAATAATAATAATAATAATTTACATAAATCAATCAAACAATTAGATATCGACAAAAGTACATTCATACAACTTCAAAAATCAGTCATTATCGATACATCATCAATAGTAAGAGAATTTTTAAGTACAACGACCGAAAATAATTGAAATGACACTTGGCTTGCGCCCGTGACAATTCAAAAATATCCAGGTGTAAAAACCTGAGGAGAACCATCTTTTCATAATAATAATAATAATAATAATAATAATAATAATAATAATAATAATAATAATAATAATAATAATACTAATAATAATAATAATAATAAATGTTTGCTTCTAATCAACAGCAAATTCAACATTTTCTGGATATAACCGAAAGGTTCTCCAGTGATATACGAATGGAATTTGGTTTAGATAAGTGCAGAACCTTAAACATCGAAAAGGGAAAAATTGTCAATGGAGATGTGGCGCTACCTAATGGAGATATAATCGCTGCCATGCAGAATGGGGAAACCTATAAATACTTGGAATTTCAACAAGCCAGATTGCAGGAAGAGCTCTATGCGACATAATCAATCTACACAACAAGCAGATAAATAAATTACGAGACTTCATTATCACTAAGTCAATGTCATCTAATTTACACAAATTTATTATAGGAGCAGATAAAAATTATTCCCCTCTAAATTTAGCAGGTCCTAATGTGGATTTAGAAGTAACAACAGATGCTGAGAAACACGTAAAATGGGCCCAAAAATCTCTACATGGTCGAAATCATCACGACCTTAACCAACCACACATTGACAAAATAGCATTAAATAGGTGGCTTGCTGACGGTACCTTGTTCCCAGAGACTGAAGGATTTATGATGGCCATTCAGGATCAAGTAATTAATACTAACAATTACAAAAAATTTGTTATCAGGGACCCAACTATTACATTGGATAAGTGTTATCGGTGCCAACAAACGTCGGAAACCATACAACACATCACTTCAGGATGTTCAACCATAGCCAACACGGATTATTTACGCAGGCACAACCAGCTGTGTAATATTATCCACCAGAAACTGGCCAATAAATATGGACTGCTAAATACATTTACACCCTATTACAAATACAACCCACAGGCAGTACTGGAGAATGCAGGTTTTAGACTCTACTACGATAGGTCCATTACCACCGATAGACAGGTGACGAATAATCGACCCGACATTGTAGTGGTGGATAAAAAAGCTAATTCAGTGCTGCTAGTCGATGTTGCAGTTCCAAACAACAACAATATTTTGGACAAATATAATGAAAAGATAGCAAAGTACACCGATCTTGCTATAGAAGTAGGGCAGATGTGGCATGCAGAAAAAGTGGAGGTGGTACCGATCATCGTATCATCAACCGGACTTATCCCGAGAAGTCTTGAAGATAGTCTTAAAAAACTCAGTCTTCATAAAAATATTTTCATTGATTTGCAAAAAGCGGCAATTTTAAATACATGTCACACTGTTCGGAAATTTTTAAATGTATAATCTTTGAGCCTAATCCCATTTGCGTTTACGCTCGGGATAGGTAAATATTACCAGCGAAAGCTGAGTAAGTGCATAAGTCTTTTGATAATAATAATAATAATAATAATAATAATAATAATAATAATAATAATAATAATAATAATAATAATAATAATAATAATAATAATAATAATAATAATAATAATAATAATAATAATAATAACAAGAAAGAAAAAGAAAGAAGAAAGAAGCAGCAAAATCATTTTTTTAACAACAATGAAAAGCTGTTTTATAGACAACTTAGTAGCGCTGGTGGTACAAACAACAACTACAACCTTCCAACTAAAAATGAACTTACTGACTATTGGTCTTCAATATGGTCCAATCCTCAAAAACACAACGAGGGTGCAGCATGGATACAATCCGAGATGGACAAGTCACACATTGCTCCAATGATGTTTGATAAGATCACAACAGCTGAAGTAAACCAAGCTATAGGAGAGACTTATAGTTGGAAAGCTCCGGGAGTTGATAACAGCTAACACACAGGATCCTTCCCAGTATAGACCAATCACATGTCTTCCAACGCTTTACAAGATATTAACATCATGTATTACTAACAGAATTTACAGGCATGTGGACCAAAATAACATCTTGGCAGAGGAGCAAAAGGGATGTAAACGTGGTCACCAGGGTTGCAAAGAACAGCTTATTATCGACTCTGTTATCCTAAGGCAAGCGCAAAAGCAATGTCGCAACATCTCGACTGCTTTTGTAGACTACCGTAAGGCATTTGACAGCGTACCTCATTCCTAGCTTATACGTGTTTTAAACATCTACAAAGTACATCCTGCCATCGTTACTTTTCTTGAAGCATCGATGAAACAATGGAGAACAAGCCTTCAGGTAAATATTAATGGTCAGTATATTAAGACTAACCACATTTCTATTCGAAGGGGAATATTCCAAGGGGACTCACTTAGTCCATTGTGGTTCTGTTTGGTAATGAATCCACTTTCTACCATGCTTAACAACACTAAACTTGGCTTCAATCTTAAGATCAATAAAAATACTAACTGCACCGTCTCCCACCTCCTTTATATGGATGACATCTTCGGTTACATCTTCTGGATGTAACCGAAAGGTTTTCCAGGGATGTACGTATGAAATTTGGATTAGATAAGTGCAGAACCTTAAACATCGAGAAGGGAAAAATTATCAATGGAGATTTGGCGCTCCCTAATGGAGATATAATCGCTGCTATGCAAAATGGGGAAACATACAAATACCTGGGTTTCCAACAGGCCAGGTTGTTGGACCAAAAACAGTCCAAGTCCAAAATCAGGGATGAGTTTTCACAAAGGGAAAGTTCCATACTAAAATCTGAATTGAACGCAGGCAACCTAAACCGAGCTATTAATACATATGCCTTACCTGTGTTGACCTACTCGTTCGGCATTTTACAATGGACAAAGACCGAATTGGAAGATATTCAGGGAACAACCCGGACTATGATGACAAAGTACAGATGTCACTATCCAACATCGTCAGTGCTTAGAACAACACTACCGAGAAAGGAGGAAGGAAGCGCTTTATGCGATATAATAAATCTACATAACAAACAGATAAATAAATTGCGAGACTTCTTTGTTACCAAATCAGAGTCATCGAATTTACATAAAACTGTCATAGGAGCAGATAAGAAATACTCGCCTCTAAATTTAGCAGACTCTAATATGGATTTAGAAGTAACAACAGATGCTGAGAAACACGTAAAATGGGCCCAAAAATCTCTACATGGTCGACATCATCACGACCTTAACCAACCACACATTGACAAAATAGCATCAAATAGGTGGCTTGCTGACGGTACCTTGTTCCCAGAGACTGAAGGATTTATGATGGCCATTCAGGATCAAGTAATTAATACTAACAATTACAAAAAATTTGTTATCAGAGACCCAACTATAACATCGGACAAGTGTAGACGGTGCCAACAAACTTCGGAAACCATACAACACATCACATCAGGATGTTCAACCATAACCAACACGGATTATGTACGTAGCCATAACCAGCTGTGTAATATTATCCACCAGAAACTGACCAACAAATATGGACTTCTGAATACCTATACACCGTATTACAAGTATAACCCACAGACAGTGCTCGAGAATGCAGATTTTAGACTCTACTACGATAGGTCCATTATCACCGATAGACAGGTGACGAATAATCGACCCGACATTGTAGTAGTGGATAAGAAAGCTAAATCGGTGCTGTTAGTCGATGTTGCAGTTCCAAACAATAATAACGTTTTGAATGAGTATAATAAAAAGATGGCAAAGTACACCGATCTTGCCATAGAAGTGGGACAGATGTGGCATGCAGAAAAAGTGGAGGTGGTACCGATCATCGTATCATCAACTGGACTCATTCCCAAAAGTCTTCAAGACAGTCTTAAAAAACTTGATCTTCATAAAAACACTTTTATTGACTTGCAAAAAGCGGCAATTTTAAACACATGTCATACTGTTCGTAAATTTTTAAATATGTAAATTTTTGAGCCTTATCCCATTTCCTTTTACGCTCAGAATAGGTAAATGTTACCAGCAATTGCTGAGTAAGTGCATAAGTATTTTGATAATAATAATAATAATAATAATAATAATAATAATAATAATAATAATAATAATAATAATAATAATAATAATAATAATAATAATAATAATAATAATAATAATAATAACCCGTGGCTGTTGCTGGATCTGCTATCGGGAGCTGCCCCTGGCGATGGGGTACGCTCGCCAGCTTCATTAACTGGAGGGCACCGGGGAAATAAAATACCCGGAGTGGACAAAAACCAGCACCAACCCATCGATATGGTGAAACAAAAACAAATGAATCCTATACCGGATCGGTCGTCGCCCGGGTCAACAAGGTCCGCGTCAGGTGTTAGTGTCCCTGGGCACCTGTCGACAAGTGGGTTACAGGACACAGCAACTCAGGATAGGCGACCAGGGCCTAGTGCTGTAGGGCTACTGGAAGGCGAAACAAAGAAACGACAAAAGTATTCATTGCAAGAAAATCGTGCCATAATGGCTTGCTACTACAACTCAGATCCACAAAAACGAGGTTACTTGAAGCGAATGCTCCAACTGTGGAAACAATTACACCCAGATACCAAAATAACTGAACAACGATTAGCAGATCAACGCAGATTTATTGAGCGAAATAAGGTGTTCACTGATACCGAATTGGAAGAAATACAAAAAACTTGTGACAAGAGTGCACTTCTAGGAGGAGCCCTGGAAGGAGCAATAGAAGAAGCAATAGATGAAACAACAGAAGAAGCTCAAAAACGAACAGAAAATGCTAATGAAACTGGGCAACTATCTACAGAAAACTCTATGGACGCAGAAATCTTTGCTAATCCACTAGAACCCAACAGAGAAACCATTTTGGAATTGTCAGCAGAACAGCAAGATTTAAAGGATAAAATCGTCAATCATGCACATTTAGGCATTGAAAGGCAAAGACTGCCAACATTGAAAGCTATGCCAAAAAAACAACTTATTCCGATCATTAATGAGGCCAACAAGGTTCTTGCAACAATTACAGCAACGTCAATAGAGCAAATAAATCAGCTAATGTACAGCACAGCCGTAGTAGTTACTGAAGAATTGGGCATTAAAATAAAGAAAGTTGCATTAACAACCAAACCAAGATGGAAGATCCGACTAGAATTAAAGATCAAAAGATTACGGTCTGATGCAAGCAGCTTGAAATGCATGAAAGACCAAAAACTGAAACATCGTAAAACCAAAATGGAACTAATTAGAAAATACATGCTGAATACAAGAAAAATTGACGAGGCATTGGAAATTGTAAAACAACAGATAACAGCGACAGCTAGAAAGATTGAACGCTATGAAGCCCGAATCACCCAGTACAGGCAAAATCACTTGTTTCAAATAGACCAAAGACGTTTCTATCAAAACATCAACAGAAATAACAGGAAAGATGTTTGTCATGAGAAACCTAATAAAAATGATCTCACTCAGTTTTGGAAGAATATATGGGGAGAGCAGAAGGATTACAACAAGAATGCAGGATGGCTTACAGATTTTGAAAATATGTTTAACAGAAATAAAATGGCCAATTTAAATATAACAACAGAAATGATTAGAGAAAGACTGAAGAACGTAAAAAGCTGGACATCTCCTGGTAGCGACCAACTTCATGGATTTTGGCTCAAATACCTTACCAGTCTTCACCCGATCATGGCTGAGCAGTTAAATGAAATAGTTAGAAAAGGATCCATAAATGAATGGTTAACAACTGGGATCACATACTTAATTCAGAAGGATGCAGCAAAAGGGACGATACCAGAAAATTACAGGCCAATAACATGCTTGCCTGTGACCTTCAAATTACTCACTGGCATAATTGCTGACAATATCCAGGATTACTTAGAGCAAAATAATGTCCTACCCGTAGAACAAAAGGGAAATAAACGAAAAAGCAGAGGCACAAAAGATCAGCTTCTAATTGATAAAATGATCCTGGAGAACTGCAAGAAGCGAAAAACTAACTTGCACATGGTCTGGATTGATTATAAAAAAGCATTCGATTCACTCCCCCAAATATGGATAATCAAATGCTTGGAAACAATTGGAGTTTGCAGCAACATCACTGCACTCATTAAAAAAATGATGAAACAGTGGAAAACGGAACTGATGGTTGGAACTGAAAATATGGTCTTGTGAACATTAGACGAGGAATCTTTCAGGGTGATTCACTATCACCACTACTTTTCATCATTGCCATGATACCACTCTCTGTTGTTTTAAAGAAAACCAAATTGGGATATCAAACTTCAAAAAATTCAGAAAAAATTTCACATCTACTGTACATGGATGATTTAAAACTTTACCGAAAATCAGAGACAGAAATTCAGTCACTAACCAATACTGTGCGAATATTTAGTACAGATATTTCAATGGAATTTGGCCTGGATAAATGTGCCACTGTAACACTAAAGAAAGGAAAAATTAGTAAAACTGAAGGCATTGACATGCCAAATGGTCAAACAATACGGAACTGCCAAAAGAAGCCTACAAATACCTTGGGATACTACAATTGGACAATATTAAGCACATGCAAATGAAAACCATTATCAGCAATGAATACAAACAACGGGTCAGGAAAATTCTGAAATCAAAATTAAATGGTGGTAACACCATTAGAGCAATAAATACTTGGGCTATACCTGTCATACGATACAGTGCTGGTGTGGTGAACTGGACACAAACTGATTTGGACATACTTGATAGGAAAACAAGAAAACTAATGACCATCCACTACGCATTACATCCGCGCAGTGACACTGATCGGTTGTACTTACCACGTAAATATGGTGGACGCGGGCTTTTGCAAGTGAAACAAACAGTAGAAGAGGAAAAACATGCACTAGCTGACTATATAAATGAAAGTCACGAACATGCACTGATTGACGTAAAGAACCAGAACATACTTAAAGCCAGACAAACAAAATTTGAATACAGGAAGAGGGTAATAAAAACAAGAACTGAGGCCTGGCATGCGAAAACATTACATGGCCAATTTTGGAAAAAGATCAAGGAAAATGTGGACCATGAAAAGACATGGTCATGGTTGGCTGCTGGAACTCTCAAAAAAGAAACTGAAGCATTAATTCTGGCTGCTCAAGAACAGGCCATCCGAACCAATGCAATCAAAGCTAAAATTGACAAATCAACTGATGATTCCAAATGTCGACTTTGTAAAGAATCTGATGAAACTGTCGATCACATACTAAGCTCATGTAAAACAATTGCTAATACCGAATATTTGAAAAGACATAACACAGTCGCCAAAATGATCCATTGGAACCTTTGTAAAAATTACAACATCCAGACAGCAAAGAATTGGTGGGAACACGAACCGGAAAAAGTGACTGAAAATAGCCAAGCCAAAATACTTTGGGATTTTCGCATCCAAACAGATAAAGTACTGCCACATAACACACCAGATATAACGGTCATTGAAGCGAAAAAGGTAAGCATAATTGACATCGCAATACCTGGAGACAGCCGTATCGATGAAAAGCAGTATGAAAAAATCTCAAAATACCAGGATCTGAAGATTGAGGTGCAGCGGTTATGGCACAAACCAACAGAGGTGGTCCCAGTGGTAATCGGCGCACTGGGTGCCGTTCCAAAAGACCTTGGAAAGCACATGAAACATTTAAAGATAGACAAAATCACCATATGTCAAATTCAAAAGGCTGCCCTGCTTGGATCAGCGAATATACTACGCCGATACATTACGACATCCTAGGTTCTTGGGAAGAACCCGATGCGTAATGACTAATTCAGTGAATTTAGCACTGTGAAATCTATTAAAAATAATAATAATAATAATAATAACAAGAAAGAAAAAGAAAGAAGAAAGAAGCAGCAAAATTATTTTTTTAACAACAATGAAAAGCTGTTTTATAGACAACTTAGTATAATAATAATAATAATAATAATAATAATAATAATAATAATAATAATAATAATAATAATAATAATAATAATAATAATAATAATAAGTCAACAAGGTGTGAGTTTTGCGAAAGCCCTCATTACCTTTACCACAACATCTTAAGTGTGAGACTATAAAGAAATAATAATAATAATAATAATAATAATAAATGCAAAAAACAAAAACAGCACTAACAGAGTTTAGAAAACATCATCCCAAGTCTAGCACTACGTATGACGTTACCAAGAAAAGAAGGAGGCCGAGGATTGATAGACGTTAAGAACTTACACAACAACCAAGTCAAAATGTTGAGAACATACTTCCAAGGTAGGAAAGAAACTTCACCCTTACACCAACTCGTATGCCTGACGGACAAAGGATACACACCATTAGACCTAGCTAGAGAAGAAACTCAAAAGAACGAAACCATAATGAGACCAGAAGAAAGGAACCAGGATTGACAGATGACAGGTGTAGAAAATGCATGAATAAACCGGAAACCATACAACACATCACGGCAGCATGCAGCACGTTATCGCAAAATGACTACTTATACCGCCACAATCAAGTCACAGCTATTGTCCATCAAGAGATATGTCACAACCTTGGAATGCTGAAGGAAAAACGAAAAACACCCTACTACGAGTACACCCCAGCTGCAGTGGTACAGAAGGATCATCTTACTGTTTACTATGACCGGTCCATTATTACAGATCGAACCATCTCCTGTAACAAACCCGACATAGTAATAAGAGACAGGACGAAGAAGGAGGCGTACATTATAGATATTGCGGTACCAAACACTCATAATCTAATGTCCACTATCACTGAGAAAAAAAGAAAATATACCGACCTTGCAGATGAAATCAAGAATATGTGGAATATCAACAAAGTAACTATCGTACCCATTGTCCTGTCCGCCACTGGTGTTATTCCAAAAGATTTGCATAAAAGCCTCAAGACCCTTGCACTGAATAACAACCTATACAAGCTTATGCAGAAGGCTGTTGTATTGAATACTACACGTATAGTCCGAAGATTCTTGAGTCAAGAATAGACGAAAGTGCTTGGTGATCAACCCGTACCTCGCTATAGTAAACATCAGGAATGGAAAAACCTGAGAATAATGGAAAAATAATAATAATAATAATAAACCCACACGGGGTAGTTTTTCTACCTGGGGAGTGACGCCCCCACAACTTGAAGTTGGCAGAAACAGAAGATTAGAGATATTTAATGAGGTCTATAACTTAAACTGACACATATATGTATATAATTTATTACATATTAAATGTATATTTATATATATTATTATGATTTTTATTAATTTATTGGTTGTTGGGTTCTTATGTTTTCTTTTTTGTTTTATTATTTTAATTTTTTCTGATGATTGAATGTTATTTTAGTAAATTCACGTTAATTGTGACATGATATTATTAGTGGTTTGTTTTTATTTGATTTGACGTAATTGTTGAAGTTTTTTACTACAATAATAATGTTTTTTAGCCTCTTAAATAATATGTTGTATAATGATGACTAGCTCAAATAAAATTAAATGTTTCTTGAAAATAGACATTATCGTTAATCGAAAAATTATATCTCAGGTCGTACAGGTTTCACCACAGATTTACGCTCAAACAAATTATAAATTTTCTATCAAAATGAAATTCAAAAATCTTTACAATTAAGTAGTATAAATATGTTCTCTAGCGGCTAATAATTATTATCGCTTTAAAACAGTTTATACGCACACTTAATACAAATTAAATAACGGTACCTTTTTTTAACTTTGTCTCTCGAGTGTTCGCCATTCACATGTAGGTGTCGCTGGAACTGGTGGTCTATCTTCTCTTCTGGTGCACACGTGGGATGTAGAACTTCCAATGGTTTAATTAAAGACAGAAACTCTTACGATGTAGAATTTATTATTGTTTACTTGTGGATTTGCTTATACAATTTACTGGTTGATAAGACTCCCTTTTTACAAGTGGTGTGTTACAAAGTTTTATACTAGGATTATTTCTGATATAAGGTAAGTCAAGCTTCTTATATTAATTTAATACTAACTTTTGTATCATTAAAATTACAGTTGAAACTGTTATATTATAAGATTACTCTGCTCGATTCAACAAACCTATTTTCGATTCAAAGTCGAATACTGTTAACTTATATAGTTAATAAAATTTATGACTAATCAAAGTCTTTTTTAAAAATGTAGATTACGAGTTGAATATTATAATAACTGTTGTTGAATGTTTTGAAAATGAGTCTTGAATCTTTTTTAAAATTAAACTTGAGTATTGAGTCGTGAAAGTTTTTTAAAATTAAATCTTAAATGTTTGTTGAAAAATTTTTTTAAAACGAAGCTTTAATGTTTGTATAAAGGGTCTTGACTCTCTTAAAATTAGGCTTGAATCTCATTTTATTCTTTCTGACTGGTTCTTTTACGTAAAGACTGAGATCCCTCTCTCATTATTCTCTGACCAATAAAAATGCTTCATTTAAAAACTCCACGAGAACCAATCAGAAGGAACTATTTCTTAATTTGCTTATTTCTAACTAACTACTTATATTTTACAAACAATTTTTTTACATAATACCTATATACAATAATCATTTTTAATGTTCAATAATTTTTATATAATTTATTATGGTCGGAAAAGCTCTCAAATTATATTTACACTGAGGCTTGAAGTCATAAATTCGACCGATATACTTCCGAGTAACTCATACGTCACAACGTGCAGCTGCTATTCTAAGCTCTTGGAGTTCGAGGAAACTAAACATTTCAAACACGCGATGGTGTGTACAAGCACTCGTAGTTCTGATAATTTGACGTCACACAGACACAGGTGCACTTCTAAAGTTTTGGAGTTCATGGAAACTAAACATTTCAAACACGCGATGTTGTTGTTGTGTACGAGCAGTCGTAGTTCTGATAATTTAACGTCACACATATGCACAGGTGTTATTCGTAGAAGAACTTTTTATACACTTTTGTAGATCTTTAAAAATCCTTTTATATTTAACAGAAAAATATTTTACAAAAATTTATAATTTGTTCGTTTGTTTTATTTTACATTTAGAATTATATTTTCATTATTATTTATTTTTTTAATGGTGATTTTGATTATTTTTATGTAATGTGATTACTTTTTTATTATTTATTTTGCTTTTAATTGACTTAATAACGATTTTGTTTTTGATTTAATCATCATAATACACATTCTTATTGAGATTAATATTTTCTTTAATGAATAAATTTTTTATGATAATAAAACTTCGTCTCAATATATATATATCAGGCTATCAGCGCAAAAGTGGTGTAACCCCCGGCACTGCACTTAGGAAAAATAGGATTTAAAATTTGCTAAGATAGATTTGTTTTTATTAATTTATTTTTTTATTTAGCGCCATCTTTTGTTTTGATAACAAAAGGTGGCTTTACTCCACTTTTTTATTCAAAGTTAATAATGTATAGAATGTAGTTTACACCAAAACTGCAACCAACACAAATAGTGATATATAAATGTATATTTTAACATTTTTGGATGCATTAAACTTGATGCAATTGTACATGATAAGAATGCATCTTGTTATTTTTTAAAATTCTTCCTACACTACGACCACTAATTTCAAAAGTATTTGCAATGTCCCTCGTACTAATATACGGATTCTCAGTGACAATAAGGATTACATTTAATTCATTTTCTTCATTTAAGCGAGCACTTACAAAAAATCCGCAAAAACATTTAAATTAACAGAGCAGCTGATCTACTCGAGCAAATGCGGTAAAAAGGAGACAACTTATGTTATCTGACCTTAATACGGAGAGTCCTGCTTTCTGATTGGTGGAAAAAACCGTAGTTTTAATTTTTTTTTAAGTTTTTTTAATGACACTTTTGATTACTTTGGTAATAATTTTATACTTATGTTCTTAATATCACTATTTAGCACTTTACTTTTTAATTACTTTAGTAATACTTTTTTAAGTTGTATTCTTAATGTCACTATTTAACACTTTATTTTTACTACTTTTAAAAACCGTTTGGTTACTTTGTTCAAACTTACTGTTCATCTCAATATATAAAAAAATATAATATAAAATATATAGTATAAATAGTTGAAATGAATAAACTTAGGTTAGCACGAAAGCACCGGTGGATTTGGAGCCTATCGGGCGCGTCCCAAGTGGCGGATAGGGGCCCCCCGGCCTGCTTGAGCGGCTAACACTGCAACATGGCAGGCTAGAGACAACACTGGGGTTGTGCGTACTATACGGGCGGCGAGTCTTGCATGAGCGGTGTAAAACCCGCAAGATTGTCGGACGAGGCGTACCTCGGGGTACACGGGGGGTACACGATGCCGGCGAGGTCCATTGACCGAACCGAAAAACCAGTAACCATGTCGACTGTGGAACATGTCTCGCGGACAGGGTTACGGGGGTCTGGGCTTAACAACCTGAACCAAGAGGAGACAACCTCAATAAAAACTCCCTCCCTGGGGGTTGGGTTACCTACCGGGCACGTCTCCAGGTGGCGGATAGGAGGACGGTCAGGACTTATGTCTTGATTAGTGGCAGTCATAAGTAGAGTGAGGGGCCCAAAAAAACCCCAAAAACTTTTACGAAAACTGCCGCCGCGGACCAGCCCCCTAAGTGAAGGTGTGAGGTATCGTGCCGATGTACTGAATGGTCACGGAGAACGTGGCCGCGAACGGTCCCCTGAGGGCACCAGGCGACACCCTTTTGTACATCAGCCTTCCTCTAGTATGCGGGCTCTGCCAGGGGTGACACAACCCTTCCCAGCTACTCGTGAGATCCAAAATGGAACAAACAAAAAACAAAAACAGAAACCAAAATCCGGAGGCTGAGCGTACACGCACACCTCCAAAGCACCGTAGAGGTAGAAGGGTCTGCGGTGCTGAGGCGAAGAGGAGGAGGAAGGCGAGGGAACAGGAGGGTGTCTGCAAAGACACCACCGGCTCCAATCGCCCCTCCAAATCAAAACCAGGCACCAGTGGCTAGCAGAACTTGGGCAGCGGCGCCAGTTCTTCCTCCAAAAGAGGCTAGGAACGCGTTTTCACCCAAAAAAAGAAGCGCATGCGCTCTGATACCTCTGAGGGAACACCCGTAATATTAAATATCAGTGTTGTGCAACGCATAACGCTAAATACTCTAGTTGGGTTTATTCATCTTGCAAGAGAGGATGTAAGAGAAATATCTTGAATAACTATGTTCTTTAATATCACTGGTATATCACAATATTGACATTATTACATCTTAATTACTTAAAACATCTATATCTTCTTCGAGCTTATATTACAATTAATATACGAAACGTTGAACGCATGAATCACAATTAATCAATTCTCGTTCTTACTTGAACCGCTGGTTTATATATTGGAGGTCAAGTTTATGTTTACTCAAACAATCAGGTCTCTTCGAGTACCTGTGTAAATAAAAACAATATTGGCTACTTACCTCACGTATTTTTATAACTTATTAAATGAATTGTAATACGGGGTGTCACAATATTACTACACCTTCCCCTTTTTTTTCGAGATTTCGTCACAGACAAAATCTTATCTCCCCTACGAACAAGTTCCAGTTATTTGTCAATGATAAGAAACATGATACATTATAAGCACATAATATTTTTCCGTTGTTTTTAAAATACATCTAAACTGTTTACATACGAAAATACAATATATAAATAACTAACTTGTGAATTAGTATGTTTACATTGTTACGTATTTACTTAGGTTTATATGTATATTTTTATTTGATAGTAATTATGAAAAGTCAAAATTGACAAGAAACTTCACATTTCAAAATGTCGAAACAAAACTAACTAAATATAGAATATTACAAGTTCTTAGACATCATAAAATCCTCTCTTGTAAATTTATAATATAAGTCTGTCTGGATTCTGGCGTAACCTAGTGCTTCTTCGCAACGTTGATGTAGGTTGTGCTATGGGTATCGCTGTGGTTACTGTTTCACTTTCAGATTGTTCTAGGAGTACCTCAGTTGTTTCATTTTCACTTTTAGATTCTTCTGGTGTCTTAAGTACCTTAGTTGTCTCATTTTCACCTTTAGATTCTTCTGGTATCTTAGCGCTCAGCTTTTCCTCTACACTAGAATCATTAAAATGTGAAAACTCAGGTACCCATTGAAATTCGGGTGGGGTAGCTTTAGGAATTACTTTAGTAGACGCAATTTGATTTACATGCCTCCTTACTATTCGATTGTTAACTCGTTGTAGAATTTTACCAAATTTCCATAAACAGGTCTTTTTTTATCATAATTCTTAACTCTGACCGTCTCACCTATCTTATATACAGGAATACTGGAATTTTGAATGGTTTCGAAGGGTTCTTGGAATCTAACTAAATCTAATTTTGTTCTTATTTCCCTTCCCATTAATAACTGAGCCGGTGATTGTTTTGTAGTTGAATGAGGAGTTTTTCGATACTGCATAAGAAAATTTTGAAGTTTCAGTTCTAAATCGGTAGATTCATTTCCCATTTTTTTAAGGGCTTCCTTCATTGTTCCTACATAATGCAGGATTTAAGTGGTTTTGTACTAATGTCACCAAAGAATCGTAAGATTTAGTTTTAGGATCAACTGGACATGTTAAAGAATATAGTAATTGCAGAGTTTTAGTGCCCATCGAATGTAATAACCACTCCCTCTTTTTAATTTCTATAGCATCTGGAGTGCCCGTAAAATTTTTCATAGAAAAGAAATTCTCTAATCTTTTAGTGAACATTTCCCACGTCTCATTTTCTTCGGAAAATGCTTCCAAAGTGATAGCTTCTTGGGGAACTTGGTTGTTTTGTAGAACTTTTGTAAGTGTACTCATCAAAGTTTTAAACTGTTCAGCATCCATTGTGCATAGGTTTCTTCCGGCCTCGTCGCCAATTTGTTACGTATTTACTTAGGTTTATATGTATATTTTTATTTGATAGTAATTATGAAAAGTCAAAATTGACAAGAAACTTCACATTTCAAAATGTCGAAACAAAACTAACTAAATATAGAATATTACAAGTTCTTAGACATCATATACATAACATTTATATTAAACATTAACCTGGTTAAATTAAAATATTGTTACGGTTGCATTAGGAGTAGTATACAAATGAGCATGTTTATTTATAAATATTATGAAAGAGATACTGAATTGGTGTACAACATTCGGGGGGAAACAATGATTAAAAATCATTATAAGTCTTTGTTCGATTTTTTTTATGAAAATAAATTAATAGATAGAAAGATAATAGAAAAACTACAAGATGAGTTTAATTTATTCCAGATAATTATTCCATAAATTTTATAAATTTCTTAAATTGTACCTTGAAAATAATTGATTAGTTTTAATTTCTAGATGTTAAGGACAAATTTGTGACCACTCCCAAAATCAGGAGGAATAATTTTAGAATTCCAAATCTCACTAAAATAAAATCACCCTGTACAACAAAGTTCCAATAAACATCATTTGAGCTTACCAGTCACCAACATAAAAACTGATATTTTTTTTGGTAACTTTGCCTTCACTGCCAACATAAATTTATTTATTTTTGTTCAAAAGGAAAGCTGGGAAAACAAAAGAATTATCGGTAACCATGGTTTTGTTGAATCTAAAATCTCTCTCTTGTTTTTTGTTCCTGAAAGCGAAAAGGAGGGTAAGAAATTTGTCCTCATAAAATTAAAGTTTTTGTAAGTAAAATTAAACAATTAACGCATAATCATGCAAGATAAATGCTTAAATCGATAAAGTGTGTGTATAAAAGTGTATTTTCATAAAAATTCAACCTACCTGACAAGAAATTTGGGGCCAAAGTGTATTGGCATCCAATACTAGCAGTTCCAGGAAGACAGGCAAGTTATTTAAGCCTCAAGGAACATATTCCTGTCCATTTGAAGGTGACAACAGTTGTAAAGATTCTACATCTGAGGTATTTGGGGCCAATTTGCTCCAACACATATTTGACAAGAATTAAGTACCAGTACTCTACAACATACATGCATGGACCAAGTTCTGAACATTTTAAGGTGATATCAATTATTATCGTTCTATTTCAATATTTGACATTTTCGATAAACTCTAGAATTTCAACAATTATTATCGCTCTATCTTAATGTTTAACATTTTCGATGAACTTTAGAGTTTCATACTGATTTTTTTTGTCACTAATTCATTTGTGGGAGATCCATATTTATTGTCAAATTTATTCGTATTATAAAGGTTTTAATTAAATTAGCACGTGCTACAACTTTGATGTAGTTTGTTCTTGGAAGAGAGAACAGGATATTCAGGAATTTTAACATTCATACATTTCAATTAAAGAATACTGTTTTATAACTAAGAACACGCTATATCTTAATTTAAGGTACATTCCATAGGAATAAAAATATAAAAAAATTGTACTCACTTGTAACATCAATTCATTTTGGAATCTTTCTAATGCATTTTTTTTAGCGACATTGAATAATAAATGTCTCTTTTGAATTTCTGTTTATTTCAAACACAAATTAATTCGCAAAATTCGCATAAAGAAAACGACCACTTCTAAATCTGCTTCCATCAGCTGTGACTTTCAGAACTTTAACCTCACAAAACAAAGCATTTGACCAGAGATAATAATCATAGAACTCGAACCTACACGCGTAACCTGAGTGGGTGACATCATACAGTGACCGGAGGAACTACTTAAGTATCTCTTTCGTTATTTGTTTTTCATCATAAAAAAATGTTTAAGAGTCTCATTGCTTTGAGCAGCCTGGTTTAATTTAATTTCATTGGCGTCATATTTTTTTTTTTAAATATTGTGGGAGGTCATATTGTTGTCGTAGGCGTACCGCTATAGGCAACACGTTTCACACAAATACCTTGACAAAATATAAATTTATAGAATTAACAAAATTTAACCCCACAATATATGCCTTTATTAGTGTCTCTAATAAAGTATCAAAAATACTGAAAATAATAAAATTGTCCAAGTTTTCTCTTCATATTCACTAACTATATGCGCACTTCAGTGTCTATTGTCCTTTTTACACTATGACCTCGAATGGTATTGTTTCTCGTTACACTTTTACATATATGAGACCAAACGATTCTTGTGTACTATTTGCATCTTACCATGCTCTTTTAAAATGTTGCAATTGACCTTATTAACTTCTACAACTTGAAATGGACCAATATATATTGGATCGAGCTTCGTCCGTTCATCCTTTTTCAAAAGAACTAAGTCGCCTACTTTAAAGGATTGTGCTGTGACTGTTTGACTATTAATATTGTGTCTTATCATTTTGTGTTTAATTAGAAAATTTCTAGCTCTAACATGCCCAAATTGTAACCTATGTCTCAACTCTTGATAATAATCGTCAACGTTATAGCACGGTTGAATTTCGGTTATTAAGTTATCAGGTAAATTAGGACTTCCACGGTAAATTAATTCGAAAGGAGTATATCAGAGATAAGTATTGGGAGTAGTATTATAACAATAAGCAAACATTTTACACCATTCATCCCAATCACTCTTACATTCATTTATAAAGTTTCTAACATACTCATTTAATGATCTATGTAGTTTTTCACGACTCCCTATATGGATTCGTGATGATATGCGGTTGAAAAGTTATGTTTGATATTTAAAATTTTTGTTAAGTTACTAAATATTTAATTTTTGTATTCTGTGCCTAGATCTGTTCTGATTTGTTTTATTAACCCGTAGGTTGGTATGAAATTATCAAAAATTCCCTTAGCTATTGTTTTAGCTTCCTTATCCTTTACTGGTATTACTACTGTATATTTTGTCAATTCACATACTATTGTAATGCGATATCGGTTATGTTAGGTTAGGTTAGGTTCAATGTGAGCGGGGCGTTTCCCACCCCTCCACTGCGGCCAAACTAGGGCCTATTGTGGCTCACCCCTAAGGGTCACAATTCGCCATCCAGTCTGCACTTCTTAACAAAGTCCAAGATCGATTTTGGCGAGACTTGTCTAAAGTCGGTAGGCTCTAGCCGTATGAGGCCAAACGAGTGGAGCCTGATCATTTCTAACGCGGGGCAATAGCAAAGAATGTGCTCTGCCGATTCGTCTGCCACACTGCAGTAGCGACAGTCCGACGTATTGCTCAGACTAAGCTTCCTCAGGTGGTTTCTCAGACGACAGTGTCCAGTCAACAGTCCAGTAAGAATGCGTAGGTTACTTCTACTCAATTCCAGGAGCTTTGCTGTTTTTCTGCTCGAAGGTTGAGATATAAACGCTTTCGAGTGGGTAAGCCCCGGTATATTCTCCCAGTGCAGGAGGGTTTCCCTCGCTGCCCAGCTGGAGATAATGTCCTTGGCAGTGCTTTTTGCTATGCCAAGGAATGGTTCCGGTCCAATAAATGCGGACTCCGTTCCCTTTTTTGCCAGAGTGTCGGCTCTTTCATTGCCCTCCACTCCCGCATGCCCTGGAGCCCAGAGTAGCGTTACTCTGTTATTTGCTCCAAGGTTGTTAAGGGATTCGATACAGCTCCACACCAGCTTTGAATCAACCCGGGTAGAATTCAGTGCTTTTAACGCTGCCTGGCTGTCCGAAATTATGTATATGCATTTGTTTACCAGGGGTTGGGCAATCAACTCCCTTGCGCACAACTCTATAGCAAACGTTTCCGCCTGAAAGATAGTAGCGTACTTACCAAGGTTTATTGAAATGTCAACTCTCGGATTTCTGCTATACACCCCGGCTCCCACACCCAGTGGATTTTTCGAGCCATCCGTGTATACAACGCAGTCGGACCCAGAGAAGGAGATTGCACCTCCTTTATGCGATATCGGTTGCCTTGATTACTTGTTACAAAAGTACCTATTGTGTCTATATACGCTATATCTCAGGGTTTTTCTGAAGTATCTGTAATCACGAATTCTTCTGTGTGATTTGGTTTTGTCTTGTTTACTTGACACTTATGACATTTTCTTATAAATTCTCTAACGTCTTTTGCCATATTATTCCATCTAATGTTTGTTTTTATCTTTTTCAATAACCTATTATTTCTTGTATGACCTCCGTACAGTGGGTCATTATGGTATCTCTCTAATATTTCTTGTTTCTCCTTGTCATCTTCTACCTTTCTTGGTACTCCACAGATACATATTTGTATATTTTTTAATACTCTATTTCCACTTTTCATAAATTCATCTACCGTGCACGTATTAAATATTATATTGTTCATATAAATCTTTACTCTTTTTATATTATACTGTACCGCTAGCTTATGATGCTGAGATAACGTTTGATCTAAATCAAAGTTTTCTATATCGGTATTTAATTTCTGGCTAAATGTCATCCTGTTTTTGATCCGTATGCTCATCCTCAGCGAGAAACGGTTAGTTTCAAAATTCAAGATTGGCAATTTTTGAGCCTCTACATTGTTCAGTACTTTCCATACTGCTATTTCGTGGATTCTTTCTTCCTGACTTGAGATTTCCTTGTTTTCTTTTTGAGCTTTTCCCTGCCGGGCTTATTGCTAAGACGTGAGTGTTATTGATGTATAGATCTTTTAGTTGATCTACTGTTATTCGAGATATGCTGTCTGCGTAATTCGTACTGCCTTTTACGTATTGTATTACAAAATCATATTCTTTTAGATCTAGTCATTTTAGAACTTGGATCTTTCATAGAAAATAGGTGTGTTAACGGTTTATGGTCAGTTTTTAATATAAACTGTTTTGAACTATATAGGTAACATTTGAAATGATTTATTCCCCAATGTATTGCTAATAATTCCTTTAATATAATGGGTTTGTTTAGTTCCGATTTATTAAATCCTCTGGACGCGTATGCTATTGGCAAATCTGTGTCTCCATATCTGATTGCGGAGCAAGCCATGTTTGATACGTCCGTTGTTAAGATTAATTGTTTACTGAAATCCGGGTATTTTAGAATTGGTGGATGAATCAACGCCTGTTTTAATGTGTCAAATGATTTACTAAAGTCTTCAGACCAATCAAATCTAACGTTTTTCCTGGACAGTTTATTTAAAGGTACGCATATTTCAGCGAATTTAGGTATAAATTTCCTATAATAATTACAAAATGCGACGAATCTTCTTACTTCGTCCGCGTTCTTTGGTACGGGATATTGTTCAATGACTGAAAATTTTGCTTTATCGGGTGAAACACCCTCATCTGATAAGTTATGACCTAAGTACGTGACCTCTCGCCTGAAGAATTGGCATTTTTGTGGATTGTTTCAAATTAAATTTACATGTTTCAAAGGTTTCTTTTAGATTTGCTAGATGATGATTCTCGGAAATCCCTATTACTACTATATCACCCATATAAAGAAATGCTTTCTCGGTAAAGAAGGTAAATATAATTCAGTGTAATCTTCAACACAGCAGAATGGCTACGGCAACACTATGCCTACATCTCGATGTGTTAAGCACTCATCCAGGAACCCTGGATAAGACAAACGAAAATATTAGGTTTAAGCAATCTAAAAGGTTTAATTTTCAGCTTCCCTAGCAATCACCAACCTAGGACCGCAATATACGTTCCTAGAAAATTCAAGGGCTTTTTCACGTCGCACTTTTCAACATCTGACCTTACAGTGGTCAAAGTCGAATATGTGCAAAAGGGTCAAAAGAAAGTGATGATACTGGCATCCGCATACTTCCCCTCGGACTTTCATAAACTCTCGTAGCCAAACTCGAATAGATATCACATCATCTACCATAAAAATTTGTAATAAAATTTCCAGCTGGCATGTATCTGACTAAATTTCTGTCAGATCATCGCTGTATAAAATACGAAATAAACCTATCACTGTCAACCTCTGAATTAACTAGGAACCCCAGAAAAACGGACAGGGTTTTGAACGGGTCTCTGAGTAACATCAAGGAAATGACGTGTAACAGCAATGGGGAACTAGATAGTTACTATGAAACTTCGCAAAACATCATAAAATATGCCTATAAGAAACTCCTGGTGAAGCCCTGAGTTGGATCGGCTGAGGGCAATGGCGAGAACATCTTTTAACAAGGCAAAGAATACCAAACTCAAAGAGGACTGGGACTCATATAAGTCCCACCTCAAAGAGTATAAAAAAAGTCATTAGACAAAATCAGAGAAGAGCCTGGAAAACCAACTGTGACGAAATTGAGGAATTTTCACAAGCAGCCAGACTCCACAGAGCTTTCTCGAAAGACCCTTACCGTAACATTGGCATACTAACCAAAGAGGATGGCACAAAAACCGCCAACCTGAGGAAAGCCTGGAACTGCTAATGTCAACACACTTCCCCGACTCCAGATTTCAAAATATGGCTACCTGTAGGGACGAGGAACCACACTATCCTACGGAAGACGACTGGAGAATAGCAAACCAGATTGTCGACGAAGACAAATTAAGGTGGGCCATTCTGAGCTTCTCCCCCTTTAAATCACCAGGTACTGACGGCATTTATCCAGCCCTACTACAGTGGGGCCTGGAGGTATTGATGCCGCACCTGGTAGGAATCCTCAGATCCTCCTTGGCACTGAGGTACATTCCAAAAGGTTGCATACATCCCAGGGAAATCTACAGATTCGGCCCTTCACCTTGTGGCCGGCCGAAAGATCGCTGGACAAGAAAGAGTTCACCTTGGGCGTATTTATGTATATCGAAGGTGCGTTTGACAAAACCACCTTCCCCAAAATAACCAATGCTATTACTGAAAGGGGCATTCCCCAGACAGTAAATGGATGGATATACAACATGCTCTCCCAGAGAGCAATAATAATTAGCGTGGAAGATGTCACTATAAGAGGCCTGGTTGTCAAAGGATGTCCACAGGGAGGGGTGCTCTCACCTCTATTGTGGAACTTGGTCTTAGACTCCTTACTCAACCACCTAAGCAGTGAGAACTTCTACACTATTGCCTATGCAGATAACCTAGTGATTCTACAAACAGGAAGGTTTGAGGAAACACTTTGTGCTAGAATGCAAGAGGCCCTCAATATCATAGAAAGCTGGTGTAAGGATCTTCACCGATGGATCTAAGACAAAAGAAGCTTCAGGATGTGGAATTTACTCCAGATCCCTAAACCTAAATATAAAATAGGCAATGGGTTGTAATGCAAGTACAGCTCAGATAGAGCTAACTTCAGTCTCAGTCGCAAAAGAGATTACCAAAAGAGAAATCACTGGCAGAAGCATCCGTATCCTTACGGACAGCAGACAAGTACTATTAGCCCTGAATAGGCCACGGATCACATCAGGTCTAGTACTAGAATGTCACATGGCCCTTACGGAAGCCTGCAACAATAATGTGGTTACTCTAGGCTGGATAAAAGGTCATGGAATTTCAAAAGGTAACCGCACAGCTGACTCGTTAAGTAGAGTATGGGTCGGTTGAGCCAGACGGTCAAAGGTCGACCTGGCGCCAGCCCCCCTCCACTCACATGACCGCGCCGACGATCGCTACCAAAACGATTAGATTATAGAGCGCTAGGTGGCGTGCTGGTCGCCATTTTTAATCCTCTGTTTAATGTTTTTATCAACCGCTAGGTACTGGCCGCCATTTTTAATCCATCATTCTTACCTATATTCCAAAGACGTGTAGGAGAGTAGGACTATAGAGATAGGGAAATCAATGTGTTAGAGAGAGAGACAAATGTGTGGCGGAGGATGGGAATCTCCATAAGAAAATCATCAAAAAAGCTAAGGTCTAAAAATATCTCATTTCAAGGTCACGAGTGATTAACGAATACAAGCCAGCCTCCAACGCGACGTGTACAAGTAAGGTCAAAAGGACGGGTGGGCGAGCAAACAGATCACACCTTCTATGACGCAAGTCAAAAAGGTATTATCAGCGAGAGAGCCGAAGTAGCGAAGCTACTGAATCCGCTCTTTGCGCATAATTTTCAATAGTGGATATATGAAAAAGACGCGTTTAGGAATACTGCACATCACACCTTTTGGGGCACTAGCAAATTAAAAATTATCGAGACCCGATAAGAATAACAAGATATCTCTTAAAATGATTTGCAATTGTTTTTCAAAACACCGATAAGAAAAACCACAACCGGCACGTGAAAAGGTGTATACGGAGTATAACAGAAAAGTCGCAAGAATGCAATGGTAAGTACAGAGGCTGTACAAGTACATTGTTGTATATACAGGGTCAAAGGTCCTAGATAGGGTATGTTAGAAATATCAGTGGTCCGGGTCAAAGATTCTTAGCACTTAGAGAGAAGTTTATATCCCCAGAGAGGTTTATATTCCCGATTAACCTTATTTTTTTACAATTTTTGAATTCAAACAAAAAAGTTTTTAATATTATCAAAAAGCCGCATCCTATAACATAAACTGTTATCAAAATTCGGCGCGCGATATCAATAAAAATATTAATCATTCTATAACCAGATTTCTTGAAAATAGGTTAGTAAAATGTAATTAACAAAATCATTAAATAAATGTACCAAAGTTTAAATTTGCCAGACAATAAAGTAATCAATTGTTTATTGAAAAACTTAACGGATATAACGTGATCAAAATCATCAAATTATATTTTACGAAAACACAGTAAGTTAGAAAATATTTTTACAACTAATATAAAGGGCAGGACCAAAGGTCCCTGAGGTAAGTTATTTTCTTATATATTTTTTAAATTTTAATTTATGATAAACGTTGCAGGAATTAATTTTCGTTAACAGAAGTGCTTCTTAGGAAGGAAAGGTTTTAAACATCTATCGAATAACATCATAAAGCAGCTGAACATAGAATAAAATTCACACTAAAAACAGTTCTAACCTAGCGGTAAGTATAAAAATTTAATACTAAAAATTAGTAAATCAGTAAATATACTAGGATTTATCTATTTTAAGTTAAGAAAAAGTATGAGTTAGTACAATATATTTAAGAAAAAGACAGCTAAAAATTTAAAAACAAATGCTAAGAAAATAATTTAGCAACAAGAAACTGGTAAGTTTTTATTAATAGAGTTTGGGGTAATGATTTATGCTAAAAATATAACATTTTTTAGTTAAAACTACTACCATTATATCATTCAAATGCTATGAAACCCGATATTTTAAAGAGGAATTCTCTATCAATTTAATCACTTCATTACGTTTAAAAAGGATTACTGGTAGGTTAAATTTTATTTATTATTATTACGAAAGAACTATATAAAGTAGAGTTAAGTAGGAGGGATTTTGCTTTCGTAAAGCTGTTGGTTCGTTTCCACACGACCCTTGAGGTAGAACCACCGTGCGTTAGTTTTGCTTTTTAAGTGGTAAACTTCACCAAGAGTCCTATTCAATCCACTTTGGCCATATAGCACATCTTTTTTAATCATTTTTGGTGCATCAGGCATCTTTTTGGCAACACGACTAGCAATCCTCAAATTAATGAGAATGAGTCTTTAATTCGCCGATATGATTCAAGGCTCTTATGTTTCCATAAGCTACCTCGAAACACTTAAAAACTAAAAATTATCAAGGCACAGGCATCTTTTTTTGGCAACACGACTAGCAATCCTCAAATTAATGAGAATGAGTCTTTAATTCGCCGATATGAATCAAGGTTTCCATAAGCTACCTCGAAATCTTTAAAATTAAAATCATTATCCTAATTTTGATTTCTTATAACCGTAAGGAACAGAGGAACCGTCATCAAAAAACTTTCTTTTTGTTGAGTTTGGTTTATAAATTTTTTCAAAATTTCTTGTAACGACCTCATGTTCCTTTGTTCGCGCAATTTGATTACATGTAATACTAATAGGTTTGGTTTTTTCCAAAATCATTTCCTTAATTTTTTCAAAATTTATCAGTTTTGAAGTTTTATAATTTAACGAAATACCTTTAACTTTACAAACAACTTTTTCCGTATTGTCTTTGGTAAACCATAACTTGAACGCATAATTTTTAGGTCCACCAGAAACGAACTCTGTGATGTAACCCCCGCCAAGTTCATCGGTTAAATCTCCGATACAATCACCTGTAGGAAGGTCAGGGAAACCGGGTCGAGAAATATAAATAACTGAATCGGTGTCATAATACAACACCCTATTTTCCATTTGCTCGAGGTAGGAATACAGTTTTAACCTGGCCAGAGCTGTAACGTAGGATGCTAATACCACATTAACCGTAGGAGAGAGATTGTATGCTTCCTCCTTGTGCTCCCACGTCACAATTATTAACGTTTCATCGTTTACGGGAACTATGGTGTTTACGTTTATTGATGGATTTACCATTATCGCAAAGAATTCTTCTGTGTTTCGTACAATAGAAGTCTTTGATAAGTTTTCACGCTGTGCAAACTTGCCCCAGAACGAGTTAAGCATCAATTTAGCGAGACAACGAAGACCGGGATTTTCCATAATTTCACCAAACTCCAACAAAACATCTTCTCTTTGAAGAAACTCCTCAATATATAGATTTTTCGCCTCTTCGGTAACACAATTTTTAGGCCAACCCGATGCCTGCTGCTTAATTTTAATGAATTTATTCATCATTCCGGAAAACAATCCTTCCTGCTCTTTAGTAAGCTGAACGGTATCATACTCCCACAGCTCAAAAATTTCCACAATTTTGTATCCTTTTTCTAAAGCTTTGACAACCTCCTCCACCACCCATGTTCCAGTTAAAGCCCTTTCTTCCTCAGAATGGTGACATTCTTCTTTAATACAGCCTTCACCACACTTTCGACATAGAAGAAACATGCACTTATTGTTCATTTTTACGGGTAAAACCGGATGGAAGAGTATTGGATTAGGAAGTATTTTGCATTTAATGACACCTGACATTTCTTTAAAATCTATTGAATTACACTCTTCACCCACGTAAATTTTCTTTGGATGTCCTAAGGAAACTTTCCATATTTACAGACCCAAGGGTAAAGGGAGCATACATCAACGTATTTTTATCTCTTCGTTTTTCTTTACTTTATAACATTCTATGGTGTTACCCGTTCTACCACCATATAATGAGTCTCTAGGATTAAGAGGAAGATTTTGTAGACAAGGATGATTCTCTGTATATTCTTTAACATCTTTGTTCATCATTTTTCTAAACTCGCACTTCCGCATCTGAACAACCTGGTAACCCTTGTTTTCTAAATGTTTAATTTTTACTTAGGGTACGATCGTAACGATTTTCCATACAGTCTATAGGATCATCCTTAAGAGGTTCATTCCTCTGGTCTTTATAACAAGAAGGACAGCCGTGATAATAGCATCCCTGAAACTCGAAAACCGTTTTTCGTAATATCCATCCACTTTTACGCCCTCGACGATAGCTTCTCGATCTTTGCCTGCATGATGTATTTCGACACCTCTACACTTCTCCTACCAGAGTAACCACTGAAGAGCTATTTTTGACTGATTATCCTTAAATCTGTATCCTCCTTTTGGTATAATACCAACCGTTTCTGGTTTTAAAAAGTTACGACGGAATACTTTGTTGCAGGCTGAGGCTATAGTGCTGGCTTCCGTAAAGGGGCAAACATTTGAAGTTTCCATCAACTGTTGACGAAATTTCAGGCATGCTTGTGTTAGAATCTCGACATCTGAGATACAGTACTCCACGATTTCCTTTTGAAAATCAAACACATAACCTTCACACACCCTTTCTTTGTGCCATTGTATTAGTTTTTCACGGACATCCTCCTTTAAATTATCAGGATCATAATATTCAGCTGAAGGCACAGGCCCCACATAATCTTGATTTTTTTTACGGTTGAACAAATGCGAAAAGTAACCCTTCTTTAATTCGGGAAACCAAACGCCTTGGATAGAGCTGACAAAGGCATAGGAAAGTAGTTGAGCGAGTCCAAAAACTTCCCATTTCCAATATCCATATATACAAGTTTTGTACCACGCATAATAAGTTCAGGTGTCAGGTCTGTGTTAGTTAGGATATAGTTTAAGATAAACTGATGATCAAATCCTCCACCATTATGCGCAAGAACGACAACCTTTTTAAACAGCTTTCGTTGATTAAATATAAACTCTATTAGTCTTTCGATAACATTACATCTAAGTATTTGTAACCTTACACCACATTTAGAACAAATATTGGTATTGGAGTCAATACATGTGTCACAACACTGTCGAAAAACGCAAAGATTAGGCTCATGTAGAAGAGAACCGTCAGCATTAACCTTCTCCTGCCTGGTTTCCAGGTCGTAAAATATAAACAGAAGATCTTTATTGGAAGGAGATAAAGTATCGAGTTGCATGTAGCAAATATGATCAGCCGGCTGTTTGGATTTGCATATTTTACAGTAAATTTCTCCACAGATATGTTTGTTGGTATATATTTTAAAACAATCACTACATCTTTTTATCTTGTTACATACTGACTGTAAATGGGCTTTAAAACACTCGTCTCCGTAAAAATCTCTGCCACATACTTCACAACGTTGTTTTACCATATCTTTAGAGCATGGTGGAGATCTTCTGCATGCGTAACATATACCCTCACAACGATGTTCATTTTTGTTTTTGTATGGGGTATGGCACGATTCACAATAATAAACACAGCGAAAAGCAGCAGTAAGTGATGTGATCACATTATAATGACCTTTGTTATAGATTAAATTCAATGAGAGGCCGTCGTTCTCGCCGTTGTAAATCACACTGCGACCTTTTGACTCCCATACCGTACTCCCATACCCCACTCCTTTAGTAGGTTAGAACTCTCATAGTACATCTACTGACCCCATGATGTGCATGGAATCTTACAAATTTTGTGACTAATGATTAATTCGATACGTAATTGGTAGGTCTTTCGTGTAGTTAACCATTAAAACAACCTCAAAAATATATGTTTTAAAGTAATAATAAGGGTTTGTGACGTTGATTTAAGCAAAAAAAAATTTAAAAAGTTCAACCCCTGCAACGATGTTGGTGGATATAAAAAATCTTACAAAATGTTTTGGTTTAAACGTTTAATTCGATTTGTAATTAGTAGGTCTTTCGTGTACTTAACCATTAAAACAACCTCAAAAATATATATTTTAAAGAAATAATAAGGGTTTGTGAGGTTGATTTGGGCTAAAAAAAAAACTTTAAAAGTACAACCCCTGCAACGATGTTGTTGGATATAAAAAATCTTACAAAATGTTTTGGTTTACATGTTTAATTCGATATATAAATTAGTCGGACTTTCGTGAGCTCAACCTTTTGAAACAACCCCAAAATTTTTTTTATCAGTTGGAAGATTGCAGATGCGACGTCACGTACCCATAAAATAATTATCGTGGTGCTGCATATGGAATATATAATAAGGATTCTCATTCAATTGACACAATTTTTCATAATTTATGAAATTATGACTCAAATTTTATTATCACTGATACTGCTGCATAGGTAGAATAAATTTGCTCCCCTATACGAAAGAAAAATATATTTCCTTTACTAAACATGTCCAAGATTGTTTTGATTTTGAATTTTGATATTTTCAGCCTCTACGTATATCATAACAACCGTTCAGTCTTCCGTCCGACTAGCGTTTACCTTCATTGATAACGGTTTCTTAAATTTTTATTTCTGAAGAAGTCTTTGTACCGTTCAGAGGTGTTCAAGCGTAAGCAAGTATTGATTCTTGATTTTTTTTTATTACTGATTTGATTTTTTGAATGTTTTTTTTATTTTTACAAAAATGGAGAAATACCTTATCATTAAAGATTCAATAAAGAAAGTGCGTAAATTTGGCGTCCAGGGACGAACTCTGGAATTTAAAATTAAACCCGTACCCAATAATAAAGAACCTGTTGGGTGGATTAAAGATGCCATCAAAACAATTATACTGAGGGGTACAGAGGGTGTTAAACCTAGTGATCAGGTCGGTTTTACCTTCTGCTCCAAAGATTTTGCCAGAGGTGACGGGTGGATACCATTTAAACCTGCATCTGAAGTGAGTGTGAATGATATTTGGGAGAAAATGTCTTCCATTTATCAATCCAACTCTACGGGCCTTAACACCGAGACTTTCTGTCTAGGTATTACGAGGATAGAAATGCCTAGAGGAAGTGGTACACAGAGGGGGTGTAACTATAACAACTTCGACGAAGAATGTGCCAAACGACGGGGTATTGTCGTAATTAATAACAAAGACAATCTGTGTTTACCTCGTGCTCTCGTTGTCGCCGTGGCCTACGTCAACAAGGACCCTTTATATGCTAAAGTGCGAAAAGACACTGGAAAACTTCACACGGTTAAAGCAACGCAGCTGATAGAAGACTCCGATGTTTCCATTCCTTCCGAAGGATGTGGAATACCTGAGCTTCAACAGTTCCAACGACATTTGAAAAATTACAAGATTGTGGTATATGAATACGGGTCAAAAGGTCGCAGTGTGATTTACAACGGCGAGAACGACGGCCTCTCATTGAATTTAATCTATAACAAAGGTCATTATAATGTGATCACATCACTTACTGCTGCTTTTCGCTGTGTTTATTATTGTGAATCGTGCCATACCCCATACAAAAACAAAAATGAACATCGTTGTGAGGGTATATGTTACGCATGCAGAAGATCTCCACCATGCTCTAAAGATATGGTAAAACAACGTTGTGAAGTATGTGGCAGAGATTTTTACGGAGACGAGTGTTTTAAAGCCCATTTACAGTCAGTATGTAACAAGATAAAAAGATGTAGTGATTGTTTTAAAATATATACCAACAAACATATCTGTGGAGAAATTTACTGTAAAATATGCAAATCCAAACAGCCGGCTGATCATATTTGCTACATGCAACTCGATACTTTATCTCCTTCCAATAAAGATCTTCTGTTTATATTTTACGACCTGGAAACCAGGCAGGAGAAGGTTAATGCTGACGGTTCTCTTCTACATGAGCCTAATCTTTGCGTTTTTCGACAGTGTTGTGACACATGTATTGACTCCAATACCAATATTTGTTCTAAATGTGGTGTAAGGTTACAAATACTTAGATGTAATGTTATCGAAAGACTAATAGAGTTTATATTTAATCAACGAAAGCTGTTTAAAAAGGTTGTCGTTCTTGCGCATAATGGTGGAGGATTTGATCATCAGTTTATCTTAAACTATATCCTAACTAACACAGACCTGACACCTGAACTTATTATGCGTGGTACAAAACTTGTATATATGGATATTGGAAATGGGAAGTTTTTGGACTCGCTCAACTACTTTCCTATGCCTTTGTCAGCTCTATCCAAGGCGTTTGGTTTCCCCGAATTAAAGAAGGGTTACTTTCCGCATTTGTTCAACCGTAAAAAAAATCAAGATTATGTGGGGCCTGTGCCTTCAGCTGAATATTATGATCCTGATAATTTAAAGGAGGATGTCCGTGAAAAACTAATACAATGGCACAAAGAAAGGGTGTGTGAAGGTTATGTGTTTGATTTTCAAAAGGAAATCGTGGAGTACTGTATCTCAGATGTCGAGATTCTAACACAAGCATGCCTGAAATTTCGTCAACAGTTGATGGAAACTTCAAATGTTTGCCCCTTTACGGAAGCCAGCACTATAGCCTCAGCCTGCAACAAAGTATTCCGTCGTAACTTTTTAAAACCAGAAACGGTTGGTATTATACCAAAAGGAGGATACAGATTTAAGGATAATCAGTCAAAAATAGCTCTTCAGTGGTTACTCTGGTAGGAGAAGTGTAGAGGTGTCGAAATACATCATGCAGGCAAAGATCGAGAAGCTATCGTCGAGGGCGTAAAAGTGGATGGATATTACGAAAAAACGGTTTTCGAGTTTCAGGGATGCTATTATCACGGCTGTCCTTCTTGTTATAAAGACCAGAGGAATGAACCTCTTAAGGATGATCCTATAGACTGTATGGAAAATCGTTACGATCGTACCCTAAGTAAAATTAAACATTTAGAAAACAAGGGTTACCAGGTTGTTCAGATGCGGAAGTGCGAGTTTAGAAAAATGATGAACAAAGATGTTAAAGAATATACAGAGAATCATCCTTGTCTACAAAATCTTCCTCTTAATCCTAGAGACTCATTATATGGTGATAGAACGGGTAACACCATAGAATGTTATAAAGTAAAGGAAAACGAAGAGATAAAATACGTTGATGTATGCTCCCTTTACCCTTGGGTCTGTAAATATGGAAAGTTTCCCTTAGGACATCCAAAGAAAATTTACGTGGGTGAAGAGTGTAATTCAATAGATTTTAAAGAAATGTCAGGTGTCATTAAATGCAAAATACTTCCTAATCCAATACTCTTCCATCCGGTTTTACCCGTAAAAATGAACAATAAGTGCATGTTTCTTCTATGTCGAAAGTGTGGTGAAGGCTGTATTAAAGAAGAATGTCACCATTCTGAGGAAGAAAGGGCTTTAACTGGAACATGGGTGGTGGAGGAGGTTGTCAAAGCTTTAGAAAAAGGATACAAAATTGTGGAAATTTTTGAGCTGTGGGAGTATGATACCGTTCAGCTTACTAAAGAGCAGGAAGGATTGTTTTCCGGAATGATGAATAAATTCATTAAAATTAAGCAGCAGGCATCGGGTTGGCCTAAAAATTGTGTTACCGAAGAGGCGAAAAATCTATATATTGAGGAGTTTCTTCAAAGAGAAGATGTTTTGTTGGAGTTTGGTGAAATTATGGAAAATCCCGGTCTTGGTTGTCTCGCTAAATTGATGCTTAACTCGTTCTGGGGCAAGTTTGCACAGCGTGAAAACTTATCAAAGACTTCTATTGTACGAAACACAGAAGAATTCTTTGCGATAATGGTAAATCCATCAATAAACGTAAACACCATAGTTCCCGTAAACGATGAAACGTTAATTGTGACGTGGGAGCACAAGGAGGAAGCATACAATCTCTCTCCTACGGTTAATGTGGTATTAGCATCCTACGTTACAGCTCTGGCCAGGTTAAAACTGTATTCCTACCTCGAGCAAATGGAAAATAGGGTGTTGTATTATGACACCGATTCAGTTATTTATATTTCTCGACCCGGTTTCCCTGACCTTCCTACAGGTGATTGTATCGGAGATTTAACCGATGAACTTGGCGGGGGTTACATCACAGAGTTCGTTTCTGGTGGACCTAAAAATTATGCGTTCAAGTTATGGTTTACCAAAGACAATACGGAAAAAGTTGTTTGTAAAGTTAAAGGTATTTCGTTAAATTATAAAACTTCAAAACTGATAAATTTTGAAAAAATTAAGGAAATGATTTTGGAAAAAAACAAACCTATTAGTATTACATGTAATCAAATTAAGCGAACAAAGGAACATGAGGTCGTTACAAGAAATTTTGAAAAAATTTATAAACCAAACTCAACAAAAAGAAAGTTTTTTGATGACGGTTCCTCTGTTCCTTACGGTTATAAGAAATCAAAATTAGGATAATGATTTTAATTTTAAAGATTTCGAGGTAGCTTATGGAAACCTTGATTCATATCGGCGAATTAAAGACTCATTCTCATTAATTTGAGGATTGCTAGTCGTGTTGCCAAAAAAAGATGCCTGTGCCTTGATAATTTTTAGTTTTTAAGTGTTTCGAGGTAGCTTATGGAAACATAAGAGCCTTGAATCATATCGGCGAATTAAAGACTCATTCTCATTAATTTGAGGATTGCTAGTCGTGTTGCCAAAAAGATGCCTGATGCACCAAAAATGATTAAAAAAGATGTGCTATATGGCCAAAGTGGATTGAATAGGACTCTTGGTGAAGTTTACCACTTAAAAAGCAAAACTAACGCACGGTGGTTCTACCTCAAGGGTCGTGTGAAAACGAACCAACAGCTTTAAGAAAGCAAAATCCCTCCTACTTAACTCTACTTTATATAGTTCTTTCGTAATAATAATAAATAAAATTTAACCTACCAGTAATCCTTTTTAAACGTAATGTAGTGATTAAATTAATGAGAATGAGTCTTTAAAATATCGGGTTTCATAGCATTTGAATGATATAGTGGTAGTAGTTTTAACTAAAAAATGTTATATTTTTAGCATAAATAATTACCCCAAACTCTATTAATAAAAACTTACCAGTTTCTTGTTGCTAAATTATTTTCTTAGCATTTGTTTTTAAATTTTTAGCTGTCTTTTTCTTAAATATATTGTACTAACTCATACTTTTTCTTAACTTAAAATAGATAAATCCTAGTATATTTACTGATTTACTAAGTTTTAGTATTAAATTTTTATACTTACCGCTAGGTTAGAACTGTTTTTAGTGTGAATTTTATTCTATGTTCAGCTGCTTTATGATGTTATTCGATAGATGTTTAAAACCTTTCCTTCCTAAGAAGCACTTCTGTTAACGAAAATTAATTCCTGCAACGTTTATCATAAATTAAAATTTAAAAAATATATAAGAAAATAACTTACCTCAGGGACCTTTGGTCCTGCCCTTTATATTAGTTGTAAAAATATTTTCTAACTTACTGTGTTTTCGTAAAATATAATTTGATGATTTTGATCACGTTATATCCGTTAAGTTTTTCAATAAACAATTGATTACTTTATTGTCTGGCAAATTTAAACTTTGGTACATTTATTTAATGATTTTGTTAATTACATTTTACTAACCTATTTTCAAGAAATCTGGTTATAGAATGATTAATATTTTTATTGATATCGCGCGCCGAATTTTGATAACAGTTTATGTTATAGGATGCGGCTTTTTGATAATATTAAAAACTTTTTGTTTGAATTCAAAAATTGTAAAAAAATAAGGTTAATCGGGAATATAAACCTCTCTGGGGATATAAACTTCTCTCTAAGTGCTAAGAATCTTTGACCCGGACCACTGATATTTCTAACATACCCTATCTAGGACCTTTGACCCTGTATATACGACAATGTACTTGTACAGCCTCTGTACTTACCATTGCATTCTTGCGACTTTTCTGTTATACTCCGTATACACCTTTTCACGTGCCGGTTGTGGTTTTTCTTATCGGTGTTTTGAAAAACAATTGCAAATCATTTTAAGAGATATCTTGTTATTCTTATCGGGTCTCGATAATTTTTAATTTGCTAGTGCCCCAAAAGGTGTGATGTGCAGTATTCCTAAACGCGTCTTTTTCATATATCCACTATTGAAAATTATGCGCAAAGAGCGGATTCAGTAGCTTCGCTACTTCGGCTCTCTCGCTGATAATACCTTTTTGACTTGCGTCATAGAAGGTGTGATCTGTTTGCTCGCCCACCCGTCCTTTTGACCTTACTTGTACACGTCGCGTTGGAGGCTGGCTTGTATTCGTTAATCACTCGTGACCTTGAAATGAGATATTTTTAGACCTTAGCTTTTTTGATGATTTTCTTATGGAGATTCCCATCCTTCGCCACACATTTGTCTCTCTCTCTAACACATTGATTTCCCTATCTCTATAGTCCTACTCTCCTACACGTCTTTGGAATATAGGTAAGAATGATGGATTAAAAATGGCGGCCAATACCAAGCGGTTGATAAAAACATTAAACAGAGGATTAAAAATGGCGACCAGCACGCCACCTAGCGCTCTATAATCTAATCGTTTTGGTAGCGATCGTGGGCGCGGTCATGTGAGTGGAGGGGGGCTAGCGCCAAGTCGACCTTTGACCGTCTGGCTCAACCGACCCATACTCTACTTCGTTAGCTAGAAAAGCTGCCCCCCAAAGGCTCTTGGGACCTGGTAATCTTGTCAGCTTGCGGGCATCAGCGGTGGTTGACCTAGTAAAGGAACGCACCCTTGACAAATTCAGGGGAAAATGGGTCGAAGAAGAAGGTTGCATACTATCCAAGGAACTTCTGAAGTATCCGAATCGCGGGGCAGCCAAGAAATACGTGGCCATGACCAGAAAGGACCTGCGGTTGGTCACAGGTATACTTACTGGCCATTGTCATTTACGAAAACATCTGAACAGGTTGGGTTTATCTGACAGCCCACTATGTGGAGGATGTGAACAAGAGGATGAGACAGTTGAGCACGTCCTTTGTGATTGTCCGGCATTCTCTCTAATAAGACTTTTTGTATTCGGCGAGAACTGGCTAATACATGCCAATTTGAGGGAGCTGTCTACAGGCGACGTTATCACCTACTTTACCAAGGAGATGCGTGGCGAAACCTCATTGTATTTAGCCTTCCCCTGGTATGCGGAGCTCTGTCAGGGGTGACCACCTTTTCCCTAGCTGCAGGTCTGGAAACAGAAAAAAAGACGAAGAGATCGGGAGTGTACCGTCGAAAGATGAAGCGCGCCCGTAGACTTCTTGCCGGAGATGGTGGAACCGTAGAGGGACAGCCAACTCCGACATTGACACCAACTCCGTCTGGGTCCGGCACCTCAATCGAGGGGCAAGCAACCAGCGGAGGAGGCGAGAGGGCTGAAAAGCCCATAAAATCAAAACCGGGAGGGACTCAGAAGACCGGACGGAAAAACACCACCTGAAAAGGTGAAAAAAAGGCGAAGGCGGCCAAATACGCCTCCAGGGTAAGGTATGTAGGGGTTGCCATTGTTCCCAGTGGCTACTCCAGCGTTACCCTTACCTCGTAACAAGTAGACTTTATCCGTGAGGCTCTACTTGATAACATCTACGATATGCAGGGGGCACAGGTCCCGCTCCAAGATTCTTGGCGAGAATGAAAAGCGGTGGACTGGTCGTATACTGCGTCGACGGGCCTACCCAGGAATGGGTCAAAGGCCAGATTAATGCCATGCGACAGTAGGAATCTGCGGAACTTCGGGTCATCGACTCTAAGGACCTGGAGAAACCGGTCCATGTTATGACATGGATCCCGGGACCACAGATGTCTACAGACAGGCTGTGGAAAATGCTCAGGGTCCAAAATCCGGGGCTCCGAACGGAGTACTGGAGAGTCCAGAAGAAGAAGGCGGACTCTAGAGACCGCCAACTCTTCCTGGCAATGGACAGGGCTTCCTGGGACTTCATGTCGGGAAAACAGAAAAAATTATATCTCAACTTGAGCAGCATACCGCTGAAAGAGTTGGGGAAAAAACCCAAAGGAAAAACTCCGGACACTGGAGGACAAACTGGGGAACCGACAGTCCAACCACCCGTGGTGGGGGCTGGCGAGTTATCTGGGCCGTTCTCCGAGGGTATGGAGATGGAGGAGACTCCCTGCAGTATGGAGGGACCAAGCCGTGTGACCTGCCTGCGAAAGCAGCAGTCCCGGCAGCACAGGCTATGGAGATCGACGATGTACAGGGAAAAACGGAAGAGGTACCGGACAGGGAACCGGGGTACCTCTAGGTAGCAAAAAAAATTATGTATATACATCATTATAAGGTATACCATGCACGGGAGGCAATAACCTAGAAGTGGCTAACGTTGGGAATGACCCCACTTTTGTGACAGTCGCGAAAGGAGGTCATTGATATCACACTAGGTACAAGAGAGGTGTGCAGGTGGGTGGACGGATGGCATGTCTCTAGGGAGATGTCTGTGTCCGACCATAGGCATGTCCTCTACAACCAAACCTGTGAAACGGGGAAGGTGGAGGTTAGATATCGCAACTCTAGGACCTGTGATTGGAACTCCTTCAGGGAGCACCTTGAACTAAGCGAATGCCTCCTAGCCCCAAAGAATGTGGCTGAAATAGACTTCCTCTCATAACAACTGACTTATGGAGGCCTATAACAGAAATTGTCCAGAGATAAAGAATAGGGCTGTAAGGAACACTGTATGGTGGACCAAAGACCTCTCGAGTCTCAGAACAGAAGTGAGAAAACTCTTCAACCTGGCCAAGAGAACAAATGGCTAGGAAGCCTATAAGGCTAAGAGGAGAGAATATGGCTATGCGATTCACAAAGCCAAAGAAAACTCGTGGGGAAAATTCTGTGAGGACATTGACAGTCTTCCGGAATGCTCCAAGCTGAGAAAAACTCTCCAGAGGGACGCCGTGGGTAGGGTAGGATCTCTGAAGAATGAAAAAGGGGAATACACAAAGACCGACGAGGAGACTTTAGATCTTCTTCTAAAGTCACACTTCCCGGGATGTGAACCTATCACGGAGCAAGGGCACATCTGTTCGGGGGCATTCCGTAGGGGGGCATCCAGGGACAGCTGGGCCCTTGCCAACAAAATCGTGAACATAACCAAACCTGCACTGTTGCAACAGGGCAGGGAAATCATCGAGGGACTAATGTGTCGACTACTCAGGGTCAGCTTGGCACTGAGCTATATCCCAACGAAGTGGAGGCCTGGAAGAGTAGTCTTCACACCGAAGCCTGGAAGGCTACGTAGACGGGCTCCTTCAGACCTATCAGCCTGACCTTTTTTCTTAAAACTTTGAAAAAACTGGTGGACAGGTACTTACCATACGGTGCTTTGAGGGTAAAACCTCTGCATCGAAACCAGTTTGCGTATAAGAGTGGGGTGTCCTACGAAGTCACGGTACACAAGCTGCTCCTGAAAGCGGAGCAGGCACTCTTAAAGAGATAGCTCTAGCTACGTTTCTGGATATTGAAGGGGCATTTAATGTTGCCTCCTTCGATACCATACTTAGGGCCATGCAGAACCGTGGCATTGGACAGGACATTGTAAGATGGACTGGTAATATGTTACGGGAAAGAACAATTATAGGTACGCTCTTTGGAGAGACCAGGATGGTCTCAGCTACTAAAGGGTATCCGCAAGTAGGGGTGCTATCTCCTCTTCTGTGGAACCTGGTGGTTGACGAGCTCCTATGTAGACTCAATCACGAGGGTATCTATGCCCAAGCCTTTGCTGATGACGTCAGCATAGTTGTAAACGGTAAATTCGGGGCCACTGTGTCCGGGAGGATGCAGTTGGCACTGATGATTACCGAAAAATGGTGCAGACAAGAGGGATTGTCAACTAATCCGGTGATAACGTTCACCCACAAAAGGAACCTTGACTTGAGGGAACTTTCTTATGTGGGACCAATCGCTAAAGTTTAAAGGGGAAGTCAAATATCTAGGGGTAATCCTAGATAGCAAACTAACCCTTTCCAAACACATTAGAAACACAACAGATAAAGGCCTAAGAGCTCTCTGGGCATGCAGAAGAGCTGTGGGCAATACGTAGGGGCTTAAACCTAGTATTATGCACTGGCTTTATACTAGGGTAGTGGCACCCATCATAACCTATTGTTCTGTTGTGTGGAGGCATAAAGCGAGATGCTTAGTAGCATCTAGACAACTAGGCAGGGTACAGAGAGTAGCATGACTAGCCACAACCGGGGCGATGAGAACAACGTCTACGACGGGCCTGCAAGTTATGCTGGGACTACCTCCACTACATCTTATTGTGGAAAGGGAAGCACTGGCAGCTGCTTACAGACTGAAAATAAACATCGAATGGGGCAGGGCGATCCCTAGGTATCATTCCACAATCTCCAAAGAGATTAAACACAACCAATTACTGAGCATGTCCTCAGACAGAATACCTATGTGCTACGACCTTACGAAACCATATACGGTTCATATTTCGGATAGGGATGAGGCTCGTACCAAGATTAAGAAACAACATGAATCCGTCTGGTACACAGATGGATCCAAAACAAGCACCAGCACTGGGATTGGAATCTACAATGAAAATACAGGGAAGACGTATAGTCTCAACCTGGGCTCAGTAGATACTATCCTGCAAGCTGAAGTGGTTGCCATCAGTACATGCTCGGAAATCATCCTGAACGAGAGAGCCCCTAACAGGACTGCCAAGATCAGAAGTGATAGCCTAGCAGCTCTGAAAGCAATAGAGAGCGTACACACTACTGCGTCACAAACAGTGAAGCACTGCCAAGGAACTGTAGCTGAACTGGCACAACGCCACAAGGTTGTCCTTGAATGGGTACCAGGACACACAGGGATCCCTGGAAACGAAAAAGCTGACCTCCTAGCCAGGGAAGCTTCAGAAGGAACCCTGATCGGACCTCTCCCCACATGCGCGGTCTCATACCGACATGTAAAGGGAATAACAGAGAAACGTTTAAGGTAACAACATAAGAAACTCTGGATGGAACTCCCTGGCTCAGGCAATTCAGATTATTCATAACAGGTCCATCCAGGAAGAAAACTACAGAATGTAACATGTCTGTCGTCATGTCACCTTGCACTGTTGCCGACCGTATACGATACCGCTGTTGTTACCGTTAAGACCGACCCCGGTTCACTGTTGATGCTATTGTGCACGAGACACCCCTTATAGACGCTAACTATTTGTCTGTTTGAGCGAGGCCAATCAAAGAACGCTTCCCTCGCTTGCAATTGAATAACGAACGCATTTCTTCTGACAAATAATACAAAACACAATTTCCGTCTTGGGCTACACTATTTAATGAATCGCCCAGCAATTTTATATCCTTTTCAACGGATACGCTCGTCGCCTGAAGAGTTTGAACAAACCCTCAAGTACTCATCTTGTGAAATTTCCCCTTTTGGTTGTTGGTATGTAGACTTTTTTTTCCATTCTCTTTATTGCTAACATAATTATGCTTTAATTATAATAAAAAAAAACATTTTCTACACAATTCACACACAATTTGTACACATACTATTTGAAAACTAATAAAATGTATCAGAAGCGTGCTTTCGAACACGTGGCTTCAATAATCGTTCAAGGTAAGCTATTACTTTTAGACAAAATATAACAATTGATCAGTAAACAGCTAGACATTGTATTTTCCGTAAGCTTAAAACATAATTATTGGCAAATTTTAAGTTTATAAAAATCTTAGAGCGTAGTATTCAACCACGCTATGAAAACTTGTTGTAGAGTCAAACAATTAATAGTATTTTTTTTTGCTTGGACAATTGTCACTCGGCCAGATTCAATAAATCAAAAAAACGAATATAGGGCAGACAGGAACACACACTTCTTGTCTAGGCAACTAATAGTAGTTATTAAATAAAAACCACTTCACTGTAATATTTAATGTTATTAAAAATCAATTTTTCACAAATATGCATTTAGTACAAATATATGATTGTTTCAAAGTTTCGCTAGAAATAGTTAAATATATACCTTTTTTATTCAAATCACATTAGCATATTGATATTTTTTTGCATTATAAAGAACAGGACCGGCTTCACCGTCCTGTACATTAATAATTTTCAATATTGTTTAAATTTTCAATTTATTTATTATATTTATGGACGCTGTGTTGGAAGACTTGAAGATAAGACAATTTATTTGTTGAAATTTAGTAATTTGCTAACCTATTTGAAAAGTCTGTCCAATACTAACGCCCATACCACCATAATTCCTTCTCACACACATAAAACTTTTAGAAAGATACAACCAGCTAAGTTGGAGTCAAATTATCTCTAAGTTGGAGCCAAGTTACGGTCAAGTTATCGCTAAGTTGGAGTTAAGATACCGCTCAGTTGGAGTCAAGTTACCGCTAAGTTGGAGTCAAGTTACCGCCAAGGTACCCCTAAATTTAGAGCCCAGTTACCGCTTATGTGTAGACAGTCCATCAAACCACTTCTGAGCTGTTAATAATACTATTACATCCCGAGCAGCCAGAATCATTAAAGAAACTTTCATCTCTCCACGAAGAAGCTGAAGCCGCCCTCCTAGACAGCACAGAAACCTAAAGTTAAGTCCTCTTTTTACAACTCCAGTTCATTATCAGCAAGTACTTACATTTTCAATAAATAATCTATATTTTTAAAAAACAGTTTCATTTGTATACCTTAGACTATAAGTCTTAAGGGTGTAGCGTGGTCGGTCTTTATTTCAAGTAGCTTCTTTATTTATTGTTTAATTAAAGTAATTACAAGGTGTTTCTATCTTTCTCACCTTAGTTTTTGTGTAGTTTGTTTGCTTAATCGATAGCGTTCAAAAGATAGTGGCGCCCTCATTACTTATACATCCCAATCCTTCCTATAGTGAGCATTAACTTGGAGTCGAACCACCCCCTGGAGAGGGTCTCTTAGCCGGGATCTCTTTTGGAGAGTTTCTTGTTAGTTACAAATTGGCGCCCCTTGTTATTGCTTTGCTATAGTTTGGATTGAGAGGTATATAAATTTTTTTTTATTCAGTTTTGTCCTCAATATTAACTTATACTTTAGATAACAATTTTTTGTTGCTCTTAAAACACATAACGTCCAAATAAATTTTTAGTAGTATTTTTAGTATTTAGTATATTGTATTAAACTTCTATTTTTTTATTTTTGTACACTTTTGAGACTTGGATTAATGCTGTTGCCAGTTTGGATGATTACTGTTATATCAGACATCTGCTCATGTTGATCTTGGTTTTTTGATTTTTGATTCTTATGCTGTTTTCTTTAGTTTTGAGTACCTGCTCGTTGACTTTTAGGTCCATTTGAGATTTAGCTATCTGATAGTTATCTCTATGCTTAGTTGGAATCAGTAATTCGGAGAGTTCATTTGGAGTATGGATACTTGCCTGCTTTTGTTACTGTCGATTGTTGATGTTGTTGTTGTATTCAGATACTTACCTTTTGTCTTTGTCGTTTGAGTATTGAGTACTTTGAGTTTGAGTATTATGTTCAAAATGCAGGCAAATTATTTAAAAACCTTTGAGCCATGTTATGAAATCAAGATAAGAAATTTTTCTGTTCCGGACACTTGCGAACAAAAGCGTAGTGTTTTAACAGGTCTTCTTGCTAAGGAAAACACTAATAGGAACTTCTCGTCCCCAGTTAGACCAGACACAAGACAATTAAGACAATACAAAGACAGCTTAGTTTAGTGTATTATTATTTTAGTCCTTTCGGTTTATTACCATTTTAGTTTTAGTTCTCTCTCTTTTGCTTATTTTGTGTACCCTTACTCAACTTGGTTCACCATTGATTACCCTCCACGTAGAAAAGGAAGTAGACCAAGCTACATTGGAGTTTATACCATTTTAGTCATTCTGTTTAAACATAAAAAACCCGGTTAGCCACCGTGAAAAAGTCGCCATACTTAAACTGGTTTTACGTCATTCAAATTTTTGGTCCCCCTTTTTGTTTTATATATATTTGTTTTATATATATATTTTTTATGATATCCCGAGTCTTCTAACCGTCCCTCAAACAAAGAACGAGTTAATTTTTTATTAGTGTAACCAACGTAGAGTCATCGATTGACGTGTCGTAAGACGATAGGCTCCAATCGAGCTGGGTTGGCTTCTGCCGAGTTGCGGCTTGCCCTTGGTTTATAAACCTAATAGGCTTGAGAAAAATGACTGCTTAGTCTCTTTACCTTCATTCTTTACCTACGTTTCTGTATCTTTCTTTTTGTCTTTATAGTAATTTCTTTATTTAGTCTTAGTCTTAGTCTACCTTCTCCTCTATCGTATCAGTATTCTGTTGCCGTATTCAAACACATGTTGCCGAATTCAAACTTCTGTTAACGAATATCACCTGTAATCCCCTGCGCCATCTTTATACATTAAAATCCTTCTGCCCAATTAATTATAAATAATAATGAATGCCAATCGCTTCTTTTCGCCATACCGCCGTAAACCATCCTTACCCTCTCTCGCTATTACCTCAACCGTGATTAATCTTTCCATTATTTGCTGTTTTTATCGTCGTATATATCGTCCATATCTATGTATCGTTTTTGCCCTACCTTACCTTTTTTTGCGTTGCCGCATTGTGACTTTTGTTTGCTATTTTTTGTCATCGTATGCTCCGTGTAGAACATTGTCGCCCTGCCGAACAATTGTTGGCTGGTAAAATAGTAATTCACCCGTGGTGACGTCATTATGACAAATCTGTACTTTTTACTCTGTCACAATTGGGCTCATTCTTTGCAAATTTCAGGCTGGCAGCAGGGACATTTTGTTTCGCACTCTCGGGAATTACTTTGCTCTGCACATTTAAAATTCCAGTGTTGCTGCGAAACACTTCTTTATTTTGTCGATGGCTTGCGCTGAGAAATTTTTGTTGTCGTTTCTCCCTTTCGTTCTCAGTGTGCGCTTTGTCTGTTTCGAATTGCCTGGAATTACTCGCTTTTAAGCATTTATGGTTCCAGCATTTTGTCGAAACTTATCGTTTTATGTATCTTATGCTGACATAGAAACACAAACGTCGCAAACCGAACCTTATTGTTACCATAAAAACATAGATGGGCGTCTCTTAGCCGGGATCTCTTTTGGAGAGTTTCTTGTTAGTTACAAGAACTACTCAGCCTAAGTAAAACCCAACTAAGAAAGGCAGTGGGACTGCTTACAGGACACTGCCATCACCGAAAACACATGAACATAATGCGACTTGCCGAGGACCCCTTAAGCAGAAAATGTGGTGAGGAAGATGAAACTCCTCTTCACGTAATATGTCACTGTCCATGTCACTTAAGTGGCTTAGACAGAGACACTTTGGCATTCAGTTTCCTGAGCCAGAGGAAATCGTGAAAGCGAATATCAGGGACATTCTAGAATACATGAAGGAAGCGAACCTGCTATGATCACTTCAGAGGGGTACAATGAGCCTAGAGCTCCAGTACATACACGAAACGCACCTCAGAAGAATAGAATAGAATAGAAGCACGAAAGTAGAAAAACTAGTTGTTTATGTGCTGGTGCATTTTATAGATTAAATCGGGAGAAAAGTATATTTTTAAAAAAATTTTGACATAATCGAGGTCAAAAGGTCGTAATATTCTAGTGTGTGCCAACATCTAATGGAACAGAAAATATTTCTCAAGTTATAGGAAGATGCTTTTATTAACTATTTTTGAGAATAATGATCTTTCTGTGTTTTTAATCGAACTTTAAATTTTTTTTTTGAAAATTTTATTATTTACCGCATTTTGTATTTCATCCGGCAGTTATGAATACAATCTGGGATTTAGATAATTAGTATTTCTTTGCTCTATTTTTTATCTGAAAATAAATATCATTTTGAGCTCTAGTACTATATGAATGAACAAATGAAGTTATTTCTATTTGACCGTGATGACCTACAAAAGATTATTTTTTTTGCAGTATATCTGCCTTAAATTACATATTTAGTATAATTAGAATAAGTTTATGGTGGAGAAGGATTTGGTTTAAAATGAGTGGTTTTTTAAGATCCGTTTTGTACTATTTCTACTTGTTTTAAATAATGATCATGAACTCCACCCCATCCCTTAATACCGTAAGATAACTGTGATTCTATTAGAGTATTATATCGTGTTTTTAACAATTTGTTTCGTTTGGAACTCCCATTGTTAGTGTCTATCGAGCCTAATTCCTAGGTATTTAATACTGTTAGCTTCTGCAATATTACGATTTAAACCAATATTCTGGTGTTTACAAAATTATTTGTCCAAAATGTAATGCTGTATATGTAGGTCAAACACAAAGAAATTTTGAAATAAGATTCAATGAACCCTTAAGAGCATATATATTACAATAACCAGATAAGTCAAACTATGCAAAACACGTTCTTGACCATCCACACTCACTCATACACACCAATGACATTCAAATATTACAGATTTGTGATAAAAAAGAAAATTTAGATTTACTCCAAGAACTTGAAATAAAAAGACATCTAGTAGATCAACAATTTAAAGTAGTGAATGAACAAATAAATCTTGGAAGTTCTCCACTATTAAACTGTTTACTTTGATTGAGTCTTCATTTTCATTATTGTAACATAAATATATTAAGTTATTGTAAAGATCAGCATAATATAGTTTTTTCCTTGTTTTTCTATATAATTGCACAGTTATACTGATCTTAGAGGGAAATACATCCAGGATAATCCCTTAGGGCTAATAACATCTAGGCTTTAATATTGTTATGTCTTATTACTTCCATACTTGGTCTAACCTTACATACTTAATCAACATCAGATACCTAGCTACAAATAAGCAAAAAATGTAATTTTAATAGTTAAAGCGAAGAGTTTTTTATTATTCTTAGTTAAAGGGTAAATATTTACTTTTACTATAATTTAAGGTTAATATTTGTTATAATTTAACCACTTTGCAATGTTTTGAAAATCGTTCTCTACTTTAGCTTTTAAATTTTGCCAATTAGAATCTGTATATAAAATAGACGTGTTATCTGCAAAACTAATTATTCTTCCTGATGTGGTTAAGAAGATACTATTAATATAAATTGAAAAAAGTAATGGTCCCAAAACTGTACCTTGTGAAACTCCAAAAGTTACAGATCTTTTTTCCCTTAAAACACCGTTAATTTCTACACCTTGTTTCCTGTCAGATAAATAGCTCTTTAATAGTTGCTAAACATTGCTTCTTATACCATAGTGTTGTAATTTTTTAATAATATAATATGAGACACGGTAACCAATGCCTTTGTTAAGTCCAGAAACACACACATAACCGGAGTATTTTTATCCAAACATTCATAAATAACAGAAGTTAGTTTGTATATTGCATCTTCTGTACATCTACCTTCTCTAAAACCAAATTGACAGTTGGATAAATTTCAATTTTTTTTAGAAAGATGTTAAGGCGTTTTTTTATGATCTTTTCAAACACTTTTGTGATATTAGAAATTAATGAAATTTGTTATTTACTTTTGTTTTTATGTAAAGGTTTTATTATGGAGCTTTCTCACATTTTTAGAAATTTGTTAAGTGTAAATGATTTATTTACTATATAGGCTAAAGGGCACGCAATTTCTTGAGATATTTTTTTAATAGCTTCAGCTCTGAGACTAGGAGACTTTCTATTTTTTAATGTTTTAACAATCGAATTAATTTCCCTTTCATTTGACAAATGCAGATACATACTGTTTTCTAAAGGAGTTACATTATCAGTATAATTGACCACCTCTGGAATTTGATTTGCTAATTTACTTCCAATTTCGCTAAAATAAATATTAAATTTATTTGCAATATCCTGAACATTTACTATTTCTGTTCCATCTTCCAGTTTAATTGAATTCACAATAGTTTTAGAGAAAGATTTTTCACATAAATGGTTTACCTAATACATACCAGAGTGTCTTGGAACTGTTTTTGTTATTTTCAACCTGTTAATTGTAATATTCTGTTTTAGCAGCATTTATTAATTTGTGTAATATATTTTTATGTAACTGATATTTTTAAATCATTTTTAGATGGAGTCTTTATAACTTGTGTTTTTCATTTACATATTTAAGCAATTTTTCATTCATCTAACATTTTATGAATCTATTTTTATTTTTTATTTTATACGCGTCGACCGCTAGGGTCATTAGCGTCTTTAAGTTGTACAAACAAAAGTTTACATGTGAATGTTTAAAACTATAATAGACTTAGGGTATTAATTGATTTAAGAAAAGTCTTTAAATTGTCAATACTGTAGGTTGAACCCAATATATCAACTATATTACAGGAAGTAAATTGCGCTTGTTGTCGTTTCATTGTTAATTGCGGGCATTCAGCGAGGATATGTTTTACAGTAAGTTTATATTGTTTATATGTGTTTTAAAGAACTGTAATTTCAGTATGATTTCATATTTTCACCTGTAGTTTTTAATTTATTACCTTCAGTTTTAAATTTATGTTAATGCTATTGGATTATGATCGGTTATGTTGTACCTATCGAAAAATAAATGATTTAAAGTTGTTCTTATTACCCTAAACTTAATATATTTTTATACTCTTCTGCAATATCGTTTTCACTTAAAATATCTATATTAATGTCCCTAGTTATGATATTAATATCCTTCATTTCACAACTGGATAAATAATTAAAAAGATCACTGATAAATGTTTTTGGACAAGTACTTGGCGAACGGTATATTACTATTATATTTATAGTTTTAGTGTTTAACTCAATAGGAATTTTTAAAGCTTTGATATTATTTAGAATAATATTTGTATATGTGTACTTTAAATCACTTTTTATAAAGACCAACACTCAATCATTTTGATTCAGTGTTCCCCGACTATACATATTGTCGTAGGTATCTCTTGTATCGGTTAAAACTATTATTGAAAAGGAAATCCATCTCTCAAATGTGAATGATGTAGATAATCGTAGTAATAAAACTCAAAGTCTATCCACAACGTTTAATAGTAAGGTTCAAAAGTTAGTGCAACATGTTTCGGTCTTCAGACCATCATCAGGCTATAAATAAAACAATGGAATCAGGAGAATCAAAAATAGTTGTAAAAAGAGCGAATGGTGTCGGTTGTCCGATTACATCAATGATTAAAGATAAAACATTTCAAATATGACAAATAATTACAAATAGAAGTAAAATTCAAGTTTAAAGTAAAAAGTTAAATACATGATTTTGCAATAAGTAGAACTATGGCAAAACAGCAAGTTAAATATGTTACACATCAATATAAACTTACCTGTATGTGCGGAATGTAGGAATTGTAAATAATTTAAATTTAAAACTTAAACATCCATAAATAAGTGAAGAATAATGGATGAATAAGAGAGTTATTATATAAAAAAGAAGAGGAAAAAGGAACTTCAGAAGTTATAAAGATAGAGAATGATGGGTGTGTTGGTTAAATTAAAGTGGATAGAAAAGTGGGACGATATCCATGCTAAGAATGTTGTATCCCAGAGGAAAATTCAAATTAACAAACTTTACATTACTAAAAGAAACAAGAAGAAAGAAATACGTGAGGAGGGCAAAAGGAATGATTGTAAAAACAATCAAAAAAAGGAGAGATCCATGACAGAGGTTCGATCTCCTTTGTAACATGATATGTTAACTAAAAACGTAGTATTTTTAAATTAATTATAAGGCTAATACTAATACCATCTATTGTATAGAGTTCTTAACATGTTAATTATTATAAACGATTCCTGTCAGTAATTCCAACTTTATACACGATCTTTAATGTGGCATAGTCCAATACCTTAAACCACGATTCATTCTCTTATTGTCATTGGTGTTATACACAGTTGGAATATAAAATACCAAAGACATTACAAATTTCAAGTTCAAAGACATTACAAATTTCAATTTCAAATACAATCCCAATTTCAAAGACATTACTGGGTTACTACCGAATTACCGCTGATTGGTTCTACATTGGTGGACTGTTCATCAGACCAACCCTTCACTGGACCAGCCCTCTCCTAGATCAACCAATGGATCGCAGATGTAAAAAAAGATAAGTCGACCAACGTAAATAAATGCATTTATAATATTCTACAGCTGTCTCGTTTTTTTTTTTATTTCTAAAACCTAATATCAAAATCATTTTCGTATCGTCAACTGTATTAGAATAAGTAGTTGTAAAGAACTGTTTGCGGATTATTTTTTTGTAACGTATTCTCAACTTCATTTATTTTAGCACCAAGGAAATCTATTTATCTTTTATCTGTTTGTACATTTTCATATCATTTTTTTTTACTTCTTGGACAGTTTTTTCTGACATCTTTCTATCATCTAATGATACTTATTTAAATAACTCAGCTTAAAACAACTTTCTTCATTAGTATCATAAAAAATAAAAAGATTTCAGTGGCGCCCGTATAATTTCTTAAAGAAACAAATATTGTACTATAGTCAGAGCTAATGAACTTACTCACCCCTAGCCGAGGTATTTAAGATTAATGGTTGTTTTATTGTAAATTATATTTTTTCTTTTGGTATATTGTTATTTTTTTTTTTTTTAGTTAACTAAATATTTTTATAAATTCACTCTCAACATCACAAATTGACGCCCAACGTCATAACATGGTTACACATTGGCGCCCAACGTGGGCGCGTGAACTTTCACACAGTAAGGGTTAGTACCATAAATTTCATTATCTTATCTTATCTTATTTAGCTTGTTCTGGGAGCAAGTTAATGAACTTTTGGGTGGAATATTTTTAATGTATCGAGCCAATTTGGCATATCAGAATATATTGATTTTTTTTCTTCCTTTAAAAGGTTCATATACCGTGTTTTGTATCTTATACGCTAATGTGTATTGGATTTATCGTACCTAGAGTCATTTTTATAGTGCATACTTTATGTAATCTGTCGCGTACGGGTTTAAGTCCCTTCGGCAGTATACAGTGTGAATGTCTACTGGGTTATCTTATCGTATCTGTATGTGTATACAGATTATGTTTAGCTAGGAAATGGTGAAACATATGTGGCTTTGTTTTTTTGGTTCATGTATTTAATATGAGAAAGTACAATTTATATAGCTCTAAACTATAATTTTGGGTAATTTTTTAAAATTTTCAAATGGGTATATCTTTCAGTGACTGTATTATAGACCATTTAATGGTGTAAAAACTTTATAGAACTTTTCTTATCTATTGTGACTTTATCTAATACCGATTTTCACCTTATCTAATACCGTTTGTGACTTTATTTAGATTTTGACTTTTACGGTTTTTTTGTTCCTTTCCGATAGAAAAAATGTACTACCCATTATGTCATTCATATCTTGCAATAGTTAACCTCTTGACGGGTTTTTGGAAGTTTTATTCCTTTCTTGGTAAAAAAGGTTTTATTTTTTCTTTGTTATCAATCATTTTTGGATTTTTTTTTAAGGTCTGGGTGGTGTGGAAACACATCACACAGTACCATTCATTAATTTTTTTTGTAACGTAGAGTCCAATTTCAGTTGGCAACTTAATTGCTGGGTATAAACTGAAATACTATCAAGTAATATCATTAAATTTTCAGAATTTTTAAATAACCACGTATGTTCATATGAAATATTTTAAAATCATTTGACGAAACATTTTGAAATAGTATCGGCTGAATACAATATATTTGTCAAAACAGGTTCATTTTCATATTCTCTTATAAATGGATTCATTATTTACTGTTACGTTACAAAAACCACCTTAAAAATAATATATATAAATAACAAAGAATAAAATTACCAAAGACAATAAGAACAATTATAATTTAGCAGTTCATAACAAATTATATTTAAGATGTAGATTTGGCACTTGAAAAATTTTCTGCAATATTTTTAAAACCTACTTCCAAATTTTATACACTGTATCGCTGATGTTTTATTGTTTATTTTTTTTATAAGCTTTTAAGTTATTCTCTTTAAATATTCAGAAAGAATTTTGTTTATTTTTTTATCTTAGGAACTTAAGTCGTTAGTTAGAGCAATGTTGGTACCTTTTCTAGAATGATTGTGTTTTTTCGTCTTTTGATGTATATATTGTTAACGTCTTTTTCTGTAAGTGTAGTGCTAAAAGTTGTATTTAATTTATTTAAAGTAATACTTAAGACGTTATCTTTATTTGGGTCCATTCCAAAGATTACAATATTGTTTTTATGAATTTTTCTTTTCAATTGTGTAAAGTTGATTTTTAATGGTGTATACTGTTGTTCTAGGTTTTCGTTTTTTTGACTTAATACCTTTATTTCCTCTTTGATATCTGTTGTGTTTTTTTAAGGACTTTCAATTTTACCAAATAATTCTAAAGTTGCTTAACTCAGTCATATTTTAATAAACATATAACGCTACCGTACTAACAAGTACTTTTTGTAGAATTTAATTGTTTAGATTTAAAAAAGTAGATGTACCTACTATAAAAAGATGATGTTTCTTCCTTGCAAAGAATTAAATTTATTATCCAATTTACTACTTTACTGATTGTAATATATTTTTTTACTCACTGTAAATGCCTTTAATTTAGCAATCTTTTGGTAGGTTTTAACAATTAAATTGCCCTTAAACCATATACTTAAATTTTGAACTTTAAATCTCTCACTTCACACAGGATGTACCAACCATATGACAAACTTCGGTATATGGGTTGTTTTAGAAGATATCAAAAAATGTTATTAACAAAAATAGTAGATGTCTTTAGGGTCCATATTTTGAAATTACCTTAATCTATACAGAGTGTTGTATAACTCCGTTACTAACCAAACATATTATTTTTTAAATGGGAACCCCTGTATATTATACCGAATTCGGACTGCTCACATTTGTTTGAAGATTTTGATATAGGGTTTTGATACGTTATACAGAGTCCTTCAGAAGTTATGGACACGTTTTTGTGAAAATCGTAGGTAAATCAACGCTTTGTATCTTATTCTACGTTGAAGAAAATAAAAGTATTTTGCCCAACAGAGTTTCGTAATATGATACAATATAACCGTATTCTATTAAATATTAATTATTTTACCTCTTGTATACAGGGTGGACCATAACTCGAACCTTTCAGTTTCGCTCTTCTTTTAAATGGAACACCCTGTAGTTTATATTATAGATAGAATATCCGATTATTTAACTTTAATTTTTGTTAAGCATTCCCTATACCCAAAGTTCATGAAAACAGAGTTATTTTGTAATATTTATTATAAACCATAATTATTAACCTATTATGTGAAAAGAATATAGGTTTAATGTAACAAACAATCCTTAAAAATAGTTTTGATAAACAATTTATTCTAAATAAAACAAGTCTCCAAAAGTATAATTCTAACCATAATATTAAACTAAATGTTCAAAGTGTTCACCGTTAACATCAATGCAATGGTGCAGTCTAAGTTCAAATAATTGACTAAAATTTTTCAGCATTTCAACGTTAACAGATTGAAATGCCGCTGTGATTATCTCTTTTATATCGTGTCTAGTAGAAATCTAAATTAGTTAAATCGGGAGACCAGGCTGGCCAACTATTTGGGCCCCCTCCTCCAATCCATCTATGGAATTCGGTATTGAGATAATGTAAACGGTGAGCACTTTGATCATTTAGTTTAATATTATGGTTAGAATTATTCTTTTGGAGACTTGTTTTAATTAGAATAAGTCTTTTATTACAATTTATTATTTTTAAGGATTGATTGTTACATTCAACGTTTATTTCTTTTACATAATAGGTTAATAATGGTTTACAATAAATATTACAAAATAATGAAATTGATTGTGTTAACCTTTACTTTTTGGAAGTAAGAACAATAAATAACTGAACAGTTAAACTAAACTTCCACTATTTATTCGAAAAATTTGCTTTAAAATTCAATTACAGCTGTTTCCCTAAGAATTAGCATCGTCAGATTGACATATTAATATATATTAACATAATAATAGTGAAAGTTTAGTTTAACTGTTCATTTATTTATTGTTCTTGTTACAAAATAACTCTGTTTTCATAAACTTTGGGTATAGGGAATGCTTAACAAAAGTCAAAGTTACATAATCGGGTATTCTATTTATGAAAGAAGAGAGAAAATGAAAGGTTCGAGTTATCGCCCACCCTGTATAAAAAAGGGAAAATAATTAATATTTAATAGAATACGGTGATATTGTATCAAACGTTTCCATAACTTCTGAAGGACTCTGTATAATGTATCAAAACCTTATATCAAAATCTTCAAAAAAATGTAAGCACTCCGAATTCGGTATAATATACAGGGGTTCCCATTTAAGAAATCATATGTTTGGTTTGTAACGAAGTTAAAAAATTTCAAAATATGGACCCTAAAGACATCTACTATTTTTGTTAATACCATTTTTTGATATCTTCTAAAACAACCCATATACCGAAGTTTGCCATAAGTTTGGTACACCCTGTATATTGAAATCCACCATAAGTGCTCCACAATGCTTAACTAAAAGAATGGTATAGAAACTAGTGGCTAAAGAGCTTTTATTAACATAGAGGGTGCTTTTGATAACAGCCCGTTTATATCCATCAAAAGGGCACTGGAAACTGGATTATTACAGCTAATATAGGAGGAGAGTCGGTGATCGTGGCGGCAGCAAAAAGATGTCGTGAAGGAGTATTATCGCCTCTGCTATGGTCCCTGGTCGTGACGACCTTCTGTCAAAGCTGCATAACTCTGGTTTTACGATTAAATGGTATGCATATGACCTGGTTGTAACTATTAGGGGCAAGCATAATAAAGTCATCTCAAACTAAATGCAAGTTGCCCTAAACATTATAGAGAATTGATGCCAGAAGGAAGGCCTTAAAGTCAATCCAGGCAAAACAATTTTGATACCGTTCACCAGGAGACGCAGATACTCTCTAACCACTCCAACCAAGAACAAAATCGAACTAAAATTTTCCAAGGTTAAAATATCTAGGAGTGATCCTGGATCAAAAACTAACTTGAAATAATAATTTGAAAAAAATCATCTTTCGATGGCGCTGACTTCTGCTTGAAAGATGCTTGGGTATGTGCCCAAGCTTTCTGAGTATTTGGCTCTCGGTCCAAAAACTCCTATCCCAGGTCCCCCGTCTAGCCTGGAATCGTCCGTATACCACTTTATGGCATTCTGGTTTAAATTCTGTATGGTGTCTTCATCCCATTCAGATTTATTGCTCAATTTTGTGATGAATTTTCTCACAAAGTTGAATTTCTTTTACATATCATCTTGGGGCATTTCCCAAGTTTGATCTACAATCTACCCTAGACTCTTGAGTAAATTGGCGTAGTTCAGTATTTAGTATGATGTACGTTGCTTGCATTGTATTATAATTATTAATTATTATTATTATTATTAATTTAAGTTTGTATTTTATATATTTTGTTTTGTATTGGTACAGTCAGTATTTTTTATGTTATTTTTTATATTTTTAACTATTTTTAAATTGTCGCTTTGTCCATAAAATTGTAAAAATTTTCATGACAATAAAGCTTATGTCTCTCTCTCTCTCTCTCAAATTGAAGTGATCGAGGTTTTTCCCTGATAATTTCTTCTTTGATCATTCTATATAATATATACAATATTATTGTTTTCTTTCTTACACTTTCTAGCAGAATGTGCAGTGAGGTCAAGTTTAAAATCACCTCCATTGCAGCAGTGGGGCAAGTTCCCATTGCTCCAGTGATACATGCACAAGCCAGTCTCTGAATCTTCTAGAGACTTTCTTCCTTTCTTTTCCTCGTCGTACTCAGTCGTACCCTTGCGCCCCAAGCCACTGCCCCATATGTAATTACTGGTCTCACTATTGCTGTTTACATCCATTGCAGAATACGTGGGTTACATCCCCAGTTCTTTCCTGCAATGTTCCTGCACACCATAGGATCTTGGTTGCTTTGTGTATTAATTCGTCTTCGTGTTTATTCTAGAGTAACCTGCTATCTAGGATTAGCCCTAGATATTTTACCTCTGTTTTCCACTCGACGATGTTCTCCACTATTTTTATGATATTTAGATTGGGTTCCTTTTTTCTTGTAAAGGCTACTACTACTAGATAGCAGTTGCGACATGCAGATGGAAGTCGTTCTATCTTTCTCAATCAGTGCTCTTTTGACTGCCTCATGTGGTATATTATCAAACGCCACTTTTATGTCTAGAAAGGCACATACCACGGTCTCTTTTTTATTCAGAGAGTCTTGGATTTCGTCAGTCAATTGTGTCAAAGCGGTTTCCGTGGACTTTCCCGCTTGGTACGCATGTTGACGGGGGTGCAATGGCACCTGTTCCAAGATTTCTGTTCTAATGTAGTTGTCTACAGCTTTTTCTATCGTTTTGAGAACAAACGATGTGAGGCTGATCGGTCTAAGGGATTTGGGGTGCGTAGTATCCCATTTCCCTACTTTTGAGAAGAAGGTGATTTTGGCCCATCTCCACGCTTCAGGTATGTATCCCAGTTCAAGGGTGCTCCGACTAATTCGGATTAAGTGTGGAATTATTGCCCTTGGCCCTGTTGTAGTAGGGCAGGAAATATTCCATCCGTTCCAGGTGTTTTGAACGGCTGGAAGGTGTTCAGAGCCCATCTCAGCCTTTCCTCACTGCATATGTGTTCTGCCATTGCAGTGTCTTCCGTGGTAGGTCTTTTAGCTTTCTCACTTGTTTTTCCCGAAGGGCTATTCCTCCGGGAAAATGAGTTTCTAATAGGAGCAGAGCTCGTTCTTTTTCGCTTTCTGTGAAGCTTCCATCTGGCTTCCGTAATGCCATTACAGTGTCTACTTTTCCTTTTACCAAGACTTTGTGTAGCCTTGCTGCAGAGGGTGTAGCGTCTATTTCTTCGCAGAATTTTCTGAAGCTAATTCTTTTAGCTTTTCTGATCCGCCATCAGCGAATGGGTGCACCGAAAGTTTCTTGAATGGTGGGAACCTAGACAGAAACAGGCCAAACAGTTCATAAACTAAATTTATGATAAATTTGGTCGTACTTGGTTTATAAAATAAGACTCGGCAGAGACAACCAGTCTTGGGAAATACAAAGACGAATGGCTTAAAGCAAGGCACCCTTTGGAAATATTTAGGGACAACATACCAATGAGTATTAAAAAGAAAGTGTTTGACCAATATGTTTAGCCGATCGGAAGCTGTACTTCTAGCCAAGGCTACAGCTTAGGAATTGATAGTGGCACAGAGAGGAATGAATAATAAATAATATTGCTGATGTTTTGGAGTGTGTAGAGGAAATAAAATGGAACTGGATAGAGTATGAAGCGAGAATGCACGATTCATTAACTGGAGACCAAGATTAAACAAACATAGAAGAGGAAAATTACCTACACGTTGGGCCGACGACATCAGACGTATTACAAAAAACATTGGCAACAAAGACCGCAAGACCGTAAAGATTGGTGGAGTTTAAGGCAGTCCTGTGTGCAACAGTGAACTTTATAACGCCTGGATTATGATGGATGATCTTTATATAATTTGTATACCAAGGAATGTTTGAAATATTTGTCTGTATAATGCGTTTTTGATTTGCTACTATAGTATACTTAGTGTATTTTTCGATATTCCATTTGTTGATTTTTTTTAATAAAACCATCTAAAATGTTTAACTGCTGCTTTGTAAATATTCCAATTCCAATTTATTTAAAAAATTAGGTCTTTAATTACATTTACAGCTGTTAGCTGTTTCGCTACAGATTGACTTATTTAAGACACATTTTGTTTGTTTGTAGCTAGGTACCTGATGTTGATTAGGTAGTATTAAGGCTAGACCAAGTAAGGACTTTTTTATTATTATTATTATAGAAGATTAAAGAAGCCGAGGTCTAGGACCTATATAGCTCCTATAAAAAAAACATATATCGAAACAAATGAAATAACCTTATAGTACATAGATAATACAGCAAAATAAAACAACATATTTTCCACAAAAGTACAATAGAAAACTAGATGAATATTTCCCTCATGCATAATATATGTCATAAGAGGAATGTAATTATCGAAAAATTACGGCGGTAATTGCACTCCGGAGCAATAATTGCACTGCGAAAACATCCCGTCGTCATGACACCAAGCGAAAACATCCCGTCGTCATGACACCAATAACAACAACACTGACTGACAATACTGATAAATGTCAGATATACTTCAAAAAGTGAAAAAAAATGTTTATTCGTGAAATATTCCATTGAATTACACTCGTGCACAAAAATGACCAGATAATTTTACATTCAAGCGCGTCATCTATAAAAATTGCACTCCGTCCCCCCCATATTTTGTAAAAGAGCCCTCCTCCTTCGGAGTCGGGCTCCTTCGCCAAAACATGAAAAAAATCTTGCGCAATTCCCAGACAACACGCTTTCTTGCAAAACTTTTATGCACTTGTGCAATTATAACCGATAAGAACACAACACGAAAACACATTTATAAATACAAAGAGATCAGTTGAGCATAGTTAATTTATAGGCATCATAGTTGTTTTTGAAAGAGTTAACACTCAAAGCGCTGACAACGTTTGGTGGAAGAGAGTTCCAACTGTCAAAGATTTGACAGAAAACCCTCGCGGCACTTTGTGTGAAATTGTTGTTTTTTTTTTAATTTAAAGCAATGTCCTCGGAGCCTTGGATCAGTATTTAATGGAAAAATGTGTGACAAATCACAACCAAATTTATTATTTATTGCTCTGTAGACTATTATTAAATCGCCGCGAAGCCTTCTATCCTCGAATGTCGGACAGCCAACCGATCTTAAACGTTCTTCATAGGACGGACGATGTATCCCGTATGGAATCCTAGTTGCCCACCTTTGTACCGATTCAAGACGAGAGGAATCCTGTGCCCAGTCCGTATTCCACACAGGACCAGCAAACTCCAAAGTTGGTCTCACGTAGGTATTAAAAATATTCGCAAAATTTTGAGGAGAAATTTTGCAAAATGACTTAGAGAGAAGGTAAAGTGAACTTTTAGCTTTACTGCAAATATACTGAATGTGTTCGGACCACGATAAAGTTTCTGTGACAAGTATTCCCAAATCTCTCTGCTGAGAAACAGTTTCCAAGTTTGTGTTAGAGAGTACATACCTATTTCGTGGATTATTTTTACCTAGGTGGAGCACTGAGCACTTTGATGCATTTAAAGGTAAAAGCCAGACATCCACCCATTTTGATACTCTGTGCAAATCAGCTTGGAGTCTGTCATGTTCAGATATAGGGTTGGCATATAATTTTGTATCATCGGCAAAGACGGAAATGTTGCTTTCGACGGTAAGTGGCAGATCTGCTACGTACACTAGACAGAGAACAGGTCCTAAAACCGATCCTTGTGGCACCCCACTAAACACATCAAACATTGAGGAGAAGGAGTCTCCAATACGAACACAAAACTTCCGATTAGTCAAGAAAGCTTCAATCCAATTAAGCAGGTTGCCTCTAACTCCGTTATGTTCGAGTTTAAACAGTAGACGTTTAGTCGGAACGCGATCAAATGCTTTGGAAAAGTCCAAATATATAATGTCCACCGGTTGTTTACTGTCCAAAGCTAGAGACCAATCATTTACGCACGACAACATATTCGTCACCACAGACCTGCCTGGTACAAAACCGTGTTGAAACGCTGGGATTCTATCATGTTCAGTTAGAAAGTTCATTAGGAAATCACGAATTATAGATTCCATAATTTTCACAGCGATAGACGTTAAACTTATAGGCCTGTAGTTTTCGGGATTTAGCTTATCACCCTTCTTAAAAATCGGAATGACACTTGATGTTTTCCAAATATTTGGGAGGCATTGAGTTGAGAAAGATGTATGCATAATAATTGATAGTGGTAAGTTTATAGAACTACAACATTTTTTTAATAAAATTGCAGTTATACCGTCTAATCCAGGAGACGAAAAAGTTTTGAACGACATTATTTTGTTTCTAATGGTGTCCGGTTCAAACAAAATTTCATTTAAATCGTGATGGTTTCTGGTTGACTTAATAGGCAATACATCAGGCACATCATTTTCTATAGTAAAAGCCTCTTGAAATTTTTTGCCAAACATATTAGAGACTTCTAACTTGTCTGTCGTTGGTTGACCAGTGGTATCGCTTCTTAATAAAGGTGTGGATACTTTAGATAAAGAAAGGTTTCGAATATATCTATGTAGTGGCTTTTTGTTCTTGTTTGAGGCTAACTGATTTTCAAAATTCTGTTTTGCTTTAATTATTTGGTAACTCAGATTATTTAAGAATATCCGGTGGTTGGTATAGTCGATATCTGATTTAGTGCGTGAATATTTTTTCCAAAGAGATTTCTTATATTTAATCATTTCGAAAATTTCATGGTTCAACCAAGGTTTGTTTAGGTTTCGTACAGAGTGTATATAATAGGAGTTTTTAGTAACTGAATTATTTATAAAATTTACGAAAATTTTCCATTGTTGCTCCACGTCTTTTCCATGAAATTTATTAACCCAGTCCGTAGTTAAAATCTCAGAGTTTATTTGTTGATACCTAATTTTTTTATATCTCACAAAACTTTTGTTAGAAGTCTCATCAGATTTTAAAATTTGCAGGGAGGTTGAAATTACTGCGTGATCTGATTTTCCAATCGGAGAAATAATGTTAATGTCTGTGAGAAGTTGAGAATCTGAGGTTAAAACGAGGTCAAGTATCGAGGGTCGCTGATAAAGACGGAAACGAGTTGGTTTGTCTACTAGCTGCTCCAGACCAGAATCTTCCAAAAAATTTAAAAAGAGTTGAGAAGCACCATCGATGGGATACGTTTGTAGAGGCCAAGAGATTTTACTTAAATTAAAATCGCCGAAAAAGATGACAGTTTTATGTCTATTTAAAAACTGTTGCAATTTATCATATAAATCCTCGTCACCCCTCGTAGAATTGTAGCCAGGTCTATAAATGCAGGCAATAGAGAAATTAAGTTTTATCTTTTTTGATGAAAAGTTTAGTAGCAGTCCGTCATACTGGAAAGCAGAGAAAATTTGAGGAGTAATTTGAAATTCTGAAAAATCCGACTCATTAACATATACACAACAACCCCCACCTCTATTCAGGCGATCAGCTCTAAAAATTTTGTAGCCAGGTAAATTTATCGATGAGTCCAAAATAAGATTATGCAGCCATGATTCCGTAATTAAAAATATAGAAGGGTTTTCATATTGAACAAACGCAGTAACGTCGAGAAATTTTGCCATAAGAGAAGCTAGATTTGTGTACATAATAGTCCATTGATGGAATTTTGTATTTAGTTTTTTGGCGTAGAACTAACTATACATGGAACTCCTTTTTCATATTTTATTGTTATATTTTTTTCACCGCTGTCAAGGCGTCGGTTGAGAACGGCGCGCAACTCTCTGAGATACTCCTGTTGCATTGGTGTTTTATCATCTTCGATCTTGATATGTATATATTGAGTTGCAATAAGTAGAGCAATCATTTGCAGAATCTGGTACCCCACGTAAAATAATATTTTTAGAACGTTGAATACGCTGAACTGCCTCAGAGACAATGTTTTCGGTATTTACAGGATCAGCTTTTAAAATATTCTGATTAGATAATTTCGACTCTATTTGTTCAATCTTGTTTTGAAGATTCTGAATTGCATCTTTTAGAGACGCAATCTCCTCAAGTTTGTCAACACATCCATCGCAAAATATTTTTATATTTCTAGCTCGACTGCGCGTAATTTTATCATCGGATTTTAAACCAGCACATTTGAAGTGTATATGGCCCTGACATCGGTCGCACTGAATGATTTGCGATACCTGGCTTTTGGAAATTTCCTCTTTACAATTAAGACATGCGCTCATTATGATAATAGGCTAGTGGGAACTCTACTAATCGAAATAATGTAAATACCTGATAGGAAACCAGTTCTAGATGGAGACAGTTTATTACTGTTATTACAAAACTATTGAGTTTTTTTAACTGATTTTTACACACGACAGTTAATGTACCATAACTGATAACTATACAAATTTTCAACAATTTAAATCACTTTTGACTACGAAAAATCGCTGTATTATCCAGACACGATATAATATACATATATGCCGAACTCACTGCTAATTGCACTCACTTAATTGTTAAATTAAGTGAGTGTAGTCATACAAAAGTTGTTCTCTGGTGAAATTTGACTGGTAATTGAATCGAATTAAATGTGTTTTAAAATACTGGCGTGTAGCTAACATCACAACCTATTCAGTGACAATATTTTTTAAAGTCTGTTTTAACGTTTGTTTCTGATTCTATCTAATTAATATTTTTATCATATCGGATGTGCTGTTGTTTGTCTTATTAAAAAGTAAATACTATCATTTATCTAAAAAATTACACCTCAAGTCGTACAGGTTTTACCACAGACTTATGCTTGACAAATTATATATTTTCTGTTAGAAGGAAATTCAAAATAATCTTTACAACAAAGTCAGTCGCACAGAAAATGTTTTCTAGCGTTAAAATAAAATGTAACGCTTTAAAACAGTTCATATGCAACACTTTATACAAATTAAAATTTAACGGTACCTTCAAATACTGATGTCCCTGATGTTCACTGGCTTATAGATGTCGTCGGCGTTGGTCAAGTTGGTCTCAGCTGAAACTTGATACAGGTAGTCTATCTTGAAAAGACAAGTGGGATGGAAAAACTTCGGTGGTTTAATTAAAACACCTCTTACGAAGTAGAAATTTTATTATTATATTATTCGGGGATTTATTTATATAATTTGTTGGGTGTTATGACTTCCTTTGTACAATTACTGATGTGTTTACAAAGTTACACTTGGATTATTATCGATAAAGATAAGTCAAAATTCTTATACTTGATACTAACTATTGTATCACTAAAATAAACCTTAGATTATAAAAGCGATGATTCTTGATTGATTTAAAAAACTTATTGTTCTAATTCAAAATCGAATAATTTTTAATTTATAAAGTTAATAAAATCTAAGACTAGTTAAAGTCTTTTTTAAAATGGAAATTACGAGTTGAATGTCTACAAGTCTGAATATTTATCAAACGAAAGTTATGAGTTGAATGTTTTCAAGACGAGGGCTATTAGTTGAATTTCCTATTTTCTTCCTGGCTAGTTCTTTTACGTAAAGTATTGAGATCTCTCTCTCAATATTCTTTGACCAATAAAAATGCTTTATTTAAAATTCTTTACGGGAACCAATCAGAAAGGATTATTTATTAATTTGCTTATTTCTAATTAACTAATTATATTTTACAGACAATTTTCATATATAATATACATAACAATTTTTTCTAATGTTCATTATTTTTTTTATAATTTATTTCGGTCAGAAAAGCAAGTAAAATTCTGTATCACTGATGCTTGAAGGTTACAAAACCGATTACCAAGTAAAACTCTTACATAGTTCGTCAGACAGGTGACTTTCTACATTTTAAAAATTCTCGCGTCATACGCACAGGTGCTGTTCCGTAGAAAAGTTTTTACACAATATTCGAAGATATAATTTTCTGTGTAACTGAGTTTAATAGATTCTTGAAAATACTTTTATGTGTTTAACGGAAAAAATGTTCTTAGAAAAATTATAATTTGTTCGTTTGTTTCTTTCATTTTGTAATTTATGTTCATTATTATTTTTTTGTAATGGTAAGATTGATTATTTTTATTTTTGTTACGTGTTGGAAATTTATTTAGTTTCAATTAATTAATGTTGATTAATTTAACTTCTGTTTATTATAAAATATGATTTTCATTATTTATTTGATTTATTATTAATCCTTTCTTTAATGAATAATTTTTTAATGATATTACTTCGTCTTAATATATATATATATATATATATATATAAACTTCGAAATTGGTTGGGAATGCAGCGGAAAGGACGTGAAAAAACTATCAATACAGTACTCTTTTCAGTATACCAAGCTTTCGCAAAACTTTATTTGCATCATCAGGGTTCTACAAATGTGAATTAGTATGAGATTACAAATCAGTAAAAAACTTTTTTACAATAAGTAACTTACACTAATTGAGGTTTAAGTCTAGATGTTAGTTGGAGAAAGTGAAGAACCATTTGAATACATCCAGAAAAGCAAAAAGCTAATCAAGCCAGTAAAAAATATCACAGTAAAATTGAATTAAAATTGATCACATCTTTACATCACTAAGTTACATATTAAAAATCTTTTAATTTTAGGAAGGTTAGTACTACCTCCGCCACGTGTCTCGAAAATGTGTAACTGAATTTGGTTAGGTTAACCCTCTTCTTCTTTCAATTTTTAAAAGAGAAGTAATAGCAACCTAAACAACCACAGCTAAACATGGTAAATTTTACCAAGTGAGACAGTTACTAAAAATTGTTTTCACTGAATAATAATTGAAAAATGAACCGCGAAACAGTCAAAGCTAATAAAACCTATGTGTAGGAAAATTGTTTGTATTAATGAAATACTTTCAAATTAATAATATGGACAATAGAGGTAAATCCCAGAAAAGCGAGTTTTGGGTGAAAGTAAGGAAATTGTATCTCTTTAATGAGATGTGAGGAATAAAGTAATTAACAATTGTGAAAATAAAGAATTATTGAACATTGGTCATATGGAATGTCGAAGGTAATGATTAAAAACTCAAAAATTATTTTTAATGGAGTAAAATGAAAGAAAGAAGATATTCTTAATTATCTGAAATAGAAGAATTTTCACTACTAGAAATGAGATGATTACTATCTAACGTAAGTAGTAATGAATATAAACCACTCAAATTATTGATATCGGTTTTCTTATTCATAGGATTCTTCTCTTGGAAGATGAACGCCATTTCAAGAAATACTCTTTTTCTGTAGTTACTTTCAGAAGATAAAACTTGTGCATTTGGAAAGTCAATGGGATGCCCCGTAGAATTAGAATGTGAGGCCAATGAACATCTATCAGGATGCAACCTTATGTCCCTCTTATGGAGAGTCAATCGACTAGATAATTTCTGAGAAGTATGACCAACATACGATTGTGTACAACCCAAACAACTGAGTCTATAAATAACATTGTTTTTATCTAATAAAGGAATTTTATCTTTAACTGAAGTATATGAGGCTATCAGCGCAAAAGTGGTGTAACCCACTATTTGTGTTGGTTGCAGTTTTGGTGTAAACTACATTCCATACATTATTAACTTTGAATACAAAAGTGGAGTAAGCCACCTTTTGTTATCAAAACAACAGATGGCGCTAAATAAAAAATAAATTAATAAAAACAAATCTATCTTAGCAAATTTTAAATCCTATTTTTCCTAAGTGCATTGCCGGGGGTTACACCACTTTTGCGCTGATAGCCTCATATAATGATTTAAGTATCAAGGAACTCTTAAATGCAATCCTAATATTAGGTAGTTGTTGTGAGAAAAGTCTAGACAGTCTAGGCGTAACGCCCTTAATATAAGGAAGGGATGCATATGTAAATTCACAAGGTGGCGGACCTTGGATGGATCCAATTGAGTTCCGTCCACTAGCACCTGAATTGTCAGAAATGGAGTTAGAAGCACCTAACATAACGGGAGATGTGCCGAACATAACTTTCCTCAGTAATGATGTAGGATAAGAGTTATTTAAAAAAAGGTTATAAAGGATATTTAAGTTTTTTTGACGGAAGGAAGGATCAGAGAGTTGATTCACTCTTGTTGTCATTTGTTTGACTAGGTTGAGTTTCATATTAAATTTATGGTAAGAAAGGTAGTTGAGATATCTCCCAGAGCTACATGATTTTCTATACCAATCTATCAATATTACATTTTCGTCATTTCTGATGAATAACATGTCTAAGAAAGGAACAGCTTTGTTAGAGTTTTCACATTCTAACGTGAACTGGATGTAAGGGTCATAACTATTAAAAATATTCAAGAGTTCTGTTTCTGAATCTCGAGGAACTGCTAGGATTATGTCATCAACATATTTCTTTAGAAATGGGATATGGAAAGGGAGTACAGGAAGAACTATGTCAAGCAAATCATCCATTACATATTGATCCAACCTTCAGTTGACTTTGTTGTGTGTCTGGGTGATTTTAATGTAGATCTTTTAAACATAAATAGTTCAGCATGTGACATGGTCATTAATACGTTGGAGGGACTTGGATTGAAGCAGCTCATAAATCAAGCAACTCGTATTACGGAATTTACGGCAACGCTGTTAGATTATCTAATCACATCTGATGATAATATGGTATCAGATCATGAAGTCCACCATATCCCCCAAATTAGTGATCATGAGATGATTTTATTCAATATTAATATCAAAATAGAGTTAAAACAACCTAAATTTGTGACATGTCGAAATTTCAAAAATTTGGATTACAAACAATTTAATACTGATTTACTGTCTATACCCTGGAAAAATATATATGATTTAGATAATATCGACAGTAAGGTAGATTTTTTAACAAATAATATAACTACTCTGTTAGACTTGCATGTGCCTATGCGTTCATATAGAATTACTAAACCATATGCTCCTTGGCTGACAGATGGAATCTTGGCTATGATGACTGATAGGGATAAAGCATTTAAAAGGTTTCAACTAACTAAGGGGAAAATGGACTGGCAACGCTATAAACAATTACGTAATTTAGTTACTCTTACAATTAAAAAAGAGAAAAAGGCATATGTAAATAATAAACTAAGGAGATGTGGTCTAGTTTGAATTCAATCATAGGGCACAAAAATCAAAACCGTAACACAGACCTAACTCACAAATGGAATGTGAATGAAATAAATGAATATTTTTTAAACTCTATACCCAAATCAACCCCCGATCTTGAAACTGCTCTTTTTTATAATCAGAATATTAAAAACTCTGTAAATTCTATGTTGCAGTTTCATGCCGTATCTGAAGTTGATGTACTAAATGTTTTAAAGACTATTAAAACTAAAGCTATTGGACATGATGGCATAAATATTCTAACCCTAAATTTATGTATACCATTTCTGTTGCCATATATAACTCATATTATTAATTATTGCTTAATGCACTCGGTTTTTCCTGACAGTTGGAAAAAGTCATTTGTTACTCCATTACCCAAAACAAATAATCCAGAAACATTACAACAGTTACGACCGATAAGTGTATTGCCAACTCTGTCAAAAATTTTGGAAAAAACTATAAATTTACAACTGTTATCTCACTTGAATAAAAATGCAATTGTACCTTCGATACAATCTGGGTTTAAAACAGGACATAGTTGTACTTCTGCATTACTAAAGATTACAGATGACATCATTACTGCCACTGACCAAGGTAAATTAACAATATTATTTCTATTCGACTATTCCAAAGCTTTCGATACGTTAAACCATAGTTTACTTTTCTCAATATTAGCATATAGTGGTTTGGGTAACAAAGCTATAGATCTTTTTAAGTCGTACCTTTGTAACAGATCGCAAGCAGTTAAATGTAATGAAAATATATCAAGTTTTTTACCTGTAGGAACAGGTGTACCGCAAGGTTCTATTCTGGGCCCTATTCTTTTTTCCGTCTATACATCTAATTTTTCAAATGCTTTCGTATCCTGTTCGCAGCATTACTACGCTGATGACACCCAGTTATACATATCTTTCTACCCATCTGAGGCTGAACAGGTTACGACTGCAATAAACTTCGACTTAAACAATCTTCAAGTTTTTTCTTCAAATCATTGCCTACATTTGAATGCATCCAAAACCAATGCCAATATTTTTGGAAATAAAGCAAATACACAACTTTTTGAACAGAATTTCTCTTCTAGTATATCTTTAAATGGACAAAATATAACATTTAATAATAAAGTTAGAAACTTGGGAGTATGGTTGGACCAAAAACTCAGATTTACTCAACATATTAGTGTATGTTTGCAAAGGGCATATGCGACTTTAAAGCTTATATTTAAATCCAGGTATGTTTTGAACAGGTCAATGAAGTCCATGTTATGTGATACACTAGTTTTATCAAAATTAAACTACTGTGACATTGTATATAACTCTTGTCTTGATTACTTTGATACCAACAGAATACAAAAATTACAAAATTCATGTCTTAGACTAATTTATGGTATTCGGAAGCATCAACCAATTAGGCATACTCTTAATACATCTAAGTGGCTTCATATGAAAAATCGGAGAGAGATGCACGCAGTTATGTTTTATGTCAAATTGTTAAAAGAAAAATCTCCTCCATATCTTTATTATAAGATTAAATACAGAACAGACGTACACACACTTAATTTAAGACATAGAAATGCATTGACATTGCCCAGACATAACACACAATTATTTAAAAGAAGTTTTTCCTATAACATTGTTTGCTGTATCAATGATTTACCCTTCGATCATCAGAAATTATCTACAAACAAACTTAAAAGGGCACTTTTCGACCATTACTTTTCTACACAATCTTAGTTTTGTCATGGTGAATACTCTTACATTTTATTTGTAATATTTGGTACTTTATTGTGTAAGTTGTAAAGTGTTAACTAATTTAAATTTGCTTATGTTTTTATAGTGATACCTATTTGTAATTTGAATCGTCTAGTTTTGTTCTGTACATCATCTAGAACTTTTAGGGGTTAGGTGGAAGAGCAGACGTATGTTGACTACTAAGGCTCATTACTTGTAAAAATATATTGTTAAAAGTAACGTACGTACTGAATCTCGCCCCAAATTGAAATTTTTTTTGTTAGTTTGTATCTTTTTTTTTTGGAACATTAATAAAGACCTTTATTATTATTATTATTATTATTATTATTATATGTCGCCAAAATTGGAGAAATGCTAGCACCCATGGGAGTGCCAAATGTTTGTTTATAGAATTTATTGTCAAATGAAAAACAAGTGGAATTGAACAAGAACTCAATCAACTCAATAAACATATCATAGCTAATGGTACAAACCGAACTAATAGATTCCCAATGATTATGAATTGTACGGATAACTGCATCTAAATAAACATTACTAAAAAGGGAGACAACGTCCAGACTGACAAGAACATAGTTTGGTGGTAACACCTTCCTATTGAAAAGTTCAAAAGTATGAAATGAGTCATTAATACTGTAATCATTACTTTCATAAGCTCTTGTTAAAATATCTGTGAGAAAACTAGCAATACACTCAGTTGGTGAGCCAATAGAAGAGACGATAGGTCTCATAGATAAAGTAGGTTTGTGAATTTTTGGAAGGGTGTAAAACTTAGCAATAGTGCCACTGTAAGACGTGAGTTTCTTCCTTGTAAGTAAATCTATTTGCTTTTTATCAAATAAACGTTTGACTAAAGAATTAGATCTCCTTTGAATTCCAGAAGTAGGGTCAGACTGTAAGGAAACATAAGAAATGTCCTGGTCTAATAAATTTTGGGAAAGCCTGAAGTATTCTTCCCTTAACATAATCACTGTTACATTGCCTTTATCAGACTTTGTAACAACTAGTTCAGGGTGATTCCTCAGGAACTAGTTGTTACAAAGTCTGATAAAGGCAATGTAACAGTGATTATGTTAAGGGAAGAATACTTCAGGCTTTCCCAAAATTTATTAGACCAGGACATTTCTTATGTTTCCTTACAGTCTGACCCTACTTCTGGAATTCAAAGGAGATCTAATTCTTTAGTCAAACGTTTATTTGATAAAAAGCAAATAGATTTACTTACAAGGAAGAAACTCACGTCTTACAGTGGCACTATTGCTAAGTTTTACACCCTTCAAAAAATTAAAAAAAATTCTTTATCTATGAGACCTATCGTCTCTTCTATTGGCTCACCAACTGAGTGTATTGCTAGTTTTCTCACAGATATTTTAACAAGAGCTTATGAAAGTAATGATTACAGTATTAATGACTCATTTCATACTTTTGAACTTTTCAATAGGAAGGTGTTACCACCAAACTATGTTCTTGTCAGTCTGGACGTTGTCTCCCTTTTTAGTAATGTTTATTTAGATGCAGTTATCCGTACAATTCATAATCATTGGGAATCTATTAGTTCGGTTTGTACCATTAGCTATGATATGTTTATTGAGTTGATTGAGTTCTTGTTCAATTCCACTTGTTTTTCATTTGACAATAAATTCTATAAACAAACATTTGGCACTCCCATGGGTGCTAGCATTTCTCCAATTTTGGCGACATATGTAATGGATGATTTGCTTGACATAGTTCTTCCTGTACTCCTTTCCATATCCCATTTCTAAAGAAATATGTTGATGACATAATCCTAGCAGTTCCTCGAGATTCAGAAACAGAACTCTTGAATATTTTTAATAGTTATGACCCTTACATCCAGTTCACGTTAGAATGTGAAAACTCTAACAAAGCTGTTCCTTTCTTAAACATGTTATTCATCAGAAATGACGAAAATGTAATATTGATAGATTGGTATAGAAAATCATGTAGCTCTGGGAGATATCTCAACTACCTTTCTTACCATAAATTTAATATGAAACTCAACCTAGTCAAACAAATGACAACAAGAGTGAATCAACTCTCTGATCCTTCCTTCCGTCAAAAAAACATAAATATACTTTATAAACTTTTTTAAATAACTCTTATCCTACATCATTACTGAGGAAAGTTATGTTCGGCACATCTCCCGTTATGTTAGGTGCTTCTAACTCCATTTCTGACAATTCAGGTGCTAGTGGACGGAACTCAATTGGATCCATCCAAGGTCCGCCACCTTGTGAATTTACATATGTATCCCTTCCTTATATTAAGGGCGTTACGCCTAGACTGTCTAGACTTTTCTCACAACAACTACCTAATATTAGGATTGCATTTAAGAGTTCCTTGATACTTAAATCATTATATACTTCAGTTAAAGATAAAATTCCTTTATTAGATAAAAACAATGTTATTTATAGACTTAGTTGTTTGGGTTGTACACAATCGTATGTTGGTCATACTTCTCAGAAATTATCTAGTCGATTGACTCTCCATAAGAGTGACATAAGGTTGCATCCTGATAGATGTTCATTGGCCTCACATTCTAATTCTACGGGGCATCCCATTGACTTTCCAAATGCACAAGTTTTATCTTCTGAAAGTAACTACAGAAAAAGAGTATTTCTTGAAATGGCGTTCATCTTCCAAGAGAAGAATCCTATGAATAAGAAAACCGATATCAATAATTTGAGTGGTTTATATTCATTACTACTTACGTTAGATAGTAATCATCTCATTTCTAGTAGTGAAAATTCTTCTATTTCAGATAATTAAGAATATCTTCTTTCTTTCATTTACTCCATTAAAAATAATTTTTTGAATTTTTAATCATTACCTTCGACATTCCATATGACCAATGTTCAATAATTCTTTATTTTCACAATTGTTAATTACTTTATTCCTCACATCTCATTAAAGAGATACAATTTCCTTACTTTCACCCCAAACTCGCTTTTCTGGGATTTACCTCTATTGTCCATATTATTAATTTGAAAGTATTTCATTAATACAAACAATTTTCCTACACATAGGTTTTATTAGCTTTGACTGTTTCGCGGTTCATTTTTCAATTATTATTCAGTGAAAACAATTTTTAGTAACTGTCTCACTTGGTAAAATTTACCATGTTTAGCTGTGGTTGTTTAGGTTGCTATTACTTCTCTTTTAAAAATTGAAAGAAGAAGAGGGTTAACCTAACCAAATTCAGTTACACATTTTCGAGACACGTGGCGGAGGTAGTACTAACCTTCCTAAAATTAAAAGATTTTTAATATGTAACTTAGTGATGTAAAGATGTGATCAATTTTAATTCAATTTTACTGTGATATTTTTTACTGGCTTGATTAGCTTTTTGCTTTTCTGGATGTATTCAAATGGTTCTTCACTTTCTCCAACTAACATCTAGACTTAAACCTCAATTAGTGTAAGTTACTTATTGTAAAAAAGTTTTTTACTGATTTGTAATCTCATACTAATTCACATTTGTAGAACCCTGATGATGCAAATAAAGTTTTGCGAAAGCTTGGTATACTGAAAAGAGTACTGTATTGATAGTTTTTTCACGTCCTTTCCGCTGCATTCCCAACCAATTTCGAAGTTTATATCTAACTGATCAGCGTTGATCACAAAGGTTTCTACCTTTTCTATATATATATATATATATATATATATATATATATATATATTATTATGATTTTATTATTTTATTGTTGTTGGGTTCTTATGTTTTCTTTTTTATTTTATTATTTTAATTTTTTCTGATGATTGAATGTTATTTTAGTAAATTCACGTTAATTGTGACATGATATTATTAGTGGTTTGTTTTTATTTGATTTGACGTAATTGTTGAAGTTTTTTACTACAATAATAATGTTTTTTAGCCCCATGAATAATATGTTGTATAATGATGACTAGCTCAAATAAAACTAAATGTTTCTTGAAAATAGACACTATCGTTAATCGAAAAATTATATCTCAGGTCGTACAGGTTTCACCACAGATTTACGCTCAAACAAATTATAAATTTTCTATCAAAATGAAATTCCAAAATCTTTACAATAAAGTAGTATAAATGTTCTCTAGCGGCTAATAACTCTTATCGCTTTAAAACAGTTTATACGCACACTTAATACAAATTAAATAACGGTACCTTTTTTAACTTTGTCTCTCGAGTGTTCGCCATTCACATGTAGGTGTCGCTGGAACTGGTGGTCTATCTTCTCTTCTGGTGAGCACGTGGGATGTAGAACTTCCAATGGTTTAATTAAAGACAGAAACTCTTACGATGTAGAATTTATTATTGTTTACTTGTGGATTTTTTTTATACAATTTACTGGTTGATAAGACTCCCTTTTTACAAGTGGTGTGTTACAAAGTTTTATACTAGGATTATTTCTGATATAAGGTAAGTCAAGCTTCTTATATTAATTTAATACTAACTTTTGTATCATTAAAATTACAGTTGAAACTGTTATATTATAAGATTACTCTGCTCGATTCAACAAACCTATTTTCGATTCAAAGTCGAATACTGTTAACTTATAAAGTTAATAAAATTTATGACTAATCAAAGTCTTTTTTAAAAATGTAGATTACGAGTTGAATATTATAATAACTGTTGTTGAATGTTTTGAAAATGAGTCTTGAATCTTTTTTAAAATTAAACTTGAGTATTGAGTCGTGAAAGTTTTTTAAAATTAAATCTTAAATGTTTGTTGAAAATTTTTTTTTAAACGAAGCTTTAATGTTTGTATAAAGGGTCTTGACTCTCTTAAAATTAGGCTTGAATCTCCTTTTATTCTTTCTGACTGGTTCTTTTACGTAAAGACTGAGATCCCTCTCTCATTATTCTCTGACCAATAAAAATGCTTCATTTAAAAACTCCACGAGAACCAATCAGAAGGAGCTATTTCTTAATTTGCTTATTTCTAACTAACTACTTATATTTTACAAACAATTTTTTTACATAATATATACAATAATCATTTTTAATGTTCAATCATTTTTATATAATTTATTATGGTCGGAAAAGCTCTCAAATTATATTTACACTGAGGCTTGAAGTCATAAATTCGACCGATACATTTCCGAGTAACTCTTACGTCACAACGTGCAGCTGCTATTCTAAGCTCTTGGAGTTCGAGGAAACTAAACATTTCAAACACGCGATGTGTTGTGTACAAGCACTCGTAGTTCTGATAATTTGACGTCACACAGGCACAGGTGCGTTTCTAAGGTTTTGGAGTTCATGGAAACTAAACATTTCAAACACGCGATGTTAGCATTCGTAGTTCTGATAATTTTACGTCACACATATGCACAGGTGTTATTCGTAGAAGAACTTTTTATACACTTTTGTAGATCTTTGAAAATCCTTTTATATATTTAACAGAAAAATATTTTACAAAAATTTATAATTTGTTCGTTTGTTTTATTTTACATTTAGAATTATATTTTCATTATTATTTATTTTTTTTAATGGTGATTTTGATTATTTTTATGTAATGTGATTACTTTTTTTATTATTTATTTTGCTTTTAATTGACTTAACGATTTTGTTTTTGATTTAATCATCATGATACACATTCTTATTGAAATTAGTATTTTCTTTAATGAATAAATTTTTTATGATAATAAAACTTCGTCTCAATATATATTATTAAGATTTTATTATTTTATTGTTGTTGGGTTCTTATGTTTTCTTTTTTTTTTTATTATTTTAATTTTTTCTGATGATTGAATGTTATTTTAGTAAATTCACGTTAATTGTGACATGATATTATTAGTGGTTTGTTTTTATTTGATTTGAAGTAATTGTTGAAGTTTTTTACTACAATAATAATGTTTTTTTTTTTTAGCCCCTTAAATAATATGTATAATGATGACTAGCTTAAATAAAATTAAATGTTTCTACGCTCGTTTGTTTAAATTGAAAATAAATACTATCGTTAATCGAAAAATTATATCTCAGGTCGTACAGGTTTCACCACAGATTTACGCTCAAACAAATTATAAATTTTCTATCAAAATGAAATTCAAAAATCTTTACAATAAAGTGGTATAAATGTTCTCTAGCGACTAATAATTATTATCGCTTTAAAACAGTTTATACGCACACTTAATACAAATTAAATAACGGTACCTTTTTGAACTTTGTCTCTCGAGTGTTCGCCATTCACATGTAGGTGTCGCTGGAACTGGTGGTTTATCTTCTCTTCTGGTGAGCACGTGGGATGTAGAACTTCCAATGGTTTAATTAAAGACAGAAACTCTTACGATGTAAAATTTATTGTTGTTTACTTGTGGATTTTTTTTTTTTACAATTTACTGGTTGATAAGACTCCCTTTTTACAAGTGGTGTGTTACAAAGTTTTATACTAGGATTATTTCTGATATAAGGTAAGTCAAGCTTCTTATATTAATTTGATACTAACTTTTGTATCATTAAAATTACATTTGGAACTATTATATTATAAAGTGATTCTGCTTGATTCAACAAACTTATTTTCTATTCAAAGTCGAATACTGTTAACTTATAAAGTTAATAAAATTTATGATTAATCAAAGTCCTTTTTAAAAATGTAAATTACGAGTTGAATATTTTTATAACTGTTGTTGAATGTTTTGAAAATGAGTCTTGAATCTTTCTCAAACTTGAGTGTTGAGTTGTGAAAGTTGTTTTTTTAAAATTAAATATTAAATGTTTGTTGAAAGTTTAAAACGAGACTTGAATATTTGTATAAAGGGTCTTGACTCTCTTAAAATTTGGCTTGAATCTCCTTTTATTCTTTCTGACTGGTTCTTTTACGTAAAGACTGAGATCCCTCTCTCATTATTCTCTGACCAATAAAAATGCTTCATTTAAAAACTCCACGAGAACCAATCAGAAGGAACTATTTCTTAATTTGCTTATTTCTAACTAACTACTTATATTTTACAAACAATTTTTTTTACATAATATATACAATAATCATTTTTAATGTTCAATAATTTTTATAATTTATTATGGTCGGAAAAGCTCTCAAATTATATTATCACTGAGGCTTGAAGTCATAAATTCGACCGATATACTTCCGAGTAACTCATACGTCACAACGTGCACCTGCTATTCTAAGCTCTTGGATTTCGAGGAAACTAAACATTTCAAACACGCGATGGTGTGTACAAGCACTCGTAGTTCTGATAATTTGACGTCACACAGGCACAGGTGCACATCTAAAGTTTTGGAGTTCATGGAAACTTTTTTAACTTTTCAAACACGCGATGTTAGCAGTCGTAGTTCTGATAATTTTACGTCACACATATGCACAAGTGTTATTCGTAGAAGAACTTTTTATACACTTTTGTAGATCTTTGAAAATCCTTTTATATATTTAACAGAAAAATATTTTACAAAAAATTTATAATTTGTTCGTTTGTTTTATTTTACATTTAGAATTATATTTTCATTATTATTTATTTTTTTAATGGTGATTTTGATTATTTTTATGTAATGTGATTACTTTTTTATTATTTATTTTTGCTTTTAATTGACTTAACGATTTAAATTTTTGATTTAATCATCATAATACACATTCTTATTGAAATTAATATTTTCTTTAATGAATACATTTTTTATGATAATAAAACTTCGTCTCAACTTCCCCCCAAACTTGTAATAAATTTATCGACGGATAAATTTTTATAAGTTTCCATTTTCTATTTTAACTTCAACTATATCCTATTTTATTTTATTTACATATTTATTTACACTTAACTACTAAATATATTTCTTGAGTGAACTTACATGAAACACACCACGTGGAGTTTCAGTGTCCGGAAATATTAAATGATAGCTGTTTGTACCTCCCTCATTATCAATGACATAAGGTCCTTCATATAAAGGCTCAAATTTTCCACAGATATTCTGTTTTTATTTGATACTCTTAACTTTTTTACTAATACCAAATCCCCTTTATTGAATTTTACTAGGTTTTTACGTTTTTTATTACAGTTTTTGATATAATTTTTAATTTTATTTCCTGATACTCTCTCGTTTTATCTTTTAATTTTTCATAATCTAAATCCATATGCCAATGCCTTAATGGTTCTTGTTTTTAAATAATACGACTGGAGATAAATTTGTACCCGTTGTTGGAGTGTTATTAATAAATTTCTCTACTTGTTCGATTGTTTCATCCCAATTTTTGTGATCATCATTTACTAATATTCTTAGATGTTTTAATGCTTCTTTAATGCTACGTTCTGCTCTATTACTTTGTGGTCTTCTTATACTTGTGAAACAAGGAACAATATTTTTACCCCTTAACCACTTCAATAAATTTTCGTTTCTAAAATAACTAGCGTTATCCATTAAACAAGTTTTAATATTACCATTTGTATTTATGTATTCTGTTAAATGTTTTTTAACTATACTTTTATTTATTTTATTTGTAGGTACTAAACTAACGTATTTGGAAAATATATCTACAATAACCATGATATTTTTATTGCCTTGGTGGCTTGGAATTAAATTTGTAAGAAAATCTATTGCGATTATTTCTAGAGGTTCATTTGCTATTATCGATTTTGGCTGACTGGTATAAGGTGAGTTATTTTCTTTATTATATTGGCATGCTCGACATAATTTGATTCTATTTTTTGTTATGCTAAGATCATTTTTAGAAAAGTAATTTTCCCTAAAAACTGAATGTACTGCCCTAACGCCTGGGTGATTTAATTCTATATGTATTTGATCAATAATTGATTCAGCTAAAAGGTTTGTAATAACATATAGTTCGGTTTCATGAATAACTTTATAATATATGCCTTCCTTTACCAAGGCCCTTTCTTTTTCTTTGTTTGATAGTCTTAATTGATCCTTTTTTATTTCGTTAAGTGAGAAAATGCCTATTTCATCCTTTAAAACATTGAGACCTACTTGAAAACTTTTCACGTTTGATCTAATTTCGTCCATTCTAGTAATGGAATCACTGACAATATTTTGTTTTCCGGGAATATGTTTTATAGTAAAACTATATTCCTGTAATAATAAAGCCCAACGGTGTATTCTGGCATTTGCATACTTATTGTTTAGAATTGTTAATAGTGCTTGATTATCCGTTTCAATTATAAAATGTCCCCCCAATAAAAAATATCTTAATTTATTTACACAATATATTATACTTAATAATTCTAACTCTGATGCCGAATATCTTTTTTCAGCATTTCTTGTTATGCGAGAAACAAAGGAAATTGGCAGTTCTACACCATCATGGATTTGTGATAAAACACCAGCCAAGCGGTGAGTAGATGCATCCGTTCTTAAGATAAATTCTTTCGAATAATCCGGATGATATAATTTCGCATTTTTGCAAAATACATCTTTAATTGTTACAAAAGCTTCTTCCCTTTGCCTTGTCCAGTTAAACGGAACATTCTTTTTAACAATTCTATTAGAGGAATCTCTAGCTCTGACAAATTTGGAACAAGTCTTTTGTAATAATTCAAAGTACCTAAGAAGCCCCTTAAACTTTTTTAAATTATGTGGTCTTTTATATTTTTTAATTATTTTTAATCTTTCTGGATCCATTTCAATTGATTCCTTTTTTATTTTGAAACCTAAATAGGTTACTTCACCTTTAAAAAATTCACATTTTTGGATATTCAATTTAAGACCTGCTACATCTAAAGCTTCAAAAATATTATTTAAATGTGTAATATGTTCAGTCTCATCTTTAGAAAAAATTAAAATGTCATCCACATAATGGATGGCATATTGACTATGTGAATCTAATATTTTATTCAGAGCTTTTAACAGTGCACTCGTTGCTGATTGCAAACCAAAAGGCACTACATTAAACTGATATACCCTGCCATTGATTCTAAAACCTACCAAATGTCTACTTTTTTCTTCAAGTGGTATTAGCCAAAAAGAATGTCTTAAATCTAACTTCGAAAAAATTGTTGTATTTGTAATCCTACCTAATATTGACTCTATTGTTAATGGGACTTCAAATTCTGGTATTGTGCATTGATTTAATTTTCTACTATCTAAACATAAACGTATTGTATCATCTTTTTTCTTAACCACTACTATAGGATTAATATAGGGTGTAGTACTATAACTTATAATACCATCTGCCAACAGTTTCTTTAAATGTTTATCTACCGCTTCTTGATATTTATAGGGAATTGGATAACTTTTTGACTGAAAACTCTCTATATTTTTAACTTTTATACTATGTGAATAATTTTTAGCTACTCTAGATTCATCATTAATTAAACTTTTATATCTTTCTACCAATTTTATAACTTCATTTTTCCATCCTTTATTGCAATTTATCACCACCTCTAAATTCTTTTCATTAACCCTATCATCGGCATCAATTGCCCTTTCATCATAATCATAATTTAATTTATTTTTTGGTATCTAAGACCCTTTCTAAATGATTATCATTTCCATTTTTATTTAAATTTAATTCGGCATCTTTGGCCACATTATTAAATATATTTCGGCACCCTTGTACCATTAAATTGCAACTAGATTCACAAATTTCACTTTTTTTCTTGGCAGAAATTTTTATTACTATTTTCTAATGACTCGTCGAATATACTAATTATATTATAATTACTAGTTAATTTTAAATCATTTATTACCTCAAATTTTATTTCATTATCCCCAAATATTACTGCATTTTTCATATAATTTATTATAATTTTATTCTTTGATAACTCATCGTTACCCAATAATATATCATATTTTAATTTATTGACTATCAATAACTGAACATTTAATTTTACATTATTTATATTCAAAGAAGCAAAAACTGTTTTATTAGAATATCCTAAACTTTTATCATTTATCCCTGTAAAATTTACTTTTGGAATATTGATTATATTGTTTTTTAACATTGAGATTTTATTTACTGTATTTTCTGATATTAAAGAAACTGTAGACCCTGTATCTATTATAATGCTTAATAAATTGTTATCAATATTTGCTTTTATTAATACTAATTCTATTTCTTTATTTTCTAGATGAAGATTATCCTTGTCAATTAAAATTCACGTGGGTGTACAAAGTCACATCTAGCGCTATTTACATTGTGCACCCCTATTGAAAATTTGTGGTTTGGGCATCATCTACTGGAGATCTGGCCCTAGGAGTTCTACTACCTGAACGTGCAATGTCTCTCGGTGTATTATTTGTCTCATTTATCCCCTCATTACTGTTACTCGTATTAATTGCGTTTACTTGTCTATTATTATTGTTTGTATTTGCTCGATTATTGTTATTTTGTTCAAATCTATTAAAATTTCTATTATTATAATTATTGTTAAAATTTCTAGTGTTCTGATTATTATTGTAATTTCTATTATTATTGAAATTGTTCCTATTTACATTATTTTTATTTATGTTTTGATTATAGTAGTTATTGTTAAAATTATTATTATTATTTTGTCTGTTAAAATTGTTACCGTTACTTTGCCTATTAAAACTTCTATCATTGTTATTAAAGTTTCTTACATTATCTCTATTCTGATTGTTGATACTATTACTTAAATTTCTTTCAATTCTCTGCAAATATGTTATTAAATGATCAAATTTATTAATATTTTGTACTGCAATTATCTCAGATATTTCAGGTTTGAAATGTCTTGATAAAAACATTACAATTTCTGCTTCTGGTATAGGAGGAGTTAAATATTGACAAGTAGCATAGAGTTGTAAAACATAGTTGGATAGATTATTCTTTGTATTATCAAATTTGCCAAAATACAATCTTTCCCTGACTTTACTCTGTTGTAATTCTGACCAGAAAGTATCTAGAAATACCTTTTCAAAGGTTTCAAATGAATCTACAAACATTTCTTTGCAATTCCACCATAATAGTGCATTGCCTGTTAAACTTGATCTGATAAATTCTTTAAAATCTTGCAAATTTTTAATTTTATAGTATTTATTTTTAATTGAATGTAAATAATTTATAGGATGTATCTTCCTATAATCCCCACAAAATTTCGAACTTTCTTCAAACTTCCCTATATTTAAAATTTGAAAACCCAAGTCAGGTGTTACGCGATTGTCTGATAATTCAGAAATATTTTGATTCACTTGTTTTATTTTATTTTCGAGTTCCTCCTTTAATTTCTTGATTTCTTCACTGTTTCCCACGTTTATATTTGTATTTAATTTTTCTTCTATTTCTTTTCTTAATTGTCTCTCTGTTTTTCTGTTTTCCTGTTCGGCTATGTCCAAATTTATTTGTATTCCTCTTTTCACGTTATCTTCGATTTCTGATATTCTTGAGTTTAATTTCAGATTGTTTTCGCTTGTTCTTTTGTCTATATTTTGTACTTGTTTATTTAAAAATTCTTGTTTTTCCTCAATTACTTTAATCTTTTTCTCTTGATTTTCTACTTTCTTGTCCAATTTTTCCGTTATTTCATTCAATTTTCTCGTTATTTCCTCAGAATTTTGTCTATTTTGTTTTTTCATTTCTTCAGAGTTGGCTTCTAGTTTTTTCGCTATTTGTTCTGAATTGGCTAGGATGATGCTCATCAAATCTGCCAATGTGACATTTCCTCCAGTTTGTGAAGAAGTACCATCTTTTTGTTGAGGTTCGTCTTCTTGTTCCCCCCTTTCTTCTGGTTCTTCAGCATTGTAGTCTATGTCTATTTGTTCTTGGCTTTTTAATCTGTTAATTAGAATTTGTTTGGTTCCTTTATCATCCAAATTCCTGTTTCTAAGTTCTTGCCTGAGTTCTTCAACTTTCCAGGTGTCAAAATTAACTTCCTCTTTATCAGACATTATGTTTCGACTTTTTATATTTATAATAAAATGTTAGAAATATTTATTTTATAGGTTAATTACAGTTACAATAATGTATTAGTATTTTTATTTTTAAATAAATTTTAATGTAATGTTTATTGATTTATTTTTTGTTATTAAACTATTAAAATCTGTGATTTTAATCGAGCCCGATACGTTGGTCGCCAAGTTATTAAGATTTTATTATTTTATTGTTGTTGGGTTCTTATGTTTTCTTTTTTTTGTATTATTTTAATTTTTCTGATGGTTGAATGTTATTTTAGTAAATTCACGTTAATTGTGACATGATATTATTAGTGGTTTGTTTTTATTTGATTTGAAGTAATTGTTGAAGTTTTTTACTACAATAATAATGTTTTTTTTTTTAGTCCCTTAAATAATATGTATAATGATGACTAGCTTAAATAAAATTAAATGTTTCTACGCTCGTTTGTTTAAATTGAAAATAAATACTATCGTTAATCGAAAAATTATATCTCAGGTCGTACAGGTTTCACCACAGATTTACGCTCAAACAAATTATAAATTTTCTATCAAAATGAAATTCAAAAATCTTTACAATAAAGTGGTATAAATGTTCTCTAGCGACTAATAATTATTATCGCTTTAAAACAGTTTATACGCACACTTAATACAAATTAAATAACGGTACCTTTTTGAACTTTGTCTCTCGAGTGTTCGCCATTCACATGTAGGTGTCGCTGGAACTGGTGGTTTATCTTCTCTTCTGGTGAGCACGTGGGATGTAGAACTTCCAATGGTTTAATTAAAGACAGAAACTCTTACGATGTAAAATTTATTGTTGTTTACTTGTGGATTTTTTTTTTTTTTTACAATTTACTGGTTGATAAGACTCCCTTTTTACAAGTGGTGTGTTACAAAGTTTTATACTAGGATTATTTCTGATATAAGGTAAGTCAAGCTTCTTATATTAATTTGATACTAACTTTTGTATCATTAAAATTACATTTGGAACTATTATATTATAAAGTGATTCTGCTTGATTCAACAAACTTATTTTCTATTCAAAGTCGAATACTGTTAACTTATAAAGTTAATAAAATTTATGATTAATCAAAGTCCTTTTTTAAAAATGTAAATTACGAGTTGAATATTTTTATAACTGTTGTTGAATGTTTTGAAAATGAGTCTTGAATCTTTCTAAAACTTGAGTGTTGAGTTGTGAAAGTTGTTTTTTTAAAATTAAATATTAAATGTTTGTTGAAAGTTTAAAACGAGACTTGAATATTTGTATAAAGGGTCTTGACTCTCTTAAAATTTGGCTTGAATCTCCTTTTTATTCTTTCTGACTGGTTCTTTTACGTAAAGACTGAGATCCCTCTCTCATTATTCTCTGACCAATAAAAATGCTTCATTTAAAAACTCCACGAGAACCAATCAGAAGGAACTATTTCTTAATTTGCTTATTTCTAACTAACTACTTATATTTTACAAACAATTTTTTTTACATAATATATACAATAATCATTTTTAATGTTCAATAATTTTTTTATAATTTATTATGGTCGGAAAAGCTCTCAAATTATATTATCACTGAGGCTTGAAGTCATAAATTCGACCGATATACTTCCGAGTAACTCATACGTCACAACGTGCACCTGCTATTCTAAGCTCTTGGATTTCGAGGAAACTAAACATTTCAAACACGCGATGGTGTGTACAAGCACTCGTAGTTCTGATAATTTGACGTCACACAGGCACAGGTGCACTTCTAAAGTTTTGGAGTTCATGGAAACTTTTTTAACTTTTCAAACACGCGATGTTAGCAGTCGTAGTTCTGATAATTTTACGTCACACATATGCACAAGTGTTATTCGTAGAAGAACTTTTTATACACTTTTGTAGATCTTTGAAAATCCTTTTATATATTTAACAGAAAAATATTTTACAAAAATTTATAATTTGTTCGTTTGTTTTATTTTACATTTAGAATTATATTTTCATTATTATTTATTTTTTTAATGGTGATTTTGATTATTTTTATGTAATGTGATTACTTTTTTATTATTTATTTTTGCTTTTAATTGACTTAACGATTTAAATTTTTGATTTAATCATCATAATACACATTCTTATTGAAATTAATATTTTCTTTAATGAATACATTTTTTATGATAATAAAACTTCGTCTCACTATATATATATATATATATATATATATATATATATATATAAATATATAGTTGAAGATAGTCTCGGCTGTTTAGTTAAATACTAAATATTTAAAAATATCGGGGGTTGCAGCCAGTAATTATTAAGTTCACTCTTTAAAGTTTTTGTGAGAGCTTTCGGTAAATTTTTTACCTTCTTCAGTCACTTCGGAAATAAATAAAATAACGACATCTTTTTGTATTAATTTAAAAATATTAAATTAATATTACCTTTTTCAGATTAAATTAGAAGATAGTATTTTTTGATTGAAAATCTTGATAAACTTTTTAAACAAGGTATAGTAAATTATAATGTAAAAAATATATTTTTTGAGACATTTGTCAATTATGACACAAAAGATTACTTAATATTTATGAATTTTTTTCACTAATACACAATGTCCTCTGTCTATTTATTAAATAGCCACTTTTTTATAGATTTGTGGTCTTAATATTTATGAATTTTTTTCACTAATTACAGTGTAATTCTAACATCTTCATATATCTATAAAACATCATCACCCTAAAACAAAATAAAAAAAAAAAAAAGTTAAAAAAAAAAAAATTTTACTAAAAAACAAATAAAAACATTAATAATGGAATCTAGATATAAGAAAACTACCCGGAAAAATCCGCAAGAAAATACTGCCGAAGAACAAGAGGAAAGCAGCAGGCAACAAGAATCTGGACAAACAAGTGGAGATATATTGGAAAATGTTCAGGAAAAAGGAGATGGACTAGAAAAACAAGAAAAGGCTGTGGAAATGAAAATAATATTAAATTATATGAAAGAAATGGAACAGAAAAGACAAGAAGATATAAAAAAACTATTCCAGAAGATAGATGAGAAGACAGACACACTCTCAAATGAGATAAGGCAAGAAATAACACAAATTAGGAACCAAATGGAGGACAAGATAGAAAATCTTTCAGTAGAAATTGCTACCAACCGAAGACAAATGGAAGAGAAAATGGATCAAGTCCAAAGAAGAGATAATATAATAGAAGAAAATATAGTACAGGATAGACAAGCTATAAAAAAAGAAAATGAAAAAATAGAAGAAAATACTTACAATATACAGAGTGAAACACATAAGATAGATGGAAATATTGTTGAAAGCTAATAAACAAGAGGTAAAAATGGCAAAAGTCAATGGGGAAGGAAAAGAAGTTGAGAAAGATGAAAATGCAGGAGTAACTAATAAAAATTCAAAAGTAACAGACAAGAAAGAATATAAAGTAGCTGAAACAGAGAAAAATAAAACAATTAAAATAATTCAAATTGATATTACATATGATGGAATAGTTTATAAAAATGTACCACTAAATGAGGACAAAGAAAAAGTAAATTCTAATAAAAATGATATTAATGAATATAAGAAGAAGCAAAATGTAATTATCACTATAGATGTGGAAGGAACAAGAATAGAAAAAGTAATAAGAAAATCCAAAGACACAGTTAATGAAATATTAATTATAATTCAAACAATAAAAACCATAAAAATTGTATTAGAGAAAAATTGGAAAAGGTTAAAAAAAATTACACCGATGAATTAGTAGGGGGAGGTAATAGTTCAAAAATATAAATAGATCTAGATTAGGGGATTTTTGTACTAGTAGTTTAAATTAGATAACAGAATTTCCATGATCACATTTTAAAGTAGGTAGTAGAATTTGTTTAAATGTAGAATAAAATTAAATCAACAGGAAAGAAAGAAAAAGCTGGTTCTATAAAAAAATAAAATTAGAAAGTTGAATATGTAAGAAATTTAAATTTTCATAAATTCAAATAAAATTTAAATTCATGTAAAATTTTAATTGGGGGGAATTGTGAAGGTATGTTTTAGGGTGAAATCAAAATTTATTTTAGTTTAGTTATTATTTTCGGAAATATGTCAAAATTTGAAGTTTATGTCAAATTTAAATTATTAGGTAAAATAAATTTCTGTAATGTAAACAAGTATTGTATTAGTTTTAAGTATAGATAGGAAATGTAGGTTATAGTGATGAAGTTTGGTTGCTAGGAGAAAAAGAAAAGTTTGACAGTTGGTAGAAGAGAATTGAAAAGTCAAGAGAGCAGAAATTAACATTTTTAAAAGAAGTGATATAGAATAAAAAAGGTATAATTTAAAAGAAAGTTAATGTCAAAAGGAAAAAGTTTATATTAATGGTAAAGAAAATAAGCAGTTATAAAAAGTTATTAAAATAGAAAAGCAGTGACAGTTGGTAATTGATTTAAAGTCAGAGAGAATTAAAGAAGAATTTTTATTTGAATATTATAAAAGGCGACAAGAAAAAATTGTATTTTTTTTGGTAATGTAGAAGAAATTATTTAAAGATATAAAAAAAAATAAATAACATAAAAGAAGAATTAAAATCAGTAAGTCTTAGTAATTATCCGAGTGGAGTGCAGTGAGGAGAAAGAAGCTAAAATTAATAGATAAAAACAACTAGAGGTCAAGTGATTGGGACGTACAAGGAAATTTGGCATAAAAGGTGTTAGGAAGAATAGAAGAGAAAAAGACACTGCGATAGTTAAGGTTAGTTTAGGTAGTTAAGATAAGATAGATAGGCAAATAGATAGGTTAGATAGGAATTAGTTAGGCAGAAGTTTAGATATAATAAATTTTATTTGGCTGTTTTTTAAAAATTAATATTTATAAAAAAAAAATTATTTAAAAATAAATTTTGATAGAACCCTACCTTAATTTGAACAAGTTTAAAATAAAAAGTTAATTTATAAATTAAATTAAGTTGGTGAATATAATCATCACAATATATATATATATATATATATATATATATATATATATATATATATATGTATATACATATATATATGTATATACATATCTATATATATATATATATATATATATATATATATATATATATATAAAATTAAAGGTTTTTTTTGAGGTAAGCAGTCAAATAAAAAAGGGCAATTAATGTAAACTCTTTATATTTGCGAAGCTTTCGAAAATGTTTATTTTCTTCTTCAGCACAAACTAAAATTATAATAAACTTTTAACATTATATTATAATAGATAAATTAAAAACTTACTATCGTGAGGTTAAATAATTTTTGGCCTCATAAATGCGCACATTATAAAAATTTTTACCAAAATACAAAAATAAATTAAATTAAAAGAAATGTTAATTTAGAATAAATTTTCAAAATCAAAATTTGACGATTATTTCATGATGACATAAACTATCAGAATTTAAAATCATTAATCAAAAAGAAGAAGAAATGAAAGAAAATTAAATTTTTAATTTATATGTTACACATCCCGTGATAGTATATAACTGTAGATATTATTTAAATTATCAATATCTGATCTTTTATTAATACAGTTATTTTTATTAATATATACCATCTCAAGAAATTCTCTTTTTTGTAAATTTTTTTCTCGAATTAAAATTTTTGCTTGATTAAAATTAAAAGAATGATTATCACTAAGAACATGTTCGGCCAATGCACATGAGTTAACACCTCTTTTTATGTCACTTCTATGAGAAGTCAGTCTTCCAGACAAATTTCTAGAGGTGTGACCTATATACATTTTGTCACAGTTACTACATGGAATGGAATATACAATGTTAGAACTTTCAGATGTAGTTAAAGGTGTTTTAGTTTTAGTAAATAAATTACCTACCGTTTTAATATTCTTTATAGCTATTTTAAAATTTTCAAATTCTTTAAAAATTTTTAAAAGTTTAGGAGTTAATATTGGTACAAAAGGAAGAGAAACGTAGGTAATAAAATTTTGTGTGTCAGTATCAGTTTGTACTTGAAAACTTAAATTTCTTTGTGTTGTGACAATTTCATTTGAAAAAAGGGGATTAGAAGTATTAAAAAGTAATTTATTTATTAATTTTTTTGGGTAGGAATTTTCAATTAATATATTTTTTAATTTTACTAAATCGTTATTTTTAAATTTAATATGTGATAATTTGATGATTCTATTTTTAAGACCCAAGATAAAATTTACTTTCATATGTTGTGGATGTTGAGAGTAATAATTGATAAATCTATTGCTATGTATATCTTTTCTATGCCAACTAGTATATAGAATATTATTAGAGTCTCGATGTATCATCATGTCTAAAAAAGGAATACAGTTATTATTTTCTTTTTCACAAGTAAATTGTAAATGAGGATCAAAACTATTAAAAATATTTAGTGTTTCTTCGATCTTATTAAAAGGCAAAGCTAAGATCAAATCATCTACAAATCTTTTGATAAAAGGTACACAAAAATTCAATTTATTATAACAGTCAGATATAAGATCATCAAGTACAAAATTACTAACAATTGGTGATACACTAGAACCCATTGGAGTGCCAAAAATTTGTTTATAATAAGTCTTTTCAAAAATTAAAAAATTGGAATCAAAAATAAATTCTAAAATTTTGATAAAATTGTTTAAATCTAACTTACAATTTTTTAAAATAGTATCCCAATGTCTTTTAATACTCTTAATAATAACTTGTAGAGGCAAATTAGTAAAAAGAGAAACCACATCAAAGCTAACAATAACATAATTATCTGGAAGTTTAAATTCATTAATAAATTTACTAAAAATAAAAGAGTCTTGTATACAGTAATTGTTGTTAAAATTATATGAATCAGTTAAAATTTTTGTTATAAAATAAGCTAATTTACTATTAGGTGAATCTATAGAAGAAACAATAGGTCTCATTGCTAACTCTGGTTTATGTATTTTAGGTAGCGCATAAAAACGAGGAGCTACTGAATTATATATTGTAAGAGATGAGGCTTCTTTTTTTGTAATAAATTTTTTATTTTTTAAGGATGTCACAAATTTATTAGCTTTTTGTTGTAATGTCGATGTTGGATTATTTTTTAACATTTTGTTATATTTAGTGTCATTAAGTAAAATTTTACTTTTGTTAATGTAATCATCTTTATACATTATAACGGTAACATTACCTTTATCACTTTTTACTATATACAAATCAGGATGATCTTTAATGAAACGTTTACATTCATCATAATATTTGTTTAAATATTGCTTATTATTAATGTTTTTATGCATGTAATTTGTAATAATATTAGTGCACTTAGCTCTTAATATATCTTTTTTAATGTTATTAATTCGAGAAATCATTACTTCAATATCTGCTAATAAAGAAGAAAGTTTAAAATCCTTTAAGTTGGGCAACATACAAAATTTAGGTCCTAAAGATAGTAGTTTTTTTACATTTACAGGTATGTGTATATTAGTTAAATTTTTAAGCCATTTTTCATGGAAACAAATAGTATCAAATTGTTCTATTTTAAGATTTTCAAATTTTCTACAGTTACTGTTTTTAATTTCATAAAATTTTTTGTTGTATTTAATATTTTGTTTATAAAAAAATGTATCAACAATATGTTGAGAAAGATAGTTATATAATTTTTCTGATATTGATTTTAAATTTCGTTGTAGAAAATTTGTCTGGAAGACTGACTTCTCATAGAAGTGACATAAAAAGAGGTGTTAACTCATGTGCATTGGCCGAACATGTTCTTAGTGATAATCATTCTTTTAATTTTAATCAAGCAAAAATTTTAATTCGAGAAAAAAATTTACAAAAAAGAGAATTTCTTGAGATGGTATATATTAATAAAAATAACTGTATTAATAAAAGATCAGATATTGATAATTTAAATAATATCTACAGTTATATACTATCACGGGATGTGTAACATATAAATTAAAAATTTAATTTTCTTTTATTTCTTCTTCTTTTTGATTAATGATTTTAAATTCTGATAGTTTATGTCATCATGACATAATCGTCAAATTTTGATTTTGAAAATTTATTCTAAATTAACATTTCTTTTAATTTAATTTATTTTTGTATTTTGGTAAAAATTTTTATAATGTGCGCATTTATGAGGCCAAAAATTATTTAACCTCACGATAGTAAGTTTTTAATTTATCTATTATAATATAATGTTAAAAGTTTATTATAATTTTAGTTTGTGCTGAAGAAGAAAATAAACATTTTCGAAAGCTTCGCAAATATAAAGAGTTTACATTAATTGCCCTTTTTTATTTGACTGCTTACCTCAAAAAAACCTTTAATTTCATATATATCAGTCAAGACTACCCTCCTTTATTTATATATATATATATATATATATATGTAAGTTTGAGTCTCCTATCAAACTTAGTTATTAATTTGGTTATCCGATACTCATGGTTACAATCATTACAAACAATATATGACGTTTTATTTATTTAAATAATTGTGTCAATTATAGAGAGTTGTTTTTGTATAATTGAATTATAGTTAGTATATCGACATTTGTGTAGATTCAGGTATGTTAACATTGTTTATTAATGAATTCAAATGCTGTAAATACTTTTATTTAATTACAGTTGATTACTGCATCACACGTGTTTGAGAGTGATTATCCTCCAAAAAACAAAATATTATAAGTTTCTGATCCCGAAACTTATAAATCTACACAAATTAAGATGACAGAGGTGAAGGCCAGATTTCATTTTGTAGCGGAAGCTACAGATTCCAGATCAATAGTTGTTAAGGTGAAAACGATTCAGTTGGTAGGACAAACAGAAATCTTTCAATTTCCTCAAGAATTGCAAACAAGTTCAGAGCATGTGGAGTTGTTTAAGGTGTCCGTGGTGAAAGGAGTTGTAAAAACTTTGAAGAGTCGCAATAAATTCCGCAATATTGTAGTCACATTAACAGAAGAGTTACAGGGAGTTTATTTAGATTATGAAGGTAATGTTGTATTTCATGAGTATTATTTAGAGGAGATTCAAACTAATCATTCTTCCAATCATTTAAGTAACTCCACTCCAATCCCCTCCCACATGATAAACCAATTCATTCAATTTCAAAATGTATGATAATTGAGAAGTTTAATGGGGAAAAATCTAATGGAAAAACATGGTTAAATTTATTTATTTCAGAATGTAAACGTTTAGATATTCATGAAAGTAAATATGCAGAAGTATTAAGGTTATTTTTAGAGGGTTCAGCTTTAGAGTGGTACTTAAATTTTCTAAAAATTAATGCATTGTCCTACCCATGGGAATTTTGGAATAACTCGTTTACGGATACTTTTGCTCAATTTTCTTGGTCAGATATTGAATATGCTTATGAGTTTAAATATTTAAGTGGATCATATTTAAGTTTTGCTTTAAAAAAAAGAAGTCTTTTAATTGATATTGATCCAGGGTTAACTATTAATTCACAGATAAATTTAATAATAATAGCCTTACCACAATTTATTAGGTATAAATTTTTAAAAAAAGATTTTGAAAACATTGATGATTTAATGTCAAAACTTAGACAACTTGAACATAAATTTAGCAGTAAACAAAATAAAGAATTAATAAAAAAAGGATGCTCATGTTGTGAAAAGTTAGGTTTTAAAAATAGGTACCATCCGGAAAATTTGTGTCGCAATAAAGATAAAGTATACAAATCAACCAAAAATGAAAAAATTACAATTGCAAATAGCTTGGAACTGCAAGAGGCAGTATCATTATGTGAGGACGCAAAAAACGAATAACAACTCCACTTATAAAATTAAAAATTTTAATTAATAATAAACAAGCGATTAGTCTCTATGATTCTGGAGCTAATGTGTCTTTAGTTAATTATGATTTTTGGAAAACTTTAAAAATAAATAAAAATATAAGTGGAGGAAAGAATATAAAAACTATTTCGGGAATATCAAAATCTGAGGGTATGATTGTACTACCAGTGCAGATTTTTGAAATAAAAAAACAATTTCCATTTTTTATAGTAAAAAGTAACTCTTTTAAAGATGATATATTGCTAGGTTTAGATGCAATAAAAGAATTTAAACTATGTCAAGATGAAAATTTAAAAATTTCACAGAAAAATTTATTAAGAAAAGAAAAAGAAGAAACGGTTAATACTATAGAGAGTTTTAATGATTATTCCGATAATAATGTTAAGAAAATTTTAGAAAATTATGAAAATACCTTTGCAAAAAATAAATTTGACATAGGTAAAGTTAAAGACTATGAAGCTAGTATAAAATTAACTGAAAACAAGTACATTTCAAAAAAACCTTATAGGTGTTCAATTAATGATAAAATAGAAATTGAAAGCCAAATTAATGAATTATTAAAAGCTGGGTTGATTGAAGAATCATGTAGCCCGTACGCGGCACCGGTTACATTAGTTTATATAAAAAAGATGGAAAAAGATCGAGATTATCTAATGATTACAGAGATCTTAATAAAATTGTGGTTCCAGAGCGTCAACCTTTTCCTAGGATAGAAGATTTAACTTTACGCGCAAGAAATTGTAAATATTTTTCGAAACTAGATATAAATTCAGCATTTTGGTCGATACCCTTGCGAAAGAAAGATAGGTATAAAACTGCTTTTGTAACACATCACGGGCATTGGCAGTGGTGTTGTTTACCATTCGGGTTAAAATCTTCTTCTGCTATTTTTCAAAGAATTTTATCTAGTATTCTGAGAAAAAAATTATTGGATAAATTTGCTGTTAACTATATAGATGATATATTGGTATTTTCGGAAACGTATGAAGATCACCTAGAACACTTACAATTATTATTGAAAACATTGTTGGAACAGGGAGTTAAATTGAACTTAAAAAAATGTAAATTTTCACAAAAAGAAATGCCTTATTTAGGTCATTTGATAAGTAATAATTGCATAAGTCCTTTGAATGATAATCTAATTTCTATAAAAGATTTTCCGGTTCCAAAATCAAGAAAACAAATACGCCAATTTTTAGGTAAAATAAATTTTTATTTGGAATATATTCCAAATAGCACCGTGTTGTTGGAACCTTTTCACAGATTATTAAGAAAAAATGTAGTTTTTGAATGGTCAGAAGCATGTAAAAATAATTTTAAAAAAGTGAAAAGTTATTTATGTTCCGCGCCAATTCTAGCAATTTTTGACCCAATAAAACCGATTGAAATTTATACAGATGCGAGTATAGAAGGTGTGGGAGCAGTATTGAAACAACCACAAGCAGACAGGACTTTAAAACCAGTATTCTATTTTTCGCGAAAATTGAATGAATCACAAAAGAAAAAAAGAGCAATTTATATTGAATGCTTAGCCATTAAAGAGGCAATACTTTATTGGCAGTATTATTTAATAGGTCAAAAATTTAAAATTTTTACAGATCATAAACCGTTAGAAAATTATAACATAAGAAACTGTAATGATACTGAATTGATGCAAATTTTAAATTATATTTCTCAATTTGATTTTGAAATTATTTATAATCCTGGAAAAGATAATGCAGAAGCAGATTGTTTGTCCCGTAATCCAGTATTAGAGGAAAGAAAAGATGAACATGATTGGGAATCAGCTATTAAAACTGTTAATTTTTTGAAAATTGAGGAAATCTTAGAAAATCAAAAAAAATTGGTAACAAAAAAACCTTATGAAATAGATGGTGATATTATTTATAAAATAATTAATAACAAAAGAAAAATTTGGTTGACAGAAGAATTTGGAATTTCCTTATTAAAAAAAACTCATATAGAATTAGGGCACATAGGTATAAAACAGTTATCTTTAATGATAGCAAATAAATTTTATTTTAAAAATATTTATAAGTTTATAAAAATTACTTGTAGGTCCTGTGAGACTTGTATAAAAAATAAAACAAGAATTTTTAGACATAAAGCGCCTCTTTCACAATTGGGTCCAGCCAAGAAACCTCTTGAGATTGTTTCGTTAGATACAATAGGTGGTTTTTCGGGAAATAAAAGTTCAAAAAAATACTTGCATTTAATAGTAGATCACTTCACTAGATTTGCATTTATTGATAAGTCAAAAACGCAGTTGCCAAATGATTTTATAAAATTAGTAAACAAAGTAGAAAACGTAGCTAAAGTAGATATATTATTGACAGATCAATATCCCGGTATTAATTCAAAAAAATTTAAAAAGTACATTGAGTCTAGAAATATAACTATGATATTTACAGCTGTGGATTGTGCTTTTTCTAATGGTCTCAATGAGAGAACTAATCAAACCCTGGTAAACAGAATTAGGTGTAAAATATTTGAAAATAAAGATAAACCGTGGACTACTATAGCAGAGCAATGTGTCGAAGAATACAATAATACTGTTCACAGTTCAACAGGTTTTACACCTAATTATTTGTTAAAAGGGATAGATAGTCAAATTTTTCCGGTGGAAATAAGACATAATAAAAATAATTTGGAAGAAAATAGAAAATTAGCATTTGAAAATTCTAAAAAAATTCATGAACAAAATAAAATTTATTATGATAAAAATTCAAAAAAAATTGAGTATGGGGTGGGAGACTTAGTGTATATTCAAAATGGCAATAAATTAAATAGAAATAAATTAGATCCAATTAGGCAGGGTCCCTATAAAATAAAAGATAAATTATCTGAGTTAATTTATATCATTGAAGGAAATTTAAAAAAAAAAGAATCGATTATATTTCATGAAAGCAAATTAATACCTTATTATTCTTCTACTAGTCCGAACATTCTAGTTGAAGAGGGGGGGATGTAAGTTTGAGTCTCCTATCAAACTTAGTTATTAATTTGGTTATCCGATACTCATGGTTACAATCATTACAAACAATATATGACGTTTTATTTATTTAAATAATTGTGTCAATTATAGAGAGTTGTTTTTGTATAATTGAATTATAGTTAGTATATCGACATTTGTGTAGATTCAGGTATGTTAACATTGTTTATTAATGAATTCAAATGCTGTAAATACTTTTATTTAATTACAGTTGATTACTGCATCACACGTGTTTGAGAGTGATTATCCTCCAAAAAACAAAATATTATAAGTTTCTGATCCCGAAACTTATAAATATATATATATATATATATATATAAAATAATGTAATTTGGAACAACTGAGATAATTTCATTAACACCACAATATCAGAAAATCAGAAAAAATAAAACTATTTTTTATTTTAAATGAGAGATATTTTTATTTTTATATTTCTTTTTATCTCGCGTTGGTAGATTTTAACCTTACAGCGCATGCTTGAGAAATCTCTAAAACACATTATCCAATTTAATTTTTCTGTTTCGCTACGTGCGTTCAAAAGATGCGCAGAACTGACGAAGTCTACATGCGAGAGAGCAAACGATGCATTATCTGTTTCACCATATTGGAACACCTTCCACTCAAACTGTCCATATTGAAGTATTAAATATATTTGTTCAACGCTTTTTGTCTTAATTTTACTATATTGTACTTTCACATACATAGAGAAGCATCAATTACAGAGTTAGATTATACAAGGAGGCATTATGTTACTTATAATATCGCCAGAGCTTACTATAAGTTTAATTGTCTGTACCATAGAAAAGCATAATATATTTTTACTTGTCTATGGTCTGTACGTTGAGGTTTCAGCGTTCTCTATGATTTCAGCTGTAAAAAAATTTTCACTCAAATATCGAGTCGCTGTTTTTATTTGGAAAATGTACCTAAACATCTTTCCTGGTGCTGCTGTAAATGTAGGTAACACTTTTTTATTTCTTATAAAAAAATGAATAATTGGCGGCTCAGACAGCCAATCCATGACGATGAACTCTTGGCTGCAGCTGAAGAAGTAGTAGTTGAATTGACAAATCTACCAGTTGACAATGAAATGATAGCGGACGAAGAGCAGAGTCATGAAGAGGATGAATACTCTGAAACAATGTAACAACGTTTTTGTTCGAAGAAAATTTTGAAAATGAAAATGCTATTTGCGAACACTGTGGAAGTGAAAAATAACTTACACTTATTACTTTCTTACAGTGCTGGGGCCAAATATTGTAAAAGATATTGTGTACCAATCAAATTTGTATGTTACTCAACGTGGAAAGGTGACGTACTTCAAAGAACATAAACTATTGGCTTGTCTAGGACTCAACTATAAGTAAAATTAAATCTACAAACTGGAGATGAATAGAAAAAATTGACAAAGTACCTACAAGAATAGACAGCGAATAAACTGTTATACGTTTATGGACAAAACAATGAGAAATACCAAAGGATTAAGCAAAGAACTAGCACCTGAGGAATAAATAGAGGGCATAAAAGAAAACTTAAATGGCCAGAAAGTAAGGGTAATAAAAATTACTAACTACACTCCAGATTTGGAGATAAAAGAAAGCTCGTGGTATTTGTCGTAGATTGTCGCAAACAAAACCAAGTGCACATACATACATACATACATACAAATTAACTAAAAGACGCTCTACGAGGAAGCTAAAGACCAACACAATATTTCCCTGACAAGCATATAACCATGGACAGTCAATATTCCACATGGATACGAGATGTATCAGATGCAGTGGAAAACACCGATTTAGCGAATGCGAAGACCGAAAGTCGACCCGCAACATGCGCCAACTGCCAAGGAGAACAGCCTACCAGCTAAAAAGGCTGCCCCAAAGAAGAAAAGAGTGTGAGTGTAGTATTCGATCAGTCATTTTTTCTGTTGGAAAAGAATTATATACGGTTTATTGCACAAGTTTGTTGGAACGCTTTTTCTTTCTACGCATGTCCCAGGCAATACAATATACCTACGGTTTTGAAGTCTATTGAAACAAACCTTAAATATGCAAATGTTTAAATAAAACACATATTAATGTTTTTGAAATTTTATTGAACATGTAAAACGTCATACATTTCAAGCTTTTCTCTAAAATAATTTAACAACAAAAAAAATGACTAGTATTGCTCACTAAAGTTATGATATCTTTATCGGATAAAAAATAAATTTTCATTTTATATATTTGTTTATATACAGAAGACTCTCTTACACATAAAACTATAATAGAGGCACAATATTTATTAGAATATTTATGCTCACTCGAAATAGATTAGATTTATTTATATGTTATGTACTAGTCAGAGACTATAATTTTAATGATTTACCAGATATGATAGATTTTCAACAAAAAATCACCACTTCCTCTCAGTATTAACAACTGTCTGTCTGTAAATATGTAAATAAATTCTCCCATGCATACTGCGTATGCTTGAGAAATCTCTAAAATACATTTACCCAATTGATTTCTTTACACATACATTATCATACATACATTATCTGTTCCACTATATCATAACACCTTCCACTTGTAGATACTGTTCATTAAATATAAAATGAAACATTACAACGTATTCCCAAGTTTTTAAATTTTAATATTACGCAAATTAATTTTACAGGTACGTACTTTCGAGACGAGTTTGAAAATATTATTAAAAGTACTAAATTAAACACCTTAAATTTTGGAATATCAAAAACCACTAAACAAATAAATAAATTAAGTTCCACAATAAATATAAAAATGAATAAACCTTAAAATAGTCTACCTGCTAATAAACTAAATAAATTTTTATTATATGAAAAAAACAAATATTAGAAACTTTAATAATATCAAAATAAAAAGACACCAAAAAATTAATTGTAGAAACATTTTCACAAGTTAATACTAATAATAATAATAATACCTCACAATGGATTGAAAACCCATTCAACACGCAGATACCACAAGTTATTGCCGGAGTATTAACATTAGGCAAAAATTTTGCTATTAATATTGAGAAAGAGCAACAAATTCCATGAACAGAATATATTTCCTGTGTAGAACAAGCCATTGTTGATAAATCTAATCAGATAAAATATAGCATACGAGCAGAAGCAGTTAATTTAATCACCAACCATAAAATAAAACTACGTCATCATAAAGATAAAAACAAAAAATTTCAAAATAAAAACAAAAAATTAATTAATAAAAAATACAATTTTAAATGATACAGAACTATATAAAAAATTAAATCAGACCAAACCAAAATTCATCAAGAATAAAACAAAAAAATTATTAAATAACAAAACATTTGATAAAAATGAAGCCAAAAAATACATAATGCTCGAACGTATATGCTCGCATATACGGTTTACTAAAATTAACAAACTACTTTCATAACAATGACACTTTTTTTCAACAACTCAATGGATGCACTATGGGCTCTCCATTATCTTCCCCATTAACTAGATTATTAATGGAAAACTTCGAAGAAACACCCAAAAAATCTTTAACCATTAATATATCATTTTAAAAACGATATGTAGATGACTCTTTAGCTGCCGTACCCCAAAATAATATTAATAAAATCTTATCTGCATTCAATAGCTCCCATTCAAAAATAAAATTCACATTAGAAATAGAAAACCTAAATACAATTAATTTTCTAGATATAACACTAATTAGAACTAATAGTAACAAAATGAAAACCAAACTTTACAACAAAATAACATCATCAGGATGTTACCTCAATTACAATTCCAACCCCAATTCCCACAAGACAATGTTTTTACTGGACTAATAGACCGAGCAATTAAATTAACTTCTTCAGAATACCGGCCAGACATTATAGAACAAGTCACAAATGTTTTAAAAGATAACCACTATTTAACCAAAACGTATCTGCAAGAAAAGAATACAAAGAGCATACAATAACCTATCAGTAAAACCTAAAATACCCATGTTAAATAATAAATTAATACATTTCAATGCCATACACCAGCTACTTATCAGAAAAACTCAGCCACATATTTGCTAAACATGACATCAAAATTTCACACAAAGCTCATAATACAAAGCACCATTATTTACCAACCTGAAAAGTAAAATTAAAACAAAGAAAAAATATAATGTAATATACTCCATACCTTGTTTAAACTACCCAAAAAATATATATAGGAATGACCACTTAAACATTAGAAAACCGGTTAACTGGCCATAACTACACAAAAAATGGCTCAATCGCACTTTACAAGTATGAAAAAAATGAAAAACACGAATAACTTTAAAAACACTAACATTTTAACTCAAGATCTAACCTACAGAAAATTAACAATTAAAGAAATGATCCATATTAAAAAAGAACCAAACGCAGTAAACAATAAACAAGATATCAATAACCTAAGCCAAATATAATATATTCTAGGTAAATTTTAGACCACACCATGTATAATATTGTAAAACTCGTTGTATGAAGCAAGTACCAACTAATGTAGATATAAGTTTTAGTATCTTAATTACTATTTGTAATATTTGATTTATATATTATATTTTTTATAAAAAAAATTTTATTGTCTGTATTGTAAACGATCTAATATACCTATTATCATTTTAATTTTATATGTCAATCTGACGATGCTAATTTTAGCGAAACGGCTGTCATTGCATTTAAAAAGGTATTTTGCGAATAAATAGTGAAAGTATAATTCAACCTTTTAGTTGTTTACTGTTCTTAATGAGATGAACTTTCATATAGTTAGGGTTAGTATAATAAATTACAAATGAAACCACTTAACATACAATATATTTCATTACAAAAAGAGAGGAAGGGGTTATTTAGATTTGTTGTTTATTATTTTTATTTGATATGACTCATGGATACCGAAATAATATAAATATATCTTTATAAACAATTCGTGTTAAAATGATGTATGCACCATTTTGACTGAATTGTTGTCGCAAAGTCTTGCTTTACAAGTATATTTTAAAAAAATCTTAAATGAATCATAACTGTCAATGGAATTAAATATTTAAAACTTTAAATCTTGCGACAACAAGACGACATAGAGTAGTTTTAATAATATTATGTTGTTTAACGCGTATAAAATATTGACTATTAATCGCGAAATATAATTCTAAATCATTAAAGCTAGTAGGGTAAGATAATTTTTGTCCACGACTACCAATTACATACAATTTTTAAAGAAGTTGTGACAAGAACATTTATACTGTATACCTTGTACAATATAATGAGTATGTGAAATTTACATTTTACCATGTTGGTGGTCGTATACAAGTGATCGAATTTAATAATAAAAGAAGAATAATGTGTAATCCTTATTTATTTCATTTAAAAGATTCATCCAGTTTCATAAGCTTGTCTGTTTAAAGCCTTATAAATTTTTTTTTAGCATAATATTATTCAATGTCTTAAATATGTTTGTTTCCGAAGCAAGTTACTAACTGTTACGGACATAATAAGTCTGCGCAGTATAAAATAAACGTTCCAGCGGAGCAGAATTCACAGCAAATTAAAATTGTTTGGTCTTCAAGCACGATTAGTAACTTGTTCAAACCGAGATCGTTACTCGTTCTCTGGGATCCAAAATAACAAGAGAACTTTTAGTTTCGCTCATTTAAATAAAATAACTTCTTTTAGCACTTTTTAAATAACGTTGCTTTAACATTATGTTTTTTTGTTTGATTTTCGATATTTATTTTTATGTACGTATTATATATTATTATTATTGGAATCAAAATGGAAGTGCCTCGGAAGTTGAATTTTCGGATATTAACGCAGATAATAGTGAGTTTTCATAATTTGAAGAAACGATATATAATGAAACTGAACTTTTCAGAACTGTGCCAGTGCGCTTTGGTTTGGAACCTGCTTAGTACCTACATTGTTCGCCTGCGCATCAGATAATGTTAATAACATGATTGAAACTCGCCTTGGGGCCAAACCTAATACATAGATTTCATTTCCAGATTTACGAGGATAGTTTACGAATTATTGTCCCTAACACAGGTGCCGTAGAATGACGAATGCAAATACCACTCTCAGGAAAAAGCTTTTGCATGGGGGGTGCTAAGTAGGTACTTCTGTAAAAACGAAGTTTTTTATGATTCTTAAAGAGATAACAAGATATCGTATTTTTTTCCTCTTTCATAGCTACTGAACAGTCAGAAGTAAATTGTTCTCTAGGCTATTGGCTATTCTCCTGCAATAACCAAGAAGTTCCCTCCCACCATTTATACTCCAGTAACTGCTTCGAGGAACAACCCCTTTATGGTAAATCTGCAGGATTTAAATGACCAGGAATGATATCCCGTCTTCTTTTCTCGTCAGGCGTTGTATATCTTCAATTCTGTTCCACATAAATGTCTTCCCTTGAATCCAGGATAATACTGTAGTCGAGTCTGCCCAATAATATAATGGAATATTACTCTCAATAATTTGTAATACATAGCATAGAAGTCTTACACCAATAACTGCAGCTAATAGGTAGTTCCATTCGGGGAATAGATCACCTTTTGATTGGCGAAACTCTCGTTTTAGCTTTAATCAGCTGAACAGTAGGCGTTTCCTCAGTATCTTCAGTTTTCCAGAATATAACTGCTGAATACGCATCCTGACAGAACATATGACTTTGAATTTGATAATTTTGAGAGCCACCGATGAACTCTGAGAATAACTAGAATACTCCGTTCTTGAACCCAATTTAAAAAAGTTTACTTAATATCTTCTGGCACCTCCGTGTCCCATCCAATTTTGAGAATCCACATCTTCTGCAATACAATTTTGGTAAATAAGGAAACCGAGCACGAAAATCCAAAGGGGTCAAAAATTTTGTTGACTGTATTTAAAATAGTTCTCTTCGTGATTTTATTAAAATTTAAATCCTGAAACCAATCCAAATATATTGTTAATGCATCTTTAAAACGATCCCATTTCAACCCCCAAAACAGGTGACACGATAGGGTCCGTAGTAGCATCGTTTAGAATAGTACGTTCCCAACAGCGCAATACAAATTTGGCTTCATTCATTATTTGAATGTACTGCTTCATAAATTTTTCCAAATCTTTTCTTCAATATTTCGACGATCGTTTTATCATATGAAGTCTGACAATTTTCTGAATCAGCTTTCAGATGATGTTGTACTACAGCAACAAGAAGAAATGGGCTGCAGTTAACTCCAAACACTACCGCTACCGTTGTATGTCGAAGGTGGGTAAGGAGACCATTTTCATCGATCCAAAGAAAACGAAGTACATCTCTATCAGAATGAACTAGACTAATCTGAAGAAAAGCTTTCCTAATATCAGCAATTACCCCAATTTTGGAAAGTCTAAATCGTAGTAGAATAGAAGGAATAAATTCTATCAAGTTAATGCCTTTTTCTAAACATTGATTCAGAGAAGGGTGTCTGATTGTCGTCGTGGAACTGTTCAATTTTACGACATGGCGATGCGGAATGTAGTGGCCGCCATCATTGTTCACCTCATTTTGAGAAACATATTCTATGATACCTTCTTTATAAATAAAATTCCTTTCTTAGCCAATACTGCAAATTCCACTTCCTTTCTTGGCCGTTCTTCTGTAGGATCAGATATTCCAAGAATATCAAGGCTCCAAAGATCGAATAATTTATTAGATCTACAGAACATTGAGGTAGTCATCATCACCGTTAAGGTGTTAACCAAACAAGATGTCGTAACTTTTCCCATAAGCGTCCATCCAAGAAATGTCTCTATAGCAATTAAACCACATTTCAAAGTATACTTTTTTCCTGTGAAAAGTCTACCAGCAATATCTGCACCAATCAGAACTTCGATAGGATCCGCTTGAGTATCTGACAGTTCTATACCGAGTTATTTTAGTTCTGTCGTCCAAGGATCTTCTTCGATGGACGTAACATTGTTACAAATTATGGGCTGATCAAGGGCTTCGAAATCGCATGCATATTGTTTGTTCAAATTTCCCAGTTGTCGATTTCTACATTCTTGACATTCAATTTTCACTCTGCATCTTCTTGCTATATGCCCAAATCTCAAGCATATATGACAAAATCTCCTTTTTTTTGGATGTTCATAGTACCAGCTTCTGTGCAGTTTTCACTGGAATGGGTGTCTTTACAGAATACACACCTAAGAGTTCTATGATTTTTTATCAGATTAGAAGTGGTTAGGTTAGGTTATTCGTGGCTTATTTTTTCTCATTGTCGGTTCAAATGATGTGCTTAGGCTAATTTTCTCTTAATTCTCCACTTCTTTCTTGATAAACTCCATCCAATTTTTAAAACTGGCATTTTTTAATTCCGCCAGGGCTCTCAATCGAATTAGTACTAGTCTGACTCGGCAGCCAAATTCTCAAAAGGCCTTCTGGTAAACATGATTTAACTAATGGAAACAGCATTGCAACGTACTTGCGTGGGGAGAAGTCCCCATTGCTGACACATTTCCGAACGAAGTGTTTCAGTTTGATATGTGTCGTTTGCTAGTGATACTCGTACTTGGGGTTGTGTGCGAGATAAACAGTTGACTTATTATCCAAGTACAGGACGGATATTTTAGCTTTTGTTAAATCACTGAGTAATTTATTTAACCATAAGATTTCTTGTGCTGCTTCACTCGCCGCTATTACCTCAGCTTCGGTTGAAGATATGGATACTGTTGTCTGTTTCTGGCTTCCCCAACTAAAGGCATACTATACCAGATGTCGATCTTTCCGTAGTCTGGTCTCCCCCATGATTTGCGTTGCTGTAGCAGACCAAGTGTGACGGTGACTTCTTAGTGAATGTCAGACCATTATCTAAGGTCCCTTTTAAATAGCGAAATATGCGCTTGATAAGCATGACATTATCTTTTGTAGGTGCCACAAGGTTCTTCGATGCCACCCCGACTGCGTAGGAGATATCAGGTCTTGTGCCAACTGACAGATAAGCCAAAGCACCCACAGCTTGCTTATAGGGGAATGTCGTCGTATTATCTTCATCGGTTCATGTTTCATTTTCTTTAACCATAGGAGATGGTGCTGACTTGCATTTCATCATTCTATACTTCTCAATCACGTTCTTTGAATATGCCTTTTGGCACAGGGATATGGTATCTTTTACATTAGGTTCAATCCTCAGAAAGTATGTAGTAATCTACAGTAGTAATCTTAAATCGAGCTTTAAGTTCACTTAAGAACTCTTCGCCTGCTATTTTTAAGTTGTGTGCTAAAATCCCGTCGTCAACATAGAGAGCTACAATCAATTTTGATTGGTCTCTGTTTCTCACGAATAAATACGGTTTAGCCGGATTGTATCAAGAACTCTTCTATACAAGTATTCCAGAAGCGTGGTGCTTGCTTCAAGCCATATAGACTGCGTTTTAACTTGTAGACCTGTTTCGTTCCATCTTGATAGCCTTCAGGCTGTTTTATATATATTTCTTCCTTCACTTCGCCATTAAGGAAAGCGTAGGTTACATCAAACTGAGTCAGTTTTAGGTTTTCGAGGACAGCTACTGCCAGTAACGATCGTATAGTACTCAGTCGAACCACGGGACTGAACGTTCTATCGTAGTCAACTCCAGGTATCTGGGAATAGCCTTTAATGACCATTCTGGCCTTGTACCTTTCGACGGAACCAGAAAAAGATTCGTAATCGGTTTCGTTGTTCACTGGTTCCAGTTCTTCTTCAGTGCTATTGACTAAATTTTGTTGCAGTGTCGAGATCTGCGTCATCATCACTAATGCTGTCAAATGGTGTGTCGTCTCCATCTTCCATGTCGTCAAAGTGTATGGTAACTTGTTTACGTTTTGTGTTTGACATTTTCGAAGATTTTGAAAGTTCATCGGTAAAGAGATCGGTGATATCATTCTTGTTTGTTTCGTCGCGAATATCTTTTGATGTGACCACTTTATTTTTGAAGGTTATGAAGATTTTGAAAACTTTTGAGGTTTCAGAATATCCAATGAACATGCCAGGAATTGCTTTCGGTGCGAATTTATGACCATTAATGCCTTTGATGAAAACAAACGTTTTGGAGCCAAAAATGTACAGGTGATTTATGCACGGTTTTCGGCTTACCCATATTTCAAATGGTGTTATGTTCTTGGTGGCACTATTAAGACTCCTGTTAAATAGGTAGTTGGCAGTCATGACAGCTTCGCCCCAGCATTTTAATGGTGCCTTAGCATCGATGAGTAAGGCTCTGGCTTTCGTTCAGCTACTCCATTTTGGTATGCGGTGTAAGACGAACTAAGCCTTCGTTGTATTCCGCAGTGTTTCAGATAAGCGTCGAAGTCTTTGTTGACATATTCGGTACCATTATCCGATTGTAGGACTTTGATTTTCTTCCCTGTGTACGTTTCAGCCATCTGTTTGAACTCTTTGAATTTTTCTAAAACATCAGTCTTATTTTTCATCATGTATACCCGACTGTAGTCGTCAATAACGAAGTATTTGTTTCCGCTTATTGTGGGCGTTCGGATAGGTCCACAGACGTCGGTATGAACGATTTCTAAGAGATCAGATGTTCGTTGAGTTATTTTCTCACGGGGAGGTGATACTCGGTGCATTTCAGCTAGGATACAGGTTTTGCAATACGGTTTCTGAAGCAACGAAGTTCAAGTCAAGTAGATTTTGATACTGAAGTGCAAGTTTTAAATCGTTGGCGTTCATGTGGCCAAGTCGGAGCTGTGTCATCGTTATCATTGGCCAGGTTTTTCCACTCATGCTTGCTTCGTTTGATGTAGTGTAGACCGTCTTCTTGGTTTTGAGCAGTGAGAGTTTCACCAGCTTTTGGGTTGTTGACTTTCGCTTTGTTTTTAGTAAAATGGACATATGCGAAGTGCACCCGCTGTCTTCTTGTTGTATGTAAGAAAGCACTGTGTAGCATAGTTGTTCCGATGAGTCAGAGTTTTGCTTCTTAGGCCTCTCATTGTTTTACTTTCAGCAGTTTGTGCATATTTTATGATTCTTGCACTGAAAATGATCCCTCTTCGTTTGCAGATATGACAGGACGCATACAGTGCTTCTTCTTCATATGAGGATTCAGGTTCATCGATATTGGTCATGTTTTGGTTATGATGTGCTTCAAACTCTTCGAATATTTTTGTCTTAAGCTCTTCTGGTTTCGGAAGGTTGTCGCGGGATTCAATAGCAACTCTGAAGTTCTCATACTCAGGAGAGAAACTGTATAACATCATGATTGTTAACTGGTCGTCGTTGATTGTCACGTCCATGTCGGCCAGTTTATCCATAAACTTATTAAGCTGTTTCCATTGGGACACCTTTCGAGCAGGTCCCTTACTGGCGTAAGTATTTTTTAATTTGTCCCAAACATCTTTCGCAGTGCTGCAGTTTTTTTTATTTTTTTTATCTCATATGGAGCGATAATAAGAACGAGTTCAGATTTAGCTAATCTGTCCTTTGAGGTCGTCGAAAGGGGTTTTTCAATGTATTTCCATAGTTTTTGTCTTACTGACACGGCTTCTGCCTGAATTACCCATGTGTCGTAATTGTCATTTGAGAGCGCGTCTATCTTTATAAATATAAATTAATTAACCTTCCAGTGCGTTAGATGGTCCCAAATATTTTATGTAAAAAAGTCGTCAATTGCATAGGTACAAAGCTCTCTCAAGTATAATTTTAAAGCGTTACGAAATGCGGTTATTGATGAAATGGACTTTATTGTTGTGCATTTTCTAAGCGTTATAAAAAAATAGAGCTTTTGATTAGTTCCGTGCGTGGTTTTGGTAAATAGAGGTCATACTCTACCCTTCTAAGAGGGTAGTTATGAAATGGTCTGTCTGAGACTTCAGGTATATGCTTCCCAATTTAATAACAAAATTACTAGAATTTTCACCTAACATTACTACGGTTTCTGCCCTGTTGTTTGTAAAAATTATTGAACCTCCTCTTAGTCTGTTTAATCCGAAAAAAATTGTTGACTTTTGGCTTGTTTCTGCACACCCCCTAGCGCCAGCTGTCAAGTGTAACGAAAGATTAAAAGAAATCAACTTAAAGATTTGGACTGTACTTTAAGGAAAATATCAAATAAAATTATAGAAAATATAATGCTACATTATTTTACTCTTTTTCATGTTAATTCATGTTAGTTAAATATTGTGCTATTTTTTTATTCTAATACTTTGCACAGGCCAACATTTTTTGTATTGATATAAAGAGAACCTTAAAATGTAGAAGTCGAACTGTATTTAATTTGTTTTAAAATTGTTAATTCTTGAAGTTTACTGCAGCCTGGAATTATGTGTTGGAATCAGATGGGGTATTTGTAAAAGGGCAATCAGGAAAAAGTTCATTTCTAAGGGAATTGAAATGATCTTTTTAAAATGATGTTGCTACTAGTTATTTCATTGAAGTGAATGGAATTGGATAAATTGTTTTTATTCTATATTGTCTGTTTTATTCGTTGAAAATTTATTTTGGATATTATTTTGAATGATGGTAAAGAGAAAGTTATTGATTTTTTTCGTATTGTATGTAAGAGAAAAGTTATAGTTCATAGTCCAGTCATTACGTCGGAAAAATTGGGTTAGAAATCTAAATAAACCGAGATAGCAACTTTGTGGGTTTTCTGCCATCTTGAAAAAATGGTTAAATTCAGTTTTTTCATCATAACTCGGTTCCCCGTTGAGAGACTAAAATATGTATGCAATACTTTTTTGTTGCTCTTTGTATGATCTACAATTAAGATTCTATACATTTTTTACTTTGCGATCATAGTTATTATTGGCATTTTGGCCCTAGTTTATATGACCAAACAAATTTTGAAAAATTCTATGTAAAGGAGTTAAAATTCATTATTAAAATAATATATTAAATAATGCATTTCATACGGCTTTCTCTTACGACATGAGTTCAAGTTTAAAAAACGAATCGTGAAGCGATGAGTATTTTAAAGAATGAGTGTCACAACAACCATATGAAATAAGTTGATAACATGTTGATAGCACTGTATAATTTATAACATTAGACAACTTTGAAATTTAAATTATCAAATGTTAAAGTTTTAAAATACTTTAAAATGAATAATATACCAAATATAATATATAAGTAAACGATGAAATTCATATTAACAAATACTTTTTTAAAGGACAATATAAAATTAATAAATTGCAATTAGCTGCAAATGCCATTGTCAATAGTCTTGTCATTAGATACTTCCTCAGAGTAATAAGTAAACATAGAGTAGGCATATTCCCTACTACTTGTCGTCGAGACAGATTTGTTTACAAGCAGAGCATTGCCAGACGTTGTGTTTTGTAAGTACAAAGTAGGAAACACAAACGTAAGAATATACCTAATTTACAACAATTTTATTTTACTTTTAAGAGAAGATTTTTATTCAGAGAAAATATTCTTTAATACATTTTAATATTCACTTTCTTACCTTTCTATAATACTGATAAAAAAGCTCTAGACCAATTGTATCAAATACCAACACCGAAAATTTGGCATCAGTGCCTTTGTTTGTAATTGTTTAGAGGTGATTAGCAATTTGTTCGATTTTTCTTGAATTTCTGTGTATTTAAGTGAACTTTATAAAGTGTTTTTATTTATTTTCAATATTGAAAATGGTGAAACCCCGAAAAGCGTGTATAATATGTGGTACTTCGCAAAATGATAATCTAACCTATCACCGGTAAGTTATTCACTACATTGGCGTACAATTAGCAATTTCAATTAAAATTAAGAAAATCAAATTAATAATGAAATACATACAATATCCTTTTATATTTCTTACCGATAAAAATATGTTAGAAGTATAGTGCCATGCCATAAGTGTAGATATGAATTCTTTACCAAAATATGCGTATTAAATTATTTAACTAACATTTATATAGGTATTACGGTGAACACTAACCAATTACACGCCACTGTACGGCTGTGTTTACCTACACCACTAAATTTTCCATCTCTCTCAATTATAGGTTCATTGCAATTGACTACAAACTGTATGTTATTGTGTTGTTGTGGCATCTCTATGTTTACTTATTACTCTGAGGATACTTCACTCAAGTTGCAACTATTTAAAACAAAAATTTGCGCTCGTAAAAGTTACATTACGATACGCAAATGCGTTTTATAATAAAGATTTTTATAAGTGCAAAATATAAAATAGTATATTAAAAAAAGTATTTCGTATGGAATTCTGTTATGACACGAGTTCAAGTTTAAAAAACGAGTGTCACAACAGCCATATGAAATTAGTTGTTTATAATATTTTTTATATTTTACCATTTTATGAAATGTTAATGTTTTTAAATTAATAGTATACCAATAATAATATACTATATATGTAAAAGATGATATTCATATTCACAAATACTTTCTTAAAGAACAATATAAAATTAATAAATTGCTTGATAACGATGATCGATACGTAAAAAATGTATAGGTTCAACAAAAAAGTATTGCATACATATTTTTGTAACTCAACGGGGAACCGAGTTATGATGAAAAAACTGAATTTAACCCTTTTTTCAAGGTGGCGGAAAACCAACAAGGTTATTTTGGTCGACAATATGAACTTAAGCTTTTTTAGGCTCCCACGTAATATCCAAAATTTGGCTTTCTCGGTTCATCTGGACTATCAAACCACATATAGTTTCAGTGCGTCAGAGTTTCTCGATTGTGATACAATAAGATCTGTCAATGAAAAGGGTTAGATATAATATAATCTAAATAATATTGAAAGAAGGAAAGAGCAAGACAAAAATAGATTCCGAACTATGGCTAAAAGGACATTGCACAACACATTTTTTAGATAAAATTAGAAATAACTATTGCCCATAATTATTGGGATTTTATATAATTTTGCAGTTGTTAATTAATTTTTAGTCTCTTTATACTACCTAAGTATTATATTTTGTAAAATATGACACGCCTAATAAAAACATTTTAACTTGGTAATTTGTCTTTAATAAAATAAATTCCAAAATGGATAAGTAAATAAGCTGACCTCTAGCGGACCATAGTAAGTTTATTGAAATAATTATAAAATACTGACGTCACGCACTGAAAGTGATAGTAGTTTGACCCAAGCTAATAGATAGCTCTCAACATTGACATAAATTTACTATTAGGAAGTGTATATTATAAACCGTTTATAAGTACTATTCTATGTTCTTAAAATCCTATACGTCCGAATTAATAAAATAACGCACTGAAAGAAGGGTTTGTTTTTAACTATACTTTGATTTGGAGATGTGTAAATATGCGTTAATAGCGTTTGGGGATAACTTCTGAAAAAGGTAATCTGTCTTTGCTAATGCATGGCTAATAGTTCTGCAGTCGAGAAATTTTTGGAAAAAGAATGGGCAAACCTACTGACAAGGTGGACTTTGAACCATTAGTTAATATTAGAGAATGAAACTTTGTATCTTTGTGGAGAAAATGAGATTTAAAGAAAGAGTAAGGAAGATGTTCCAGAGACAATAATTCACATAATCAAAATTTGGTATTTAATATCATCTAATATTAAAAAATTAAATAAGTTGAAGTAAAACACTAATTTTCAAACTTTCTTGTGAAGAAGAACGAAATTAATTTTAATAAATTCAATTGTTATCAAGAATAATAAAAAAGTCTTCGTTTCAACATAACTTACAAGTTTATTTGAAAAAATATGTTTTAAATTACAATGACGGCCGTTTCGCTAAGAAGCATCGTCAAATTGACATTTAAGTTACATTTTGTTTGTTTGTAGCTAGGTAACTGATGTTTAGCTATATTAAGGCTAGACCAAGTATGGAAGTAATAAGACATAACAATATTAAAGCCTAGATGTTAATAGCCCTAAGGGATTATCCTGGATGTAATTCCCTCTAAGATCAGTATAACTGTGCAATGATATAGAAAAACCAGGAAAAAACTATATCATGCTGATGTTTACAATAGCAATATATTTGTGTTTTACAATTATGTCTTATATATGTATAAAATGTAAACTCAATCAAAGCAAACAGTTTAATAGTGGAGAACTTCCAATATTTATTTGTTCATTAACAACTTTAAATTGTGGATCTGCTAGATGTCTTTTTATTTCAAGTTCTTCAAGGAAATCTAAATTTTTTTTTATCACAAGTGTGTAGTATTTGGATGTCATTGGTCTGTAAGAGTGAGGTTGGATGTTCAAGCAGGTGTTTTGCATAATTTGGCTTATCTGGTTGTTTTAATCCATATGCTCTTAAGTGTTCATCTTACTTCAAAATTTCTTTGTGTTTGACCTATATATACAGCATTACATTTTGGACAATTAATTTTGTAAACACCAGATTTTTTTAATTTGGGTAATTTTGTTTTTACATTTAACAATTTTGTACCAACATTATTTTGTGTTTTAAATGATATTAATGCTGATGTCGCCGAAGATATTAAATTGAAATTGTATTGGAAATATTTCCACAACATGTGATATTGTTATAACTTTTCTGTTCTTTCTTATTAATTAATTTATTTATTAAATGAATTGGATAGCCATTAGACGTAGCTATTTGTTTTATGATACTAATTTCTTTGTCAAAGTTAATTTTGTCCATTGGAATTCAAATCATCCTATAACGCATAAATTAGCAGCTTATAATTCTATGATAAATAGAGCATTTTAATGAACAAATAAATATTGGAAGTTCTCCACTATTGAACTGTTTACTTTGATTGAGTTTACATTTTATACATAGATAAGACGTAATTGTAAAACACAAATATATTAAGTTATTGTAAAGATCAGCATGATATAGTTTTTTCCTGGTTTTTCTATATTATTGCACAGTTATACTGATCCAGGGAATTACATCCAGGATAATCCCTTAGGGCTATTAACATCTAGGCTTTAATATTGTTATGTCTTATTACTTCCATACTTGGTCTAGCCTTAATACTACCTAAACATCAGGTACCTAGCTACAAATAAACAAAATGTAACTTAAATGTCAATCTGACGATGCTTCTTAGCGAAACGGCCGTCATTGTAATTTAAAACATATTTTTTCAAATAAACTTGGAAGTTACGTTGAAACGAAGAGTTTTTTATTATTCTTAATAAGATGGTCTTCCAAAAAGTAAGAGTTAGTACAATAAATTCAATTGTTATCATTATTTTTTTTTGTAATTTCTTAATACCCTAGGGTCAAATTTAAACATACAGATAACATTTCTATATTTAATATTTGCTTTCTTTACAGCCTATATTCTCACAAATTCCTATAAAGAATCTTTACCTTTTTTCCTTTTCGAAACCACCTGTAGACAACAGAATCTAGTAATATACAATTGAGACTGAATATTCACCCATGAATATTCAATATTTGACTATCTTAATATCTCATCATTTTATTCAATACTTTTTTTGTAGCATAGTTTTATAGCATAGATTTTTATCATTATAGTATACGTATAAGTTAGTTGCAGCTGAATCTGTTTTTATTGCTCTTTTATTTCAGTATATATAAGTGAAATAATTTTAACTTCACAAATATTAAAGTCCATTTCCATTGCAAAAAAATAAAAAAAATTAAAAATGGAAACTACAAAATATAAGTTAACTCTTTAAATAACAGATGGAAGTGTGACTTAATTAGTTTAGTTATCGTTGACATTCTTGAGCCTATGCAGAGTTCGGCTTCAAAGGTTATTGATCAAGCAGCCTCTCTGGTCAGAGAGTTAGCGATGTGGTTACCCTTCTGAGCTAGCGTGCGCCCTCATCCAGCTAACTGTGACCTAAGAAATAGTAGTGTTTTCCTACTGTCTCTATGAATGACAAATAAATATCATAAATATGGTAAATAGTAAATGAAAACATGGTAAAAAAAAACATAAAGACACTCATTTGCAAATTCTTAGTCTCAATTGGAAGAAGAACGGGGATCCAGTATTGTTTTGGATTTAATTTTTCAAGGAATAGGGTTATCGGGCAAATACGAATAGCGGGATATGTTATTAACGTTCTCCGCTATTTGACATTTACGCATGCGTAGTTCCAAATTATTTATTAAATCACGAAAATAACGTTAACGTAAAACGATTTTAGGGAGATTTTAAGCCACTTATTTGATTGACGTTATCGGTTATTTTGCTCATGTGCATTAGTTAAAAAATAACCGATCACCTTAATAAGCGATAACGTACTCTGTTACTTACGTTGAAATAAACGAAACGTTATTAGGCGGTAAGGTTATAACATCATTGCGAAGTGTACTATCCACAAATACTTTTAAAAAGATTACTTAATTATATTTTCGCTTTTAAAATGTATTACAAACATCTTTAAATGTTGTAACTTGTCAACGCCGATTTCAAACGTAAATTTCGTTTGCTGTATGCTGTAAAATATGTCAAAATAACAGAAAATAACGAAATGACGGTTAACGTGAAACGTAGTTCACATGTTGTGACTTTAAAAACTAAAATATTTTAAAATGACTGCGCTTGCTAAGTTTAACGTTTAGCGTGTAACGTTTATCAACATTTTATGTGGGTTAACATCTCTAACGGAAGGAGCTACGCACGAATACATATAACAAGGATGTGAAACTCCTATGCCGAGCTATAAGCGCCCGTGGCTGAATTTACGGCTCCTATCTGGGCGGAGTCTAGTCCACGGTCGTTGCGTACTTTGTACTGCGCATCAGTTCGAACATCATAACTATTCGAAAACACATGCGATTGGTTATCTCACTCGTACAAAGAAAAAGACAGCCTGTTGCGCAGTACGGAGTACGCAACGACCGAGAATTTAACCCTGCCCAGATAGGCGCCTTTTTTCCTGCTACCCTCTCCACTCGAGTTTCACATCCTTGTTATATGTATTCGTGGAGCTACACCTTTATTTCACAAAATATTAAGTTTTAATGTCAAAACGAAAATACCCAAGATAAAATTACGTCTTGCAACAAAAAGAAACAGGAAGGAGTAGGTATATGCAAAATGATCTTGAGTCGAAAGAAGCTTGCACATGGCGGCCAACTGTCAATTTTAATGTCCGTATCCATTGACGTACCGTAAAAAAATAAAATTTATATTGGAGTTTTTATTTTGATTAAAACTCAACCAATCAAGTGTGTGAATTCAATTAGTATTGTAAATCATTTAGTGTTTATAAGAACCGAATGATACGCCTATGCGCTAATTTTTGACATATATATGCAAATATTACTTTAACAGTATACTGTAAACATAAACAATGCGTCGTACAAGGAGCTTCAAGGTGGCCGACTTCCGTCGCAAATTTTTCTTAAAGTTATTCTTAGAACAAAAAGAAACAGAAGGGGGTATATGCAAAATGATCTTGAGTCCAGAAAGGAGCTTGCATATGGCGGCCAATTGTCAATTTTAATTTCCGTTTCCATTTCCAAAAAAATTATATTAGGTTTTTTATGTTAGAATAAAATTTAACCAATCAAGTGTGTGAATACAATAAGTTTTGTATATTTTTTGGAGATAACAACCGAATGATACGCCTATGCGCTCATTTTGACATTTATTTGCAAATGTTGCTTTGACAGCATACTGTAAACATAAACAATTCGTCATAAAAGGAGCTTCAAGATGGCTACTTCCGTCGCAAATTTTCCTCAAAGTAAATATATGACAGACTCCTTCCTGTTTATTTTCCAAAAACTTATTATAGACAGACTCCTTCCTGTTTCTATTTGTTCTAAGAATTACGTTGACTTATCGGTATACGTAAAAACTTACTCTGCCCTCTGTTTTTACTCTATTTTAAAGTCATGTTTACATACATCCGTTATTTAAAAATAGCCCAGAACGTAATTAGCGTATTCCGCTATTCGTGTGTTTGCCCGATCTCTTTAAATCTACTTTTAATAACAAATAACTTTAAAAACTATTAGTCTTACAAAAAAAATGTATGAACATTTTTTTGCTTAGAATCACTTTTTCAATCGATTCCTGTGCTTAAAATGTTATGAAAGGTGTCCACCCCCAAGATGGGGTGGTAACCACCCTCAAGGGGTGGCTATCATCTACCTTCTGTTAAAGTTTCAAGTCCGTCCATGCATGACCAAATAATTGCGAGGTGAAATGCTTCATTTTCTGTACATTTGTTACTTTATGCACTGTACAACGTTTTTGTCGCGCCAAGACGATACGAATCTTCGGCCAGTAATATAGCCCCAGCATAAGTGGGTAAAATATTACAGTCTCAACTATAATTTTCTAATTTCCATCGCCAAATTTATTCATCTATTAACAGAATGTATTAATAAACAATAATAAAAAGACGAAACATTTAATAAAAATATAACAATGACTAAAAATAACAAAAAATGTTTAGATTAATACATTTTTACACAAAAAAGACAAATTTAAGGAATATGGTTATACCGTTAACAAACGAAGATATTTATTTTAAATGTCATACCTCTTAACTCTTCTGTTCTTTCTTATCCGCAGATATTAATATTTGAGCACTTTCTTCTAATCTGCCTCAAAAAAAAAACTTTTTTTTATTTCCTAATAAAAAGGAATTAAAAGTATTAGTTTAATGAGAAAACAACACGTCTTACGTTAAAATCTAAAACCGAACAACCGATGAATAACAATTAACCGATAGAGATCACACCCAGGGAAGACAAGATGGCCCTTTGCAGTCCGCCCCATAAATGAACGGTAGAGAATATCGTTTATAATATCACTTTGGTCTAGGAGGAGGCTGTGGAGGTTGCGAAGTGACTGACATTTGTCTGGACTGTATATTTCTACTGGGAATAGGAGGAGGTTTACTTGCGGGTAGTGACAACTGAGAATGGACAGTTTTCACACCGGGTGGGGGAGCAGGTGGAGCTACTCCTGGAGGTAACGCTGGCGGAGGGTATTTCGGAGGACCACCTATAGGAGTAACTGATCCTGGTTCGGGACTCGACGGTGGAGGAGGCACATTGGTTGTGTGACTAGATGCAGCAGAAGGTTCTACAGGACTTGATACTTTCAGGCAAGCTGTTATATCGATGTTCGTTACTTCAACCGGTTTTTTTACTGGTTTTGATTTATCACTTCCTGCAGCTACATACGAAAAGACACATAGTACGGAGTAGCAGATTTGATCAGCCTGAAAATTACAAAATATACAAGTTAGGACAATCGTGATAATGAACAGCCCTCTGAAACAATATTTATTTATAACAATTTTTTAGAAACGTATGGTTTTCTGACGTAAGTCACATTTGAACGTCCTTTTGCCAGTAACCATTTGGGCTGTTGTATTTGGTTATGGGATAATTGGTTCTTATTTTGTTGAAGACGAATTAGCCGGTTACTGTCAATCAAGAGCGGTACAGACATAATATTGTGATATCTTTTGTCAGAAATTTAAAGACCTTTTATCTTGTGCGTAATTTAGGAATCCGAAAGCAATAGTTTTAACAAGATGATGCACCAAGCCCTACACCCGAAGGCCCCATAAATTTACTCCGTGAACATTTTGGCAACATAATAATTTCCTATTGCACAGATTTCGAGTATCGACCTCATTTACCGGATTTAACATCACCTGATACCTTCATTTGGGGTATGATTTCATATTGCCTTTGAAATATCCACCAGAAACTGTTGGAGAACGACAGCAAAGAATAATAGCTTATTTTCTTTCTTAAATATGTTTAATAATCTTCAGAAACGGTTAAAGCTTGTTTGCAACGCCATGGTGCATATTTTGAACATATTATGTATTATAAAATTATTTTATAAAATAAATTTTTTTATATTAGGTAAAATCTAATTTAAAATCCAGAAATTATTTAAACATTCGATTGGATTTTAGATATTCTGTGTTTAACAAAATCTTTGTTTTATGACATTGTGTTTCAAATAAGAAATTATAAGTACTTAAAAAGTAAAAGTTGATGCAATTAATTTCTAATTTTAAACATTATAATGTTCTAAATATGCCAGGCAAATAATTAGTTTCATAGTACCCAAAGTGTTCGTGGAGCTAATCTACAACTTGACCTGCATATAAGTCGATACCCTAAATAAAGTTAATAGTATACAAAACCAAGGTATTTGCATAATAAAAACCTTTTTTCACTACTAGCCTCTTAACCTAACTTTATTGACTTTTGCTGAGGTAGTAAAGTTGTTCATTATTAACCAAGGTAGAAAAATAGAGGGACTATTTAAATAAGAACCGAATCTCAATCTATTTGACAGAGTGTGAGCAAATAAAGCATTCGATCATATTCCGCATAAACGCCTACTGTTTAATCTTGAACATAACGAATTAGAGGCAAGCTGCTTAATTGTATTGAAACTTCCTCAGAAGTTATGTGTTCGTATTAGTGACTCCTCATCAATGCTTGATGTGTTTAGTGAGGTACCACAAAGATCAGTTTTAGTACGCTTCCTCTTTTTAGTGTACGTAGCAGGTCTGCCACTCCACATCGGAAACATCTCTGTCTTTCCCGATAATACGAAATTATATGCCGTCATGAGCAGATGACCAGCTCCAAGCTGATTTGCACAAACTGTCGGAATGGGCGAATGTTTTGCTTTTACCCTTCACTGCATCAAAGTATTCAGTGCTCCACCTAGGTAAAAATAATTCACGAAGTAGGTATGTACTTTCTAACACAAATTTAGAAGCTATTTCTCAGTAGAGAGTTTTAAGACTAATTGTCACAGAAACTTGTCGTGGTTTGAACATATTCAATGTAATTGTAGTAAAGCTAGAAGTTGAATTTTCCTTTTGTCTAAAACATTTTCTAAAATTTGGACTATGTCGTCAGTCCTTTGAAGAACGTTTAAGATCGGTTGGCTGTCAGTTTGGGAATAGAAGGCTTCGAGGTAATTTAATAATCTAGAGGAGCTATGTAGAACCCCGGCTACTTTAATCTTCTATAATTACGATAATAACCCAAAAAAGAATATCAGGACCATTCCATAATATCCCAATTGGCATGATCACGAAATATAAGCATACAATGGAGATTCACAGGTTCACTAGTTAGTTGTGATGCTAAGGCGTCTTTGGCAGCTTGATCGGGTTCTTCGTTGCCAGGAATGCCAAAATGGGATGAAATCCAAATGAAGGTTAATGGCACTCCAGTAGAAGCAAGGTGGTCAACTGAGTCTTGTATATTCTGCACCAAAAGGTGTTGACTAAACATGGTACTGATGGATTAGATAGATGGCAGAGAATCAGTACAAATAGCTACCTGTTTTTGGTCTTGGGTGAGAGAACTAATTACTAGGAGAATTCGAAACAGTTGACTAGTGTGAATCTTCTAAGATGGAAGAAGACTGGATTTAATAGTTTTTTGATTTGTAGTAATAGCACAACCCACACCAATTTCATATTTCGAAAAGTCGGTGCACAGAATTTTATTAGTGAGAAGTAGTAAGAAGAATTAATAATCTCAGAAAAAGCTTGTTTAAGAAATGCGTGGGAATGTTTCACTCTTCGGATATTTGCTCAGAGATGTGTTAAAATTCGGAAAAGAATTTTCCAGGGAGGGGTTTTAGATATATGGTAGAGCATGGTAAGTGATAGATCAATATCAGAAAGAAGTGGCTTAATAATTTGGACCAGCGATTATATTTTAGGTTTATAAGTGAGCTGCGGTGAGGTTAAAAGTGACAAAACGGGATTTTTACGATTGGCAGATTTTCTTGCAGCGTACGTTAAAAGCATCTGTTCTCTAAGATAAAGTTCTCTTTCACTTAGATAAAGTGAAAGCTTATCAGCTTGACAGTGTACACTCTTGGAAGGACTCGATCTGAAAGTTCCAAGACAAATGCGTAGCCCAGTATTTTGAACAGTGTTAAGTTGTTTTAAAACAGATCTTGTAGCGGACATATAAGGAACTACCATAATCTAGTTTTTAGCGAATAAGCGCCCTATATACTTGCAATAATATTTACTCTTGAGCGCTTCATTGTTAAATATTATTTTTGGACAACTAGGATTACGTTCTTCCTGCTAAATTTAATAACAATAGGAAGTTGAACAACTAAGGCCAGATTTATTAGGCCATGCATTTAACTGATTTACAATAACTTGGAGTAAGCTACTAAAAGCAGAAATACTAGACAAAATAAAATTAGATCATCCGCATTAATGGCGCATTTGACTGGACACTGGACATAACTGCAAATATCGTTTATGTCCAAGATGAAAAGAGTAACATTTAAGATCGATCCTTGAGGAGCTCCGTTATCTCAAGAAAAGAAAGAAGCTAATTTCCGATTAGCTGATACTTGAAGGATCAATCAGTTAAAAAAAATTATGAAATAATATGCGTTACCTGAGACACGGATATGCTATTTAATTTTTCAAGGATAACACTTGATAGAAGAGTATCGAAAGCACTTTCTATGTTAAACACTGCTGCAAAGGCTTCTTGATTATTGAGGAAAGCATTAGAAATGGATGATTGAAATACTGCCAAGTTATTCATGGTACTGCGTTATTGTCTAAATCCTGATTGGTTTGCGCTGATTATGTTATGCTTCTCTACGTATCAAAGCAGTCATTTTCTTCAACACCATGCACGTTGGATACGTTAAGGAAATTGGAAGATATGAGATGAGAGTATTTGGAGGTTTGTTTTGCTTCCTTATCGATAATACAATTTACTCTATACATATTTAAGGCAATACCTTTTGTGTCCAAATTCTGTTGTATTTTTGAATCGATTGCCCTACATACCCATTTTTTATTTAAAAAGTCTAATACGCCTCCAAAATTAAAATTCAAACAAACAAGGAATTCTAAAATGTGAATCATATAAATACAATATATTAATTTGGTTATTTTAATACACATTTTTTTTTCTTCGACAAAAAGTGTTTTTTAGACTATTTTGGGCATAATGTACTGAAAAAAAGTTTTTATTTTAATCTTATATTACATTTTTTAAAGTATGAGATACTTTGTGAAACGAATGTATTTATTTATAAAGTTTCTTACTTTTAATTTCTTCCAGATATGTTAAGTATAAAAATCAGCGAGTTGTTGTGTCATGCATATAGATAATATCCTATGGAAATTGTGCAAGATATGGTTAGCCTACAATAAACAAAAACAAAATCATGCAAACTAAAATGTTAAGTAAGGTGAAATGTAAAAAATAGCATGCGATAAGTGTTGTAAATAATATTTTAATCATTTTTGTGACAATTTAAATATTTAAAAAACCAATCATCGGAAAACAGTTAAACTATGTATACTGAAATCAAAACCGATTGATAGTTGATATACCTCAAAAGTGATTGAAACAAACAACATTAATTTGAAATAGAATGTCTGGTATACCTCTTTAAATAAAAGATATCTGTATAAAAATTTATTAAATTTATTGTACTAACCCTTACTCTGTGAAAGTCCATCTTATTAAGAACAATAAACTAATAAAAGCTTGAAGGAAACTTACGCTGTTTATTCGAAACAGCTGTAATTGCATTTTAAAAACCTTTTTTGTTAATAAAAAGTGTTTAATTGTTTATTGTTCTTAATTTTATAAATGTTAATCAATTACGAATACAATACACAATTAAAAGTAAAACTCAGTCGGCAGTACTCTGCGATGCGAACAGTATAATTTTTATTGGGTTTTTAGAAAAAGGAAAAATCATCACTAGTAACCATTACATAGCAACATTTGAAGCACGAAATCATCAAGACAAGACAAAAGAAAGATGAAAAAATACAGTGTTCATTTGCAAATATTAAGGGTTATAGTTATGAAAAATTTATGATGTATGATAAACTAAATCCAACCTTCCTTAATGGAATAATTTGTTTTAAGTTTTAGACTTATACTAAGTCCTAAAAACAGCCCCTGTTTTATTCTTAAATTAAATATAATCTAGTGACAAGCTTTTATAACACATAATTTTTAAGAGATATTAACCTGACGAATGTGGTAGAAGCGCGCGAATTACAACAAAAGTTGTTTTTGCTATTGCAATTTTCAAAATATACATCCATATTTTTTACAAAAGCTTAAGTGCTAAATATACAAAATCACACCTTACCTTTTTTAAAAGTGTAAGTATTATAGAGAACAAAAATATTAAAAAAATAAACTTGTAGCAGCATTTTAACCATTGTGTGTTTATTTTTAAACTAATTTTAAATTTTCTTTGTGCATTTTATAAGGAAAAGACCATTCTATAATTTCTATTAAACAAAATGAAGTAACTTGTTTTTCAATAAATATTTTATTCGAATATTACAAAAAATAACAGATAAATGGATTTATCTATGAGAAATTGTAGAGTGAATTTTTATCTACAAAATAAAGACAGAATTTTTCAAATTGGTTAAGATATAAAGTCGAAGTATTTAAAATCAATTTTAAATTGTAATTAGAAATACATACAATTTTGTAGGAAATCGATCCATCTTGACTATCTGCATGTGCCGAGCGTGAATCTAGCGGGCTTACGTGTCTGGATTTTTTTAAACTTATATGGTATCCAGTACTCAAATTTTAAGCCTGTTTCGACCAGAACTTTCTTCTGTTATTTAAGAAATAAAAATTATTTTTGTTCCTATAGTTATAAAAACATAGTATTTGACATTAATGTTGGTAAGGTACATAATGTAAAATGCGATGGACTTTTTAATTAACTTCGACAGCAAAACACAATAAATTTACTAGTTCTTTTAAACAAATTCGAGATTGATATTGTAGCATTTTTATTCATAAAAAATGATTCTAATACATACTAAATGATAGCCCTTTATTTTAAAAAGTGTGATCTTATTGTTTATAAAACTGAATGTGATATAACTTTTTAATAAATATGGACACCAAAGAGTAAAGCAATGATTTCTGTATTAATATTCACAAAAAAGCACGCATTTCAAATTTTAAACAATTTCTTTATTTTGATTGCGGTTGCCAGCAAAAAAGTAAGGCGAACATTTTCTTCCGATATGAATGCAATATTTCAATTTGAACAAAAGGAAAAAATAATAAAAGGTGTTGAAGAAATCTTTGTAAGCGGTCTTGGTTGGGAGCGGATGCGAAGATTGCAGTGTCGTCTGCGTAGAGCTGGATGTGGGTGTGGGGGTTCCGTGGAGTGGGAACGTCGTGGGTGTAGATAAGGTAAAGTAATGGGGCTAAGATGGATCCAGATCTGACTCTGATAGTGCTGTTTGTGAGATAGGAGTAAATGAGTTTTACGAAAGAAATAGGAAGGAGGATGCTCATGAGCTTTCTAACAAGTCCGGCATGCCAGACTTGATCAAAAGCCTTCTGAACATCCAGGAATACTGCGGCACTACAGAAGCGTTGATTTTGAGACCAGGAGATAATGGTTTAAAAGTTAACCAATGGGGTGAGGGAGAAGTGCTCTGGACTGAAGCCTGATTGAAGAGAGTTCTCTTCATTCAAGGGGGTGATGACGTGTAGGCTGTGGGTTATGTTTTGGATTAGGAGGTCTGTCTAAGCAGCGAAGTTGTTTTGAACAAGTGGGTTATTAGGAGAGCATTTTGGAGGCTCTCCTTGAAGATTTCGGCTTGCTCAGTTGTATGAATTTGTTGACTTCGGATAGATAGGTGTGAGTTTGATCTTTCTCTGTTTTCCTACTAGGGTGTTGCAATAAATTTTAATAAACCATTGATTAACCTCACTTTTACAATTATTTCTTCTCATGGAACTACGATTTTTATGACAATATACTGTTTCGAAGTTGACATTTAATATAAGTTTTTTAACGTTAACAATCCAACATTGCCATATTTTTTTACAATTGTTGGTTAGAATATTAATTACCGGTTTTTATTTATTTTTAAATTTAAAATGGAAATGAAGAATATTTTAGATGTAGTAAATATACAGGGTGTCTCAAAATTGACGCCCGTCCTTTCAGAATATAAATCGAGGGGCTAAAACGAATTAAAACGTAAGAATAAAAAAATTGCGTTATGTCCATGGTTACAGAGTTATTGACAAAAAACAAAGATCTAACATTCAATGTTTAAACTTTATTAAAAACGAATATTTGTTACAGAGCAAGAAATTGATTTATAAAAGGTGTTCAAACAAATCGCCTCCTACTTCAATGCAAATATTTGCACGATTTATCATTGAATCTCTGTAGCATGTTTTCGTCTATAAATGTCACAGCAGCGTGAATACGAGCTACTACATCTTCCGCACTCTCAACAGGTTCAAAGTAAATTTTTTCTTTCAAGAATCCCCAGAAGAAAAAATCTAATGGATTTAGATCTGGAGATCTAGGAGGCCATAGTACGGTTCCACCTCTTCCAATCCAACAGTCGGGGAATGTTTGATTTAGTAATGTTCTCACTTGTCTACCATAATGCGCAAGAGCACCATCATGTTGGAACCAACAATTCAATCTAGTTGCTAATGGAACTTGATCGAGAAATGGCAATGGTAAATTGTCGTTTAAAAAATGAAAATACGATGCTGAATTAAGTCGGTTAGGTAACATATTTGGGCCGATTACATTATTATTCAATAATCCAGCCCAAATGTTTACTGACCATCGTCTTTGGTGACATCTTTTACGTATTAATTAAGGGTTTTCATCTCTCCACTCGTGCAAATTATGAGTATTCATAATCCCTGTCTGGGTAAATGTACACTCATCAGTAAACATAATATTTTCTATAAAATGTGGATCATTGTTTACGTTATCCAATAACCATCTACAAAAATTAATCCGAAGCTCCCTATCTCCTTCATGTAAAACTTGAACTTTTTGAGGCCTAAATGGATATAAGCCATTCCTTCTTAATAATCTATGAATGGTATCTTTTTGGAAATGCGTTTGTCTCGATGTAACTCGAAGACTTGTATTGGGTTCCGCTTTAACAAAATCAAGAATTTGCTCTTCTTGGACGACGTTGAGCGTAGAATGGCGTCCTCCCTTATTTTTAATCTGGGATTTAAATTACCTGTTTCCAGTAATCTTTGTTCAACCCGCCGTATAGTTTTTGCATCAGGGTGCCGTCGATTTGGGAATTTTACGGTATATGCTCTAGATGCAGCACTGGCATTATCATTATGCGCACCTAATACTTTTAACATATCAACATATTCTCGATTGGAATAATAACGATCCATTTTTAAAACAAATAACCGTATGAAATTTTACTTATACTTATTATGACAAAAGTTGACAGAACTAATAATTAACATTTAACATCACCATAGCAACCTATGCTACTCATTTGTTTTTAGCTGACTTCGTTTTTAATAAAGTGTAAACATTGAATGTTAGATCTTTGTTTTTTGTCAATAACTCTGTAACCATGGACATAACGCAATTTTTTTATTCTTACGTTTTAATTCGTTTTAGCCCCCCGATTCATATTCTGAAAGGACGGGCGTCAATTTTGAGACACCCTTTATAGTCCAGGCGTGCTGTACTTTTAGACGGAAATTCTGATACCTGAAATGTAACAGTTGGAGGTGGTAAAGGGGCTTATAACACATGAAAAAAAATACATTAACTATTTCAATTATGATCATAAACTTTTTAGGGGTGAAAAAGGGTGAAAAAGGGATAAAAAACTGAAGTATTGCTGTTTGCGGCTAAAATTGACGTCAAAATGAAAAGTGCCCAATAGAAAAGTTGTAGATCATGTAAAAATCTAAAACTTTTTTTTTGGTAATTTTCTCACATAACCTCAATTTTTCGAGGAAAATGGAAAAAAAACGATTTTTCGTTTTTAATTTTTAATTTTCCAACGGATTCGTCAATCTTGGTGAAACTTGGTGAAAACTTACTTTTTTATGTCCAAAATATCCTCGAATTTTCTCAACCTTGTAACGTAATAATTTTCCGAGAAATTTGATTTTTCTGGAAAAATCTCTTTTTTTTTCAACTGTAAAGTTTGCTCGGAAAATATTATTGGAAAAGATTTTCCTGGGGCTTATTTTTTTCGTTTTTACGTCTACTTTCACATGAAATAAAAAAAATACACCTCTTATTTAAAGATGTGCTCAAAAATGAAAAAAAAGCAAAAAATGAATTTTGCAACAGCTAAATTTGCAATAATTGTTAAATTTTTGTTATAAAATATTAAAAAATGCAGAAGCCGGCTCTTGCATTACATTCTACGGGAAAAATTACAAGAGAAAATGTATTTCATTATTTAGTCGGATTTTTAGTTCATTTGCAATATTATTATAAACACTCAAGTCTATTAATGAAGTTAATAATCCGAGCGGGGAATTCATGGTTTTTACTATTGTTGTATGCTGATTTGTTTATATTATAAGGTTTTTCATGGGATAAATCGATTTGTTGATAATTACAAGGCCCAAATACCCTTCCATCAGAGCCCTATAGCCACCTTTCATAAGTGAAAAAGTGTAGACATGACAACTCTAACTAGCCTAGGGGCCTAGGCCTTTTGTTTTCTCTTTGACCTTTCAACATTTCAGTATACAAAATATACTATCATTCGTAACAAACAAAATATTGTCTTTTCAATATAGTTTTTAATTACAATTACGAATTACTTAAAACCGAACGATTATTATATTAAAAATAAACAAATTATTCCAAAAAGTCCAAGAAAATTGAAATTTTGATGAAAATTGGGCTATAGGGCTCTGATGGAAGGGTATTTGGGCCTTGTAATTATCAACAAATCGATTTAACTCATGAAAAACCTTATAATATAAACAAATCAGCATACAACAATAGTAAAAACCATGAATTCCCCGCTCGGATTATTAACTTCATTAATAGACTTAAGTGTTTATAATAATATTGCAAATGAACTAAAAATCCGACTAAATAATGAAATACATTTTCTCTTGTAATTTTTCCCGTAGAATGTAATGCAAGAGCCGGCTTCTGCATTTTTTAATATTTTATAACAAAAATTTAACAATTATTGCAAATTTAGCTGTTGCAAAATTCATTTTTTGCTTTTTTTTTCATTTTTGAGCACATCTTTAAATGAGAGGTGTATTTTTTTTTATTTCATGTGAAAGTAGACGTAAAAACGAAAAAAATGAGCCCCAGGAAAATCTTTTCCAATAATATTTTCCGAGCAAACTTTACAGTTGAAAAAAAAGAGATTTTTCCAGAAAAATCAAATTTCTCGGAAAATTATTATGTTACAAGGTTGAGAAAATTCGAGGATATTTTGGACATAAAAAAGTAAGTTTTTACCAAGTTTCACCAAGATTGACGAATCCGTTGGAAAATTAAAAATTAAAAACGAAAAATCGTTTTTTTTCCATTTTCCTCGAAAAATTGAGGTTATGTGAGAAAATTACCAAAAAAAAAGTTTTAGATTTTTACATGATCTACAACTTTTCTATTGGGCACTTTTCATTTTGACGTCAATTTTAGCCGCAAACAGCAATACTTCAGTTTTTTATCCCTTTTTCACCCTTTTTCACCCCTAAAAAGTTTATGATCCTAATTGAAATAGTTAATGTATTTTTTTTTCATGTGTTATAAACCCCTTTACCACCTCCAACTGTTACATTTCAGGTATCAGATATTCCGTATTTTTTATTTTTTTGGTACAGCACGCCTGGACTATTATAGGTATAACAAAAATGACGATGGAATGGTGATTTGTTTAAAGGAGAAAAATTTAATGAAATAGATTGTAGTAACCTTTACTTTGTGGAAGTCCATCTTACTAGGAACAGTAAACAACTAAACGGTTCAACGAAACTTCCACTATTTATTCGCAAAATACATTTTTAAATGCAAGCATCGTCTGGTTCTATTTTTGATATTGTCTTCTATGCGAATCTGTCTACACTGACCGATTTCATTTCCTTTCGGGTTAGGTTAGGTTATTTTAGGTTAGGTTTGGTTTGATTAGCTTAGGTTAGGTTAGGTTAGGTTAGGTTAGGTTAGGTTAGGTTAGGTTAGGTTAGGTTAGGTTAGGTTAGGTTAGGTTAGGTTAGGTTAGGTTAGGTTAGGTTAGGTTAGGTTAGGTTAGGTTAGGTTAGGTTAGGTTAGGTTAGGTTAGGTTAGGTTAGGTTAGGTTAGGTTAGGTTAGGTTAGGTTAGGTTAGGTTAGGTTAGGTTAGGTTAGGTTAGGTTAGGTTAGGTTAGGTTAGGTTAGGTTAGGTTAGGTTAGGTTAGGTTAGGTTAGGTTAGGTTAGGTTAGGTTAGGTTAGGTTAGGTTAGGTTAGGTTAGGTTAGGTTAGGTTAGGTTAGGTTAGGTTAGGTTAGGTTAGGTTAGGTTAGGTTAGGTTAGGTTAGGTTAGGTTAGGTTAGGTTAGGTTAGGTTAGGTTAGGTTAGGTAAGGTTAGGTTAGGTTAGGTTAGGTTAGGTTAGGTTAGGTTAGGTTAGGTTAGGTTAGGTTAGGTTAGGTTAGGTTAGGTTAGGTTAGGTTAGGTTAGGTTAGGTTCCGTGCCTCGGAGGGTTGGATGAGAGAGGCTGGAAGTGGTTCACCTAATCTCTCATACAAGTTTCCGGGGAAGGGGCTTTCCACCCGACACGGCGCGTCCCAATGGCTCATAGGGTGTCTCCAGGGGGCGTGGTCTGTTATGGGACTCATGCTCTTTAGAGTTGTAAGAGTCTCATGACCGACCAACTCTCGGGATAAGCAATGAATAAGGTTCTGGTTATAAGAACCCTAATAGTTGCTCGCGGATCAAATGGAATAGAGGAGTAAACCTCGATAAAAAATCCCCATTACTACGATGTAAGGTATCGTGTCTATGGTATGGAAGGTGCGAGGGTTAGAGCATCGCAAACGATCCCTCTGAGATACCTGGCGACCTCTCAGAGTATATTGCCTTAGCGAGGTATGGGAGCACTGCCTCGCCGGACGTTTATTCTGCCCAACTCGTGGGATTTAGTATAGAGAATTTTATTAAAAAACCAGAAAAGGTTGTCGATGTGGTAGAAGTAGTGGAGGAGGAGACCGCAGTGGCGGGAATATTCACCCCTAGGAGCTCTCTTAGGAGAACCCCGGAAAGGGCAGTTGTGGAGGAAATCTACCATACCCCTGGGGGCCAGGGGGATGAGTGGATCCAAAAGAGTAAGAGGAAGAGGGAGGTCACTCCCCAGACAGCGTCAGGCTCAGGCGTGAGGACGGGCTCTCCCATCGAGAACAAGATGGAAAAGATGAGCCAGAGGGTAGAGGAGCTGTGCCAACTAACGGCACAGCATAGTAACACCAAGGTGGAGATAAAAAAGGCCATACAACGATCGCTGGAGAAGGCAATCAGTAAGGCTCCCAGGAAAGTGGAGGCAATGGTAGAGGTGGAAACTAATCAACCCAAAGCGAGAGGTGCGGTCGCGGCCGAGGTAGCGACGCAGACTGCGGAGGTGGGATTGCCTTCTCCCAAGAAGAATATGGTTAGCGTCGGGGTACAAGCCGGGATGGGTGAGATTTTGGAGGCCGTAGCGGAGAGTGAGAGGGAGAGTTCGCTGCGGAAAAAGATTGCGAGAGCGGCAACCAGTGAGGAGAGAGAAGCGCTGGAAGTATGCGACGAAGAGTGGCCGGAGGGAGTGTTTGAGAGAACGACGACTGCCGATGGGACACCCCTTTCGGTAGCCGCCGATCTAGCGGTGTATGTGGAGACCGGGGGGGAACTAGCCCGGGTGTGCCTTGAGCGGTACCCCGAGCTTGGTGATCTCCCGGTGGAGAATGTGGAGAACGGAGTGAGTGTGGGGACAATGGTGGTCTGCACACGTATGCCTGGGGGGGAGTCCAGCGAGCGACACGTTAGCAAGCTGGTCTCCAACGGAGCGCTAGAGGAGGGTGAGTGTGAGGCGGGCAGGTTCCTCAAGGCTTTGAGGCACCTGGCTCGTCTAACGAAAGAACGGGGAAGGACGAATGTGGGCCTGTCGGCCCCCGGGACTCTTAGCCTGGAAAGGTCCAGGAAGATCGCGGAGCTGGCGGCCAGAGAAAATGAGGTACACTTCAAAGTGTACGGTAAGAACGAGAAGAGTAGGGGGGCAGTGCCGCAATCCAAGACGAGGGAGGCGGTGGTGTTTGTTAGGTCCGACAGGACGTATGCCGACCTTGTTAAAGATTTGAGGACAACGGTAGGCAGTTGTGAGGAGGCGAGAGTGAGGAGGGTGCACCGGACCAAGGACGGTGCGGCCCTCGAGCTGAAAGGAGGGATGGAAATGGCTGAAAGGGTGAGGAGGGCGATCCGATCCGGACCCGCCTTCGCTGGCACCAACGTGTCCGCAAAGGGTGGGATAAGGAGAAAGACCATCTTCCTCATAGGAATGGATGCCACTGCTACCGAGGAAGACGTAAGTGTGGGTATCGAAAGGGAGGCAGGAAGACCGGTCGACCTGACCGTCCGGTCCCTTCGACCCACCCGCGCTGGAAACAAAAATGCCACTGTCGAAGTGGAGGAGAAGGTAGCCGCGAGGCTAATTAGAACCGGCGAAGTCAGGGTTGGATGGCTCACCTGCCTCGCGAAAGAGAGGTTCGACTTGAAGCGGTGCTTCAAGTGCCAAAAGCATGGCCACCTCGGCAAAGAGTGCAAGGAGGCGGCTGTGGTGGACGCATGCCGGCGATGCGGCCAAGCAGGCCACATTAGCCGGGAATGCAAAAATCCACCGAAGTGCATGGACTGCGGGGGTCGGGACCACTGGAGCGGGTCATACCGCTGCAAGGTGTTCGCCGGCCTCGTAGAGGAAGCGCGAAGGAGAAGAGCGTGAGGGAGGAGTGAACGATCGCAGAGCTAGCCAACTCCAGGAAACTGAAGGTTCTCCAGACCAACCTGGGGAGAGCGAGGTTGGCTCACAATCTCGCTCAGGCGACCGCCATTGAGAGAAATATTGACGTTCTCTCCGTGGCGGAGCCAAACCCAACGTTGGTTCGGCAGAATGGCTGGTTTAGCGACGAGACGGGGAACGTGGCGGTATATGTTCGGAATCGTAAGTTGCGTATCTATGCCATTGAAGCGCGTGACGGCTATATAGTCGTACGAATGGAACGTATGAATCTGCTTTGTTGTTATGTTTCACCAAACATAACAGCAGAGGAATGTACGGCACGTATAGATGCAGTAATGGAAGAAGGCAAAAGTATGGGAGGAGAGTATATGGTGCTTGGGGATTTCAACGCGAAGTCCTCGGAGTGGGGATCCCCGGTCACCGATGCTCGTGGAAAATTGATGACGGACTGGATCTCGGCTCTTGACCTTGTCGTCCTCACCGACGGGCTGGAGCCCACGTTTGTTAGAGGAGGTTCCGAGTCGTATATCGACATTACTCTATCGACGAGTGTGTTGAGTACGACTGTTGACGGATGGAAGGTCCTTGCGGATTATACGGGGACGGAGCACCGCTTCATCTACTTCGAGGTGGGCGAGGGGGTGACTCCGGTTCCGGGCAAATCTAAGAGGAAAGTTTACATGGATTGGAATGCGTTCGACGAACTGCTGAGGTGGGGAGTAGAGAGGGATCGAAAGTCGGAAACCATAACGGCGGATGGCCTCGATCGCGTGGTATGTGAAGCAGTGAGAGGTAGTCTTCCCAGGGTCCAAAAAGACTCCCGGGGGACACCGTATTGGTGGAACGAAGATATTGCGAGACAGCGAGCGAGGTGCCTACGTTTACGTAGGCTACGTACGAGAGCGCGTACGCAAGGGAGAGAAGCGGATGCGAGAAGGATGGATGAGGAGCTCAAGAGCAGTAGGAAGGCACTTGGTAGGACGATCCGTAGGCGGAAGAAGGCCTGCTGGCAGAGTCTGATCGGAGACTTGGACGAGGACATCTTTGGTCAGGGATATAAGATCGCCATGAGGCACTTTGGGGCGTACTCTCCGTTTGACATGCCCGCCGACAGAAAGCTGGAGATAGCTAGGAGCTGTTCCCAACTGCCGACGGGCGTGTTCCGCGTGGAGTGCGAACTGATGAGCCTCTGAGGGGGATCCATTATTCTTTACCATGGATGAAATCGTCAAGGCGGCGGGAGCTCTGCGAGCCGGTCGGTCTCCGGGTCTCGATGGCGTTACTGCTGAAGCAGTCAAACGCGTCGTTGCCCTGGAGCCCGACTGGCTCCTGATGCACTATAACGCCCTCGTCGCCGATCGGGCTTTCCCGGCGGACTGGAAGACCGCCAAGTTGGTTTTAATACCAAAGAGTAAACCGGGGAAGTATCGCCCCATTTGCCTTCTTACTGCTCTTAGCAAGTTGTATGAAGGAATGATAAGGGCAGACTGGAGAGAGTGATTGAAGAGAGCGGGGGACTTTCTCGCCAACAATACGGTTTTACGTGTGGAAGGTCGACTGTGGATGCCGTGTCGGAGATATTTCGGACGCTGAACGGAGCGCACTCGTCCAAATGGGCGGTGCTCATTACGTTCGACGTCCGGAATGCCTTCAATACGCTTCAGCATGAGCTGGTCTTAAGATCTTTACAATGTAGGAGATGTCCTGGATATCTTCAGGAAATAATTGAGGCCTACCTAGATGGTAGGAAGTTGCAAGTGGAGAAGGATGTTGTCATTGATGTGTCGGCTGGGGTGCCTCAGGGATCAGTCTTGGGCCCCACGCTATGGAATCTGGCATATGACGGGGTCCTCCGGCGCGAATACCCACAGGGTGTGGTTCCGTTCGCGTTCGCGGATGATCTCGCCGTGCTTGTCCTGGCTGGAGACCTCGACGACCTGCAGTACCAGGCAAAGGTTGCATGCGAGGGAGTCAAAGATTGGATGCATGGTCACGGGCTTTCTCTGGCAACGGAGAAGACCGAGGCCATCATACTGAAGGGACCGCGTGATAGAAGAGGAATTAATTTCCTCTGTTAAGTACCTAGGGGTCACCTTGCATGAATTTGGAGGATTTGGGGAACACCTGCGCGTGGTCACACGAAGGGCGGCCGAGAGAGCGGCCGCATTGGGAAGGTTGATGCCCAACATCGGCGGTCCGAACTCTGAGAGGAGGAAGGTTCTCGCCGGGGTTGTGCAGTCTATCGTCCTGTATGCGGCCCCAGTGTGGTGCGGACAAGTGGATATTCCACATTTCAAAAACCTTTTAATTCGCACGGACAGGACTTGCCTGGTCCGCACTGCATGCGCGTACCGCACCGCACCTACGGCCGCTCTTTATGTGATTGCAGGTATGGTGCCTACCCATTTACTCGCGAAAGAGAGAGGACGGATATATGAGAGACGCGAGAAAGTAAGCGAAAGGGTGAGAAAGGAGGAACGGGCTGTCACATTGGATTTGTGGCAGTCGGAATGGAATGGGACAACGGATGTGGCTCAGTGGACCAAGTCCCTGATACCGAATCTCGACAGGTGGATGCGGTGTGGGCATCGGCGGATCGATTATTTCGTTACGCAGATGCTCACGGGGCACGGGTGTTTCCGGTCTTACCTGGCGAGATTCGGGAAGTCAGATGATGATGTATGTACATACTGTCGGAGGGTGGACACTGTGACACATACGTTGTTGGAGTGTCCGAGATGGATTGCGGAGCGGGGAAGAATGAATGAACTCATGGGAGTGCAGATCAAGAGTGTTAGAGAGATGGTACAGAGAATGATATTGAGCGAGAGCGGGTGGAAAGTGATAAGTCGGTGCGTGAAAGAGATTCTGTACATGAAAGAGAAAGAAGAGAGAAAGGTGGTCGCCGGAAAGAGAGTGTGTGTGTGAGTGAGCTACGGCATGGCGATGGATGAGTAGATGAATAGAAAGTAGAATGAATGGTGGAATGACAAGACCGACCCGAGCTCGTGCCCATAGGTGGCTGTTTCCAGGTCGGCCATGTGGGTGGGGTTTTAGTGGGATGCTGACAGGACCGGGGCGATGATGGGAGGGGGGTCCCTTTCCGGGATACCCCCTGTTGTCATCGCGCTGCTCTTGCCAGAAACCCACACTCCCTGGGTTAGGTTAGGTTAGGTTAGGTTAGGTTAGGTTAGGTTAGGTTAGGTTAGGTTATGTTAGGTTATGTTAGGTTATGTTAGGTTATGTTAGGTTATGTTAGGTTATATTAGGTTATGTTAGGTTATGTTAGGTTAGGTTAGGTTAGGTTAGGTTAGGTTAGGTTAGGTTAGGTTAGGTTAGGTTAGGTTAGGTTAGGTTAGGTTAGGTTAGGTTAGGTTAGGTTAGGTTAGGTTAGGTTAGGTTAGGTTAGGTTAGGTTAGGTTAGGTTAGGTTAGGTTACGTTAGGTTAGGTTAGGTTAGGTTAGGTTAGGTTAGGTTAGGTTAGGTTAGGTTAGGTTAGGTTGGGGGCCAAAGCCCGACTCTTACCTCCTCGCTGGTGGGCCCTGCTAACTGTGGTGGAAGGCGAGATCGGGTAACCAATCCCGATGGAGCCGAAAACCACAGGCAAACGAAAGCGGCAAAGGAAAGCCAAGGTGTGAGCAACCGTGCTGAGGGCTGCGTGGCCACGCCTAGGTGGTCGCAAACGGTGCCTCCGGGATACCTGGCGACCTCCCGGAGTAAAAAAAAGCCTTAGCGGGGTAAGGGAGCACTGCCCCGCTGGACCTTTAGATCTGCCCATCTCGTGGAAAAGCATGGATGAAGACAAAAATATAAAACAAAGCAAGCTCGGAAAAGGAAAAGAGGATATGGAAACGATGGTTAGCTCAAATCAACTCCAGGAGGACCCATTTAAACGAAGTTTCTCTATCCCAAGGACACCACCACAGGCAAACAGAGACCAGACGGATGTATTTATATTCACTACTGGATATGACATCAAATACGTAGACTCCTACATCAGGATCAGAAAAAGGTTTCATAGATGAAGAGCTACAAAATAGCTCAAGTTATATGCTAGTTGGACCGGTTGATCTGACGACCGACTCAGACAACGAGATAGTTCAACGGAAGAGAAATAGAGAGGAAACCCCACCGCAGCAAGTGATAAAAAAAGGTAGACAAGATAATGGCGATTTTGAAAATGCACTAAAAAAAGTAACGACCTGTGGAACCGCACTCGGGGAATTGATTACCGAGAATGTGAAAACGAAGAAAGAAATTAAGAAAAAGGTAAAGGACCTAAACGCGCTAATAAGACAATTAAATAGAGTGGCCGAAAATAGAAAAGAAATTCAAAAAAAAGTTTTAAGCAAAACGGAAAAAAAGAGACGGGGACAAAAACTGACTTAATTCTAGTGAGGACAGCAACAGAAAACATTGAAACTCAAACGTCAGAATGAATAGACTACAGCGAAGAAGAACTCAATAAGAGATTAAACCAAAAAGAACCGGACCTGGAATTATAAGACGGAAAATGGCCAGAAAAGTTTAAGTTTATGCATTCAGAGATAAAAATTGGAGATCTAATAAAAGATGTTAACGAAGGATGCTATGCATATATCAGGACAGAGGAAGACGACAATAAATGGATAAATAAACGTATGCGGGAGGCTTTTCCGGAAATAAACCAAGTGGCAGATTTTGCCGAGGAAGAACAACGCAATGTAAAAATAATAAAGGATAGGAGAGTGACAATAAACGGAAAAGTTCTAGAACAATACAGTAGGCTGTATTTTTCACACCTAAGTTCAAAAAAAGACAGCGGCAAACTGGAGGAACACAGTTTTTGGATATTACGAGAATTGAAAGAAAAAATGTTGGAGAAAAAAATCAAAGAGATTACACTTCCAAGACCGGATGGTATGCTGCTCGATAAATTTCAAAAAATAGTAGAACATGTCTTTCATGGGGAAGACAATATTCTATTGAATATACACAGACCGGCTGTGGAAATTGGCAGACCCAGGGAGGAGACAAACGCAGTGGTGATAGGAGGTAGTGAGACGCATAGTTACGCTGATCTGCTGCGTAGTATCAGATCTAACACGGATTCAAGGACCGATATAGTAATAACAAACGCACGAAAGACTAGAGACGGAGGAGCTGTACTACTGGTAAAGGGTAACAGAAAGAGGGCTGAGGAGCTCGAAAAACTCATAAATGAAACACATGGAAAAGACTTGAATACAAGAATAGAGTCTAGGGGAAAAAAACTAAAAATGCTATACATTAGAAACATGGATGCTCTAGCAACTAAAGATGAAGTGAGGAAAGCTATTGAAAATGCAGTACCGGGAAGAAATGTGGAAGAGATAAGGATAGAGATGCGAGAAAGTTTTGGAGGAACCCAGTCGGCCACCATTACGTGTGCAAACGATATTGCGCAAGCCGTCTTAAAAAAAGACAGAATTAGAATAGGTCCAATCCATTGCTTGGACAGGGAACACATCGACGTGAAATGTTGTATCAGGTGCTGGTCACCAGATCATTTGGCAAGGGATTGTAACGGCCCTGACAGAAGAACAGCATGTCTCAAATGTGCACAAGAAGGGCATATTGCCAAGGAGTGCAAAAACGAAAAATATTGCCCTGTATGCGAAAGAGGACATAAGGCGATGACGGGGGCTTGTCCCAGATATAGAGCAGCTTACAGGAATGGCCAAAACATACCAGAACCTTCAACCCAATAACGAAGGTAAAAGTTCTCCAAACCAACCTTGGAACGAACAAAACGGCACACGATATAGCACTTGCCACATCAATCAAACGGGGGATAGACATACTAGTGGTGGGTGAGCCGAACCAAAATATTACACAACAAAGAGGATGGTTCAGGGATCTAAGTGGAAAAATAGCTGTATATATAGTAAATAGAAAAACCAAAATAGGAAAAATAAATGCGCTTGATGGATTTATACAGGTAGACATGCCAACTTATTGTTTATACTGTACATACATCTCCCCTAATATAACTCTGGAAGATTTCGAAGGGGCAGCAGACAGAGTAATAAATCATGGAAAGAAGTGCGGTAAAGAATTTTTGGTAATGGGAGACTTTAATGCGAAATCGCCAATATGGGGTTCCCCAACAGTAGATGCCAGGGGAGAAATTCTTACTGAGTTGATGGCCTCAGCAGATTTAGTCATCTTAAATACTGGTCTACGACCAACTTTTATTAGGGGAAAATCGGAGTCATATATAGACATTACATGTTGTAGCCAGAAGCTGGCAAAAAACGTAAAAGGCTGGGAAGTTCTGAAAGACGAGACTGTTACTCAGCACCAGTATATAATATACTTTGAAATCGATGGAAAGGCCAGAGCTGAACATGCAGAGACTAGGATAGAACTTAATATCTTTAAAGAAATATTAAACCGGAAGCTGAGCTCCAAAAAAAACCAAAGAGTTACTCCTGCGGTTTATGAAAAAATTGTACGAGAGGCATACGACGGATGTAAAATTCACAAAAATAATCAAAGGAATCAGCCATATTGGTGGAATGAGCAGATCGCTGGAAAACACACTGAGTGCACAAGCATCAGAAGAAGATTAACTAGAGCCCATAAAAGTATTGCAGACGAAAGGACCGTCAGAGAACTCGAAATATTATATAAAACGAATAAGAAAGAACTACAAAAATTAATAAGGAGCTCTAAAAAAGACCATTGGTTATCATTATGCAACGAATTAGAAAATGACATTTGGGGAGAAGGGTACAAAATCGCTATGCGACACTTCCGTGCCTATTCCCCGTATTCACTGACAACCGAGGAAAAAATAAAAGTAGTCAAGGAACTATTTCCTAATGGTCTTCCGCATAATAGAACGAAAGAACTTACAGATGACCCCACACCATTTACGTTAACAGAATTAATAGAAGCTGTCAGAAGCATGAAAAATAAAAGAGCGCCGGGAATAGATGGAATACCAACAGAAGCGATAAAAGCTATATCAGAGGAACATCCTGCATGGCTTTTAAATCTGGTAAAAAATGTCTTAAAAGAACAAGTGTTCCCACGGAGATGGAAGAGAGCGAAAGTAATTATAATACCCAAAGCCAACGGAAAATATAGACCTATCTGTTTACTAAAAACAATCAGTAAGCTCTACGAAGCGTTAATTAGAAAACGTCTCGACCAAAAAGTAGAAGAAGGGGAAGGATTGTCTGGATGCCAATTTGGTTTTCGCAAAGGACGAAGCACCATCCAAGCCGTAATGGAGGTAATGGAGACTTGTAATTCAGGGAGCGAAGAAAAGGAACAAAAATGGATGACCCTGGTAATTATCGATGTAAAGAACGCTTTTAACTCCCTACGATGGGACGTTATAATGAATGAATTGGAAAGAAGGGGGATATCTGGGTACCTCAAAAATATTATCGGGGACTACTTGAGTCAGCGGGACATAGAAGTCGAAAAGAACAGTACATTACGTATAAGGGCTGGAGTTCCACAAGGATCAGTGCTCGGACCTACCTTATGGAACCTTGTATATGACGGGCTGCTTAAATGCCAATATCCAGAAAATACTAGACCGATCGCTTTTGCTGATGACCTAGCAATTTTGTGTACGGCGGCGGAAAAGGAAGTATTAACTATAAACTTAAATTCGGCAATCTGGATAGTTGGAAATTGGATTAGAAATCACGGCCTGGAAGTCGCTACTCACAAAACGGAAGCCATTATACTAAGAGGACCTAGAAAAAGAGATGAAATAGTTTTTGAGTACGGAGGACATATCATAAAACCAGCCAGGACAATTAAATATCTTGGCATAACCCTGAGCCAAAATGGCAATTTTGGTCCTCATATAAAAAGCGCGGTAAAAAAAGCCGAACAGAAAGCGGCTGCACTAGGGCGCATCATCCCAAACATCGGAGGTCCCAAAAGTAAAAAACGGAAGGTATTGCATGGGGTGGTACAATCTATATTACTGTACGGTGCCCCAGTGTGGGGCAGAGATCTTGCCGTGGAAGCGTATAGGAAAAGTATGGAGAAAGCGGAAAGAAAAGGACTCCTTCGGTTCTTAGATTGGCTGACTGTCAGCACTTCCTCGAAAGGACACAGCTCAGACGCACAGACAACGAAACACAGCGAGCAAAACATAACTAGGATAACGTCGGGATCAAGCTCAGCAGAGGAATTACACTACACGAAAACAGGATCAAAGAAAAGGAGGAAACGATCCTTCCCCAGAGAAAACCAATATACGAATAAAGCAAGTTCTAGGTTGAACAACATGAACAAATCAATCCAGAAGCTACACGAATTTGCGCAAGGAAATCGAAACGTACACCTTCCTATAAAAGAACTGGTAGAAAAGCTAAGAAACCAAGTCAAAGGGGTGGAGACAGCTAAAAAAAATTATAAAACGAATACAACAAAAAAATACAGGACCTACAAAGAGAAATGCAGGAACTAGCAACTGAAGTAAAAGCTATTAAGAAGGAAAATGAAAAGGACGCTAAAAAAGGAGCGAATGATGAAATAAAAAACAAGATACAACACCTGGAAAAGGAAAACAAGCAACTTAGAGAAGAAATAAAAATAATAAAAAGGCAATCCACTTTAAAAAGCGACGAAGAAACCTGGAAGGCGCTTAGAAAGGAAATAGAGGAGGTTGATTGCTACAGCAGCTTTGAAAAGGTGGTAGAACAAAAGTGGCCTAAAATAATATACAAGGTAACAAAGACAAACAACATCGTAGGCCTGGATAAAAAGGAGGTACAACACCGCAACACTAATAACTGAAAATAACAAAAGAATCACCAAAGATAAAGAAACCGGCAGAGAAATTAAAAAGGTAGCTCATCAAGGTAAAGCGCCCGGCACATACTCAGAAATACAAAGTACAACCACATACACAGACAAAAAAGGGGAAAAGATCACGCACACAAGACACCATTACTACATAAAGACAAAAACTATAGCGGAAAACACATACAACAAAGAAAACATATACACAGCGTTCTGCAACCTCAAGAGTATAATCCCGGAGGAAATCAAACACATAAAAATGGTACTAGATCAATGCTACCCAGACTTCGTAAGGAAAGCAATAGAAGTTATATTTAGAGACAGTACAGTAACATGGGTTCTAGAGGGGGTAACAAATAAAGACCAAAGCAGAACAATTGAGAATAAAAAAATGAAACCACAAAGACAAAGACACCCAGAAATAATTGTTGAGACAAAAGGAGCACCCTACCTAGAAGCACTAAAGAGGGTTAAAGAAAAACTGATTAATAGCGGGAATGCAGAATTATAACAAGTGTGAAAGAAACCAGGAAAGGTCATATACTCATACAACTAGACGGCTCAAAAGAAACAAGAGAACGGATAGAAAACATAGCAAAGTCACTAGCGGACGAAAAGGTCAAAAAAGCCGGAAATCAGGTCCGCCCCAGGGTCTTTCACGTTAGGGGTCTGGACATGACAACGAAACTTGAGGACGTCCACGAAGTAATTAAAAACGTAATGGGGGCGCAGAGCAAAGGTATTAAGGTTCGAATACTAAGACCTACAACAAGAGGCAGTATGCAAATAGCCACGCTGATCGCGGAAACGGAGGCGGCGGAGAAACTGGTGGAGTTAGACAAAATTAGAGTAGGCTTGGCGGTGTGCCGGATAAGGGAAAGGCACGAAATTGAGTACTGCTACAAATGCTGGGAACCTGGACACGAAGCCGCACAATGCAATGGGGAGGACAGGACGAAACAATGCAGAAATTGCTGCAAAGAAGAGCATAATGCCAAAGAATGTAATGCCACAGCAGAATGTGCATGCTGCAAAACAAACGGACATAGAACAAACACGATGGCATGTCCCATCTACCGCAAAAGCATCCGAAGCCTAAGCCAAAACAATAGCAGGCACAACACAATAGCTAATAGAAGACTGCAAACACAAAACGAAGAAAAAAGACTCAAACAAAACATTACAAATATTCTACTAATTAACACCGGAACATCGAAAACAGCGCCTGACCTACTGGAAGAAACCGCGACAAGAGGAGTAGAAGTCACTGAACCTAACAAAAAGATAGTCAGTAGTAACAAAAAATGGATCATGGACCAAGACACGCAGGTAGCCTGTCAAATACGGAACCCCGACAATAGGGTAGAAAAAATAAAAAGAGGACAAGGAATGATAATGATTATGACAGAACAACTAACTATAATAGGATGCTACATATCCCCTAATATTACAATTGAAAAATATAAATCTAAAATAGACGAACTAGACAGCCTCCTCACACAGGTCCAAGACAAGAAGATTATAGTATTAGGAGACTTAAATGCTAAATCCCCAGTCTGGGGAGAAGATAGAGAAGACTCTAGGGGCACGGAACTCTCCGAATGGGGTACACAAAGAAACTTAATAAACCTAAATGATGGACTACCAACCTTTGAAAGGGGAAAAAGCACGTCAATAATCGATAAAATGTTTGTCAACAACACAACAATCAAAAAGGTCTAGAGCTGTAGAGTCATAAAAGAAGAGTCCCACAGCCCTCATAAATACATAGAAACGGAAATAGACGACTATCTTCCCAACCCCGCGGAAAAGGGACAAGCAAACAGATGGATAAAAAACAAGTTAAACGAATCCAGTTTCAAAGCATCAATAAATAGCAGTCTGAACGCAGAAGTCCAATACACACACGAATGGCTCGAAAAAGCAGTCACCGCAGCCTGCAACGCAGGTATGCCAACAAAAAGAAAGAAGGGGAGTTCAGGCAACCGGAAACAAGTATACTGGTGGAACGCTGAAATCGCTGAACTTAGGAAAACATGCCATAAACTTAGACGAAAGCTAACCAGGATCAACAAAAAACTAACAAACAGCGACGCAGAAGAGACCGAGGAAAAAGGACAGTACAAAAATGCAAAGAAAAATCTAAAAATAGCTATACGAAAATCAAAGGACAAAAAATGGGACGAGATACTGGATGAACTGGATACAGATATATGGGGACTCGGATATCAAATAGTAACGAAGAAGCTAGCCAAACCCCGTACGCTATTGAGCTCAATACTTGCAGAGAAAGTTATAGACGCACTCTTTCCTACACACCCCGAACTTCGCTGGACAAAGTCTGGAATCGCAGCATTCGAACCAATAAGTGGAAAAGACATTCTGAAAGCAGCTTCAAGGCTAAAAAGAGGAAAATCACCGGGACCGGACGGAGTACCCCCCGAAGCCGTGAAGATGACAGCAGGGCACATCCCCGAAGTATTCGCAAAAACCTTTAACAACATCCTTAGAGAAGGGAGATTCCCAGGTAGCTGGAAGACGGCAAACCTGGTCTTGGTTAAGAAATGTGGCAGAGAGGAGGGCCTACCGTGCAGCTACCGCCCCATATGTCTGCTAAGCACAATGTCAAAGCTCCTAGAACAGGTAATAGCAAAGAGAATAAACGAGGAGCTAAATAAAAATAAAGGACTGTCGCCAAATCAATATGGCTTCCGCAAAGGTCGCTCGACAATAGAGGCAATAAAGAGAGTGGGAGAATTGGCAAACACCGAAAAAAAGAAGACACTTAAAATTAGAAAATTATGTGCGCTCTACACCCTTGACATACAGAACGCATTTAACTCAGCAAACTGGAAAATAATCTTAACAGAAATGCAAAAAAAGAAAGTCCCCACATACCTTACGAACATCGTGGCGTCTTATCTAACAAAAAGGCAAATGCAATACGACGGGAAAACGTATGAACTTACGATTGGAGTGCCACAGGGCTCCGTATTGGGGCCACTTTTATGGAATATTTTATATGACGAGATGCTAGAACTGCGGTTGTAGTAAGAGCAGAAAACGTTTGGTTAGGTAAGGTTTGGCATGGTTTGGTTTGGTTTGGTTTGGTTTGGTTAGGTAAGGTTTGGCATGGTTTGGTTTGGTTTGGTTTGGTTTGGTTTGGTTTGGTTTGGTTTGGTTTGGTTTGGTTTGGTTTGGTTTGGTTTGGTTTGGTTTGGTTTGGTTTGGTTTGGTTTGGTTTGGTTTGGTTTGGTTTGGTTTGGTTTGGTTTGGTTTGGTTTGGTTTGGTTTGGTTTGGTTTGGTTTGGTTTGGTTTGGTTTGGTTTGGTTTGGTTTGGTTACGTTAGGTTGGATTAGGGTAGCATCGCTACCCGTCACTGAATTTTGCATGTGTATTTATCTTTATTTTATCTTTTATAATATGCAAAAAGACCGATTAGTTTTGGTTAGTAATATTTTGTCTACATTTCACATTTTATGATCAATATTTTTATATATTTATAATGTAAAAAAATATTATTATAATATTTAGGTTTTATTTAGAGTTGTGGCAACGCTGGTATCTGCATGACATAACGCACCTTGGAAGTGAATGTTTTGTGTGTTTAACCTACAAAATTTGAGTTTTTTATTCCATTTTTCTCGAAAAATACTGGATAATCCGCAAATTTTTTTACGAAAATTTACTATAGACACCAGTTCCTTTTTAGTGTTAATATTTTTTTTTTCGAAACTCGTGTGCACCTATTCTGAACCGGCCCCCAGTTAATGCCGTAGGATCCTGGCAATAACCAATTGAGGATTTGTGCGACAATGTCGGAGAGTGGGGGACGGCGTTGAGGAGTGAAGTGCCTAAGACTTCAATGAGTCTTTGAGTTTGGGGGTGGAATTCAAGGAGTTTTTGGGGCGTGGTAGGGTGAAGAGAGCTGTTTCTTGGTTCGCTGGAGGTTCGCTTCTTTTAGGTTACCTGGGATGGAAGGCGGGATGTGGGCCTTTGCAGTTGGGATAGGAAGGAGAAAGGCAGACATGTGGCCTAGTTTGGTGCACTTGGTGCAATACTTCCGTATTGCAGGAAGTGCGTTGGAATTTGATTCCTCACAGGGATGGTTGAGGCCATGAAATTTAATGCCTTCTGTTAAGGCGAGATGGAAGTGGGCTTCGTCTGGCGTGATTATTCTCATCATCGAAGTGGGGAGGCTGTTTGCTCTGGAGATGATTCTTCTTCTTTTTAAGTCTAACATTAATGAAGTTTTGTTTAAAACTACTTCACCTTTTATGAAACACCCTGTATCTCTCTCAACTATTTCATACATCCCTTCAAATTTAATCTAATCGAGAAATCAAGGAGTCTCCAAACCCTAAGTATAATATTTTACTTTTGATTATTTAATACCTATTAATAAAAATATTAAAAATTAAAATGTTATAATTACATTGTTTATGCAATTTATTATTAATGATAATTATTTAAGTGAAAAGCTGAGTATTAACTATTCATAAATATATTCCCATAAAAATAACTAAATATTACCTGATTACCTATTCCTATTTTTAATAAATAGCACTCCACTCCTGAATAATGATACAGCGTTGCCAGCACGAGAACGGAACAAAGAAAATCGGTTGGTGTTCTTTGTCATACTCATTTACACTCTTTTGTAATCATTGCGACAAAGTAAACAGAGTTTTATGAATCTCTGATAAAAGGTCTCCTCTGATAATAGGTTTATGGGTATTGACATGATACAACAAAGTTATATGTTGTATTGACGTAAAATCAGCTCCAACAAAACTTTCAGCCAATCATGACTTCTACAAATATCGATATTTGCATTAAATTACCCAATTTGAAGAGCCGAGGTTCCGTTTATGAATATTATTAAATAATACGAACCTTAACATTACATCATCAATCTGAAATTTCCCTTCCACAGTGATAGAAAAAAATAGAATTTTTGCGGGTAGGCAAATTGGACCGAAGTCGCCTTTTCGACTATAAGCTATGAGTTGTGTAGAAATTCGCTAAGAACAACAATATTTTTAATTGCAAACTTTCAATCGGTTTTGGTTTTAGTATACTGTAACTCCCTTATTTTTTGTCTTGACGAAATTTTCCAAAAAAAACAATCATGCTAGTTTACAAAAACACCCAACAAAAGAAGAAAATGTTTAATTACTTACCATTGGCGACTTGTATTTTCTTTGAATCACGTGTCGCGTCTTCGGATCTGCAAATTGGATCAAAATATTAATTTAAGCGAAAGACCAAATTTAATTTGTATTATTCACTTACTAAATTCCTCTATAACAAATATATTAGACTTCTGAGTGAAACATTTCCTGATGTGAACAATCCTTACGAAAAACTGTAAAAATCAAAATAAACAATGAAATGTTTTTCCTCGGTTAAACATTATTAAAATCCATACAAATTATCTGTACAAATTTTAATAAGCAATCAAATTTAAAGCGTAAAGTACATGCGCAACAGTAGCCATCATGCTTTGAGCTTTAGGCAACTTTAGAGATGGTTTGATAATGTTTATATGATTCTACGTTTGTAATACCTAATTAAAGTGTGACGTGTTTTAAAGTGTAGGAATAGTGTTTGAAAAATGGTGCAATAATTTCAGTGTTAGTTACCATGCGGTAGGTTAATCCGCAAATAATAAGCAGCTACGTTGGCTACATATATAAGTATGCGCAGCACTAAATCGAGTTAGTTGATAAATATTAGTAAGTAGTTTTATAAATGCCATAATATATAAAACAGACGTGAAATCGTACACAGTTTTAAGGGTGAGAGAAAAAAATAGTTTTCGACACGTTTTTAAATAAATCGCTATTTACTTTCATTGTTTTTGGTTGAATAAAATAACCTTTTTTGGTACTTGGTACTTTTTTTGACCGTTGTCATCCAACTTAATATTAATTTGGTTAATACCTTTAAATAAAATACGGTTGATAATATTTTTAATATCTCTTTTGTGAGTAAGAAGATGTCATCTGTCATATGATGCTTATCTGCCAGTTAATTTGGAAGGGTATGTTTATCCCCATCAGGCTAAATTTTTTCCAGTAGTTAAACTGTGTATCTGGCGAAAAATTCAAATAACTACAGGGTATATTTAAATTTTACTTTAACAATAAATAAATTGAAATTAACAATATTTTCTAATTTTTTACCGTCAAAATTTAAACTCCATTCACAACCAGCAAATTACAATTACAATTAATACTTACAATTAGTAGTAAACACTTGGCATATGACTAACAACATCTTATACCTCTTATACTTACACTTACTAGTAAGTGGAATTTTACTTGCGAAATATATATTTATAAATATATATATATATAATAATGTTGCCAAGACGGAAAGGCAAGTTAAGAAGAAAAAGATTGGGCGCACTTGCTGTGGCGTTGGGTATTTAGTACCTTGGGTTGCGTAAAGGGTCTTCTCGCGGGTGGTGGGTTAGACCTTAGAACAAAAAGATACAGGAAGGAGTATATGCAAAATGACCTTGAGTCCAGAAAGTAGCTTGCATATGGCGGACAATTGTCAGTTTTAATTTCCGTTTCCATTGACGTACCGAAAAAAAAAAATTATATCAAGGTTTTTATTTTTAATAAATTTCAACCAATCAAGTGTGTGAATACAATTAGTGTTCTAAATAATTTAGTATTTATAAGAACCGAATGATACGCCTATGCGCTCATTTTTGACATTTATATGCAAATATTGCTTTGACAGTATACTGTAAACATAAACAATGGGTACATTCAGGAGATCCCAGCGGCTAGATCTAGCCACTCAGCATGCTGTGGCCGCTGTTAATAAGCGCCTTCGTTTCGCCTGAATGCGTGGCTCACTGACAGCGGAACAAAAGTCAAAACATTTGAAAACATAACCCAATTTTTATTTTGGTTTTTATATGTCTATTGTGTTCATGTACAAAACTACAATAATTATCTTCAATTATCAATTTGATAAATCTTATCCCAACAATCAACACCTTAGAATATAATTAAGATCAACACAAACCTACATAACCCAATTTCGATATGTCATTAATGTCAAAATCGCAATGCGCTTTTTAGAAAGCGAAAAATTTCTACGCTGAGCAAAACAGTCAGCCGCTGTTGAAAAGCTTTCAAGCAGCGCTACATTCAGAGAGACTCCTTACTAAGCGATCTCAGCCGCTGGGACCTCCTGAATGTACCCAATAAGTCATACTAGGAGCTTCAAGATGGCCGACTTCCTTCGAAAATTTTCCTTAACGTTAATATATGACAGACTTCTTCCTGTTTTTTTTTATTCTAAGGGTTTTAGACCAATTTTCGAACAATGTAAAAAATTTGGCTCATTCAACAAATGCGTTGAGGCAACAGACAAACGAATATATCCAAGTTTGTAAGTTTATCCGGTAGATAGACATGAAAAATGTTTGACCTTCAGTGTTAACTAATTCCAGTAATAATTAATTCAGTTTAGCCACTACAGGGCTAAAATGTCTGACATTTTCTTGGCCTTTTTGGGAACTATTCAAACTCGAGAAAGAGATCATTTTTGATTTTAAAGATTTCTAGAATATATAAACAGGCTATTAATGTTATTAAAAAATAAATAAATAAACTAGGAGATTCATACTTTTTACTTTTGCTACATGGACGAAACCTGTGAATCCTACATCACATGTCTTAATTTTGACAATTAAACGTCGGTTTTGTCCACAGAATTATATATTAATATATAGTTCTGTGGTTTTGGTTGTTCTCAAAAGGTTATCTGATCTATGTATGGCTTGTCCAGTATAAATATAATTGCACATCACAGCTGTCAGAACGGGACTAAGTTGCCAAGCATTTAAAATAGTATTAGAATCTAATAAATGTCAAACGAAGTTTCTCTAATATTCTTTATTTTATTTGACTACAATACTACACCATTTTTGAACGCGGCAACAGAGCACAATTTTACCAACATCTAAAACATTTTAGCACGAGGTATGTTCGTTTGAAGTTTATATTTTATTAGTCCAGAAGTTGTATTGGCGAAAACGAGCAAAGGGTGCGCCCTCTATCTGAATTTCTAGAATGGGAAAAACAAATCCCTTATCCATTTGTTTGCATGTTATTTGTTAGTGTTTTAGAATAAGTTAAATACTAAACGTACCATCTTTCACTAACGATCTTTACCACACAAAATTCAAAATAGAAAAGGTTGAATTAACATTGAATCAAATAGCTGATGTTACTGCAGCGCCAACTATCGCGAATTTGATATAAAATTAATTACGTAACCTTTCTTAAAGCATTTATTTATTATTTATAATAAATTGGGGCGAATTTAAATATTTAGCAAATTTACAGTGAAAAAAGATACTTATTGACAGTAGCAAACGAACGAAGGAAGTCAAACGAACAGAGCGATTTGTTCACTTTGATGACGTGCACGTAATAGTTACACGGGAACAGACATTGTAATAAGGTGACAATTAACCACAAAATAAACTAGATTATATTATTCACTCAGATTCGATGTACGTTTGAAAAAAGACAAAACCACAACCGAAGTTCAAAAGGCAAAAAAAATATGACAGAATTGATGTTTTTAGCACCGAATACGGAACTACGAATAGAAATGAAAGCAAATATACTCCCGCCAAAACTTAATTAATATTTTTAACACAACCATAGGATGGCGCTGATCGTTGCGTCTACCATTTTAATTGTTCTATTTTTCGGAAGAGGTCTCTCTACTAATACTATTAACGACAATACTTTTTAATTTAACAGATCTGTATCAATCTGTATTTGGTGAGAAACAGCCCTAAAGAAAATTAAGAAAAGAGACAGTAGTTCTGAGAATCAGGAAAAGAGCAGGAATTTTGTCTTCAGTTTTTTTAGTTTTGTTGGTGTATATCATCTTTGGTTTTGTGCTTCCAAATAATTCTGTCCCTAAAATGGATTCAAACTATCAACCCCCCTTATCTAAAAGGAAATGTTGTGTACCTATTAAAGATGCAGTCTTTAAATTATAAAGACTTGTCAGTTGAAGCCATTTATAAAAAATATGTATTTTGTGAGGAACATTTTTCTAGTAACTGTAAAGTTTTAGGTACCAAAAGAGGTCTTATAAGAACAGCAGTTCCAACTTTAAATTTACCTGGTAAGTGAATAAATCAAATTGTAATTTATAAAGAAAGAAAACCTGTACTAGCAGATCATGCAATCGTTTTTATGCTGAAAGGACTGTATAAACAGTGAAAGCAACCATTAGCTTTTACATACAGTGAAGGACCTCATAAATCCATGGCATTAAAATATTTGCTGAAGGTTCAAATTTACGAATGTCAAAGTATAGGTTTGAAGGTAGTATCGACAGTTTGTGACCAAAGTGAAAATAATGTCGGAGCTATTAGACTGCTAATGAGTGAAACGAAGGAGGAATACTTAAAAATAAAAGAAGAGAATAGAAATTTTGGTTTTGTGATCAATGACCAAGGAATTATTCTCATATTTGATGTCCCTCATATTTTCAAGTGTTTGAGAAATAATATTTTGAAACATGACTTGTATTTTAAGCAAAATAAATAAATAAATGATCATTTTTTTGATTGTAAACATATATATTTACTTTAGTTTCGTTGAAATGTAATTAAATAAATAAATAAATGATCATTTTTTGATTGTAAACATATATATTTACTTTAGTTTCGTTGAAATGTAGCTGTCTATTTTATCGCAGAGTACTTCTTATTGACAGATAGATGGCACTAGATATAAATTTAAGGAATCTGTATTATCGACAATACTTTTTAACACAACCGCTGCTACTCGATGTCGCATACGGATCTAGAAATTGCCATTCTATTCGTAGTTCCGTATTAGGTGGTTTTTAGTCCATGCAGCAAACGTAAAACGTTCAAACCTCTAGGTTATTTATTTTTTTTTAGAAATCTTTAAAATCAAAAATCATCTCTTTCTCAAGTTTGAATAGTACCCCAAAAGGCCTAGAAAATGGATGGATTATTGGAATAATCTATTGGACATTGTGAATGATCATAATTCTTTAATTTAAATTTAAATGTTACTACTAATTCTATAAGTACTAAGTAATATCAGTAATATTGTAATTTGCTGGTTGGGAATTCCGCTTTATTTTTTAAATTAGCATAATTTGTGGGAAAACGTTGTGAAATTTTATTTCATTTAGCTAATTAACCATATTATTTAGTAAATAACATCATTGTCCTTAAACCAAAAAATGGAAATCATAGTATTTGAAACTTACTTACTAGGTAGGTTATTAAACTAGCACTAACAATGAGCTAGAGACACAGCTAGAAATTAAAAAGACAAAGAATGGACACAACAAATACTTCAGACTGTTTTAATACTTCTATATTGTTTTAAAATCATTTTCCAGTTCTGCATTGAAACTTGTGGTGATCAGCAACAGAAAATATTTATAGTAAAATTAATCAATTTACATTCTAAATAAATTTGAGGGAAAAATGTATATTTAAAGACGGTTTTATAGTAATTAATTATGTGAGAAAATGAAGCAGTAAGGTGATCATTTTCTTAGATCTATGTTGAAACAAAATATAATTTTAATATCTTGTAAATCCAGTGCGTGGTATACTACTAATAGGCTGGTTGTAGTGTGTAGTAAAATTAGTATTAATGAAGTAACCATTTTTGAGTTTCCAATTTAATTGGATGATTACTAGGTAAAATATGGGACAATATTTAAATTTTATGTTAATAATAAAGCTTCAGTCGTAATAAAATTATGACATCAAAAACTGATTACCATAGTATAGTTGAATTTAAATGAATCAGATAGCCCTGTATATTAATAGCAGGTTTTAGTTTTTAACAATATATTTGCGTACCAAAAAATAACATTTTATTCAAGATTAATTACTTAAAAGAACAGAAGATTACAGATAAGCTTTGGAAGCTAATAGCGATTAAATCTAAATAAGCAGAAAATTGAATATATTTTTAAACGTGTCGATGTCGGAAACCCGGTGCCAATAGTGTGAACAAATTTTAAGGATGCATTAATTAGCTGAAATCTACAGGAAAGCAACTAAACTAAACAAAGACTATCGACTAAGACTAACGATAAATAACTCTATAGATTTAATTGTTTTTTTGTATATACCTCAAAGTCCTGCAAGCAGCAGCAACGTATCGACGTGGACGTATGGAGAAAAAAAATAAACGATTAGTACTGTACTCGACAAAAAGGACCATCTCAAAAGTTCCTATTAAGCGGATTCAAAAACAAAAAAATTCACCGCATATTTCGGCAATCGTGACCACTCAGTAGAACATAAAATTGACAGAAATAGAAAAGATGATAATATATCAAAACCAAACATTCAGCATTCAAGAAGATAAAAAATTTAAAGTAATTAGTACAGCTAAAAGTTCATTGCACATCTAGCAGCATGCAAGATAGAAAATCGAATGTAAACAAAAGAAAAGAATACTTTTTTAAGAAACTAAGACAATATTTAACCCTTGTCAATTAATAATATCTTTCCATACATCTTTTTTTTATCAAAAATGAATAACATATGCATGCTTGTCACTTTTGTTCTCGGAATTCTTTCTCTACTAGATTTTTATTTAACACAAACCTAATTTACCTACTTTTAAAACAGGCTTTATTCAGAAGCAAGGATCGCTTCTTTGATAGCTATCCAAACATTTTAATGCAAAATTGTTTTGATACACATCGTTTTAATCGCCTCTATGTATGCGTAACAACATCATTATTTGTTGTAGTTATTGCCAGAGATAAGTTATCTAGTCCAGGAAAATAAGCAATTTAAACATTCTCTTTGTTTCTGGTGGGAGAAATTTTGTTTTCAGGTAGTGTAAGGGGTATACATAAAGAATTTTATTATCCACAGCCTCAACTCGATGTAATAAATATGGGCAATAAACATGGCAATTTTAAGAAAAAATTATAACTCAGTACAATATAATTATAACTCAGGCAAAAAAAAGAAGAAAACCTCGGAATGAAAGATAATAAGCTAAAAATTTGCGTACGTCTTTATTTTGATGGTATAACACTTACCTCAAAAGTCTCATATAATCACGTGTTCGCGACTTTAAGATATTTAAGATCAAAGGTCGTGAAAATCAGTTTTTTGGAAATATCTCTTTTCCTTTACACTGTATGAAATTTAAGGTACTTAGAACAACTGTAGAACGGAAAATTCTCTTCAACTTTTGTCTTAAAGTACTTTCATGTACCTTCAACCCTTCATGAGATAGAGCGCAAAGAGTAGGGGACGGCTTACCTGTGTATACGATAAAGGTTAGCCAATAGAATACAATAAATAAATCAGTTTTTTATCTCTCTTGACAATGTTTAAAGCGGACTGCAAAGTGGTAAAATTGTAGTTAAATTACTTGGAGGATGATCAATAAATGGAAGAAACAAAATCCGAGAAATTGAAAAATTCTTATCGTTTTTTGTGAGTTGTTCAAGATATCCATTCCATCCTGGTATTGGTGAGATATTTTTCCTTTTTCCATACAGCAACAAAAATATAATGCTTTCATTGTAAATTGTAAATCATTATTAGTTTATATATAAAAAATTGCTTATGGCCTGTGTGATGTTATCTTCATTGTAATGCTTTTTATCTTAAGTAGCAAACAGTATGATATTTAGCCCTAGCAGCTATCAAGTCATATTCAAAAGTATATTCAAGAGTACTTACTTTACTGATAGTGCATTTATACTTTTCTTTTTTTCTGCGGCTTCATCAGCTACTTAGCCACAAAATAAACAAATACTTCTCGTTTCATACGAGGTGGACTTACTATTCATTTTCTGCACGTCGCTTCGATGCAGCAATTGAATTTTTACTTATATACACTTTTCGATAATCGACATGCACTCTTTGTGCTCTATTTCAAGAAGGATTGAAGGCACATAAAAGTACTTGAGATAAAAGTTGAGAATTTTCCGTTCTACAATTTTTCTAACAACCTTTAATGTCACACGGTAAGGGAAACGAGATATTTCAAAAAAAAAATGTTCGTAACCTTTGATCTTAAATATCTTAATTCGCGAACACGTGATTATATGAGACTTTTAAGTTTTATACCATCAAAATAAAGACGTATACAAAATTTTAGCTTCTTATCTTGTATTCCGAGGTTGCATCCATATTTTACCGGACTATTACATTTTCTGCGTTTATCTCTTTTCCATCTCTCCATTTCCATGTCAATGAATGTTGGCAACAGTTACAGCGAAATGTACTTGGTTCTATGTGGCTCTAAATAGTGAATGGGAATCTAGGTTCGTCCAGTCCCTGTTGATCTTGAGCCATGATTATTTTTTTCTACCTAAACTCCGGTTTTCTTCAATTTTTCCCGCCAAAATTAATTTCAGGAATTGTTACTTTGTGTTACCAAGTATCTGGCCAAGATATGCAGATTGTTTTCGTTTTACTATGGTCAGAAGTTCTCTGTCTCTATCCATCTTTCTTAGGACCTCAGCGTTGGTAATATGGGCGGTCCAGAGTATCTTTAACAGTCTTCTGAAAACCCACATTTCGAACGCTTCCAGTTTTTGAAGCGTATTGACTTTTTAGAGTCCATGTTCCGGCTCCATATAGTAACATGGAGTAAACGTAGATTTTAACAAAGCGGTACCTTAATTTTAAATTAAGTTTTGCATTAGTTAATAGTTTCTTCATGCTGAGAAATATTTTCCCGGCTTTTTCAATTCGGCAGATTATTTCCGTATCTGGATTTGTCTTCAGTTATCCAACACCTGGGATATTTAAACTTTTCAATGGATGTTTCGTTCACGAAGAAATATGTTCCAACCTCCGGTATTTTGTTTATAACCATCGTTTTTTTTAAGAATAATATACAACAATTTTAATTGAAAAATTAGACTTTCTAATACAATGACAGCTGTTTCGCTACAACGAGCATCGTCAGATTGACATATTGAAGTTAAATTTTATTTACTTGAAGCTACCTGATGTTGATTAAGTAATGTTAAGACCAGACCAAGTATGGAAGTAAAATAAAATAACAATAGATGTTATTAGCCCTAGGGGATTATCTTGGATCTATTTCCCTCTAAGATCAATATAACTGTGCAGTGATATAGATAAACCAGGAAAAAACTATATCATGCTGATCTTTCAATAACTTAATATATTTGTGTTACAATTACGTCTTATCTATGTATAAAATGAAGAGTCAATCAAAGTAAACAGTGGAGAATTTCCAAGATTTATTTAAATCTGATCTAGTAGATGTCTTTTTATTTTGAAGTAATAATCAATAAACATTTAAGATCATATAGATTAAAACACCAGATAAGTCAAACTATGCAAAACACCTACTTGAACATCCATACTTGCTCATACTCACCAATGACATTTGTGGTAAAAAACAAAATTTAAATTTTCTTGAATAATTCGAAGTAAAAATTGTGGATCTAGCAGATCCACAATTTAAATGCAAAAATATATCTCGGAAGTTCTCTACTACTTTTATTGAGTCTTTATGTATAACTATATAAGACAAATATAACACAAATATATTAAGTTATTGTAAAGATCAGCATGGCAGAGTTTTTCCCTGGTTTTTCTATATAGCATTACACAGTTATACTGATCTTAGAGGGAAATATATCCAGGATAATCTCTTAGGGCAAATAACATGTAGGCTTTAATATTGTTATGTCTTATTACTTCCATACTTGGTTTAGTTTTAACACTAAACATCAGGTAGCTACAAACAAACAAAATATAACTTATGTTAATCTGACGATGCGAAACAACTGCCATTTTATTATAAAATCTAATATTTTAATTAAACGTGGAAGTTTAGTTCGAACTTTTAGTTTTTTATTATTCTTAGTAAGATGGACTTTCACAAAGTAAGGGTTAGTACAATAAATTTAATCGTTTTTTTTTTGCTTACAACCTTCGTTTTTGTCTTGTCGATGTTAATCTGCACCTAGTGATAGTTGATCTTCTTTCGAATATACGTAAAAAATCATTGAGTAATTTTGTTCTCATCTTTTAAAAACGTACAAAACTGTTAGAAACGCCATTTTTAAGAACACACCATTTTTATACAAATATTTGAGATTACACTTTATCAATTATCCACATTGACATGTTAAGTGCGGCTGCATTGATCGTTTCACCGCGAGACAGAAAATCGACCAACACAACCTGTCTGTCCCAAAAGACAGTGCACATAATTTTCTGGACAAAACGTTTCAAATTAATCAGACTTCTAGAAACCTGTGAAAATTAAGCTAAAAGGTTCCGTTACATACATACATAGATACATAGTTACAAACCAAGCTAATAAAATCGTATTAAAAAACGGACCATTTTGAGCAAGGATATTTTACGCCAGACCCATAAACAAGTAGTTTGTTTATAATCCCAGAACTTATCAACAATTCAACTTACTGCGCCCAGATGTCGCCCACTTGTTAATGTAGGTGAATAAGTAAATGGCATTGTTTATCGAGTTGTGACTGTGGAGAATAAAAACATTTATGTATATCCCTTACTCTATCTGAAAACAAAATTTCTTCCACTAGAAACAAAATGTCGGGAAATCGTCTTTTTTGGGCTTATTCACTTAGTTTATATCATGTACAATTCTTGAAGAGTTGTAGCAAATATTTTTTAGTTTAGGAACTTAAATTTAGATATCGCTAGTTTTTAAAGTTCCATAACATGCCTTTTTCCATATTGATAACAAGATTTCTTATAAATTAATTTTAAAATTTTATTAGCTCATTATAAAATAACACGAGTGCTATTGTTCTCATAATCTAAATATCATGTTATTATATTTAACTCTGAACCATCAGTAAGTAGATTTACTACTACTTTATATATAATATCATATTATTGTTTGTATATCAATCCATATAAAATTTAATTTTTAATATGACGTAAAACTGCCCTGAACTAAACCCTATAAATAAACACTAAAAGATGACAAAATCATTCCGACAAATACATCTAGCTTAAACGATCTTTGCTTCACGCATTCTGTCAAGAGCGTCAACTGCTAAACGAGACACTTTTTTGTTATTATGGTTGTTAAGTTCGTGTCATTTTTTTTTATTTTTCTTTCAAATTCTCTTAAAAATGTATTTTTTGTTCACTAAATAAAGGAGGGTATCGGTTTTTGGGCTAATGAACGATGTCAATAAAATATTTACCAATTATAGATATTAAATACAAAAAAATTCTCAATATGCTAGACTTTAAATCGGCCCGGAACATTTTTTTTAATTGCTCATTAATAAAATCCCACTGAATACCTGGTAACCTTGCAAAGCCAAAACGTCACTTAGAGTCTTAGTTGTGTATTGCAAAATGTGTTGCCTAACTATCTGCTTACTTTCTTAGGCCCGTATGCACCAACGATAGGTACCAAACATAGGTTGAATAATCAACGGTTGGCCTCTAACCGATGATTTTAACCAAAGATAAAAACTTCGTACTCACCAACATTACAGCAATTTATTGACATTCTGTAGCAATCCGGTTCGTGAACCAACAATGCAGCCACTACACTATTGGTGTTCTGTGAGTAGCCACTACACCACAATAATTATAAAATTTGGTTTCATTTCGAGTGATAGTGCCTTTTTCGGAAAGAGAAAAAGTGGAAATTAAGTATGATGCTTAAAAGACTTTAAGTAAAATTATTATTTCGATATCATCATCTTCAAAATAAGATGTCATAGATAGATCCATTTTTTCTGCAATTTAAATTACTTTTAATATACTTGCAATGTAAAACGTAATGTTTTACACTACCAGAAGACTGCGTTTTCTATGAACAATAATACCTATTAATCTAGGAGTAATACATTATTTTAAAAAGACACACAAAACATATATTTATAAATTGAGGTTAAACCTCGATTGAATTTCATAACCAGCCGAATATGGGCGATCGGAACCAACGGCTGGATTTAACCACTAATTGGGTTGGGTGCATATCAATTTTCAAGTTTCTAACGGTTGAACCGTAGGTTGGATTAGAACCGACTATTGGTGCATACAGGCACTAACAATATAACCATACAACTTTGTGTCTGCGATGTGATGTATCCAAACATGTGCAGTTGATACGTCAAAAATGTATTTTACTAATTAAGATTTTAATAAATGTCAAATATCATATTGTTACATTTTTCAATTAAATATTACCAAATATTCGAGACTTTTAAATACACATAGTATAATTAAAATGATCAGGAATCCATTCAGTAATCCATGTAAGGTTTTTGCCAGTCGAAGCGTTCTTTTTTATATTTAATAGTTTGTTTTCTATAATTCTCTTACACGTTGAATATCATATAAAGTAGATTTTTAACTAATAGAAATAAGTTTTAAGCTCACAACTTGAATTTAAAAGCATTCTCTGTTCTATCCTCTCAGATTTTAAATGTTTTCCTTTTAGCCTAAAACAGCTATTTAAAACGATACCATTCTTTGTGGATTAAAACTGACGGTGTCTGTTGAACTTCTGAAAATACCTTTTCCAAATGAAATAAATCAAGAATTGAATAGAAAATCATAAATTCGCCGACTATTGGAACCTCCAATTAGAAAGAGGCTAAAAAGGAACACAAGCTAGGGTTAAGTACAAACATTCATCCTTTTTATTTTATTATTATATTAAAAAGGAACTAGATAGCAGATCTTTAACATCGTCAAATAGGTCTCCATAATGCGCCAAAATATTAGAAAGGTCATTATCTTGCATTTATTGCATAGTATTTTATTCAAACTACCTTTGGCTTTATGGCAGTTTGCATTAAACATTTTTGTATTTTGTATTTCTTGTGAAGTTTTTGAGCAATTATAATACTATTTAGAAATATTATAGTTGAAGAATAATTTATGTTAATATGTCAATCTGACGATGATAATTCTAGCGAAACGGCTGTCATTGAGGTTAAAAAAGCAATTTTTTAAATAAATAGTTTTATTAAAAGGAAGAGTTTTTTTATTCTTGCTTCCAAAAAGTAAGGGTTAGTACAATAAATTTCATTTATACTATAATGTTTCAAAAATATGATAAAAACAAGAAAATGCTATGACTTATCTCAAGCAATTGCGGATAGTGACATCAGAATAATGTACAGAGAAGATCTTATCACATCAAGTAAGAACATATTATGTTCAACACATTAACTTACATTCTAATTACTCAATAATAAATACATAGGTATTAAAAAATAATTATTGAGAGTAAATGCGAAACTATAAAATTAAGTTTTTTATAAATAAATATTAAACGTAAATCAAGTTTCCGAAATTGAAAACCATACTAATTTTTTTTTTAATTTTGGACAAGTTCACAATTCCATTTATAGTCACAGTATTAAAAAAATTAGACATGTTGACTAATTATTATTAGTCATCAAAATCGCATAAATCCCAAATATTCTTTTAAGCTAGGATATTTTTGTTCAGAATTAAATAACTCTATTAACCATTTTTTATTAATTTTTAAAAATATTGGTTTCATTTTTTTTGTTAGAGAAGTTAATGAAATTTAAATTATTATTATTAAATATTTGCCTGGTCAATGTTTGTTTCAATTCATATCAAATCTAATTTTTACTCCAGATATTTCGGTAAACACTTTACATAACATAAAAAATCTAATGTGTATAAATTAACAGGGTATGTTACTGATTTATTTGGTAAAAAAACCTTTCGGTACTAATATCCAATAAGTACGAATTGTTGCTTAACGAGTTTGACGATAAAAAAAATGCGAAAATCAAAGCAACCGAGCGAGTGGCAAGAGCAAATAGGAAAGTTTGAGTGGTCCTTGCAAACAAATGCACATTAGCGCATCAAACGACATGTAACAAAATTAACAAAAAAAAAATCATGAACATCAAAATACCATAAAGTATTTTAATTTTCACGTTTATAACAACATCTTAAATTAATAAAATTGGTGCTCATAGATATTTTGTAAACAAAAGCTTGTAGATCTAGAATCACTATTTCTGTATATATATACAGGGTGGATGTAAAAATTACGGTAGTGGATGTGGATCATATGTAAAAATAGTAGTTAGGATTAAAAAGATAACAATAGATAAGCATTAGCCCTCTAAATGATGTTTACTATTTAAATCAATTTCCTGTTGCTTAGGTTGATCAATGAACACCAAATTCTAAAAACAACAATATAATTATTTCTACTATTTGTGAGGAAGAAAAAACTTTATAAATACCTTGCTGTTCGCAAAAAGTAACCCTACGCCTTCCATGCAAACCTGCAATAAACCTCCTTCTCCGGTACTCATATCCTGGACAGGAAACTCTCCTCCCAATTCCGGCGCAGTACCAGCAACGCCGCCTTTTTCCATCGCATCCTTGATGCAATAATAAAGCTGTTTGCACTAAAAATATATATGTGGACTGGTTACATTACCTATTTATATTTAATATACCTAGAGATCTATAAAAGCAAGTATAAAATCGCATACCTTTTTTGTGTAGTATTTATGTAGCTGCGTTTGCTGACCGTTTCTTCTCCAAAGACACAGTACTTTATTTTTAGGGCTGTACGTCATGTTCACTAGTCTTTCAAACCACCACCTTTCTATAATAACACCATTAACTGACCTTAACACTAGGCCATCGTCTCTTACTTCCATAAACCTAAATAAATATAAAAAAAATAAGAAATACAAAAACGATAACCAGATCTTTAATTAAGAATAATAAAAAACTCTTCGTTTGAACGAACTTCCAAGTTTATTTGAAAAATTAGGTTTTAAATTACAATAACAGCCGTTTCGCTGATTAGCGAAACTTGAAATAAAAAGACATCTAGCAGATCCACAATTTAAAATTGTTAATGAACAAATAAATCTTCTCCACTATTAAACTGTTTACTTTGATTGAATTTACATTTTATACATAGATAAGACGTAATTGTAAAACACAAATATATTAAATTAGATAGGTCATCCATCTCAAATGTGGCTGAATCCAATAGAAAAGATCCAATAAAACTCAAAGTCAAAACCACAGACTTTTATTCAATTAATGTACAATTATTGCAACTAGTTTCGGTCTAGATCAGACTATCATCAGGCTGTAAAGAACACAATAAATGGTAAGCAAGAAGTGCAAATAGTAATCGGTGGTAGAAAATAATATTAAAACAGTTTAAACAGCAATACCAAAGATAACAATTTTAGTACAAAATGAGAATGTGTCAACAGAACAGAAGTTATCTAAAATCATAAAAATATCAATACTTTTTCTCTTTCTTTTTTGTAATACAATAAGTGAATCTTATGTATTTACCTATATATGTATAATGTAATACTAGTATGTGCAGGGTTACATCTTAATTACATCAAATAACAATGAAGTAAAACAATAAAATGTTGTAGCTACATGAACATGCTAAATAGATAATTGACAAACAAATACTTACCAGACTCTGACTCTGGTAAGTATTTGTTTGTCAATTATCTATTTAGCATGTTCATGTAGCTACAACATTTTATTGTTTTACTTCATTGTTATTTGATGTAATTAAGATGTAACCCTGCACATACTAGTATTACATTATACATATATAGGTAAATACATAAGATTCACTTATTGTATTACAAAAAAGAAAGAGAAAAAGTATTGATATTTTTATGATTTGAGATAACTTCTGTTCTGTTGACACATTCTCATTTTGTACTAAAATTGTTATCTTTGGTATTGCTGTTTAAACTGTTTTAATATTATTTTCTACCACCGATTACTATTTGCACTTCTTGCTTACCATTTATTGTGTTCTTTACAGCCTGATGATGGTCTGATCTAGACCGAAACTAGTTGCAATAATTGTACATTAATTGAATAAAAGTCTGTGGTTTTGACTTTGAGTTTTATTGGATCTTTTCTACAAATATATTAAGTTATTGTAAAGATCAGCATGATGTAGTTTTTTCCTGGTTTTTCTATATCATTGCACAGTTATACTGATCTTAGAGGGAAGTACATCCAGGATAATCCCTTAGGGCTATTAACATCTAGGCTTTAATATTGTTATGACTTATAACTTCAATACTTGGTCTAGCCTTAATACTACCTAAACAACATCAGGTACCTAGCTACAAACAAACAAAATGTAACTTAAATGTCAATCTGACGATGCTAATCAGCGAAACGGCCGTCATTGTAATTTAAAACCTAATTTTTCAAATAAACTTGGAAGTTACGTTCAAACGAAGAGTTTTGTATTATTCTTAATAAGATGGACTTCCAAAAAGTAAGGGTTAGTACAATAAATTTAGATCTTTAATTTTTCAAATAACGTCTACTTCTCCACAAATAACCATTGACAGAAATTTAAATGATATGTATAAACTTTTATATCTGGTTGAGAAAATGTGTAGGACCAAGTAACGTTCCTTAAACTTTTTATAATGCAACTAGGATTACAAAAATTTTAAACTCCAACAATTTCGACCGTTATGTGTAGACAGTTATGTTTTTAATTATTTTTCTTATTCTCCTTCCTTTTATTTCTATATGGTTTAACATTGACCATAATTTCTTTGTCTCTCATCCTGTTTAATTATATTGCTTATTTAATATTTTCATTACAGTTGGCAATTCTTATTATTTTATTCAGTTGGTGACTTTGTCAGAATCTGATGATGCGAAATCTAGCGAAACAGCTGTCATTAAGGTTAAAAAAGCAATTTTTTAAATAAATATTGGAAGTTTTGTTAAAACGAAGAGTTTTTTATTATTCTTAAGATGATCTTCATGTTAATATATATGATTATTCATTCCTTGTTGAGGTTGATTCCTTATGCTAAGGGAAGTTTGATTTACCCCTAAAAATCAGTTCTCACCGAGATTTTGGGAGGTCGAACTCTCTCTTAAAACAAGTTTATCTTGTTTGATCTTTTTCAATAATTTTCTTTTAAAATACCTACTACTTTTTGCTAATTTTTCTTAATTTAAGTTTTTACTTTGCTACGTGTCCTTTTTGTTTAATATTTGTTGACCTATAATATTATAAATAATTGTTTACAAGAATTTTTGATCTTGCAACTTAAAATTTATCTAATATTACAGTTGAGTCTATTTTGAAAATGCTAGTAGTATTTTGTTTTTATCTGTATTTTTATTAGATTATATTGGTAATATTGTAATTTAAACATGTTATTATCAATAATCTTTTATAAAGAAAAATAAGATATCCATTATTCGGCGTTGATTCAGGGTTCTTATAGTGTTTTTTCAATTCAGCCATATTTGTGGATTTATAGATGTTTGTAACCTTAAAATGTAGAAATCTTACGAAATTGTTCGGTGGCCGTTTAAGTATGTTTAATTGAATTGAATTATAGTTTGGACTCTAAAAGGTGCTAACAAAATTAAGCCTACTGTATATATATATATACAATTACTACTGTATATGTATGCAATTTTATAGCAATTATTTGAATCATTAATGAAGATGATAACAAAAACGGCCCCAAATGCGTACCCTGTACACCAGATGTATCTGAAATAGGATAACATCTGAAATCATTAACTAATCCAATTTTGAAATGTGATGCACTTTGTCAAACGCTTTGCTAAAATCTGTAAACACGGAGTTGACTTGAACTCTAGAAACAAAATATTGAAATATATACAACATATTAAAAAGTTTTATCCGTAAAAGAATCAATTCAACAAATATTGACAGACAGTGATTTTTATAGAATTTTACTAGCGGCCAATGTGCTGAATCTATGTTAACTATTAAAATAATTAATTAAAGTTATAGTTATAATCAACCGAATGTAGCCATTTTTATCCGGACCTAGCAGTGAAAAAGAGTTTTTTTCAATGTTTTTTAAATTTTATTAAAATTTAACTAATTATATCTATAAATATCGACAGTACTGTATCATATCAGATAGAATTTTCAAAGCATGTGCTAAATCTAGGTATATTTTAATTTGCAATAAGAATTAGTAGTAGCGATTTATAGTGATAATTTTTTTATTTTCATTAATGAAAAATTGTTGTGTTTAATTTGTATGTGATAAATGTAAATTTAGATTTCTGAAAACGATATTTTGGGATTTTTGAGAATGGGAGCATGTGCTCATGTATGTCGTTACTTTTTGAGATAGAATAAAAAACAGTTGAAACAATTTATAATGTTATGTCTGAAACAATTTTTCTGGCTGAGCAGTGAACAAATCGCTCTATTCCTTGACTTCCTTCGTTCGTTTGCTACTGTCAATCAGTATCTTTTTTCACTGCAAATTTGGTAAATATTTAAATTCTTAAGCAACAAGTTATTACAAAAAATAAATAAATGCTTTAAGAAAGGTTTCGTAATTAATTTCATATCAAATACAACTCCTGGACTAATAAAATATAAACTTCAAACAAACTCGTGCTAAAATATTTTATATGTTGGCAAAATTACGCTATGTTGCCGCGTTCAAAAATAGTGTAGTATTGTATTCAAATAAAAAGAAGAATGTTATAGAAACTTCGATTGACATTTACTAGATTCTAATACTATTTAAAATGCTTGGCAACATAGTCCCGTTCTGACAGCTGTGACGTGCAATTATAGGTATTTATACTGGACAAGCCTTTATTGGATGAACGAAGTTCCCTTGAGACCCACCTCTTGGAAAACATTCGGTGATCACCTCCTAGAGAACAGCATTGGCTTCAGGAGTCCCTAAGATAAGTCAATACCAACATTTTCTATTTCTTTTCGCAGCGTTTCAATTCAAAAACTTTCAGCTTACTGTCAGTTTTATTAATATACTGTATCTCGTTACATTTTTTACCTACGACCACCCCTCTAAACCGTCAATAACACACAATATACAGCCTATGTAATGTATCTCTTTACGCACGTAAAATAATCGCACGGCTTCCCTAGCAACAATAATAGACGTCGCTATTTTATTCAAAATTTCCTATTTACATAGGTATTTAAAGGTAAATTTTATACTACATATAAATGGCAGATAACATTAGATATAAGATTGCATTTAATATATATATTTACAGTTATTTGAAAATATATATTTGACTCGTTTCCATTAACCCTACTTTCGGTCTGTAAAAATAGATCATAATATAAATGTACTTAATTACGTTTCCCAGATTAATTTACGTTATTTTTATGTAATTAAGTTAATTATTTTAACATTTATAAAATTAAATATTACCGAGATACTTTTTAAAAATACTTACAAAGCTGTTTCAACTTGTGGATACAATCGCAACATATAAAAGACACTTTTGACTCGTTTTGTACTATAATTTCACTTCAGTTACTATACGAAACCGTTTTAAATATTAAGAATGCACTAAATGTTAACATTACGCGAGAAACCGATCAGTAACACTAAATTAATCAGTCAAAATGACGAAAATGAGTTTTACTACAATAAGGAGTACTTTGAACCGACATATTTAAAATCTTTTACTCATTGAGCGTCTGCGCATGCGTCTGACATCTGACCGCATGAGCAAACAATCTTCAGTAATATTTTAACATAAATTCGAATTCATTTGGTTTTATATAACCACTAACTATTTATTAATGATTCATATTTCTAATTCTTAATTCTAAATACAATATAATATTTACTTATTCTATTATTTACATCTTAAAACTATCTTATTTCCTAAATTGAGCTAGATCTTTAAAATGTTGTTCTATTTGTGGTATGCATACAAGTTTTTAACGTTTACCTTACCCCTTAACAAATTGTTATATGGATTTTTTAAAATATAACTATGTTCATAAGCTTTTTCAATTATAAATGGTCCTATAAATGGTAATTTTAATTTTGCACATTCATTATTTTTCTTGTTAGCTACCTGTAATGACCTTTCAATTACCCAATCACCTTCTTTAAACACTGTTGGTTTCTTTAAATTTTTATATCTTCTTTTTATATATCGGTCTGCATTTCTTTTTAATTTATCATTAACCTTTTCAATTAAACTATTATATTGTTCTTTATTTTCAAAAATCCATAGTCTGCCTGGTTCTATATTTTTCATAAGATTTATGGGTGTTTCTTGTGTTGCTGTACTTGGTGAATTATTTATGAAATATTCTATATTTTTAATATTGTTTTCCCAATTTCTATGCTCATTATGTGTCAAAATTCTAAGATATTTTATTATTTCTTTTATATACCTTTCTGTAGGATTAGATGCAGGGTGTCTAATACTTGTGAATGTTAGAATTATATTATTTTTATTCATAAAGTTTTTAAATCTTTTATTATTAAAATAAGTAGCGTTATCTAAAATACATCTCTTTGGTTTGCCTACTTCTTCAAAATATTTTAACATGATTTCACAAATGACTTTAGTGTTTGTTTTATTAGTGGGTTTAATATAAATGAATTTTGAAAAAATGTCTACAATAACTAATATGTTTTTATTTCCCTGATAACTTTTAACTAAATTTGACATGAAATCTATAGATATTACTTCTAAAGGTTTTTCTGAATTTATTGATTTTGGTATATTCTCATTATGAAAATTCTTTTCTTTACTTAATTGACATACTCCACATATTTTAATCATTTCTTTCGTTATTGCTAGATCTTTTCTACAAATATAGTTTTCTCTCCATATCAACCATGTTTTTCTAACTCCACAATGTCCATATGATTGATGAATCTCCGTTATTATTCGTTTTGCTAATTCCTTTGTGATGATGTAAAGCTCATTTTCTTGTAACCTTTTGTAATAGATACCATCCTTTTCCAATGCCCTCTGTTTTTCTTTATCTGACAAACTAATTTGATTTTTCTTTATTTCCTCTAATGAAAATATACCTTCTTGTTGTTTTAAAATATTTAAACCTACTTTAATTAAATTTTTATTTCTTTTGTCTTCCCCATCCATTCTACTCAAATAATCTGCTACAATGTTTGACTTCCCAGTTACATATTAAATTTCGAAAGAATATTCTTATAATAACAAAGCCCATCTATGAATTCTATTGTTGCCAAATTTATTGTTTAAAATTGATGTTAATGATTGATTATCAGTTTCTATTGTGAATTTATTTCCTAATAAATAAAATCTAAATTTGGTGACACAAAAAATAATACTTCCTAATTCTAACTGGCTAACACTATAATTTTTTTCGTGTTTTTTAGTGGTTCTTGAAATGAATCCAATAGGTACTTCTATATCTCCCTGTCTCTGTATTAAAACCCCAGCATATCTATTTATTGAAGCATCTGTTTTTAATATAAATGGTAAATTATAGTCTGGATAGTAAATTTTTAATTTATTTTCAAAAACATTTTTAATTTTGTTAAAAGCACTTTCTTTTTCTTCATCCCATTTCCATGATACTCCCTTCTTTAATAAATTTATCAATGGTAATTCTAATTCACTTATATTAGGTACTAACCTTTTAAAATAATTTACTGTTCCAAGAAACCCTCTTAATGTTTTTAAATTATTTGGTGATTTAAATTCTCTAATTAATTTAATTCTATCTGGATCCATTTCTATACCTTTTTCATCTATTCTATAACTCAAATAAATCATACTTGTTTTGAAAAATTGACATTTATCCCTATTTAACTTTAAACCTGCTTCATCTAAACTTTTTAATGCTATCTGTAAATGTTTAATGTGTTCCTGTTCATTATTAGAAAAAATTAAAATGTCATCTATATAATGTAAAATGAATTCTTTATATTTATTTAAAACTTGATGTAATGCTCTTACTAATGCAGAACATGCTCCTTGTATACCGAATGGTACAACACAAAACCGATATATTACCCCATCTACTGAAAAACCTGTAAAATCCCTTGAATTTTTATGTAGTGGTATTAACCAAAAACTATGAACTAAATCTAATTTTGAAAATACTTTTGCATTCGTTATCCTACCTAAAATTGCATCTATTGACATTGGTGCTTCATATTCAGGCACGGTATATTTATTAATCGTTCTAGCATCTAAACATATTCTAATATCTCCATTTTTCTTTTGCACAACTACTAGTGGATTAATATAAGGTGTATTGCTTCTTTCAATTATTCCATCTTCTTCTAATATTTCCAATTCTTTTTTCACTCTGTCTTTTAATTTATATGGTATAGGATATGTCTTCACTTTAAAATTCTCAATACCTCTCACCTCCATCTTATGTTCATACTTGGTAGCTACTCTTGGCTCCTTGGACATAAGTCTTCTATACTTCAACAACAATTCTCTTACTGTATTGTAATATTTTTCATCACAATCCAAATCATCTTTTTCCAATACATCTTCCTCACCTCTTCTTCCTACTTCATACCCATAATTTTCTTCTTTATTATCTTCATAATCATTTTTAAAATAATTAATACTCTTCTTATTATCTTCTATTAAATCCACCATATTCATCGATATCCATATACCATTTAACCTTATTTTCTTTTCTTCATAATTAATTATAGTTTCTAATTTTTCTAATATATCATTTCCAATTATTATATCACAATCTAAATTAGGCACAGCTAGTAGTTGACAATTTATAATGATTTTATTTAAATTTATTTTAATGTCATATAACTTATTTACTTCACATAACTTTTTGTTGTTAATACCGGTTAATACTACTTTTTGAATTTTAATTTCTTTTTCTTTTATATTATTTAATTTTGAAATTAATTTTAAATCTATTAATGAGGTTTCGCTTCCTGTATCAATTAAAATTTGAACTGTTTTGTCATTAATTTTACCCTGAATATATTGCATTATAATGCAATTGATCTAACTTTTCATTTAAATTAATAAATTCATTGGGGTGGCATAACGCAAAACTTTGATATAGAAAGCAACATTTTAAAAATCCTGCTGATCACCTACATTTTCTATACCTATGTTCCTTACTCGCTCCACAGTAATCTCCTGTCCAATGTGACTTCTTGGCTCCCTGTCCAAACTTCTTGGTCTTCCATTATTCCTATCATTATGTCTACCATTGCTTCTTTCCAAACTTCTTGTCCTATTTTCTTCATTCCTTTTTCTTCTTGTGTGATTTACCCTTCTCTGGAATCCATTATTATTATGAAATTGGTTGTTATTATTGCTATTATTGTTATTCCCTGTCCTATTTTGATTATTATTTATGTTGTTATTGTAATTATTATATCTTTCCTGTGTATTTCTTGTATTGTTATTATTATAATTATTATTATTGTTATTATTTCTCAAGTTATTGTTATTATTATTTGTATTTGGATTATAAATATTATTACGTCCCCAATTGCTTTCATTTATGTTATTCATTCTCATTCTGCTGTTATTAAAATTTTCATTATTAGTTCTATATTGTCTGTTATAATTTCCTTGTTGTCTTGTTGTAGTTTCCATTCTCTCTCCTCTTTTTCTTTCTAATCTTTGTAAATACTGACACAAATTGTCCATTGTTTTTATGTTTTGTATAGCGATTGTTTCTGTTACTTGTTCCTTAAAATGTCTGGCCAAATATAACACAATATCTTCTTCAGATAATTTTGGACTCAAATGCATGACTAATGAATACAACTGCAAAGCATATGTATTTGGAGAATTTCCTCTGATGTCGTCATATTTTCCAAAGTACAACCTCTCTCTTATCCGTGATTGTGCATTGTTCCCCCAAAAATATTCTAGGAATTTGAGCTCAAACTGTTCTATTGTATTTATCTCCCCCTCCTTGCTTATGAACCATATCAGTGCATGTTTTTCCATATGTTCACGAATAATCTCCCTCAAAATCTCCGGTTCTTGTTCCCATCTTAATTTATTTTTGATCATCTTTATAAAAACCACTGGATGTATCTTTTTGTACTCTCCATCGAATTTCATGTTATTGTTATTTCCACAATTTATTACCCTAGTTTCTCCAGACATCTTCATCATCTCTCTTTTCATATTCATTACCTTTTCTTCCTGTTCTCTCTTCATTTTGTTTGTATTGTGTTCCATTTCTATTAGTTTTTGTTTATATTCTTTGTTTTCCATTTGTTCCACTTCTTCTTGTATATTTTTGATTTCCAATTTAAGTTCTTTCTTAGTTTTCTTATTTTCTTCTTCTGCAATTTTGAAATTTAATTTTATCTCCTTGCTTAAGTCTTCCTGCATTCCTTGTATATTTTTATTTATTTTCACAACTTCTCGGTCTATCTTCTTGTTATTTTCTTTTACTTCTTCTTTTAAAACTTTCCCATTTTTCTTAATTTCATTTATTTGTTTCAAATAGTTCTCTTCTACTTCCATAATTCTTCCAATCATCTCTTCTCTAATTTCTTGTTTTGTACTTCTTATTTCTTCTTGTAATTTACAGTTTTGTTCCCCCATTTCTCCCCTCAATTCATCAAATTTGTTATTTATCTCTTCTTTATTTTCATCTAACTTCTTGTTTATATCTCTTCTTAATTCTTCATTATTTTTGTCTATTTTTTCATTTCATTTTCTTGTTGTTGTCATCCACCATTTTGGTTAAATTTATTAACATCTTCATTACTTCACTCTGATCCTCTTTTCCTTCTACTCTCCTTGTTTCCTGTTCTTGTTGTTGAATCGTTAGTAGATATACTGGGAGAGTTCTAACCCACTAGAGGAGTGGGGGTACCTCCGTATATACAGCATAGGAGTTCTGGAACGGTTCTGAACTGTCGGACTGTGGTTCTGAATAGTGGACCAGTTGTTTATTTGGAATAGTTGTGTTATATTACAATGATTGTATAATTGAGCGACTGGAACGAATTTTATTGGAATTATTAAAGAAGTGTACGAGTTTGTGTTGTATTGCGGGTTGCCTGCTGGTTTGAAAGAAAGGTGCGTGGCGACCGCTGTTGGGATTTGAACCTACGGACCGTCGGTAGAATTTTTATAATTTAACCGCCCTTACCCACTGGGCTGCTAGGAACGAAGGATTATATATGTTAAGAATAGGTATTTAAACTCACGTCGCGTGGGTGTGCATTGTAAAAATTTGATCGATGGTCGCGTCGCTTGTGAATATCGTACGGGGCGTGGGCTAATTTTCGTCGTGTCGCAAAAAATCTCGTTACATACAGGGTCGGTAAAAATGTTGATCGTAAGACGTGGTCATTTCGAGTTCGTCAAAAATTGACCGCTATAAGTACGCTCGCAAATATCGCGTGGGCTAATTTTAGTCGTGTCACAAAAATATCGTTACATACAGGGTCGCAAAAAATGTTAACAAAAATATCGTTACATACAGGGTGGCAAAAAATGTTAATTTGATCGAACATGTGGTTTGTAAAAATGGCATGAGGTAGCGGATCGTTGCTAATTAGTTGTTTATATACGGGACGGTTCTCCATTTTCTGATTAAATAGTAATTCTCTCTCTTTATAATCTATACGGGAATGTAAAATTACGACACATTGATTGTCAAAAGGGTACGATGCTAAGACGTCATCACACATGTTTTACAAGGGTCATCGACAATAATGTTAGTTACAGATCGGAAATTAGACCGTCCGACGGATGACCGTCGCAGATGTGTCTTGTTTTATTTGTTTTATGTTTATATACAGGAGGATGGTACAAATAGAGGTATCTGATTGTACAGTTTTCATCGAATTTGGTATGTGATAGATATCTTGTAATCTAATCATATACAGGGTATGTCGGGATACTAAACAACTTAGAATTTTTGTATTTAAAATATCAATGTGATGATATGGTACGGGTTAGATACGGGATATATACAGGGTTTGTCGCGAATTAGACCGTCGAAATATCGGATTATGATCATTCTGTTTTTGCAATGACATGTGTAAAATTGACATCTATTTTTGTTTTGATTTTTAAAATTCAGTACGTTTGTAGCTTCTTTTATCTAATTTTTAACATTTCTTCGGGGATTATTAAATCTGTTATAAACTGCTTAACACAAATTTATAGAATAAAGTGCCTTTAACAGAATTAAATTGGTAATACCTTTTTTTGAGACTTCCTCCCAACGCAAAATGTCAAATTAAAGAATCAATTAGAAAATATTTGCTTGTCTGAGAAGAAAAACAGGAAGAAGTAGCAGCCTACGTAAGTGAGTAGTGTTCGTATTAACTGGATAGGATCAGTAGAAGTAGTACCTAGTAGTAGTAGAATACACACTGGCTTTTGATTACGTCTATAGACAATTATCACAAGTCATGTAACCATTGAGACGTATTCAACCCACAACGCTATAACCACCACCATCACCATGTTCTACCACAGAACAATGAAGTAGATAGTATTTTAATAAATTATTTATTTAGTGTCATTTATTTTTGTTTCAATTTTAAAAATTATCTTAAAAATTATAAAGCGGAAATTTACATTTACAAACAATATGAAAATCAATTAATACACAGTGTGTTTTAATAATAATAAATAATCCATATTTTCTCAACCATTATTTTTTAAATAATTATTACAATGGTAATATACCATTACAAAACAAATTACGGAGACGTTGTACAATACGGTCCAGAGATGACGTGGCAGGGGTTTGTATCTTGGACTATATTTCAAGTTTTTCATGATGTACCGCCAAATTTGTGAACGTCAATAATTTCTGGAAAAAACACCAAAGGTGAGACGATATTTCTTGTACAGAAATTCCGCATTTTGATGACCATGAACGTTAAAATAGTCTCCAGTATACAATAACTTCCTCTTAAATATTTTATTTATTTTAGAATAATCTACATCTCTTTTAACGCCATACACATTCCTTTCCAAGTAGAATGCCAAACAATACATGAAATAATTTCAATAAGGTGCAGTCAATAATGAAAGTGAAATAGTAGAAAATTGTTTCCACCTGCACCCAAGGTAAAGAAACTTAACAGTTTCTATACCAAGCTTGACCGTTTTCTATGAAAAAACAACTACTTCCTAGGCTATATGCCCCAACGGACATTGAATTACTTTCCAATAGAAAACGTGATGGCGACCGACTTCGTCGATACTTTCATAGAAAACGGTCAAGCTTGGTATAGAAACCGTTAAGTTTCTTTACCTTGGGTGCAGGTGGAAACAATTTTCTACTATGTCAGCTTTAAAGCCAGTTTATATGGTGTGTTCTTTGGTAATTAATAGTCCAGATAATATAAAAATTGGCATATTTAAAAAATTTAATATACCTATTCATGCACTAGCATACATATTATCAGTCCATGATTTCATTGTAGAACAGTACTGGACGAGAAGGAGGATTTTATGATAATCAGTCTTAAACAAACCGAACATTGTTTTAATAAACCTTTCTATATTGGGATGGTCATTCTAGATTTGGTTAAAACTGTAATGTACGACTTCCACTATGATTTGATTGTGGGTAGACAGATGTATACTACTTGCATACAGATACTGACAGCTTTATATATGAAATAAAGTTTGAAGATGTATATAAAAAAGTTATCGATAAAGAAATTTAACACTTCAGACTATGCTCCAAATAACGTGTACAGTATTCCTCACGTAAATTAAAATATTTTAGGACTAAGGAGGGATGAAGCCAATAAGAAAATAATAACACATTTTGTTGGGTTACGGTCTAAAACGCGAATATTTATGTATTAGTATAATATGTGTAAATTAAATACCACAGCAATAAACAAACTTGTAATTGATGAACATTTACCCCAAATTTTGATTCTTAAAATATTTAAAAATAATGCTCATGTAGGATGTAATCTATAACAATGCCAAACGTAGCACAAAAAAGCTTGATTTAATATCAGTCACAAAAAAAACGTTACATAAATTCACAAGAACGTGACTACCAATTTGTCCTATCAGGAGATTGATCTTTTTTTTAATGTTCAAATTTAGAAAAAAAAATATTGATTCATCTATATTATACCTAAAAGTATAATTATATCATTTTAACTTTTAATAATTTCGGGTCTCTTTTAAAAGAAAATAATCTAAATATTTGTCTACATGTTCGAAAACATTCAAACGTAGTATACGCCAGAGAAGATATTTTTAATTTATATCGTCATAAGTATTACAGGTGTCAAAATGGCTATGATAAAGTAGGTAATATTTCAATTGAAAAGTAGCTACGATTACCCGCAACGATTTACTTCCTCCTAAACAACCAGTCATACCTTTTTACGAACAGGGTCCGTATAGATTTATTAATCATCATCGCAAAGATTGGATTAGATAGAAAACGTGGATATTATGTTTAACTACTAATCATAAAGTTGAAACATTATTGTATACAAGTCTCCTCAAGATAGTGTTTATAACAGTAATGCTGCTGCTGCTGCTGCTTAAATCAAATCACATGATTCAAGGGGTAGTGTAGGAAATTAAAGAGTTGGATAGAATTTTGGAAAACTATGATATGGTTGCAAAATCTGAAAATGTATACCTATTTTATATGAATGACGAATGATTATTTCCTAGCGTAGACGACGACAAGTTACAACCTGTTTCCTAACAAGAATAAACTTGTGTTGTTTGGGTTGTGAAGACTATTATTTCAATTGAAAGACCCCGTTTTGTTATTGTCTACTTTCAAACCGACAAACTTTTATTTCGAGTACAGCCGTTCCCACTTTATTTGACAATGCTGACGTACAAAGTGTAAGACTATAACTTAATGGTGAATATTGGTCCAATAAAAGAATGCAATTGGATTTTTGTAAAACACTAAAATAAAGCACACTTGTAATGTTAATTTTAGCAGTTGTACTAGAGACCGTATCGGAGACACTCTTTTCGGTAATATATTATATAAATAAATGAAAGACTGTAGACTTTGTACACACTTGATGAAATAATAAAGGAAGGAAAATGTTTTTGTATTCTCAAGAAACTAGTTTCTAATTTGAAGGCTACCCTTCACAACTCCAAAGAATTTTTCGATTCTTTAAATACGAATTATAAAAAGTTTATCTTGCCTAACCCTTCTTTAGCTAGATTATATGGTTTACCTAAAATCCATAAAGATAATTTTCCAATCAGACCAATTGTGAGTTTTTTCAATACTCCCCTTTCTTCATTGGCTACTTTTTTGAACAGTTTTCTGTTGGATATTCTTGATTATAAACCTTCTAAAACTATCAAAAATTCTATTGACCTTGTCAACAAAATTTCGTCATTTAATCCCAACAAAAAGTTTCTTATGGTTTCTTTTGATGTAAACAATCTGTTTACCAATGTGCCCAGTTTAGATACAATTCCTATTATTAAAAATATTCTCGTCTCCAATAACATGTCACCTACTACCGTTGATCATTTAACAACCCTCTTAGAATTTTGTCTTTCTCAAGATTCCTTTGTTTTCAACAATGTTATTTATCGTCAACCCACTGGCCTTGCTATGGGTAATCCTTTATCACCTTTGCTGGCTGATATTTTTCTAGATAATTTTGAAACTACCCATATTTTCAATAGCTCTTTTTCCACCACCCATCCTTTCAACAAAATCCTTCACTGGTCTAGATATGTTGACGACGTATTGGCATTCATTGATGGCTCAGTCGAAGATATACATTTGATATTATCTGAAATCAATAATATTCATCCATCTATCAGGTTTACCTGTGAATTGGAGCTCAATAATTCCATTAATTTCTTGGACTTGACCATACATAGGAACGCGGACAACATTTTAAACTTTTCTATATTTCGTAAACCAACGACAACTGATCATTTAATAACCAAAAACTCTAATCATCCTTATCACCAAAAGATGGCATCCTTGAATTGTTTTATACATAGACTATTGAGGATACCGATGACTGAAGCTTCATATAACAGAGAAATTTTGATACTTAAGCAATTAGCGGCGGCTAATGGTTTTCCGGATAGTGTTATTGATAAATCCATTAATAAGATTAAATATCGCCAGCTCCGAAATTTAGCCTTTAATCAACACCCGCAGAAACATGTTGATACTCCGATTTTTAGATCCCTTCCTTATTTCGGAAAAGTATCTTCCAATGTAGCTTCTATTCTCGAGAGGAATATTCCGAATCTTAAGATTTCTTTTAAATGCCAAAGAACCATTAAATCCCTTTTATGTAAAACTAAAGATCAAATTAAAAAACTGTCCAGAAGCGGAATATATAAACTCTCTTGTAACGACTGTCCAACCACTTACGTAGGTAGGACTACAAGACCTTTGGAGATCCGTATCAAGGAACACCTGACAAGACCAGATAAGTCCAGCTTTGGCCATCACTTAAACTTTAACAAACACAGTTTTTCTCCCAATAAAAACAGCACTATTCTTCATGATATTCCAGGGAATGGATATTTAAAAATGAACCTACTTGAGGATTTGGAAATTTTGAGGGAACTCAAGGTTAATCCTACCTATTGCGTTAACACGCAAATCAATTTAAATACCAAGTTCACACCTTTATTTAAATTCTTCTGGAATTGTTGAATGAACCTCCTTTTTGTTTTGTTTTGTGATTTGTTTTGTTTTATTTATTTGATGATTTTACATTTTAAATATTTTTACAACTCAAGTTTTACTAAAATAATTTTATCTGTTGATTAACATTTTATGATAACGTAGTCACTTCCATTTTATTTTCTATTTTTTGTTTTTATAATAGTAATTAGTTTTTAATTTACATTCATATATTGTTGTCTTCAAGATGTTTTAATGTTAAAGCTGTTTTAATTTTAAAATTTAACTAATTTATATTATTTTAATGTGTTGTAATGTCTCTTCTGAAGAGGTTTTATCTTTTAACGTAAGTTACACTTTTTTTCTTACTTCTAAGTTTTATGTTTATCACCTTTTAGGAAGTAACTCTGATGATGGCCTTATAAGCCGAAAGCGCTCAGTTACTGATTTTAATATACACTTTACTCACTTAACCTACGGTTTTTAATATACAAAAACATTTTCCTTCCTTTATTAATATATTATATATGCAATCATTATTATTTCGTGCTCGAAATAATCGAATTGTTTTTCTCCTACATGTAATCATGGGATAATCGTCGAAAATGTTGAAAATATGTTTGAGAGGTATGGCCATATGATTGGAATTGTAAACGCCGTACATGTCATGACTTGTTATAACCAAGAATCAATCGTGTTTTGGAATAAAACCTTTGTCGCAATTGTCGTTACATTATACGGGGTTGTCTGCAGGTCGCGACCGTCTAACAATACTCGTAGATGTCCCCGTTATATGTCTTTGTATATAATCTAGACATATACAGGGTATGTCATAGCATCGTATTTAATGAATTGGGAGAAAAAAAATACATATAACAAAATACATATAACTGGGACATCTACGAGTATTGTTAGACGGTCGCGACCTGCAGACAACCCCGTATAATGTAACGACAATTGCGACAAAGTTTGTATTCCAAAACACAATTGATTCTTGGTTATAACAAGTCATGACATGTACGGCGTTTACAATTCCAATCATATTTTCAACGGTTGTCAAGATTTCCAGTTTTAAAAATATTTATGATGTCGAATATTAATCTCAGCAGAAAGTCGTTAGATCGTATATAGCTAACTCAAAGAAAATAAAAGCCTTATTTAAACCTCGGAAGAAAAAATATGATTATTATCTCATACCACAGGCTACCTTATTCACATGCCAACATTTGTTAAAACAATCGAAATGACCGACATTTTTGACATACTCTGTACATGTACATATAACCATTATACGCCTTACAAATGATCAAATTAACGTTTTTAATATAAAATTTCTAAGTTGTTTGGTTGCCCGACATACAGCGAGAAGGACCGAATTTCGACGAAAACTGCTCGATATTTGGATGCATGAGAACTAAACCTTTATCCCTCATATATATAAACAAGGATCGTGATAAAAATGACACCACACGTAGAATTTATGGAAGAAATATTTTTATTATGGTGTATTTAGTGTCATAGTTTAGATATTTAGGCCATTTTTTAACAAGGGTACTTAACGATAAATGTGGTGATTATCATCTGGATCGTAATAATTTATAGAAGAATTATTTAAAACATTAATATAGGTAATCGGTTCAGATACATATAGACCATTTTTTTACAAAACAATGGTTTATGAAAACAGTAGTCACTGTTGTCTGGATTGTAACAATTTACACCTAATGTATGATTTATTAGTTAACGATATGGAAAGCATAGCAATGTTATATGCATATAGATGCAGTTGCTGCGCTACAGTTCGAAGTTCCAGTTTAAATATATTGTAGTAGCGTTATAAAAATTTAAAAGAAATTTATGTTACACGGACGAATAACTAGCGAAGAAACTTGTCGTTTCTTATCTCCCTAATTTGTCCCTTTTTTGGGAGCCCTTTGTGTTGTTATCCGCGACCTAAGACCTAGGCTAAAAATAGCATCGAAGGGTTGGTATGCGGTCGAGGATGCATACCTGCTTCTCGATGGTGTTCGTTCTTATGATGTATATGCAGACATTTCTCGACCCGTACCATATCATCAAATTAATTTTTTTAATAGAAAAATTCTTATTTGTTTGGTATCCCGATATACCCTGTAAATGATTAGATTTTGTGCATAAGTATCTAACAGGCCGAATTTCATAAAAACTGTTCGATAAGAATTTGGATACCTTTATTTGTGCCATACCCCAACAGAAAACAACTAAAGCTAGACATTTTTCACATCTGCAACGATTTACAATTTTAATCCGATATTTTGACGGTCTAATTAGTGACATACCCTGTATACGCAGACATATCCCGTATCTAACTCAAAAGGACCTTTGACCTGTACCATATCATCAAATTGATATTTTTAATACAAAAATTCTTAGTTGTTTGGTATCCCAACATACCCTGAAAATGATTAGATTTTGTACATAGGCATCTAACAGACCGAATTTGATGAAAACTGTTCGATCAGAATTTGGATAGCTTTATTTTTGCCGTACTGCAACATAAAACAATTAAAGCCTGACATTTTTCACATTTGCTAGGATTTAGAATTTTAATTCGATATTTTGACTGTCTAATTAGTGACATAACCTGTATACGCAGACATATCCCGTATCTAACTCAAAAGGACCTTTGACCATAACACTTAGGAATTAATATTTTTAATATTTATAAGTTGCTTGGTATTCCGACATACCTTGTATATAATTATATTATGTACATAGACATTTAACTGAGAAAATGACCCCCGTATATAAACAGAAAACAACTAAAGCAAGACACATCTGCGACTTCCATCCGATATTTGGACGATATTTGCCCTGTAGATATATTCCGTATGTAAAATTGACATCCCCCGTACCTCAGGGGCGAATGATCTTCGCGATATACCCTGTACACTGGAAATGATCTTTGACCCAAATCATATACTTCTTACGAACGATCGAATTGACATTTTTAATATAAAATTCACGACTATACCCCGTATAACCATTAATGTAACGACATTTTTTTTTATTTGCCACATACCGTTTCCGTATTAAGAATGATCATAATCCGATATTTCGACGGTCTAACTTGCGACTAACCCTGTATATGCAGACCCGTATCTAACTCAAAATGACCCGTAACATTTCTTAGTATCCCTGTATATGATTAGATTATGTATCTATCACAGAAGATTATCAAATTCGATGAAAACTGTTCGATCAGCATTTGAGAACGAAACCTCTATTTGTACCATACTCCCTATATATAAAGAGAACAACTAAAACATTTTTCACGTCTAAGACGTCCATTTGGACGGTCTCGATATGCCCTATCCCTTATGTAAAAACCCCCGTACTAAGTATTACCAATGATCTTCACGACATACCCTGTACACTGGAAATGACTGACGTAAAAATTGGCAAAACGACGCCTTCAGTATTTGAATACGTGAGAACGAAACCTTTATTTGTGTCCGTATATAAACAAGCAAGACATCTGCGATATCCATCCGATATTTGGACGGCCCTGTATACATACCACTTATGAAAAATTATTGACATCCCCCTCTTATGAATGATCTTCGCGATATACCCTGTACACTCGAAATGACCACCGCACCATATACGAATGATCAAATCGACATTTTTAATATAAAATTCACGACTATACCCCCGTTAATGTAACAACATTTTTTAATTGTCACGTAACCGTTTCCGTGTTAAGAATGATTATAATCCGATATTTCGACGATATAATTCGCGACAAACCCTGTATATGCAGACATATCCCGTATAAAAAATTGACATCCCCCGTACCTCTTACGAATGATCTTCGCGATATACCCTGTACACTCGAAATTATCTTTTACCCACATCATAATATACTTCTTACGAATGATCGAATTGACATTTTTAATTCACGGCCGACACCGACATTTTTACCACATACCCCCTCTCCGTTTCCGTATTAAGAATGATCATAATTCGATATTTCGACGATCTAATTCGCGACAAACCCTGTATATATCCCGTATCTAACCCGTACCATATCATCAAATTGATATTTTAAATACAAAAATTCTAAGTTGTTTAGTATCCCGACATACCCTGTATATGATTAGATTACAAGATAACTATCACAGACCAAATTCGATGAAAACTGTACAATCAGATACCTCTATTTGTACCATCCTCCTGTATATAAACATAAAACAAATAAAACAAGACACATCTGCGACGGTCATCCGTCGGACGGTCTAATTTCCGATCTGTAACTAACATTATTGTCGATGACCCTTGTAAAACATGTGTAATGACGTCTTAGCATCGTACCCTTTTGACAATCAATGTGTCGTAATTTTACATTCCCGTATAGATTATAAAGAGAGAGAGAATTACTATTCGATCAGAAAATGGATAACCGTCCCGTATATAAACAACTAATTAGCAACGATCCGCTACCTCATGCCATTTTTACAAACCACATTTTCGATCAAATTAACATTTTTTGCCACCCTGTATGTAACGATATTTTTGTTAACATTTTTTGCGACCCTGTATGTAACGATATTTTTTGTGACACGACTAAAATTAGCCCACGAGATATTTGCGAGCGTACTTATAGCGGTCAATTTTTGACGAACTCGAAATGACCACGTCTTACGATCAACATTTTTACCGACCCTGTATGTAACAAGATTTCTTGCGCCACGACGAAAATTAGCCCACGCCCCGTACGATATTCGCAAGCGACGCGACCATCGATCAAATTTTTACAATGCACACCCACGCGACGTGAGTTTAAATACCTATTCTTAACATATATAATCCTTCGTTCCTAGCAGCCCAGTGGGTAAGGGCGCTTAAATTATAAAAATTGTACCGACGGTCCGTAGGTTCAAATCCCACCAGCGGCCGCCACGCAGCCCATACCCTTTTTTTCAAACTAGCAGGCAACCCGCAATACAACACAAAACTCGTACACTTCTTTAATAATTCCAATAAAATTCGTTCCAGTCGCTCAATTATACAATCATTATAATATAACACAACTATTCCAAATAAACAACTGGTCCACTATTCAGAACCACAGTCCGACAGTTCAGAACCGTTCCAGAACTCCTATGCTGTATATACGGAGGTACCCCCACTCCTCTAGTGGGTTAGAACTCTCCTAGTATATCTACTATCGTGTAAAACAGTTTTACACTTTTTTAATATTCAATTACTACTGATTTACCTATTAAATTAATTATCAAACCTGTTTACTTTAATTTTAATAAGTTCTTTAACTTTATAACCAGTCAATTTTTATATAGCCAATTAATTTGTTATAACCAATAATTTTTTTATATAGCCAATCAGGTTTTTATTATAGCCCCACGTTGGGCGCCATTTTTGTAATAAATTACAATGATTGAAGTTGTTGATTGTATGGAAATTATATTTTAATTAATATAATTATTAAATTGTTATTTTTATTATTTTAAAATTTTTATTTTTATAAGTTTTGTGGGGCTATAATTTATGATTATGTATGTTTTAATTCTAATTGAATCTTTATTTATCCCAAAACACCTTAAAACTTCTTTATCTTTACTCATTCATTAACAGTTTGCAAATTATATGTCATCAAAATCAAAATATGTAATTTTTATCTATTATTATTATTATTAGATTTAGGTTATTTAAATTAATTATTGAGCATGAGTAACTCTTAACTACAGTAGTCGGTTCAAAATTAAAATTTAACGATAAAATTATTTATGTACCCTTTACCTACACTACGTTACGACCATGGGTACCTGTAGTGCGCAGATACCTATATTTAAAAGAACACGTGATATTTTACAGTTATATCCGCCCTTAGATCAGGCGTTCGACACTATTGTATTATATCGTTAGTCATAGTTAAATGTGGTGTAAATATTATGTTTAAATCAAATTGTGTTAGAAAATGTTTAAAAAAGGTATTGAAATTTACCATTAACAAAAGTTTACAAGTAATTTTTAAAGTGATAATTGTTATAATAATTTTATAGTTAAAAACATACCGTAAAGTTCATTTGTTGCTGTGGAAAATTCTCGGGTACCGCTATCCTGTTCTCGGCTCCTTAGTAGTGGATCATTTACAACCACGTGTAAACTACGAGGTAAACTACTTCCTCGGGTGGATTAAAAAAATTAACCATTAGATCTTGTATCTCCTCTCAGCTTCTTCAGGTATTTTATTATTGTTGCAGGTTAGTACAAATTATATTTTTATTTTTTTTTATAAGATTTTATTGTCAAAATTTTATTTCCAGTTGTTTTTGTTTATACATTCAATTTAACTTATACACAGGTTATTATGCGGCCATCTTTTTTTTATAATTTCATTTGACAGGAAGTCGCCCTTAAAATATAACAATTTAAAAAAAACAATCAGACGTGAATTGGCCTTCGGATGAAATTAGACTGACCTATTTTCCCATTTTTCACGGGTTTTTATATATTAACACCGGAAGTCCCCAACATGGCGGATTTTCGCGTGTGTTTTGTTTTTTTCTAACCTTTTTGCAATAAATTTTTTAAAAATTAAAATTTTAATTTGGCATCTTCTGACTTTCTAATTGTTATTAATTGAAACTATATAACTTATTATATCACAAAAATAAACTTTTCAAATTTTAAAACCCATTTTTCCTATTAAAATTAATGACTTTCTGGAGCTACATAATGACGGACATCTTTACAAATATCTCTTTTTGACACTTGATTTTAACAAAAAATGAAAATTTACATAGCCAAATATAATCAGAAAACCCTTTTTTGTGATAACAATTCTTATTTTAGTTTATATTTGTTTTTAAAACCTACTGCGTCATAACAATTTAAATATAAATTTTGTCAAATAAACAATTTACCAACATTTAAAATTATTGAAGAACAACTTAAAATTAAATATTTTATAACAATCCACAGTTTTAATAAATAATAACACTAATTAAACACTTAATATTAGGTTCATGTCTTTTCACTGCAATCACTTTTTCTTAAGTTTATATTATCAGTTTGTGATCACTATATCACTATTTAAAGTGTCTTTTCACTGGATTTATCAGTCACAATGTCCTTGGTAAAGCTGTAATTATTTAGTCTTTGTTTATATAAACAACCAAATCACTTTCTAACAATTTTACATATGATAAATTTCAATATCTTTTTTAGACTCTCTCAAGTTATTATCCTGTATCAAAACATGGAATATACCAAGCTTATACTATCATCCGATATATTGTAATATGGAGTCATCACTTTGATGTTTAAATGAATTCATAAACATTGATTGGGTAAGTCACATTATTTATTTAATTATAATTCTAATCTATAATACTATTTATTTTGTTCTGATAGCTAATATTTGTTTGTTGAATTTAAATTTTGCTAATCATAAAATTAATTGAATATAGTTGGATATTTCCACCCTAAATAATAATTTGTAATGATCTATACCTATTTAATTCTTATCTTATAACTACCTATAAAAAACATTATCAAACTTATTATTAATATAAACTTTAGTTACTTATATTTTATTTATATTTTGATTAAACCAACTTTATATAACTACTAGAATTGTTTTCATATAACTAATATTATATTCACATTATTCAATATTGTCACATTCTAATGTTTATTCTCTTTTTATTTTTAGCCTAAACATCATAGGATCATGGACTTAACTATTGAATCGACTCCTGATGTTAGTGCTTCTTCTTAAAGACTCATCTTTTATGTTATTTTTGTGTTTTTGTTAATTGAGACTTATTAAATAGCTCCAATAAAGAAGTTTTATGGTGAATTCATCATTTTAAAGAAAAGAAACTTCAAACTTATATCCATTTTTTATAATTTATCACCACCTTAAGTTATATTTTGGGTAAGTTATTCTTTTAATTATTTTAAAACATTACAATATATTCTATTTTAACACATATTTATATGGCGTGCCATATATTTACCTGAAATTCATACCTACATAATTGAAATTCACTAATTTCTATTATGTATTTCATAATGGAAATACGTGTATTAAAATTATGAAATACATAATTTTAATTCTGAAAAAAAAATAATTACGAAATTAAAATTTTGAAACTTTTTAAATGTTGTTATTAAATACCAAAACGACACGCCAAATATATATTTTGTTTTAAATTTAAATATTATTTTTAAAAGTCTCGGCACCAAGGTAATCTCTATCGGTTGTTCAATGTTTCATGCCGACAGTTTTTCTGGCATCTTCTGTATGAAACTGATACCTATCCTTAACCCAATATTTATAACTTAAGAAAATAGAATTAACTTTGCAGTATTATTAAATACAAAAAGATTTCAGTGACGCCCATTTACTAATGTCCGAAGGAAACTAGTGGTGTACACTTCGTCAGAGCTAATAAACTTACTTACCTCTAGCCGAGGCATTTTATTAATAATATTTGTGTTGAATAAGTATGCTTAACTCTTACTAATTGTAAAACATACAAACAACAAGGCTATCCTGATTTATATTTTGATTTAAAATGAAATTTGATTAATATTTTCTTACCTTAGATCTCCAGTGCAGTCAGTACCTTGATGAACAGTGAAACTTTGTCGGTGTAGAAGTCTTGAACCCAACGGTTTTAAGTCAATGTCATTTCCATGCTAAATAAAAAAATAAAACATGTAGATACGCAAACACATATAGTATTATTATAGTCACATAATGCGTTCTCTAATTTTGTGTTCATATTATAATAAATTGAGCTTTTGTGTAATAAATTTTTAAACTATAAAGTCTACAGTCAATAGTATATACCACTTAAGTCCCGGAAATACGGGACTAAAGTATTGATTTTACTCCCCGCGAAGTAAAAAATAACACTGCATAACTTGCATAAATCAATCGCAGCTCAAGAGAATTTTTGACATCATGAAAACTCACCAAATGTGTAATCTGATCTAACAGTTGATTCACTTCTTGACTGTACACCAGACCAATGTGACTCTTTCCTAGTAACCTTCTAATTTTTCTTTTAACTTCTTCTTTATTACAATTTAACATTATTAAGATTGCAACTAGATTATACAATTGAGTAGCTAATAATTTATCTTCTTCGTGTTCTAGCCTCTTCCTTTCTGTATCACTTAGGCTTTTGTAGCGTTCCATCATTTCTCGTGGCCCCTAAAAAATAGCCCAATAGATTTATTATTTTAAATAATATAGTTGGTGAAAAGATTACCTGATCCATTCCTATCATGTCTCTTTCTTGGGAAACTGCATCTAGGAACGCATCTTCCCAAAATTGCATCTGATCCCAAAGTGTAGATCTGTCCTTTCCCAATAATCCTTCGAATAGGTAAGTTCGAACGGTATCAGGACTTGTAGATGTAACAGTATTAATTATATTTCCTCCGTGGTATCTAAAGCCGGTACTAATTGAAGATTTACTTGACCAAACACTCGAAGTACGTTGCTTGGGTATTTTTGGAAACTGTAATATAATAAATACATTTGTATCTCGCCAAATATTTAATTTTTTCGATAATAAAGCTTGGTAGCATTGCGGTATTTCGTTTTTATTTCATTAGAAAAACTCTATTACTAATTATGTTGCGCTTTTTAGGTTGCGGTTGTTTTCATAATGCATCTAAACTTACCTGTAATGTTTCCACCTCAGTGTCGGAAACAGTAGATCGAAATGAAGCCTGATTACCGCCTCTATTAAGATTGCATGCAGGTCCCATGGTTATAGACCCAGCAGAAGGAGATACAGTACCTCCAGAACCATGTACAGTGCTTTCACCCTAACACACATCAAACCAATTATGTCGCAAGTAACTAACAGTGAAAGCTTTACTCATTCAGACATTTTGCTGTTTTACTGTCAGTAGGGACTAGGTACAATTAAAAATCGACACCTGATGAACAGTTGTATGAAAATTTATTTTATTTTTATTTTATTTATTTATTTGGGATACAGACAGGACAGACCCATAATAGAAATAGATATTTGTTAGAAAATGCATCCTTGACTAAAGAATGGTTCCACTAGTTATGGAACATTTTTCCTAAGCCAAATATTTACAGAATGATTAGGTAAACTATAAGACTTTTTTATTGTCTTTCTAATTTGTTCCAAATTAAAAACCAGTTTTATTTTTTTAAACCCAGGTTAATATCGTGACATTTCATTTATAAGTATTTTGTAAGAATCTTTGCGGTATTTAAAATTCGTTGTTATTACTGCAGAGGTTTTTTTTTATTTTATTAACATCAAGAATGAAAACTTATAGACATATTTTTTACAAAGGAACAAAGACATAAATAAATACGGTGGACAAAAATTTACGAATTAATGAATGATACTTACATCTGAATCAAAAGACGTCAGTTTACTTAACAGCAAATTTTTCTTTTGAGTCAGCATGTCTTTGAAAACTTCACTTGTAGATTGTTCTCTATCGGAGTCGTCTCCGTAAATTAAACGCACTTCCGGAGGTTCTAAAATTAATATTTGGATTACTGACTGTTACATTTAAACACTTAAAAATTTTATTTAACATTTTTTTGGTTTCCTTTATTTAAAATCACCTTGAATCAACCAGAAGTAACAAAAAATGCCTTGAAGGATACCGAGTTAAAGGTTACATTTTTTCCAAAAAAAGATAAATAGGGGCATGTTTTAAAAAACGCTCGCTTCCGTCGATTAATTTCTAGTGCATTTGTTTAATTGTTAATTTTTTTATACAGGGTGTGTTTGTTTCTTCAAATACAACACCTTATATATTATTTAATTTTTGGATTATACAGAACATTCTAGAAATATTTCATGAACAATGTTATATACCTAACATTTAGATACTGCTTCGGAAATGTTAACGCTTTCAAAGTTTATTGTGAAAAGTAACAATTAAATAAAAAACCCGTTTTTATTTATAAAATTTATTATTAAATATAAAAAAAATGTAATGTTAATGTAGTAAAATTTGGTCGTGAACGCAAGCGTTATTAATCTTTTTAGGGCAAGTAGATGGGCTTAGTTTTATAAACAAAATTTTTAACCTTAAAAACCGTCTACTGGCGTAAGATAAGGGGATCGTACTGGTCATTCCATCCATCCGCGCCTCCCGATCCAACGATTTGGAAATATTTCATTGAGATACTGCCAGATATTAATTTGGTAATGGGGTGATGCTCTATATTGCTTAAATCATATCATATTGGTTAGGTTTTGTGGATTTATTGCATCAGGTTAAAAGCTTGTTAACGCTGGGATAACTTCATTTTGTATGACAGCTAAATAGTTCTGGACATTCAAACTGTTATCAGTGAAAAATGGGCTTATGATACGATCTCCAATTATTTTCATTTAAACCCTAACCTTTTATGGGATATTGCCTATTTTACCTAACCCAATAGCGGCAATAATTACGTTTAGTATGATCGGGAAGTGTAAAGGTGCACTCATGTTCTAATTGCATCACTTTTTTATCTGACATTTCCATCATTTGATCACATAAATACGTTCTCCTATCAAAATCACATGAGACTCTAATCATTGACTGTCGTAACCCATCCATATTAAACTCTTCGGGCAGAACATCTGCTTTCATCCCATTCTCCTGCGGATCATTCGGTATGTGCTCAGTTCTTGTGAGTCCACATCACATTCTCCTAAACCCCTAAAACTACATTTTTCCCTGTTATTTTTTATTTATTACTCAGACCTTAGCAGCATAAGCTTTGAACAATAGTTTGGTATATTATTACATTTATTTCTTTCTTAATAGATTTGTTTCAGGTTACTGTATATAGTTGTCTGATACAAGCTCTTGTTGGATGGAAACTATTTTTAATTTCTGCCTCTGTAGTTTCATTTGTTGTCATCGAGAATCCTAGGTATTTAAATTTATCTCTCCGCGTTATTCCCGTATCATAGTTCAGTGTAATTGCTAAATACTTTGTTTTCTTTAAGTTAATTTCAACTCCGGATTTTGTATACTCTTGTGGTAGCTCATTTCACCTTCATCGTGAGCTATCACCATCTGGTCATCCGCTAAGCATTGATTATATAGGTGGCGATTTCTAGCTGGGATTCTTTTCGTTCTTCTTTTCTTAATAAATTTCTGTAGAGTGTATATGTGATGTGCCTGTATTAAATCAGGCTCGTTCCTCTCCGAATTTGCCCCTTGTGCTCTCTTCTAATGTATTTCCTTGCCCTACAGTCTTCTTCTCATAGTTGCTATTACGCTGATACCTCGATAGTTATCACAGTCCTTTCTGTTTCCTTTTTTAAAAATTGATGATAGGTAAGCTTCTCCTCATTCCCGGGTTGCTTCTTCTTCCTCCATTTATTACCATCTCGCACATATGGCCCATTATTCTAAAAAGCTTGTTGGTTCCATACTTAATTTATTCTGGTGCAATCTTAACAGAGCCACTTGATTTAATATTTTTTAGTGATTTTGCTGTTCTTTTTATTTCCTTAGAGGTTTTGTAAATATGTCCTCGTCTGTATGTTTAATTCTCCGGTCTTTCTCAATAAATTCTGGTCTGTTATATATAAGGAGTTTTTATAGTGGTTTTCCCATTCTTTATAATCTATGTATTGTATACAGGTTTGGTCTATTCGTCCTGTACTTAAAGATTTAATGACTTTCCACGCATCCGAGCTTCTTATTTCGTCGATCTGTTGGTCTATTATTGTGCAAGTTATTTAACATTGCTCACTTTTCTCTTTGTAGGCTTGGGTGTTTGAATGCTCTACTTTTTCTTTGTAATGATTTAGATAATGAGTATTTTTCGTTGGTAACCACTTGTTATCAGTCGCGAAGCTTAGGAATAGACAAGGTAGACAATGTCTACCAAAAAATTTCCAAAATTAAAATGAACACTCATTAATAAATTTTTCTTAAAATAAATGATTTCATTTATTACTTTATCTTAAAATAGATATTTAAAGTCACAAGACATTAACTGGAAGACATACTGATTTGTCTATGCAATGAAACATATAATTTATTTCGTTATTCATCGGGCAGGTAGGCCGGCAGTATTTCTTTGGTTTATTATATTATTGTGTCCACGAAGAGATTTGCTTTTTCAAGCATTTTTCAAGAAAATCTGTATAGTATAGAGAGATATTTCTTGTATGTTGAATAAAGGCAGGCGAATTGATTTTTTTGTGCAAAAAATTTAAATAGGCTAGGAAATCTTTGCGTTTTAAGCGAAATTCATATTTGCTTTTATCTTTTGTATACCTATGTTAAAGGTATATGTATTTATTTTTTTCTATTTGCTGGTTTTGTTTATTCTTTATAACTTAAACAATACAAATATTTAAGTTTCTTATTTCTTTTTATAATAGCGGTAGACTATTATGGAGTTTTGATGGTGATTGGGTCTATGCCTACCCAAATTTTATTTCCAGACTTCGCCACTACTTATACTGATTGTTTTTTTTCCTTAATCAATTCCAATGTATCGTCTATATAATCCCCTTTAGATAATTTTCGAGTTTTTTCTTCATTCATTCCTTTATATGTTCATAAGTTGTGTTGACATTTTCATCGAACTTGAACTCCGACAATTTCTGATCTAATTTTTTTTATAGGTCTCTAATCGATTCGTCTTGTAGAAACTTGTTTTTTGGTTTTATCCTTTCATATTGTTCTCTTTTTCTTGGATCAACGGTAAGTAAATTTTCGCTATTAGTACCTTAGGATTCCACATTTTGTTCTCCTGTAAACCCTGACGTCTTTCATTTCTTTTCCCTACTCTGATATAGTCTATAATAAATCTTAACTTTTGAATTTTCTATTATTTTTGTGTTGGAAAAATCCATTTGTTATTTTTAGGATTCACATAGCTCCACAATTATCTCTTCATTTTCTTTTGTTATATACTCTCCAAATTGTTCCACTGTATTGTCGTTCTCCTTCTGCTTACTAACTGTGGCATATTGGCTCGATAACTGAAGGCCAGTTTGAAAAAATAAAAAGAAACTCTCTTACTGGTACAGGTTTTGTCAGATGTCAAGTCGAATGCAATATTGCTTAGTTTTAGTTTTAAGTTGAATGTAAAGCACTCTCTTTTATTTGTTTTGAAAGTAAAATAAATCACGCCCGACGGCGATAACTTCTCTGTATTTGATCATTTCTTCATGTAACGATTCCATAAAGTTCTCCTTCTCTCGTACAAGGCAGGCGTCTCTTGGGCCTGAGGCTTCAAGATTACTACGTTTCGTCTGTACATTTCTAGGTGTAGTCTTATAATTAATTTATATTTAAAACTATATATTAATTCTAAGATATAAGAATGGTATGTCTTTTGAAATAACCTTAATTAAACGACATTGTTGAAAATGAATATTTAAATTTATTTTTAGAGTAACACTACCTGCTTGTGACGATTTTCTTGAACTTTCCCAATCAGAAGATTGTATAGAATATCTTGGACTTTGTGGTGACCTTGGGCTGGAACTCTGTAATAATATTATTAATTAGTAATTAAAACCTCGTTTGCTTTATAAACTTATGTTATATGTTAATAAGTATCTACACAAATGCGTAGTTTCTAAAATTAAAAATTAGACTTTATCAAATGATATGCAGAGAGAATCCAAACCTATTCTTACCTGTGTCATATCGGGAACATGTTCACTCATGTCTTTAGACCAATAATGTGTATGAGCTATCTCGCATAACTGGAAAACAGAAGCCATACCACCCAATCCAAAATTGCTGTAAGTCACCTCTAAACCATGAACTACAGCCAACAAAACTTTAAGGGTTCCTTTCCAAACAGACTTTGATATAGCCTAAAACATTTGTTTATTGGTACTAAACGAAAATAAAATTGTAGCGGTTATCCATAACTCAAATGTGGGTAGTACAATAAGTAGCAATGAAACTCGTCAACCTACAGTGTATAATTAATTCAATGGTAAAAGTTACATCAGTGCTGCGACATGTTTCGGTCAACAGACCATCATCAGGCTCTATGAAGAGAACATATAATGTCAGAATAAAGGTCACAATATATATAATACTAACATGATTAAAAATGAAAGAACATGGTTAATTAACAATATCAGCAAAATACAATCCAATAAATTTAGATAATAACAAAAGAAGCATTAAAACTAAATAATTATTACATATCTAAAACAGACTCACCTATGTGTGTAGACTGGTATGTTTAAATGATTAAATAGGTATGAATAGAAATACATGGGAAGTTGAAAAGTAAAAGGTTAAAAAAGTTAAAACTGTTGCAAATTATTTATAGGGTAGACATCATGAAATAATTATAAATGGTGAGGGGCTTTGTTAAAAAAAAATTATAATTTTTCCCTAAAGGAGAATGATGTTCATTTACATTTTATTATACAACATTGTTTTTACCTTTTTGAGGTTGTTTCCTCAAACTGATTGTCTGACTTACCACCCCGTTAAATCTGGTTTTTTCCGGGATTTGTGGAGATCGAACTCCGTTTGGAGATCTCTCCTGGTAAAACAAGTTTACCTTGTTTTATTGTTGGTCAACAATTTTCTTTTAAAGTTTCTGCTGCTTTTTGCTAATTTTTCCTTGAGGAATATTTTTGTTAATCTAAGGTAACCTTGTGTTCCACAGGTTCTCTGGCTCACTTTGACACAAATGTTCCATTAAAATTACTATACGAAAATGATTTCGGATAATGGTCCCCAGTTTGTGTCTGAAGAGTTTCAAAAATTTTGTAATGAAAATGGCATTGAGCATGTAACGTGTACTCCATATCAACCTTCAACAAATGGAGTAGCGGAAAACTGTTAAATCATTAAAATATGCACTAAATAAAATGCTGTTTGATACTAACAAAAAGAAGGATATATCTTCCTTAATCATAAAATATCTATTCTCCTATAGAACTACCCCTCATTCAGTAACTGGTCAAAGTCCTGCAAAATTAATGTTCGAGCGAAAAGTAAAGACTAGGTTTGATTTTTTAACATCTAATAATGTCGAAAAAGCTAGGGAATGGCAACTCAAATTTCACAAGGGTAGTAGAGTTGTAGACTTTGAAGTAGGTGTAAATCCATCGAAACCAAAATGGTCTAAAGGTATTATTACTAAGCAATCAATATTCTTTTATTAGCCTTGTCTTCATTATTTTATGCCGATTATCTTCGTTTTCATCTTTGCCTAGTTACTTGTAGACACATGTTTGGTTCAAGGCTTTAATTGCAGAAGTGCTGTCTACTTATATTAGTCCAGTCTCTGATAATATTAATACCCGACAATGCCAATGTATAGAAAGTCCAGAAGTGTGTAGTACTGAGAGTGTATATCAGCCTGATAGAGAGAAAAGTCATTGGAACATGACCTTCGAGTTTGTTTTCAAAAACATGTTACCCAAACTTTTGTAGGTGACAAGGCAAGAACGAAATCATTTGTTATGATCAACGAATTTTACTTTAACGGCATTTATTAACCTTGTTTTTTAAGTCTATATTAGGCCATAATCTAATAAAAACTTAATATATTTTAGATTCCATCCATGGCTGTTGGCGGACCACTACACTCAAAAATATTGAGGAATAGGGGAAAGTGGTTTGCACTAAACCAACAGAGTCTTGGGAAAGAGAGGAAACAATAATTATTTTATTTTAAGTTTTAAATAACTACCTACCTATGCAATAAAGTTTGTTGTGAAAAAAACCTAGTCCTAGTCCTTTATTTATTTTTTGAATTGACATTTGTTATAACAGCCCTGGCCAGAAAGTTCAAACAACTCATGGTGATTACTATAAATTGAGCAAATTTGGATAGGTACATACTGGAATTTAATTAAGAACAGTAAACAACTAAACGGTTGGACTAAACTTCCACTGTTTATTCGCAAAATACGTTTTTCAATTTTAAATTAAAATCACACAATAATGTTGGTTCAAATTTGTTGAATGTAAAAACAAAATTACCTAAATGAAAAAAAATCTGGTGTTTTAAAAATTAACTGTCCAAAATGTAATAGGTACTGTATATGTATATGTAGGTAAAACACAAAGAAATTTTGAAATAAGATTCAATGAACACTTAAGAGCATATAGATTACAACAACCAGATAAGTCAAACTATGCATTATTGTTGATCTGCTAGATGTCTTTTTATTTCGAGTTCTTCGAGGAAATCTAAATTTTGATTTTTATAACAAATATGTAATATTTGAATGTCATTGGTGTGTATGAGTGAGTGTGGATGTTCAAGAACGTTTTTGCATAGTTTGACTAATCTGATGGTTGTTGTAATCTATATGCTCTTAAGTGTTCATTGAATCTTATTTCAAAATGTCTTTGTGTTTGACCTACATATACAGCATTACATTTTGGACAGTTAATTTTTTAAACACCAGATTTTTTTAATTTAGGTAATTTTGTTTTTACATTCAACAATTTTGAACCAACATTATTGTGTGATTTCAATTTAAAATTTAAAAACGTATTTTGTGAATAAATAGTGGAAGTTTAGTTCAACCGTTTATTTGTTTACTGTTCTTAATAAGATGAACTTGCACATAGTAGATAAGAGTCAGTACAATAAATTTCATTAAGTCATCTTCGAGAGAAGAATTAACCCTATTGTATAATAATAAGTTACATGAGAAAAGGTGTAGTAAGGCATTCCAAAACATCTGGTTTAACCAAGAATGTCTCAAGAAGAATTTAATATCAACATATGTAAATAGAAAATGTAAAACTCAATCAAGGGAAGCATAAAAAGTACCTAATTAAAAAGGCCCAACAAATGTGGTTTAAAGAGGAAAGTAGAAAATGCTTCAAAATAAGAGATTCTCTAGACATTTACATAAAAATTGTTCATTCAGAATTAACTTATTCAATGCATTCTGTAGAATTTGACTACCTAGATGATAAAATTAAAGAACAGGTCAGTGTTTTGAAACATGAAAAATATCAAAAACAGTAAAGTAGATAAAGCTAATTATTATTAGCTTCATCTACTTTACTTTTATAATGAATTTATATAGTTGAGTCTGGTATATTATTTTATTTATAAAAAGTTGTAGTTTTTCTAGGTTGTCCGCCAATAGAATGGAGTCATCTGAATATTTCATGTTGCTCATCTGATATAACCCATTTAGTAGAATGCCATATAATAATTTATAATTAATTTTTATTTTCTTAACACCCTATCTCTCAGTACCAAATTAAAATAGATCACTCTTTAGTTTTAAACCCGTTATTTATTGTAAAAGTCCGCATACAGGACAAAATAAGTTTTATACTTGGTAACGAGGTGGAATAGTTGTAGGGGTAGGGCTTGGTCGTAATTAAATAAAGGATGATGATATCGCTTGATGAATATGATAAGAAGCATAAAGCTTTATTAATAAAACAAAATCAGTGTTTAGTTCCTGTATTTCAGGTAAATTCAATATTTTTATTATTATTCTTAAGATTTGAGCATTCATTGTCTTCTTTTTGTAATGTATCTACTTATATTTACTTGTTGATTAAAAATATTCATGTTAGCCATATTCTTTTATGTTCTCATGTATATTTAGTTGTTTGAGACTTTATTATATTATTATATATATTAGTAAAATTTATATATTTTATAAGAGTGCTGTGTATTTCACATTGATGAATGTCTAATATTTTCTAATCTTGATGAGGAGAGAAATCTGCCACCATAAAAAAAAGAAATAAATGAGAAGAAGTAGATTCTCTCCACCCCTACAACTATAGCTGGGTAGCCTCCTGCCTCATTACCTTCCGACTATGTCGGTTAACTAACCTTATTCAGTTTTGTTTGATCAGAGTGTGACATAAAAGTGGAATATATTTACAGTCAGTACTTTGAAAACTTCTGTCATGGTATTTTATAAATAAAGTTTTTGTTCATGAGATGATTCACTAGTCACTAGTCACTACTCTGAAGTCTCAAAGAACATTAATTTATTGAGCCATTATAGTTATTTGAGTTGTATACAGTTTTGTTATTTGAATGTTGCTATGAGAACAATTATTTTTGTTGTTTTATTTAATATGTTAAACATTCCCCATTATAATGCTGTAACCAGTGTCTTCTGTATATTTAAAATTAATAACTACAATCAAAGTAAGTTATACTAGCCACTTTTAATTTAGTGCAAAGCTTCGCTAAATAATCTTTCATAGTTGTGTCATTTGAAACATTACTATTCATTTTTTAACAATCTGTAGCTTTATATTGAATAGAATAGAAATTAAATTTATTGTACCAACCCTTACTTTTTGGAAGTCCATCTTATTAAGAATAATAAAAACTCTTCAATTGAACTTAACTTCCAAGTTTATTTAAAACATAATTTTTTAAATAAACTTGGAAGTTAAGTTCAGTTGAACAGTTTTTATTATTCTTAATAAGAATAGAAATTATTTCACAAATATCTTATAAAATATATACCAAATGTCAATAAAACAATAAGTCAAACCACAATAATTTAATGAAAAAAGTAAAAATTGCGCTACTTGTTTCGTTCTTAGACCATCATCAGGCTAATATTAAAAAGATACAGTTAAGGATCATAAAGACAACAGTCTTTAATAAATATAATAAATATAAAGTTAAACAAGTAAGTAGAATGAGTGGGGTCTAATTTAACAAATATTAATAATAACTAAATTTTCTTCAATTTACCTTTTGATATTATTACATTATTACATTACATTGTTTTGTTACTTTCTCCTTCTGTTGCTTGATCCAAGGGCGTCGCCAAGGGGGAGGGGCAGATGGACCCCCAAGAGATTAAATGTAGCTAGCTGCAAAGCCACCTTTTTCATCCCGAGTATATCAGATTTGCCAAAACCCAAGGCAATTAAGCAGTGTAAAATTAGGTATCTAGAAGGTACGTAGAGTGTGTGTGTGGGCATTGCATTGCATTTTTTTTCTACGACAGCAGTTCACCAGCATTCACGTTAGTTTTGTATACTTTGTAATGTATGCGGCATACCTAAAGTTGAAGTTATTGTTACCTATGAACATTTTAACAACTATTTTAATTGGTTTTGTGGACAGCGCCATCTGTGAGTGTTCATAAGAAACACCTACAGTTATAAATCTACTACAAACTACAATCCTTGTAAAACCTAGTATTGCTACTTGACGCTAGATGGCGCTTGCTCAATAAACTCTCTGGAATTTGGTAGAAGTTACTAAAATGTTACCGTACATTCTAGTATGATCTATGATGTTCGTTTGGGTATATAAAGACGTGAGCTGCTGCGAGCAAGTCACTTTTTAATTGGAAGCGATGAGCGAATCAAACTAAACAAACGAATTGGAAAGCGATTATGAGACTACTGGCTTGCCTGTGTCATTCAATATTTATTTATATTTATATAATAAGATCTCAGTGGTGAGTTGTGAAGTTTCTGAGTGTCTCCATCCATCGTTTTACTAAAATGGACATCAGAAAGTTTTTTGATAAGTTTTGTACTGCTTTAATCTTGGACTTAGAGCTAGTATTTTTATTTTATTTTTTTAGCTAATAGCTTTCATTACGGATATAAGTAATTGAACAATATTGCTCTACCGTAAAAATTTAATTAATTACATAAAGTTTTATCAAAGCGTTTTTTTTGTAGGGAGTTTGAAACAAAAAAAACTAATGGATCAAGTAGCGACAGCGATGAACAGGTCAAAGTAAGCACAATATCGCATGTGTCTTCATCGGTCACCACCACCACCTAGATCAAGTTCCTCTAGAAATCTGGCTCTGGCACCGAATCCTGATTCATTGATGGATGAGGACGACTGTAATGAAAATGATATGTTGAATGGACATACACGTTATCAACGGAAAAGAAGAAGGAATTGATTGAAAACTGTTGGTCCCCTTGCGCTACCTAAAAATTTGCAGAAGATGCAAAGCATTTGAAGAGAAAATTTAATTATTCTTAGTTGGAAACATACTCTCCATGGCTGGTATATTCCAGGCGCCAAAAAGGAGCATTTTGTAAATATTGTTCGTTGTTCCCACCAAATCCAAATTCATTTAGAGGCGTATTGGGATCATTTACTATACGGCCCTTTTGTAAGTATAAAGATATTTACGAACAGTGCAGAAAGTACATTGAAACCCACTTCCATAAGGAGGCATTGGAAGCTGCTAAAGCTTTTCTCGAAGGTGTGCCTGTCGATGTTCAAGTGAACAAATATTCCCAGGGAATTATTGAACAAAATCGTAAAATTATAAAATCAATTATTTCCTGCATTACGTTTTGCGGATCACACGATTTAGCACTGAGAGGCAAACATTATGGTGAAGGTATTCTCGAGGATTTATACAGGCTGCGAATTGACACGGGAGATTTGATTATGAAGAAACACATTGGGCAAGGGAAAAATAATGCAAGCTACCGTTCAGTTGATATTCAAAATGAAATTATTGGTATTTGTGGGAGCGTTATTAAGGCTGATATTATGAAAGAAGTGAAGGAAGCAGCAGCATATAGTGTGCTCACAGACGAAACAGCTGATATTTCTGGTACTGAACAACTATCGATTGGGATATGATATTTTGGTGAAGAAACACAGGAAGTCCCAAGAAATGTTTGTCGGATTCATTGAGCTAAAAGATTTGGATGCGAAATCGATTGCACATAGCATAGATGAGTTTTTGACAAAAGAAAATCTGAATATCAATAAATGCGTTGGTTTTGGTTTTGATGGTTGTTCAACGACGTCCGGAAAAGACGGAGGGGTACAAGCGATCTTACGCAAAAAGTACACCAAAGCCCTATACTTCCATCTCGTCCCACAAATTGAATCTAGTTATCAATGATCTAAATTCACTTCCTGAAATAAGAAATGCCATGGGAACCATGAAAGATACTATAAACTTTTTTCGGGAATCAGTTTTGAGGAGGAGGTTAATACCTAATATTTCCAGGCTTTGCGAGACAAGATGGAGTGAGAAACACAAAACCATCAGAGTTTTTAAAGAAAATCCTCCAGTAATTCTGGAAGCCTTACAAACATTATCTCAGGAAGGAAATAGTGCAACTCGGAAAAATGCCTTCCAACTGCATGCGGCTACTTCCAGAATTTCTTTCATTCTCGGGATTATGTTGATAGCCAAATACTCGGCTTTGATGGAACCCGTTGTTAACGTACTCCAATCTGTAGCTTTGGACGCGATCAAAGCCTCGGAACACGTTACTTTTAATTAAAAACCACCGTGAAAATCCAGAAAAAGTGACAGAAGAAATTATAAAGGAAGCTACTGCTGTTGCGGAGATAGTCGGACTGGAGGAGGACATTACATCAATGCCGCGTATTACGGGAAAACAACGTCATAGAAGCAATCATCCAGCAGGAAGCCCTTCAGAATACTGGAAAAGGTGTTTAGTAATACCATATTTGGATTCAATTAACACCGCCCTTGAAGTACGTTTTGCTGAAGAAAACACGCCATCATTCGTATTATCTAACTAACACTCAGCGCAGATGCAAAAAATGAGAACTGAAAATCTGCAACAAATTTATTGCCCAGTTTTATTATTTACCGAACATAAAGAATGAAATCGAACTTTGGCAGCAATTTTGGCTAGATAGGCCTAATCTAACAAATCTTACAGTTGTAGATGCTCGTGAAGCTCTACTCCCTCAGTCAAGAATAAGGGCCCTGCCATTAATTTTCAGTTCCTATTCTGACCCCAACATGAACGTCCCGTTACTGTTGCGGGTCTTTTGTTGAATTTTATTACAACCAACCTCCAAGTTGCATCCACTATTGTTCGAGTTTCCATTCCCTCTTTCATTGGAAATTTTAAATCTTTCTTTTTTACTACCATTTCTACTCCGTTTTGAACTTTCCTACTTTTGGAATATCCTACCTTTCCTTGACAGCCATTAGAGAATACTGAGTTTTTATTGAAATAATTTTTCGTTTCAATATTTCTATTCTATTTCTGTTTATAACAATGTTTGAATTCCTTCTTCTTTATTTTACGTCATTTCTTAGGACCATACACTTTTATTGTTTCTTAAAAGTCCGTTTTTGTCCCTTTACACTACATGTGTACTATTTTAACTTAATAGTTTCCTTTTTTTTCATCCAGAATTTAGTATGCTAAGTTAAACATTTTTACTACCTTTTGACATTAGTGTAGCGATGCATTGAAGTTTACATGATGAGGTAAGCTTTTTTCTTAATTACTTTTGTACTTATTTGTTTAGTGTAGCTCACTCATTCTACCTATCTGTTCAACTTTATATTTATTGTTATACTCTTGTCTTGATGATCCTTAACTGTATCTTTTTATTTTTAGCCTGATGATGGTCTAAGGCGAAAACCAGTAGTGCATTTTATAACTTTTTAAATTAAATTATTGTGGTTTGACTTGGTGTTTTATTGGCACTTCATATCACCCACATTTTAAATTAGGGATCATTCCTTAGAAAGATATATTACTTACTACATCGTCAATATGATCATCAGGTCCTATTTTTTTATCTATTGTTTTATTTAGTTTACTCAAAACAAAGTTTCTATACGATTCGTCTTCCATTAACTTTTTCAATCTGTTAAGTTTCAGCCAACCAATTCCCTCGCCATCCAGAACGTTAGTAATTACCTAAAATTAATAAATCACAAATTACAATTATTATTAAATCTGAGCTTAATTGTTATAACAATTAAAATAATAGAAATACTTTTCGCTTACATCTCTAAGAAAAGCCTGGTTTTCGCTATTGGTAGCGCTTTTGTCGGTAACCTGTTTCCATTGTAATTCATCCTGTCCTCTAGACGCATGTTTTATTAACGGGCTCTTTTCCGCTAATCCCTTGGGACCTCTGTTGAAAGGACCGAACATACTTTTCGTTGGTTCTTTAAGTTTAGATGCAGTTTGCCTTTGTTCAATGGTCTTTGATTGTTCTTTTTTACTACCAAATAGATCCGAAAACATGTTAGTAGTTGAAACTGCTAGTCCGTTAATATCTGAACTAATATTAGAAAAAAAATCTCTACTTGCACCCGATATCACGTTAGAGGTAGCTACAGCGGTAGTATTAATTATTGTTGTATCTTGTTTGGATAAAGAATCAGTCTAAAAATAAGTAAAAAATATATAAACAAAGCTGGAGTTTCGTTGGAGAACTTACTCTCAGTAAACCTTTTTTAGTAACAGCTTCCTTAGCACTTTTTGTCAAATCACCAAATGTTGATTTGCCAACGTAGGTTAAATCGTCTAAAGTTGTTTTACTCATAGCAGTTGCTGTTTTACTAGCTTCTATAGCACTTTTACCAGCTACTTGAACACTTTTAGTGGCTTCTTCAGCTGCTTTTTTTGCATGAGAAGTAAACTGGAAAATAAAAACACATTGTTACACAGAATAATGGACAATTCGACGCATTCGAAATGATTACCTTATCCATTTGAGCGAGAAGTCCATCCTGACTACTTTGCCTTGTCGTTTCTCTAACAAGTTCTTTTGCTTGAGAAGTAATATGTTCGAATATCGATCCTTGGGAGTTCTGTCTAGTTACCATGCTGCCAGTTGAAGAAAAAGGAATAGGACTTGCGTTACCCGATGAACTAAAGCTTGCCGTTCTTGCTAAAACGTTACCTACACTAGGTTGTTTCTGCAGCATTGGAGCAATGGGAGGAACCTGCCATAAAAAATATTGTATATTTTTTTCTTTTTGGTGTTTTATGACATACCGGTGTTACAGATCTTCTAGATTTTCTCGAGCTAACAGATTTCTCAAATTCACTCGTAGGTGATCCATCCTTAGCGTTGTTCGTACTAACCACAGTTTTGGGAGTGGTCGTAGAATTAGAATCTGATTCATTTTCATTACTACCAGTTTCATCTCTATCAGTTTTCAAAGAAGTTACGGTGCCTTCTTTCAGTATTTGTCCAAATTCTAATTCTGAATCTCTATTAAAAGATAACGAACTTACATCGGATTCGCTGCTAGATGAGGAACGAGGGGAATCTGATATTGTAACAGGAATTTCACCTACACAAAATAAAACCAAGGTAAAATATATATTGTTAAGGCTGTTTTATTGTTGCACTCTTTCAGCGTTTCCCTATCTCGGCTATTTTTGAATAAAGTCGTTTAATTTTTTGCAGACATTCAAAAGAAAACCTCGAAAAATCTGTAGGTTTTAGATTTTTATATTAGGTTTCTGTATTTAAAAAAATATTAAAAAATAATATTTAATTTTGTCAATTTTCAATAATCAAAATTTGGAAACCTACAGATTGTTTCTTATTTTTCCAATTTTTTTCTATTTAATTTTTTTTTCTAAAATGAAAATTTTTGAGTTTAATAATTTTAAGAAAATAATATTATTTGGACTACTAAAAGTATCTCGCGCTCTCTCGGCTTCTTGCTACTGCTACTGCGCTACCACTAGTAAGAACTATCAAATCCACCAGGGTCGAGCTCAAGGAATTGAGTGAAACTTTTATTATTTCTATACCTTTTAAAAATAAAAAAATAAAGGAATTTTAATAAAATTTTCACCAAATCAAGTATATAAAAGTGTGATAATTAGAAGTGTTTAAACATCAAAAAACAGGAAAATGAAGGAGAATTATCTGATTGATACAAAAATTATAAATATATATAAAATAAATGAGTGTCAATTATTATACAAAATGTTAAAAGCTTCATCAAAAAGTTTAAAAATTTTAAAACGAAGAAAAAGTTAATTAAATAATTGTAATAAATTTGTATAACTCGATGGACCTGTTTTATCATACACAATAGTAAAGAGGGTTACCAGAAGACTTGAAAATCAAAAGAATTACAAAAGTTTATAAAAAATACGATTAAACGACAAATCTCTAATATGTTTAATAGGTCAATTCAGTTTATTTTTTAAAATAAACTCACTGGCTTTAGTTTTTAAAAATTATTAAAAATAAAATAATAAACTAATTAGGTACTAATTAAAACTCATTGGCATTAGGTAAGAGGGTTTCTCAAACGAAATGGTTACACTTAAAATTTATTGCACAGCAAGATTGCATTATACTTTAAATTTAAGTCTCTAAAAACTAAAATTAAGGATGTTTATTTGGTGCCTCTTTCAGTCCTTCCCTAATATCTCTGTAGGTTTTAAATTTTTATGGATAGAATAAAAACCTATATTTAACTTTGTTAATTTGCAAATATCAATTTTTAAAAACCTACAGATTGTTCCCTATTTTTTTGGTATAATTATATACCTAGTCCAGTATAAATATAGGTGCGCGTCACAGCTGTCAGAACGGGACTATGTTGCCAAACATCAAACGAAGTTTCTCTGATATTCTTATTTTTATTTGACTGCAATCTTAGAACAAAAAGAAACAGGAAGGAGTCTTTAATTAAATTTATGGTACTAACCCTTACTTTTTGGAAGTCCATCTTATTAAGAATAATAAAAATCTCTTCGTTTGAACGTAACTTTATTTGAAAAATTAGGTTTTAAATTACAATGAGAGCCGTTTCGCTAAGATTAGCATTGTCAGATTGACATTTAAGTTACATTTTGTTTGTTTGTAGCTAGGTAACTGATGTGGTTTAGGTAGTATTAAGGCTATTAACATCTAGGCTTTAATATTGTTATATCTTATTACTTCCATACGTGGTCATCAAACTGAAGGTATATACCTTGTCCAGTAAAAATATAGGTACACATCATCAAAGTGAACAAATCGCTCTGTTCGTTTGACTTCCTTCGTTCGTTTGCTACTTTGCTTTGAGAAAAAAATTGATTGTAGTAACCTTTACTTTGTGGAAGTCCATCTTACTAAGAATATTAAAAATAGAACTTCTAGAACAAAACTTATTATTTATTCAAAAAAATGCTTTTTTAAATTCAGTGACAGCTGTTTCGCTAAAAACTAGCATCGTCAGATTGGCATATTAAAGTTACATTTTGTTTTTTTGTAGCTAGGTACGTGATGTTGATTAAGTACTTAAGGCTAGACCAAGTGTGGAAGTAATAAGACATAACAATATAGTAAAATTAAAACAAAAAGCGTTGCACGTTATAATTCTGATGTTGCCATATAGTAAGAAAAGTCGGGATTTATCAAGTTTAATAATCAGAGAACTCATAATTATACCATAGAACAGAAATAATTACATGCAGTTCCGGGATTGGATTGACACGGTGAATCAATCAGATGTCTTGTGCCATTTTAAAAACCTTAGCCCAGTTTCACCAAGTGATGACTGATATCGTATCAATTAAGTTCTACTTAATAGTCAAGCCGATTTAACAGTATTTCCCGTTTCACCATGTATTAACTCATCCGAGTTGATCGCAATTTATTAAATCACGATTAGATCAGCTAAACCAATTGGCAACGTTGTGGAAGGCACACAAATTCGATTGTTCTGTGAAGATGTATTGTTCGGTATCAATCATTTGTAACATGATATGTTAACTAAAAACGTAGTATTTTTAAATTAATTATATGACTAACACTAATACCATCTATTGTATAGAGTTCTTAACATGTTAATTATTATAAACGATTCCTGTCAGTAATTCCAACTTTATAAACGATCTTTAATGTGGCATAGTACAATACCTCAAACCACGATTCATTCTCTTATTGTCATTGGTGTTATACACAGCATTGGAATATAAAATACCAAAGACATTACAAATTTCAATTTCAAAGACAATCCCAATTTCAAAGACATTACTGGGTTACTACCGAATTACCGCTGATTGGTTCTACATTGGTGGACTGTTCATCAGACCAACCCTTCACTGGACCAGCCCTCTCCTGGATCAACCAATGGATCGCAGATGTAAAAAAAGATAAGTGGACCAACGTAAATAAATGCATTTATAATATTATACAGCTGTCTCGTTTTTCTTTATTTCTTAAACGTAATATCAAAATCATTTTCGTATCGTCAACTGTATTAGAATAAGTAGTTGTAAAGAGCTGTTTGCGGATTATTTTTTTGTAACGTATTCTCAACTTCATTCATTTTAGCACCAAGGAAATCGATTTATCTTTTATCTGTTTGTACATTTTCATATCATTTTTTTTACTTCATAGACAATTTTTTCTGACATCTTTCTGTCATCTTATAATACTTATTTAAATAACTCAGCTTAAAACAACTTTCTTCAGTAGTATCATAAAAAATAAAAAGATTTCAGTGGCGCTCTTATAATTTCTTAAAGAAACAAATATTGTACTATAATCAGAGCTAATGAACTTACTTACCCCTAGCCGAGGTATTTAACTATCATAATTTTTGCTGTGATAAACATTTACAAATTTTGTTAATTATTGAAATATATTTTACAACTAATTAAAGACTAAATTAAGATTAATGGTTGTTTTATTGTAAATTACATTTTTTCTTTTGGTATATTGTTATTTTTTTAAAGTTAACTAATTATTTTTATAAATTCACTCTCAACATTTAAATCATATGACAAATTGACGCCCAACGTTATAATATGGTTACAAATTGGCGCCCAAACGCTGGTTTTATTTTTTCTCTGACTGTACAATAATTTTTTCTTTGGGAAATAATTTTGTTATTCGGAAAAGTACTTGGTGCATATATCTACATATTCTTCTTTCATAAATAATTTTTTTTAAATATCTTCAATATTAATCTTTCGTAATTAATTTTTTTAACTATCATAAATATTTTTATAAACAGTTCAATTTCCTTTGATTTTTCCTATTGTGTATTTAATACCTACATTATCCCTTACGTACAACATTGATAGATATATTTATTTATTTATTTGCTTAACTATATTGATTGTTCAAATTTGTAGCAAATAGTTTATTTCGACGATAATAACTTGTACTTTTTATTGCTTATTTAAATAGGTACCAGTTTTTAGTTTTTTGGTTAATGAATTTAAAATAGAAATTTGAATATTAGCGTGGTTTTAAAAATAACCTTGGTAATTTATATTGAAGCAGTTTGATTTTTATTCGTTTGGGACTGGCTTTTTTTGTCTTTCTTTTCTTCTTGACAATTAGGAAAGTTTTGCATTTTTAAAATATTTAATATTTTTAGAATTTTCTTTTGAATTAAAATGAAAGCTGAATATTTGAAAGCACATGAACTTATTTATGAAGTTTCATTATTTGATGTAGAGGTTCCTTCAAAGGTAGAGGAGTTACGTAAGCTTTTTAGAGGTTTAAGGGCACAACAATCCGCTGATAGGTCGTTTAAGGAGGGTGTAAATTCATATCCTTTCGAGGATGATTTAAACGAAATTAATACAACATTAAAGGAACTTAAATCGGAAATAGATGCTTTTAGTGGTGTTGAGCTCCAATTAGCTTAGTAAAACTTCAGTAGTTTATAACAACTCAGCTTTATTTAAAAGCCTTAGAACTATACCAATATTGATTATAAACCACTTAAATTAATAAAAATGGACTGTATATTTTTTTGACAACGTAAAAACTCAACCATCAAAATTACATTGTTTTGTTGTTACCTGGGAAACGGTTGGTTAGCCAAAAGGCGATTACTTAGGTAATGATTCGCGGTGCTGAGTACGTCCAAAGGCACGGCTGGAGTGAGAATTTATAATTCGCGAATCTAACATTCTCCCCCCTTTGAGGAGTTATCCTCAACAATAGAACTATGTAACTGCAGAGGCAATGGACTCAACTTTGTCACTGGCCTAGTAAATATCCCATTAGCTGTTTTTATTTTAACCACACGCACTTTATTATCTCGACCAGGCATTACCTCTAATACTCTTGCAAGACACCACTCCAAAGGAGGTAGATTATCCTCCTTCACAATAACCATATCACCAACCTTTAAATTGGTTTCTGAAACCTTCCATTTTGGACGATGTTGAAGTAGATTTAAATACTCCGTAGACCAGAGTTTCCAAAAATCTTGTCTCAATTTTGAACAGTGTTGCCAAATGCTCAGACGATTATTCGCCAAATTAGAAACATCTTTTTCTGGGAAGGAAGTTAGTGGTTGCCCTATTAAAAAATGTGCTGGAATTAAACATGTGAGATCAGAAATTGAATCTGACATTGATTGCAACGGCCTTGAATTAAGTATCGCTTCAATTTGCGTTAATACCGTATATAAACATTCATATGATAGAACCGCGTTACCAACTACCCTTCGCAGATGATATTTAGTGCTCTTAATCCCTGCCTCCCACAGACCACCCCAATGCGGACTATTAGGAGGAATAAATTTCCATTGAATCTCCCTAGTAGATAAAAAATCCTGAATTTGACAAACATGCCCCTTAAAAAATTTATATAATTCATTCAAAGTATTATTCGCACCTTTAAAATTAGTTGCATTATCGCTGCTTATTGAAATAGGATTACCCCGACGAGATACAAATCGTTTTAATGCTAGCAGAAAGTCCTCTGTATTTAAACTAGTTACCAACTCAATGTGAATGGCCTTTGTTGCCATGCACACAAAAAGCGCAATGTATGCTTTTGACACCCGAGCTTTGCGTAACCTCGACTCTTTAATCATGATTGGTCCCCCGAAATCAAGACCTGTGTGCAAAAATGCACGAATCAGTTGTGTTCTTTCAACAGGCAAACTTCCCATAAGTTGTTTTGATCCAATAGCTCTAAATCTGTGACACCTTACACATTTAAGCAAAATCGCCTTTATTCGTCGTACAGATTTTATAAGCCAAATAGATTGCCGAAGACTGTTAAGAACTGCTCGAGTACCAGCATGTCCCAACCTTAAATGTTCACTTTCAATAATTATGTCAGTAACATGGCAACTGCTCGGAAGAATAACCGGATGCTTAGCATCAAAAGACAAAAGCGCATTTTCTAAACGTCCCCCTACTCGTAATAAACCATTAGAATCTAAAAAAGGAACCAAAGACAAAATTTTACTATTTTTTGGTAATGGTATGTTTTCCTTTAAACAAATAATTTCTTTCGAGAAATATTTCTCTTGGACCATTCTAAAAATGCAAATGCGAGCCTTAGATATCTCATCTACACAAAGAGGACCGTAAAGTTTTAAATTATTCTTCTTAGTATTTTCTATAAACCTTAACACATAAGCAATACATCGTTGCATCCTATTAAAAGAAGAAAACCTTGAAAAAATGTCCAAATCAATAATTGTTGTGGCTTGAAAATGAACTACTTGCCTTTGTTCAGGCAATGAAGATGCGTCCAAATTGATTTGTTCTGAATGTAAAAAACAATCGGGTTCACTTAAAAAATCAGGACCTTTAAACCAAACTCTACATTCTAACAATGCTTCAGGCTGAAGACCGCGAGATATGTAATCTGCTGGATTTAAATCGGATGAAATATGTCTAAGCTCAACGTCCAGTGTTTCCGAGACCCGATTAGCGACAAATGTCGTCCATCGTGATGGAGATGATTGCATCCAAGAAAGCACAATTTTCGAGTCGCTATATAAAATAGCTTGGTTAAAGTTAAATTTCATGCATGATTTAAACTTATCATACATTCGAGCTAAAAGCAAAAGTGCACAAAGTTCTAGCCTCGGTAGAGAAACCGTTTTAAGAGGCGCGACTCTTGATTTTGAGTAAACGAGATGGCAAGAAACAGAATTATTATCGTACAAAGCTCTAACGTATAAGCAAGCGCCGTAAGCTATCATGCTTGCATCTGCAAACCCTATTAATTCTACCGATTTAAAGTTCCCAGAGAATATCCATCGTTTAATGCTTAGTTCTTGTAACCTTGGAAATTGCCTATAAAATGTCAACCACTCAGTTAATAAATCAGAAGGTAAAATATCGTCCCATTGAAGTTTTTTAGCCCATAATTTTTGCATAAAAATTTTGGCTAAAATTATAACAACGCCCACGAAGCCCATTGGATCGAATATTTGACCTATAATTCCTAAAACCTCACGTTTAGTAAATCTATCTTTTTCAATCACACTTGGTACCGATACGCGAAATGAATCTAAAACTGGGTCCCATAAAACACCTAAAACCTTGGATGATTTATCCCCTTGAAATGAGACCAAAACCATGTTATTTGAGTTCCACTTATGTAACAAAAATCCTGCAGACTCTAAGAGGACACTTAATTCATTTTGAAGGTTATGTAAAGCATCCAATGTATTCGCCCCCCCTAAAATATCATCCACGTACGTTTGTTCCAATAACGTTTCCGCAGCCAATGGATATGACCCTTTACCTTGGTTAGCTAATTCCATTAACGTCCGAGTTTCTAGAAAAGAACTACAGCTACATCCGTACGTGACTGTTTGTAATTCTAAATGACGTATTGGAAGTGAAGGATCATCTCTCCAAATAATATTTTGTAAGACTCTATCGTCTGAATGAACTTTGACACATCTAAACATTTTTTGAATATCACTTGTTAAAACAAATTTAAATGTTCGAAATCTAGCAATAATGTCAAAGAAATCAGATTGAACTATACTGCCTGTTAATAATATATCATTCAAACTTAAACCCGAACTAGTCTTCATTGATCCATCAAAAACTACCCTGTATTTTGTAGTCAATTTGTCTTCTCGAACTACACAATGATGTGGAAAATAGTACCTGTGTTGCTGTAAGAGTTTAGCATCATTAGTAATGTCCAGTGCATGACCCATGTCTAAATATTCCTTAATGAAATCCGCGTATTCCCTTTTTAAATTTGGATCACTTTGAAACCTTTTCTCAAGTGACAAAAACCTTTTTGTAGCCATAGGAAAAGACTCGCCTAAAGAAAGAGCAGTGTATTCCTGTTTTATAGGTAACCTAACCTCAAAAACACCAGATTGTAACCTTTTAGTAGTTGAAGAATAAATATCTTCACATATCTTGTCCTCAGGACGCATATGTCTTTTATTTGTGACCTCCTCTAACCTCCAAAATTGTGGGATCAATGCGTTTAAATCCGGACCTTGTGAATATAAACAAACCATAACATTCGAGCAAATATTATTTGCATAGGGAATACTCCCCCCTATGACCCAACCAAACAAAGTATTTTGGAGAATGGGCAAGTCATCACCTAACCTTAAAACACCACCACTCATTACATCGAAATAAATATCCGCTGCTAGTAGTAAGTCTATTTTTGATGGAATACCAAATGAAGGATCAGCCAAATCCAAACCCTTAGGTATATTTAAAGAACCGTTATCAACGTAAGAGTGGGGCAATGGACAAGTAATATCCCTTGGCATTATACCACAAACTGCCGAAATTCTTTTTGTTGGATTATATTGAGATTCCACCTCAATATTAACAACGCTTGTGACTTGAACATCACATTTTCCAATTCCAGAAATATGAATGTTAGCCGAAGTTTTTGGTAACCGTAGTTTATCCGCCATGCGTGATGTAATGACTGAACACATAGAGGCCGAATCCAAAAGTGCTCTGGCCTGAACCCTTGAACCGTCATGGCAAACTAAATTGACCATTGCTGTGGCCAAAAGGATTTGTTTATTGACCCTGGAAATTAAACATGGAGAAAAATTTGTTTCATCTGAAGTAGATACCAATGACGTAGACGCAGAAGGTGCTCTATCAATATTTTCTTGAACCTTAGAACTATTCTGCTCATTGTCCCTTTCTTGTCCATTAAATATATTTGAATTTGAAACCAAATTGCCACTTCCTTTTCCATATTTTTCCTCGTGCAATGAAGAATGATGTCTTCCCTTACAAATCCTGCAACCATCTGACTTGCAGTAATTTGCTGTATGTCTAAAACCCAAACAATTGTAACAAAGTCGATTTTTATTAATAAACTCACGTTTGTGTGCTAAATCAAACCTTTGAAATTTGTTACATTTATGCATTGGATGTGCCTCCAAATGACAACAAATGCATTTACCCTTTACCGTATTTGTTGATTCAGTCATTGAATAACAACCCGCCTTTACAAATTTTTGCTTGTACACTGGTTTTGTTAAAGATTCTAAAGCTAAACACCGCTTATCTAAAAAGGTTAAAAAATCCGAAAAAGTTGGCAATTTTGTGCAATCACGTTCGAGTTCGTAAGCCTTGTGTGTGTTAAAATCTAATTTAGATGCCAATATGTAAACCAAAATTAAGTCCCATGTCTCTACAGGTACCCCAAGAGCAGAAAGAGCATTATAGTTTTGTTTAATTTTTGTTATAAAATCCCGCAAAGCTGATGAGTCACCTTTTAAAACTTGTGCTTCCATTAAAAGTCTGATATGACAATTAATTGTTAATAATTTATTGTCATATCTTTTATTTAAAATATCAAGTGCCACATCATAGTTTGACTCTGTAATTTGCAAATCCTTAATCATTAAAAGTGGTTCATCCCTTAAAACCGTTTTTAGATAAATAAATTTTTGTGTTTTATTAAGGTATTGATCACAATTAATAAGAGAATTAAATAATTCAATAAAAGACCTGTAATCTTCATACTTTCCAGAAAAAATAGGAATATTGATGCTTGGCAGTTTAATTTTTGTAGGGGGTAATGACGAAAATAAATTTTCAGAAGAATTTGTACGTAAATTATTCGCAAACCCACTCGACTCCCCACCAGTCGCACCTTGCGGAACTTGTGACCGATTGGAAATTATTGTTTTAATTTTACTATATAGTGAAATGTATTGAGCTTCAACTTCTACCCTATCACTCTCTTGGCAACCATCAATTTCCTCAAGTTGTTCTTGTACATATTCATAATCACTATAAGTTTTTACAAGCATCGATTCCCTAACTACAAAATCATTTACATCTATTGACATGTTATTTCCATTTGAATTTACATAGTTCTCCAACCTAGTTATTTTTGATTTAATTCTGCCTCTTTTTTGTATTAACAATGTTTTATCCTCCTCTCCCATTTTGTTTAACGCTCAGAAAATTATAAACAAATTGAAAATCACGCAAATACTTAACTAACAACACCCTTTACAAAGTATAAATCACTAAATCTAAATCTAAAAATGTCTGTCAAATTTCCTGTCAAAACGTATTCAAAATATCCCTGATGCTGTGTAACAATAATAAAGAAAGATCTGACCTTGCTTCAGCAGTCTTCTATACTCCTTCTTAGTATAATACCATGTAAAATTTCCATATAACAGTAGTCCGCTTACTACCAGTTTCATATACCATTTATCAGCAATCTACCATGTACTAGTCCAGTAATCAACCTTGTATAAATCTGCTTCACATTTGTAAAAATACCTTGCATAAATTGCTAATGCAACAGCAAATTCTAATCCCGTTACAGTGCCAAATCACTGGTGTAAAAATCCTCTTTGTTCTCCAGTAAAATCCTGCTCGAAGATGACCAAATGTTGAGCTCCAATTAGCTCAGTAAAACTTCAGTAGTTTATAACAACTCAGCTTTATTTAAAAGCCTTAGAACTATACCAATATTGATTATAAACCACTTAAATTAATAAAAATGGACTGTATATTTTTTTTGACAACGTAAAAACTCAACCATCAAAATTACATTGTTTTGTTGTTACCTGGGAAACGGTTGGTTAGCCAAAAGGCGATTACTTAGGTAATGATTCGCGGTGCTGAGTACGTCCAAAGGCACGGCTGGAGTGAGAATTTATAATTCGCGAATCTAACAAGTGGTAATAAATTAGATTCAGCTTATAAAAGAATTTCAACAAGGTTAACTCATGTAAATGGTAGGATACATAGAATGAATGTGTCAGATAATGAGCAAAAGAAAAAGCAGGGTATTTTAAGAGGGGCGTTTCTAATTTGGTAAGACTGCCCTGAATTTAGTGAAAAATCTGGTTATTTTTAAATTACAAGAATGTAGAGTAGATGGCGATAGTGGTTTCAAATTAGTATTTTTATTATAAATTTGAATATTTTTAGAGCTTGTTGACTTTCTTTATCTAAGACAGAGATGAAAATATGAATTTTGCTTCGTAAATCTTTGAATGTTTCCACGACATACATTTACATTTGACCTTGAGACCATAAACAGATGAAAAATACCTGTATATTTTTTATTAAAAATATTCTATTTGGATGCACTTAGGAAGTTTGTTGTGTTTCATAGGCGTAACAAATTATTTGTTTTTAGGATTTAAAATATGGATATATAAAAAAAATAAAATAAAATAAGATTTCGGCATTGCTAACAAATAATTAATTAATGAAATTTATTGTACTAACCAGAGTTGGGTCGGATATTGAAAAAAAGTATCCGGATACCGGATACGGATACTCCAAATGTATCCGGATACTTTTTTAAAAAGTTCGAATACTTTCATTTAAAAATGTTTTCGGATACAAGTATCCGGATACTTCCCAGAATACTTTTTTTAAAAAGGACATAAATTATTAGTATTAAAACTATGTGATGTGCATGTATTTTTAATGTAATATAGGTATAATAATAAAAATACATTTAATGATCAGCTAACGAAAAACTTTTTCGTGTCACTGCCTGAGCTTTTGATATCGAATTTGGCCAGCCTCGGACCAGCCGAGTTTTCAAACTTTTTAGGAGGTGTACTTATTTGTACTTGTAGGTACACTAAAATAAAGATATAAATATTAGGATGTCCTTTATTATAATCCGAAAAATAATTTCTTATAATAATTATAAATACAGGGTCTCGTACAGGGTACAAAGGGGTTCTTGAAAAGAGAGATATAGAAAATATAAAAAATAAATAACGTACTTATGAAAATTTATACCTAACTGATTTATAGGTAAAAACAAAGCTCCATTAGAATATAATAATATATTATAAGGTGTTGAAGTAGATGTAAGTTTTTAGAATATATTTTGTGGGGAAAAATGTAAATATTTTTCCAAAACGTTTGATGATTATTGCAAAAGAGTTACTATAATGTTTGTAAACATTAACAAGTTAGTCTGTCTTCAATATGACTTCAAGTAAGTACCTTGCTAATTATTTACTGCCTAAATACATAAATATAATTTATTTTATAGAGAGTATTGTACATTCCTAAATTACCACCCAGATCCATGATTTAATGAAAAATGGAGTACAAAGTAAATCACACCCTACAATAAAGCTTACCTATAGTTTATTTTTATTTTGAGAATGTGGCACAAGAAAAAAATATTTACATGTTTTCAATAACCTACGATAATAACTAACAAATCTAGTATCTATAGAAATACACTTTGTGCACCTGTTTTCAAGATACCTGAAGAAGTGGGATAAGCTGACTATCAGCGATTGGCCAACAATACTCTTGCAAGTGCTAAACATAATTGTTAATGTTATGGGTATATCTTAATAAAACTAATTGTATTATTAAGTTATGGCTATAAATTATATTCCAAAAATGTCAACCCCATACTTTGTGGAATCAATTGTAATTAAAATGTATCCAATAGGATTGTAACTTTTATTATTTAACTGGTATCTTTCACACAAATGAAAAAATCTTATTTATTTTATAAAGATCCATATTTTATTTACATTTGAAAGCACTCTCCATCTAGTAATCAGAAGTGATAAGAGGTAAGTTTTAATTTGTTTATATAAGAGGCTTTACTAGGGCATCTCAGAGAAGTGTTAATGCTACTTGTCCTTTGAGCCATCCTTTGTCTACTTTAAATACTAGGATAGACCAGGAAGAAGATTAGTATCATTTTCTAAATCAAAACTATTTGATTATTTTATTAGGTGGAGTATGGTAAACAAAACATTTCTACAAGTTTTAATAGGTTACTACTTTTCTAAAGTATTTCAAAAATGTCCTGAAAATACTATTTTTAGCAAAATACTTTTTCTGGCAACCATATATGTTATTTCATCTATGTTTAGATAATTAAATTATTGGAGAAATAAATCAATGGTTTTCAAAATATATGCTACTGTTTCCTCAAAAACTTTGGACCTCAAGTAACTGCCTACACTGGTTGTATTCTGTTGATAGTAAGAAGACTGACAAAATTTGTAACTGAGTTAGTAGGTAATGTTATGAATTATTTTATATTTTATTTCTAATCTTTAATTTGTTAGAACTGTTTCATTAAAAACTTTGGAACTGAAGTAACTGCCTACACAGGTTTTATTCTATTTATAGTAAATAATTAATAATTTTTACTGTTAATTCTAATATTTTATTTTTTAGAACTCTTTCTTCAAAAACATTGAATCTGGACCCTTATAGAACCCATGGCTACATCAATATGAAACCTATTGTGGGCTACTATGTGTTTTAAAATACAAATGTTTATTTTAGGGTTCAATTACATTTTAAACATTACCAAATAACATCTGCATATTTTTAGTAAATAATAAGTAAATGTTTTATGTTTTTCTTTTTTAGGACTCATTTTCTCAATTATATGTACCCAGTTCACCATATTATGGAAATATATGAACTTCATTCTGACATGAATATGGAACCCTTTGGTCTGTTTTATCATTTACCGACAAACTTTCAATGGTGAAGGGGATATATATAAAGATAACAGATGTTTTAATAAAAATATTACATATTTGACTGTAAATTTTAATTCTTCACATTATCTAAAGAGAAAGCTATTATATTTATGCATATTGAACATGTAAATAAATATTGTAGAAAACCTTACTTTGTGGATATTATTATCATGCCTATTTAGAAAAACAGTTTAACACTTAGCTATTAATATTTACAAATGTGGTTTTAATTTATAAATGTAAATCCCTTACGTTGGGTTTAGTTATTTAACAAATAAAGATATAAGATAATGAGTAGGTAACTTAAAAGATTAAAAAAAAGTATAAACAAAAATCGGGTCTCTCAAAACTCAAAACTCACATTTTTACCAATTCGACTAAAATAAGACAACTGTGTTTAAGTAAAAAGTAATTTAGGAAATAACAACGGTTCATAACACTAAATTCCTTGCACATATCACAGTTGGATAATGATATAAACGATGTAAAAACCAACGCAAATTGTGAAAATATACTTTAAAATTAATTTTTTTTTAACTTCTGGTAAATTATAAACGAATATTAATATAGACAATTATATATTTAAAAGCAAAACACTAAAATTAATATATTTTGACGTTATAAACGAGAAATAAGGTTAGGTTGGTTATGTTAAGTGTTAGATTATGAAAGGAAAGCATATGGATACCGCACTTCGCTTTATTTTGAGCTTGCGTTCTGTGACACATTTTTAGCAGACGCCATTATTTCTGTGGCAAACAAAGCAAATACAACGTGTCCTTCATTTGTGAATTGTTAAGTGAAAATTATTGAGATTGTGAATTATTTTTGAACTGAATAATGGTGAATTGTTGTGCTTACGGATGCCGAAGTCGCAGCGAGAAAAGGAGATAGGAATTTCATTTTACAGGTAAACAAACGATTGTATATACAATGACCTTTGTAGATTTTTCTATTTTAAAAGATAAAAGAGTTATCTCTGAGTAATTATATTTAAGTATGTAATTATTCAGTCTTTAATTCATCTAATTATAGTGTTTGGATAACGCGGTTTAATAATATTCATTCTAAATCTGCATAAATAATATATTTTCTTGCTTCAAAACAGTCATTTTACCAATGGCGTAGGCAAGCAATTTTTAAGTTTCTCCAAATAAATCTAGCTATTCATTTCAGTAGGAAATTAATACAAAAAGGACTAACTCAAAACGACAAAAGAATTATTCACTGTAAAATAGGAGAATTTTCACTATAAAAACATGTAGGTATTTTATGAACTTTTTATTTTTTGTTACAGCCTTCCTACAGATGTAGAAAAACGTAAATTATGGATAGGTAACACCAAAATTAAGGATTTGGGAACCAACTAAAAATTATAGGCTTTGGTCAAAACACTTTGAGGAATGTTGGTTATATAAAACTGATGTAAATTCAAGACAACATTTGCTCCATGAAGCTGTTCCAATAATTTTTCATCAGTTGCCCACATACCTGCAACCCAGGAAGGTATGTACCTACATAACTAATAACAATAAAACACCTTGGCAGTTCTAAGTAAAACATAATTTAAATTTTTTGTGAATTGGAAATATTTATATAAAAATATTGTTTTTTCTAGGCCAAATAGAGAGCACCATTCGAATATATTCAGAGTACAGAACCTGGTCCTTCTACTTCCTCAACACAGTCATTAAACCCAACAGCTGACTGTCCTGCTTAAAAATACTGAAATGGAAGTTACTTCTAGAAACTATTAGAAGTTAAGAGAAGACTAGAAAAATTAGGGTATTAAAACAATCTATAAACAGGCTAAAAAGAAAAGTTGTTTCCCTTAAACAATTAATAACCAGTTTGAAAATTAAGAACTTGATTGATAATGAAAAAGCCATTTTATTAGAAAATGTGAGTAGTGTAAATAAGCAATTGTTACAAAGAATGCAATGTCTAAAAATAAAAAATACCCACGTGAATTACGAAAATTTGCATTGACTTTAAATTTTTTCTCTCCTATAAAGCTTACAAGTATATCAAGACAGTATTTGAAACATATTTTCCCCATAGAAGCACTATTGGGAAATGGCTGCAAACTATGCAGCTCCTGGTTTCACAATTGAATAATTCAATACTCTGAGTAAACTTATAGAAAATTCAAATAAACCATTACTTTGTTCTCTTATCATTGATGAGATGTCAATTCGGCAGCACTTGGTATGGAATGGTAAAAGTTTCCACGGTTAGTCAATTTTGGGGTTGATTTGGATGATGATTCAAATGAATTAGCCAAAGAAGCTGTTGTTTTAATGATAGTTGCAATTAATGACACAGGGAAGCTTCCACTTGGCTATTTTTTGTCTAATGGTTTAAATGGTGAACAAAAATGTTCTATAGTCAAACATCACTATTAATATCAGCAAATAAACAGTTTTAATTTAAGTATTTATTTAATATTAAGGTAGTTATAGATTAATTATGTTAATATTTTCATAACAAATAAAGATTTTTTATAATTACTAGTAAATTTTATTTGTTATTTATATACTCCTTGATTAATATAATATAGTTAGTATTTTATAATATAAATATGATTTTTTTGTTTTATTATACCTATTAAATGTACCTATATGTACCTTTGCTGAATTTTATTCACTTCCTTCCTTTGATAAAAACCTATTATTTGTATCTAAGAAACATACAATTATTACCTATTATGTGGGAAAAATGTATTGTAAACATTATGTTACGCCACTGACGACACCGATTATGTGGCAAGTGGTAACAGTTTCACGACTCGGGTTACGCGTCCACTCTCTTTCCTTGTCTAAGTGTTAAGTGAAGTTTGGATTTGGAGAATTAGAATAGACATACGTCTTAGAAAAAAGCGCTACCAAAACTGTTGAACTAAATTGACAGATTAGTGCAATGTTCAAATTTTGCTTGCAACAAATCTCAAAAAATATACCTTTCTTTAACTTCACATTTTGCTAGTCGCATTCTCTATGCTTTCTTTAGGAGTTAAGCTTCTGGCGTTAAAATTCGTGATCACAAATTGTCAAACTTATTAAAAACATACCATCACTTAAACATCCATATCTCTTTTATTACAATATAAAACTTAACTAAAAAATCTTATCTCCTAGAGAAAGGTCTAAGCTATATCCTGTTAAAATTTGAATACGTAATTTAAAGACGTTCTTTAGATTTGTTGTTTACAAAATGATTGAAATTTTGGGTACAATTCAGGCTTGCCACCCGTTTTCAGCTGTCACATTTTTGACGCGCCTCTTAAAGAGTAAAGTTTTAAGATTTAGATATAAAAATTTCGGATCCGATTGTCACTAGCAATCCATCCACTTTGGGAAGTGATGCGCAAAGTAATATGTTATCAAATACAATGACATACATAAATGGGACATTTCTTTTGATGGTACAGGTTCACTTCATGATTTTTTGTCGAAAATAGAGTTGCTGAAAAATTCTCGAGGTGTGTCAGATGATGAATTGTTTATTAAATGTTTTGAATTTTTTAAAGGGTCAGCATAAGTTTGGTTTTTATCTATTAAAAATAAAGTAACTTCTTGGTCACACATTGTATCTAAACTATTTTTTGCCTTGCAATTGCCAGTTTAATTTAGAGTTAGAAATTAACAACAGAATGCAATTAGTTAATGAGCCAGCACATTTATTTATTGCACAAATGGAAAACATGTTCAGTAGATTAGATATAATACCGGACGAAGAATGTAGGGTTACGAGAATTAGGCGAAATTTATTACCATTCCATGTCTCTCAGTTAGCTTTGCAATCACCTAAAACTATTGATGAGTTAAGTAATCTTTGTAAACTGATTGAAGAATCACAGCTCTGGGCTGATAGAGGTAGAAATTCAGCTACAGTAAATAATAATTGTTATCTTAATAATAATAATAGCTTTTTTGAACCGGAATCAAATTTTAGAAATCGGCAAAACACTGTTAGGTACTCTAGTAACTTTGTAGCAAATAATAATGCACATAGATCCCGTGGTAGCAATACAAATAATTATAACAATGTTTCGAATAATTCAACTAGGATTTGTTGGAATTGTGATAAGAGAGGTCATATATATAATAATTGCAGATTACCTGCAGATTTTGTTATGATTGTGGTAGGAAAAATATCGTTAAGTCAAAATGTTTTCGCTGCTCAAAAAACTCAATACAGACTGGACAGGAAAGTCTGGGCGCTGTTTCCAGTCAACCAAGGGAAGATACACCGGACAATCAATCACAAAAAACCAAAAATTCAAATGCTCACCGAAACAAAAAATAAATGTCTTTACTTCTCCCAGTGAGTGGAACAATTACCTTAAGTTTGTACATAATTTTTTAAATAACAATTCTTTTACTACTTCTGATTATACAGGTAATTCTGATCATATTTATATTTTACGTAATTCATCTAAATCATCAGACAACTAGTTTAAGGGAGGTATCTAAATCTAATGTTAGTCCTTTGTTTGTGAAAAAGAGTAACGATAATAGACCATATCTCAATATTAAGATAAATAATACTGAAATTTTAGCTTTGATTGATAGTGGAAGCAATTCTTGTATTTTGGGTAATCAAGGTTTTAATATTTTGCATTGTCTTAACTTACCGATTCAATATGAACTTTTGCCTAGTATCACTACAGCTGATGGTACGGTACAGAATGTTATGGGTTGTATTTATGCTCCGGTTTCTCTCAATGATGTAACACATGAAATTAAGATTTGGATTATTCCTTCTATTGCTCACTCTTTGATTTTGGGAATGGATTTTTTAAAAATATTTAAAATTGATGTTGATTTTCACTCTTTATCTTACTCGATGTTATCTTCTCTTTGTGTCATTAATGCAATTCAACCAACTGCATTGTCTTCAGTACAAAAGGATAAATTAAACAGGGTTGTCAAGCTTTTCGACAAAATTTCTCCTCCAAATTCTTTAGGTAAAACACATTTGATTGAGCATGATATCGATACTGGGGATGCAAAACCCATCCAGCAATGCAATTTCATTTGAGAAAAGAGATTGATGAGTTATTGAGGCTAAAAGTCATTCAAAGAACATCATCACCTTGGAACAGTCCGTTATGGCTCGTTCCCAAGAAAAATTGGGAGTATAGAGTTTGTTTTGATGGTAGAAAGCTCAATTCTGTAACTATTTCTGATTCTTATCCTATGCATTTAGTAGATTCCGTTTTGAATAAGCTCAGGGATGCAAAGTATCTTACTTCAATTGATTTACGTAAACCTTTTCTTCAGGTACCTTTAACTCAGTCTTCTAAACCTAAAACAGCTTTTTCAGTGTATGGTATTGGTTCTTTTGAATTCACCCGGATGTGTTTTGGATTAAAAAATGCTCCAAGAACAATGGCTCGGTTAATGGACAGAATTATTTATCCTTCCATATTACCATATTGTTTTTGTTATCTGGATGATATCATTGTCGCGACTCCCACTTCCGAATTACATTTAGAGATTTTGGAGAAATTGTATAAAAGGTTGAAAGAAGTTGGACTAACTGTTAATTTAGAAAAATGTGAATTTTGTCGAGAATCACTTAACTATCTGGGTTTCACTTTGGATAAAAATGGATTACGTACATCACCGGAAAAAATCTAAGCTATTCTTAATGATCCTGTGCCTAAGAACACCACAGAAATAAAAAGATTAATAGGCTTGATTGGATGGTATCGTAGGTTTCTTAAAAATTTTTCTTCAATTTTCTTCTTCAATTACAGACTTACTGCAGGATAGAAAGAAAGGCCAGCCTATCGTGTGGACTCCTGAAGCTGACAAAGCTTTTTCAGAAATTAAATTACTTCTTACTTCCGCTCCAATACTTTCGAGTCCTGATTATTCTAAGCCATTTATTATTCAAACAGATGCTAGCGACACAGGTCTTGGTCTTATATCAAGAAAGTGATGGTATTGACCATCCAATTGCATATGCTAGTCGTTCCCTTACAAAATCGGAAAGAAAGATTTCTACAACGGAAAAACAACTTCTCGGGGTGATATTTGGTAGGTATTGAAAAATTCAGATGCTATGTAGAAGGAACAGTCTTCACTTTAGAAACCGATCATTCATTATTACAATATCTTCATAAGTTGTCTAATCCGAGTGGAAAGTTAGCTCGTTTAGCTTTACGACATGCACAGTTCGATTTTGTTATCAAACATCGCAAAGGTTCCACAATGTTGGTTAGTGATGCTCTTTCTCGTTCAGTAAATGAAATTTCAGTTTTGGATGTCTCTACTTTTAAACCTGATAAATGGTATCTCTCTATGATCAATAAGGTCCAAATTAATCCGGAAAAGTATCCCTCATTAAAGTCGAAAACAATTTACTTTACAAACATGTTTTTTCTCCCAACCCTATCGAAAGTAATTTATCGGACTGGAAAATTGCTGTTCCTTCGAATAATCGTAAAGATGTTCTTAAAATGTTTCATGATGATGTCTCAGGTAGTCACTTAGGTATTTCAAAAACTATCTCTCGAATATCTGAATTTTATTATTGGCCCAAACTTCGTAAGGATATTTATCGTTATATTCAGAAATGTAAAATCTGTTCGTCATGTAAAAGTACAAATTTGCCGAAAGCTGGTGTGATGGGTTCCTATAAGAATATAAATTTTCCTTTTCAATGGTTAAGTGCTGATATAATTGGATGTTATCCTAGATCCAAACAAGGTAATCGATACGCACTAGTAGTTACAGATTGGTTCACAAAATTTTGTTTTGTTCACCCTATGCCTAAAGCAACCGCATCTAGTATAGTGAATTTTTTGGAAAATCATGTTTTCTTAATTTTTGGGGTTCCTCAGGTCATGTCTTGCGATAATGGTTCTCAGTTTGTAAGTAAAGAGTTCAAAAAGTTAATGGAAAAATATAAAGTTCAAAAGATATTATATAATGCTAATTATCATCCACAAAGTAATCATACGGAGAGAACAAATATAGTTATAGCAACCGCTCTTCGTTGTTATATCCATGAAAATCACAAAAACTGGGATGTATATATTCATCAGGTAGCTCAAGCTATTCGAACTGCTACTCATGAATTAACGGGATACTCCTCTGCGTTTCTGAGTTTTGCTAGGAATGTACCACTTTCTGGTGATTATTACGGTAAAGTTGCAGACAATGCCAATAATATTGTATCTATAGAGGAGAAATCACAACGGTTACAGGATGTAAAACTTTGCCTAAATTATTTGTAGACGTTCATAAAAAACTGAAGGATGCTTATCTTAGAAATGCTGAATATTATAATATGCGGAAGCGTGATGTTGAGTTTCATGTAGGTGATAGGTTGTGGAAGAAAAATTTTGTACTATCTTGTAAAGTAAATAATTTTACTGCAAAATTTGCGCCTAAGTATATTCCTTGTGTGGTTAATAAGGTGATTTCTAAGCTTGTGTATAAATTAAAAGATCTCGAAGGAAATAATTTGCGTAATTTTCACATTTCCGATCTTAAACAAAATTTTTCAGACTTTGATAAATATTTACCGGGAGACAACGATAATGACGACAATTTAGAAGACAAATCAGACAATATTGAAGACACAAACTCAACCGACACTAAGTAAACATATACTTAAACATACATTTTTTTTGGTTTTCGGATGTAGTGAATGTGCGGAAGGTTTGGAGATGATGGATGTTGTTCTTAGGATATGTCATAGCTACTGTGGATGCTAACGGCCCCTTTCCAAGTACAAAGGTTCTCATTACCTGGACTTCCTCGTCATTTTATTATGTTTGAATTTATTCATTTAATGTGATGTCTTCGATGGGTGTTGTTATATCGCAGTGTTTACCTAGTCGTTCTTTTTTTTACTTTATCAGCATATGATGCCGAAAACCGTTTACACTACCACTACACCAACACACACTTTTATATGTCTGACGCGCGTTTCGATAACCGCGTCAGACATATAAAAGTGTGTGTTGGTGTAGTGGTAGTGTAAACGGTTTTCGGTATCAGTTTCGCCAACGGTTCCAGATTCAACATTTTAGCATATGATGATTTACTTTAATAACAGTTAATTTATTATATCTTACTACCTAATTTAACTTATTTTTATGTTATCTTATTCTATCTTACCAAATTATCTTTCTTATCTTATGGAGCGTTTTTTTGGGCTATGTTTCTCATAAGATAAATTTATATTAAGTCTGTCGCGCATATGTTTTAAAATTAGCTTATCTTATCTTAAGCCAGCTGCACACGGTGTGCGATAATATAATATATATTATAGTGGCTGAAGACATGGTACGATATTCATATACCTTACGTCATATGTTGAAGAAAATGATCGGAGACGACGTGTTATTGCTAGATTTCATAGATAGTTCGTCAGATGAAGATGATGATACTATGTATGACAACTTTATAGCAACAATAAACATTAAAAAGCAAAACAAGTGTTGGATAAATGATAATATTAAATTTAGAAAATCACGCGGAGAATTTTTGTTATTTAATGAGTTAAATGATACTTAAAACACACAAAAGCTTTGAAAAACAAGTGTAGACTAAAATGCCGGTTCGTCTAAACTCAAAAACATCGAATTGTGGGCTTCTGCAGACAACGGGACACAAGGGGCTGGTAAGATATAAGTAGGTAGATATATTTGTGAAATATCGCTCAGCAGGTATATTTTTACAGGGATATAATATATCGCCTAGATATAGCTATATATTAAAGCGCCCATGTGCGGTGTTTTTTAATTATAAGCGATTTTTGTGTAATATATGAACTTTAATATATTGTAACATTTAAATATTTGACAATAGTAGAATGATTATAATATCAACAGAAGTTGTTTAATCTAACTAAATCAAGTAATTTTTATTATATTGTATTATTTTATTATATATTTTGTGTATTTGTAAGAGAATTTTAAGTTAGAAATAATTGTATTATGTAATATATCAATATTATATCTAGTACATAAATATGTTATTTAAAACTTACTAGAAACTTCGCGAAAATTGATTACATAATGTGTAAAAAGGAGACAAATATATTTTTACTATATTTTGTTCTGAAATGATCGATGATAGACGAAGGGAGTATGTCTAGTCATATATATGAAAGAAAGAGATACACGTATTTTTCCAGAAATGACTAAATCTCTAGAACAAAAAAACGAAGTTTCTAGAAAGTTTGAAACCTATAAAAGACTTGAACAGAGGTCGTAAAGAGTAGTACCTACATAATTGGTAGTCAAACATTGAAGATCCGAGTATGAACATTTAATTAGAACAAAGTGAACAAAGAGTTTTTAAAGTAGTTATAATAATGTGTTAAATAGTGACATTAAAAAACTTATCAAAAAGTGAAATTAAAACGTTTTCGGTCGATAAAAAAGAATAGTATAAGAGTACTTACTTACTATTATTAATACAATTAAAGGAACAGTAATCCAACAAAGACTGAACTATATCAATTTGGAAGAACAAAGAACAATAATATTACACAAGAAACCAAACGTCTTACAACACGACATATTACCAAATTCGCAAATTCCACGTATCACTTCGTTCGTTTCCGTTTTTCATAGAGCGACTACAGACTTTTTCCACCAATCAGGAAGCAGGACTATACATCAAGGTCAGATAAAATTGTAAACTTTTGAAAAATTTTGTAGTAGTTAGTTAAGTTTTATAATTTAAAAACAAAGGAATTTACTTAATATTTAATAATTAGTGTATTTCGATAATTTTACTTGCTATTACATAAATAACATTGGTTAATTTAACATCAAGTAAGTTCTTTTATAGTTAACAAAAGGCCTTTCTTTTTCTTATTTTTCCTAATTAGTTTCATTATTAAACGTTCAATATTACTATTTTCATTTAACTCTTATAATAAATTTTTAATTGTAATTAATCAAATTTTATTCAAATACCTTCTACCTAATAATCCAATAGAAACTTGCATAACCAAACACCCCTGAGAAAAAGATAATGTTGCTATATTACATTTAATTAATAATAATATCAAATATTTAATCAAATTTATAAATAAATTAATCAATAAACTATCTCTCAAATCATAATATTCATTACAATATATTATATTATCGTACGCCGTGTGCAGCATTTATTTAGCTTGTTCTGGGAGCAAGTTAATGAACTTTTGGGAGGAATATTTATTTATAATTTCTTAAAGAAACAAATATTGTACTATAGTCAGAGCTAATGAACTTACTCACCCCTAGCCGAGGTATTTAACTATCATAATTTTTGCTGTGATAAACATTTATAAATTTTGTTAATTATTGAAATATCTTTTACAACTAATTAAAGACTAAATTAAGATTAATGGTTGTTTTATTGTAAATTATATTTCTTTTGGTATATTGTTATTTTTTTTTTAAAGTTAACTAATTATTTTTATAAATTCACTCTCAACATGTAAATCATATCACAAATTGACGCCCAACGTCATAATATGGTTACACATTGCGATTTGAAATCATCATATTATTAAATAAAATTTTTATCTTGTGTTTACATTGAAAAATAATAAACAAAAGTAAATTGGGTACCTATATCCAATGAATAAATACTAGCTGGCAAATTTGATCAACATTTGATCAACATTCACTTCATTTAATAGAGTAAACACGTTAAAAATGTGGCTCCCGTTTTACAATGGATTAACTACGGTATAAGCTAAATGTTCAAATGTGAGTTATATGTGCGAATTGGTAAAATTATTACAAAATAAAAGCAATTTGAAACTTGTTAGTAAGAAAAACCCAACTATTTCATAATATCTATAAGAAATAATAAAACGTTATTCCTAAAAACTTGCTTGAATGTTAAAGATAGATATACCAAGTAATAATAAAAATGAGTAGTATTAATGCAGAAAATGCAACCACTCAAGATGTTTTCAATCTAAAGTTGAACCATGTCTATCGTCATGTCACCTTGCACTATTACCGACCGTAAACGATACCGCCATTATTACCGTTAAAACCGATCCCTATTCACTGTTAATGCTACTGTACACAAGACACCCCTTGTAGACGCTAACTATTTATCTGTTTGAACGAGGCCAAATAAAGAACGCATTCCTTCTGACAAATGACACAAAACACAAATTTCGTTTTGAGCTAGTCTATTTAATAAATCGCCAAGCAATTTTATATCCTTTTCAACTGATACTGTCGTCTGAAGAGTTTGAACAAACCCTCAAGCACTCATCTTGTGAAATTGGTTGTTGAAAGATACAACCCTCCAAGTTGGAGCCAAGCTACAGTTAAATTACCTCTAAGTTGGAGCCTGGCATCTCTAAGTTGGAGCCGAGCTACAGTCAAGATATCTCTAAGTTTGAGTCGAGTTACAGTCAAGATACCCCTAAATTTAGAGCCCAGTTACCGCCTATGTGTAGACAGTCCTTCAAACCACTTCTGAGCTAAGAATACTATTACATTTTGAGCAGCCAGAACCATTACAGAAACTTTCATCTCTCCACAAAGAAGCTGAAGCCGCCCTTCTAGACAGCACAGAAACTCAAAGTTAAGTCCTCTTTTTACAACTCCAGTTCATTATCAGCAAGTACTTACATTTTCAATAAATAAACAATAGTTTTAAAAAACAGTTTCATTTGTATACCTTAGACTATAAGTCTTAAGGGTGTAGCGTGGTCGGTATTTTATTTCAAGTAGCTTCTTTATTTGTTTAATTAAAGTAACTACAAGGTGTTTCTATCTTTCTCACCTTAGTTTTTGTGTAGTTTGTTTGCTTAATAACGTTCAAAAGATAGTGGCGCCCTTTTTACTTATACATCACAATCCTTCCTATAGTGAGCATTAACTTGGAGTCGGACCACCCCCTGGAGAGGGTCTCTTAGCCGGGATCTCTTTTGGAGAGTAATTTAGTTACAAATTAGCGCCTTTGAGGAGCTAATAGTGTTACAAATTGGCGCCCCTGAATTGAGTTACAAAGTATCGAGAGTAGTCTGGGGAGAAAGATAGATGATGTACCAACGGAAGTAAAATCAATAAAAAGTACCGTAGAAAACGATATTACAGCGTTAACAGAAAAAGTAAATAGCTTACAAGAAGAAAATCAAACACTCAAACAGAAACTGAAATACGTAGAAAGAAATTTTAAAGATAGCAACATCTTTATCTACGGATTAAAAGAGCAAGGAAAGGAAAGTCCCTCCAAATTGTCTAAATTAATTTTGAGTTTTATAAATACATCTTTAAACGTGCAAGTTAATAATGCTAAGAAGAGTGGTTAGTGTCCCAGGTACTCCTACAGTAAGTGTTTTTGAGGATAGTATAACAGAAAGACAAGAGAATCCTAAAGCCGAAGATAAAACTGTCAAAAGCATATTTACGTTTGCAACAAATTCAAAACAAACACAATTAAAGAACAAACCCATTAAGTCTACAGGAAGGGGTTATAAGCAACCAAAATTAAAAGAAACTGCAGAAAACCCAAAAGTTGATAAGAAAAAAAGAAAAAAGTGAAAGACTTGCAAACAATAAGAAATAAACAAAATCAGGAAATTTTGTTGTGGTCCCGGTATTTCATTGTAAATACCCAGTGAAGGTGATAATTTTTTTGATTTTTTTTTGTTCTTTTAAAAAAACATACCTAATCTTTTAACCGGTCTTCAAATTATATACAATAATTGTTTTCATTTGTTAAATTTTAATGATCAATGTATTGTTTTAAATATAAAATATTATTGATAATTTGTGAATATTTTAAAATAGTTTTTATTTTTGAGCAGTCTATTTCATATACATAATTATTTAAAATTTTCTTGTGCGCTTTTCAATTTTCGTACATGAATGTATTATTTTTAATTAACTTATGTTTATATCAATCTTAATCTCTGTAAAGGATGGATCAATTTGTGAGAGACAATCACAATGACCCCTTTAATACGTTTGAAATTGATAACAACAATGAACTAAAAATATTATTAAGTCACAGCTTAATGAAAATTTGCTTTCCATTCACCGCAACAATATAAGAAGCCTACAAAAGCATTTTGAGGTTTTTCTGTCGAAGTTTGACAATCTTTTCTCTTGTATTATTCTTACTGAAACGTGGAACAATAAAGAAAATGAATATTTTAAATTAACCAACTATTTAATGATACAAAATCCTAATTCACTAAATCAGAATGATGGTATATCGGTCTATATAAAACGTGGCATATGTTTTAAATACGAATGTACATAATAGGATTAACAAACTGTATCAAAATAATCTGAGTTGCGTTCTAGTAAGATATGCATTTTTGCAATTTACAGATACCCATCTTCAAATACTTTTGAGTTCAATACAAATTTGGAAAACATCCTTAAGAATATTAATAATATATACTATTACATCTTAATTGTTGGGGACATAAATATAAATATTTTGAAAAAACAAAACCAAATCGATTATATTGATGACTACATTAATATTCTATCACAACAGGAATTCATATCATTAATAAACAAAAACACGAGAGTAACTTCTACCTCTTCCTCCTGCATAAACCACATCTATATCAAAAGTAAAAAACTACGATTCAAACTCTATTACCTCAGCAGTTATAAAAACCTCGATAACAGATCACTGTTCCACAATGGTCTCATTAAAAATTGCATATATGATAATGCCCTTGTAAATAAATCATTTACAAGAGTCAATAACAAAAAGCTATTTAGTCTTATTACTAATGAAAATTAGAGTTCAATTTATAATTGCTCTGAACTCGAAACATCATTAAATATTTTCATCTCTCATTTCTGGAGTGCTATTAATAGATCAACTGAAATTGTAAAAATAAAAAATATCAACAAAAAGAAAACATGGATTACTCTTAGTCTCATTAAATCTATTAGAACCAGTGATAAATATTTAAAGAGCACAAAAAATCCAGAAAATTACTTTATTAAACTAAAAAAAAATCATAACAGAACTTCTATAAAAATGAAATTGAAAAAATAAGAACAGCTTGGCAAATAGTCAAAAAATTTATAAATAAACGCAAAAATAAGGAAAATATAAATAAAATAACCGAAAATGGTAAAGATATAGATTATCTTGAAATATGTGGTTCATTTAACAAATATTTTTCTGAAATAGGAATAACTATGACTTCTAAACTTGTTCAACAAAATAAAACAAAATATAAAGATGTACGTCTTATGAGATCCATGTTATTAAGTTACACTGAACCTAAGGATGTTATAAAACCATACTTGATTTAAAGAACAATAAGTCCCCTGGCATTGATGCAATAACCAATGAAATGCTTAAATTAACTGCAAACGTTATTTCCCAACCCCTAAGTCACATTATAAATGGTTGCCTAGAACTCGGCAAATTTCCAAGATATCTTAAAGAAGCCAAAATAATCCCGATCTACAAACATGAGAAAAAACTAACATAACTAACTATCGGCCGATCTCACTTCTGTCTTCGATATCCAAAATTTTTGAAGAAATAATAAAAACTAGATTAATAAGTTATTTAAATAAAAATAAAGTTATTTCCGAAACTCAATTTGGTTTCCAAGAAAATCTCTCAACGCAGGATGCCATAGCTAAACCGACCTCTTCAATCTATACCGACATCGATGAAAAAAGGCCCTGTTTTTCTGAACCTAGCAAAAGCCTTCAATAGAGTTAGTTACGTGTTATTGCTAGAAAAACTAGAACGTTTGGGAGTAAGAGGTAACGTCCTAAAATTTTTTTAAAATTACTTGGATGATCGGTGTCAGAGGGTGGAGGTTGGAGGAGTAGTTGGTGTAGTGAGGAAAGTAAATTGTGGTATACCACAAGATACTGTTCTTGGGCCAATCCTTTTTTTTAATATATATAAACGATTTTTTCAGATGACACCGTTATTCTCTAAGAAGCCAATAATTGGAAAGAAGTAAAGGAAATAGCTGAAAAAGATGTTAAAAATATAATTACCTGGTTCACTCATAATTCATTAACAGCTAATGTTATATTAATAGGTATCTAAGATGAGATGTCCACATCTACCATTTAAAAAATAAATTGAGGGGTCTTATCATTGAAAGTGATGAAAAGATTTATCGCAGACACGTCTCTATGAAGCCTAAGCGTAACACTAAATTTATCTTTATTTTATTTACGTATTATTATAAATAAATGTAAATATTGATAAAATGAAATAAATATAATTATTATTAATATTTGGAGAAGACGAACAGTATATCCCATATTTTATTTCCATAGTTTTCGTTTGGCAACAGCGCTTTCTTGTAAAACAATACCGCTCTAAAATAACTAAATTTTAAATGAGACATGCTTTTATTTTTTTATATTGTGTTGTTACCGCTGACGACTGACGACATTGAAATCTATGACGTGCAACGCTTTTTGTTTTAATTTTACTATATTAAAGCCTAGATGTTATTAGCCCTAAGGGATTATCCTGGATGTATTTCCCTCTAAGATCAGTATAACTGTGCAATGATATAGAAAAACCAGGAAAAAACTATATCATGCTGATCTTTTAATAAATTAATATATTTCTGTTACAATTACGTCTTATATATGTATAAAATGAAGACTCAATCAAAGTAAACAAAAGTAAACAGTTTAATCGTGAAGAACTTCCAAGATTTATTTGTTCATTAACTTAAATTGCTGATCTGCTAGATGTCTTTTTATTTCAAGTTCTTCAAGAAAATCTAAATTTTGTTTTTTATCACATTTATCATATTATTTATACTGGACAAGGTATAGTTGGTTTCATCTTTTGGCGTTACTTCATATTTATCTTTTATTCATGGAATGGATGAGAAGGAATTATGACGTCATTAATGTTTTCCTTATATAATGTCGAAGGGATTTTATGTTACTTTTGCAGTTATCATATTTTGATTTATTATATGTCATTAATTATAATTTTAAGGTTAATAGTAAAATAACATTTATAAACAACATCATTTAACTTGTCTACTAAGGTATTCAATATAAATAAATTCGATAAATCTATAGTTTTTCATTTTTATATTAGATGTATTTTGCGAGATTATAAAAATTAACAACTAAAGTTTTTATCCAATATTTATCCAATATTCCAAATATTTTTGGAAACCTAGAGATTATTCCTGATATTTTCCAATTGAGTCTTGATTGAGTTTCTTTTTTGATAAAATTAAAACGAAATAATTTTTACATAATTAAGTATTATTATTATTTAGAGCTGATGTAAATAAATCGCCCTCTTTATTATTTCTAGCCACTACATCAAAGACTAGGCTAATAAAAAAAATTTGTGGATTTGCCAGCCTGTCTCTCGGTTTTGAGTAATGAGAAGGAGTGTTGTTTGTTTATCTGTTTTTTACTCGTTTTAGAACTATTGGTATTTAATTGTTGTCTCTTTCCTAGTTACTTTTCCGATCCCTAAATTGTAATTTTGATATTCATGAAACCTAAAAGTCAAACATTTTATGATATAGGTCGTACTCCCGTTTCTACAGAAACATGCTTTACTTGTCGAATTTAATTTAAAGAAAAGTGACATTATATTAACACAATAACACACATTTGGGGCGAGTCCGTGTTGCATAAGACGTGCGAAATGAAGTTCAATATTATTGAGCGTTGAAATAAGAGAGAACTACCTATTAATTGTAGGTATTCGCACTAAGCGAATGTTACGTGCAGAGATATTTTATGGGATAGATGAGGGACCTCCCAACTTCGCTCTACGGAAAAGCGGTAAAACAGCATTAAATGTTTATAAAAATGAAATAACTTACCATCAGGATATTGCAGCTGAGATGGAGGATTATAAACTGTTTCAACATCGATACTAGACGAAAAATGGAAAGTTTGAGCGTTTACTGCTTTTCTGTAATCTTGATAAGAATTATAACTTGGAGATAAATCCGAAGAAACCATTTCAGAAACAAAATCGCTTAGTGATGAATAACTAGAACTGGTACTGTCTCCCTCTTCAGAATCTGATCCGCTTTCATCCGTTGGTTGGTTTTCTACAGTTTGCAAACTTCTCAAGGCACCTACAAAATTATATCAGTACAGTTATTTTTCTATTGTGTAATATAGAGTAAAAGCTCTTACTGTTTAATGAACTGTTTTCGTCCCAAACTACGAATTTGATTGGTTCTAGAGTATGTAAGTACCATTTAGATTTATCACCAATCAAAGAAGGATCCAATACGCCAGTTTGGACTCTTTGAAAGGCAACATTCGTCGGTGTTAGGGACCATTCGGCGAAAAATTCTACTGCTTGGGTTCTTGCAAATTTATTTAGAAAATTTGACGTTCTAGGACGGGATCTTAGAAAACTATTTATTTGAAAAGCCACAACTGGTCGGGGATACAGGCGAAGGGTTCGAGTATGTTCTGAGAAGTTGGCCAGCAGGTTTTGGGAGTTAAAAAAACGTACCTGTAATTAGAAAAGCACAACTTATACAATGATTAAGTAATAAAATTCAAATTAATTTAACAATACATCATCAAGAATACCTAGTTTTCACCTTGTTGCCTCATCTTTAAATGTATTTTAAAACCACCAATACTTAGATTGAAGGGAACCTATGGTCTACAGCCGCCATCTTATCAAGTTTCACTCTAATTAGTTTTCATAGTTAGATCAATAGGTCTTCTCTACACTTCGAACTACTAAGACTTCATATGAGTCTATTCTCTTCATAGGATAAGTATAGAATGATATATCGAATATAGTAAAACCATCTGCTAAACTTAATTTTTATAAAAATCGTATTACAAGAGCCACAAATTTTCCCACAGAAACTTGTTCCATAATAAATAATTTGAGAAATAAAGCAAATTCATCAAACATCATTAATATTGATCCTGATGAATTAAATAATTATTTTATAAATTTGAGCAAAAATGTTAGTTCTAAAATATCACTAATAGTTTCTTTCTGAGGCCAACAGATAAATTTGATTAGCATAAAAAAAGGTTCTTGTGGTATTGATGGCTTGTTCTCTAGAATTTTTATAAATATTCCTGAGGTTGTAATAAACATGTTAACTTTGTTTCCTTTGAAGATGGTGTTTTACTATAGGCCAATTTCTTTATTATCAACCTTATCGAAAATAATTTAAAGACTAATAGAAAAACCTTTTAATGACTTTTATTCTCAAAAATAATAATATTCTAACAAAACGGCAATTTGGGTTCCTTTCGGGCAACTGTAGCTCTTACCTCACAAATAGGAGACAACTGGTGCGACCAAATGGCAAACATTCTGGAAGCCTGCTAGTTGATAGTGGTGTACCTCAAGGTTCAGTTTTGGGTCCAATTCTTTTCTAGTTATTTATTAATGATATCACTGACATAAAGATTGATGGCAACATTCTCTGTTTCAATACCGAGAAAACTATTGCTCTTTTTTACAAATTTAACTTACAACCCATTACTTTAAGTGCACACTAATCCCATAAAAAAATTCAATTAAGTTTTTGTGAATTTATATTGACGACACCCTTAAGTGGTCCACGACATATTAACAAAAAAATTATCTTCTGCTTGTTTTGCCATGAAAACCATTTGTAAAGAGCTAACTTCTATTGCATTAACAACCTACTTTCCCTGCTTGAGTCTCATCTAAGATATGGAATACCTTTCAGGTGGTTTTGTGGTGTACATATTTTCGACTCTTTAAACAACAGAAAAGAGCAATACGTTATGTTTTTGGCCTAACATAACTCAAAACAGGGACCACTCCATAAATACCCCACAAGAAACTGTCAGCTTCATCGTTTGCCAATTTAACCTGCATGCTTTTAATTCCGCTTGGTTGGCCGAGGTTTTGACAATGTCTTTTGGTTAGACTTTTACCCTATTCCTTAGTTAGAAACAAACTTACTTTACTTCTTTAAATTAGAACATCTTTTTGCTTGCTATTATTATGGTTTTATATTTTTGCGAAGCTATACTACATTTATGAATAATTTCATCCGAAAACATGCCCGACATGAAGTCGGATTCCAATTGTTTGTGTACCTCATGCAATCTGTTTATGGGTGATTATCCCCTGGACAGAGACTAGCCTCACTTCACCTTGAATGTATCAACAATAATTGCTCCAAAACATTTAAGTAAAAAATTAACGCCACACATTATTGTACTTTTAGATTTTTTATGTGATATTGTTGAGTTGTTTACTTACCATCGCTATGCGGGTAGCTACATCAACAGAATCAACATCATTTCCATAAACAAAGGGGCTGAAACCTGTTGAAGGTGACGGTGGACGAACTGTTGAAATATGTGGTGATTGAGTAGCCGCCGAATAAGTTGTTTGGAAATTTGGATTACTGTAATTATCTTCTACTTCCGGTGTTCTATTTTTTGATATACTACAAAAGAAATGTTTAGTCTGATTCCATAGAAAAAGTTATAAAACATAATCTATTATACACTGCGTAAAAGCCAAATGGAACAAATTAATTATTTCGATAACTGTACACATTTTTGAAGAAAATTCCGATACACGCCAATATGTTAAATAATGTTAGAAGCAGTGATCAGAGTAATGACTAAGGTCCAACATAAACATAAATTCACATGTTGATTAGTAAGAATAATAAAAAAAACTCTACGTTTGAACGTAACTTTAAAACATAATTTTTCAAATAAACTTGGAAGTTACGTTCAAACGTAGAGTTTATTATTATTCTTAATAGGATGGACTTCCAAAAAGTAAGGGTTAGTACAATAATAAAAAAAGTGTACTATATCATTATATGTTAAATTAAATGTACTAATCCTTACTCTGTGGAAGTCCATCTTACTAAGAATAATAAACAACTATTCGTTTAAACTTAACTTCCACATTTTATTATTTTTTTTTTTAATAAAACGTGGAAGTTAAGTTTAAACTAATAGTTGTTTATTATTCTTTTTATTACATTATGTTCTTTATTTTCAACAAGGTGCTGAAGGAGAGAGAGTTATTGAGGGAAAGACAGCCCAGCAGTCTGCTCTGTGGTATGGGTACATTGGGAAGGAATAAATAATAGGTAAAGATTGCGAAAGAAGCAAGAAAAAATGGGGATTTTTGAGAAAACCAGCAAGGGTTTACGAAGGAAAACTCCTGTATCTCTGCGCTCTCTGCGGGAGAGTAATGGATTTGGTGGAAAGGGCTAGGATGGGCAGCTGGAGGAACAAGAAGCTGGCAGTACTAGTGTTATTCGAGATTAATACTGTCAGCAAGAGGGCGGTGTTGAGACTTGTAGTGAGGGAGGGATTGGTTAATTTCGTAGAGTTCTGAAGGTTCCGGTTATAGTCGATTCGAGGAGGAGATATAGAGCGGAGATGGGAGTACCCCATGGATCGCAGAATTTGATGAGGTTTGTGGGATAGTATGCGAAGAGGGATATAAGATTAAGGTGTACGCTGATGAAGTGTCTAGTGTGTACGGCAAAGAGAGATAGAAAGAAAGGTGGGTAAGAGGTGTAGGAAGATTATAAAGATGAGGATGAAAGTATCCCAAGATAAGACCGTGGGATTGTTCGTAAAGGAACGAAGTTAGTCGAAATTAGTATGATGGTGAAGGGTAACGAAACTCGCATGGAAGAGTCGGTGAAATATGTAGGTGTGTACCATAAGAGAGGGCCTGGAGAGTGGAAGAGGAGAGATAAAATGATTTAGCACACTATACTGTACGAAGCGGAAGTGTGGGGTGAAAGAACGGGGATAAATGTGAAGATAATGCCACTACTGCAGGTGCAAAGAGATTTTTCTGAGGATGGTGTAGAGGTGTAGGCCAGTGGGTGTAATGGGAGCAGTTGTTCTGTCAAGTTCCTATACATTGGACGAGATGACTAGAGCAAAAAGACAACGGTGAAAGGGTGCCAGGAGAGATGAAGTTCAGGATTGGATAGAGGATAAAATGGTGAGAAGGTGGGAGGGGTGTGAAGGTGCATGAAAAGCGGCGATTAGGAGAAGGAATTTTGGCGAGGTGAACTACTTCTTGACCCAGGTGTTCACTGGACATGGTTTTAGAATAGGGTATCTAGACAAGATTGAGACGAGAGAAACTGGAATGTGCGAGGAGTGGAGGATGATGTGGGACACTTGTTCAGAGGTTGAAAGTTTTGAAGAAGTTGGAGAGGAAACTTGGGAAGGCGGTGTATTGGGAGAAAGTGGTATATAACATAAGCTTTAGAAGAATGTATCACCTGTAATAATGGTTAGGAAATAAACTAAGCCAAATGTATAGATGAAGTATTTTTAAATAAAGCTTTTTAATATTCCGGCTCAAATCCCTTACCTAAAAGTGTTTTGTAAATATGTACTTTCTCTTCGTGGCTGTAGTTGTTGAGCTGCCGTAGATGGAGCAGACAAATTTGTTATAGCCTGCAAAATATTAATTTACATATTTTTATTTAAATATTATCCATACTACATGTCAATATTGCTCAGAAAAAAACTGTTTTCTGTAATTGTATTTTAAAAAAGAAATGTCTTTCACTTACTTGCTTTAAATGATTTTTCAGGATGGTGCCCTCTGGTTCTGGCAATGGAGGAATCTCAGATGGAAATATTAATTTATTAGAATCCAAATCTACCAGCCATATATCATCGGGCAACCTGAAAACAAAAGGGAGGCAAAATTTAAATAATCATAGAAAACAGATGTATATATAAGGTGTATATCACCTGTGAGATAGTTTTTTAGCGGTGCATAAACTAAATTAGTGAAGTGGTTATAGAAATTGGATAGAATAATTTTCGTAGATATATCAACTTTGGAAAATCGTCCTCACAATAAAATAGATATTGCTCCTTGAAAGAACTCTGAAATACTTAATATAATAATAAAAGATATCTATTGCTTCACTTTATACAATATCAAACAGAAAGGATTCAGTTCAAGGTATTATTAACTTTGGAATAAACATAAACTGATAACTCCACTCCACTCCTCGTGAATAGTTAGTTGATCATTGTATGCTCAGACAGAGCTCTTTGCCGCCTCCATAGCGGCAAAAGAGATCACCAAAAGAGAAACCAATGATAAAAAAATCCGTATTCTTACGGATAGTAAACAAGTACCATTAGCCCTGAATAGGCCACGGATCACATCAGGTGTCTAATATTACAATGTCACATGGCCCTTACCGAAGCCTGCAACAACAATGTGGTTATTCTAGGCTGGATCAAAGGTCATGGAATTTCAAAAGGCAACCGCATAGCTGACTCGTTGGCTAGGAAAGCTGCCTCCCAAAGGATCTTCGGACCTGGCAGGCTTGTAGGCTTGCCGGCATCAGCAGTGGTTGACCTAGTAAAGGAACGCTATCTTGACAAATTCAAGGGAAGATGGGACGAAGAAAAAGGTTTCAGACTATCCAAGGCACTTCTGAAGTATCCTAATAGCAGAGCAGTCAATAAATATGTAGCCATAACCAGAAAAGACCTGCGTTTGGTCACAGGTATACTTACTGGCCATTGTCATATACGAAAACATCTGAATAGGTTGGGTTATCTGTATAGAGGATGTGAACAAGAAGATGAGACAGTTGAGCACGTCCTTTGTGATTCTCCGGCACTCTCTCTTATAAGGCTTTCTGTATTTGGCGAGAAGTTGCTAACACAGGCCAACTTGAGGGAGCGGCCTACTGGTGACGTTATCACCTACTTTAAACAAGTATGATGGTTGACGAACTAATGGGTAGGCTCAATTTCAGAAGGACGCACAATGGGCCAAATGTGGCTTAAGTGCAGTGTGGCGACCCACCCTTTAAGAATTACAAATACAGATTATCATTGTATGTCTTTAACATATAAATAAAATTTTACCACAAGGTCCAACTTGTTCCAAACAAAACAAAAAATACAGTATCCGCCAAAATAAATAGTAATAAATAGTAATTAAGCGCCAAGGTAGAAAAGTGACTTATTATTGTTGTGGTCCATTAAATGGGTCGGAAACAATAATACACTTTTCTACAGTGGCTCACATAGCATTTTTTTCACTACTGGAATTCTATTTTTTTAAATATTAGTTTTTCAAACTCCCGTTTCACATTGACAAGGCAATCTATAACATATCCAACATTTTTTTATTTTGATTAGATAAAAGTGTTCTGTTGTAAAAATCGCTGTGAAAGTACATGGATAAGTTAATTGATCTTCAAAATTGAATAAGTAGGTGAACTATTAAATGAGCAAGAAAAAACATTTTTCACTTTTTCAGTACTGACATTATACTGTTTTAAATATTAGTTTTTAAAATTAATTCATATTTTAAATATTAATTAATATGGTCGGATCACCCAGAGCTGCCAGGTCTACCGTTTTCGACTTTAAATCTACCGCAACCAATATGGCCAAACAGGCAATATGGCCACTTCCTTATAACTCGGTAACTACCTTGAATTTGAAGTAGATGGCGCAATAGATATAACGATGGGTCGTATTCGCTCTAGAGGCATAAGAGGGCAATGGAGTGAAGAAAACTTAACCCAAGCGCTTCAAGCTGTGAACGTGGGTATGTCAGTAAATAGGGCCAGTACAACTTATAATCTACCAAGGAAAACCCTTAGGCGCTATGTCGAGCAAGGTAAGACAGGAAAAGCCGCCATGGGTCGTAAACCCATCTTAACTCAGGAACAAGAAGTTGAATTAAGTCGAAGAATCATTCGGTTATCCGTAGTAGGTTACCCGCTAACTGCAAGTGTACTTCGTGCATGTATTTACCGGTATACCAAGTTGAATAATATTCCAAATCCTTTTAGAGAAGAAAAAGAAAAGGCTGGGCGATATTGGCTAAAGGGACTAAAAAAGTGGAAAATTGTTTCCACCTGCACCCAGGGTAAGGAAACTTAACAGTTTCTATACCAAGCTTGACCGTTTTCTATCAAAAAAACAACTACTTCCTGGGCAGGTGGAAACAATTTTCCACCTTTTCAGTTTTTTTATTGACTGCACTTTATAGACATTTATTTCTTGTATTGGCTAAAGGGATTTATGGAAAGAAACCCTCAAATTCGAGTTAGAAAAGCACAAAATCTAAATCCGGCAAGAATCCAAAAACTAAACAAATTCATTGTAAATGACCATTTCACCAGCTAGAAGAAGTATTGCGATCTTTACATATAATGGAACATCCTGAAAGAATCTATAATATCGACGATAAAGGATGCAGGCTCTGTTTGCGCCATCAACAAAAGGCGTTAGCTGCAAAAGGGTTACGGCGGGTACATCTCGTTACGAACGAACACGCACAAAATGTTTCAATTGTAGCCTGTGGTAATGCTATCGGAACAGCAATATCTCCCGTAATTTTATTTATGGGGAAGCGCATGAAACAAGAATGGAGTGATTCAATGCCTGCAGGGACTTCAGTACTTATGACCGAAAAAGGTAGCATGACACAAGCAGCATTTTCCCGTTGGATAGAGCATTTTGCAAAGTTTAAGGTTCAAGGTCAATGTCTGCTTATTTTTTATGGAGCCAAGTGTCACTTGGACTACAGTATTTTGGAAACCGCTGACAGATTTGATATAACGTTGTATTGTTTGCCCAGTAATACGACTCACGAACTCCAGCCAATGGATAAGGCTGTATTTAGGGCGTTTGAGTATTACTGGGACGATGAGGTAGTAAAATATTTTTCCACGCATCCAGACGAACGTTCAATTAGTAAGATGCGTTTTGGAGGCATATTTTCAGCTGTTTGGAATAGAACAATGACAATGTCGAATATTAAAGCAGGCTACAGAGCAACAGGGATATATCCTCTAAATCGTGAAGCAATTCCAGAGATTGCATTTGCTCCAAGCACTGCAGGTCAAAATCAGGACCAAGAACCTCAACAGCAACAGCAAATGTCTCAAGAAACAGTTCCATCTAATACATCTGGTTTATTAGAGAATAAGGAAAATAATGCCGATAGCTCAATTTCTTTAGAAGCTGGTCCATCCATATCTGGTGTATGTATGTATGTATGTATGTATGTATGTATGTATGTATGTATGTGTGTATGTATGTATAAATTAGGGGTGATAAGTACACTGCGACCTATAGGATCTATTGTGTTCCCCCTTACTCGCCATGTTCTGATATTTTCTCAGACCTATAGCAGCTCTTCGAGTCCTATTTTCCTGAGGAAGTTTAGGATATCGTCGGGCTTCAATCAGGTAGATCCCCTTCCTCTATTTCATGTGCTCCTAGGTATCTATCCCCAGAATTTTGCAAGGCAGGGCATTCTGAGAGTATGTGTATTGAGGTTTCATCCTCTTCCTCACAGAATCTGCACTTTGCTTCATCTGCTAACCCTAGTTTCTTCATGTGGCTTCTTAACCGGCAATGCCCGGTTAATATTCCCGTTAGAATTCGGAGCCTTTTTTTACTGAGGTTGAGGCAGCTAAGAGATCTGGTCATACTTTCCCAGTAGTATCTTAGATTGTCTCAGTCCTTCTAGCTGATTCCAGTACTTGGATTTTTCCTTCTCCATTTCTTCCCTTAGTTTTCCTAAGATTACTCTACTGCTGATCCCACAAGATGGTTCTGGTCCCAAATGTGGGGTTTCAGCTCCTTTTTTTGCCAGCTTATCTGCTGTTTCGTTCCCCTCTATTCCTATGTGTCCCTAGACCCATAGGAGGGTGACAATGTTCTTCTGGCCCAGTTCATTTAGTTTGCCTAGGCATTCCCAAACCATCTTCGAACTGATTATATTAGAGCTCCGCGCTTTGATGGCTGCTTGACTATCCGACATGATCACAATATCTTGTCTGCGGTAGTTTCTTCCAATATTGAATTCCACACATCTTTCGATGGCGCGGACTTCTGCTTGAAAGATGCTCGGGTATGTGCCCAAGCTTTCTGAGTATTTGGCTCTCGGTCCAAAAACTCCTATCCCAGTTCCCTCGTCTAGCTTGGAACCGTCCGTATACCACTTTATGGCATTCTGGTTTAAATTCTGTATGGGGTCTTCATCCAAATCAGATTTATTACTCAACTTTGTGATGAATTTTCTTCATCATCTTGGGGCATTTCCCAAGTTTGATCAAGGTTTTTCCCTGAATCTTCGAGAGGTTGTTCCTCGTCGTACTCAGATTAGCCCTTACGCCCCAAGCCACTGCCCCATATGTGATTAATGGTCTCACTATTGCTGTGTACATCCATTGCAGGATACGTGGGTTACATCCCCAGTTCTTCCCTGCAATGTTCCTACACACCATGAGGGCCTTGGTTGCTTTGTGTATTACTTCGCCTTCGTGTTTATTCCAGAGTAACCTGCTACCTGGGATTAGCCCCAGATATTTTACCTCTGTTTTCCACTCGACGATGGTCTCCCCTATTTTTATGATTTTTAGATTAGGTTTATTTTTCCTTGTAAAGGCTACTAGTGTGGTTTTGGTGGGGTTGATGAGTTCCACCGAGTCACACCATTGTTCCGCAATGTTCAATCATCTTTGAACAATATCACAGAGAACATTTTCATTCTTCCCCTTTGCCAGGATAACCATGTCGTCGGAATACCCTTGACATGGTATGCCTTCCCTAGTCAATTGACAGAGCAGACTGTCCACAGTGAGACTCCACATAAGCGGGGATGCAACTCTCCCTGTGGACAGCCTCTGGTCACATTAATGAAGATAGTGTCTTGTCCTGCCTCCATTTCTGCGATTCTTGTAGATAGCAGTTGCGACATCCAAATGGAAGTCGTTCTATCTACTCCTTTCTCAATCAGTGCTCTATTGACTGCCTCATACCACGGTCTCTTTTTTAACATCTGGTGTAAGATTACAAAAAAAAACCGTACTAGAGCCAGAGCTTGTACCCATGATAACAGCAGCAGGTCATTTCAGTGTACACGATAAATCTAGTAACTCTTATTCTGACGAAGAAATTGAACAAGATCCTGCCTTGAACGAGAACTGAGATGCAACCAACTCCAGATATAGTACTAACCAAAGCTAAGAAACCCAGAAAACCTGCTCTGAACAGTAGAGTCAAGTTGTCACAAGAAACTTGTTCACTAAAGAAAACAAAATTCTTAAGGATATTTCAGTATCAAGTACGAATATCAAAAAAAATCAAAAATATCTAGAGCACCAAAACCAAAACCACGATGTAAAATTTTAAATGAGTCTTGGTATTGCAAACTCTGCAGGTAAGATAGACAAGCAGATATGTGCTTATGTGTTAAATGCAAGGCTTACGTCCATGAGGAGTGCATGGTACTCACTAAAGACAATGTCATAGAAATTTTCATGTGTCCAGATTATGGATAAAAATTTCATTTTTATGAATAAAAAATTTGTTTTTGCAGTTACCCTATATTGACCTGTCATAATAAATTAATTTTTGAGCTTATGTTATTATTTTGACTAAATTGATTGTACTAACCCTTACTTTTTGGAAGTTCATCTTATTAAGAATAATAAAAAACTCTTCGTTTTAACAAAACTTCCACTATTTACTTAAAAAACTGCTTTTTTAAACTCAATGTTACTTCAATATGTCAATCTGACGATGCTAGTTGTCTAACGAAACGGCTGTCATTGAGTTTAAAAAAGCAGTTTTTTAAATAAATAGTGGTAGTTTTGTTAAAACGAAGAGTTTTTTATTATTCTTAATATTATTTTGACCTTTTATTTCAATTATTCCCAAATAACACTTTTTTGTAATTCTGTACATAATGAATATTTTGTATGGCCTTATTGCCATACACCCGGTTGGCAATATGGCCAACTCATATTATATCTTATATTACTCATATTTTTGTAACGGTTCTTAATTTTTAATTACTTAGAATATCTGTCTAATAATGTAGTTTATACTATAGCATATCAAAAGTTTTGAAAAACTGAAAACATTATTATGTAAAAAAATAAAACGTAATAGCATGGTCATATTGGCTGCATGTACTATACATATGAACTTGTTTTGGATCAGGGCCGGTATTCTCAGGTCCTCGCTTGATGCGATATCGATGTCGTTAAATGAGAGGTGAGTGAAACACGCTGCCATATCGATTATGATGCCCTCTCCTCGCAAATGGATTGCTCCTGCCAAAGAGGAGTGCTTTATTTCACTCGCTTTCATACTTTTAGATATGTCTTGGACATAATACGAATATACATAGTTGAACCTGTCAAAACTATGGACACAGAGTAATAATACAAATCAGAGTACCGACTCTATATGGAGGGGGTAAGCATCCATTTTCAGGTATCGTCATGACACTTTGGGAGTATCCATAGCCGTCAGTTGCGGTAGGCAATTCATTTTGTGAGAATAAATCAGTGGTAGTTTTTTTTTATTGTGTGGAATAGTGTATTTTATATTTTAGTGACCTTTTATATGTTAAAGACTATTTTAGTTCAATAATTAGTGTTGTTTTATAAGTATATACCTTATTAATTATTATTGTTAGTTTATATAATATAATTTTTTAAAACAATATGAGTGATATAAGGGGTAGCATGGTTTGTGCGGAAAGAAATTGTGCAAACAAGAGATATAACTGCAAATTGAGATTGTTTCGCTTTCCAAAAGATCTCAAAAAGTAAGTTAACTTTAAAACTACTAATTAGCATATGCTTTATATCACTAATTTAAGACTTATTGAAAGAATACTAGAAGAAATTTAAACAAACTCATTCTTGCAAAGCTATTCTTGTAAGTATCTACTATTTTTAGTGTACTAACATTTTTTTTATTGTTCGAAACAAGTGTTTATTCAGGATAATAAAAAACTCTTCGTTTTAACAAAACTTCCAATATTTATTTAAAAAATGCTTTTTTAAAAGACTCAATGACAGCCGTTTAAAACGAAGAGTTTTTTATTATCCTTAATAAGATGGACTTCCAAAAAGTAAGGGTTAGTACAATCAATTTAAGTGTTTATTCGCTTATCGATTTATTTTTACATTCACACCATACATTTTTATAATTTTATACTTTGTATTTTAATTAAGCAAATAAAGTTATTATTATTATTTTTACCTCACATTCTGATTATTTTGTATATTTAAAAATATTCAGTGATCAAAAATATTTGTATTCATAAATCATTGATTTCAACTAGAATTATTGATTTTACCTTACTTAGGGTACCTTACTAAATAAAGGTAGTGTTATAATAACGTGTCTAGAAAGGTGGCCCAAACTTTATTTTTATTATGAAAAAGGTATTGATGAAATTTATTATACTAACCCTAACTCTGTGAAAGTCCATTTTACTAAGAACAAGAAACAACGAAACGGTTGAAGAAAACCACGTTTATTTAAAAAATTAGACTTATGGAAACGGATTATCGTAATAATACAGATATTTTAAAACAAAATGCTGAATGTTATTTATGTAGATATTTAAAAAAATATATTTACAACTAAGTAATATTTTTGAAAAACTGTTTGAAGAATTGGCAATAAAAGATTATGTTTTTCAAACTCTAATAAATATAAACAGTGATGAATTTTTTATACATCCTTGTAGAAATTTCCCATTGCTGCATATGAAAAAATTATTTTTTAAAATTTTACACTACACTACCAAATAAATGTATCAACCGAAATTTCAAAACTAATGAAAATAAAGATAACTTGTTAATTTGGAGAAATAGATAATTGTTAAAGTTTTTTTTTATTTATTGATATCCTTTCTTACTAACGAGGCAGATTGCGTGCAAGACATATTCGGTCATTTATTTTGCGTAGAAATTCTATTTACATGTAATGATTTAACCTAATAAACCAATTTTATTTTTTTTAAAACAAATAAATCAACGTTTAAATATTTATCTTAAAAACAAATTTATTTTTCTAAACATTCTGAAAATAACAATCTTTTTAACAAGAAAAAATGTCAAGTACGGGTCTTACCTATAATAACGATTTTTTTTAATACTATCCTGAGTTTATACCACAAAACAGACTAACCAATATTCTGTTTTGTGGTTTATACTCCTAAAAAATGGCTGCTCTTGTCTTATGAACATCAAAGGAGCCGACAGCGAGTCGATACTCTGATTTGTATTATATACTCTGTGCTATGGAGTAGTATTTACAGGTAAGAAATGGTTTACTTTTAATTCAGTTTTGATTTATATAAACTAAAAAATATGTAGGTGCTATATAATTAATGAAATTTAATAGACTATTGAAGGATAGGAATACTATTTAATTGGGAGACTAATGCCTTTGCTGTAGCATAGGTATGTAAAATAATTATCGAATTTTCCACTTTGGTTTTTCTTCCAAAATTTTAACTAATGCCCTTTTTGCTCGCTTATTTTTGCCATACCAATATTAAAGGCACAAACAAAATATGCACAAAACACCACATGAATAGAATCAAAATTTAAAAAAAAAATTATTTTTATAGACTAGGCCCCCTATACCAAAGTATAAATAAATTATTATATGTTTGAATTTCTTCTTTTATCCGTAAATACATGTCAAGATATTATGAGAAAACAATGTTGCCATATTGAATCGCTCGTGTCACAAATTTTCGAGTAGTACATGAGAATCTAAAAAAGCTATATCGCTGCCAATTAAATCGCTCCCCTCACGTATCGCTCGCATAGGAGAGGAGTAAATTGAAAATACCACCCCAGAGATAAGTTAGTCTAATAAGATGGATATTTCTTATGGATGGTTTGGTGGTGATCAATTTTAGTTCATTAAACGTCTGTAGATGGCCTGAGTAAGTATATAATTTATCTTGAAATTTTATATTTGTGGATTATCCCGTTTCAAATGACGTGACAGTTGTACACAACGACACATCCAAAAGTGTTTGTTATGATTGGTAATAAGTATTGTGTTGTAAAAATCGCTATGAAAATCCTTGGATAAGTTCATTGATTTTCATATTTTTGAATAGGTAGGTGGATATGACTATTAAATAAGGAAAATATTTTTTTTTCATTTTGTCTCTACATCAGTTAACCTCACATTCTGTCAAATGTATTTAGATTTAATTCCAATTAAGTAAAGTCTGCATTTTTCTTCCTTGGTTAATAATGAACAAGTTTATTATCTCAAAAAAAGTCAATAAAGTTAGGTTCTACAGCTAGTAGGGAAAAAAATATATCAATAAATTGATTTTTTTTAATTCATATGTTCAAAATGTGCACCATGGCTTTTGCAAACAAGCTTCATAACTTTTCTGGAGTTCATTAAACATGTTTAAGAAAAGAGGTTGCGTAAATGTTGAAAATAAATTATTATTCTTTGCCATAGCTTTCCAAAAGTTTCTGGCGGATTTTCCTTCTTCATACCCCAAATCTTGTGATTTCTGTGACGAGAAAATATTTTGTTACCGAAATATTCACGAAGCAAATTTATGGGGCGTTCGGCTGTATGGCTTGTTGCGCCATCCTGTTGAAACAATTGGCTTACAAATTCTTAAATTACAAGCACGACAAAAGGTCTTTAAATCTCTGTCAAAAGGTGTCACAATATTATATCTATACTGCTCTTGATTGACAGTAACTGGCTGCTCATTCTCGCCTTTAATAAAATAAGGACAAATTATCTCATTATCAGACACAGCAACCAAATAGTCACTCATTTGTCATTTAGTCGTTGTCCCATTGTTCATACAAGACTTCTTTGTTGAGTTTGGATTTGTTTAAACACGTGCCCTTCATTAGCTTTGTTACAAACTGTTCTTCGAGGACTTGAAGAGTCTTTACGTTGCTTATGAAGCTACCATTTAAACAAGAGGATGCCTTGTTTCAATATGGTTGATATCTTTCTAACACTTCTTTTAAACATCGGCCATTATTCCGTCCAACTCCGTATGGGCAGTAATAATGTTCTACTAAAAAAAACTTTTCATATGGTATAGTTTTACACTCCTGTTTCTAAGCGCACTAAATAGAAGAAGGAAGAAGTATTCTTTTGAAGACACGCACTTGCTCTTGCTATGATGTCACAATAGCGTAGACCACAGCATTCCTTTATATACATTAGCGGCTGGTGTCTTTGCAACTCTAACTGCTTTAGTTAATTTAAATGTAAATATGTAGAACTGAATAGCTGATAACACCAGTATGTCTTCTTGAGATTTGGTTGGAGTAGGCATTTTTGATAACGGAAAGATTTATATTTATATATATGTATAAGAATTTACCGAGAATTTTTTTGAGGTTTAAAATATTTAGAGGAAGGTGATAATGTATATTTTAATATCAATCTACGTAATTTGTTTGTTTGGAATATTTACGTGATTGTCTTATAACAACTATATTGTATACTTACTTAAAATTCTTTTTGTACATCAGAAAACTAGCAGGAAGACCAATTACGAACGGTGTAGGTGCTAATAAAAGCTAAAAAGATAAATAGTATATAATAAACAATGCATATCAAATATGCGGAATGAAAAATATTTCGAATAAAAATATCAATAAAACGAAAAAATAATACTTGTTTATTTTTAATAGGCTATTTGATAATGCAAAAAATAAATTGTCATTATCATAAATTAAGATTTTAGAATTGATTATTTGTTAAGGTATTTATTTAAAAATCCGAAAATAAAAATGTATTATTAAAGGTGTTTGTTACTTGACGTAAAATGCTCCTGATTGGTCGAGTTTTTGATGGCATCACCAGCTACAGTTTATAAATCATCAGAAGCCTGCGCACTAAAAAATTCTATGTTCCGATTTCCTTATATGCAGGCTTCTGACATTTTGAAAACGATAACTGGCAAACCCACCCGAACAAGCTATTTGATAATGCAAAACAGTTTTGTAAAAGCAGACAGCAGAAACCTGTCCCAAATCGACACAATCTTTTAATTTACTGTTTTTACTGATATATTTGTACATTTTGAAGCTGTACACCATTTGTAACCCGTATTGTTATATAAATTACTGATAAAATGTAAATCTACTCGCAGATCAGAATGCAAGCTAGAGTCTGGTTCACGGGAGAAAGGGACAATCGTCGCACAAATCCAATGGCTATGGCTAGAGTTTCCGAAAGCTTAGTTCAGTGCAATAGGTGGGAAAAGTTTTGTTTAGGATCGTGTCAGAAAAACTAATCTATAATTAGATACATAACAATGCTGTAGTTCATGTGAGATGTACTCAATTAGATATATTCCCAGTAAACCCTAAATTTAGATACGTTCCTATAATTTATATATTTTATTTCCAGTAAATAAACAGTTGATTCAAATAAGATTTATTTTATTAATCAAATTTAATAAATATAATTAATATTAAAACTACCCTATTAAACTAAGAATAATAAAGAACTATTCGTTTGAACTCAACTTCCACTTTTAATTAAAAAATTAGCTTTTAAATTACAATTACAGCTTTTTCTTTACAACGAGCATAGTCAGATTGGCATATTTAAATTACATTTTGTATTTTCAAGGTAACTACCTGATGTTGATTAAGTAGTGTTAAGACTTTGTCATGTATCTCTTAATTCATAATAAACAGATGATCAAAATGAAATCCTCTGATTTAAATGGATTTAAAGGGCAGTTTTTCAATCAGGCAATTCAACAACCTGTCAAATAAATTCCAATGTGGCGTCCTAGGGCAGATATTGAAAGTAAACAACGTTTATTTGTATATGACTGTGGCTTTGTGTAACAGATAAATTGTTTGATTTTATGGCAAAGGTCTGTTTTGTCTTTATTGTATTGTGGGTGGTTGTGCAAGCCGTTCAAGATATTTTTTCTTCAATGATTTATAATTAAACGTGAAAAATAAAACAAATTTGTTTTATTAAAAAAAAGGCTTTATTTATAATTACCCAGCCATGGAGCAATTATTGCAATACCAAGGTTCATTAGGAACAGTGCCTAAATTGATACACTCAAAATGAAACCATTTTGTCTCACTATCATCTTAATAACATTAATAAGTAAACAAAATATTTTGCAAGTTTTCATCATTACCTTTTACCAATATTAGGATGACGTTCTTGTAATAACTTTAAATAAATGCTCTCCATCTCAAAATAGCCAACAAATCTCACACAAATACTACAAAAATTGAACTAACATAGCAACTTTCGACACAATGGTTTTCTACCTGAACTGTAACAAATATTTGCCCTGGACGGCCATATTGGATCACGTGGTTTGGATTGCCTAATATGGCATCCACTATGATGTCACTTTCGCGCACACTGTGCCATTTTACGGTAGGGGAGAGTAGGTACACTTGATCCCATGGGAGACTTGATCCCCATTAAAATTTCGCGCTCAAATGACTTTTTTGCGAGAATGTTGGCAACATTGTATAGAACAGACCACATGTTAGCTTATAAACAACATTTAGTTAGAGACGCGCCGATTGTACGCATGGTGTAAAAATTTTGTGATATTTCGGGTGTGAAACATATTTTACGGTAAGTTTTATGTTTGTTTTAGTTTATCAGGAAATTGCTTGAGAGGGGATTGTGGTTTGTGGCTAGTTTTGATGCTTTCTTGCAAACATTTTGATATATTTGGAAACCTGGTTGAGAGGTTATGTTTTTGGTGTTACCAATCTTAAAATTAAATGCATTTCGGGGAGAGTTGATCCCTGTTGTGAGAGTGAGACATGATCCCGGGATCAAGTCTCCCCTATGAATATTTTTTTAATTTATGTTAAGAGGCACGTTCTTATTTATTTATTTGTTAGGTATTACAGATGCCAAGAATTTATAAACCAAAGGAAGGAGCAAGACCGAGAGTACTGCCTGATGCCGAAACCGTTGCAGCAGCTGTTGCAGAAGTTAAAAATGGGGCTTCATATAAAGGCACTGCAAAAAAGTATCATATTAATGTTATGACCTTAAAATGAGTGATCCGTAGGGGGGATGATCATCTACCTGGGTTTCAAAAACACTCATTTTTACTAGCGCAGAAGAAAAACAGATTACAGATTACCTACTACATGCATCCCGCCTAAATTATGGTCTACTCATTCTTAAGCTAAGACAATTGGCATATGAGTTTGCAATTGCAAACAGTAAAAAAGTTCCGTCATTTTGGGATGAGAAAAAAATGGCTGGCCGGGATTGGGTTAGCAACTTCATGCGCAGAAACGCCGAGTTGTCTCTTAGAAGACCTGAGCCAACTAGCTTAGCACGTAGCACTGCGTTTAATCGACACACTGTTGACACATTTTTTGGGAAATTAAGAGCTACGATTGAGAAAACCAGTTTACACCTGAAAAAATATGGAACGTCGATGAAACGGGGGTGACAACAGTGCACAAGCCATCTAAGATTATTGGTCAGAAAGGCATAAAACAAGTTTCGAAGGTGACATCGGGTGAAAGAGGGTAGCTTGTAACTGTTTGTTCTGGAGTGAATGCATGTGGAAACGATAATCCTCCATTTTTTATTTTTTCTCGAACTAACTGGCAAGATTGCATGGTGTTAGGGGCACCACCGGGTTCGGCAGGAGCATGTCATCCATCTGGGTGGATGATAAAAGAAAATTTTTTAAAGTATTTAGAGCACTTCAAAAAATATTCTGAGTATTTATGAAATATCAGGCCTTCTTGGACAATCTTATCGAAAGGCCAACATTTTAAGTGGCTTCCGCGTGTCAGGGATTTCACCATTGAATTCCAACATTTTTAGAGAGAATGAGTTTTACACTAGCTTGGTGACTGACAGACCAGATCCAGGAGGAGAGAGTAACCGCTGTGAACAAACACCAATTTTACCACCTGCAGGCCCTTCGGGATCCTCACTCCAGTCGGAAGTGATAAACTTAGCTTCGAAGGCAAAGACACCAGGGGAAGTTTAACCATTCCCAAAGGTACCTCCAAGGTCAGAAAATTCTTTATCAAAAGGACGTAAAAGAAGTCGTTGTAGGTTTATAACTGAAACGCCGGAGGAGCAGGAGTTAGAAGCAGAGCGCGAAGAAAGAGAAAAAAAGGCTTCGAGTGTAAAAAGAAGTTTTGCTGGTAGAGCAAAAAAGATTGAAGTAAATAAAAGCAAAAAAAAGAGAAAAGAGAAGAAAATTGAAAGTGATAGTTCAGCATACGCGGAATCTTGGAAAGATAGCGGCGACATTTTGGATAATATTGATCTCAGGGCTGAAGAAAGTGACTGCTCAAATATAAGTGAGGACGGGTTTTTTGAAATATGCTCCCCAAAAATTAAAGTCTTTGTGTTGGTAGAATTTCAAACGAAAAAAGAAAAATCATATTTTCTGGGAGAGGTGACCGAAAATGATATTTTAAGCACCGAAATATTAGTGAACTTTTTAAGAATACGTAAAAAGCACTTCTATTGGCCCACAATTAAAGATGAGGGACTCGTGTCAAGAGAGAGTGTAAGAAAAGTGTTGCCAAAACCTGAAATAAGACGTGGATATTTTAACTTTAAAATTAGATTTCCTAATATTACCATTGGTTAAATTAGTTTTTTGACTTTTAGATAGGATGATTCATTTGTTCCTTTTGTAAGTTTTCACTTTATGCATGTCTAGGCCGTATATTAAACCAATGTTATTTCTATAACCATTGTTTTTTTTTAAGATAGAACAATAAAGTTTTTGCAAAGAATTATTAATAATAATCGGTTGCAAAAATTAGCAATATTACCATAAAAGTATTGGTACCTAAAGAGAAATACGATCAAGGTAATCGTTTCCCCACACGAGGGATCAAGTCTCCCTTAAGGTAGGAGACTTGATCCCTATTGCAGGGTGAAACTCAAAAGCCAATGACCCGGATAAATATTTATTTCTTCTAAGTTTAATGTACTTAGTGTTTGCTTCATAAATAGGACATCATATTGATACTAACAGAAATATGAATAATTTTTTTTTAATGAAATTATACAAAAAAAAAACAAAAAATGGGATCAAGTCTCCCTACTCTTCCTACCTTTCTCCCGTGGAACAGACTCTAATGACATCACATAAACTATTCCAGTGAGATATTGTCAAAATAGTGTTTTTATGATAATAAAAAATAATATGTTCTTTGAACTCTACTACATAATATAAAATAGATTTCAAAAACCTGTCAAATAGACTATTATTGTTTTAGAAAATTACCTGCTCGGCGCAACTCATGCACGTGGGTAACAAAGGAATAACCGGGAACATGTATTCCAGAGGATATATCATTGCTACAAATGCCATCACAGACATCGACAAAGCATTATAGTCTCTTGATTGAAAAACCACTTTATGTTCTAATAGAATTATTGTCATTACTTTCAAGCATGTCTCCACACCTACAAAAAAGATATTGAACTATTGAGGTTTTGTCTTTTAACTCCAATTTCTAATGTATTTTTTTTTAAGAAATTATCTTTGTTGCATTCTATTAGTTCAGTAAAATATTTGGTAATAAAAAGGAATTATTTGTATGTAAAATGTCAACTTTACCCAATAGTTCTAATGGTAGATGCAAAGGAAAATCTATTAAACTAAATCTAGTGTGGTTTGGAAGGGCAAACACCAGGGGATCGTATAAACTCGTGGATAATATTTCAATTTCGACTCTGGAAAATAAAAAAAACATCATTGTTTTGTCTTCACAGAAAATGTAGGTAGCCTTACTTTGTTTTACCGGGTATTGGCACAGGAGAAGAGAGCAGTCTTAATATCCACGTTTCAATTTCTTTAACATCATGAATTACAATCGAAGATGTGGTATCCGTCGCATGACCAGTCAATACACTCCAAACGGAGTCCCTACAAAAATAATAAAATAAAATTCGAAATTTGGTAGCTACGTTTAAATCTTACTCACCTCAATAACTGTTTGGAACCCCCAACTCTTCTCGGATTTGAAGACTCATTACAAGCATCGATCAATTTCTTGAGGATAAACAAACACTCTCGAAACATCGAGAAAAATGGATGATGAGAGAGAATGCATAACGATGTTAAAGATAAGTTCCTTAATCTCTGAAAGTATAATTATAACATTATAGTAACATATCTATCAATAGAACTAAAAAAAAAGTGGTACCTGTCGACGACGACTTGCTCTAGGAGAAGGAGAATGACTTCCTCCGCTTTCTGAATCGTTGGCTGGTATCACACCTAATCGAGGAAGGTTAGTTGTTGTTGATTCAGAATCCCTTCTACTCGGACAATCCTTTTCTGAATCGCTAGGGCCCAAATTGCTACTTCTGTAGTCGCTAAAACAACACACCAATAAAAAATTAATTAACGGGTAGCCAAATTATTTCAGAATACCAACTAAAACAAATAAATATTATATTACCTTGAAAAAGCTGAGTCTGAGCTCTTCTCCATGCTCTTTCTCCAAGAATCCCTCCGCAAGGTAGTATTTGCTTTTCCTTTACCGACGGTTAAATTCGTAGGTAATTTCTCTATGGGTCTATAAAAATTTACGCAAATTCCATAACGAGTCTTTCCAGAGTCCTTATCAGTCAACGTAAACACGAAGGAAGAAGCTTCTTTAAGCGCCGTCCTTCTTGGTCCGACCGAAGAACAACCTTCAGGTTGACAAAAATAAACCATGTCCAGAGGCATGGGAAAATCTTTGTGATCTTGTATTGGATACCTTCGAAGAAGTTCCGGAATCTAAAAACAGTCATTGGAATTCTTTAAACTGTGGTATTTTGTATACTTTTTAGTGTACTTACCTGTATATGAGCACCGGTATTTTGCCTGGAAGGGCTATTGCTATATCGAACCCCAACTATAGTTAAATAATCTATAAGTCGGGGGCATATTAGCTGCTTTTCAATATCTACAAACATGTTGTCTTTTTTTGGTAAGTGTCAGCTGTCCACCAAATCCATGCAATAGTAATTTTAGATATCAACGATCATAACGTAATCTGAAACCAAGAAGAAATGTTCAAATCAATGTAAAGGTTTTCACTGCGCTTTTAAAAATGGTAAAGGATGTTACATTCAAATTGAATAACTGCACAATTACAATACATATTTAGGACCTAAACACAAAAACAGTAATATAGTTGTATACTAAGCTTTAAGTTACTTGTACTTAGAGATTTTAATTTAAATTTTAAGAATATCGAGTATATTAAGTATAATTATAATTAATCCTGTGTTTATCGATAAAAGCTTTTAAGGTTACTGAGATAATAGTTATGAAATGTAGTGCAGGCTGATTGTGCTTTTGACAAAAAAAAATAATAGCAGGAAACGAACAGTAAGAAAAGGTTAATGGTTTAATAAAACTTGGTGAAAAGATAATTTTTTTCACTACTAGCCTCTGATCATAACTTTATTGACTTTGGTTGAGGTAGTAAAGTTGTTCATTATTAACGAAGGTAGAAAAATACAGGGACTAGTTGATTAGAACTAAATTCATTTGACAGAATATGAGGTTAACTGATGCAAAGACAAAATGAAAAAATATTTTTCCTTGTCTATTTAATACTCATATCCACGTACCTATTCAAAAATCAATTGACTTGCCCATATATTTTCAAAGAGTTTTTTACAACACAATACTTATTATCGAATCAAAACAAAAATTATTGGACATGTTACTGGTTGCCTTGCCATTGTCATGTCATGTGAAACGGGAGTTTCTCGTGGCCCGTCAAAAAATTTGATTAGTTTTGGAAACTAATATTTAAAAAAATATAATGCCATATGAGCCATGGTAAAAAAGTGGATCCATTAATGACCTCGAAGCTTCACTTCTTGGACTTGAACCTCGATAATAATAACTCACTTTTCTACTTTGACGCATAATTACTATTTTCTGTTTCTACTAACCTTAAATCTGTTCGAATCAAAATATTAAAATGTTTCCGAGGAAGTAGTTTTTTTTTCAAATGAAATTTGTCCTTCAAAAAATCGATTTAGAGGGTTCATCAATGTGTAATTTTTTTTCGTTTATTGACAAACTTTCATATAAAATTATTAAAATATTTACTTACGATTAAAAAACATTCTCAAAATTGCAAAAAACTAAAAAATATTAAAAAAAAAATTTGTAATAATAATTAAACATTTTTTGAAATTTTTAAATATTTAAAAATCTGACTAAACCTTTGAATTCTACGGGAATAAACACAAAAGAAAGATAGTTAATTATTTTATTCAAAACCAATTTTTGTTTTGCAATACAACTCAAAATATTCGATTACATTGATAACTCTCATGTTCGGCCGCTCATAAGCTGGATTGGATAGTATATATATATATATATATATATATATATATATAGGATACACAATGAATTATAATTTTTTTATGCACTGTTACTAATAAATATTAATATTAAAATGAATCTGTTTTTATTCAAGAAAGTAATTAAAACAAATAAATAAAATTATTTATTAAAATATTAATGAAAACATTGAGAATACCTTCAAATGTTACACCCAATCCAGCTTCTGCGCAGCCAACACATTAGGATTATTAATGTAATCGAATGTTTTGTAGTGGCAAAATAAAAATTGCTTTGGTATAAAATAATTAAATATCTTTCTTTCGAGTTTATTCCAGTAGAATTCAAAAGTGTAATCATATTTCAATATTTTTAAAAAATTTTAATAAATTTTTAATAGCTATCACAAATTTTTATTGAATTTTTTTGTTTTTTACATTTTAAGCACATTTTAATGGTAAGTATATATTTTAATAATTTTATATGAAAGTACATCAATAAACGAAAAAAATAAGATCTTAATGATCCATCTAAGTCGATTTTTTAAGGGCCAATTTTTAATTGAAAAATATTTTAATTCGAAAAAAATTAACTGTTTTTATTCCGAAATAAAAAATTAAAAATGAAAAAATTTGTAATTTCTTTCAAAATTTTGAGGTTGAAAAGTCGTCAATATAAAAGATTTTTACATTACCTACAACTTATCTATTGTACCATTTTTGTTTTGCCGCAAATCGAGAATATACATTTTTCAGCTCCTTTTTACCCGTTTAAAAATGAACAGCCGTAGCACAAATTTTTTCCTCGTTCCTTACACTCTTCTTAATCTTTTCTCACTGTCCGTTTTCTGCTATTAGATAATTTTTTTATACTGAAGCAAAGTTCGCACAATTGGCCTGCACTAATGGGTGGGTTTTAAAATAAAATAATTGCCAATTTGTAATGTAAAATATTATTTTAAATTAATAAAATAGAAAAATATGTTAATGAGACAACTACATTGTTAAGTTTGAAATTTATTCGATGATTTGTTTATATTTTTGTTTTATTAATTTATTTGATTTTTGATAAATAAGAAGCAAATATTTATTTGAAAACTTTTAAAACATACCTCAACAAGAGTGTAATCCAAAAAAGATTGATAAAAAATTCTATAAAAGTATAAAAGACTGCTATATTAATTCAAAATCCCCAAAAAAATACCTTATTTCATGCCACTGGATTATTTGTAAGACAAATCGATTAACTGATGCTATTTGTTAAAGGGTTTGGTTTTGCCCTAAACTTTTAAAACAAAAATAATTTTGTTTTACACAAAATAAAATAAAAATATTGATACTTTTTTCTTTTAATGCCTACACAAGTAAACCTATTACAAAATACACTACGTTATTAACTAAAACTAAAGTTACGTTGATAAATAATGAAGTTCACCGGAATTAATCATGATAACATTTTTGCTTATCGTTATGCGGGCAATACCTATTATTAACAAAAAATGTGTCGTGCTATTTACATAATGGTTTAACAGCAGTGTTGGGAAATAGTACAAAAAAACATACAATGACAGATGTCTAAAGATATTTCCGTAGAAATAATACAATGAAGTAATTTCAGATAGTTGGAAAGCAAGATAGTGTTAGTTAATAAAACAACAATCTTTCAGCTACAAGGTGATTATCTTCGTTGATATTAAAGAATTCAACTTATTTTTTAGAAAAACGAACGCAAGAACTCGTCACTGTATTTATTAGTAAAGAAGGATGGAGTCTGTATACTGCATTAGATCCGTTACAAATATTGTAGTCTACCAAATATTTAAAGAATGTTTGCCAGTACTGCTATTTCACCCTAATGTTATAATACAATATATTCCTCAACAGTTAGTACCTCAGTACAATTGGGACTTTATAAGGTCGGTTCCAATTTATTTTGATAAATGTAAAAAGAGGTCGGTTCTAAGTACTTGCTCTGAGTAATCTCACTGGTCTTAGTGTCACTTTATGGCTACTAAATGATAGGCAGTTTTATCAATATTACTGGTACTCTTTTATTGTCTATGATAGACCCCAACAGAGCTCAAATTGACATTATCATGCTTTCTTTTTGCATCTTTTAGATGATATTATTTACGCCTAGGATTTGTTCTATTTTATGAAACATTACTGTCCCTACAACATTCATTTCCTCTTCGTTCTTCAGTGAGGTAGGGTTGCGTGAGTAGTGCAAAAGCTGTAGATGAAATGGCAGAGCTTATTTTGTGCAAATACCGAGAGCTCTAGAACCAAAACATCAGTAAAATTTGCAGTGCATCAACTTGTGCCCACGAACTTCATGGAAGTGGTCCCAACAAGTCTACAGATCACTCATATGAAAGCTAACCTAACCCCTCCACATTTATGTGGAAAAAATACAAACCATGAAATATAGAACACGCTGTATCAATAACTATTAATAAAAAAAAATCAGAATTTCTGGACAGAATTTTTTATAAATATTAGAAATTGTAACTAAATTTTTTAGAATAGCTTGAAATCATTCAAATGAGTTTTAATGCAAAATTTTAACATTCCATTTGGTTTTTATACTAATAACTCAAATTTTTCATAAATAGTAACTGACTAGGGGAAATATGCGTTTGATGGACCCTCGCCAACGATGGACCACTAGATGTATTATAAATAAGTTAAAATTAATAAGTATCGATGTATAAAAGTAGCTGGCATAATGCTAGATATTTGTTGTTTTACGTTCAACTAGAATCTGCTTTTGTTACTGCAGTTTGAAGGAACTATTGTGCATTAATTATCGAGCAAAAATTAAGGTTATGTGAAAGAACAAAAAAACTTAGGAATATTATTATATTTTTGTAATGTGGCCTAAAACGAAGTGTTTGACACTTCTGATGAAGACGAATCCGTTATGGAGGAATTACTGAAAACACTTAAATATGACTCAGACTATGATGATGCCATATATTTAAGTCGTGGTGCCACAATGAATACGCTGGTGTTTTTACATGTGAACTACACATATGTCCAAAAATTTGGAATAATGGAATATTTCATCTTTTTAATAATTTTTTTGATATAAGTAAACATCATTTTGCTACAACTCTAACCAATATTAAATAAATCTCGAAGTCAGATAAAGATACAAAAAAAATTATTTATTTTTTTGAGGTGAAAAATGTACAATGTATTACAAATTTTTTATAATACCTAAATTAATAAGCAAAAAAAGGTTTTTAAATAAAATTAATAATCAGTATTTCCTCCATGGGCCTGTATGCATGACTGTAGGCGATGTGGCATGCTATCGATTAAATGGTCGAGCTGGACTTGCGGAATTCTCTCCCATTCTTCACGAGCAGCATCTTTCAGTTCTCGTAGAGTAATTGGGGGAGGGTTTCGCTTCTTAATGCTTGTTTTAAGAATGTCACAGGCATGTTCAATGACGTTCATGTCAGAGGAATTTGATGGCCATCTTAATGTGGATGTTCTTTCTTCTTCCAAAAAATTTTCTACTGCAGCTGTTCGATGTGGATGTGCATTGTCATGCATAAACACAAATCCATCACCTACCGCCCCCCGGAATAGACGCACAACATGATTTAAAACTTCCTCGATGTACACAGCACCAGTGATTCTTCTCTCCAAAACCAGAAGAGGCGTCCGTGTACCCCTCATAATACAACTCCAAACCATAATACTCCCACCTTCAAATGGATCACCCTTAATGGGCTGTTTCTAATCGGGCTTGTCGTCCTGGGGCCCTCCAAACTAGCGTTCTTCGCGAATCAGAAACCAGGCAATTCTTGATTCATCAGAGAACATCACGTAATTCCAGTTAGGACCATGGTGTAACATTTCTTGAGCCTATTGCAACCTTACAATTTTTGTTGATAGGTTAGTTTGGGAACACGTAGAGGTCTTCTGCGATACAAATTTAATAATAATAATAATAATAATATCGATTTTATTGAATGCAGTTGAACAAAGTATTTACAAGGAAAAAAAATAAGTTATATGTTTATAAGTAAATACATGAAGAAAAAAAAATACCCAAAGTAACCGCAAATCAAAAGGCAAAGTTCGCTCTCATTTATAAGGAGATCCAAATAAACGAGTAGCGTTCTTCCACTTAACCGTTAAATACGTTGGTAGGAATTGGATCATTATAGAATAAAAAAACTCTTATAAGGATATTGAAACACATTAAAACTATACAATTCCGAATCCATACCAAAAAAATCGTGCACAAATTGTCATGTTAAATAGCCAAATTATCTTCAAAAATTAATGTTTTTAATCTTTTTTTAAAATTTTTAACTGGCAAGGATTTAATGGCATCAGGCAAAGAATTATAAATGTGGGCAATATTATATGAAAACGAACAAGTAAAAAGAGCAGTTTTATGTTTAGGAATAGATAATTTATTGGGAAACCTTAAGTTTAAAGAATGAACTTGGTGTCTGAATTCGACTTTATTGTAAAGATAAGAAGGGGTTTTAGTAGTGATAATCTTATGATAAAAACTGCAACAATGAAGAAATCGCCTTTGTTTTAACGTGAGCCAACCTATATCCTTGAAACAATAAGAAATTTTTTGTCTTCGACGGATACCACAGATTAGACGGACACATGAGTTTTGCATTAGTTGAAGACGTCTACATTCATTTTGCAGCAAAGACGGACCATAAACGACATCAGCGAAATTAAAACGGGATAGAACAAGGGAGTCGCAAAGAATTGTTTTAGACTTGCGGCTGAGAAGTTTACGGTACGAGTATATGAGTTTAAGAGAGCAAAATGACTTTTTGATTGAGATTAGTGTCAATGAGTAGCCCCAAATTTTTTTCGCAGAAGGACAAGTTTATTAGACTGTCATTGATACGTAAGCAAAATTCAGGAGAGTACCTTACTCGTGCAAGTTTGTTACCAAACAATAGAGCTTTAGTTTTGGCAGAGTTAATTACCAAGTTATATTTATTTGAAATTTTAACAAGGGAGGCTAGATCATAATTAATGTTAATTAGAATCTCAGGAATGTTATCTACCGCGAAACTCATGAAAAGTTGTGTGTCGTCAGCATAAAAATGAGGAATAAAGTATTTCAAGGAAAGATAAATTTGAGAAGTATAAAGGGAAAACAGAAGAGGACCAAGAATAGAGCCTTGAGGGACGCCATTGATTAAGGTTTTTTTAGAAGAAGAAGACTTACCTATAACGACACTTTGGGATCGATTAGAGAGATAGTTCTGAATAAGTGCGAGGGAAGTAGGACTGAAGCCAGAGTAATGTAAGATTGACACTAGTAGACCATGTAGCACTCTATCAAAAGCTTTACTGTAGTCAATAAGAATAAGCAAACACATCATTTTGTCGTCAATCGCTCTGTATATGTCATCAGTAATATTAGCAAGAGCGGTAGAACAGCTGTAACCGGAACGAAAACCAGATTGATTGGTAGGGATGATACCAGAGTAATCAGTAAAAATTCGCATTTGATGATCCATGACCCTTTCAAGACCCTTAGAGAGAGTGCATAAGATACTGATCGGGCGAAGGTCAGAATATTCTTCTGGATTGTTCTTTTTTAAAAGAGGAATTACTAAAGCTTCCTTCCACAGATCCGGGAAAACGCTATGCTCGAGACAAAAATTGAGAATATGTGTGACAATAGACAATATATGGGGACAGCAAAGTAGTAACATTTTAATATTGATTTTGTCAACGCCAGTAGCATTGGACTTAATAGATAGAAGAGTTTTATATACTTCCATGTCATCAGTTAGGGAAAATTTAAATTTGAAGAGGCTACTATTTTTGGAATTATTAAAAAAATAATCACTGAGGTCCGTACAATCTATCGAATCCTCAGAGACAGAGGCGGAAATAAAGAAATTATTTACAGCATTAGGATCGCATAAGTGTGTTGGCAGTCCATTATTTGGAGAAGTATTAAAATTTAAATTTTTTAGTTCATGCCACATGTTTTTCTTATTTCTTATCTGAAATTCAAAGTATGCTCTTTTTTCTCTTTTAATGGCAGAATTGACCTCATTTCTCATCTGCTGATAAAATTTCCAGTCATTTTCACTTTTAGAGGAACGGAACCTATGATGAGCTTTATCTCTCAACTTCATCATCTCTTTAAGAGTAAAAGTTAGCCATGGAGCTTTCTTGCGTGTGACCCGAATAGTTCGAATAGGAGCGTGTTTGTTAAACAAGGAAATAAGCATTTGATTAAATTTAAAAATTTTTTTGTTTATATCATTAGTTCGAAATATATCGTCAAAGTTTAAGTTGAGAAGATCATTTTCAAAAAGAGTGTTATTTAATTTATTGAAGTCACGATAAGTTACAAATTTTGGTGGCAATTTATTATGGACTTTACTTAACGTGCATTTAGCAAAAGAATGATCGGATATAAGGCAATCCTCAGCGTGAACATTATTAATTTTTAAATTAGTAGATGAAATAATAATATCTAAAAGCTTATCTTTTCTAGTAGGTTCAGTCATAACTTGCTGAAGGGAAAAAGTATCAAGTACTTCGTTAAACTTTCCAACAGATTGAAGAGTAAAATCTAAAAAGTTAATATTTATATCTCCACCACAAAGAGCATAGTCGTATGCAGGTAAAACCTCACTCAAGGTACTTTCGAATTTATCCAAGAAATCCACCTCTGGACAAGTTTGTGGCCTGTAAAAGGAGCAAATGGCCAAAGATTTATTTTCAATAGTGATTGCTACCCAAAGCTGCTCTAGTTCTCGACCATTAGAGAAATTGATTATTTTGTGCTTGAAATGATTTCTTAGATAAATTGCCACACCCCCTCCTCTGCTGGAAAGCCTATCCTTACGAATAAGTTTATAATTATCAAGAGCAACAACAGAATTAGGAATCGTCGGTTTTAACCAAGTTTCTGAGACGGTAATAATATCAAAATTATTGTGAAATGTATCCTTGAAGATATTAAATCCAGATGTTAAAGATCGGGCATTAACGTGACAAAATTTGAACGGCATTAACAAACAATAAATAAATCACATAAAACAAATTACGAAAAAAAAGCAATACAACAAAAATCTACTTGGAAGAGGAATTTTTCCTGATCTTATTTTCTTGAAGGCGCGTGGTTATCTGAGGTTTATTACCTGTTTGTTGCGCAACTTTGTTATTCTTAGGCTTCGTTGAGGAAGTTGTTGGAGCTATTTTCTTAATAGGTTCAGGAGAATTTGGAGCACTAGTGCTTATATTAATTTTATTTTCAGTAATAATTAAGTCCTCAGCACTATAACGAATATTATCTACGTAAAGAAATTTACCTTTAATATAGCACTCTCTGTTGTCTTCTTTTGCAAGTTTTAAGTGTTTTCTTAAAATCTTGCTTTCGCTCCTTTGTTGCAGAGTTTGGTCGTTAGACCGCATTTAATCTTCGTGTAATTGTTTGCCTTGGGATATTCAGTCCTTCAAGTCTAGCAATTTCTCTGGATATGCCACTTGTAGATTCCTGTCGATTTCTTCGAGCTATCAATGTTATCTGCCGGTCTTGTGCTGCTGTGTCTTGGAATTTTTTTAATTTTCACAGTAACACCAACAATATTCGCGATATCACTTTGACCAAAGCCCTGTTGTAACAAAGCAATTAATCTAGATCTATTAAAATATGATATCATGTCTCTGGGCATTTTTAAACAGCTCAAATGAAATTTAAACAAGAATAGGAATAATGTGAAAGCACCCAAATCAATTAAATATGACCAAATTAATAAAAAAACGAATCAAATTTAGTATTATTTTGATTTAAAAACGCTTTAAAATAAATATCAACAAGAATTTTTAAAAAACAATAGGCGTAGATATATTATTTCTAAATATTCCAAACTTTTGGACATATGTGTATATATCTAATATTTTATTAGGTATATTAATTTGTTCTACTTTTATATGTTAATTGTTCATATATTTCGTCAAGTAAAACTGTATGGAGACACTTTTATTAGTGTATTTTAAAGCGATCCGACATCGGCACATATGAGCCAATGATGGTTATTTTTAAAACATTCTGTATTATTAAATAGGAAATTATTTGATAAAAAATGTACTGTATATTATGATAAACATCGAGCAAATTATATATTTTAATATAAAGCAAAATGACAATTCGAAATCTAAAATATTTATAATATTTCCTTAGAGGGTCCACCATAGGCACATTTTCCCTATTTTAAAACTTAGTAATTTAAAACATTTAATATATCGACTCAAGGTTATAATGGCTAGAGGTAAAATAAGATGTATTGTGAAAAACAAAGTTACAAAAACTGTTCCTGGTTAATATCTAAATGAAAGTAGCCTTTTCATGTAACCAAAAATAAGTGTCAAAAAGAAAAAACTACTACAGATAGAAAAAGGCGTATTTGTAACAAGTGGTTAGACAAATTGATCGAAAAGTTATAATACCTAGGAAGATTTCATACCTAAATAAAATAAACCACCTCATTGACAGAGTAAGAAATTGAAAAAAATATACAAAAAAATACTTTATTTCCTTGTTTAAAGAATAATTAGATACTTTATTTAAAAAATAATAATAAATAGAAGAAGAAATATGAACGTTTACTATACATAACATTTTACAATTTATTGAATAACTTTTTGTATTGATGTTTAAACATACATTATTTACAATATCTAAGTTGTTATATCTACCTACTTACATAAAAAAATATTGACGCCTAAATACGTTCACGCACCATATTAGCGAAATGCGCGTATACTACATCCAAATAAATATATCTACGTGAACAAGAAGAGAGCCAATCGATAATCAAACTCTAGCGGCTGACTTGGAAACAGCGCAAAATAATGCACCATTATTATCAATTTTATTAACTTTGTTGTGACAATCGTAAAATTGTATGTCTTATTAAATAAATAATATTTGTAATATAGCTAGATATACATGTTTGTCTTTTTCTTTTGATCTCTAATTTATAAAATAAAAATGAATACTTACACGGGTTTGCTTCTACTAATGTCAATAAATATCATCACTACATTAAAATTATTTACTCGTAGGTTGCTTTAGTTCGGATTTTCATCTACTTAACATTAAATTTGCTATAACTTTTTATATACCTATTATTCTGATCTGTAAAGCGCATACTCTAGTCGATTCCGTCACGAATTGGAATACTCCCTATTTTACGAAGTTCAAGGTTTTAGTGGTGGAGTAATATCTAGAATGTAATTAGTACATGAAGTGGAAAAAAGATAGAAGAATACTGATATATATCTGTAACGCAAAAAAAAAGTTATTTTTATAAACATCTGAGCACATGATTTTTTTGTTCGGAATATATTCAAAATTGTACCAAAGAATTTTTTTAAATAATAAATTTAAACTGCTTTGTAAACAAACCTTTACCTGTCAGATTTTGATTGTTATGTAAAGTACAAATTGTAATGTAGATTGAATTGAACAGCTTCATCTGAATTTCGCCATGCACTTACTCAGTAATTGCTGGTAATATTTACCTGTCCCTAGCGAAAACGCAAATGGGATTAGGCTCAAAAATTACATACCTATTTAAAAATTAACGAACAGAGTAACATATATTTAAAATTGCTGCTTTTTGTAAGTCAATAAAAGTGGTTTTATAAACACTAAGGGTTTTAAGACTGTCTTCAAGACTTCCGAGGATGAGTCCAGTTGATGATCAGTGCCACCTCCACTTTTTCTTTAAGCCAATCTGTCCTACTTCTATAGCAAGATCGGTGTACTTTGCTTTTTATTGTCTACCTATCGTAGTCTAAAAGAGTCTAAAATCTGCAATCTACAATAGGCATGATGACTGATTTTTAAAAAGTGATCCACGATGTTTTCACGTATATACTTTATCTAAAATGAATGTTATTTTTGCAAAAAAAGAGTTTTTAAATGAGAAATTTACTTTTTAAAAATGCATTTCAAATTTTCCACCAAAACGCTAGAATAGTAATGGCGTCTATCTATGACATCATCGATTCGTAAACACCATTTATACTAAACTGCGACCAGTGTCATCTGTGGATTCTGTAGTAAAAACGTCAAACTTCAAACATTTTGCAGGTTAAAAGAGGGTGGTTAAAAAAGTTTATTTTGTTTTTACTTATTTTGTGCGATTATAATAGTTATCATATTATAATAGTTACAATGTAAGAATATATCAATAAAAACTCCGAACAAGATATTTGTTTACGTTCCAATGTCAATGTCAACAATATTTACGAAAGTACGACGTCACGCTCTTCTGATTGGTGTTTCAGCTAATATGGCGGATTGTTAAACTTAGTGCTTATATTTTTACTAAAATAAATGTAATCACACATGTAATATAAAAATGGGTAAATTCTTTATAATCTCAGTATCTTATATAATTATAACAAATCAATATTTTAGTGATAATTACTTACTGTCATAATGCCTATTCTGACTGCGGGTTGTATTTGTAGTATGGTATATAGGTATTGAGCAGTCCACATTTACTGGTCAGTTTCTGGTGGATAGTGTTACACAGTTGTTTGTGCCTGCGTAAATAATCCGTGTTGGCTATGGCTGAACATCCTGATATGTATTGTATCGTTTCTGACGTTTGTTGGACTGTCTACACTTGTCCGATGTAATAGTTTGGTCTCTGATAACAAATTTTTGTAGTTGTTAGTATTTATAGCTTGATCCTGAATAATAGTCATCATAAATCCTTCAGTCTCTGGGAACAAGATGTCTTCAGCAAGCCACCTATGTGATGCAATTCTATCAATGTGTGATTGGTTTAGATCGCGATGATGTCAACCATGTAGAGCTTTTTGGGCTCATTTTATTTGTTTTTCAGCATCTATTGTTATTTATAAATCCTCATAGGGACCTGGGAATAATTAGTGTAAATTCGATAACAGTGATTTGGTGATAAAGAAGTGTCGTAATTTAATCTGCTTGTTGTGTAGATTTATTATGTCACATAGATCTCTTCCTTCTGTCTTTCGCGGCAGTGTTGTTCTAAGCATTGACGATATTGGATGGCGATATCTGTGCTTGGTCATCATAGTCCTTGTTGTATTAATTGCCCGGCTAAGTTTTCCTGCGTTCAATTCAGATTTTAGTAATGAACTAACACTCTGTAAATACTGATCCCTGATTTAGGACTTGGAGTGTTTTTGGTGTTTTTATGGCCATTTGATTTTGACAGTTTCTTTTTATTAATTTAACATACATATATTAATGTATCCATTCAATAACCAAATTTGAATCAATATTGTCCAAATACTGTCATTTTACTAAATTCATAATGTTAAGTCCTTTTTATGTTACAAATCTCTAGTTTCTCTGTGCTTATCTTACATGTTATATAGGTATAGTATAACTATACTACAAAGGGTACCGCCTAGCGACAAATTTTGCTTTGTCGGAACATTGTTTCTATAGGCGTGTATGTCCGTGTGTATTACAAATATTGTCGATCACATAATCGTATTTTAAAATAAGCGTTTTTATACTTCTTTCTTTGTCGTTTCTTTTTCCGGATTATTGTTCCTATTTTTCATAAATTCTAAAATATTTGCATTCTTTGAACTAGAATTTGGATTTTATTTAATAGCCGCGAATGATAGAAAGCACTGTCCATAACGACTACTGAATTTGGTGGAATGTTAGAAAGAAGCTGCCCTTGAAACCATTTTTTATAGTAATCTGCTGTCATATCCTCATGTTAGTCGGCTGTACATTGCTTAATATTTTTCGCAAACAGTAGTAACGCATTTGGTATAAAACAGTTTTCACTTCCGGCTTGAAGAATTATTATACGCTTTCCTCTCGAACATGGCCCATTTAAACAACACTTTTGAGACTGATCTACCCAACCATACTGAACAGTATCATGTGTGTCAAACCAAGTCTCATCTACGTAAACTATATGCCTTTTTAATTCACGATACTTCGTTATTTTACCTAAATACTATTCACGGAGTACAACAATACGCCGCGATTCCATTATAACCATTCGTTTATCTAATTTCTTATAATTAAAAGCGCATTCTAATAGTATACCGCGTAAAGTTTCTAAGCTTTTATAATTATAATCAGGATAATCTCGTAATTTTCCTTTGAACGATTTCTAAAGTAAGTACAATATTTTCTTAATATAAATTATAAACCGTTCGCTTTATAACATTTTTTGTAGCATCGTCAACATTTGCAAATTTTGCCGCACCTGCGAATGATCTATAAGAAATAGTGTAAATAGAAATTTTAATTAAGGTATTAATTCGCTTTATTATAACCGTATCTGATTTTTTATTATCTTCATTTTTCAAACACTGAACTGATATTTTGCGTACTTTTTGCCACACTTCCGTCATAAGTCAGATCAGGTGAATGAGAAGGATATTCGAAGTCTGTTCCCTGAGCAATTATTCCATTATCGAAATGCTGACGGAGTTTTTTTTTCGGGCTGAGATGGGAAACTCATGTTCGATGGGTCCTTATCCAGAACCCAACAGTGTTGGACTCACCCTAGAGAGGATGCCTACCAACCAAACCCACCTCAAAACTCGCCGTTACCCCCGCCTCGGAATCACTACCCTAGCATACATCAAGACGGGCGGCGGTCCCTCACCTTCACCCATTCATACCATTCGCCATCAAAACACTCTCTTCTCCTAACCATTCTCTCCACAACCTCGCTAACCTCTACCCATTCTTTATCTCCTCTCAACATTATCTCCACCATGTTCTCCCAATACACTGCTACCCCGAGTCTCCTCTCCAACTTTTCTAGATCCTCCTTGTTCTTCCAACATCTAAATACATGACCTTCATCATCCTCCACCTCACACCTCACGCATATTCCAGCCTCTCTCTTCCCAATCTTGTGCAGATACCCCACTCTTGACCCATGCCCGGTGAGCACTTGGGTCAAAAAGTAGTTTACCTCCCCAAACTCTCGGTCCATCTACTCACTCCTACTCCCAATCGCCCTTTTTAATGCACCTTCATACCCTTCCCACCTTCTCACCATTTCCTCCTCCATCCAATCCTGAGCTTCCTCTTTTGTGGCACCCTTCCACCGCTGCCTCTTTGCCCTAGCCATCAGGTCCAATGGGTATGACCTTGACAGCACAGCTGCTGCTAATGCACCCACCGACCTGTACCCCTGTACCACTCTCAACAAAATCCCCCTCTGCACCTGTAGTAGTGGCTTTACCCTCACATGTATCCCCGCTCTTTCACCCCACACTTCCGCTCCGTACAGCATACTCTGCTCAATCGTCCTACCAATAACTCTCCTCTTCCATTCTCCCGGCCCTTTCACATTACACATCAATCTCCCCAACCATCCTGCTCGTACTCTCGCCTTCTCTGCTGCCTTCAACATATGGTGCTTGAAAGATAGTTGGCTATCCAACCAAACACCTAGATACTTTACCGACTCCTCCATACGAATTTTCTTCCCCTTCACCATCACCCTAACTTCCCTCGTCTTGCTACACCCCTTTACGAGCAGTCCCACCGTCTTATCTTCCGCTACTTCCAAACCGCATCGTTCTATCTTCCCCACAATCTTCCTACACATCTTCTCCGCCTTCCTTTCTATCTCTGTCTCTCCCTTTGCCGTACACACCAGGCACACATCATCCGCATACACCGTAATCTCACATCCCTCTTCGCATATAATCCCACAGACCTCGTCAAACACACACTTCCAGAGCGTCGGTCCCAGTACCGATCCCTGGGGCACTCCTACCTCCGTTCTATATCTCCTCCCCCTTGAATCTATTATAACCCGAGCCGATAGGTAATCCTCAACTAAATTAACCAACCCCTCACCCACTCCAAGCCTCAACAAGGCGCTCAACACCGCTCCCTTGCTGACACTATTAAACGCATTCCCCACATCGAAAAACACTAGTAGTGCCAGCTTCTTGTTTCTCCAGCTGCCCTCCCTAGCTTTTTCTGCTAAATCCACCACCCTACCCAGCGCTGAGATACACGATTTTTCTTTCGTGAACCCATGCTGGTTTTCTCTAAAACCCCCATTTCTCCTTACGTCTTCCTCAATCCTCACCTTTATTATTCCCTCCATCACCTTACTCATACCACACAGCAGACTGATGGGCCTGTAGTCTCCTATCCGCTTTCCTTCCCTACCCGCCTTCCTGACAAGTATAACCTTGGCCACCTTCCATACCTCTGGGAATTCTTCCTCCCTCAGTACCTTGTTAAAGAGTTCCCAGAAATACTCCCCATTCTCCTCCAGTAACCTCTTTATTACATCCCCTTTCAAGCCATCCAATCCAGGGGCTTTTCTTACCTTGATGCCTCTCCCCTCCTCCTCTACCTCCCACTTCTCTACCGACCTTATTCCCCTTACTTCACCGGCCATCCAACAATCCCGCCCTTCTCGACTCATGACCTCCCCTCTTCCTTCTTCAATCGTGAAAAGTTTTTCTATAATCTCCTTCTCCCACTCTTCTAGCACCACGTTTCGGCTTCCTCCCATCCTTTTCACTGCTATTTCATATGCCTTACCCCACGGATTGTTTTCCAGCTCCCTCAGTAACTCCTCCCACTTTTTCCTCTTCTCCCTTTCCACCCTTCGCTCCAGATCCTTCTTCTTATATCCCTCTCTACCCTTTACCCCATCTCTTCCCCTCAACATTCTTCTCCGTTCTTGCTTACATTCCTTCCACAACTCCTCTATTTCCTCATTCCACCAGTAATTAGCCTTCCATGCACGCCTGTTTTCATCCTTTCCCTCTTTTTTACAACTCCTTATTACATCATACAACTCATTCACGTCATGTCCGAGACCCCTTTCAATCTCCTTTCTTACTTTCTTCCTCATACTCTCCACTTCAGCCTTTGTCCAACTTCTTCTTTTCTCTTCTGGCACCACAATCTTCATTTTCTTTATATCCGTCTCCACGTACCTATGTAAACTTAAACTATCCTCTTCCTCTATCACTCTCCAACTACTAACTCTTTTTTCCAGTCATTCGTCACATGCTGTTACGTCAATAAACGAAGAACCCCCGTCTCCCCTTACGAAGGTGGGCAGTAATCCGTCATTTAGCACCGTTAGCCCGTTGGATATTAATACCTCCTCCAGGATCTCACCTCGTTTATCCGTTTTCTTTCCTCCCCAAACAATATTTTTAGCGTTGAAGTCCCCTGTAACCATCCTCCTCATGTTTCTTCTTTTCCCTTTTGTTACCCTCAGATCGTCCTCCAGCCCAGACATGCTGCTTTCATAATCCTCTAGGCTAATATTCGGGCTAATGTACAAGCTGTAGACCATCATACTCCCACCCATCCGTTTCCCTTCCTTACTTCATCTACTCTCAGTCCGTCTTTCATCACTCTTACTCCTGCCTCTCCTGTAACGTCCATAATCCATCCTTGCTTCTCCACATATCTAGCATTTATCTCAGATCCACACACCATATCCACTTTTCTCCTAAAAATCATCTCATCCAAAACATCATGCGCTATCCTGCATTTCCCCAGGTTTATTTGTAAAACCTTCCATTCGTCATTGGTCCTTCCTCGCCCACACTGCCTTCCCCTACCTCCTATTGTAGCGAACTCCCCTCTAAGCCCAACTAGCATTTTTCGTTTTTGGAACGGATCCGTGACTAACATAGGAACTATAAAGTGTTTGGCCACTTGTCACGGCCACATTACAAACAACTATGTGGCAACGTTCTGGTTACCAAAATGGGGAATGATTTAGGGGTAGAGATGTAGTAGCAACATGGTTCCTGTAACAGCTAGCGTTACTGAGTCTAAGTAGCATCTTAGTTATAGGGCATATGCCGTTTAGTTGCAATGTAGTCAGTGTGACTGTCGGATATAAATTCAGCTACTCTTAAAACTCCAACGTTTTATTTATACAATGGTCGTGTTACTATAAATAAGCATATAAACAGTCTTTGGGTATTAAAATAATTTAATAAAATGGCCACTTGTGAAATTATTTTATGTTTCGTTGGTTTATGTTGTGAATCTGTTTTCCCGAATCTTGGCCAAAAAAATATTAACAAACCTTACTTTACTGATAAACATGCAAAAAATACTTCCAAAAAATATATGGGCCTAGAAAATTCTTTAATTTAATAAAAATTTTGTTCTTAAAAAAATACCTAACAAATTTTAAAAATCGTTTTTTTTAATTACATTAAGTATATTGTATTAAAAATTTTATTTTAGAATATGAAATTTTACAATTTTTTTATAACTGTGTTTAAAAAGCAAAAAAGTATTTTTTATAAATCAAATGGGCAAATGGCGTTGATATTGAAATGAATAAAAATGGTGGATATGGAAGAGTTTCACTATAAATACTTTTTTGTTACTTTAAAAAAAAAGTCACCTTTATTTTAGTAACATATACTTTCAAATTTACTGGTAAAAATAGCTGTAAAATTACAAAAATTACTTTAACTACCCGTTTACTACGATGTAACGATAAGATTAATACAAAACATGCAAATTGAGTAACTTCCGTCTGTTTTATCAACGCATTCTATACTGTGTACCCCTATGTTACAAATCCGGAACTTGTACAAGAATCCATAGTACACCCAATTGCGACGATAAAAGTAACTTTTCACTCTTTTGTAATTGTCTCATACTTATTCATTATTCATCTCATTACAGAGTTCAAAACCTGTTTAATTTATCTTCTAACCTCAAATATTTGTAATAAAAAAACTAATGCGAAATTCACACGTACAGTTCAGCGCTTATATTAAAAAAAAGAAGTGGCTGGAGAGCCAGAAAAAGAAGAATTAAAATATATGACGGTTGGCGCACAGTTAAAACGGACAAATGACAATGATAACAGTGTGAAGTGCGAGCTACATGATATGACATGTGACATGATAAACTTTATCACTGATATATTGTAATCAAATTATTACGTTGAGCGTCAATTTGTAATATTAGTTGGTCGTTGATAGTGAATTTATAAAAATATTTAGTTAACTTTCTTGAAAAAATAAAAATATACCAAAAGAAAAAATGTAATTTACAATAAAACAAACATTAAGCTTAATTGCGTCTTTAATTAGTTGTAAAAGATACTTCAATAATTAACAGAATTTATAAATGTTTATCACACAAAAATTATGATAGTTAAATACCTCGGCTAGGGGTGAGTAAGTTCATTAGCTCTGACTATTGTACAATATTTGTTTCTTTAAGAAATTATAAGGGCGCCACCGAAATCTTTTTATTTTTTATGATACTACTGAAGAAAGTTGTTTTAAGCTGTTATTTAAATAAGTATCATAAGATGACAGAAAGATGTCAGAAAAAACTGTCTATGAAGATAAAAAAATTATTTGAAAATGTACAAACATATAAAAGATAATAAGATTTCCTTGGTGCTGAAATTAATGAGATAGAGAATACGTTACAACAAAATAATCCGCAAACAGTTCTTTAAAAATACTTATTCTAATACAGTTGACGATATAGATAGATATACACGGAAATAAAAGAGAAAAAATATGGGAACAGTAAACTTGATAGATCTCAATAAACTTATCTGTTACGATAGTGGACGATCCTTCGCCGCACCTTGGGGTCGCTACGGCACTGTCTAGGTGGTTCCAAATGATTATAGAGGATCACTAGTGGAGGGATGATCTGCCCCAGTTGTAGAGATCATCCAGTTAAGAATTTACAGTTTACAAGCTGTTCAAGTTTACGGAATCTCCAAAATTAAGAGATGCTTCTGGTTTTTCTGGTTCTTCAATTAAAGAGTTGCCTCTAGTTTACTAAAGAGTGGCCTCTATTTTACTGTTTTATATTCCAACTGTATATGACAGTAAATCAATAGAAGAAATGAGACTCGAATAATTATTAAAACTTATTGAACTCGATAATGCCAACTCATTAGTACACCTCGTAGCGTAGCTACTTTGAACTTTCAATTATAATTATAGAGACCGTATTCATTATTTTATTATTAAAAATGTTTTATGATAGATGGAGCTAGCGGTACTAATTATTTAGGATACCAGGTGCTTAAAATGTTAACAGGTACTGTTACACCCCCTCTACTCGATATAAAAAATTTTGCAGAAGGCAAAATTTTTTTTTTGTTGTTTAATATCAGATAAGATCTCCAACGTAAGTTTAAGCAAAACAGTTACATAGAACAAGTAAGGATTATAAGGAATTACAAAAAGAAAAAAAAAATAAAACAGGAAAATATTGATAAGGTGAAAATCGGTATTAGATAAAGTCACAATAGATAAGAAAAGTTCTATATAGTTTTTACATCATCAAATGACCAATAATACAGTCAGTGAAAAATATACCTATTTAAAAATTACCAAAAAGTTACCAAAAATTATACTTTAGAGCTATATAAATTGTACTTTCTCATATTAAATATATGAACCATAAAAACAAAACCCACATTATGTTTTAACATTTCCTAGCTAAAGATAATCTGTATACACATACAGATACGATAAGATAACCCAGTAGACATTCACACTGTATACTGCCAAAGGTACTTAAACCCGTACGCGACAGAATACATACAGTATGCACGATAAAAATGACTCTAGGTACGATAAATCTAATACACATTAGCGTATAAGATACAAAACACGGTATATAAACCTTTTAAAGGAAGAAAAAAATCAATATATCCTGATATGCCCAAATTGGCTTGATACATCAAAAATATTCCACCCAAAAGTTCATTAACTTGCTCCCAGAACAAGCTAAATAAGATAAGATAAGCTAAGATAAGATAATTTTAAAACATAAGCGCGACAGAGTTAATATAAATTTGTCCAAAATATATTTTATGAGAAACATAGCACGAGAATAAAAAACGCTCCATAAGATAAGAAAGATAATTTGGTAAGATAGAATAAGATAACATAAAGATAAATTAGGTAATAAGATATAATAAGTTAAATGTTATTAAAGTAAATAGGTACATCATATACTGATAAAGTAGAAAAAGAAAATAATGACTAGGTAAACACAGCGAACTAACAACAACCATCGAAGACATCACATTAAATGAATAAATTTTTGATAATTCAAACATAATAAAATGACGAGGAAGTCTAGGTAATGAGAACCTTTGAACTTGGAAAGGGGCCGTTAGCATCCACAGTAGCTATGACATATCCTAAGGACAACATCCATCATCTCCAAACCTTCTGCACATTCACTACATCCGAAAACCAAAAAAATTGTATGTTTAAGTATAAGTTTACTCAGTGTCGGTTGAGTTTGTGTCTTCATTATTGTCTGATTTGTCTTCTACATTGTCGTTATTATCGTTGTCTCCCGGTAAATTTTTATCAAAGTCTGAAAAATTTTGTTTAAGATCGGAAATGTGAAAATTACCCAAATTATTTCCTTCGAGATCTTTTAAGTTATACACAAGCTTAGAAATCACCTTATTAACCACACAAGGAATATACTTAGGCGCAAATTTTGCAGCAAAATTATTTACTTTAGAAGATAGTACAAAATTTTTCTTCCACAACCTATCACCTATATGAAACTCAACATCACGTTTCCGCATATTATAATATTCTGCATTTCTAAGATAAGCATCCTTCAGTTTTTTACGAACGTCTACAAATAATTTAGGCAAAGTTTGTACATCCTGTAACCGTTGTGATTTCTCCTCTATAGACACAATATTATTGGCATTGTCTGCAACTTTACCGTAATAATCACCAGAAAGTGGTACATTCCTAGCAAAATTCAGAAACGCAGGGGAGTATCCCGTTACTTCATGAGTAGCAGTTCGAATAGCTTGAGCTACCTGATGAATATATACATCCCAGTTTTTGTGATTTTCATGGATATAACAACGAAGAGCGGTTACTATAACTTTATTTGTTCTTTCAGTATGATTACTTTGTGGATGATAATTAGCATTATATAATATCTTTTGAACTTTATATTTTTCCATTAACTTTTTGAACTCTTTACTTACAAACTGAGAACCATTATCGCAAGACATGACCTGAGGAACCCCAAAAATTAAGAAAACATGATTTTCCAAAAATTTCGCTATACTAGATGCGGTTGCTTTAGGCATAGGGTGAACAAAACAAAATTTTGTGAACCAATCTGTAACTACTAGTGCGTATCGATTACCTTGTTTGGATCTAGGATAACATCCAATTATATCTGCACTTAACCATTGAAAAGGAAAATTTATATTCTTATAGGAACCCATCACACCAGCTTTCGGCAGATTTGTACTTTTACATGAAGAACATATTTTACATTTCTGAACATAACGATAAATATCTTTACGAAGTTTGGGCCAATAATACAATTCAGATATCCGAGAGATAGTTTTTGAAATACCTAAGTGACTACCTGAGACATCATCATGAAACATTTTAAGAACATCTGTACGATTATTCGAAGGAACAACAATTTTCCAGTCCGATAAATTACTTTCGATAGGATTGTGAGAAAAAACATGTTTGTAAAGTAACTTGTTTTCGACTTTAAATGAGGGATACTTTTCCGGATTACTTTGGACCTTATTGATCATAGAGAGATACCATTTATCAGGTTTAAAAGTAGAGACATCCAAAACTGAAATTTCATTTACTGAACGAGAAAGAGCATCACTAACCAACATTGTGGAACCTTTGCGATGTTTGATAACAAAATCGAACTGTGCTAATCGTAAAGCTAAACGAGCTAACTTTCCGCTTGGATTAGACAACTTATGAAGATATTGTAATGATGAATGATCGGTTTCTAAAGTAAAGACTGTTCCTTCTACATAGCATCTGAATTTTTCAATACCAAATATCACCCCGAGAAGTTCTTTTTCTGTTGTAGAAATCTTTCTTTCCGATTTTGTAAGGGAACGACTAGCATATGCAATTGGACGGTCAATACCATCACTTTCTTGATATAAGATAGCGCCAAGACCTGTGTCGCTAGCATCTGTTTGAATAATAAATGGCTTAGAATAATCAGGACTCGAAAGTATTGGAGCGGAAGTAAGAAGTAATTTAATTTCTGAAAAAGCTTTGTCAGCTTCAGGAGTCCACATGATAGGCTGACCTTTCTTTCTACCCTGCAGTAAGTCTGTAATAGGAGAACAAATTGAAGAAAAATTTTTAAGAAACCTACGATACCATCCAATCAAGCCTATTAATCTTTTTATTTCTGTGGTGTTCTTAGGTACAGGATAATTAAGAATAGCTTCGATTTTTTCCGGTGATGTACGTAATCCGTTTTTATCCAAAGTAAAACCTAGATAGTTAAGTGATTCTCGACAAAATTCACATTTTTCTAAATTAATAGTTAATCCAGCTTCTTTCAACCTTTTATACAATTTCTCCAAAATCTCTAAATGTAATTCGAAAGTGGGAGTAGCGACAATGATATCATCCAGATAACAAAAACAATATGGTAATATGGAAGGATCAATAATTCTGTCCATTAACCGAGCCATTGTCCTTGGAGCATTTTTTAATCCAAAACACATCCGGGTGAATTCAAAAGAACCAATACCATACACTGAAAAAGCTGTTTTAGGTTTAGAAGACTCAGTTAAAGGTACCTGAAGAAAAGCTTTACGTAAATCAATTGAAGTAAGATACTTTGCATCCCTGAGCTTATTCAAAACGGAATCTACTAAATGCATAGGATAAGAATCAGAAATAGTTACAGAATTGAGCTTTCTACCATCAAAACAAACTCTATACTCCCCATTTTTCTTGGGAACGAGCCATAACGGACTGTTCCAAGGTGATGATGTTCTTTAAATGATTTTTAGCCTCAATAACTCATCAATCTCTTTTCTCAAATGAAACTGCATTGCTGGACTTAATGGATATTGTCGTTGACAGATGGGTTTTGCATCCCCAGTATCGATATCATGCTCAATCAAATGTGTTTTACCTAAAGAATTTGGAGGAGAAATTTCGTCGAAAAGCTTGACAACCCTGTTTAATTTATCCTTTTGTACTGAAGACAATGCAGAAATTGGTTGAATTGCATTAATGACACAAAGAGAAGATAACATCGAGTAAGATAAAGAGTGAAAATCAACATCAATTTTAAATATTTTTAAAAAATCCATCCCCAAAATCAAAGAATGAGCAATAGAAGGAATAATCCAAATCTTAATTTCATGTGTTACATCATTGAGAGAAACCGGAGCATAAATACAACCCATAACATTCTGTACCGTACCATCAGCTGTAGTGATACTAGGTAAAAGTTCATATTGAATCGGTAAGTTAAGACAATGCAAAATATTAAAACCTTGATTACCCAAAACACAAGAATTGCTTCCACTATCAATCAAAGCTAAAATTTCAATATTATTTATCTTAATATTGAGATATGGTCTATTATCGTTACTCTTTTTCACAAACAAAGGACTAACATTAGAATTAGATACCTCCCTTAAACTAGTTGTCTGTAAATTTGATTTAGATGAATTACGTAAAATATTAATATGATCAGAATCACCTGCACAATCAGAAGTAGTAAAAGAAATGTTATTTAAAAAATTATGTACAAACTTAAGGTAATTGTTCCACTCACTGGGAGAAGTGAAGACATTTATTTTTTGTTTCGGTGAGCATTTGAATTTTTGGTTTTTTGTGATTGATTGTCCGGTATATTTTCCCTTGGTTGACTGGAAACAGCGCCCAGACTTTCCTGTCCAGTCTGTATTAAGTTTTTTGAGCAACGAAAACATTTTGACTTAACCACATTTTTCCTACCACAACCATAACAAAAAATAGTTCTAGGTAATCTGCAATTATTATATATATGACCTCTCTTATCACAATTCCAACAAATTCTAGTTGAATTATTCGAAACATTGTTATTATTTGTATTGCTACCGCGGGATCTATGTGCATTATTATTTGCTACAAAGTTACTAGAGTACCTAACAGTGTTTTGCCGATTTCTAAAATTTGATTCTGGTTCAAAAAAACTATTATTATTATTAAGATAACAATTATTATTTACTATAGCTGAATTTCTACCTCTATCAGCCCAGAGCTGTGATTCTTCAATCCGTTTACAAAGATTACTTAACTCATCAATAGTTTTAGGTGAGTGCAAAGCTAACTGAGAGACATGGATTGGTAACAAATTTCGCCTAATTCTCGTAACCCTACTTTATTCGTCCGGTATTATATCTAATCTACTAAACATGTTTTCCATTTGTGCAATAAATAAATGTGCTGGCTCATTAACTGTTTGCATTCTGTTGTTAATTTCTAACTCTAAATTAAACTGGTAATTGCAAGGCAAAAAATCGTCTTTAAGTTTAGATACAATGTGTGACCAAGAAGTTACTTTATTTTTAATAGATAAAAACCAAACTAATGCTGACCCTTTAAAAAATTCAAAACATTTAATAAACAATTCATCATCTGACACACCTCGAGAATTTTTCAGCAACTCTATTTTCGACAAAAAATCATGAAGTGAACCTGTACCATCAAACGAAATGTCCCATTTATGTATGTCATTGTATTTGATAACATTACTTTGCGCATCTCTTCCCAAAGTGGATGGATTGCTAGTGACAATAGGATCCGGAATTTTTATATCTAAATCTGCTTCTAACATTAAAACTTTACTCTTTAAAATACCCTGCTTTTTCTTTTGCTCACTATCTGACACATTCATTCTATGTATCCTACCATTTACATGAGTTAACCTTGTTGAAATTCTTTTATAAGCTGAATCTAATTTATTACCACTAAAAGAATCTATTTCCGATTTAAGTTCCTTTAATGTTATATTAATTTCGTTTAAATCATCCTCGAAAGGATATGAATTTACACCCTCCTTAAACGATCTATCAGCGGATTGTTGTGCCCTTAAACCTCTAAAAAGCTTACGTAACTCCTCTACCTTTGAAGGAACCTCTACATCAAATAATGAAACTTCATAAACAAGTTCATGTGCTTTCAAATATTCAGCTTTCATTTTAATTCAAAAGAAAATTGTAAAAATATTAAATATTTTAAAAATGCAAAACTTTCCTAATTGTCAAGAAGAAAAGAAAGACAAAAAAAAAAACCAGTCCCAAACGAATATAAATCAAACTGCTTCAATATAAATTACAATGGTTATTTTTAAAACAACGCTAATATTAAAATTTCTATTTTAAAGTCATTAACCAAAGAAACAAAAAACTGGTACCTAAATAAGCAATAAAAAGTACAAGTTATTATCGTCGAAATAAACTGTTTGCTACAAATTTGAACAATCAATATAGTTAAGCAAATAAATAAATATATCTATCAGTGTTGTACGTGAGGGATAATATAGGTATTAAAAACACAATAGGAAAAATCAAAGGAAATTGAACTGTTTATAAAAATATTTAAGATAGTTAAAAAGTTAATTACGAAAGATTAATATTGAGGATATTAAAAAAATGATTTATGAAAAAAAATAATATGTAGATATATGCACCAAGTACTTTTCTCGAATAGAAAAACTATTTCCCAAAGAAAAAATTATTGTACAGTCAGAGAAAAAATGAAACCAGCGGTTGGGCGCCAATTTGTAATCAAATTATTACGTTGAGCGTCAATTTGTAATATTAGTTGGTCGTTGATAGTGAATTTATAAAAATATTTAGTTAACTTTCTTGAAAAAATAAAAATATACCAAAAGAAAAAATGTAATTTACAATAAAACAAACATTAAGCTTAATTTCGTCTTTAATTAGTTGTAAAAGATACTTCAATAATTAACAGAATTTATAAATGTTTATCACACAAAAATTATGATAGTTAAATACCTCGGCTAGGGGTGAGTAAGTTCATTAGCTCTGACTATTGTACAATATTTGTTTCTTTAAGAAATTATAAGGGCGCCACCGAAATCTTTTTATTTTTTATGATACTACTGAAGAAAGTTGTTTTAAGCTGTTATTTAAATAAGTATCATAAGATGACAGAAAGATGTCAGAAAAAACTGTCTATGAAGATAAAAAAATTATTTGAAAATGTACAAACATATAAAAGATAATAAGATTTCCTTGGTGCTGAAATTAATGAGATAGAGAATACGTTACAACAAAATAATCCGCAAACAGTTCTTTAAAAATACTTATTCTAATACAGTTGACGATATAGATAGATATACACGGAAATAAAAGAGAAAAAATATGGGAACAGTAAACTTGATAGATCTCAATAAACTTATCTGTTACGATAGTGGACGATCCTTCGCCGCACCTTGGGGTCGCTACGGCACTGTCTAGGTGGTTCCAAATGATTATAGAGGATCACTAGTGGAGGGATGATCTGCCCCAGTTGTAGAGATCATCCAGTTAAGAATTTACAGTTTACAAGCTGTTCAAGTTTACGGAATCTCCAAAATTAAGAGATGCTTCTGGTTTTTCTGGTTCTTCAATTAAAGAGTTGCCTCTAGTTTACTAAAGAGTGGCCTCTATTTTACTGTTTTATATTCCAACTGTATATGACAGTAAATCAATAGAAGAAATGAGACTCGAATAATTATTAAAACTTATTGAACTCGATAATGCCAACTCATTAGTACACCTCGTAGCGTAGCTACTTTGAACTTTCAATTATAATTATAGAGACCGTATTCATTATTTTATTATTAAAAATGTTTTATGATAGATGGAGCTAGCGGTACTAATTATTTAGGATACCAGGTGCTTAAAATGTTAACAGGTACTGTTACACCCCCTCTACTCGATATAAAAAATTTTGCAGAAGGCAAAATTTTTTTTTGTTGTTTAATATCAGATAAGATCTCCAACGTAAGTTTAAGCAAAACAGTTACATAGAACAAGTAAGGATTATAAGGAATTACAAAAAGAAAAAAAAAATAAAACAGGAAAATATTGATAAGGTGAAAATCGGTATTAGATAAAGTCACAATAGATAAGAAAAGTTCTATATAGTTTTTACATCATCAAATGACCAATAATACAGTCAGTGAAAAATATACCTATTTAAAAAATTACCAAAAAGTTACCAAAAATTATACTTTAGAGCTATATAAATTGTACTTTCTCATATTAAATATATGAACCATAAAAACAAAACCCACATTATGTTTTAACATTTCCTAGCTAAAGATAATCTGTATACACATACAGATACGATAAGATAACCCAGTAGACATTCACACTGTATACTGCCAAAGGTACTTAAACCCGTACGCGACAGAATACATACAGTATGCACGATAAAAATGACTCTAGGTACGATAAATCTAATACACATTAGCGTATAAGATACAAAACACGGTATATAAACCTTTTAAAGGAAGAAAAAAATCAATATATCCTGATATGCCCAAATTGGCTTGATACATCAAAAATATTCCTCCTTGACCCCCTTCTCTTTACACACCGCAACCTTGTGTCCTTTAGCACCACACCCAAAACACCTACCCTCCTCTCTACCCTCCATAAATGTTACCCTATTCCATCCCAACTTCATCTCCCTTTTTTTTAGTAAAACCTCCGCCTTTTCCCGTTCCGCAGTCACCACCGCCATCTTCATCCCATTCCTCTCTCTTACCACCTTAATCACCTTAGTACCTATCCCAGTTAATTCCTCTATTCCCCTCCTTATCTCTTCATCTTTCATCCACGGGTCTATCCTATCACCTTAATGGTTTTTGTTCCCCTTCCTGCCTCCACCGCCCTTGCTCCTGTAACCCTTTCCACCTCGCCCAGCATTTTCCTCACCTGAACTCCCCTTTTTGCTTCAATTATCAACTCCCTGCTCCTTGATATCCTGAGTCTATCGACCCACTCCGCCTTCATCTCTCCTAACCCCTTCTTAATCTTTTCAATCCCCTCCTGATTCAGATCTCCAATATCCTTCAGGATAACCGCCTTATTCCTTTGTTCTTTTGCCCTTTCCTTTTCTGTATATATTGTCACCTTCGTCCCTCTCTTTTTTACCCATGCCACCATTTTGCTTAATATTTCCATCCCCATATGTTCGAGCCTGTGCAGCCCAACACTGTCCCCACAATCAACATCTCCAAACATCCGACTCAGCAAATCAAAAACTTTCCTTTCATCCCTACCATCCCCCTCCATTCGGCAGATTCGCTCTTCTTTCTTCGTTTTTACCCCTTTCCTCTCTGAGATCTTTATTTCCTTGATCCACTCCATTTCCTCCCCTTTTTCTACCAGGATCGGAAACCTTTCCCGATACAATCTCTGGACCCCTCTCTCCATTCCACTATCCTCCTTGTTTACTCACACTACCTTAATTCTGTCATCTCCGACCATTGGATTTCCCACCTTTACTTTTATGCTCTCCCCATTTTTAACATCCCAAGCCCTATCTCTCACCTCCTTCCAACCCTCCCAGTCTCTTTGTCCTATCTCCCATCTTGATTGCATGCTCTCCTTCAAATCCTCCTTTCTTCTCAACTGTTCTAATTCCCCGACCCTCCTTTCTGCCGCCATCTTCTGTTCCTCCAATTTTTTTCACTTTTTCCTTCAGCCGCTTTACCATTCCCTTCAGATCCTCGACATTCTCCCAATCTTCCCCCCTCCCAATCTCTCGATTCTCACCTTTTTTCTCCTTCTGCTTTCTTTTCTGCTCCCTCTCCTCCAAAGGCGATATCTCCTTCCTCTTCACCGTCCACTCACCCGACTCTCCTGCTTTATCTGGAGTACGTTTCACCTTCCTAAATTTACCAAAAACTCCCTTCCTTTCCTTTTCTTCTTCCATTAAAATGCTGACGGAGTAAGTCTAACGTGCGCACAGCTGTATGGCTCGTTGCACCATCTTGTTGGAACCATTATGTGCGAAACTGTAGATTTCGTGCACGGCCAAAGTTATTTAGATCTCTCACAAAATCTGGTTGTTTGTCGATTAATATAGTCACTAAGATGAACGTGACTCTCGTCTGAAAACCATATGTTTTCAAAAATTCGGGATCTTCGTAAATTAAACTCAACATGCGACCCCAGTAAATTTCTCTTGCACGTTTTCCCGCAGCATTTAGTCGTTGTCCAACTTGAATACGGTATGGATAACCACCAATTGATTTGAACATGCGACGTAAAGACGTTTCACTAATATTGAGTTTACATGCAGTTCTAAAAGACTTCTTTGAGGTGATTGCACAACTTGGTTAAAAACACGTCCTTCATTTTCGTTGTGTATACTGTTTTTCGACGACCTTTACGTTGACACAATCGCTACCAGTGCGACGAATTTTTTCAACAACAGCTAACATCACAGTTTTACTAGGAGCTGCTTTATTAAATTTTTTTTGATATTTTATTGACACCTCTTTTAAGCTTGGACCATCATTACGACCTTTTCCGTATGAACGAAAATAATGCTCTACCAAAATCACTTTTTCTTCCGTTGTTAAAACCATTTTTAAATCAAATTTAACTGCAGCGTACTATTAATATATCAACTAATGACAATTAAGTCAAATATGACAAATTCATATTACATAAAAAACTCCACAGCACTCTCTGTTTCGGTACTGTTTATTTTGGCGGATACCGTATTAGAGAAACTTCGTTTGACATTTACGAGTTTCTAATACTATATTAAATGCTTGGCAACATAGTCCCGTTCTGACAGCTGTGACGTGCACCTATATTTATGCTGGACAAGGTATATTATATTATATTGAGGTAGCTGAAATCTCTGTTTTCTTCGAAATGCGCCAAAATTTACATTATTTGACAAAACTGTAAATAGAAAAATGATTCGGTTTATTACATTTCAACTCGTTCTCTCCTTATTTTTTTATTTATTAAAAAAAAACTATAAAAAATAGAAACTATTTATTAAAACAGAAAACAAAAACTAGGTAGAGAGTGAGTTGGTGTAAGTCAAAATAGACACTTTAAAAGAAATAAAGTAATCTCTAAAGCTGCAGTTCGACTTTTCATTTTTTTGGCGGACGCGGCCACTACTGTATGCTTTTATTTATCTATTTCATTTATAATCTAATTAAGAATTTCTTAGTGTGTTGTTAATCACCTGTAATAAAAATGGTTTTTTATTATTAGTAATGCCCTAAATACAAAATTTTTAGAGGATTCTTTGTAAATAACTTCTCCATTTATACTTCGCTATACAGATATCAAACAAATCATTATATTATTAAACTTTATTTATAAAAATATATACATAAAAAACCGAAACATTTAAACAAGAAACTTCTTTTTCAAAAACCGTTATTTCTACTGAACTAACAAACAAATTTATTCATGCAGAGAAATTACAAAGTGAAACTATAACTTTTAACTTAACTTTACATCAATGACAAGAAAATAAAACTTGTCTTACAATCAATCTTCATTTCTTTATATATTATTAAAAAATTGGTATTTCTTCATATTTAAGAAGGTTAAAAAATAAAATCAAGTTACAATAATAAGGCGTAATTTTTAATACGCAACAAGTTGAAAACAAATCAATTTAAATAATAAGGCGCAATGTCTAATTCTTATCTAATTATAAAAATATATTCTTTTGAACATCCTTTGTAATGTATCGCAGCAAATCCAACGAATTTGGTATTTTCGATAATGATTTTCCAGAATTGGTAATTTAATTTAATAATAATTGGACAAATTTTATCTTGGATAATAATTCCTTTACCCGATCTCACGACCACAGCTACCTTAAACTGAAAAAGGTGTTGTTTTTTGGTTAGTGTATAAAGCTACGCATTTTAAGAACCCATTAACAAAACGGGTACGTTTTTAAAAAGGACCCGCTTTTTAAACGGTTCCGTTTAAAACGGACAGAGTGCAATGTATGGACTGCTGTGATGAATCAGTTTGTCAAACGCATCCCAACTCTTTCCTTCGGATAGTAGAAACAAAGTTTTGTGCATCAAAATGGATCTTACTGACTTTTTGTTATTAAATTTAATAACGGAGGAGGATGAAGCAGAGAGGCAGTTTTTGGACCAAAGTTTCTTCATCTTCAAGAGTGAAAACATTGCGCGTATACGTTTTCTTTGTTTCATTCCCACTATTTACACATTTTTCTGGGTAACTACAGATCTGTAAATAGATTATTTAAATTGGTTAATATAAGATCCGTTTTATATACGGAAGCAACGGATTCTTAAAATGCGTAGCTTAAGCGATCAGTACGGTCCATCCCATATAGCACACGACGTACTGGGGACGTACATATTCTATTCTATTCTATTCTATTCTTCTGGGGTGCGTTTCATGCATGTACTGGAGCTCTAGGCTCATTGTACCCCCCTGAAGTAATCATACCAGGTTCGTTTCCTTCATGTATTCTAGAATGTCCCTGATATTCGCTTTCACGATTTCCTCTGGCTCAGGAAACTGAATGCCAAAGTGTCTCTGTCTAAGCCACTTAAGGCTCGGACAGTGACATATTACGTGAAGAGGAGTTTCGTCTTCCTCACCACATTTTCTGCACAATGGGTCCTCAGCGAGTCCTATTGTGTTCATGTGTTTTCGGAGATGGCAGTGTCCTGTAAGCAGTCCCACTGCCTTTCTCAATTGGGTTCTACTTAGGCTGAGTAGTTCTGTAGTTTCTCTCCCTGGATGGACCTGTTATGAATAATCTGGATTGCCTGAGTCCAGGCAGTTCCATCCAGAGTTTCTTATGTTGTTCCCTTAGTCGTTCCTCTATTGTTTCCCTTACATGTTGGTATGAGACCCCACATGTGGGAAGAGGTCCGATCAGGGTTCCTTCTGAAGCTTCCCTGGCTAGGAGGTCAGCTTTTTCATTTCCAAGAATCCCTGTGTGTCCTGGTACCCATTCAAGGATAACCTTGTGGCGTTGTGCCAGTTCAGCTACAGTTCCTTGGCAGTGCTTCACTGTTCGTGACGCAGTGTGTACGCTCTCTATTGCTTTGAGAGCTGCTTGGCTATCACTTCTGATCCTGACAGTCCTGTTAGGGACTGTCTCGTTCAGGATGATTTCCGAGCATTTGTTGATGGCAACCACTTCAGCTTGCAGGATAGTCTCTACTGAACCCAGGTTGAGACTATACGTCTTTCCTGTATTTTCATTGTAGATTCCAATCCCAGTGCTGGTACTTGTTTTGGATCCGTCTGTATACCAAACGGATTCATGTTGTTTCCTAGTCTTGGTACGAGCTTCGTCCCTATCCGGAATATGAACCGTATATGGTTTGGAAAGGTCGTAGCAGATAGGTATTCTATCTGAGGGCATGCTCAGTAATTGATTATGTTCAATCTCTTTCGAGATTGTGGAATGGTACCTAGGGATCGCCCTGCCCCATTCGTTGTTTATTTTCAGCCTGTAAGCAGCTGCCAGTGCTTCCCTTTCCACAATAAGATGTAGTGGAGGTAGTCCCAGCATAGCTTCCAGGGCCGCCGTGGGCGTTGTTCTCATCGCCCCGGTTATGGCTAGATAGGCTACTCTCTGTACCCTGCCTAGCTGTCTAGATGCTACTGAGCATATCTAGTACGTACATTTCTGGACGTATCCAGTACGCACCTAAATAGACGTAGTAATTACAATGATTTGAATGTTTTATTTTGTATTATATAGCAAAATAACTTATTAAAAGGTAAAAATAAAAAAGCGTGACTATTCATTTAAAGTTTTTCGTTGGAGCATAATATGCATAAAATAAATTTTGGTAATTACAATTTTTTATTAAAAAATAAATAAATGAAAATATCTTTTTTTTTTATTGTGAACCGATTAACATAAAAATTATCATGTGTCAGGGGAAAGAGGATTACTATACATGTTTGTTACAGAAAAAAGTGTAAATACTAAACAGTACAAAAGAAAAACCAAACCTAACCGTGTTAATCAGCAGACCTAACTGTTTAGCTCGAGAAAAAGCACATATAATGTTTTTAAATTACGCGCCAAAGTTTGGGTTGGTGATTGCTTGCGTTTTTGGTTTTGACAATATGTTATTCTAACCTTATTCTATGAGTGTGTTTGTGATATGTAAAAGGAAGAATATTTGCTTTGGCACTAATATAATACATACCTACACAGACAATACAGATTTCCATACCATATTTGTGATAAAGATTTCAGATATAGTTTTATTTTAAATTTTATAAATCATTGTAAAATAAAAATGGTTATTAAAAATTGTTTTAATTAATTAAAATATTGAGATTATTTTTCACCTACTTCCTGGATACGTCCCAGAACTGTCCACAGTTTGGGCCAAAAGTGTACGTACCAAGGACGTCCATTTGCGAAAAATTTCGACGTACCAGGTACGTACCTGGGACGTCCATTTACGCGGAATCTGGACGTACCCGGTACGTCCACAGTACGTTCATAGGTCGTACATGTGCTATATGGGATATGTATGGAATAAATTCAATTTTACCGTTATTATGTATTATGTAAAAAAACCTAAAATAGGTCGATTTTTTTCTTAAATTGACAATTTACAGTATGAAAATATTATCCTCCTCCAGCATCCCTTCTGAATTATAAGCACCTCCTCGAGAATTTTAAATAACAAATAGGAACGTGTGGCACTTTGTTAGGAAGGGATTTTAGTCCTCTTCATTATAAAACGCATTTGCGTATCGTAATGTAACTTTTTATATTTTGCACTTATAAAAATCTTCATTATAAAACGCATTTGCGTATCGTAATGTAACTTTTACGCACGCAAATTTTTGTTTTAAATGGTTGGCGACATGAGTGAAGTATCTAAAGGCAAGACTATTGACAATGACATTTGTGGCTAATAGCAATTTATTAATTTTATATTGTTCTTTAAGAAAGTATCTGTGAATATGAATATAATATTTTACTTATATAATATATTATTATTGGTATATTATTCATTTTAAAATATTTTAAAACATTAACATTTGATAATTTAAATGTCACAACTGTCAAATTTTATAAATTACACAGTGCTGCCGACATACTTCTTAAAATGAAAATTTTCGTAATTACATAAATATAAAAAATTAATTTAAAAAATGGTAAAAAGGGCAAAATATAAAAAATATAAACAACTTATTTCATATGGCTGTTGTGACAGAATTCCATATGAAATGCCTTGTTCAATATACTATTTATGTCCGCAAATTTTTGTTTTAAATGGTTGGCTACATGAGTGAATCATCTAATGACAATACTATTGACAATGACATTTGAGGCTAATAGCAATTTATTAATTTTATATTGTTTTTAAAAAAAGTATTAGTGAATATAAATATCACCTTTTACATATATATAATACATTATTATTGGTATATTATTCATTTTAAAATATTAACATTTGATAATTTAGATTTCAAAACTGTCAAATATTATAAATTACACAGTGCTATCAACATACTTTTTAGAATCAAACTTTTCGTAATTTACATAAAAATAATAAATTAATTTAAAAAATGATAAAATGGCAAAATATAAAAAATATTAAAAACAACATATTTCATATAGCTCTTTTGACTGTTGTTTTTTAAACTTGAACTCGTGTCGTAACAGAAAGCCATACGAAATGTATTGTTTAATATACTATTTTAAGTTTGGTATATTCTTAACAGAGAAAATTGTTTTTTAAGATGTTAAATATTGATTATGTCTCAATCACAAAACTTTACGTAGAACGAAGATAATAATTATAAAAAACTCAGTCACCCCTAGCAGCACTCTTGCTACTTTCCTTACCCCGCACCAGGGGAGGAAAATGTCAAGAATTGCCGAGGAGCTGGTAGTCAGTAATCAGATAGACAAGTGTACAGGGCGAAGATTTGTTTATATGTTAATAATATACTGGTCAACAATTGAAGTGGATATTAGGTTGGTTTTAAGTTTAATGTGAGCTGGGCGTTTCTCGCCCCTCCACTGTGGCCAAACTCGGGCCTATTGTTGCTCACCCCTCCACTGTGGCCAAACTCAGGCCTATTGTTGCTCACCCCTAAGGGTCACAATTCGCCATCCATTCTACACTTCTTAACAAAGTCCAAGATCTATTTTGGCGAGACTTGTCTAAAGTCGGTAGGTTCTAGCTGTATGAGACCAAACGAGCGGAGCCTGTTCATTTCCAAAGCGGGGCAGTAGCAAAGAATGTGCTCTGCCGATTCGTATAACACGCAGTAGCGACAGTCCGACGTATTACACAAAAAGCTTCCTCAGGTGGTTTCTCAGACGCCAGTATCCAGTCAACAGTCCAGTAAAAATGCGTAGGTTACTTCTACTCAATTCCAGGAGCTGTGCTGTTTTGCTACTCGAAGGTTGTGAGATGAACGCTTTCCCGGTATATTCTCCCAGTGCAGTAGGGTTTCCCTCGCTGCCCAGCTGGAGATAATGTCCTTGACAGTGCTTTTTGCTATGCTAAGGAATGGTTCCGGTCCAATAAACGTGGACTCCGTTTTCTTTTTTGGTCGCATTGTCGGCGCTATTATTGCCCTCCAATCCCTGATGCCCTGGAACCCAGAGTAGCGTTACTTTGTTATTTGTTCCAAGGGATTCAATACAGCTCCACCAGCTTTGAATCAAACCGGGTGGATTTCAGTGCCTGGCTGTGCGAAATTATGTATATGCTTTTATTTACCAGGGATTGATCAATCAACTTCCTTGCGCACAAATTTGTGGCAAACGTTTCCACCTGAAAGATAGTAGCGTACTTGCCAAGGTTTATTGAAATGTCAACTCTCGGTTTTCTGCTGTACACCCTGGCTCCCACACCCAGTGGGTTTTTCGAGCCATCCGTGTATAAAACACAGTCGGTCCCAGAATAGGAGATTGCTCATCCTTTCCATTACTCCCTACTTGGAAATAGGACGTTATAAGCCCTTTCCACATGTATACGTGAAGCAAGCATATCTGATACCATTACAGGGACAGTGGGAATTTAACTTCCCCGCCAGTCCCGCGTGGTCCCGTAGTGCTTCCCCCGTGATCTGGTTACCTATCGACTTGGCTCTGTAAGAGACCATCCTAGCCTTCTTATCCAAAAGAATGTGGAGAGGAGTTAAACCTAGAAGTATCTCCATTGCCGCCGTCGGAGTGGTGGACATAATGCCCGTAATGACCAAGCATGCAGTTCTCTGCAGACCAGACAACTTCGCTGCAGCAGCTTGTTGTATTCCCTTCGACTCACACGCCACTGAGCCATACGTGACCGTTTGATAAATCCAGTAAATCTGTTTGGGATTCATCCCCTACCATTTTCCACAGACCCTTCTGAGATTCCAGAGAGATACCCTTACCCTGGTTTTGTTTATTGTTCTCTCCAGATGGGAGTTTCAGATAAGTTTTCTATCTAGGATTACCCCCAGATATTTTACCTCTTCCGCAAATGGAATGAGTTCACCGGAAAGGCGGCTGACGCAGATTATCCAGCTTCCTCCATTTAGTGAATGGAATAATTACTGTTTTGCGGGGTTTACCGACATTTGCTCCTCCTCACACCACCTGTATACTATATTTAGGGCCATTTGAAGAATCTCCGAGACAATCGCCTCAAATTTACCCTTAATTATTATAACCAGATCGTCCGCATAGCATTGGAAATGCACTCCCTGCAGGGAAAGAGCCCCCAGAAGTGAGTCAACCAGGAGTGACCACCGAAGGGGCGATAGAAAACCTCCCTGTGGGCACCGGCGAGTCGCCCTGGACCCCTATTCTTGACGGTGATAGAATATAACTCTCCCTAGGAAGCACTCCCTACTTTCATTCTATCACCTTTCTATTGGTTACATGAAACTGTATTCTTGATAGTTCGATAGAAAGAAGTACAGTCGCTGTAGAAAGAAGCAAATTGATAAGAATGTTGAGCAGGGTTGCCAAATAGTTAAACCAATCGGAATAAAGAATTTTTGACAATTGAAGATCATGCAAACAAACGTGGTTATTGTTTATTTTTTACGGTCTCTAAAAGTGTTTCAGGAGCTATATTTTATTTCATTTCTACATTTAACTTTATTTCATAGCATAATATTTAGTTCTAGTTTTTTATTTAATATTTGTATGTATTTAGTTTAGTATTAATATTGTTTGCCTTTGTGTCACCGGTGTGTTTACAATTTACAATGGATTTGAATAATGTTTTAATTTACGACGATAATCACGATAGTACAAAATGATATAGGAGAAGGTGAAGAGGATATCAATATCAGAAGAGAAGTTTTACCCTTCGTAAACCCATTTGATGAATTAACAGATTATAGGTTTACAAGGCTTTTCAAATTGAACAAGGAAGTTTGTCGTGACGTTATAGTGTTTCCAATCTTTGGAAGAGCCTCCAGGTATACTGTTCAATAAAGTTGACAACTCTGTCCATAGGGCTTCCATGTTTTCTTTTGTATAGGACTGCGTTAATTTGCCGGATTACATTTTTTTCTCTTGCAGAAATAAAGTCCACAAGAATCTGCTTTTGTTGGGTATTCATAGGACCACTCTTTTGTTTTTTATTTTCTGCCATTTTCACTACTGTTACTTTTGATTAAAAAAAAATAAAAGGTTGATAACGGACGGACAATTATTTTTGATTATCTAAGCACGAAACGACGAAATACATCATATAACATATAACCAAGAAGCATATAACTACTATGAAAGAAATTACTTCTATACTATTTTTGGTTCGAAAATAAAAATCCCTAACACCTTCTCTTGGTGTTATAGCGGTTCCTTCAAAAATAACCAATACAAGTAATTGTTCTATCGGGGAGCAACCCTTCTATCGGTACAGTGAGAGAACGAATTTCAAGAATATGGTTTTGGCATTTTCAATAGAACCACGCCCACTTTCTATTGGCTATTCTATTCTATCACCGTCAAGAATAGTGGTCCTGAATCGAACAGTCTCTCCCTGCAGTGATGACACTGTGTACAGATTACCAAGCATGTTTTTTATCCTGTTACAGATAAATCTGTCTACTCCCCTGCGCTGAAAAACAGGAGAGTAGACAATGCTCCCTCAATGTCTAGGAAGGCTGCCAGCGCAATTTCTTTTTTCTCAAGAGAGTGGCTGATTTTTCCTACGAGATTGTTAAGTGCCAAATCCGTGAACTTCCCAACCTGTTAAGCATATTGGTGGGAATTCAAAGAAAAATTCCCCTCCCTAATGTGTCTATCTAGAATTCTTTCTAGAGTTTTTAGTACGAACGATGTGAAACTGATCGACCTAAAGGATTTAGGGAGGAAGTTATTCACCTTCCCCGCTTTACGTATATATACGACCTTTGCGGTCGACCAGCTCAACGGAAGATAACCCCACGCTAGACTCGCCCGTAGTATTTTTGTTAGCAGAGGTAGCAACTCCTCTTCACCGTTTTGCGACAGCGCGGGAAAAATTCCATCCTCTCCCGGTGCTTTGTATGGGGTGAAAGCGCTCATCGCCCGTTGAAGGGGTAACCATTTTCATTGCATCCCCCCAATCCACCTTGTTTGGTCGTATCACCGAACCAAAAAGAAGAGAGATCGGCTGCCGGTCTTCCAGAAGCAGACTGCCAGGAAACTGGTTCTGTAATAAGAGCTCTAACGTCTGTCCTTGGAATCCGTGAGGAACCGCCCAGTCGTTTTATCGAGCTGACTTTTTGTGCTGGATCCCTCAAGAGAATCTTGTGGATTTTTGTTCCGGCAGGTACATCCGAAATACTCTGGCAGAACCTCCTCCAAGAATCTCTTTTGGCCCTTCTTGTGGCCTTGTTATAATCCGTTATTCCTATTATTCCTGTAGATATCCCAGCACCCTGTTTCTTTAGCTCGATTTAAGAGACATCGAACTTATTTTCTTTTTTTGTCCAGGCTGCTGCTCCACCAAGGTGACCCTCTATTGTCCCTCTTCTCCTTGAGTGGGTAGTTCTCCTGGTATGATAATAGAATTACGTTCCGCATATTCTCATTCGCTGCTTCTATATCATTTTTGTTTTTTATAAACTCAATCCCACCCTCCAAATGCACTCGGAGGGACCTTCGGTATACACTTCAGTCATTTTGAATCACGGAATTGAACTATAGGCCTCTTCCCGACCTTCACCTCGAATCTCACATCTCTGTGGTCGGAACAGGAAAGTTCGGTGGAGACTCGCCAGTTAACAATCTTGGTGCTCATAAGCTTGGTGCTAATTGTTACCTCTAAAACTTCCTTACGGACCCTAGTCACAAAAGTTGGTTGAGAACCTTCATTAACTGAAGGTCCCTCCCCTTGCACTGATGTTGGTGCTTCCCCAGTTCAGATGGTGGGCATTTGCATCACATCCAATGATCAGTTGCCTGTTGTTCCTCTTGCAGAAGGCGATTATGTCCCGCACTACCGCTGGAGGAGGTTGTACTGCTTCGTCCCCCGGGAAATACGCCGAACAGACTACTAACTCGAGATTTGCGCCTCAACTACATCTGCTGGGCAAAACCCTGTTAACATAAAATAATAAATGTTATTTCGTATAAGTATGCAAACTCTAGTCTTGCCGCCTGAACCGAACATCAGCTTTCCCGAATAGTTTCCAAGGCCGCTTATTCGGCCTGTGTTGGAGATCCAGGGTTCCTGAATCATTGTCACGTCAATGTTTTCCCGACCAAAAACCCCGCCAAGGAGGAATGACGCCGCCTTGGCATGTTGTATATTGGCCTGGAGAAATCCAATGTGGGACGGCATTATTAATTTACCGTTGGAGGAGGAGGAGGATCTCTCTTTCCCTCTCCCCCTGGGTTGGGTTTTCCCCCCTTTGGTGCTCTCTTTTTCAGCGCCTTACCGGACAGAGGGGTTTTTCCCTGCTTGTCTTTCGGGGCCGTTTTTGAGGCAGCTGTTGTCTGACTCCTTGAGTCCCCTGCCGGAGTCCTAGCAGGAGGGTTAACCCCAAACGTCCACGTTTGACCGGGACCCTTAGGTTCCCTACGTAACGCTTCATTTTGGGTATTTCCTCCTTATGCACCAATTTGAGTTTGACGTCGTGTCATTGATGCAGGTAGGTAACGGCCTGCTCCATCCACTCAACCGTCGTCGCATTAGCACACTCAAGGATGATCATTCGCAGTTGCTGAGAGGATAACGCCCACTCTGACTCCCTGTGCCACGTCTCTAAACTAGTGTTCTTTGTTCTGCCGGGATACAGTCCCGATACGAGATTTCTTCACCTTCGTCTCTGGGGTGGTGCTATCCGAGCGAGAACGCTTACCAAAAGAAGAGGTAGGGGGAGAATCCTTCCTCCCCTTTTGCCCCACCTCCGGCAAGCGTTGATCAGACGAGGTTTTGGGTCGAGTTTTATTTCCTCCCCTCTCGTCCAGCTCTCGCAGGATCTGGGCCAACGCGACATCATATTCAATGCCGTTCTTCAGTAGCCGGCTAAGACGTATAACATATAACATAAGGTATGCGCCAAAGCATGGAAGCAGTACTTATAAGGCAAGCTTCATTACGATATGAAATATACCTCGAACAACACTTGCACTACATTATCGCAGCCAAAATTCGGTTAAACGACTTGGAAGGGCAAGTGTTTTAAGTTTTGAACAAGAAAGAGATCTAAGTAGTTCGCAGAATTTATAACTAGCAGAGGTGGGCATGCCAATAACCAGTAAAATAGTAAGAAAAAGTGTATTTTCGTATGCGATGATAATGAACATTCCTAATCCTTTTTCTGATACATCTAGATTAGCAAGAAGGAAATCGCTGAAATTATTGTTTGCAAGACATCCCGATGTGGCTAAAAGGAAGGCTCAGCAAATGAATACAGCAAGAGCACATAAAATGAATTCATTTATTGTAAAGGATTATTTTAAAAAATTGAAGGAAGTAGGTATTCATTTAATTGAAATTGTTTGGCAAACCTGAAAACGTTTACAATATAAACGAGAAAGGTTGCCGTCTAACGATCCATAAACAGCAAACCGTATTGGCGAAGAAAGGTGCTCAACGAATCCACTTGACAGCGCCTGAACAAGGTAAAAATGTTAGTATTGTGGGGCAAGCCATCTCACCGTTCATTCTTTTCAAAGGAAAGAGATTGAAGCCTGATTGGAACGATCATCTACCATCAGGATCAACTTTAATGATGACAGAGAAAGGGAGAATGACAAGTGAGGCGTTTATTTCATGGCTAGCACATTTTGCAAAGAATAAGAATACAGGACCCACACTCCTGATATTCGATGGTGCAAAATGGCATCTGGACATAAGTATTGTTGAAGCTGCAGATAAGTATGGTGTTAATTTATTTTGTCCTCCAAGTAACACCTCGCATGAAAAGCAGCCTATGAATAAAGCAGTCTTCAAAAGAAGTCTTTTTGGGATCAGGAGGTTTTAAATTTTTTGATAACTCAACCTGGTAAAAATTTAACCAAAATGCGATTTGTTGAAATATTTAGTAAAGTTTGGTTAAAAGCGATGACACCAGCTAACATCATTTCTGCGTTCAAAGCAACTGGAATGTTTCCTTTTAACCCAGACATCATACCTGAATCAGCTTTTGTACCCAGTCTTATAACAAAAATGTGTTAGAACCACTTAAAAGCCATCAACTTCTACAGTTGATAAAAACGGTCCCTGCACAAGTAATAAAAAAAATCAACAAAACGTCTTCGTTTATATAGCGAGTCGTCTCATTCTGAATCAGATTTCACATCTGATGATATAAACAGCGAAGCCTGAAAATATGTTAACATTTACTACCGAAAAAGTTCCAGAACTAGACACTTATTTTGAAGGTATAGACTGACTAGATAGAAAAACCACCCAAAAGTAAAAGTATTAAAAAACCTTCCAAACGACAAGAAAAATCAAAAGACGAAAACAAAGAGCAGGAAGAAAAGAAAATAAACAAGAAATTACAATGTAGTGAATCATGGTTCTGTTATGTATGTAATGAAGAACGCCAGGCTGATACGAGATTCTGTCTTGTATGTGGCCAATACGTGCATGAAGAGTGTGTGGGTCTGACTAAACATGATAAGGATAAATTCATATGCCCATATATATATATATATGGATGAATGGGTTTTAGAATGGATGAATGGGTTACATAAAAGTAACAAACACCTACTTATTTTATTCTGACAAATTTATTTTGCAACATCTTTACATAGACAGAAATGAAATATGACATAGTAAATTTTTATTTTACAGGAACGAATGGTAAATTGTCATAGAATTATATTATCTGAATTTAATACTGTTTTTAAGTCTTGTAAAAGTGTTTATACTTAGTTTCTTTTAATGGCAATCTTGTTGAACAACAACTTCTAAAGACCTGATTTTTTGGTACAGGAACGAATGGTAAACGGGTCATAAGCGTTGGGGCAATCTGAATTTTATATTCTTCGTCGTAATTGACTTTATACTTGAAGTTTCCATCTTAGTAAATATTTTAAACACCTCATCCGTCACGTAAATATTTTAAACACCTCAGATCTGACACAGTTGGGTCACTTTTTATTTTGCCTGGTCGTATAGATTCATACCGGGTGATCGCCTTTTTCATTATATTCTAAGAAAAAAATCGTGATCGAGGTACTCAACATCAAGTGGAAAAGGTTTTTTCTAGCTTCTCGAATAACTTGTGCATATTGAGAGGAAGGGTGATTTCGCGACCTTTTAATTTTCTCTCTATAAGAGCATGAGTAGAGTCACACTCCATTTGAGTGTGACCCTTCTCAAGATACTTTTGTTCGATCTGAACATCGTATTTTGTGGAAAAAAACTTAACGCGTTAGATAAAGTGGTGTTTCGGTTTTGATACCCGCAGCCATCTGAAAATATAATTATACCCTTTTTTCTTGTAAACAATTTTTTTCGAGATGCTTTATAATGCAGGACACAAAAACTGATGCCTGTAAATCTCCTTCAGTCTCATTCCAAAACATAATTTGTGCACTGGTGTGTTGCCAAGTTATAAATCGTAAATATGTGCACCTGTAGTCTAGTCTTATAGTAAACCTTGCTAGCCTCAATAACAGGACACAATTTAACTGATTGCACATCCATAGTAAAAAATAAAATGCTTTCCATTAACTGCCTCTTCTTTATCTTTTCTCTTTTCTTCTTGTGCTTCATTCTTCTTTTTTAAATGCTTTTGATACTCTTCTTCGCTGAGTTGTTTGACTTTAAACTGAAGGCATGTGTCACACTGATCCTTCCTGGCTTATACAATGCCAGATTGAGACTGTCAAAGACCTTATTGAAAGTGGTTATTGAAACAGCTGTTTTATTTTTCAGTCGCACATTTGTTTTTATATAAATCATAGATTTCACTTTTTGTTTGAAAAGGATGTTGCAAGTACTGCTTTTCTGAATCTTTGCGACAATAGTGCGATTCTGCTTTTGGTAATAGGTCAAAAAACTTTTTAAGATAATCTGTCTGTTGAGCAGTTTCCTTAAAAAAAGATGAAACGCTTCGTTTCGAAGTTTTTCTTTCATTGTCGACTTCCGTTCTGTTTGTGAGACCATGATTTTGACTTTTGAGAACCCAGTTTTGTGTCATCTTCTCCTTTAAACCTAATGTTGTGAGGAACATTTTCTTACAGACTTGAAGATTTGTATTATCCAACCTCAGGTGATAAAAAGAATGAGCCATGTCTTCTAGATGGACCTTGGACATAACATCTTTTGGCGTATAAAGAACCAAGCTTAAAACATACACCTTCTTTTGTGACCAGGTCATCTTCCAAAATAGTTCAAATATTTCTTTGCGTTTTTCAGAAGAAAAGGAATTACAATTTCTTTTTCGACGACATTTTACACAATGCTCCATTTATACAACCTTCCTTAACACTTCGAGGAGCTCTTTGAATATTTTGTTTGACCGATCCATCCTTTTTTTTTATAACCCAAGTAAGCTTCACCCAACATTCTAAATTTCTTGCTTTTATTCTTTTGCCATTCTTCAGGATTTGCTATCTTTCTTCGTACTCTCCTTTTAGGTTTGTTCTCGTCTGATGTAGGACTGCTATCACCTTCATTGGCCTGTGGGTTTTCATTATTGTCAACTTCTTCCATTTCTGTTACTTCAATTTCTTCAAGTGCTGGTTCAGGTTGCCAGACAGGGTCGTCAATATTTTCATTCTCTGAAATTGGTTCGATTTCTAAAACTTTCGGAAGTTGAGAGTCAGTGTCAATTTCATTTGCTACCTCATTTCCTGGGTTGTTGAAGAAATCTTCGTTCCTGCAGAGGCGTTTCATTATTATTAACCATTTCTGGCACTAAAAATATTTTTTAAAAACCAATATAAATAAAAAATAGGTTCTTACCTGATAGCAAATTTACGTAAGTAGGCTCTACTTCATGTTCATCAACGGGTAAAAAAAGCTCACTATCGATAATATTGCAATCGTACACTACATTATTCTCCAAACAAAGCGACAATATTTTCTTACTTCGACTTCCCATCTAAATTGTAAAAAACATTATTACTAGTAACCCTGTAAAACTGTGACTAAATTATTTGATTAATGTTTTTATAATAATAGTGTAAGCCCATTACAGTAGTTCAAAAGAGTCGTAACATTCAATTATCGACCAAAAAAATGTACTTCTAAAAGGACGTATAAACATAAACATGAAAACAGCATCTAATTCAGGTTTCTAATAACTTTCTATTAAATTTTAATAAAAATAAATAGATCACCAACGTATTCAAGATAAATAATTATTACAGGTATATAATATACTAACCTTTTTCCACTAATTTTAACAGAGTCGAAGAGAAATACACACAACAACATTAAACGTGCACTGTTAACATAGAGGTTATGTGGGATACGACCAGTTGCTTTTAGTAATTTAGCCAATGATTATACGACGTTTAGTAAAATTCAAAATTATAGTATTTCTATTGGTCTGAAGTATCCGGCCTTTTAGAATTAGTTTCGGTGCCGTAAAAGTAGTTCCATAATGACGAAAAAGCCAAATCGTAAAAATTGAGGGTTACGACATGTTAGAATTTAACCATCGATATGCCCCAATTGTTCTCAAAAATAGTCAATGTCTCATTAGTTTTTTAAATGTTAAGGTTCAATATTATTACTTATTTTTATTAATAAAATACTCGTTCCTTTTATTGCCAGTAGGTAGGTACTGTGGCAATATTAAGGGTATAGGTTCCAAATATTCCCAGTTGGCAATTGCTTAAAAATATATATATATATATATATATATACCTATATATATATATATTTTTGATTGTTTTATTTTTATAATAGTTTAGAAATTAGACTACTTACTTGTTTAATAAATTTACAGGTTATTTCAAATAAATTTGTTTTTAAAAAATACTAAGTCTTAGCATGGCAATATTTAGCTCACTTAACTTATTTAAAATGAAATTAAAATAATTTCTAATTGAAAATGCATTTTACTCGGGCAATTTTTAACTGTCATATCAGGAATAACGACCAGTATTAATGTTTTATAACTATCCATGTTGTAGTGTGTTAGAATGAGATGGATGAAAGGATGTGGATTGTGTTATGAATGAGTTTACATGAATAGCTGGGTATTTAAATTTTAATGATTTTATGTAACATTTTATTATGACTAGTCTGTAAGTTTTAACTTTTTAACATTGTAAAACTGCAAAGATTCAATAAATGAATTTGAATTATTGTATTTAAATCTCAACCTAGATTGTGATTGGTCTAGCACCAATACTTGGACCTCTAAATAAATTATATCATTTAATGAAACTAATCAGCATTTCCTATTACAATTCATAGGCTCTATCTGTCCACATTGGGAGCCCACTCATTCATCTAGCTACATATTATATACCATACCAAGAAATAGTTTTGGATACTTTACTGGCTAGATCAAAGTCCGCTCTTTCGTTTCCCGGTAATATAAAGGCTTACTTTGTTGTTATTCCTTACTAATTTGGAGTCAATCAAATATGATTGATTTGAGCAGTATCCGACTATGTGGTTTTAATTTGTGCCTAGTATTGTTTTCGCAACTCTATCTCTATTGCAAATACTTCTGCTTGTAAAATTGTTGTTACATTACCCATGTATTCCATAAGTCCTAAGGCACCCTTCATCACCTCCCTTTGCAGTCAATTGTCAGATATAGGGAGATCTATTAATAGCCCCATGGTAATTGACATATCTCTCAACCAACCCACAGCACTGTTCATAGACATACAATTTTTTAATGAAAAAGTTCGTCTTTATCCATTAAAATTTTGCAATTTTTTTGTGGCATTACAATATCAATCTATTACTCTCTCAGGGAATATGAAATTTATGAACAATTTCCAATACAAAATTATTAACATTGAATCGTAAATTTTGTAGGTAATTCCTATTGCCAGATATTTGTTAAAAAAACAATATTTGTAATAAAAAATAACAAGACAAATAAAACATTCTTTTTATTTGTTAAAAGTTACATTTCTTTGATCATTTGAAAATTTTTCCTTGATTGAATTTTCTACCAGCTTTATCAGTACCAGTCCATGAAAAGTATTGTTCTACAAGTTTTTTTGTTTCTTCAGATTTTGGATCAAGTTTTTTCCATTCATAAGATTCATAATCTATTTGCCAATCTGGTGATAACTAAAACAAAAAATTGTATTGAATACACAAAAAAACTATTTTTTTGTAAAAATGTAGTCAGCTTTAATGTAATGTTATCAATTAAAAAATATCATTCCTGATAAAATGGTGCATAACTTACTGTAAAAGCTAAATCTTGTCCTCTCCACACCCAAATACCAGAAATAGTGCTATTATTGTCTTCACCAAAAAGGCACACTGAAGCAAAGGCCTGCTTCCTCATCTTGTCTAATCTTTGTTGCATACCAGTGATTAAATTACAACTCATGAAAACTTTACTAAGTTCTTCTGGATATTTGTATTCACCATACCAAATAGAATAACATTCAGGATCAAATTTCTCCCAGAAATATGGAATAGATTTACTTTCTTCTTCATTGGAATATACACGTTTAAAGTCATCCATATTGAAAGTTCTACAAAATGAAGCAATGACATAATCATTTAAAAAGCAAGTCAAATATACAGTAACAGAACTAAAATATGTTCTTACCCCTTTGGCAATTCAGCAAAAGGATCTTTGCTTTTAGGTTCTTCTGCTAAAGCAGCATCAGCAGCATCAAGCTCTTCTTCAGGTTCTTTTTCTTTTTTAGCAGGTTGTTTTTTTTCAGATTTCTGTTCTTGTTTCTTGCCTTCCTTTTTCTTGCCTTTACCTACCAAATAAATATGGACAATTTCATGATACCAATTAGTGATAAACAATCAAATTAATTTTTAAACTGCAACATTATGAAAATAAATACAATATACCCACCTTCTTGTGGAGTTGTTGTAGTTAATGTTCCAGGTTGAGCAACTTTACTGCATAATACTACATCCCCCAAAACAGCTTTAAATTGGGGTTGGTTAATCAAAGTAGAAAACCACCTGTTGACTCCAACAAAAGGTTTCCTGAAGTTAGGATCCAATACATATTTGTATGCATTAAGGAGATTGCAAGCAACTACAATATCTGCCAAAGTTATTCTTTCTCCTACTAAATATGTCCTAGTGAGTAAATGACTGTTAAGAATGGTTAAAGAAATTTTAATATCTTCTTTTGCTTTTTGGAAAGCCTAAAATAACAGTATTTATAAATATATTTATAATTTAACAAATTTAGAACTTACATCTTGTAATGCATCAGCCTTTACAATTCCCAATACAGGAAATACCCATGCACATACTACAGGTAAAATTTCTCCCTCAGCAAAACCAATCCATTGCAATATTTGTGCTCTATCAAATTCATTTTTACCTCTCAATTCATCACTTGCGACATAATATGCAATTGCATTGCTATCTTGCAAATATTTCCCATCCTTTGATTCAAAAGCTGGAACCTAAAAAGGAAAAGAGTTCAGAAAATGTTGCTTAAATGCTATTTTAAAAGTTATTATTCACTAACCTTTCCAGTTGGAAATTTCTTTAAAAATTCATTAGTTTTATTAGTTTCCCCAAATACAAAATTCGGTGCTATTTTGACATCTGCTTTTGCATATTGTGCCGCAATAAGAGCTTTGGCAGCACGGAAATTTTCCGGATATGTGTAGAGAGTCTGTAAAATATGTATAAAATAGTAAAACTCACCTTACTTACAGTATTAAAAAAGGATTAATAATAGAAGATTGATTAAATATAAAGCAGATTTTTTAAAAATTAGTTAAAATTACCCCTGCTGCCATGATCACAACACTCTGTACCACACAAAGATAGAAAAAGAAAGATATATACCGGGTTCAATAAATGAAGTTGTGACATTAGAAATGTCATAATTGTCAAAAATTAAGGTACGTTCTTTTTCACACCATGTATTCATCAATGATGGAAGTGACGTCACTCTTTGATGACTGAATTGTTGGAGTCACCAGTGATATAAAAAAACGCATGACAAATCCGTCCAACATCTCCATACATCGATGGAATGGGTTTGCAATTTTGGTGCACAACACAGTAATAAATGAACGCGTGGTTACGTCAAACTAGATTTCACCAAAGAATATATGAACGTGGTTGGTGCATTGATGGAGCCACCGGTGAATAAAAGAACGTAACTTTACTTTTAAATTTTTAATTTCTGTCAAATTAAAGCAGCTTATTGACTAAATTTAATTGCAAAATCATTACTTTCTACGAGTCATCATATAAAATTGATTACTCACAAAACATATCCAAATACATAGGAAAAAATAAGTAAAATGAAAAATTATTGTTTTCGAATTAAAATAACCATAACCTCAACTTTTGAACGGAATGACAACATTGACAACTTGTGACATTTAACTCTTTACACTTCTCACGTCATCTATAAACTTAATTTGAGGTTAACTAATAATAAAACAAAAGTTTACATTGTTAAGGTAAACATTTATTTGAATATGGTAAAATATGGTTTCTCCACTGCAAACTGATTGTATATTTTAAAATATTAGCCCTCAAGTATGTTGAAAAAATCTAAAACAATAACAAATTGACAAGTGATGCTTTTGTCGAAGTGTAACATCTTTAAGTACTTTTCACACGAAAGTTAACTGAATATTAGTATAATTGAATTTACGTATTTTCTAATTATCAAAAAAAAAATAGATTTCATCACTAAAACTTTATTGGCTTAGATATGCTGTAGATGTAATTTATCACATCTACATTACCCCACCATCTTTTTATCAGCAGAGATTTGTAGGTTTGAAGTGCACCTGTTCCCAAAGAACAGGTTTTTAATAATGTTCCCATAGTATCATCCCTACAATGATCCCAATCTATCTACATATGATGCAAGTTATCTTTATTCTACTTTTTACACAGCAGTGTTGTCAGATTAATGGTGCTATGTTTATAATTTGGAACCCTCTACATTCAATACTCCACAAATTTTAAATAAAATTGTCGAAAATTAGTTCCTGCCAATAAATGGATAAATAAAAGTTCTATGTACTAAACCAGGTATTTATATTTTTAGTTATTATTGTTGTATTACAAAAAGGTTTAGGTTAACATAATTGTAAACATAAGATAGAAGTAGCAATCAGTTTATTTTAAATAAATATGTATATTAATATAATACTGTTTTTGTTATAGCATAATGTGAACTAGACTGAAATTTTTGTTATTACATAAAATAGGGTGGATGACAAGAAGTTTAAATAAATCTACAAGTTTTTGCAACTCCTCAAATAAATATTTCTTAAAATTCCTTTTTATATATTGTTAGGTAAAATAATACTTTTCTTGTCTAAAGCATTCTTAATTAATTAAGTTAGAAAATGTTAACCTGAAATATAGCTATGTTTATTATATGTACTAAAACCATTTAAAATGAAAAAGCAATATCATTCCTTTCTGTTTGTTACAATTTTATGTGGAATGTTCTTAAAAAATCCATCACAATATGTACATTATAAATCAAAAATTGTTAAGAGGTAATTTAAATATTCCACATTAGACCTACATTCATATGGGCTTGCTAAAATTAATAAAAATAATGTTTACCATTACATCTCAAGTAACAAGTTCCAAAATCACTTGATTTGGAATGGTTGCTTGAATTTGCCACTGATTTCTATAACAAAACACTATATTTATCTGCAAATCAGCTACATTTTTCATAAAAACTAGAAAATTAATATTGCATTGCCTTACAAAAATCACTCTATTTACATTCATTCTATTTTTTATTACAAATAATGAATATTGATAAGAAATTATATATTAATTTATTGTTTTTAGTACCTACAAAAGTATTTAACTTGCAACAGTTTGAAGTATTTTAGGTGACTTTTATTATGTCATCTCAATGTTAATAAAATTTGGTTGTATTAAAGATGCAAAGCCTAGATACATCTTGTGATGAGGGAGAAGTAAGTATTATTGTTTTAATTTTTGTTTTTGAATTAAATTGTTTTTGATAGTAAATAACTCTTCAGATAAATTTATGGACATTTATATAATTTTTCTTTGATCAACATATAAAATTTCATATTTCTACCTTGGCCAATAATCAAACCCAGAACCTTGTGGTCAATAGACTGGTACACTAACTGTGAGACCACCACATCTTACATATAAGAAGTGTTTAATAAATAAACATGTTTGCTTATATTTTTCATATCAAATTATGTAGGATAACTGTTAAAAGGAAGAGATAATTAGGTATTTAGTGGTAACATATGTAGTTTGAAGTTAAATAAATATATTTTTAATTTGATTGTAAAACAAGTATAGGAAATATATTCTGCAGCACTTGTATGTTTGCGGCACTCAAATTTCCTCGTGCCACATCATGGGGAATAGATTATTTTCTACACTTGTGACACAATATACCATTGTATGTTTTGTAAGTATAGGATTATGTATATAAGAATGTTGATATGTGCCTGTTTTAAAAAAATTAAAATCTTTTTAAATACATTATATTTTTAAATTACCTAAAATTGCTTTAATGATTCCCACTTTGAAAAAGTAATATTTTTACAATTGTAAGCTCAAAAGAATAAGCCTAATTTAAAATGTTTAATACTGTCAGTTTGTTTTTGATCTTAGAAAATTGACAAGAGGAGGTAGAATAAGAATTAAACATTTTTTTTATTTTCTATCTGTATTTCAGAATTCCGTAAAAAGGTACAAGGCAAGCCACTCCCCATTATCTCTGGTACAAAATCAAGAACAATTTTCAACAGCCAATGCTTCTTCTCAAGATATAACTGAAAATCCATCCGGAAAGCCACCTATTGACATTTTTGAAAAACTTCTAGAACTTTATAAAGAGGAACATAATGAAAAAGAAATAAAAAATAAAGAAGAGGAGGAAAATAATTCCGAAGTAAATTTAGCTTTTTAAATAAAATTTCAGTAAACACTTAAAATTTGTTTGAATCTAAATACTTATTATTTTATTCAGTGTTGGATTAAATAATTGTTCAAAGTAAAGTAAACTTTTTGATGTACCATAATATATCATGGAATATAATAATTAAACTATTTATTTTAGAATGTAAAGTACTGCAATCTCCTATTAGAAAAACTTGTAGCTAAAGAAAGACTGAATACATTGATTTTAAACCTTTATCCCGGTAATAAGGGTTACTCACTGGCATTTAGAACTTTATCGCGTTCTGACCCAAATTACACTGAAGATACTGCCAATATGATAGAAACCAAACCGTGGCCTTATGAAGAGGACGATCTCCTTCGATACGTTGATAACGAAGAACTTCCACCATTTATTTTGGATCTTTTAGAACCACAGTTTAGTTACCTTTTTTATAATGGATGTATCATAGCTGAAGTTAAAGACTATAGACAGGCATACCCTCATTTTAAATGTGATAGCCATCATGTTCTCCTAAGACCTACACAAAGGGTGAGTATTTTAAGGTGCTCTACTCAAAGCTGACATTTACTCAACTGCTCTAAGTTTATATAACTCATTTTTGTACCACTACATGCTTTGATATTTTGAGTGAAGTCTCCCTGAAGAGAAACAAAAATAGTTATTTATGTACCAAGGACGAAAAACTGTCTATTAGTCTATTGCTAGCCAAGGTGTAGCCTCTACATACCTTTCTGAAAGTAAGAACACACCTGTTTGCTGACACTGGCTACTTCCCACACTCCAAACTGCAGGCTCGATCATAATTTAAATAAATTTATAAAAAATGTATTCTGATTTGAAGTGTAATAACTCTCTATTTAAATCTTTACTAAAAAATTAAATAAATTTTGAAATAAATTTCTTCAAAGCCTCCGAGTCAAGCAAAGACATTTTTATGACGCATGATGTATTTTTTTTTTAAATCGGCAATTATAGAAGCAAAAAGGTTTGCATAAATCATCAGAGCTGTGACAAATTTTAGAAAACGTTGTCTTATTACTTTCATACTCGGTCTAGTCTTAAGAGCAAATACGCCTAATTAGTGGCGATAACTAATGAAAGAGAAACTAAAGTTCGGGTAGAGAGATTCCGATACCCCACTACCGTTTAAAATAAGCCCGAGGCTATATTAATTACAATCGGAGGCACACGTTTTTATTATCCAAATCTTTACTACAAAATTAAATAAATCTTGAAGATGGAGCAGTGCAATTATTATTTAAATCTAGTGAATTTCGTAAATACTTCATTTAACAACAGCAAATGACAGTAGTTGTCACATAAAATGTAAATTTTTGTCGACGAAAAATTTACTTATTGGATTTATTACTTACATCAATTTAGTTACCCATTTGTAAATTTTTAGAAAACTTTATGTTTACAGACATTTTTATTTACTAGTTTTCCCTTACAAAACCAAATTTCCAAATGTATTTCCTAGAAAAAAAACAAGTACTGTCTTGCCCAACATTGAATTACATTTCAATAGAAAACTGGTCTTTGTTGAAATACCTATTTTTGCAAGGGAAAAGCAGTACGTAAAAATATAGTATGTTACATTACAAGTCATGAAAATGTTTCATTGCAGACGAGGATGCTTCTTCAAAGCCTCCGAGTCAAGCAAAGACATTTTTATGACGCATGATATATTTTTTAAAATCGGCAATTATAGAAGCAAATAGGTTTGCATAAATCATCAGAGTTGTGAAATATAGTATACTAAACGGAGTCATTAAGTAAATTACTTAGCGACGTCCAAAGTGAGGTTAGATAATGTAAAACAAAACAATTTAAAAGTTACTTTTAATTCAAGTAAAAGTGAGGGTGGATAAGGCTATATGTTACAAAATATAAATGGCAAAAGAAAATTTAAAAGTGTCTATTTCGCTTTCACTGCCACTTATTTTATTATTGTCGTTCTATTATAATAATTTTAGACTATTAGGAATAATATAAATATTCTTTGTTTTGTTATTTTTTGATTGATAAATAATATCTTGCAAACATTATAGGCCTCATTTTGTACAAAAATGGAAATAATGGGAAATTTATCATGAAATATATGTTACTTTAAATTAATTATGAAAAAATAATAAAAAATGGTGTAGATATGGATAATAATATTAATATAACAATCTATAATTTGTATATGACATAATTAAATTTCTGTTACTACAAATGTAGCTGCCATTGTATTTGGTAATAATAATTATGGCTTTCTTTCAAACTTACCAACCTATTTTCATCAAAATTAAGGTAATTTATTTTTTTATTAGTAATACCATCTTCAATGCATGAGTCATCAAACTCAATTGTTCCCTCTGGGCTAGCTCCCAGAAAATACTCTTCTCCAGATCCAGTAAATAGTCCACATTCCTTAACAGAAAGATTGGAAACTGTTTTGAATTCCTTTATTGCAAATGGCTCACATTGTAAGCCATACCTAGTACTCTTATTTCCAGAAACGCATCACATAGAATTTTTTTACTAATAATTTCGGATTGCTCTTTTTTCCTTTTACAAATAGCCCCGAAATTGGAAGCTGAATGATCTTTCCTGCAATCATCTGTGATTGGTACTTTGACCTCTTATCTGGTTTTCTAAAATTTTTATGACTGAATCTGATTGTTGAAGTGCTACATCACAGCCACACTTCTTCCGCGATTACAGAAAACACTGTAAATCCATCAACAACTCCATTAATACATATTGTTGGCAACAGCAGTTGTACAATTAATTTCAATCTTCAAAAATTAGAATAAAAGCTTAGTTTATGTTGATTCACTTATTATTTCAAACAACATTGGGAGAATTGAAGAGTACTGTAAAGTACAAGTGTACCGTAAAGTGCCATTTCCAAAAGTAAATAAAATAAATTTTGTTTCTTCTATACCCAATAAATACTTAAAATTGAATTAATTATTGCTAAATTGTCTAAAAACAAAAGCTACCACTATTATGACTAATACTATAACTTCATTTTAATTATATGTATAAAAAGATATGTAAGAAACTATGTTATAATATTATTTTCTTGTAAGAATATTCAGAGATTTATCATTACAGTTCAGATTTACAGTTTTTAATTCATGTATCCACCCCCACTTTGATTTTTGCTCTGCTGTTATCTACTTATTTAATTTCAATTAAGTATCACGGCTACATAAACTGCAAAATCGGGGTATGAGGATTGTTCCTTGAACAAATAGATATACTCCAATTGTAACCATGCTTGATTTTTTTGAGATGCTACCTCAAAATACAGCGTTCATTGAGAAGACGTGCGGTCAGTTTTAAGCTTTTTTGCTAAATGGAATCTCTTTGCTTTCAGTTGATAGATTTACAAATCCTTTACAGTCCTTGCGTGTTCATCGTTCCTGCTCCCAGGAACGGGTTTCCTTTTTGGTGTGTCTTTTTTGTAAGACCACAAAAGGGCTCCGAATTCTCATTTTCTATTATACATTCATAACTTGGCACTCACATCAAGGTATTTTTGTTTTTTTACTAGTTTTGCGATTGTTTACTTGCTTTGACTCATAAGTAAAAGAACCCAAAAAAGTAAAATGCTTTCTTGAAATGAGCAAAAAAGATATAAAATTGACCGTAGGTCTTCTCACTGTACACTTCCCTTTTGGGGTATCACCTCAAAATAATGGGCAAATCGTAAAGTGAAATCTATCGTTTCTGCGAAAGCGCCAAAGAAAGGTCGGAACATATACTATGCGAATGCGTAGCATTGTTCTGCAAACGGCTTATTTGTCCTCTAGAAAGCTGCTTAACTTCGCTAGAAGTATTGGCATTTTTGAGTTCCAGTAGATTAAGTTAGGCAAAAAAGATCTTCATAGGTCGAAGTGCAGAGAAGTCCGATTGGCTTTTACGACCTAATACAATCTAATTTAATCTAAAAGAATCCAAAGCCCTAAAATGTGCGTGGCTTTCAGAATATAGATATGTGTCCTTTGAGTGCGTCTACAGAGGTTCTGAACACTAACATCTATGGTCCCATCATTCCCTCCCCAGCCCTTTCATCTATTTTGGACCCATCTTATATCACACAAGTGAGTCCTTTTCCAGCACTTCCTAGCAGTGCCTAAGATAAAGCTTTTGTTTATCTTCCTGTATCTGAAGTAAAAAGTGAGTTATGGTATTCTGGTAGTGTATGTTGTATTCACTATCAAAATAAAAAAAAATCTCCAAACCAATCTTTTATTGATACAATAAAATTGACATTTCTTTTTACATTTTTGTTTTTGTAGAGTATCATGGCAGATATACATAATATAATGGAAGAGAAACCGGAATGGAGTAATGAAGAAAAAGAACAGCTGGAAAGTCAGATTCTGATGGCAAATGCTCCGACTTTGTGCTTAGAACCAGACAGTACGATAGGCGAAGAAGTAACGGAAGTATACAACAGAAGAAAAATGTGGAACTCCTACAAATTCCGACGTATGGCGAAAAAGTTCTCCCAAGTAACGGTGAATCGGAAAAGGAAATTAGATCAATTTACTCATAGACCTGGCTTAGAATTTTACGAGTTTCTGACGAGGTCGAGAAATAACAAAAATAAAACAAACGCTATTGTATCACCATTAACCTCGAAATCTGCGGGAAATATTAACAAAAAAGATGTAATCCCCGTGCCAAATTTAGATTCACCGTTATTAACGCCACCTCAAGAGATCGTTATAAACGAGTTTAAACCTTATCAGCGACCGAAAGAGACCAACGATTGCATGCCTCAATTAATAGAGGAATATATCCTAGAAACGGATATGCCCTCAAAAGAAAAAGGTAGTCCGAGAGTGTATCATATCAAGTTATCGATATTGCAAAGACCTTCTGATTCGGAATATCTGGGAGAACTGTACCTAGATAGGGATCACAAAAAGAACGAGCAAAACGGTGTTGCTTGCATGTTTTCGCTGGGTTCTCGCACGAATGCAAACAGATACATTCACCAATTTACCGAAATTTTTACAGAAAGTGGAAGAAAATCGGTTAGGATTAGTTACAGGTTAAGTCCAGGGTATAAGGAGCGAGTAGCACAAGCGCAGGCACAGGTTCAGTTACAGTGTCAAAATTCTGTTCAGAACAACACCACCAATTTGCCTCAACAACATTTACAACAGTTAACAACAGCGGCAGCTGCTATGAACGGAACTGTGATGAATTCTTTAAATTCTCACAATCAAGATTCGTCTAATGTAACGATATTGGTAAGTATTTTCTGACCAAACATTAATAGTCAAAGTAAGCGCTAAAAAAATACTTTTTCCAATACGTTATTTGATAATACTCCTACAGATCTTAAAATCGTTTTCAGAAAAGTCACTTGCAAGGAACAGCAAAACCTTCCACTCAGGAGCTAGCTATAAGTGCATTAGCTACTAAATTAATGAACTCGGCACAGCAATTCCAAGCAGGTAAACTATACATTTATTAATAGCTATAAAATTACAGTTAAATATGATTTACTTGAAAAAATATTATGTAAATAACTAACTCAGTTGGTTCATTGGGTATACATTTTTCTAAGTTTACTTTTACAATTGGATCAATAAAGGTCTAAAATCTATAGAACTCTTCTTGTTTGCATTTCACTACGCCTTGTTGTTTATGGGTAAACACCAAGGAATATTTATAGTTCTTCAAAAAATTGTTACTCTTTTTTACATAATTCTATACATTCTGCTAGTTTTTTTAAATAAATCATTACACTCTGTTCTTGTTTATTTTCTTTTCCATTAATTTTTTTATTCAGAAGTGGACGTAATTTTATGATAAATTAAGGATTCCACTAAAATTATATTTTTATGAATTTAATTTTAAAACCACCTTTAAATGGATCTAATAAAATAATTGTAGGTACTAATGAGATACTTAAGTTTCACATTCTGTATCAGTTGATTGATTCTAGGTTCTGTTTTTGCCCAAGCTATCGTCATGTCGATATTGTTTTAAATTAAACTAGAGCAGAAAAGCATGTCACAAATAAGATGAAGAAAAAGAAATTCGTTAAGCAAGAGCGGCAAGTTTCGAGTTAACATGCAGTCTTTAGATAAAAAAAAATTGTCAATGTTGTCTTTCATGGTTAAGCCAGACTTTTTCACTAGACATTTTCCCTGAATTTCTTCTGGTCCAAAAGGTAATGTTTTTTTCAAGCAATATAATAGGCTATTTGACAGGCTTTTAAAATTTATTTTATATTATATTTATATTAGTTCAAAGAATCCATTATATATTTTTTTCTTCAATTCTGGTGCATATTTACTAAAAAATATCAAATTAAAAATTCAATATTTAACGCCAAAACACTATTTTGACAATATGTCAATGGAATAGGTTATACGATTTATGTAACGAAATTATGTGCAGTTTTAAAATGTATAAATATGTCTGTAAAAACTCCGGAAAAACTATTTGTAGGTAAGTGTTCCAAATAATATTAAAGTACGTAGAAAGTGATTGCAAGTTACTCGGAGGATACAACCTTGCTGTGCAACTTCATCATTATTTCACTTTCTTATGGTAAAATTTAAGTTGCTACTAAAGTATTATTGTACTAACTTTGCTATTTTTACATTTTTTAATTCCGAAGCATAAAAGTTGAAATTGTTTAGGAAAATATTCTCACCATGATTGTGTCCACTTGGGGCAGGTTTCTACTGTCAACTTTTTACAAAACCGTTTTGCATAATAAAAGGTTTAAATGCCACATGCAGATTGTCATCAAAAACTCGACTAATCATGTGACACACACTTTAAACAATCCATTTTTATTTTAGAGTTTTAAAATAAATTATTATTTTTAACTTACCTTAACAAATAATCAATTCTAAAATCTTAATTTATGCTAATGACAGTAATTGACAATTTATTTTTTGCACTGTCAAATAGCCTACTACACCGCCACATCCTTTTTTTAATAAGCAATAAAAATTTGTCAAATAATAGTGCAGCAAACAAAAGATAACTACACGATCAGTTAAAAACTAAGTACTTTTTTTTTGTTGTCTTGAACAATAAGGTATTTGGAATTATCTATTAAGTTAATTTATTATAGTTTTTATTGCGTTTGAAAGCTGCCTTTTTCAAGATGGTAGGTATGTTATTTTGCGTGTACCCCTAATATAGTGACATTGCTTTGTAAAAGTTTGTTTTCGCTTGTATCGCAGGTCTCTCAGATATACGAAATTAATAATTATAAAAAAATCTTATTCCTTGAATACTTGATCTAATCTAAATACAATTTATTCAACATCACATAGTTATCTTATAAAACAAAAAGTAACATCCATATGTCAATATGACGATGGATTTTCACTCGAAACAGATGTCATTTGATGAAGCTAATTTTAAAAGTAAAACAAGTGAAATAAATGAATAAACTTACGTTTATTGTGTAATCTAAATATGTACAACTTTCATAGAGTAAAGGTATGTACAATGCAATAATTCCCATCATGTGGGAATAGTTGTACTTTCTACATGGCCATTGTCGTGGCTGGTATATTTAGTGCCTTCCATTGATATTCTATATCCCCCCTAACAATTCTTTGTCTCGAGGCATTACTGTTTGTTGATAATGATTTTCTTAATTATTCAATAGTTGAAAATGTCTTGGAAAATATATGAAACACACCTGATAGTTCCTGGGTTGCCAACTGAAACCGTTTTTATATATAACATAATTGTAGATGTTTATATCATATTAAAAAGCTATTATTTTATTTCATTTAATTATTTATTTATTATTACTGATATGTAATTCCTTATTATGCTTATTATTGTCCTTTTGTCCACAGTTTAGAAGATACTTGCTGGTCAAACCACAACATGATTTAAACGTTTTAAAGTATATTACATTTATTTCATGTCATTCTAATTATTTTTGCCTGAAATTTTTTTTTAATATTGATAACTTACTAACAATCAAACTATTTTAAGCTTAATTTAGAAAATACTTAAGTGTATTTATATCTTAATAAAAGAGAAGCATTCACTGAAGTAAACATACAATGGAATTGTGAAACCCTGAAGTTTTCCACCTTTCAAAAAAACTGCTTGAAACTACAGGACAAACAACCAGAAATAATATCTTCCGCAAAATTCTCAACCAAAATTGCAGCACATACTTTTTGGACTTCAGAATTTCCATTTTATGTTTGGAATAAGCTACTCCAAGATGGGAAGGCATCAGTACATACTCTTTAGATTTAGCGTCTGCAAAAATCTTCACGCTCCAACCGATATTAGATAAGACTAATTTTGAAGAAAAGAAACAGTCTGGGCACTTAATTCAAGAGCAACAGTTGAAATTAACCAAATGGAAGTAACTTATCTTACAGAGAAGAAATTCTTTTTCCATAAGAATTCTCAATAGTGGAATTCTGGATTTATTATAACTGTAAAGTCAATTAAGACCAATGGGGATTGTTACCTGATAATTCTGATACTCAGTGTGATGGTCTTGACTGGAGAAAGCTTGTAACAAAAAATATTTTTTATATTAACCAACTGAAGAGGGACAACAACAGTGTTATAACTATGTATTTTGTATCCCTCTTTTACTTGAAAAATTTATTTTCTATTTATTTAGATTGATATTTTTCTTTTGTAGAATCTGCAAAAAAGGAACAGCAGCAACAGCCACAACAACTACCAGTCCAACATCAGTTACAAGAAGCGCAACATCAGCAGCAACAATCCAGATTATCCGGCAACACTGCCATATTAAATTTATTAAACAGTTCGCCGGCTTCGAATTTAAATTCGGATGCGGTAGTGAACGCGATAAACAATTCCCAACTATTACCTCAACTGCAAGCAGTTAATCAAAAAATAGTGTCTCGAAAGATGACCCTTCCGAGCGTCGCTAACGCTAGAGTTTTAAGTCACAATAATTTAATAGCGTTGAACAGTTCTCGTTTGAATTTGCAGGAATTGGGACAACAGACTATAACGTTGACATCGGTTAATAGTAACAATTTATCGAATTTAACTACTGTGCCAATTAAACAGCAAGTAGGTAACCAAAGACTCTTAGGAAATAATTCTGGTGATAATAAATCGGCGTTGTCGGCTTTGTTGGTCGGTACACCTGCGGCAGACAGACCGGACATTATAGGTCCAAATACGAACTCCTTACTTTTAGAAAAATTAGGACCTAATAGTGTGCAGCAACAGACGCACTACATTCAAAGTTCAAAGCCGAATCAACAATTTATGGTTCAGCAATCCAAAACGAACACTGTACTTAATTCTATATCTAGTCCTCCACCTCAAACGAGCGGTACTATAAACGTTCAAGGTTTAAATATTGCGCAGTTACACGGCATACCAGGTATACAAGTTCAACTACCTGGATTTTCCCAACCGATATCGCTGTCGCTTAATGTTTCTTCGGCTGGAAACATTCAGGCACATCCTGCGAATTTGATCGTCTCACTTCCAGTTACTACGACGACCCATACGTCGAATTCGGTTACGCAGGCAGCTGTGAGTAGCAATGTGGGCGGCGTTAATAATATCGGTGTAGCGCCTCAGACCGTTATGCTTACCAATTCCGGTAATTCTAATTTGGGTGAGTTCCGTTAAACTGATTACTTAAATAAATTTGTAATGCAACAACACAGTTTAAGTATGCAAAGCATATAACAATGGTAAACTGAAAAGGTTTACATAATCTTCCAAATTGCTTCCATATAATTCAGTCTAACGCCATGTTTTCAAGAGTCTTATACAAAAGAGCTCCCTTAATACTTAAAAAAAAAATCCTTTTTTCGAAAAAATACTACAGCCAACTGTAGTCTTGTATATTCATTGGAATAATCCGACTTTTACGATCACCATAGAGAATGCTTCACGATATTTTGCAATATACAGCGATCCCCAAAGTCTGAAACAATTGGTACATTTATTTATTATGTGTTTTTCGATAAAAAGTTATTGTGGCGAAAGACGCGTAATTTTCGAAATGAATTCGAAAATTTGATTTTGAGTTAAGAGTACAGTGCCCTTAATTCAGTAAATATCAAAAAAAAAATTATTTGAAATTGTTCAGTGAAAAATACTTAATCATAATAATATAGGAGAAATTTTAATTTTTCCAATTATTTTAAAATGGGAGCTATAAGAAAAAATATTGTCCAATTATTGTGCTAATTATGGTAAAATTGTTTATCCATTAGAAAAAACTTCAAAATTTTTGGTGCAGTTATTTTGATTTCTTGTTGATACCAAAAATTGCTCAAAACAAGAAATTTTGCATCAACAATTTTGAAGTCTCTTCTAATGAATAAAAAAACTAACCACAATTAGTACAATAATTGGGCAATTTGTGAATTACAAGCTCTTTTAAATAAACTATCCGGCAGAGATAACAAACTGGTAGAAAATATGTCTAGAAGAGACTTAGTCATACCCGTATGACGCACCAACATCTAATGGCAGTCCAACATAGACCATCCTGTCGAGCATATAATTTCAGAATGTAAATATTACGATTACACAAGAAAAGCATACGGCCTAGATGAAGACTTACAGAAAATACTAAGTTCACCAAAGAAATTTCAATAAATAATACAATTCCTTCAAGATATAAACATATATAAATTAATCTAAAATGTATATAACGTTTGCCCATTAGTTAACTGATATATTTACACTGTTATTAATTTTCTTTATTGTATCTGTGTCAATGACCTCCGCTGTCGAGACACGTTAATTCTAATAAAAAAAAAATAAAATAAACTGTTGTACACAAGATGTCGTATAATAATTAATTAAGCAAATCCTTTTTTATAGCCACCCTGTTATATAAGTAAAAAAATTAAAATTTTTACTAGATGGCCGTGACTTCATATCTTGATCTATTTTTTGAATGCTGAACAGCTTTTCCACATAAAATTTTGTATATTTACTGAAATAAGTGCACTTTACTCGACTCAAAATCAAATTTTCGAATGCATCTTTCGCAACATTTTGTTGGTGAGTTTTTAGTTTTAGGGGATACACAAACTTTTATAAAGAATAATTTTTATCGAAAAACCTATAACAAACAAGTTCCCCTTTTCATGCGGACTTTGGAGGTGACGCTGTAGAAAAGCTGTCCTGCTAAGTGTATTCCTATCCGTTCTATTTCTGTTTTTAATTATTAATTATTTTCTTCCTACATTTCTTTGTCTATTGGACTTTTTATCTGGGCCAGTAAATCTGTATCAGATAGTTAAGCAGCCACAAAGTTAAATATATTAACAGAAACAACCAACACATTGGACTGGAAGGGAATGAGGTAGTGGATAGACTAGCCAAGGTAGAGGCAGAAACATCCCTTTTTGGATCAGAACCCTTCTATGGAATCATCAGAGAATTAATGATGAAATAAATTGAGGAGGTAGATCGCAAAAAATCCAAGCAATGGGATTTTGTCACTGGACATTACTGGTTGGTTATGTGGATTGTAGACTGTCTATAAAAGTTGGTCCAACAACTCCCACACATGTTTATTTGATGAATTGAAAGACCACCCCAAAATTTACCATTGAGGAAAGATACTAGGTGATTAGTTTTAATTCAAAGAGAAAAACATATAACTTGGCAATGCCGCATTGCCGTTGCCAAATTGACCGATTAGAATTACTAAATATGTAGAATATACAAAAAAAAAATTATATCTGCACTCAGAACACAACCCCAGTACTTCTACTGTCATTTTAGATCAACTGCTGTGAGACTACTGAGTGTAAAGGGACACCTGCTGCCTACTACTCACTAACTTAATATTGTTCAGGAGTACAGAAAACAGGTCTGTCTTAAGGAATCTAATTCATTAAAAATAGCCAATGGCTTTTTATTCATAACGCCAAAACTATAATTTTAAACTTGATGAAATTTTGGTGGATTGTCAATTATATCAATTCATTTATCTTGTCTTTACCGGTAAGTATACTAATATTGCAGAAAGTTAGGATCGGATTGGGCAAAAGGTCAAAACTTTTAAAGTAACAAGGCAACAACAAAATACTGTCAGTTAATTCTTCAACTAATTTTTAAAAAATATTTTCTTTGTCCAAATTAGTGGTTTTCGAGAAATATGGAATTTCGTAAGACACCGCAGAACACATTCAGATTCTATCATTTTTTAGGAAATGGTTTTTGACCAAGTAGGCTGCGGTCAATTATTTGTCGTATACATTAACCATCCTTTAAAAAACGTTATTTTATCAAGTAGGAAGCTGTCAATGTATGTATCATATACCATATTTTTTATGTTATGTTTAACCGAACAAAATCTCAAAATTTTCATAAAGTTTACTAAAAATTAAAAGATAAAAGATTAAAATAATTATGTAGAGCAACATAAAAATACAAACAAGAATTTTAATCTAATTAATGTTCAAAATGTGCACCTTCTACATTTTATGGTATCACAATGAAAATGAATTCCATCCAACAATTAATTCCTTGTTTGTATAGATGTTGCATATACAAAACGATTTAGATAGCTCCATTAATCCATTGGATTTAAACCTGTACTACGCGGGGCCATGCAATTGTACCTTCTTTTCCAATTCATTTTTGGGGATATGAAACGTTTAAGTGATCACATATCACAATGCTAAAAATAGGTGGAACACCATCGTGCATGTACCACATATTAATTCTGATTTGTATAGGCACATCTTCCAATAGGTAATTTAAATGATTTTCCAAAAAGTCTAAATAGAACTGTCCATCTAAACGACCATCAATTATAAATGGACCAAATAAGTGGTTTCCAATTATCCCAGCCCAAACATTTACCATAAACCTTTTGTCGCAGGTCTCCACTAGTCTTTATAAATGGGTCCATGTCTGCAGCTCGCTATATTCAGGAAGTAGTAGAACCCGTAGTTGTGCCATATTTTCGGAATGTTCCAATGGTCTTTTTCAATAAAAAAATAAGAGAATAAACCTTTTATCCGGTGAGGTCCGATACTGACTTTCTGCAACATTAGTATACTTACTGGACAAAATAAATGAATTGATAGGCTTGACAATCGACCAAATTTTCATCGTAAGTTCGTAATTATAGTTTTGGAGTTATGAATAAAAATGTATTTTTAATTTCGAACTTGAAAGCCCTTTATATAAACAAAGGAGGTTCGTAGAAAAAGTTATATAATGTACTGACATTATTTTAACACTACCTACTAATTTCAAAGTTTTGGCCTCTCATTCCTGAGACTCTTTAGTCAATAATCTTCGTTATACAGCATATATAATAAGAAATGTCTTTATTGTTATCATCACAGGTATAACAAGTAATAAAATAATATATTGTAAATACAATCAGATGATGATGATTGATAAAAAATATAAATAAATATATATATTTGAAAGAAATATTTTGGCGCTTAACACTGTTTCTGGCAACTCTTTTTTTACGATTGAACGGATATTTGAATCCAAATAATAACTTTTGGTTTCAAAACTTTTTGTATATAGGTATCCATTAAAAGAAAGTTGATTATAATAAAAACATAGCGCTTAATCTGAGTTCTATTGTTGGTCGTGTAAATATATATTTTCCTTTATATGTAATATACTAATATATTATAAAGTATAATAACAATATTTTATTTATTTATACAAGTTGAAAATTAATTTTTATTAATAAATATTTGTAGTTTGCATGAGCTCATATGTCTCAGATGAACTTATTCGATCGTTTCTGTTGGATTGATAGATGAATTAAAGAAAATCGATTGTTAACAATAAAGTAATTATGGCAATAGAAACATTTAAAACAGATTCCAAATTTTTGAGAAAGAATAAACTTAATTATCTTTTTATCTATTAATTAATTATTTTTATTGTTCTCTTAAAGAGGATGGGTATTTCTATTGAAATGTTCCATTTCATGAGTAGAACAAAGATAGAACATTTATCAAAGGAAATGTCGCATTCTTTAATGTTCCAGAACAGACGAATTCCTATATATATATACAGCCCCTTGATAGAGGAAATGAATCAGTTTCAGTCAGCTAGAGAAAAGTCAGTGTTGGTGTTAGAGATTACAATCAATCAGTTTCAACGAATCGGTCAATCAGTCAGTTATAGATATAGTGACATTAAAAAAAGCAAAATATTAAAATATTATAGTCTAAGATCCTGGACAGAATATTTTTAATTATTTTTTGTAAAGTAATTTTTCATAAAATTTTGCACCGTCAAGATAATAAGAAAATTTTACATTAGACTAGGAGTATGAAACAAATAGAATGTGCCGACACAGGGTTGTTCATTATTTACCTGGACAAACTGCTGTTTGGCAGGTACAAACAGGTAGGTATGTCGAAGCCAATTACTTTCACTGATGTGATCATAGAAAAAATTTATATTAGCATAAGCACTGTTTTATTGTGAACACGTTGATATAGGGTTGTCTGCGAATAATTCGTTCCTAATAGAGGTTTGCGAATTTTAAAAATGAAAATTTCAACGCGGCGGAAACAAAAACAGAGATCCGAGGTAAGTAGACCGTTCTAATAATAAAGGGCCGAGCATGGCAGTCGTCTCCGATGGGACTCTGAATGTGCATGCTTGGTATGTTATGGATTTAAAAGAATATTATATTGCATCGAAAACACCTGTTATTCTATATTTTTGTGATAGTATAACATCAATAATATTCTTTTTGTCTTATTTTCTTAGGGAAAATTAAAAAAATAAAAATAAAAACCGTCAGAAAGTAAACACTTATTCTATTTCGAAATAACTAAAAGGAAGTACTCTTTTACATAGGTATAGCCTTTCCAATATTAATTACTAAAATCCAGTTAAAAGTGTCATACAGAGTGAGTTAGTTTACTAGGCTTCAAAGAACAAAGAATGGCATGAAAACGACATATTTTTTCCGTTAAACATCCATTCTGAATCGTCGGAACCCAGCTCTCTATAGACTGGTAGTCTGTATGACACTTTTAAATGGATTTTAGCAATTAATATTGGAAATACCATGTTTATATTTTTAAATGCTGCTTTTAGCATCTAATTTATTGTTTACTAATTTTTAGCGGTAAAAATCCTTTAATTTATAAAATATTAACGTAATACGTCTTTGTTAAGTTATAATCAAATTTATTAAATCAAAACTAAACTATTCGGTTTTAGGAAAAAATAATGGAACCAACAACACTGCACGGGTGCCGCGCTGTACACTTCGTATAAGTGACCGCGCACGCGCCTAGACGGATGGTTAAAATAGTAGATTAACAAAACACTTTTTAGCCATTTTTTATGATAATAATGCAGAATAACACGTGTTTTCGATGCAATATAATATTTCCATAGTATACATACCAAGCATGCAGAGTCCTATCAATGACGACTGCTATGCTCGGTCCTTTATTATTACACGGAATACTTACCACGTATATATGTATCTGCCTTTCATTTCCGCACGCGTTAACATTTTTAAAATTCGCAAACCTCTATCAGGACCGAATTTTTTGCAGATAAACACTATATCAACGTGCTAGCTAATAACATTTTTTTTCTATTATCACATCGCAATGAAAGTAACTGGCATCGATATACCTGTTTAAGCTACCAAACAGCAGATTATATATAATGTTTCATACCTACTCCAAGTCTAGTGTAAAATTTTCTTATTATCTTGAGGGTGGTACATTTTATGAAAAATTATTTTTTCAAACCTAAATAAAAATATTCTGTCCAGGATTTTTTCAGCAAACTAATGTTTAATATATTTTCTAATAAACTAAAAAAATTATAAAATAGGTCTCATTGTATTATCAGCCCGGTGAAGATGGATTTACCTAACGTATTTTCGGATCTTCTACTGTTAGTGAAATTATAACTGTTTGGTAAAAGTTCGATATAGCGGTTTTCGCTATTATAAGAGATTTTGCAAAAATTCTTTTTCAGGGCGTTTCTATAGGTCGATTATGACACAAATCTGTGTGCGCGTTTTCAAAAATTCATTTCTATAATTTATTATTAATAAAAACATACTTACGGGACGGTGGAGTGAATAGGGGTGCTGGGTGGGGACAAAACAGTAGAAATCCAACATTAAACACCAAAAAACAGTATTTCAGAGTACACACCGCACTTTCTGTTCACAAAAATGTTCAAGAAATTGTTTAAAAAAATAAAAATAAATAATAATTAACACAATAATACCGCCAAGGCTGTCACGACTGTCACTGCATAAAAAAGAAGAGTGCAATAGAACTATCAATGTGTTACGATGTTGCCAAATAGAGTGAAAAAGTCTTAATAGCTGGAAAAAAAAAACATACAGGACAAAATTGATATGAAAAATTAAGTTATTCCTTCTTCCTATACATACCTAAACATAAAGAGACGATATTCCGGCAATGATGATGTACATCACTTCCTTTTGCAAATTGGCCGCCTTTATCCCCCACTTCCATGAGAAGCAGTGGTATTTTTTGTAGAAATGCCTCCTTCTTTATGTTTAGGTATGTATAGGAAGAAGGAATAACTTAATTTTTCATATCAATTTTGTCCTGTATGTTTCTTTTTTTTCCAGCTATTAAGACTTTTTCACTCTATTTGGCAACATCGTAACACATTGATAGTTCTATTGCACTCTTCTTTTTTATGCAGTGACAGTCGAGACAGCCTTGGCGGTATTATTGTGTTAATTATTATTTATTTTTATTTTTTTAAACAATTTCTTGAACATTTTTGTGAACAGAAAGTGCGGTGTGTACTCTGAAATACTGTTTTTTGGTGTTTAATGTTGGATTTCTACTGTTTTGTCCCCACCCAGCACCCCTATTCACTCCACCGTCCCGTAAGTATGTTTTTATTAATAATAAATTATAGAAATGAATTTTTGAAAACGCGCACACAGATTTGTGTCATAATCGACCTATAGAAACGCCCTGAAAAAGAATTTTTGCAAAATCTCTTATAATAGCGAAAACCGCTATATCGAACTTTTACCAACTGTTTTTCTGAGTGTATAAAAAACTTTAAAGTGTACTTACCAGTTGAAATAAGTAAAAAACTATAAAGAAACACTTGCAATCACTGAACATTGGAATTTAAAAACGTATTTAGAAGAAAACTGATGCGAAACTAGCGCCCACAAGCAAACAATAAAAGTCAAACGTCTACCTTCTTTTAGATTTATTCTATAGATCACCTTCAATTTTTAGTTCTATAGATCAATAACATTTTCCTCAGAACGAAATTGCAATCAACAAAGCAAAGGGTTAGATAAGTTTAAATAATAATTTTGAATTATTTTATTGAATAGTTTTGGTCATAATTCGAACTCAAACACATAAAAATTCGTACGGGTAAATGTGTTTTAGAAATTTCTCAAGCATGCGCTGTGTGGATAAAATCTACCAACGGGAGAGAAAGGCACCGTAGTGTAGTGATGTTATTTGCCGTATCAAATGTCCATATAAACGAGTATTAAATATATGGTAAACATGTAGTTGCACTTCATTAAAGTGAACAAATCGCTCTTCTGGACTCATATTTTCGAACGTGTGGTGTGAAGTGAGAAGGGAAGTGATTGATCCGTGGCAGAACCTTTTATTGGTGGTATTTTCGATATCGCAACGTTGCCTCGTTATATTTATGAACAATGAAAGAATTTTGATGTATAACATATACATACTAGAAATTTTAGAACGTAACACTACTGTGTTTATTTATATATTTATTCCGTCCTTCACTTTTTAACAAAACAAAAATAAAGAATCATACTACGAATGATTACTTTCTTTTATTTAAGAAAGATATACAGTTTTAAAACAAAATTACAATAACAGCTCTAATAAACATGTGATTTTGACAATACGCTGGTAAATCGCTGCTTCGACTGGGTCAGGACCAAGCGAAGTGTGATGTGAGTTATCATATTGTCTAAAAATACGAATCGCCGGCTTCTCACTAGTGATCTATCACATCACAAATTCGAAAATAGGGGTCCTGTTCGTTTGACTCACTTCATTCTTTTGCAACTATCAATCAGTATGGTTTTTACTGTTAACTTGGTAAATATTGAAATTTGTAGGCCGCAAGTTAATCCAAAAAATAAATAAATACTTTACGAAAGGTTTTGTTATTAATTTAATATCATATACAACTAGTAGGCTAATAAAATATAAAATTCAAACTAACATTAGTCATGTTAATATGGTAAAATTGCGCTCCTTTGCCTCTTTCAAACATGGTTTATCAGGCGAAATTTCTACATTCTGGACCATGCTGTATTGGTTGCTTAATAAACAATATCCTTGTGTTGTGATCATAATATTATATTAGCATGGTTTTGCTAAAAAATTAGCTAATAAATATATTTTTTATATTTTGCACTTATAAAAATCTTCATTATAAAACGCATTTGCGTATCGTAATGTAACTTTTACGCACGCAAATTTTTGTTTTAAATGGTTGGCGACATGAGTGAAGTTTCTAAAGGCAAGACTATTGACAATGACATTTGTGGCTAATAGCAATTTATTAATTTTATATTGTTCTTTAAGAAAGTATCTGTGAATATGAATATAATATTTTACTTATATAATATATTATTATTGGTATATTATTCATTTTAAAATATTTTAAAACATTAACATTTGATAATCTAAATGTCACAACTGTCAAATTTTATAAATTACACAGTGCTGCCGACATACTTTTTAAAATAAAAATTTTCGTAATTACATAAAAATAAAAAATTAATTTAAAAAATGGTAAAAAGGGCAAAATATAAAAAATATTATAAACAACTTATTTCATATGGCTGTTGTGACACTCGTTCTTTAAAAAACTCATCGCTTCGCGATTCGTTTTTTAAACTTGAACTCGTGTCATAACAGAATTCCATATGAAATGCGTTGTTTAATATACTATAATGTTTATAAAACATTTAAGAACAAATAAGTGTATCATTATATATATATTTTCCTTATGACTATTCCATACATGCCTTATTAATACTTAAATAGTTTAGAATCACTAAAATATAAAATTTTAATTTAGTGCTATGGTATTGACATCAAAATGAAACTCTTTTGGTAACTAACTTAGTTTTGTTTGGGCCATCACCCATAACCTTTTTATAATTATCTGTGGTTTTTATCTGCGTAACTAACCCAGTCAAATAAAAAGAAGTATATTAGAGAAACTTTTGACATTCTAGATTCTATAGATTCTAATACTATTTTTAATGCTTTGGCAACATAGTCCCGTTCTGACAGATGTGGCGTGCAACCACATTTATACTGAACGAGGTATATTAGAGAGTTTGCGGTCAGTCGTTTTACTTTACGTTAGACTCCTATTTTACGTTATACTGTAGCACAGACTATAAGGGGTTAAAGTCATAGTGGTGTAAGTCACTTTATCATCGTTTTTAGGAAATTAGCATAATGCAAAAGGTATTGTAGTTAATTCAGTGGACAAGTTTTTGTGATGGTATTGTTTTACTACTACTGCTGCCTTTAGATTTCGTTTAGAAAATGGGATATCCTTATTCACAGTTTCTTTGTAGAAGAGAATGTAAGGTTGATCTTTCAAAATTCGTATCCATTGAATTTTTAACCAATTAACAGGAATGTTGTTCTCATTTTTCTTTCGCGCATGCATTCTACACTCGATGAAAATCGCGGAACAATTACAACCACACTGGCGTAAGTCTGACTTACACCACTTCAGTTGTCAACAAAACAGATGATCCATTTTTAGTCTAACTTGTGCTGCCATTTAACAACGAAATGAGTGAAGCTCTGACTTACTCCACTTTTTCTATTAACAGTTTTTTATTTCTACATCTCATTTCTGTGCCTAAGTCAACTTCTACCGAAAATTGACTTACACCACTTTGACTTTAACCCCTTCAATACAAATCAGAGTATCGACTCGCTGTCGGCTCCTTTGATGTTCATAAGACAAGAGCAGCCATTTTTTGGGAGTATAAACCACAAAAAAATATTGGATAGTCTATTTTGTGCTAACCAATATTCTGTTTTGTGGTATAAGCTCAAGGTAGTACTAAAAAAAATTGTTAATAAATAAAACCCGTACTTCCGTATTATTACGATAATCCGTTTCGTTAAATATAATAGTCTCTTTATCAGATACAGAACACTGAGAAGGAGTACATGCATCAGTAGTATTTATTTTAATGTAAGTAACATTTGTTCCGAATCTCTTTCGCAGTTTTCTGTACCCGAATTAATTAGTTTAATGCTCTATTCCACACAATACAAACGCTACCACTGATTTATTCACATACAACCAACTGCCTACCTTAACCAAAACTAACGGCGACGGCTATGGATACTCCCAAAGTGTCATGGCATGGCCATGGCGATAACTGAAATGGATGCTTACCCCCTCCATATAGAGTCGATACTCTGATTCTGATTTGTATTATTACTCTGCGACTGTAGTGTATCATAAAATTTGTAAACATCGCTTGCGGGGTTAACATTTCTTAAAAATAAACGTTACTCTCAGATGTCAGGACATGTCAGGGATATGTCAATAGTGCAAGATTAAAAAAGATCGTTAGGAATAATTGATATAATTAAGAAAAATATTAACCATAAAAATCATGAACAAAGCCTTGGTAAACCTGATTTAATATAGTAACAGAAGATTTACTTCTATTTACTGCTTTACAGAAAGCAGCCAAAGATAGAAAAATGGTTGATTCTACAATTAAATTTAATATTTAATTTATATTCCATGCAGAGCAATAATTGTAACTTCTTGTTTGGTTTTGAAAAATAAGACATTACCTATTAAGCTCCATAAAGTTTTGCAAATGCCCAACAAAACTAATTCAGGCAGGATACAACAATTTACATTGTAGATTTGTTGTACCATGGAAGTAAATTATAAACATTAAAATCTGATTGGTTAACGTTATTTTTTAAAATAGCGTAAAAATAAGCTATAATATACGGTATAATTTTTACTACATTTTTACGTTATACATTCTAACGGAAATTTTTATAACGTAAAACATCTTACTGCAAACTCTCTATATATTTCGATGAGTGTTTCTAGCTACCATTTATATTAATAAAGTTAATTCTCATTAGAAGTTTTACTGAGAAATTTATGTTTGTATCAATAATAGCGACAAATGTATAAAATGCTGAGTTGACATTTTTGCAAACATTATTTCAGTTAAATTTATTGTACTAGCCCTTGCTTTTTGAAAGTCCATCTCATTATGAATAATAAAAAAACTCATCGTTTTAACGTGACTTCCAAGTTTTTTTCCAAGTAGGTACCAAACTTGGAAGTGACATTAAAACAAAAAGTTATTTATTATTGTTAATCATGATACAAATATACAAGATAAGATATCGCGCATGTTTGGGGCGTGGTTAGTGACGTCACTTGTGACCAGACGCCATTCTTTACAGGTTATAATTTTAAATTTCTCCGGGAAAATATAAAATAAATTAATTAAAATGCGGTGTGCTGTATACGGGTGCCTAATTACTTATCTACCATCGTTCCCTTTAATTAAATCTTAAATAAAAATATAATTTAACAATTCTAAATTTATTTATTCTCAATTTTAAGCCATACATGTATGATTTGAATTTTGTTTTGATAAAAAATGTTGAATAACTAAAAAATAAAAGTTTTAAACAATAAATTGACTAAATAAATATTAAATTCCTATATATTAACGTTGAAACGCGCTATAGAATATCCCAAGTGACGTCACATGCACAGATCGGACGAGTTTTGAACCGCTAGATATCCCTTGTATATTTGTATCATGATTGTTAATCATTTCAGTTATTATTCAGTTTCAGTTATCTGTAGGTATGCAATCGTCTTGATTTTTTCTTTGTTCACTTTGTTTATATTTGTTTTTTTTTTGAGAAGCTGTTGTTTATATTAATTTGTGTTGATTTTTTTTATTTATATATTCGAACGATAGTTTTTCTACTGTTGTTTAAGCTTGTTATTAAACAGATAGAGACTGAAAATTATTTTAAAATCACCCGGTTATAGTAGTAGTGTAGTGTTTAGTATAGACACTTAGTTAATTGGATTGTATTATCTAACTACTATAATGCTTCGTTGTTCCTACAAAAATTGCAAGGGCATTTTTCATCTAGTAATGTACCAGGAACATCTTCAGGAAGAAGGCAAACAGTTAAATCATCAGCCATGATTCTAAAATCAATTTTCAGTCTCTGATAACAAAACTAATATAAACAACAGCTTAAAAAATACAAAGTCAACAAAGAAATCAAGATGATTGCATACAGATATCTTAAGCTCAATAATAACTGAAACTGAAATGATATTTGTCAACTCAGCCTTTTATACATCTGTCGCTATTATTGGTGCAAACACAATTTTTTTAGTAAAACTACCAATGAAAACTAACTTTAAATGTTAATTTTTACTAATTTAAATGGTAGCTAGAAATACTCAACTAGATGTAGGCTCAGAGTAATCTTATTACTCTGAGGATGTAGGTATCTAAAATAACTGCTAATGACATTTTTCCCCAAATTTAATCAAAAATCTTTATTTTGCAAAAGTATGTGCTGGGGAAGTGCCTAAATGACTTCAAATGTAAAAATATAGTTATTTCAAATAACACAAGTGAACAAAACAGCCTAGAAAACAGACCCCCCTTTTTGATGTAAAAATTGTGTAGTAGTATACAACAGGAACGATGGAATAGGTCCGTCTGAGACATAAGAGCACATGCAAACTACAATATTTATTGATACAAATTAATTTTCAAATAATTACAGATATTTTCAACTAATATAAATAAATTAAAACCATAATGCTCATGGAAAACAATTTATATTGGAAGAGAACATTGATAAGGAGCAACATACTGCTATCAAGCATTTTAAAACTGAAATTAATGATTGCAATTAATTAACTAATAAATAACAAAGGAAAACAATGAGTGAACTTTTTTGTTTAGGCTGTTTGGGCATAGAACACCTAATTAATTACCTAAAAGTGACAAATAAATATGTTTATAACCAATTTAAGACTAATCTTATTCGTCGGTCAAAAACCTTTGAGCAAACAAAATTTACCTCCTTTACATCTAGATTTAATAAACGAAATATTTTGACTGATCGGACATACATACCGAACGCAACTAATAACACATCCAATCATTTTTGTTTTGATTTGATAATAAATATTGTGTTGTAATATCGCTATAAAAATACATGGATTTGTTATTAGCCAATTGATTTCAATTTTTGAATAGTGGACCTCACATTCTGTCGAATGGATTGAGCTTTAGCTCTTAATCAAGTAGTCCCAGTATTTTTCTACCTTGGTTAATAATGAACTACCTCAACAAAAGTCAATAAAGTTAGGTTCAGAGGCTAGTAGTGAAAAATATAATTATGCACCAAGGTAGAAAAGTTAGTTATTATTGCCGAGGTCCATTAAAGACTGAGAAGCGAATACTCTTTTCTACCGTGGCTCATATAGCATTTTTTTCACTACTGGCATAGGTACCTTTGTTTAAATATTAGTTTTAGAAACTAATAAACATAGGGTCACAGCCGGTTCGCCGACCAGGGTTGGTTCTCGACCACTTGACTCTTTAAACTTAAATAATAAGAAAACCAGACGTTGCTACCTATCGTTTTAATTTTTTTAAACTTCTTACGGCTTTAAGCTCCAATGTTTTTGCGCATATCTCTCTAATGTTCTTATGTGAAATTAATAACTAAACCAGCAATGGCTGACTGCTGTAACAAGTGTGTTTACCGGTTCTGTGATAAACTTATAGTGTTTAGATGAGAAGGAAATAGGAAGTATATATTATACATTTTTGCTATTGACCACTTTTTGATTGTAGTGTATAATAAAAACTCTTTTATATCAGATTTATTTTAGACTTTACACTAAATTAATATCGTATTTTAATGGATTATACTATAGTAAAATAAATTAAACATAATTTTTGATAATTTGGTTTGCGACCATGTTGCTAGACTTCATTAAAAGTATTTTAAATTATATTTGTCAATGGTCCAGTTACCAAATTATCAACGTTTAGTTTTCGACCGTGGTCTTAAATTAAGGTTTTTACATAATAAATCCTATCTGTATTGTAATGTCTTGAAGAAAAAATACCAGAAAAAATTAACAAGAATCCCAGGAAAATTTTTCATTATTCGGAAGAAAATCTAAAAACAGCTGTGTATGATATACGAGAAAATAAAATGATACTTAGAGAAGCCAGTAGAAACTTTGGGGTACCCAAAACGACTTTGCTTGATGGACTTTCTGGAAGAGTGCTTGATAAACTTAGACTTCCTGGACCCCAACTACTACTAGGTGTGGAAGGCGAGCAAAAAATTAAAGATTGGGTGATTAATATTGCGAAGTGTGGATTTCCCATAACAAAAGACATGCTCTCGGACACAAAAATAGATGATTCAGGTCGAAATTTGTTTAAAGACAAGAAACCAGGACAAACTTGGTACACACATTTTTTTAAGAGAAATCCGGAAATTACAAGGGAAGCAGAACGTACAAACAAAGCCAGAGCTTTAATTTCCGAAGAAATAATCCGAAAATGGTTTAGAGAGCTGAAAAATTTTCTGGAATTTAATAATGCCACAGATATGTTAAAACATCCAAGTCGGATTTACAATGGAGACGAATCTGGTTTTTCTTTGTGTCCCTAAGTCAGGAAAAGTTCTTTACTTTAACAGCGTCAAACTAGGTAATGAAAAAGAAAATATATTATAACAGTTCTTATCGTTTTTAATACCCGTAGAGAAGGCCCCAAGCGCCATATCTTCAGTTAAATGGCGTGAAAATTATAAAAAGCTAAACGAGGAAAAGCAGCAAAAAATAGAAAAAAAATCTAAAAAATATCAAAGGAAGCAGAAAAGAAAGAAAGGGAACAAAAGAGAAAAGGAAGAAATGAGGCAACGAAAAACAAGACTAAAAAAATTTTGCTCAAAAAGCCAAAAACACAGGAAAAAGACAAAGAAAATGATCAAAATGAAAAAATATATGATGTGATTTTTTTGACAACTGGTTCCATAAAAAAAATTTTATTTTTTGTAACAAATGTGATTTATTTGTACCTGAATTTTTACATTTTTTTTTTAATTGTTACTATTGTATAAACAACTTTAATTTTCAATTATGAAGTTTTCTTGAGATATTTTCATATCTACCATACCTATTTCAATGGTCTGGTCGTAAACTAACTTCAGTTGGTCGAAATCTAAAAGCGGTGGTCGAAATCTAACGTTAAAATGGTCGAGAATTGTGCAAGGTGGTCGTAATCTCAAAAATTTGCAGTATTTCAAGTTTGATTAAATATTTTAATCTAGGAGTTAAGAAATTTCAATAAAAGCTCAAAAAAAGAATCTGAAAATAACTATTCTTTCTAATAATACAAAAATAATAACAATTGCTTCTGTAAATGTTTGATTATAAAACATTAAAATCAAACGTCTCTTTAAGTGGTCGAAAACCGGCTAAATGACCCTATTTGACGGGTCACCAGTCACTCCCGCTTCACATATGGCAATGACGAGGCAATCAATGGGCGCATTCAACCACTCTAGCACAAAGTTAGTGCTATTTAGGATAACCGAGTATTCGTAAAAATAAACAAACTTATGACTGAGAAGGATTAGATTCCTATTGTAAAATGAGATTTAATGGTATAAGATTAGTAAAAGAGACGTTTAGTAACTTTCACCAGACGTAAATTAAATTTCAAAAACAATTCTAGGTAGGAAAGAGTACTATAGTAATAGCTGTTCAACTTAACTTAATATTTATTTACATAGAAGATAAAAAATATAATAATAAAATAATCTGAGTCATCTAATCATCTTCAGATTCATCGATAGTTATTTCAAAAGAGTTAGCAAGATCACATATTCTGCTCTTCCTTCATTATTTGTTGGTTACATTTATATCCACGACTGTGAGGTCACACAGTTGAAGACATTATTATGAAGTAGATTTTTTACATAATTTAATTTGTAATGTATATAATATATAATTTGTAATGTAATGTAGGTATATAGTTTTTCCATATCTTCCATATTCTGCTATTTGTTTCAGAAACTTTCTACGCCAAAAAATAATTTCATCTTGTTCAATAAGGTTACTAGAATAGCACATTACAGAATATTCCAAATGGGTAAAATTTTATCGATGTGGTTATAATTAAACTTACAACCCGAGCGTTATAAATAACTAAAAAGTTACAGAATACACCCTTTCGAGACAGAGAAAAAATATTTATGAATGTAACTGATGTACCTAGTTACATTACGTAGTATTTTAAAAAAAGTTTCCAAAACTAGTGTGTAAAGAATAATTAAAACATACGGTGAAACAAAGAATAATAATGCTTTGAAAGTGGAGACAAGAGGAAGGAATCAAATAAAATTGGACGATACAACCAAACAGGCCATTCGTTGTGCAATACCTACATAAATTTTATTTGAAGAAGGAATTAAGAGATATTAAAAAAAGTTCTTATCTTCAATCTAATGTTTTGTTACGTACATTACGTGTAATGAATTTTAGGTAGGTATTTCAAGAGAAAGAGGAATAGGTAGTTGGTTATATTTTACTTTTTAAATGGTATGGTTATTGTTATGTAGTGATGTTAGCAAGCGAAGTCTGTCAACACCGCAAATTCCCAAAATCTCTAATAGTATTTTGTTCTATACATAAAAAATACATATCATGATCAATTTTTACACCACACAAAGATGGGAAGGTAAGATATCGCGCATGTATGGGCGTGTCTTACTGAGGTCACCTTGTGAGTGTTTGTTATGTATGCGATTAACGTTGTTGTACACAGATAATTTTTAACATATTTCTTGTGAAAAATGTAAAAACAAAGGACCTACATTTATATAATATAGGTATGAATTATTATAGTCTATTATTTTAATTCTGCATTTGTAAACTGAACATTTAAGCTATGAAAACCTTTTTTGTTTACTTGGACAAACTGCAGGGTTGGCAGGTATAAACACTAAACAGGAATGTCGATGCCAGTTACTTTCACTAATGTGATAATAAAATTTTATAGGTATCAGCATAAGCGCTGTTTTATTGTGAACACGTTGATATAGGGTTGTTTGCAAAAAATTTGGTGTACTAGTGTACTAATAAAGGACCGAGCATCGCAGTCGTCTCTGATGGGAATTTGAATGTGCACGCTCATTACGTAAACGTACGTAAGTGATGGACTTAAATGACAAAAAATTATATTGCATCGAAAACATGTGTTATTCTGTATTCTTGTGATAGTATAATAATGTATAGTATAAGATAACATTAATATTTTTTTGAAAGATTAAAAAAATAATAAAAACTGAAAAAAAGGGCAGGCAAAAGGAAAAATTATTCTAAAATTGTACGATTTCCAATTCTATTAAATAATAATTGAAACAATCGTATATTATGTAGGTATTTACTGAAAACTCCACAAGGAAGATCTTTTGTGTCTACCTTAATCTACTTGAACTCTAGAATGCCAATACTTCTAGCGAAGTTAAGCAGCTTTCTAGAGGACAAATTCTTAATTTCATAGGGAGTCAGAGCAACTCCTAGGAATTTAAACCGTTTGCAGAACACTGCTACGCAGTTTTCACTTCCGATTTGCCCGTTATTTTGAGATGATACCTCAAAGGGCAATATCTTTTATGCTCATTTCGAGAAGGCATTTTGCTTTTCCAAGTGATATGTCTATAAACCTTTTAGCTTGCCTCAGTCCTGGCGTATTCATCCAGTGAGATCGTAGTCGATCCTCTTACTAGGAATGGAGTTCTTTTTTGATGGGTTTTTTTGTAAGACCATAGAAGAGCTCCGGACCAAAGTAAAGGGGCATTAGCCCCTTCTTTTACGTGTCTATCAGCTTTCTCATTGCTTTCAAGGTGGTCTTGTTGTTTCTTTCCAGTTTATTAAGGGGTTGTTTGAATTCCCAGACATCTTAGAAAGATAGTTAAAGTGTTACCAAGGGATCGGACAACCGATAATTCGGTCCCATTTATCCCATTCCAAACCCTATTATCTATCTTGGACCCATCTGTGTAATAGTAAGTCCTCTTCCAGCTCTGGTTCGACTTCTTTAACCGTATGGCGGTTTCTTATAACCACTTCAAACGGTGTCTCAAAGTCTAACTTGACTGACATGGTGTCTAATGGTTGGTTTAAGGAAGCCAGTGGAATTTTTTCCAAGATCCTTAGATGACCAACCAAATCACAGGGTTGTAAGTTTTTTGTCTGATGCAGTCGTAAGGCACCAGCTGCAGCCTCCCTAATGGTGCAGTATTGCAGCGGAGGTGGCCCTTAACAACAAGGCTGCTGTGGGGCACGTTGTCATTGCCCCATTGTGATTCCCAGCACATTGCTCAATTTTTAGCCACCACACTAATGAAGCATAGGTAACTCTTCTCATGGGCTTGATAATCGTTTGATACGAACAGAAGATAATTTTCGGTTTCAAGCCCCAAGTCTTCCCAAATGTCCTGCGGTAAGTCCAACTTACCACTAAGGCTTTTTCCACATGATTGTTCCAAGACCACTCGTAGATATTTTACCTCCTTGGAAAATTTTAGTTCGATATTGTTCATGGTTGGAGCGGTGAGAGATTCTGCGTCTCCTGGTGAACGGTATCCAAATTGTTTTCTCTGGATTGACCTTAATACCCCCCCCTTCTGGCACCAATTATCTATAATGTTTAAAGGCAAATTGCATTAAGTTTGAGATAACTTTATCATGCTTGCCTCTAATAGTTACAACCAGGTCATCTGCATATCTTTGAATCGTAAAACCAAAGTTATGCAGCTCTGACAGAAGGTCGTCGACGACCAGGGACCACAGCAGAGGCGATAATACTCCTCCTTGAGAACATCCTTTCACTGCGGCCACGGTCACCGACTCTCCTCCTATATTAGCTGTAATAATCCTGGTTCTTAACATTGACTCCATTGTACTAGTGAGGTCTGTATGTTCCTCTCTTTGTGCCCTTTTGGTAAATATAAACGAGGTGTTATCAAAGGCAGATAGTCAATAAAAGCGCAAAGGGATATCTCTTTTCTATGCTTTCAGTTAAGCAGCGTAGAGCACTTATCGTGGATTTGCCTGTTTGATAGGCAAACTATCTTTTGTAAAGCGGCAATCTCGTAAGATTTTCGCTTCTTATGTAATGATCTATTAGTTTCTCCATAGATTTCTTGGGTATAAAAGCCACCTTCGCCTCCCTCCAGGCCTTGGGTATGTATCTGAGGATAAGGCTGGCTTTGAAAAGCCGTTAATTGTAAATATGTTTTTTTTTTCGGGCTGAGATGGGAAAATCATGTTCGAGGAGTCCTTATCCAGAATCCAACAGTGTTGGACTCATCCCCAAGACGTCTACTAACCAAACCCACTTCAAAAACTCGCCATTGCCCCTGCCTCGGAATAACTACCCTAGCATACTTCAAGACAGGCGGCGGTCCCTCGCACACCCGCCATACAATCATCATACTACTCACCCCATCAAGAATGTTCCCTTCCCCAAATCATAACCTCCACTGCCTCGCTTACCTCCATCTATTCTTTCTCCCCTCTCAACATTACCTCCACCATGTTCTCCTAATACACTCCCTCTTTAAAAGGTTTTAAGCTTTTAATTGCCCGTTTAATTATCCTCTGAATTTGACTGAGATCCAGGAAAGTGAGTCTGTAATAGCTTTCTAAAACTTTCTGCATCGTCTTCAGTATATTCTCCATTCGCCTTTTTAAACAAGCCGAACCCATTAGTGTGGTCTTTTGCGAGTACTTTTTGTAGACGCTGTGCTGGGGCTAATTCCGTTATCCCTTCGCACAATTTTCTCCAAGATGTCCTCTTAGAGTAGTTCTTTATTGTAGTCCTCCCAGGATCCTATACTTTTAGCTCTGTTTAGGAGCTGTCTAGCTCTTCTTCTGAGTTTGGCTAGCTGTTTGTTCCACTAAGGCACATCCCTTCTGGTTGCCTTTTGTTTTAAGGGGCAGCTAATTCATATGCCGTAATTATAACATTTTGAATTTGCCTCGAAGCTCTCTCAAGATCCTCTTCGTTGTCGTCCCAATCAGTCGATTTAGGAACTACATACTCCTCGATGGCTAACTTCAATGAGCTTAAGTCGAATCTTATGTGGCGGTGATCCGACATCGTTGCTTCATCAGAGACATGCCAGTTGTGGCGCTGAAGACACAACAATGGTTTCATATGGTTGGTTTAAAACCTAATGTAGAGTGCGGTGTGGCAAGGTACTCCCTTCGGAAAGAGGCGATAGATAAAACCTCATTTTGCAGTCGGATATGGACTGTGTTGCACCCACGTTTTACTTTAACAAACCCTACACTATATCACTAACGAACGCAAAGGAAACGAACGTGGTACACTACTCCTAAAAAGTTTTAAAACAACTTCGGCAACAGTGCTAGAGCCCTGGATATAACAACTGTTGACAATAAAGGTATAGTTAGCTGAACAGAGGCGCACGCTAGATCAGGAGGTAACCACATCGCTGACTCTGTGGCCAGAGAGGCTGTTCAATCCATGATCTTTGGACCCGAGCCCTCCATAGGCCTATCAAATTCAACTACCATTTATTATTTAGATCAAGAAGAGGGAACAGTGGAGCACAACCTATTTGATTGCTCGACTCTCTCAACAAAAATCCTACCTAAGCGAGTAGTGGCTAACACTAGCCACCATAACAGACTCCCTTCAAGGACGTCATCGACTACTTCAAATCAGTAGATTGGACGACGAACTAAAGGGACAAGTTCATATGGAATCACAATGGACCTAACGAGGTTTAAGTGTGGATGAAGCTTTGGAGCAGGTACAGATAGTCATTCTCGTTAAGAACTGAAGACTTATCAAGACTTCAGCTATTATCTGAGTAATGCTCATATTATTAAATTATATACAAATGCTGAAACAGTGTGCTTGTATAAATTTATATATTTTTTCAGCACAATTGGTAACTTCTGGAATGAAAGCGGTGACTTCGCAGGGAATTCGAACATCTTCCCCATCCCAAACAGTTTCAATAGCTCAAAGCGGGCAATCTTTCCAACTGATTACACCTATACAAAGATCAAGAACCCAACAGGCGACTGTCCAACAACAAACTCTCACAGCTAAAACGCTTCAAAGAACTCCAATTACAATCAAAATGGCATCACCCAGTCCGAATCAGTTAAATGATTTGCAACTGAATTTCGATAATTAGAATGCCTATGACAGTAAAGGTTGTAGTTAAATTATATCTGTAAGGAATACATGCTTTATTTTATATTTGTTTTAATTTATTGTGAATACTTTTTACATTAAATATGTCCATGTGTTGTTGGTTTTAAATTTAATAATTGTTAATAAACAACAAAATATTATTAAATATTGTCGACTAGTTTTAATAAAACCAAAATAATTTCGTTATTAATATATTGAAAAGTGACAGCTTTTAATTAGAAAAAGAAAATAAAACACGAACGTGTTCTATGAACTTCTAACTTATTTTTTATTTATCACTTAAACTAGGAAAGAGAAAGGACTGCGCACTGGAATCAGTTTATGTAACCCACTTACCACCAAACTAATGGCGGACAATATTAACATAGGCGTATCATATGATTTCTCTTATACGATTATTAAATAATCATTTTCATTATTTCGTATTACAAATCTAATTTAAAAAAGTCTTTAAATATGTACTGCTCCAAAAAAAACAACAATCATTTTAAAACATATTTATTTAATAAATATTACAATTTTAATCTATTTTATCTATTTTAAATATATGGTTTTATTCCACGCCACTGCAAAACTATTACATCTATGAGCAAATAATAACAATTAAATGAAAAATAATCTTTAAAACTGAATGAAAACAATTTTCAAAATGTATGTACAATTAATTTAATTTATCATACATAACATATGTGATTTAGTTAAACATCTATTACTTGAAAGCTGTAATATTAATAGAAATAGATTTCAAGGAAATAGTTTTAAAATACTTCTTACCTATGAAATGAAATTCCTTCCTCTTTTTTAGCACTCTGACTTTTGCACTTATAAGCTGCACAATTAACCATTTTCAAATGTAATAGTCCAGGCGAGCTGTACTTTTAGACGGAAATTCTGATACCTGGAATGTAACAGTTGGAGGTGGTAAAGGGGCTTATAACACATGTAAAAAAAATACATTAACTATTTCAATTATGATCATAAACTTTTTAGGGGTGAAAAAGGGTGAAAAGGGATAAAAAACTGAAGTATTGCTGTTTGCGGCTAAAATTGACGTCAAATTGAAAAGTGCCCAATAGAAAAGTTGTAGATCATGTAAAAATCTAAAACTTTTTTTTTGGTAATTTTCTCACATAACCTCAATTTTTCGAGAAAAATGAAAAAAAAACGATTTTTCGTTTTTAATTTTTAATTTTCCAACGGATCAGTCAATCTTGATGAAACTTGGTGAAAACTTACCTTTTTATGTCCAAAATAACCTCCAATTTTCTCAACCTTGTAACATCATAATTTTCCGAGAAATTTGATTTTTCTGGAAAAATCTCTTTTTTTTTCAACTTTAAATTTTGCTCGGAAAATATTATTGGAAAAGGTTGTCCTGGGGCTCATTTTTTTCGTTTTTACGTCTACTTTCACATGAAATAAAAAAAATACACCTCTCATTTCAAAATGTGCTCAAAAATGAAAAAATAACGCAAATTATGAATTTTGCAACAGCTAAATTTGCAATAATTGTTAAATTTTTGTTATAAAATATTAAAAAATACAAAAGCCGACTCTTGCATTACATTCTACGGGAAAAATTACAAAAGAAAATGTATTTCATTATTTAGTCGGATTTTTAGTTCATTTGCAATATTATTATAAACACTCAAGTCTATTAATGAAGTTAATAATCCGTGCGGGGATTTCATGGTTTTTACTATTGTTGTATGCTGATTTGTTTATATTATAAGGTTTTTTATGCGATAAATCGATTTGTTGATATTACAAGGCCCAAATACCCTTCCATCAGAGCCCTATAGCCCAATTTTCATCAAAATTTCAATTTTCTTTGACTTTTTGGAATTAAATGCAACCAAATGGGGATGGAGGGAAATTATAAACAACAATTCAAAATTACTTATACCTCTTTACACAGAATCATTACTAATACCCAACGATTTATTAAAAAAAAGTTTTTTGCAAGTGCCAATCAAATTGCCTAAGCAACAAATGTGGCTGTCGTAGACTAGGCTTAAAATGCACTGTACTTTGCCGAAATTGCGATTGCTCTAATACGGAAAGAATTACTGGAAATGAAAGTGATTCTGAAGAATTTGAGCAGCCGAATCTGCTCCTGAATAATGACGACGTTAATATTAGGTAGGTCGTCGAAAATGAAGATAATTATACCGGAGCACGAAAGCGAAAATGAGGAAGTTTATATCGAGCATGTCAGCGATAATGAGGAGAATGCGGAAATTGAAGATATGGAAATCGAAAAAGATGATGAATACCGAAAACCGTTTACACTACCACTATACACCAACACACACTTTTATATGCCTGACGCGCGTTTCGATAACCAAGTTATCTTCTTCAGAGACCGAAGGTAAAATAAGTTTTCGGTATCAGTTTCGCCAAAGGTTCCAAATTCTACATTTTAAGATGATGAATGTCATGAAAATGTAGAGAGTGAAGACCAAGGCACTGTTACGAAAAAAGCTAGACTTAAGTGAAAGTATATATCAATCATTTTATTAATTAAAAACAACATAATTTTTAAATAACATGTAAAGATATTTTTTTTTATATAAAATAAATAAACTAATTTATAAATAGATTGATTTTCCTTGTAACACTTGTCATTTAAATATTATACATATATATATTTTTATTAAAATTAAACTACTTATTCCAAAAAGTCAAAGAAAATTGAAATTTTTATGAAAATTGGGCTATAGGGCTCTGATGGAAGGGTATTTGGGCCATGTAATATCAACAAATCGATTTATCGCATAAAAAACCTTATAATATAAACAAATCAGCATACAACAATAGTAAAAACCATGAAATCCCCGCTCGGATTATTAACTTCATTAATAGACTTGAGTGTTTATAATAATATTGCAAATGAACTAAAAATCCGACTAAATAATGAAATACATTTTCTTTTGTAATTTTTCCCGTAGAATGTAATGCAAGAGTCGGCTTTTGCATTTTTTAATATTTTATAACAAAAATTTAACAATTATTCCAAATTTAGCTGTTGCAAAATTCATAATTTGCGTTATTTTTTCATTTTTGAGCACATTTTGAAATGAGAGGTGTATTTTTTTTATTTCATGTGAAAGTAGACGTAAAAACGAAAAAAATGAGCCCCAGGACAACCTTTTCCAATAATATTTTCCGAGCAAAATTTAAAGTTGAAAAAAAAAGAGATTTTTCCAGAAAAATCAAATTTCTCGGAAAATTATGATGTTACAAGGTTGAGAAAATTGGAGGTTATTTTGGACATAAAAAGGTAAGTTTTCACCAAGTTTCATCAAGATTGACTGATCCGTTGGAAAATTAAAAATTAAAAACGAAAAATCGTTTTTTTTTCATTTTTCTCGAAAAATTGAGGTTATGTGAGAAAATTACCAAAAAAAAAGTTTTAGATTTTTACATGATCTACAACTTTTCTATTGGGCACTTTTCAATTTGACGTCAATTTTAGCCGCAAACAGCAATACTTCAGTTTTTTATCCCTTTTCACCCTTTTTCACCCCTAAAAAGTTTATGATCATAATTGAAATAGTTAATGTATTTTTTTTACATGTGTTATAAGCCCCTTTACCACCTCCAACTGTTACATTCCAGGTATCAGATATTCCGTATTTTTTATTTTTTTGGTACAGCACGCCTGGACTATAATTAAAAAAGGTGAAAATTAATAAAAAAAACTAAAAAAATATAATTCGCCGTTCCAAATTTGTTTACCACCAAACATATTATGTCGAACGTTTGAAACTTGGCTTTAATCAAACGCATAAGGTTTTCATTGACATGCGCTGTCCTCTCTCTTTTCTAGTCTAATAGCGTTTTCGACTGGGTGCTCTGGGTCGCTCTCAGAGTGCTCCGCTCCGAGAATGTTTGGTTGGCCTGATTGGTCACCGAGCATGGTCAATTTTCTTGTTCGGCTGATCGACTGGATCGCTCTGGGGTTGAATGGAGTTGATCTGAGATCGAGGGTTAGATCAACAGATGCAGAGCAAATATGGCGGGTAGTGTTCAAAAAATAGCGAAGAGTTTTTGATGCTTATGAATATTTGATCATCTTCAGAAAATAGTGAAGATGAGTTGGGTTTCCTTATTTTCAAGGAAAGGTGGAAAATAGGAAAAATTAGAAAAAATATAGGTACTAGGTACCTATATTTTATATTATGTAACACAAGATTTTGGCCATTTCTGAGCGGTTCTTCCACACTTTCGTAAAGTTTGCCAATTTTCCATTTTTAATATTTTGAAATTCATCACAGTTATCCAAAAGTAAATCGAATCAACTTTTGTTCGGGTGAATGATGTTCTGTCACAGATCTGTGTCACTTTTTTCCCGAGCCACATAGATTTTCAATCTGGGAGCGATTTCAGATCATTTCACCCGAAAACGCTATAAGATTTATCAATATTAGAAACGTCACTGTCGCCATTACTATATCCAAACAACAGAGTATATAATACAAATCAGAATATCGACTCGCTGTCGGCTCCTTTGATGTTCATAAGACAAGAGCAGCCATTTTTTGGGAGTATAATCCACAAAACAGAATATTGGTTAGTCTGTTTTATGTTCCAATATTCTGTTTTGTGGTATAAGCTCAGGGTAGTACTAAAAAAAATTGTTATTATAAATAAAACCCGTACTTGAAATTTTTCTTTATTGTTGAGATATTTCTTTTCAGAAAGTTTGGAAAAATAGAATTTGTTTTCAACAAGATTAATAATATTAACTAAACGTTGATTTATTTGTTTTTTAAAAAAAGTAAAATTGGTTTTTAGGTTAAATAATTACATATCAATAGATTTTCTACACAAAATAAATGATGGAATATGTACCTATGTCTTGCACGCAATTTTCCTCGTCAGTAAGGAAGGATATCAATAATTAAAAAAAAACACATCAACAGCTTTAACACTTATTTATTTCTACAAATTAACAACTTATCTTAAAATTTATTGTATTAACTCTTACTTTTTGGAAGTCCATCTTATTAAGACTAATAAAAAACTCTTCGTTTTAACGTAACTTCCAACCTCACTCTTACACACCAATGATATCCAAATACTACACACTTGTGATAAAAAACAAAATTTATATTTCCTTAAAGAACTTGAAATAAAAAGACATCTAGCAGATCCACAATTTAAAGTTGTTAATGAACAAATAAATCTTGGAAGTCCTCCACTATTAAACTGTTTACTTTGATTGAGTTATAGATAAGACATAATTGTAAAACACAAATATATTAAGTTATTGTAAAGATCAGCATGATATAGTTTTTTCCTGGTTTTTCTATATCATTGCACAGTTATACTGATCTTAGAGGGAATTACATCCAGGATAATCCCTTAGGGCTATTAACATCTAGGCTTTAATATTGTTATGTCTTATTACTTCCATACTTGGTCTAGCCTTAATACTACCTAAACATCAGGTACCTAGCTACAAAAAAACAAAATGTAACTTAAATGTCAATCTGACGATGCTTCTTAGCGAAACGGCCGTCATTGTGATATAAAACATATTTTTTCAATTAAACTTGGTAGTTACGTTAAAACGAAGAGTTTTTTATTAGTCTTAACTTATCTTTATTTTCATTACTTTTGAAATTTCGGTTGATACATTTAATGGTAGTGTATAGTCTTAACCCAAAATATAATTTTTTCACATACAGTAATGTAAAATTTGTACAAGGATGTATAAAAGTTTCATTACTGCTAATATTTATTATAGTTTGAAAAACATGATTTTGCCAATTCTTCAAATAGTTTTTCAAAAATGTTATTTAGTTTAGCAATAAATATAATAAAACTACTACCATGCATTAAAAGATTTTCATAGACACTATTATCTTTATTTCTATATGCTTTAAATAAACAGAATAAAGCTAAATCATCTAAATTTTTAATGGATTTGGAATAATGCTTACATTTAGGACATTTATGTTGTTGTAAACATTTTTTTATATTTTGCACTTATAAAAATCTTCATTATAAAACGCATTTGCGTATCGTAATGTAACTTTTACGCACGCAAATTTTTGTTTTAAATGGTTGGCGACATGAGTGAAGATTCTAAAGGCAAGACTATTGACAATGACATTTGTGGCTAATAGCAATTTATTAATTTTATATTGTTCTTTAAGAAAGTATCTGTGAATATGAATATAATATTTTACTTATATAATATATTATTATTGGTATATTATTATCATTTTAAAATATTTTAAAACATTAACATTTGATAATCTAAATGTCAAAACTGTCAAATTTTATAAATTATACAGTGCTGCCGACATACTTTTTAATATAAAAATTTTCGTAATTACATAAAAATAAAAAATTAATTTAAAAAATGGTAAAAAGGGCAAAATATAAAAAATATTATAAACAACTTATCTCATATGGCTGTTGTGACACTCGTTCTTTAAAAAACTCATCGCTTCGCGATTCGTTTTTTAAACTTGAACTCGTGTCATAACAGAATTCCATATGAAATGCGTTGTTTAATATACTATTTTATTAAATATCCACATACAAAACGTTCAGCTTTTTGTTTTAAAATATCTGTGTTATTACGATAATCCGTTTCGTTAAGTATAATAGTCTCTTTATCAGATACAGAACACTGAGAAAGAGTACATGCATCGGTAGTATTTATTTTAATGTCATTTAATGTAAGTAACATTTGTTCCGCATCTCCTTCGCAGTTTTCTGTACCTAAATTAAATAGTTTAATGCACTATTCCACACAATACATATAGAGTCGATACTCTGATTTGTATTATTACTCTGTGCTTTTGCTTATTGTAGTTAACCTAAGGATGGGGTCTAGCATGTGTCATTTTAAGCCTTTTTAAGTGATGATTAACGACAGAGCAGCTTAAGAAATTAAACTAAATATTTATTAAGACAATCCTATGAGATGGTCCTATAAATTACTAATCAGATTTAAATTTCTCTGGTAAGGTTCTTCACTGGAATGTAGTAAATACCTAAATACCATTTATACAAATGGTTTTAGCTTGGCTAAAAGTTTGCTGAAGTGGGAGGCAATAAAGAAGACATTAAAATATAGGAACAATTTGAAAAATTATGAAAATAGTACGATGTAGTTTTATTAATCAAATTTTTAAAAGTAAATAATCACCAATAGTAATCTCAACTTGTAAAAATGGACAATTACAAAGTTAAGAACAGTAAAAAACTAAACGGTTGAACCAAACTTCCACTATTTATTCGCAAAATAAATACGTTTTTAAATGCAGTGACAGCCGTTTCGCTAGAATTACACCCGTATGCATAGTCGATCTTTGGCGAAGCGCCGAAGATTCGCCGATCGCCAAGCCAGAATTGCAATGCATAGTCAGCCGCTGTCTGTTTTGGTCATGCGCTGTTTAACCAAATTTGGCGACTTGCCGGAGAACCGTTGGAGATGGTCATTATTATCTCCGTCGAGTCTCCGAGGGTAGTTCGGTGTTTATTTAAAGTGCATTTTGTCCCAGAGCCGTTTTAACTGGACCATAGTTCTCTAAAAATTTTAGATAAGATTTATTCTAAGCATATTTATGATTTACGTGAATAAAGTAATCTACTCCAAATAATATGTAAAGCCATGTAATTACAATATTATAAAAGAAGATACTCTCTTTCTGCAATGTTCAAGTTCAGCTGGTAATAAAGCCATTATCTATAATTCATTACTTTTCTGAACAAGTTTTCATTGCTTTGTTTCGATTTAATTTTTTTTTATTGATTTCTAAAACTATCCCTTTTAGGAAGCATACATTTCAAGAACCATTAAAGTACAGGTCTCTGTGGTACCTGAAGACAAAATATCCTTGTTTTAAACAAGTGGTATTACTTTGTTTTCATGCACTAGGTAATAATAATAATTACTAAAATTATACCTTTTTAGAGTAAAAATTAAATACCTGAATATTATCTTTGGGTACCTGTCTTACTTGAAGGCAAAATTTCGGTATTTTTATATTTACATTTAGTTTTTGGAACAATAAAGTCTGTTTCAGAAATAAATATGTAGAGCAATAACATCTTATGAGGTATGCAAAATACCAAAGGATTACACCAATAATTTATCCCATTTCCATGATTTGATCACAGGTTTGATCAAGTACAGGTAGTATCACCTGTACTTGAGTCATTTTTGGTGACTCACCCTGTAGTCGTTTCGTCTTTTGCATGAGGAAAATGAGGTTTTATTGCTCTACATATTTCTGATACTGACTACAGTTTATTACTAAAAAATTATATTTTATTTATGTTTATGATGGCAAATTGAAGTTGAACCATTGTTTATATCTAAGGTGTATACATCTAATTAAACGTTTAGAGCCATTTCCAAATTCCAATTTAAAAGCTGTATAATATACAATGGTTTTAGAACTACGAAAGTTTATCTTAAATAAACTCTATTATTTAAAAGGGTACGCATCTGTTCTTTTGTTTTCGATTATAGGATGTTTGCCGAGGATTTCCACAAAAATATCCTTCTCATGCCCTGAATATTTTACAGCCATTTTCCCAAAACAACACAAATTAAATTAAATTAAATCGTCACTAATAAAACAAAGCACAACAAAACACGACGAGTAGGTACCTAAAAGATAATAACCTTCAAACCTTTTAAATTTAAAAAATCATCATAATACCAATAAAACTTCATTAACAAACCCTTCGCGCACACTCAATACCTAGGCTGTTCGACGGCGTACCGCTGGCGAAGAGACGCGAGGGAGATTGATTGTGCATCGTAAAATTTGAAGTGTCTCTCCGCCGGCGAATCTCCAGACTCCACGCCGTAATTTTGCCGGCGATTCGCCAGAGATCGACTATGCATACGGGTGTTAGCATCGTCAAAGATACCCGTGTATAAAAATAGCAGTAGGGATCTCGAACCGGTAGAAAAACATGGAGGGTAGAGCGGAGCGGAATTTCTCGGCCAATTTAGTTGAATATTGTGCTTCTATTACAGTGAAAATTTGGTTTTTTAGTGAAAAATTCTTGTTTTATATTGAACTATTATAAATTATTTTGTATTGCTTAATTTGGTAAGGGATTCGATTGAAAATTACAGTTCATTATTGAATTAATTAAATAAATAAATCGAAAAAGAAGCCCTATCTCAATGGTCAAAAGACAAGAGAGAGGACAAGGGTGGAGGAGAGGAAGAAGGATGCTCCAAGCACTGCTCCGGAAGTGGGGACGGTGCCAGTCAGCTCAAAAGGCCTGAAGCCAAAGAGGGGGAGGACACTAGCTCTATGTAATGTACAATCTATTTTTAAAATCACATTATTTACCAGAAACCCTAAATTAACTTTTTATAATAAAAACTTAATTACTAAAATCGAAAACAAATATTTCAGTGGTGCGCTAAAAGGATCTTACAAATACATTTATTTAATAAACCACAATATTTTCGGCCTCCAAAAAAATGTTACTTAAAGTAAATTAAAATAAATTAATTACAAATTCTTATAATTTAATCTATCTATGGGTCTAACTGTTCTTTTTGGGCGATTTACATTTTCCCGAATTTCACTTATACTCAAATAATTGTTTTCGCCCACATTTTGATTTAGTTTCATTGTTTAATCAGAGCTCTAAACATATACAGGGTGATTGATTATTGTGAGGAAGCTCAGTAGATCTGTTATAGTAAAAATTACAAAAAAAAGTTATTGACAAAAATTATAAGCAGCTTTAAACTCTACATTTTAAAATTAGTTACAATCTTACAGGGTGTTCTATAAGATGATGGCACACCAAACTTGTGCTTTTTTAAATGGAACACCCTGTATTTTATTTTAAATTCGAAATCTGCATCACTTCCACATCACAACAATGTAAAGTTTTATAAGGTTATACCGGATATTTAAAAAGTTATAACCAATATTACCTGAAAATCGTATCAAGTTTAACTCCCTGTATAATTAAAAAGGAGTATAGGAGTATTGATCTATTGCAACCATAGTTTTTTAATAATTGTTAAAAATGATAAAACATATTCGTTTTCATAATATTCGTTAAATCAAATACAGGGTCAAAATGCAAGTACATTATTTTCTTGGTAATTTTAGATAGAACACCCTGCATTTTATATCACTATCGAATAGTACTAATGTCATACTTCAAATTTTATAAAGTACTCCCTATAACTAAAGTTATCAGTTTTACAGATATTTTTATTTTTTTATCAAAGTATTAATTTGGTAGATATTTTAACGTTTACCAATAATTATTATGAGTTGGCCATGATTGGTTTGTCAGAAACTGACATGGTGTGCTACCATCTTATGGAACACCCTGTAAGATTGCAATCACCCTGTATATTAAACGAGAATTTTTTCAAATACCTACTCAGGATACCATCAACAATAAATATACTGCGAGGACTTTTTACAACATATGGACTACCTGTCATTGTTGTGTCTGATAATGGTCCACAATTTAGATCAAGAGAAATGGAAGAATTTTTCAAAGAAAATTTCATTCTAGCAAAATTCCCGGCACCTTTCCACCCATCGACGAATGGATAAACAGAACGATACGTTCAGACATTTAAGGACAAATTAAGAAGTATGAAAAATGAAGAAGGCTCGCTGCAAGAGAAATTAAACAAAATATTAATGTAGTACAGGAAGAGTCCGAATTCCTCAACCGGAATTTTACCTGGTGAAATGATGTTTAAAAAAAATTACAGAACAAAAATAGACCTAGTAAAGAGAGAATTTGGCACAGAAATGAACAATAAGAAGAAACATGAAGGACATGTTTACAAGCAATTTCACACAGATCAGATCCGAAATACAGAACTGGCATGCTACGTCCGATAATTCCAATTTTGAAGGAACCAGTTACACCAGAACATACACAAAGAAGATCAACAGAAATGAATATGAAAGCTGAAGAGCCGTTGCAAGTTAATGAACCAGCTGCAGATCCAATCGCTCCTGGGAGGCCAGCGGAAAACCGTACAGAGAACGGAGATGTTGAGATGATACCGGCTACTTCTGTATCCCCGAACCAGTCCTACGATGTTCTGGAAAATGCATTAAAGCTCCAAATCGTCTTAACTTGTAGACTGCTCATCGATACAGAAAGACCTCCTGATTGCATCTCTGACACCTGAGGTATACCACGAAATCAAAATTGCCTTCACACCTGATTTTGAATCAAAATCCTACGGTTACCTCAGGAGTAAGTTGCTGGACCTACATAGAACAAGGAAGACGATATTCAAAGCACTGCTAGATTTTTGAAACTGTATACGCGAACCGTCTGAAAAAATGGAACATTACGCTAATAAACTCAAAGAACTGGGTCAAGACTGTTTATATTCGGGGGACATATTGGAACGGCAATTACGAGACCGTTTCGCTACGGGTTTGAATCATCCGCAACTAGAAATAAAACTACGTCAAAATGGCCGGATTTGTATACAACATGAAAGACAATAAACAGGAAGTTCTGTTTGCCTAAGTTTTCGCATTATGCGCTGCACGCCGAAACCGCAGAAAACGATACCGGTCAAAAGAGTAAAAGTGCAAGAGGGACCATCGACATCCCGCCTTAAGACACGGAAGATTAGTCCAAGGCAATGTGTGCGTTGTGGGAAGAATGAAAGACACCGCTATGAACACTGTCCTGCAAAAGGAAGCATATGTAAAGCTTGTGGCAAAGAAGGACATTTAGAAGACTGTTGCATTGGAAGTGGTCGCGCTTATCTTTCATGCTCACCGACCAACGAGTTGAACGACGTAATCGAAAGAAAATACTGAACAGAGTTAAAACTGAAGTGTCAGTATCTTCATCAGAATCCACAGACGCAGACGACGATGAGTCATACAAAAGTAATCCTGTTTTTAAAATTAATAACACAAGATGTAAGAAACTTGACACAATCATTAACGGGCAGAAATGCACCATGGATTGGGACCCAGGGTCGTTCTACTCAATAATTAGCACAACATTTTGGAAAACAATTGGCTCTCCAGCACTGTCAAAATCTCCGAGTCTACAGCTTTTGTATTCGACTTTTATTGTCTTATAAAAGTTACAAATACGTAACTAACTATAAAATACATTTCTAAAATACTCAACTGACAATCAAAATTCTATTTCTGAAAAAATGTCAAAAAACTAAAGTACACACGTCACCTCGGTAACATAACATTTAAAAACTAAAGTACACACGTCACTTCGGTAACATAACATTTCTTCCCCCTTTACATTCAAGTCGGAGAATACCGCTGAGGAGAACGCGAAAGCGCTGCGATCTCTTGAGCGTTGGGGTAGCTGATGCCGGCACGTCGACCGGTTGTGAAAGCTGCCGTGGTGTGGTCCGCATGTCGAACGCCGGCTGAAGCGGTCGTGTAGTTGTCGGTGTGACGATCCGTTGTGGTGTAGAAAGCCGTAGTGAATTCGGTGTGGATACCACCGGAGGTGTACTGATTCCTGGTGTAGCATCCTGTAGTTCGTTCTGCGTGGCTTGCGATGGTAGTACCAATAATTGATAGCCGTCATCCAGACGTACTGCTGTTCGGGTAGGGCTGATGACTCTAGGCGAAGCAAGGTCTCCTTGCCGCGCAACAATTGTGCCTGGGACCCAGTTATCCATCCGTGAGTTTCCCGAATGGAAATAGACCGCCTGTGACGGCGCAAAGGTTCAAAATTAACTTGCTGTTTCTCATACTGCTGTGTCATACGCATGTGGAAACTTTCCGGCGCAACCAAATCCAACCGGTTGCGATGGTGGTTTATGGGCCGTATAAAGAGTGAAGTGCCTTGCGTATAAATAAAAGAAGAAACGTTGTACGACCCACACGATGGCAAGCGCTTCTTTATCCATTTAGGGATAACGTCGTTCAGTAGGGGGTCAACGCTCGGCTGGCATAAATAATGGGGCGTTCACGCCCATCTGGTAGTCGATAAGACAATACGGCGCCCAACCCCGTTGAGCTGGCGTCAGTGGCTAGGAGTAAAGGCAACGACGGATCGTAAGGCATCAGAACTTGAGGTGAAATCAGGATCGTTTTCAGATCACAATAGGCTGCTTGAGCGTCAGGAGTCCAAATGAAAGGAGTTTTGCGGAGCACTTCACGTAGAGGACGGGCTCTTGTAGAGAGGTCAGGAATAAAGGAACTGTAATACGTAGCTTTTTGTAGCGAACTCGTCATGTTACAGCCAGAAAACTGCAAAATGTTCCCTCTGGAGTTGTTAAGGACTTATGCCTATGTGCAAATATTGCCCGTAACCGGTCCACGCGATGGGACGAGGCCACGCCGGAAAGAAGAGGTCAAGTTGTCAGGGTTACGACATTAACAACAATTTTGTTATTATTATGAGTTTTTGTTGTAAAAAAAGAAATATACAGTCCATTACAATTTAAAAATCGTGTATTACTTAGTCCACTATTATCGAAGGATACAACATAATCTGGTCCAGATCGCCGGATGCGTGAAAATAGCCAGTTTTTCATCGGACTTTGAATTGAACTTTATTTGAACGTTTTAGTGGCAGTGATTTTCTGCCTTTCGTGGACTATTTAAGAACCTTGTTGTGAAATATATTGAACTTTGGACCTAAAAGTGAATAGGAGTGTACCCGTGAACCCTCGTATGAACCCTAATGAATAAGATTTGTCTTGCGTAAAGGCCCATGTAAGATTTGGGTAAGTCCTGATCCTTTCTTAATAGCAATTTATTTGACGTTAGTAGAGTTGTCATTTTTATTTGTTTGACAATCGTACCTCAATATGGCTGAGGAAGTATCTAAAAAATTAAAGATTAGTCGTGGCGTTTGTAAGGCTCAAAAAACTAATTTTGAAAAAAAATTGGAGGAATTTGAACTGCAAGTTACTTTAGGTGATGTTGAGATGTGTGAGCTTATGAATCGGGTTGAAAAATTGGAGGGAAATTGTAATAAATTTCAGGGCGTTCAAGAAGAGATCGAGTACCTGTCCGAGTTCTTAGAGCCAGAGTTAGAAGAGAGAGCTTCATTTGAAAACTCTTTCTTTAGCTTGATGGCCAGAGCACGGGCTCTGTTAAAAAAACATAATGTGGTAAATAATGACGTCCGCAGTACTTCTGGTAGCGATCATACAAGTCAAAATGGTGGAGATCTGAGTGGAATTAGGTTGCCTCAAATTCCTTTACCTAAGTTCTCTGGGGACTATAGATCATGGTTAGAGTTTAGGGACTTATTTTTAAGTTTAATCCACACGAGTACTAGCTTAGTGCCAATTCAAAAGTTTCACTATCTGCGTGGTTGTTTAGAGGGCTCGGCTGCAGAAGTTATTAAATCTTTAGATTTTTGTGCCGCGAATTATGAAAATGCTTGGACGACCTTATGTGAAAGATACAATAATAATCGTCTATTGGTACATATGCATTTAAAATCATTATTTGAATTAGAATCTATAGATCGCGAGGGGGCAGACAAAATTAGAAGTTTAGTTGATAGCGTGTCTAAGGGTTTAAATGCGCTAAAAACTTTAAACCAGAAAACTGATAATTGGGGTGTTTTAATTGCATATTTGGTTAGCACTAAACTCGACAGAAATACAGAACGTGAGTGGGAAAAATTTAAGGGTACTCGTATGACGATATTGGAGTGGAACGATTTAAAGGAGTTTTTAAAATCCAGGGCTGATTTTTTGGAGACAGTTGAACGAAAAAACACGGTACCGAATGTGATACAAAAGGAAAGGCTTTCTTCTCAAAATCGTTATGAAAAAAATATACAAAAATATAGTAAAAGTTTTGTGTCTAATCAAATGAAATGTATTGTCTGCCAAAAGAATCATGTCATATCTGCTTGTGAATCATTTTTAAAATTGTCAATAAATGAACGTGTTGAAAAGGTTAAGGCATTAAGACTTTGTCTGTCATGTTTAAGACCTGGTCATTTTAGTAAATTTTTGTAGGTTTGGTGGTTGTACAAAGACAGCGTGCAAAGGTAAACATAATGTTTTATTGCATCTTGATTATGGTAGTAGAAACAGGGAGTCCACCCTGCAGAACCCAGAACCGCCACCAACAAATCAAAATAGTCAGGAATCTTCTGAGGAAATTGTGTCTTGTATTTCTTCTCACACAAATAATGTTGTGTTTTTATCGACGGCAATAGTAGAGGTGCAAGATAAGAACGGTGCTTGGATCACTGCGCGCGCTTTACTAGACTCAGGGAGTCAGTCGTCCTATATCACTTCTGAGTTATGTAATAAACTTAACTTAGACAAGCATCAGTGTAGGCTTTTAATTAGTGGCATAGGTCAAAATGCTTCCGAAGTAAAATTTAAATGCGAATTGAATGTTAGATCTTTGCATAGTACTTTTAAGACTTCCTTGAATTGTTTAGTTATGCCACATATCACTAGTAGCATTCCAGCTATTTATGTAAACACAAACAGACTTGTGATTCCCCATAATTTGACTCTGGCTGACCCTTCCTTTAATAAGCCAAATAAAATCGACTTAATGATTGGCAATGATTTGTTTTATTCACTTTTGTGCATAGGTCAGATACGTCTGGGACCTCAAAATCCTATTTTGCAGAAAACTAAGGTTGGATGGGTAGTTTGTGGACCTATGGCGATTCCCCCTTCTATAGACACTTCGGTTTGTAATATTAGTGTGAATGAACCTAAAAATATTGAATTTGATTTAAGAAAGTTTTGGGAAGTAGAGCAAGAATTTTCTAGTAATAATAAAATATTATCTAGTGAGGAGAATGAATGTGAGGCTCATTTTCAGAGAACTTTTCGTAGAGATGTAGACGGCAGGTTTATTGTGTCCATGCCGCTTAAGGAACCGCTAGAAAGTTTAGGTGAATCAAAGGATAAGGCCTTTAAAAGATTTTTGAATCTAGAGAGAAAGTTTGAATCTAATCCATCATTTAAGGAAACATATATCCAATTTATGAAAGAGTATGAGTCACTCCAACATATGACTGAAGCTAGAGAAGAAAGGTGTGATTTAGCGTATTATATGCCTCATCATGGGGTAATAAAAGAAGATAGTATTACTACGAAGCTTAGAGTCGTGTTTGACTGTAGTATGCCAACAACATCTGGTAAGTCGCTTAATGATCTGCAAATGATAGGGCCTGTGTTGCAACCTGATTTATTAAGTATTTTGTTTAGATTTCGTGAGTATCAATTTGTGATATCTGCTGATGTTGCTAAGATGTATAGGGCTGTACTCCTTGAACCAAAACAACGACCGTTGCAAAGAATCTTCTGGCGCGAATCACCTAATGAGAAGGTTAAGATTTTTGATTTAAATACCGTGACATACGGTCAGTCTGCTGCTAGCTTTTTGGCAGTCAGGTGTTTAGTGCAATTAGCTCGAGATTGCCAGAACAGTTTTCCTGATATTTCCAAGATCATTGAGACATCCCTCTATGTGGATGATTTTTTGTGCTCCGTCGACTCTATAGAACAAGGGCAATATGTGTGTCAAAAAGTGTCTGACATTCTAAAATCTGGTTGTTTTATATTAAGAAAGTGGCTTTCAAACGAACCTCAAATTTTGAGTTCTGTGAGTAATGTTGATGAAAATTTTGGAATTTTGGAATTTAGTCAAGTCGAAAATACCAAAACTCTTGGGTTGACTTGGTCGTGCAAATCCGATTACCTGACATACAAGATAAAGTCACCAGAAAGGTCAAGTAGGAGTACAAAGCGGGGCATTTTGAGTGAAATAGCATCGATATTTGATCCGTTAGGACTGCTAGCACCATGTATTGTTATTGTTAAAGTTTTGTTACAAAAATTATGGCTTCAAAAATTATCCTGGGATGACAGTTTGCCAGCTGAAATCCACAACACCTGGAGTAAATTTCGTGAAGAGTTACCGTATATAAATGACCTTAAAGTTCCACGTCATGTTACTTGTGTAAGGCCTGAAAGAATCGAATTGCATGGTTTTTCAGATGCGTGTGATTATAGTTATGGGGCTTGTATATATTTAAGATCAATTGACGCACAGGGTAATATTACAGTCAGACTGTTGTGTGCCAAATCAAAAGTCAGTCCCTTAAAGCCTTTGACCATTCCTAGATTAGAGTTGTGCGCAGCATTAGTTTTGGCTCGCTTAACTGAGAAAGTGCTTAGGTCTCTAACATTTAAAATTGAAAGGTGTATATTTTGGACGGATTCGTCAATAGTTCTTGGATGGTTAAAGACCTCTCCTAATTTGCTTAAAACTTTCGTATGTAGCAGGGTAAGTGAAATTCAGACATTAACTGAAAATCATGAATGGAGACATGTTACCTCCGAAAAGAACATAGCTGATGTTTTATCAAGGGGTGTTTTTCCTCAGCAGATTTTAAAGTTGGACTTATGGTGGAATTCTTGTACCAACTTGAGGAAAATTGGCCCACTTCAATTGTTACCATTCAAAACCTTACTGAACTACGTCAAAATAAAAAAATGTTTAGCTTTGTTTCAGTTAACTTTCAAGAGCAGATATTTAGCCAGTTTTCCGAGTTTTCGAAACTGGTAAAGTTTTTTGCTATTTGGTTAAGATATTTTCATAATTTGCGTTGTAAAGTTTTAAGGAAGCCAAATGAACAGATAAAGGGTCGCATTAGTTATTTGGAGCTTAATGAATCTAGAAATATTTTGGTGAAGATTTCTCAACAAGCCAATTTTCCCGATGAGTACTTTTCGTTATTGAACGAAAAACAATTGCACCCTAAGAGCAGAGTATTAAGTTTAAACCCATTCATGGATAAAGATGGGATAATACGTGTGGGAGGCAGATTGAAACTCTCTAAATATGATTTTAATAAAAAACATCCCATGTTAATCTCATCCTAGCATTCCTTGGCTAAGCTTATTTTTGAATTCGAACATAAACGCTTAATGCATGCAGGACCACAGTTATTACTCTCATCTGTGAGGGAACTATATTGGCCTATTGCTGGCAGAAATTTAGCCAAGGCTGTCGTAAGAAAATGCTTGACATGTTTTCGTTTTAATCCACAGCAGACTAAGCCTATTATGGGTGATCTGCCGGAAAGTAGATTGGTTGCTGGTAAAATTTTTGACGTAGTTGGTGTTGACTACATGGGACCACTAAATTTTAAGGATAAAAGGGGACGCGGAGCAAGGTTGTTAAAATGTTATGCGAGTGTTTTTGTGTGTTTTATAACTAAGGCTATTCACCTTGTAGTTGTGTCAGATTTGAGTAGAGGCTTTTATATTGGCACTTCGCAGATTTGTTTCGCGTCGCGGGAAACCTAGTCATATTTATAGCGACAATGGTACTAATTTTAAGGGGGCTAACAGAGAATTAAATGCTCTAGGCGAATATTTAATAAAGGAGCAAAATCATCTTGAAAAGTTATATTTAAACGAACAGATCCAATGGCACTTTATTCCAGTCAATTCTCCTCATTTCGGTGGGTTAGGGAAGCGGGTGTCAAATCTTCAAAACATCACCTAAAGAGGGTAGCAGGCAATGCACATTTTACTTTTGAAGAGTTGACAACTCTATTGGCCCAAATAGAGGCTATTTTGAATTCCCGGCCACTTACCCCCCTTTCAACTGACCCCAATGATTATAATCCCCTTACTCCTGCCCATTTTTTAATCGGAAAAGGCCTCACTGGAATACCCGATCCTGATGTGACACAAATACCCGAAAATAGACTGTCTACATATCAACGCATTCAGCAAATAAAACAAAATTTTTGGAAGCGCTGGAACAAAGAATATATAAGTGAACTCCAGCAAAGAGTGAAGTGGAAACAAACTCAATCAGATGTCCAAGTAGATAGTTTATTTATTATCAAAGAGGATAAGGTGCCACCAATGAACTGGAAGTTGGGTAGAATTTTGTCAGTGTATCCCGGTAAAGACAAGGTTAATCGTGTTGCTGACATTAGGACTTCAAGTGGTGTGATCAAACGTGCCTTTTCCAAAATTTGCCCTTTGCCGATTGACTGTTAAAGTTGAAGCTAATAAAGTGCGGTGCTTCAAGGCGGGGGGCATGTTAAGGACTTATGCCTATGTGCAAATATTGCCCGTAACCGGTCCACGCGATGGGACGAGGCCACGCCGGAAAGAAGAGGTCAAGTTGTCAGGGTTACGACATTAACAACAATTTTGTTATTATTATGAGTTTTTGTTGTAAAAAAAGAAATATACAGTCCATTACAATTTAAAAATCGTGTATTACTTAGTCCACTATTATCGAAGGATACAACAGGAGTCCGTAATGTTAGAATATGTCAATACGGTTAGAAACAGATTAAGGAATTTTGGAATCAGGTCCAGAATGCCTGAATACACTGCTACCCCAAATCCCTCTCCAACTTCTCTAAATCCTCCTTGTTCTTCCAACATCTAAACACATGACCCTCATCATCCTTCACCTCACAGCTCACGCATATTCCACTCTCTCTTCCCAATCTTATATAGATACTCCACTCTTGACCCATGCCCAATGAGCGCTTGCATTAGAAAGTAGTTTACCTCCCCAAACTCCGGTCCATCCACTCACTCCTACTCCCAATTGTCCTTTTTAATGCACCTTCATATCCTTCCCATCTTCTCACCATTTCCTCCCCCATCCAATCTTCCTCTTTTGTGGCACCCTTCCACCGCTACCTCTTTGCCCTAGCCATCAGGTCCAAAGGGTATGACCTTGACAGCACAGCTGCTGCTAATGCACCCACTGTCCTGTACCCCAACAAAACTCCCCTCTGCACCGGTAGTAGTGGCTTTATCCTCGCATGGATCCCCACTCTTTCACCCCACACTTTCGCTCCGTACAGCATACTCTGCTCAATCGTCCTACCAATAACTCTCTTCCATTCTCCCGGCCCTTTCACATTATACATCAATCTCCCCAACCATGCTGCTCATACTCTCGCCTTCTCTGCTACTTTCAACAAATGGTGCTTAAAGGATAGGCTATCCAACCAAACACCTAGATACTTCACCGACTCCTCCATGCGAATTTTCTTCCCCTTCACCATCACCCTAACTTCCCTCGTCTTGGTGCGTCCCTTTACGAGCAATCCCACCGTCTTATCTTCCGCCACTTCCAATCCGCATCGTTCTATCTTCCCCAAAATCTTCCTACTAATCTTCTCCGCCTTTCTATCTCTGCCTCTCCCGTACACACCAGGCACACATCCGCATACACCGTAATCTCACATCCCTCTTCGCATATAATCCCACAAACACACACTTCCAGAGCATCTGTCCCTGGGGCACTCCTACCTCCGTTCTATATCTCCTCATTCTTGAATCTATTATAACACGAGCCGATAGGTAATCCTCAACTAAAATAACCAACCCTTCACCCACTTCAAACCTTAACAACGCGCTCAACACCGCTCCCTTGCTGACACTATTAAACGCGTTCCCCACATCGAAAAACACTTGTTTCTTCAGCTGCCCTCCCTAGCCTTTCCCGCCAAATCCACCATCCTACCTAGCGCAGAGATACACGATTTTCCTTCGTGAACCCATGCTGGTTTTCTCTAAAACCCCCATTTCTCCTTACGTCTTCCTCAATATTTACCTTTATTATTCCTTCCATTACGTTACCCATACCACACAGCAGACTGATGGGCCTTTAGTCTCCTGTCCGCTTTCCTTCCCTACCCGCCTTCCTCACAAGTATAACTTTGGCCATCTTCCATACCTCCGGGAATTCTTCCTCCCAGAAATACTCCCCATTCTCCTACAGTAACCACTTTATTACATCCCCTTTCAAGCCATCCACTCCAGGGGCTTTCCTTACCTTGATGCCTCTCCCCTCCTCTACCTCCCACTTCTCTACCGACCTTATTCCCCTTATTTTACCTGCCACCCTACAATTTCGCCCTTCTCGACTCATGACCTCCCCTCTTCCTTCTTCAATCGTGAATAGTTTTTCTATAATCTCCTTCTCCCACTCTTCTTCTAGCACCACGTTTCGGCTTCCTCTCATCCTTTTCACCGCTATTTTATATGCCTTACCCCACGGATTGTTTTCCAGCTCCCCCAGTAACTCCTCCCACTTTTTTCTCTTCTCCCTTTCCACCCTTCGCTCCAGATCCTTCTTCTTATTCTTCTTATATCCCTCTCTACCCTTTACCCCATCTCTTCCCCTCAACATTCTTCTCCGTTCTTGCTTACATTCCTTCCACAACTCCTCTATTTCCTCATTCCACCAGTAATTAGCCTCCCATGCACGCTTCCCTCTTTTTCACAGCTCCTTATTACATCATACAACTCATTTTCGTCATGTCCGAGACCCCTTTCTATCTCCTTTCTTACTTTCTTTCACATACTCTCCACTTCAGCCTTTGTCCAACTTCTTCTTTTCTATTCTGGCACCTCAATATTAATTTTCTTTATATCCGTCTCCACGTACCTGTTAAAACTTAAACTATCCTCTTCCTCTATCACTCTCCAACTACTCACTCTTTTTTGAAGCCATTCGTCACATGCTGGTAAGTCAATAAACGACGAACCCCCGTCTCCCTTTACGAAGGTGGACAGCAATCCGTTAGCCCGTTGGATGTTAACACCTCCTCCAGGATCTTACCTCTTATATCCGTTTTCTTCCCTCCCCAAACAATATTCTTAGCGTTGAAGTCCCCTGTCACCATCCTCGTCATGTTCCTTCTTTTTCCTTTTGTTACCCTCAGATCGTTCTCCGACCCAGACATGCTCCTTTCATAATCCTCCAGGCTAATATTCGGGCTTCTCCACATATCTAGCATTTTCCTCAGATCCACACACCACATCCACTTTCCTCATAAAAATCACCTCGTCCAATACATCATGCGCTATCCTGCATTTCCCCAGGTTTATCTGTAAAACCTTCCATTCGCCATTGGTCCTTCCTCCCCCACACTGCCCACACTGGGAATATCTGGACAGGTGCATAAGAACTCCAGACAACCTTGATGAACTGGAAAGAATAAGAAAAGAAATAATATAAGAATGGGAAATTTGGATTTGGATTACATAAGTGACCTGATAAGAAGTCTTCCACGGAGAATGAGGGATGTTATTAGAGCCAAAGGTGGCAATACCAGATACTAAAATGTTAAATTTATCGTTTAAATTTTTTATTTTGTTACTTTGTATATAATTTGATTTTTCTAGAATAATTGTTATTTTACTTGTGCGACCCGTGGGTTTGGAGCCTATCGGGCGCGTCCCCAGGTGGCGGATAGGGGCCCCCCAGAAAAGTATCTGGTCTGCTTGAGCAGCTAACACTGCAACATGGCAGGCTAGGGACAACACTGGGGTTGTGCGTACTATACGGACGGCGAGTCTTGCATGAGCGGTGTAAAACCCGCAAGATTGTCGGACGAGTCGTACCTAAGGTCGCACCGCGGACCAACCACCCCTTCCCAGCTGTCGTGTCGTGGCTAAGGGATTGCACAGGGGTACACGATGCCGGCGAGGTCCATTGACCGAACCGAAAAACCAGTAACCTTGTCGACCGTGGATTATTATGTCTCGCGGATAGGGTTACGGGGGTCTGGGCTTAACAACCTGGACCAAGAGGAGACAACCTCAATAAAAACCTGAATCTCACGGTGGGACACCAGGCCAAGGGGATGCGTGGCTGAACAGAAGATCAGCAGCGACCGGTAGTCACCTTGGGGCACCGGGCGAAACCCCATTGTATTTAGCCTTCCCCTGGCATGCGGGGCTCTGTCAGGGGCGACCACCCCTTCCCTAGCTGCTCGTGGGACCAGATATGGATACCAAACAAAAGACGAAAAGATCGGGAGCGCACCGTCGAAAGATAAAGCGCCCGAAGACTTCTTACCGGAGATGGTGGAACCGTAGAGGGACAGCCAGCTCCGGTATTGACACCAACTCCGTCAGGGTCCGGCACCTCAATCGAGGGGCAAGGAACCAGCGGCAGAGGCGAGAGGGCTGAGAAGCCTATAAAACCGAGACCGGCAGGGACTCAGAAGAGGCCCAGACCGGACGGGCGAACACCACCTGAAAAGGTGGTAAAAATACTACAAGCAAATATACATCACTGTAAGGCAGCCACGGCTGTATTACAGAGATGTCTACTCAAACAAGACATAGATCTTGCTCTTGTGCAGGAACCCTATGTCGTTGGGAGAGCGGTCAAAGGGTTACCATGCGCGGGAGGCTACGACTTGATCTATTCGACGAATGGCCACCCTCGGGCATGCATAGTAGCCAAAAGAAATCTTGATGTTTTTCCACAATGGGACCTGTGCACAGGAGACCTAGTGGCAATTACAGTCAGGTCCCCCTCCTTCCAAAGAGGTGAGAGAACTGGTTACACATTGTAGGGACAAAGGAATCGAACTCCTTCTGGGGTGCGACGCCAATGCTCACCATATCATATGGGGGAGCACAGACATTAACTCAAGAGGGGAGTCACTTCTGGAATACATTGCTTGCAATAATCTAGAGGTGGCTAACGTTGGGAATGACCCCACTTTTGTGATCGAATCGCGGGAGGAGGTCATTGATATCACAGTAGGTACAAGAGAGGTGTGCAGGTGGGTGGACGGATGGCATGTCTCTAGGGAGATGTCTATGTCCGACCATAGGCATGTCCTCTACAACCTAACCTGTGAAACGGGGAAGGAGGAGGTCACATATCGCAACCCTAGAACCTGTGATTGGGACTCCTTCAGGGAGCACCTTGAGCAGGGTCTAAGCGAATGCCTCCCAGCCCCAAAGAATGTGGCTGAAATAGACTTCCTCTCAGAACAACTGACTGGAGGTCTTATGGAGGCCTATAACAGAAACTGCCCAGAGAAAAGGAAGAGGGCTAATAGGGACACTGTATGGTGGACCAAAGACCTCTCGAGTCTCAGGACAGAAGTGAGAAGACTCTTCAACCTGGCCAAAAGAACAAATGGCTGGGAAGCCTATAAGGCTTAAAGGAGAGAATATGGCTATGCGATCCGCAAAACCAAAGAAAACTCTTGGAGAAAATTCTGTGAGGACATTGACAGCCTTCCAGAATGCTCCAAGCTGAGAAAAACTCTCCAGAGGGACACCATGGGTATGGTAGGATCTCTGAAGAATGAAAAAGGGGAATACACAACGGGATGTGAACCTGTCACGGAGCAGGGGCACATCTGTTCAGGGGCACTCCGTAGGAGGGCATCCAAGGACAGCTGGGCCCTTGCCAACAAAATCGTGAACAGAACCAGACTTGCATGGGCGATAAAATCCTTTCACCCATACAAAGCTGCGGGACCAGACGGTATCTTCCCGGCACTGTTGCAACAGGGCAAGGAAATCATCGAGGGACCAATGTGCCGACTACTCAGGGCTAGCTTGGCACTGAGCTATATCCCTATGAACTGGAGGTCTGGAAGAGTAGTCTTCATACCGAAGCCTGGTAAGGCCACGTATGCTGAGACGGGCTCCTTCAGACCTATCAGCCTGACCTCCTTTTTTCTTAAAACTTTAGAAAAACTGGTGGACAGGTACCTACGGGACGGTGCTTTGAGGGTAAAACCTCTGCATCGAAACCAGTTTGCGTATAAGAGTGGGGTGTCCTGCGAAGTCGCGGTACACAAGCTGCTCCTGAAAGCGGAGCAGGCACTCTTAAATAAAGAGATATCCCTAGGTACGTTTCTGGATATTGAAGGGGCATTTAATGTTGCCTCCTTCGATTCCATACTTAGGGCCATGCAGAACACCGTGGCATAGAACAGGACATTGTAAGATGGACTGGTAATATGCTACGGGAAAGAACAATAATAGGTACGCTCTTTGGGGAGACGAGAATGGTCTCAGCCACTAAGGGGTGTCCGCAAGGAGGGGTGTTATCTCCTCTTCTGTGGAACCTGGTGGTTGACGAGCTCCTTTGTAGACTCAATGACGAGGGTATCTATGCCCAAGCCTTTGCTGATGACGTCAGCATAGTTGTAAACGGTAGATTCGGGGCCACTGTGTCCGAGAGAATGCAGCTGGCACTGAGGATTACCGAAAAATGGTGCAGACAAGAGGGATTGTCAACTAATCCGGCAAAAACCTCCGTGATAGCGTTCACCCTCAGAAGGAACCTCGACTTGAGGGAACTTCGTATGTGGGGCTAAACGCTAAAGTTTAAAGGGGAAGTCAAATACCTAGGGGTAACCCTAGATAGCAAACTAACCCTTTCCAACCACATTAGAAACACAACAGATAAAGGCCTAAGAGCTCTCTGGGCATGCAGAAGAGCTGTGGGCAATACGTGGGGGCTTAAACCCAGTATGATGCACTGGCTCTATACGAGGGTGGTGGCACCCATCATAACCTATTGTTCTGTTGTGTGGTGGCATAAAGCTAGATGCTCAGTAGCATCTAGACAGCTAGGCAGGGTACAGAGAGTAGCCTGTCTAGCCATAACCGGGGCGATGAGAACAACGCCCACGGCGGCCCTGGAAGCTATGCTGGGACTACCTCCACTACATCTTATTGTGGAAAGGGAAGCACTGGCAGCTGCTTACAGGCTGAAAATAAACAACGAATGGGGCAGGGCGATCCCTAGGTACCATTCCACAATCTCGAAAGAGATTGAACATAATCAATTACTGAGCATGCCCTCAGATAGAATACCTATCTGCTACGACCTTTCCAAACCATATACGGTTCATATTCCGGATAGGGACGAAGCTCGTACCAAGACTAGGAAACAACATGAATCCGTTTGGTACACAGACGGATCCAAAACAAGCACCAGCACTGGTATTGGAATCTACAATGAAAATACAGGGAAGACGTATAGTCTCAACCTGGGTTCAGTAGAGACTATCCTGCAAGCTGAAGTGGTTGCCATCAACACATGCTCGGAAATCATCCTGAACGAGACGGTCCCTAACAGGACTGTCAGGATCAGAAGTGATAGCCAAGCAGCTCTCAAAGCAATAGAGAGCGTACACACTGCGTCACGAACAGTGAAGCACTGCCAAGGAACTGTAGCTGAACTGGCACAACGCCACAAGGTTATCCATGAATGGGTACCAGGACACACAGGGATTCTTGGAAATGAAAAAGCTGACCTCCTAGCCAGGGAAGCTTCAGAAGGAACCCTGATCGGACCTCTTCCCACATGTGGGGTCTCATACCAACATGTAAGGGAAACAATAGAGGAAAGACTAAGGGAACAACATAAGAAACTCTGAATGGAACTGCCTGGACTCAGGCAATCCAGATTATTCATAACAGGTCCATCCAGGGAGAAAACTACAGAACTACTCAGCCTAAGTAGAACCCAATTGAGAAAGGCAGTGGGGCTGCTTACAGGACACTGCCATCTCCGAAAACACATGAACACAATAGGACTCGCTGAGGACCCATTATGCAGAAAATGTGGTGAGGAAGACGAAACTCCTCTTCACGTAATATGTCACTGTCCGAGCCTTAAGTGGCTTAGACAGAGACACTTTGGCATTCAGTTTCCTGAGCCAGAGGAAATCGTGAAAGCGAATATCAGGGACGTTCTAGAATACATGAAGGAAACGAACCTGGTATGATTACTTCAGGGGGGTACAATGAGCCTAGAGCTCCAGTACATGCATGAAACGCACCCCAGAAGAATAGAATAGAAATACTTGTGCGAAAGCACGAACGTCAACAATTCATCTTAAGTGAAGGGTTAGAGATAGCTAATACACGCAACGTATCTACTTTCGTCCCAGCCACACGCAAAGAAGTCTTAGATGTGACACTTTGTGGTGGAAAAACTTATGATATGATAAATGTGTCAGATGTAATCCTTCGTGTTCGGATCACAGGCAAATTAGGTTCGAAATAGCCACTCCCCCTCTTACTGCCACGCAAATTCCGAAACCCGAGAGATATCAACTGGGAAGGTTATAATGGCGCACTTAGATCTCTTGAGCAAGGAATAAAGTTGATTAGGGATGTGGAGAGCCTTGAACTGGTAGTCAAAATGTAACTGTACATTGTAATGTTATTCAAGAAAGCCGAGTCCAATTAGGACTGGTTAACTTATAGGGAAACGCTGAGGCAGTATAAAAAAGCAAAGCCAAAAGGGACTCGTTAAGGACGTTCTGTGGAGAAGTTAATGTTACCCCCGCATGTTCAAGAATACATAAGGTCTTGGCAAAAGACGGTACAGTAAATCAGGTCGGTTTCCTAAAAAAGACGGGCCGTACACGGAAACGCCGGAAAAAGCATACAGATGCTTACCGACCCGCATTTTCCGGGATCGTCTACAAAGGGGGAGTCAAGGATGGAGGAACTTTCTTTCAGCAGGCCCTTTGGCGGAATGGAATATTTCTAACGAAATCACGAGACTGCAAAGGGTTAAATTGGCGACGAAATTTATCATGCCTTCTTACAAGAGAACAGAAAGTGCTCATACCATAATTAAGTAAAATCTGCCAATAATATACATCCCAAAGGCATGGCAAAGGGTTAAGGTTATCTACATAGCCAAAGTAGATAATTGACCTAGTCATACCGACCAATATGTCTCTCTTCTTTCCTGGAAAGACTGATGGAGAGGTACATCAGGGACGAAGTAATGAAGGGCAAATCCCCTCAGCCATCGCCAATACGCGTACCAACCGGGCAAATCAAAGGACTTGGCGCTGGACGACCTTAATAGATTGATTTAAAAGTCCATAGAGGACAAGGAAATAGCAATAGCTTTTAACGTGTCTCCCGAACCAGGGACAGACCTCTTAAAAGGAGAGCGAATAGATAAAAACGGGTTTAGTAAATTAAATTTATGGTACTAACCCTTACTGTGTGAAAGTTCATCTTATTCAGAACAATAAACAACTAAAAGGTTGAATTAACTTCCACTATTTATTCTATAAATACTTTAAATGTAATGACAGCCGTTTAACTTCAATATGTCAATCTGACTATGCTATTTCGATAGCGAAACGGCTGTCATTGCATTTAAAGTATTTATAGAATAAATAGTGGAAGTTAATTCAACCTTTTAGTTGTTTATTGTTCTGGGTTTAGTAAACTTACCGTCTTTGCATATTTATATTCAATGTCAATAGTACATAGACTTATGCATGTTCAGGTCCCAATAAGCTATAGACAAGGTACCGACCAGGAAAATTTATATCATGAAATAGAAGGAGGTCGTATATTAGGGCTGCCCGTACATCGTATGGTCCCTAGGTATACCTTTCAAAGTTTTTAGGTAATGATACCGAAAAAAAGAGGGCTGGGAAAACGGTTCGCCTGTAGAAGGAGGAAACTCTTTTTGGTACACGGATGGCTTCTAAGCCGGTGTGGGTACAGGAGCTCGGGTATAGGGCCCAAAGCCAAGGACATAAGTCCAGCCTTGTCTAGGAAAGTACTCAACTGTATATCAAGCAGACAGAAATTGCCGGAGGGTGGAAAACGAGTCTATTGTAATCCAGTCTAGAACCACTCAATCGGTACAGGTCAACTCATAGCTTGTGCGTTTGTGCGCCAATCAAGGTGCTGCAATCGGCTGACTTGTCTGGGTACCGGGACACAAGGAAATCAGGGGTAATGAGAAGGCTGATAAAATGGTCCGAGAAGGTGCATCCACCCCATTGATAGGACCTGAACCCGTCTTTGGAATCGCAAATACACTTAAAAAAGCAGCCATCAGAGAATGGGTGCAAAGAAAGTCTCTTTAATGGTGAGAAGGTACCCTTAGCTAAACAGTTTATAAGGGGACATACGGCAAATTTCACGGCAGACCTCTCACACGGACGAAAGTCAGTAAGGATGATAGTAGGACTGTTAAATAGACATTGCAGGATGAATAAGCACACGAGTCTTATAGGTCAGGCAAAGATAGACTTGTGCAGGTTCTGTCTGGAAGAGGGGGAAACCGCAATCCACGTCCTATGCTAATGTAAAGGCTTTACAAGACTATAGATCTGCAAAGGTCGCAGTGTATCAGGCTATCAAGCCGGCCCAATCTGTAATCTAATTTAATCTAGGTTTTGAAATAAAAGTCTCATAATATGATTAAACTATAATATTTTTATTGCCTTATAATTTTGATATTTTAACAATAGTTTTTAAAACATATACCAGGGATTCTGGGGACTAGACTAGACTGACGAGTCTAAAGATGGACCACTATTGATTAAAATAAGTTTATATTTGAAACTTTCGAAACACTATATAATGTGCTTTACGTGTACCCACTTGTTATAAAAATAACCATAGACCTAGTAACAATGGCGGCACAGAAAAAGAGGTAATGTTGTCGCACTGGGTACTAAAAGAAGTTAAGGGAACGCAACTTCTCAGAATACCTAAAAATGAAAAACGGCGACGTGCTTGGCTTAGAGCAATATGTTTATCTTCTTTCATTATTTCTAAGTGGGAGTTAATATGTCCAACGCATTTCCCTGAAGAGTGTTTTGATAAAACTTCAGCCTGTGGCGAGAGGAAGCTGTTCCCATTGAAAAAATATATAATGTGAGACATATAATTTTAATCTTGATCCACAAACAAATAAATTTTGTTTGGGACCTACTTTGAATATGCCTATCCAAATTTCAGAGGTAAACAACAATAATGTTTAGTAATAATTATTTTTGAATGAACTATTGAATAGCACCATTGTTATTAAATGTTTAACAAATATAAAACTAGAAGATAGGATTTTTAATTTGTTACAGATTTTTTTTATGGATTCCGCTACAGTTAATGAATTATCAGACATGAATGAACATGGTCACACATTCTTTAGAGGTAACTTAGTATTTTTTAAGATTATACATTACTATGTGCATATTTAAAAGTAAATATCTTTCAGATCATCCCTTCACCTTTAGCTTACCACAAGGAAAGTCCCACTGCCTTAAACTTAAAAGCTAAGGTTTTATATAATCGTAAAAAACAAACATAGAAAAATTCTTACTTTTAAATGTTTTCAGAAATTATTATAAAGAAATAAACACCAAAAATATGTAGGTATAGTTTATTAAATATATTTTAATTTTTTTCAGTGTTTTTTTAGCTCCGGGTCCCTATGAGGATAACAATTTGGTTAGGTTAAATTTAACCAATTTCTGTGATTTGCGATTAATAAAGCAAAGTAGACTTAATAGTTGTAATTATTGCCTTATCCTACCTAAATAAAATAGCAGTAAAAATTTATACCTACTTCACAAAGTAAAAATATGTTTTTGTTTCAGAGTTTTTATGTGGATGTGGCAACTCATCAGGAACTTTTAACCAAACTATACCACATGAGAAGGCGCTATAAACTTCTCCAAAGAAAATACATACAGGATTTTACAGAAGAGCAATTCTTGGAGGAAAGTGAGAGTTGTAAGTAAAATATCATAATGGAATTAAAGAAGCTAAGAACATTAAAAATAGAACTATGTAAACAAAAAAGGTTACAATCAATTGAATTAAAGAAGAATTTATTAGTTAGTAAGGAGAACCTAACTGTCCTGTCTAATCGTTCACTCACTACCAAAGAACTTTGTAATCGGCAGCAAAGAAGAACAGGAAAATATTTACCAGAATTAAGTAGATTTGCAATGGCTCTTCACTTTTATTCACAAAAGGCATAAAGGCATTCTTTTGTTTGGGTTCAATTTTCCAAAGTCTGCCACACCCTAAAATTGTCTCTTCTTGGTACCATTCAGTAGATGAAAGTACAGGATTTACAAATGAAGCAATCAAAATGAAGCAAACATTTTATTATTACAAAATTGTTGGGAATATTGTATTTAATGAAATGGCAATTAGATCCAAAATAATATGGTATAATGGAAGATCTTATTGATATGAAGATTTTGGATGGAATTTTGTTGATAATGGATCTGAGTTGTCTAAACAGGCTCTAGTGCTTTTTGTTAATTGGAAAATTTCATTCTGTTACTTCCTGTGTAAGTGTATCAGGAGAACAAAAGAAGATTTACATGAGTTACCTCACTATGGTGAAACACTCTAAAGTAGCAGTGAATTCTGTAACATTTGATGGTGCATCGACAAACCTAACGATGGCAGAGTCATTAGGATGTAGGTTAAAGCAAAATACTTTAAAACTCTTTTCATTGATCCTGTGAGTAAAGAATGTATCTATACAGTCTGTTCGGGGTATCTTTTCCCATGAACGAAACCACTTACGAATTACTTTTTATATTTTATCTCTTTTTTATTCAGAGAAACCAAAACCCCGAACCTAGACCGTTTTTCCTTGGACAACAGAATACTACAGAAAATAAGGAATTACTTTTATTAATACAACCTATATAATAGGAATTTCAAAAAGTGTAACTATGGATCGTTTTGTGCTTTGCGTGTCAGTTTTGTAAATATCTTTTTTTACAAACGACATTTGCATTAATGCTTTCGATACTGATTTGTGCCATAAATTTGTTCAATTTGAATGAATTTAGAGGTGTAGATGCAAGAGTAAGATTTATACAAAATTTTGATACTTCCTTTGTTATATTTTTTAATTAAAATTAGAAATACGTTTTTGTGTGAATAAAAGCAAGCCTTAAATATTAAAAATGTACATTTTTAACCCTGCTGTCCTGTTCGGGTCTATTTGACCCGAAAAAAAATAATTTATTGTTTTACAAATTATTACGGGGCGTAACGCGTTGACATTCGGTGCCTTTATTACCTAGTATGAAATCTTTAATTTGTATACGAGATAAAAAAAAGTATTTCTTGATTTTTTTATAAAAAGTAAATTGTTACCTATGAATATGTTCGGGTCAATACGACCCGCGTATTCAACACCGTAAGAATTGCCTGTGCAGATGACAATAATCTATAGTTTCTAACGTTTGTCAGTCAGACTGTCTATAAATAAAAAAGGGCGCAAGGGAACGGTAGTAGGTAAAGGAAATGGAGGGGACAACAAGTCGTGGACGTCGAGGTAGCACTGGTATACAAAGCGAATTCAGTTCAGTCAATCAGTTTTCAGTCGTCAGTTTATTTTTGCATATCGATAATGTCGTTTCAAAGACCGCTAAGCGAAAATGAGCTGCAGGAGTTAGCGTATAGTGACGAAAGTATATCGGAAACAGAAAACCATACAAGCAGTGAGAGTGAGGCAGAAAGTGCTGATGAGTATGTAGTTCCATTACACGCACAACATCCTGTAGAACCTTCTGTAAAAGTTCCCTCGAAAGACGGCAAAATACAGTGGTCGCTAGATCCTCCTCATTAACACGGTCGCTTTTCTACGGCAAATGTTATAACTAATGCGCCAGGAGTTACAAGATACGCGTGCACTCGAATATTCGATATTCAAACATCATTTCACGTGCTTTTTTCTGACATAGTTGCAAATCAAATTATAAATATGACCAACATGGCACCGTGTTTTTGGAATCAATTGGGAAGCATACATTGTTTTTTTATTATTAGCTGGAGTTTTCAAATCTCACGGCGAATCAACTAAAAGTTTGTGGAATGAAGAAACGGGTCGTAGTATATTTCGAGCAACAATGTTCTTGAAGTATTTACAAAAATTTCGCAAGTAATACGTTTTGACAACAAAACTACTAGGCAAGACAGGAGACGTTCTGATAAACTTGCTGCAATACGGGAAAATTGGGAAAAATGGGTAGAAAACCTACCAAAATTTTTCAATCCCGACGAAAATGTTACAGTTGATGAGTAATTAGTTGCCTTTAGAGACCGGTGTCCCTTCAAGCAATACATTCCGAGCAAGCCAGCGAAATATGGCATAAAAATAGTAAAACTTCTTATGCTCTAAAACTGCAAATCTATAGTGGAAAGGAAGCAGGTGCCGCGCCCGAACGAAATCAGGGAATGCGTGTGGTGAGCGACTTGAGTGGTGGTTTGAAAGGTCATAATATTACATGTAACAACTTTTTTACATCGTACAATTTAAGACAACTCCTTCTAAAAAGAAAAAATACAATGCTGGGGACTATTAGAAAAAATAAACCGGAGCTTCCAGCCGAAATGACGAATAAAGAAGTTCATAGTTCGTCTTTTTACTTCACGCAAGACACGACTGTTGTTAACTATATTCCTAAAAAGAATAAAAATGTTGTTCTTATGAGTACTTTGCACCATGAAAAAGGCATTAGTGACAGAAATGATAAAAAACCCCAAATTATTTTAGATTACAATTCCACTAAGGGAGCAGTGGATCTCTAGATCAGCTAGTTGGTACATATACATGTAAGAGGAAGACAAATCGTTGGCCAATGATTGTTTTCTATAATATGTTGGACATTTCCGCCTACAATGCTTTTGTTTTATGGACATCAATAAACCCCCAGTGGAATACCAACAAGCTGACAAAACGCCGAACTTTTCTTGAGGAATTGGGAAAAACACTTGTGAAACCACTTATCGCTTCCAGGAAAAATTTACTAAGAACTAAAGACTCACAAGTACTGATAAAAAGGACACTACTACAAGCAAGTACACAATATGGAAATTCTAATGAACCCCTTAAGAATAATCCGACTCCGCCTGCTAAACGGGCACGTTGTAAATTTTGCTCTGAAAAAGTATAATAAGACCAACATTTTATGTTGTATAGTCATAAACATATTTGTAAAACTCATTCTTTTTATTACTGTCCCAGTTGTAAACCGAAATAAATTTTGCAAAAATTTTATTAGGCTTTTCTGGTTAATAAAGAAAAAAATATTTCACTGTTTTTTTGTTTAGTTTAGGGTAAATGTGTATAAGAGCACGCATATGTATAAGAGTACGAACCCATTTTATAAAATATTAGAATATATCTACTTTACTTTTCATCTGCGAGTTACACTTCTAACTATTTGTTATTCTGTGACCAAGAATAATAATCTGCATTACCGATAGAGATTTTGATATATGGCGACTAAATGATTCTACTGGTTTGTGCTGTAGTTTTACGTATTCAGATTTTCGAGTTTTGAGAAGTAAGTACAGACAATAGAATATTTTAGGCGTTTTTAATCAATTCTATGGGATATAAACTTTATTATAGCGATAAAAAATTAGTGAAAACTCGGTTATTTTTGACAAAAATAAGGGTTTTATTAATTTTACACGTGTATGTTCAAGAGTTCGTACCTGATCTCGCATAAGAGTACGCAATGCGAACTCTTACACAAGTGCCAATAGATTTTCATTGTTTGTAACGTTTTTTCAGGTTGCTTCTAATACCATGAGTCGATACAAAAGGAAAAGTGAACGAAAGCTCGTATTTGTGTGTGTGTGTGTGTGGTAGAATGGCATCAGCGTACGCTATTTGCCACATACTTTTATAAAGCTCGTATTTACAGCGGATAATTTGCAAGATATTCAACGGAAGGTCGCAACAGGAATAAGTAAAAGGAGTATAGCCAAAGAAATGGGGATAAATGAAGCAACGTTGAGAAAACGATTAAAATGTGGAACGGTTCCAAAATCATTCTGGCGATTTACTAGTGATATTCCTATCGATATGGAAACCGAGTTAGCAGAGCAAGTACGTGACTTGGATAAAAGGTTTTATGGCATTACAAAAAAAAATTTGCAATTTGCTGCCTATAAGTTTGCTGAAGCTAACCAGATTGAACATAGATTCAACAAAACAAAAAAAATGGCAGGTGAATCATGGGTACAAGGATTTTGCCAACGGCACAAAATAACACTGCGTCAGCCCGAAAAATGTTCCATAGGCAGAATGATCGGGTTTAACAAAACTCAGGTGGATAGGTTTTATGATAATCTTAAAGCTCTATACCAAAAATGACAATACATGCCAAGCTCCATTTTCAATAAATTACCAAAAATATTAACCAGCAAAGGAAAAAAACTTGTTGGAAAGGTAACTAGTGCTGACCGCGGACAGCTTGTTACAGCTGTATGCTGCATGAGTGCTACAGGTACATATATCCCCCCAGCGATGATATTTCCCAGAAAAAGAATGAAAGAAGAGCTTTTTTTTAATGCTCCAGCTGGCACTTGCAAAATGATATCTGACTCTGGATTCATCAACACAGAATTATTCTGCCAGTGGCTGGTCCATTTTAAAAATCATAGCAAGCCTAGTGAGGAAAATCCAGTCCTCCTAATTTTAGATAATCACAGCTCGCATCGTGATTTGGAAGCTATCAGATATTGTAGGGAAAATAACATCGACTTATTGTCCTTACCTCCTAATGCAAGCCATAAAATGCAACCTTTGGATATTTGTGTTATGTAAATATCATTAGATAGTAACCATTTGTGCTTAATCTCCCAATATTTGAAATTATTTCTTCAGGAAATACCCTGCGTACTCTTAAACAGTTAAGTGAGTACTCTTATACATACGTGTGTATAAGAGTACGCATTTGCCAAGTCACAAAAAAAATCAAATAAATGATATTAGACTTTGAAAATTACTTATAAAATGTTCGCCTAATGTTACTTTTAGATATGATATCTAGAAAAGTGATTTTGCATACAAAACTAAAGGTTTGTACCAACCAAGCAAAGAACCGTTCTAGAACGGTAATATTACCACTCACGAGACCAAATTAGTGCACTGCGCAACTCACTACACCACTGCGCACAAAAATTACTATTTTAGAACGGTTCTCTGTTTGGTTGGAACAGACCTTAAGTTAATATCCTAATTTATTCACTAAGTGCGTACTCTTATACATATTTACCCAACCATCATTTTTTGTTAATAAAGTTTTGTTTAGTACCATTTTAATTTGAGGGCTTGTAACCCATTGTTGGGTCATATTGACCCGAACAGTACATTTGGGTAGTTGACTCGAACGGGACTGCTGATCTTTACAATAACTTAATATATTTCAGTTATAATTACGTCTTATCTATGTATAAAATGAAGAATCAAAGTAAAAAGTTTAATAGTGGAGAAATCTAATTTTTGTTTTTTATCACTAATATGTACCTAGTACTTGAATGTCATTAGTGTGTATGAGTGAGTCTGGATGTTCAATAACGTGTTTTGCATAGTTTGACTTATCTGGTTGTTGTAACCTATATGCTCTTAAGTGTTCATTGCATCTTATTTCAAAATAAAACAAAAAAGTTATAACATCCTTCGGCCAAGTAGCTAAAGTATAATTCAAAATATAATAAGATACATATCTTGAAAATTTATTATACTCACTGTAATGTAATGATCAAACGCTGGGCTGCTGGTATTGGACTTTTGGTCTTATCTTTCTGAAGATAAGGCTGAACTAATCTCAGTAGGTGAAAAAATAATTTTGGCGTCATTCTGCAGTATTTGAAGAAGCTATCATGATCATGCAGAAGCATTTTCTGCAGAACATTGTCGAACATGCCCTTCTCTTTCCTCTGAAGATTGATTGGACGTACAGCATATTGTTTTGGTTTTCTTTTTTTTTAATTGAATAGAGCATTACTGTCGTGATGAATGTTAACATGAACAATATAATTAAATCTTCATCCTTCATTTTGTATAATTATTTCGATATCTGTTATGTGCTGTTCAAAAAATCGAACATGATAAGCCACATTTTTTCCAAAATGACATTTTTCGTTTTTTTGCAGTGTGGAATAACATGTTAAGCTGCTGTGAAAGATGGCGGATCTAGCACTCCAAGTCAGTTAATACAGTTTGCTTTCCATACATTTCTTTTAGTTGAAAACGTGACAAGTCACTTCAAAATGGCTGCGGGAATTTCGCAGATAAAGTCTTGAGATGCAAGTTGTGATGAAAATATGGCATCAGGTAGCGGTTATATCTTATCAAACGTCAACGTTTTATTCCTTTTTGTGGCTTATCATGTTTAAGTTCGAGAATTGTGCACTTTCACGAAATGTGGCTTATCAAGTTATTCACACGAAAATTCAAAATTTCAAGATAATATTGTGGATTATTGTATCTTTAAAACTTCCAAGTTAAGTATAGTTTGACAGTGATGACAGCATTTTGGACCAGAATTTTGAGCTGTCCGGGATCGGTGAATCTGAAAACATACCTTCATCATCTAAAGTCCGGAGGCTGTCGAGTCAATCGGCCCAAAAACCTGGCCCTTCTAGATGGAGGATGAAAAACGAAGCGACATATAACCAAATAATACGGAAGACAAAAAGAAACCTTGGACAAGAGTATGCCAACAAAAATGACAAGCCTGTAGAAGCACGAGAACTTGGCCCACCTTGCGGATGTAGAAAAAAATGCAGAGAAAAACTTAAAAACACTCATGTTGAAATATTCAACAAATTTTGGGATTTGGGTTCATACGACCTACAGAACAGCTACCTTTTTGGTTGTGTTCAAGTTTACAATAAGAAAAGAGCGTATAAAAAACCAGAAGAGGCAACAATCTAGGAGGAGTTTTTCCGTCAAGTATCACGTCAGTGTTGATGGTCAAGAAATAGATGTATGCAAAGTTGAGTTCATGAACCTTCATGGACTCCAAAAATCTAGAGGAGGACTGGACCGTATTGTTAGTTCAAAAGCAAACGGTGTTCTAGTTCCTAAGAAAGACGGACGGAGAAGACATGACAATAGACCTCATAAAATCAGCGAAAATCAGATACAATCAGTAAAAAATCATATTGAAATGATACCCAAATACCAGAATCATTATAGTCGGTCAGATAACATGAGTAAGCTATATCTGAATTATGACATGACTATCTCAAGTCTGTACACCAAATACTATGTTTCATGGTGTCAAGAACAGAATATTGCTCCTGTTAAAGAGCACATCTACAGAAAAAAATTTTGCACTAATATTGGTTTTAAAATGCCAAAATCTGATACTTGTAAGACCTGCGATGAGAATCATATAAAACTTGAAACAGCAAGATCTGCCAAAAATTCTGACGAAATAAATCGCTTGACAACTCTATTCGATCTACACAAACGCAGAGCTAAAGCAATGCAGGACCTCCTGAAATCCGAAACTTCACATTCAAAAACAATCTCCAATAAATGTGTTATCACTTGATCTCCAACAAGCCATGCCGCTTCCTAAACTCTCAACTGGGCCTGCATTTTACTGCAGCAAAATTTGGCTTTATAATCTAGGGATTCTTGACTGCACGTCAGATCAAGGTTATATGTATATGTGGACCGAAGATCAGGCGAAACGAGGATCCGATGAAGTGGCATCTGCTTTGTTGAAATTTCTCAGAGAAAAATCTGATATTGAGGACCTTGTTCTTTTCACAGATAACTGTCCGGGTCAAAACAAAAATTGGCTCTTAATGATGTTTTGGCTACAGCTGCTGAAAGAGAAAAGATTCAAAACGATAACTCATCACTTCTTAGTTAGTGGTCACACCCATCTTCCTTCTGATAGAGATTTTGGACTAATAGAAAAAAAGCAAAGAATATATGCCCCATAAATATATTCCACAGAGGGTTGGCATAAGATAATAAGGGAAGCAAACAGCAAGAACCCTTTTATTGTGACCGTGATGCGGCAAGAAAATTTTTTAAACTTCGACCTTCTTTTTTCATCGATCAACAAGAATGTACGCACTAACGATAATACCACTTTGGACTTTTACAATGTGTTCAGTTTTCAGTTCCATGTGGAAAATACTAAGATATTCTTAGTAATACATAGTGTCAACGGTCCATACAAAGAGGTTAAAGTCTCTGTAAAAAAAGGTCAGACCAGTTAACGTGTTACTCGATGAACTCTCCCCTAAATATGTGAGACCACTGGCAATTGCAGCCGTCAAGCTAAAAAATGTCAAGTCGCTTCTTCCATATATGTTCCGCCAATCACCATGTATTTTATAATGGACTGGTTTCTACAGAAGAAACCGAAGAGGAAGCGGCAGAAATCGTGAAAAGTTTTTTAGAATCGTCTCGACTTTCAGTTTTTCCATAGCTGTGATATTATTGTTTTACATGAAACCAAAGAATTTTTTACTTTTAAGTTTCCACAGCTGTGATGATTTTTTTACAGTTTTTACGCTTAATTTTCAAATTTGATATAAAAACATTCATTTCTGTCATGTTACTTCTGTTTCCCCGTTGCTGATTTTTGTTACTGGAATACAATGATAAGCCACAATATTTTTGGAAAAAAAGGATAATTATCGATTCCCCTCCTCAATCCCTCCATTTTTTATTATGGTAAGTATGATAGACTAGTCCTTCAATCACTGAGAGCATTTCTGTCTCAAACTTTATGTAAATCCATTTTTCTTTTGTGGCTTGTCATGTTGTCACAATAAGCCCTTCAAATATAAACAAAAAGAAAAGAAAAGGTCAGCTGAAAGTCGAGTTGAATTTTGAATTAATGCGATTGCGCGAAACTGGCCAATGAATGGGAGTTTTCTTATGATGTGACATTTCTGCATAAATGCAATAGATTTATCTTAAGGCTTATGACTTTTATTTATGACTAAGACTTAAAACTCCTGCATAAATCCACCATTAAGAACATATAGATTACAACAACCAGATAAATCAAACTATGCAAAAACCGTTCTTGAACATCCAGACTCACTCATACACACTAATGACATTCTACTACATATTAGTGATAAAAAACAAAATTTAGATACATACATAGATAAGACGTAATTGTAACCGAAATATGTTAAGTTATTGTAAAGATCAGCATGATATAGTTTTTTCCTGTATTTTCTATATCATTGCACAGTTATACTGATCTTAGAGGAAAATACATCCAGGATAATCCCTTAGGGCTAATAACATCTAGGCTTTAATATTTTTATGTAGTATTACTTCCATACTTGGTCTAGTCTTAACTATTTAATCAACATCAAGTACCTAGCTACAAACAAACAAAATGTAACTTCAATATGTCAATCTGACGATGCTAGTTTTTAGCGAAACAGCTGTCATTGAATTTAAAACGTATTTTTCTAATAAATAGTGGAAATTTCGTTCAACCGTTTAGTTGTTTACTGTTTTTAATAAGATGGATTTTCACATAGTAAGGGTTAGTACAATAAGATTTTTTAAATAGGTCAATGATTTATTTTCAGTTCTTTAGTTTGCATTATATTATTTGCAAATATTTTTATTTTATTTTATTAGATAAATAAATATGTACCCTTGAGTACTTTTCACTTACTCATTCATTTTTCATTTATAATAATAAAAAAGTCTCTTGTGTATTATTTAATAGTTTATACCATATAATTTTCGAAAATATATGTGTAAAAATATAATCAATTGTTATTATTAACGCGTTAAAAAACAAATAGTAAATTTAAAAAGAAGTAAATCATCCATTTCTCAAATGTGACTAAACAATGATTGAAGGGAAACACAAAATCAATGTCACAGATTTTTGTGACATTGATTTTGTGTTTCCCTTCAAAATAGTAAATTTGTCTAAACACGGTTCTGGTGATTTCAGAAGCGGCTGAATGTCACAGCCCGTACCGACGTTGCCAAATTTTGAACGAAATGACATTTGCGTGACAGAACTGGAATTGAGGTTATCATCAAGTTAATCAAAACAAATAATTAAGTGCCGGCCGATTGTCTTTGGATATTGCGCCCTTTCCATTTTTGATTTTGTTTTTGAACTTGTGTTTAGTTGTTTTACTAATAATCATAATGCCTGTATGCTGTCAAATTTGTGATAAAATATTTTCAAGTCAGAGTAGTGTAAATCGTCATGTTCGCGAAAAACATAATCTTGAACATAAAAACATAATATCTTATGTAGAAACTGTGCATAATTTTAAATGTAGTGAATGTAGTTTATCATTTATAAACAATAGCAACTTACGACAGCATTTGCATGATAAACATAAATTATTAGGTATTTAAATTTAATGGAAGTATTAAAGTTCTCTTCTTATGAAGGCAAGTATTTTATTTAAATTAATTAACTATACATATCCGATTATGTCTCCATTCAACCACAAATTAACGGGTACAAATGCAGTGTATTTTTACAGTTATTTTGAATAATCATTACCTCCTGTTTGTTACAGAATTTTTGATATGGTTAAAGCAGGAAGAGAGTGACAAAACAATACAGTATTTTAAATCTGCCAGTTGCTCCAATGATGAATTCAAAACCATATATTTCAACTGCAACCGATCTGGTAAAAAACAAATTTTAAAAATTAACATTTGCAATTCTAATCAATGAAATTTTCATAGGTAAGATTATAGAGAAGAAAATCAAATCAAAAATAACAAAAATTAATGGTTCTTGTAAACTAAATAAAGACTGTACAAGTCAAATTGTTGTAAGACGTCATCTAACCAGTGGTTCTATAGTAGCTAATTATTATTATATTCACTATGGACATACTTGTTCGGTTCAGCATATTCGTTTACCAAAACTAGCAAAGGAGAAGGTTGCAGAGAAGCTCATTGCTGGTGTGACTCCATCGAGGTAATATTTTTAACTTTCTACATTAATAATCCACAATTTTGTTCTTTAGACCTAAATTAAATAAAACAGCCCTTTATTGTTCCATTTTGTAATTGTTAAAACAAGAGTGTTTATGTTTCCATTAGTTGAAGAAAATAAACATTTATGGAACCATAAAGAGCCGTTTTGTTTAATTTAGGTCTAAAGAACAGACATTTAAATTAAGTGACACAGTTAAAATGAACAAAATTTAGATTCAATAAATTAACATTTGTCACATTCAGTTAAAGCAGACACAAAGATTTTGTTTTTTCATTTTGATGGCGGCACAAACTAGATTCAGTGTTAGAAGAACTTTCTTGACATTTTCATTTTTAACTTTTAATATTATATCTAACTTTCATACCAAGTATGTATTACCACATTTTTTAAATTGATTTACTTAAAATTTGAATTACCTATATTATAGTTCAATGTTTTACTTGCTCTATCATATCAATATTCTTTATTTTAGAATTCTTATGGATGAACGAAAAAGTATTGGTAGTGAGAAGAGGCAAATGCAGCGCAAGGATTTATTAACGCGAAAAGATATAAATAATATTAAAACAACATATGGCATACACATAAATGATGGTGTTCGACATAATCATGACGCCACAAGTGTTGATTTATGGGTAAATGAATGTTTCCAACACCCAGAATCAAATCCTATTATTTTTTATAAAAAGCAAGGACAGTGTTTGGAAGGTTATCATCTACAAAAAGAAGATTTTTGTTTAATCATCATGAGCTCCGCCCAGCATCATATTTTAGAAAGCATTGCTAATAGTATCATATGTGTTGATAGTACTCATGGCCTAAATGCATATGACTTTGAGATGACCACACTATTAGTTGTTGATGAGTTTGGGGAGGGGTTTCCTGGTTCTTGTATGTACTCAAATAAAAAAGATACATACATTTTTGAAATATGTTTCCAAAAAATCAAAGAAAAAATTGGTAGCATTGATTGTAAAGTATTTATGAGTGATATTGCACCTGCATTTTATAATGCCTGGCGAAATATTATGGGACCCGCAGAATTCCAATTATATTGTTCGTGGCATGTAGATAAATGCTGGCAAAAAAATTTAAATAAAGTTGTTTGTAAAGAACAGAGGAAGCTTTTATATAAACATTTAAAGTCTTTGCAGTATACCTTAAGTGAAGAGTTTGAAAAGAAATTATCAAATGTTTTAATGTGCGTACAGAATGAAACTCTGGCAGAATTTAAAGTATACTTCATAGAAAACTATGTTTCTATTAAACAGCAGTGGGCATATGCTTACAGGAAACAATGTGGTATAAATACAAATATGCATCTGGAAAATATGCATAGAAATTTAAAGTATTTATATTTTGATGGAAAAAAAAATTAAGCGAATGTGTTGTGTTTTCGCGTTGAATTTCATTTTCTTTATTTCTTTCCTTGATTGCCTTTGCTATAAAAGAAATCCTTACTGCCTCGAAGACTACAGACAGCGCCAACAAAGGTTGAATATAAACGCTAAAATATATAACTAGTCAATATAGTAGTACGCTCGAACACATAAAGTTGTCCAGTGATTGGTTATGTGATAGATACCGGTACCGGTCCAGTTGCCATCTACAACATCCCAGATCTACAAGAGAGCACAGATAACCAAAAGGTAGGATTTGTATTATTAAGTAAAGGCAATTATATTAAAACAAATTATTGACCAGGAGAAAAAAAAACAGTCCACTTCTCTAAACACAACATTTTCATTTTCTTTATTTCTTTCCTTGATTGCCTTTGCTATAAAAGAAATCCTTACTGCCTCGAAGACTACAGACAGCGCCAACAAAGGTTGAATATAAACGCTAAAATATATAACTAGTCAATATAGTAGTACGCTCGAACACATAAAGTTGTCCAGTGATTGGTTATGTGATAGATACCGGTACCGGTCCAGTTGCCATCTACAACATCCCAGATCTACAAGAGAGCACAGATAACCAAAAGGTAGGATTTGTATTATTAAGTAAAGGCAATTATATTAAAACAAATTATTGACCAGGAGAAAAAAAAACAGTCCACTTCTCTAAACACAACATTTTGGTCCTACGATCCAGATAAATTAATAATTTGTTTAATTGACTTTATTTTTAAACAATAATTTGGTGATATTTCTTGTGATTTTTATTGTAATTTTATTTAATCTATTTAAAAGTTAAATATTCTTTGGGTGACCTTGAACCAATTTGCTACCTGTACCTGAAATTTATTTTAGTTATCTCGCAAAAAATTAATTGTTGTTAGTTTTTGAGGTTCTCTGTCTCTGTTTCGCATCGCCTTTTATTTATTGTTTTGATTTTAAATAGGGTCATTGAACTTTAGAAATTTTTATACTATTAAAGGAAGTGAACGCACTTTAAAAATAAAATTGTCATTTGGAATAATTATTGAACTTAAATTAAAATTATCTATTTTGTCAATTTATATTATTAAATCAATTTAACAATGACCGACAAAGTTAGGAAATATAAGTCTTTAAGGCAAACATCCATGAATCAAATTACTGAACTGTTAGATTCTGCCATTGCAGCAAAAATTCAGCGAGATAAACGAACCATGTTTAAAGTTAGGTATACTCAAATCGAAGAAATAAAGGAAGATTTTACTAAATATCATTCCAATGTAGTTACTAACTTGCTTAATAACGATAATGCAGATCTAACAGCAGAAGACGCTGTCCGCCAAGCTTTTGAAACCGCATATTTTGAGATTCGTGCTACTTATTCCGACCTTTTTAATAATGATACCGCCGATCCAAACAACACTTTTTCACAAGACCCATCAAAAGTTAATGTTAAATTGCCAAAATTAGAATTACATAAATTTTCAGGTGATATTAAATCATTTACTCCTTTTATTGATCTTTATAACGCGCTAGTACATAATAATAACTCCATTTCGCCTGTAGAAAAGTTTTCTTATTTACAATCTGTACTTCAAGGTCCACCACTAGCCCTTATTCAGAGAATTCAACCTACCGATGCCAATTACTCTATCGCATATCGAACTTTAGTTGATAAATACACTAATAAAAGACGCCTTGCTTTCAATCACTGGAACGATTTGGAAAATATACCGCGTATGAACTCTGAAAACCCCAACTCTTTGTCGCATTTATTAGAATCCTTTAAGGAAAATATCGCCGCTTTAAAAAATATGGGTTACCCCGTCGAGAATTGGGATTTTGTGTTCACTATGATGCTTCTCAAACGCTTAGATAAACCTACAATTACAAGTTTTGAATTACATCACAAATCTAAAAATGTACCAGACTTTGATAAACTAGTTGAATTTTTAGAAACTTGTTGTAACGCTCATGATAATGCAAACGCTAGTACTACTTCACCACATAGTAAAAAATCCGCTCCGCATGTTAAAAACGCTTTATTTTCTAAACCTACGAAATCTTCACAACTAGGTTGTCCGCTTTGTCATACCGACCATCCTTTATATTCCTGTACTGAGTTTAAGAATAAAACGCCCGAAGAAAGAATGAATTTCTGCAAAGGTTTACACTTATGTTTCAATTGCTTAAGCAACTGTCATGATATTCGCTCCTGTCGCTCTACTATGTCCTGTCGGAAATGTCAAAAAAGACACCACACGCTTCTTCATCGTGATGCCAATGTCAGTGGCTCTACAAATAATTCTACTAATCCTAGTACTTCTGCTCAACCAGGTTCTAGTACCCAAACGCTTTTCATTCCTTCAAAAAATAATGTTTTACTTTCCACTGCCCTAGTGGAAGTCTTAGATAATCATGGAAGTTATCAGCGCTTTAGAGTGGTATTAGATTCAGGATCACAATCTTCATTTATTTCCCAAAAATGCTTAACAAGTCTGGGTCTTAAAAAACATAATTTTCCGCTAACAGTCCAGGGGATAAACTCTATAAAAACTGAAGTCAGTGGTGGAGTATCGTTGATTATTCGCCCAATAAATGAACTTACACCATTAATTCATTTAGATGCTATAGTTTTACCGAAAATTTGTTCGAAGTTACCTAATACGCAAATAGATATAAGTAATTGGAGTTATATCACTAATCTGCGCTTAGCGGACCCTACCTTTAACATTCCTAGTTCTATAGATCTTCTATTAGGCGCAGATGTTTTTTCGCATATTATTTCGGACGGACGTATTTTGGGTAAAAACGGTCAACCGGACGCAATAAATAGTATATTTGGATATGTTTTAATGGGAAAAGTTAACAATTTTAGTGCTTCAATTAGTCAAACCTTATTTTGCAATGCTGAACTTTCTGAACCTTTGGAAGTTACCTTAAAAAAATTTTGGGAAATTGAGACTGTTCCCGACGTTTCAGTTTTACACCCTGAAGACGTTCATTGTGAAAATATATTTAAAGACTCTGTACATCGCGATCATGAAGGCCGCTTTACTGTTTCTATGCCGTTTAAAGAATTCCACCCGCAATTTCCTAATAGTCGCAATTTAGCACTTAGTAGATTTTTTTTATTAGAAAAAAGATTAGAAAAGCAACCTGACTTATATAACCAATATAATAAATTCATGAAAGAGTACTTAGACCTTGGACATATGGATCAAGTCTCCAACGCATCTGTAACTGATTTCATGTATTATATTCCACATCATTGTGTAATAAAACCACATAGTCCAACAACAAAGCTTCGGGTTGTCTTTAACGCATCTGCCAAATTACCGCACCAACCTTCTCTAAATGATACACTCTTTATAGGCCCCAAACTACAGCAAGACATAGTTGCTATTCTATTAAAATTTCGCATTTTTTATTATGTTTTTTAGCAGATATAAAAATGATGTACCGTCAAATTCGGATAACCAAAGATCAACGTGATTACCAAAGAATTATTTGGAGATTTTCTAAAAATGAACCAATTAAAGATTTTCGCTTAAACACGGTCACATATGGTGTTAACTGTGCTCCTTTCTTGGCAATTCGCACTTTATTACACTTAGCAGAGCAAGAAGGTTATAAATTTCCTCGCGCTGCTCCGTTGCTGTGTAATCAAACGTACATGGATGACATTTGGGGAGGTGCCGATAACTTAGCTGATGCTAAATCACTTCAACAAGAACTAATTCAATTACTCAATTGTGCGAAATTTGAATTACGCAAGTGGTCAAGTAATGACAAACAACTTCTAACAGATTTTCCCTCAGATTATCTTAGCACCGATCCGCTCTCATTTAATACTCCTGATGAAGTTTCTGTGAAGGTTTTAGGTCTTCAATGGATACCTATATCCGATTCATTCATATTTCATATAACTTCATTTGATAAACCTTGTACAAAACGCGGTATATTATCAGAACTTGCCCGTGCTTTCGATCCCCTTGGAATGCTCTCTCCGATTACGTTTCTTTGTAAGTATTTAATACAACGCTTATGGGTTTTGAATATCTCTTGGGATGATACTCCTCCTCAAGAAATTGTAAGATCTTGGAATCAATATAAACTTGAGTTAAATCAACTTAAATCGCTTAAAATTCCGCGCCATTTAGGTACAGCCCATAAACAAATTTGTGAAATTCATGCATTTTGTGATGGTAGCGAACGTGGTTACGCCACTGTTTTATATATAAAGTTTCGAGATGTGACGGGAAATGATCATATCAAGTTTGTTTGTGCTAAGTCCAAAATCGCTCCAATTACTAAAAAATTAACAATTCCTCGCATTGAGTTATGTGCCGCTGTCCTTTTAGCAAAACTTGTGTCTTATGTCACTGAAACTTACGCACAATCACTTCAAATCAAAAATATTATTGCTTATTCAGATTCACAAATTGTACTTTCGTGGCTTAGATCCCCCGCTGATAGGTGGAAAACATTTGTATGTCATCGAGTTTCATTTATCCAAAACAAATTGCCAACTTCTTGTTGGAAATATGTCGAATCCCGCTTAAATCCCGCAGACGCCGCGTCCAGAGGACAATATCCCTCTGAATTAACGTCTAATACTTTGTGGTGGAATGGACCAGATTTTCTTTTACATTCTGAACCTTATAACCCTAACTTTCCAATCATCGATATGTCTTTAATTATTTCAGAAGAAAGACCAGTTAATGTTTTAATTGTTAGCCAAGAATTTAATATTTTTGAATATCTGTTAAAGACCTTCTCTTCGTTACCAAAAATTTTAAGAATATTTTGTTACATAACTAGATTTATTTGTTATTTAAAGAATAAAAAATTAAAAACTGGCCATTTAACTATTGTTGAAGAACAAGATTGTTTACATTTATTAATAAAATATGTGCAAACAAAGCATTTTTCAAAAGAATTTAAGAATGACAAAGCTCGAGTTAAATACTTGAAAAAACTTAACCCGTTTTTTGACGAAAAAGGCTTAATTCGCGTGGGGGGAAGACTTCAGGCTTCACCTGAATTAAATTATGATCAAAAATTTCCGTTTCTATTACCAAAAAAAGCACCACTCACTAATTTAATTATAGAACATTTTCATAAAATATATTTACACTCTGGTATCAGAACCATACAATTTTTAATTTCGCAGCAATTTTGGATTCTTTCCGCAAAAAGTATTATTCGCTCAGTTCTTTCTCGCTGTATAAAGTGCTTTCGTACCAAACCAGTTAATTATCAACCTCTTATGGGTAACTTACCATCAATTCGAATATCGCAGGTGAAATGTTTTTCCCATAGTTCAGTAGATTACGCAGGACCTTTCAAATTAACGATGTCGCGTTATCGAGGAGCTAAGACTACTAAAGTATATATTTGTTTATTTCTTTGTATGTCCACTAAGGCTTTACACCTAGAACTAGCTTCAGATTTGACCACTGACGCCTTTTTAGCTGCTTTAAGGCGCTTTGTGGCTCGCAGAGGACGCTGTAATTATATATATTCAGATTGTGGCACCAACTTTGTTGGCGCAGATAAATATTTAAACGAATTAATGTCTACCGCACTTAAATCTGAAAAAATTGAATTTATTAGACATGTACCTGCTGCCGCACACTTCGGAGGAGTTTGGGAATCCGAAGTAAAAAATGTCAAAACGCACTTAAAACGCGTTATAGGAGAACAAATATTCTGTTACGAAGAGTTTTATACAATTTTGGTGCAAATTGAAGCGGTTTTAAATTCTCGACCACTAGTGTCAATGAGCTCCGATCCCAATGACTTTAGTGTATTAACACCTGGTCATTTTCTGACTTTAGAACCTCTTTCTTCTGTCCCCGAGCATAATTTTCAAAATATTACTCGTTTATCCCGCTGGCAACTTTTACAAAAGTTGCATCAAGATTTCTGGCGTCGCTGGAAACAAGAGTATTTACATACTCTTCAGCAAAGAAGCAAGTGGTTGGAACCCACTGCTGATATAGCTATTGGTACGGTAGTTTTAATAAAAAATGAAGATACGCCTCCTTTGCAGTGGCGCTTAGGTCGAATTTTACAATTACATCCCGGTTCAGACGGTGTTTCTCGCGTTGCAACGATAAAAACGCCGACTGGAACGCTACGGAGACCTCTTGTAAAATTATGTCCTCTGCCAATCTCTGATGAGTGATTGACAGATCATATTTAGTTATTTTTTATTTTAAATTTACTTTTTCTAATTTTTTTATATTGTTTTTTTTATGTTTAAATTGGTGAATTGGTTCAAGAAAACATTGAATTTTGGGGGTTTCTTATTCTGTTTATTAGGCTTTAATAATCATTTAACGCTATTGAATTTGTTCAGAATTTTATTTTTTTTTTCTTATTTTATTAAAGTGCAATTCGCACTTTTGGTGGCCGGAATGTTGTGTTTTCGCGTTGAATTTCATTTTCTTTATTTCTTTCCTTGATTGCCTTTGCTATAAAAGAAATCCTTACTGCCTCGAAGACTACAGACAGCGCCAACAAAGGTTGAATATAAACGCTAAAATATATAACTAGTCAATATAGTAGTACGCTCGAACACATAAAGTTGTCCAGTGATTGGTTATGTGATAGATACCGGTACCGGTCCAGTTGCCATCTACAACATCCCAGATCTACAAGAGAGCACAGATAACCAAAAGGTAGGATTTGTATTATTAAGTAAAGGCAATTATATTAAAACAAATTATTGACCAGGAGAAAAAAAAACAGTCCACTTCTCTAAACACAACAGAATGGATAAAAGCATTCACATGCTAATTGTCTTTATACACGAAAAATGTGTGGAACGCTTAATTAAACTTACAAAAGGAAAAACAACCAAGCATATGATGAAGATTCATACGTGTCATCGAGCTGCCACAGTATCGCATAATTTAAAAATTGTTCACAATTCAGAAAATGAAACTTTAATTGTGAATACAGAAAATAGTGAAAAATATTTTGTATACAAAAATGAATCCAAAGAATCTTGCTGTTATATTAAATGCAATTTCTGTAATATTTGCATACATACTTACAAATGTACTTGCATGGATTTTTTAATCAGATCTATCATTTGCAAGCATATTCATTTTTTTGTTTTAAATGACACGTTACCTTTATCCGTCACAGAGCCGATTATCAACGAAACTGTTACACTTGATAATTCTCAAAATTTAATAAATTCATTTAAAAAGCAAAAAGATAATATCCAAGTAAGAAAAACTCAAATTAAGGATGATGCTACAACTATTATTAACCAAATAGATAATAACAATGTTTGTTTTGAGGAAATTGGAATAATTTCCTAACACATTAAAATTGCTAAGGATATCGAGGGTTCAAAGACAGTACCTCGTAAGTAACATTTTTGGCGAAATCTACTTTTTATTATATTTAAATTCGGGACATACAGATCCACCTATTACCAATTATGAGAAACTTAATAATGCAGGCTTTAGGTAGAAATCTGTAAGAAACGTTAACTTGTAAGTGCGCAGTTAAAATAATTTAAAAGCAGGACCTCGTATGTGCTCAGTTTGTACAGTATGTCAGTTGCCATATTTGACTGTTGTTGTGTTGCTCACCGCTATTAGAAGTTTGAAGGTAAAACATAGATTTTATTAACATAAACTTTATTTAGTCTGATAGTTACTACTTAAGTTGTTGTCTAAAACAGTTTTTTTGGTTGGTGGTAATGAAGAGTTCTTTTAAAATCTATTTTATTTACAGGTATCACATACGAGGTCCTGTCTTCCATGCACTTACGAGTTACTGAACTTTAAAACCAAGTTTTAATGGTCATTATTGTTTGATACGTGTTGTGTTGCTCGCCGCTATTAGATGTTTAGAGGTAAAACAGTTATTTTATTTAAATAAAGTTTATTTATTGTGGTAAATACAATCCAAGTTTGATATCTAAACTTTTATTTGTTTCTGTTAATTTATGTTTCTCATAAAACCTTTTATAATTTACAGGTATCACTTATGAGATCCTGCCTTTGATAAAGTTAACGGAGTGTACTTAAAAAGCAAGATGTCATTAATTTCAAGTCGTACAAAGAAAATGATGCAGTTAGTTAAAGATAAAGAGCTTAAAGTAATATGTTCGCCATCTAAAAGAACATATCAGGACATGAAAAATAATGAAGACACCGAAAATATTATTGATCCTGATGAGAATGACTGTCATCAAGCGCAGAAAAAAATAAATATCATTTCTACTTCCCCTTTATCGAAAATAAATAACGTTCCAGTTCTTAGTCCAAAAGAAATTGAAGACATTATTAATAATGCTACTGTGGTTTTTGATGACAGCTTTAGTTGCTTGGGAAATGTAGGGGAAGCATTAGACTTGTTGGAAGATAATAATATCATAGAAAATGCTTGTGTTATGGAAAAAACTACCAACAATGAAGTGATCGAGAGTGAGCAAGGAAATATTCAAAGTGGAAGAAATAGTTTAGTTGAATCTACTAACGAAGAAAAAGAAGACAGTGACGAAAGTTATGCTCCTGGAATGGATGGTGAAGGATCTGACATACATTCTAGCTTGAGTTTCGAGAACGCATCATATCAAGAAAACAATGAACCAAAGAACAAGAAAAAACAAAAAGGCCAAAATAAAAAGAAAAAGAACAAAATGCTTAGAATGCGTGGAAAGAAATATATAGGGTTTAGGAAACCTGCAGGTCAGCGAAATACATTTCATGACAAAAACAGAACTGAACGAAAGATAAAAATAAGATGCAAGTGCAAAAATAATAAATCTATACCTAAATGTTTCCTAATCTCGGATGAAGACCGTGACAAGTTATTTAAAACGTTTTGGCAAGACATGTCTTGGGACCAGCGCAAGGTATTTGTGTCCAATACCGTTACTGTAACTAGAAAAACGAGACCAAAAAAATTAGACTATGATTCTCGCCGTAAAGTAACATTTCGATATAGCTTGAAAATTAATAATGAAAATATTCCTGTATGTAAATCCATATATCTTGGAACGTTATCCTTAGGGGAGTGGTCTGTAAGATCCTGGGCGATGGAAAATCAAAATGGAATGAATGAATCAAGTGATACCAAAGTTAGTAAGCGGGAACCGCGCGTAAATATTTTTAAAGAGGACGAAGAATTTTTATCTAATTTTTTGAAAAATCTAAACAAACTCCCATCCCATTACTGTCGTAAAGACACCGATAGACTCTATCTGGAGCAAGTGTTTCAGTCTGTTTCAGATTTGTATAGGGCTTACTGCAAATGTTGTGCCGAAAATGGAAGGAAACCATTAACTCACACTTGTTTGAGAACTATGATGGATACAATGAAATTGTCTATCTTCCATCCACGCAAAGACCAGTGTGATACATGTTTCAAATTTAAAAATGGAAATTTATCTGAAACAGAATACAATGACCACATAATGAGAAAGGATCTAGCTAGAAGTGAAAAAGAACGAGACAAAAAAGAGGCTATTGGAGGGAAGGTGTTTGTTATTACAATGGACGTTCAGTCAGTGAAACTATCTCCCCAATTACCGGCCAGTGCACTTTACTACAAAACCAAACTTTGCTGTCACAATTTCACTATCTACAACTTAGCTAATAGTCAAGCCAGTTGCTATTGGTACAACGAGACTGAGGCAGATGGTCAAGCATCCACATACGCATCTTTTCTAGAACATTATTTGGAGGAACATTTTCTGCGCTCATCAAACAAACTTCCCATAATTATCTATTCTGATGGGTGCACCGCACAAAATCGGAACAGTGTAATGTCCAATACCTTGCTTTACTTGTCTGAAAAATATAATGTTGTGATCGAACAAAAATTTTTAGAAAAAGGTCACACTCAAATGGAGTGTGACTCAGTGCACAGCTCTATCGAGACAGCGTTAAAAAATAAGGAAATTTATCTTCCTAGTGACTATCTAAGGGTCACAAAGGATGCCAGGCGTAAAAATCCATTCACTGTAATAAATTTTGATCACACCTTTTTCAAAAAATTTGGCGACAAAAATCTCATTAAATACAACTCTATTAGACCTAGTAAATTAGTTGGTGGTAAAACAGTTACAGATATTCGTGTTTTAAGATATACCAGTGGAAAAATATTATTTAAAATTAATTTTAATGATTCCTTTGACGACATACCAACTAGGCCCAAAAATATTAATTTTTCAAGTGTTCAATTTCCACCATTATTTCAAGGCAGATTGCCAATTACAAAAACGAAATATGAACATTTGCAATTAATAAAATCTGTTATTCCCAAAGACTGTTGGTCTTTTTATGATTTGTTGCCGTATAAGTCTTAATGTCGTTTTTGTTTTTGTATCACTATAATTTAGTATTTAGTTATCTCATAGTTACCACAAAATGTACCAATCTTATAAAAAAAACTGGTAAGCAGTTTTAAATAAATTTGTTATCAAATAAATAAATAATTTTAGAAACGAACGCACTTGTCTTACTTTTTTGTTTTGTTACTTGCCTTAATAATTGTGAACCCTCGATATGTTAAATGAATCATCTAGTTTCAAAACCCGACAAATCCATTTTTGGAGAAAAATGAGTTTAATACGTCATTGGATTCGTCTTCCAGTTCTCTACCATCTAATATTCACACTTCAAATCACCGCAAATCCAAGCTACATTTGCATTTAAAATATGGAGTTGGTTTCAAAATCCGACAAATCCGAGAGACGTTAAAATCAAATGCCAACAAATCCACACCAGCCAATCACAGCAATCTTCTAAAGTCACGCGACTGCAATACGTATGAATTTGTTTTGTCTGCGCAATTTGTTTATGTTCTAACAGTCAGAGTATACAAAGTAGTAGTGTTGTCCAGTTTGTTTTATAATTTAAATTTAAAAGCTAATTATTTTACATTATATATTTAATACTCAAACAATGGCAGAGTATATTGGAGAGGTTCCTAAACCAGTGACTCCAGACAGAGCTCGCAAAAGAGTTTCCCAACCAAGAACATGGAAGCGAGCAGTACAAAAGGAGGAAAGGTAAACAATCTCAATTCTATTTTTAAACGAAACAAAAATGTACAGAATTTTTTTTCTCTCCTTAGATACAAAGCCAAAAGCTTGCCGTCATATCCAACTTGTCAACACTCTACAAAATCTTATCGGTGCAGTACACTGTTGATGCGTGATATAAAACAATTTCATCAAATTTTATATTCGCATAAAGATAAGATAGGCCAGGATAACTTTATAATAAAATTTTGCGCGACAAAAAATATAAAACGCCAAGGGCGTACAGGAAATAGGAATTATAGGAAAACCTACTCCGTAAAATACTATATCGGTCTTTTAGATTCAGCCAAAAAAATCCCTGTATGCCAGAAAGCCTTTCTTGATGTTTTGAAAGTAAAAAGGATCGAGTACTTGGCGTACTAAAACGATTTCATGAAGGACAACACATGGCACGCGAAAACAGGGAGGTGATCGCAAGACTCAAAAATTTTCTGAAAAAAAATCTTCTGTAATGAAATTTATTGAGCAATTTAAAACTGTTGAATCTCATTACTGCAGAAATAGGAGCAGCAGAACATATTTATCTTCGGATTTAAATATATCAAAAATGTGGCGACAATACTACCGGGAAGTTGAAATGGGATCTACGTACGTTATGGTGAAAAAAAGTTATTTCCGGCATATTTTCAATACCTGCTACAATATTGGTTTCGGTTCCCCAAGAACTGATGTTTGCTCTACATGCCTTCAGTTAACAGAAAAAATCAAAGTGGAAAAAGATGAGCAACTTAAAAGAAAACTTATGATTGAGAAGCGCGTACACAAATTACGAGCAAAAGCATTTTTTGATTCACTCAGAGAAGAAAGGCAAGGTCTCAAAATAAATTCGTTTGACTGTCAAAAAAATCAAGCAATGCCGAAGATTCCTGATCAATCTGTTTATTACAGTCGGCAGTTGTATACGTATAATTTTGCCGCCGTTACAGGTACATCACATTCTCCATTGTCCAAGGAAAATGTGAGTTTATATTCATGGACTGAGGACCAGCATTCAAAAGGAGCCAATGAAATTGCTAGTGCCGTTTTTCACAAATTGAGTACCACTAACTTCGAAAACATCGATACTGTTCGGCTTGTTGCCGATGGCTGTGGGGGGCAAAACAAAAACACCATAATGATAACAATGTGCATCAAATGGCTAAGTGTACATGCACCCCCTATGTTAAGAACTTGGAACTTATATTTCCCGTGTCTGGACATTCCTTCATTCCCCAGATAGAGTCTTTGCACGAATCGAGAAAGTTATAAAAAGGAAAGACACCATCGTTTCTCCAGAAGAGTTTCTCGAAATATTCAATGACCATGGGACTGTTTTTGTTCTGGGCCGTGATGTGACTGTTCACGACTGGAAAAAGGACTCTCAAACTACCATCAAACCTCCTGCACAGTGGCACTTCCGGTTTAACATGAGTAAAAGGTTTTTACTGAGACGAGGACCAAATAGGACAGTAACAATTCGAGGAGAACAATCCTATAAATCTGATCTTGGGGAATACAAGTCAGTTTTTAAAAAAGGTAAATCGGTTGGGAGTATCTTACAATCTGTAGTTCTGAGCGGCGTACGACCTAATAAGGAAAAGCTAAAAGACGTTAAGGTTTTACTGGAAAAACATTGGGGTGAAAATTGGAAAGAAATAGAAAACCTTAAATACTACAAAGACGTTATTGAAAAATACTACGATGTCCCAGATGATGGAATTTCAGAGGAACCCGAATGCAGCAGTACTAATTTGTGTGAATCAGTTGACGAGATCCCGGACTTGATAGTTTAGTTTTCAAAAAATATTGTATTGTATTAAGGCTCTTTTGATAAAATAACTATTTCAAAAAATTATTTGTTTTTAAATGTTTCGGTATCAAAACCCGTCAAATCCATGAGCGTTATTTGCAAAACCCGACAAATCCAAAGTTTAATATCAAAACCCGACAAATCCATTTTATTTATTAAAATTTCGACTACAGTTATGTGTTTTTGGAAAAAATAAATACATTTTTCAATAAAACAATTTGGCCTCTAATAGCTTGCAAAATATTTACACAGTTAGTCAATAGTAATGACATGAAACAGTTTTCTTCAATTTCCCAACATTTGACCTCAGTGGATTTGTCGGGTTTTGAAACTAGTTGATTCAAATATGGACAAAAGTAAATGTTCAGCCAAATTTGAGCCCTTACAATCTACCATTAAGGAACCTGCCAATAAAAAATTGACAGACAAAGTAGTTTCTTTTCAACCAAAAAAAAGAAAAAGAAACATGTTAGCAATTTTAAAAAACCAAATGAAGCCAAAAAACATGTATTAGAGGGTTTATTACATGATCATATGTACTAATACTTATTTTTTTTGTGGTAATTAAAATATCTACTGTACGTATTTAGAAATAAATTTGTATCAGATCACATAAGTTTTTTTTTCACACAAAATGAAACTACAGAATAGTTCATAAGAGTAAGATTTTCAAATATACCGCCGAAACCTGAGAAAGTAGAAAGCTGGCAACGTCGGTACGGGCTGTGACATTCAGCCGCTTCTGTGATTTCTGACCTGGCGGCCATATTGGTTGGTCTGTGTTTATTCCACTTTTGTAAGCAAGTATACCTAGTCCAGTACAAATATAGGTGCACGTCATCAAAGTGAACAAATCGCTCTGTTCGTTTCACTTCCTTCGTGCGTTTGCTTATACTATACTGTCAATCAGTATATTTTTCACTGTAAACTTGGTAAATACAAAAATTCGCAGACCGCAAGTTATTACAAAAGATAAATAAATGTTTTAAGAAACATTTCGTAATTAATTTTATATCAACCCAGCAAACACAAAAACATATTGGTTATATATATGTTATGTAATTTTTGAAATATAAAAGTCACAGTTATATAAAACTGAAGTCACAACTAGATAATATTTATGTATTGAATACTGACAAAGGCCGGCACAGCTAGAGAACAATAGTGATATAATATGTACGTATTTATATTACATATTTATTATGTATATTATGTTACATCTCAAATATGTCCAAATTACTATATAACATATATGTTTATTTCGGATCTCCGTTTCTGATGATTGTTCACCATAACCACTGTAAAATTGTAAAACTGTGCCACTTATCCATTTTTTTATCTTCCTCATTGACAAGTCACAGAAGTCTTTCAATTTTTTTTCTTTTTAAAGAATTATTTTGCCTAAAATTTATAATTAAGTTATTTGAATGTAAATCAATTATACTTGAAAATAACTTTAGTGTGATAAGTATATAAATAATAATAATTAGTACTTACATAATATTTTCTTCAATACTCAACACAAAGACACTCAAAAAAATTTATTATAAGTATATACTTTGTTATTCATAATTTGCACGGGTATTTGTAGCACTCGAACGACTCGTGACAATTTATAGGTTATAATTTTCTTCTTTTTTTGTAAGACGTATCAGACGAGGCGAAATCTATAAAATATTTTATGTAGCTTTTACGTAATATATACATAAAATATTTTATATAGCAAATTTTACATATTAAATATATATAATTTTGTTCTTCTATTTATGTAGCAGAATTTACATCATGAATACATAATCATTAGATATATCTAATATATAAAATATTTTATAATGTCAATATTGAGAATATATAACAAAGTTTATATAGATTTTGTTACATAAATACTACGTAAAAAATATATAATTGTTTTATATAAAAATCTTTCTTTCTCTGTTATATATTTTTATGTAGCATATATATTTGTGTTTGCTGGGAAATACAACTCGTGGGCTCATAAAATATAGACTTCAAACGAACAATTCATGCTAAATATTTAATATGTTGGCAAAATTTCGCTCTGTTGCCGCGTTCTAACCTATCGTAATTACGTAATATCGTAATAATGTAGTCAAATAAAAAGAATATTAGAGAAATTTCATTAGACATTTACTAGATTCTAATACTATTTTAGATGCTTGGCAACATAGACCCGTTCTAACAGCTGTAAAGGGACCTATAATTATACTCGACAAGGTATAGTATGGAGTCGTTCCCTCTATCTTTTTTCAGTACTCGGTGTGTTATTGATGACAGAGAGATAGAGCTAGTAAGGCAACTGTCAATTGTGTCATCCGGACTGCATGGCGTGCGTTTTTGAAGGACAGGCGTGGTGTAGAGTGCATACATTAATCAATTTTGCTTTGGTGTCGGGATTGTGTAGATATGCTGATTGCTGAATTGTGTTTCTTGTTAAATTTATATTTATAATGGAAGGATTGTTTTATTTTAATTTTTTACTTTTGAAGCCGGTCTTGTTATGAATGTTTACAAACATTTGAATAATTCCCGCTTAATTTTTGCCCTTACTAACTACATTCGTCATTTGTAATTTCTTTTTATCATTGGGAAAGAGAAATACGGTTTACATCAGCTCCAATGCAGCGTCCATTGTTTTTAGGTCTATTTTAATAGAAAGTATCATTGTTACAAAAAACAAGTCAATACGCATAAACAAGGTACAACGTCTTTCAAGCAAGTTTTGCTTGCTTTATATTTAATACGAGATAAATAAAAAGGTCTTGGTCTTAATTGTTTTGACAAAACTCAGAAACAGTTTGAAAATCAAAACGCAAAAGTTTAAGACTAAATCTTACCAATATTAAACCAGGCTCTTGTCCAAAATAGTTTGTGAATCCCTGGTACAGTAGAATACTTCATCAAAAACATTCTGTAGTGACATGATAACTTTCACAAACATATATTTCTAGTATTAAAAATATACATAAAAATAATTGAACTTCTTTTTTCCTAGAAGTAAATTTATAGAACTTAGCGGAACCATTTCGGCATTGTATGTAATAAACGGGTTTAGTGATATTTATCACCGTCACATGTTCAAAGGCGATAAAAAAATATTTGCTGTGTACGTTGTCTCTATTAGACAATTAATACAAGCAAGGCGTGAATCTAAACAAGCATCGCAAGATTTTTCAAATGAATACCGATAAAAGTTTGACTGGTAGGAAAAGGCCACTTTTTTAATTCCAAATTTTGCATTGAAATTTGTAACACGGTAAAGATAAGGCAGTTAATTATGTACAACCGATTACCTAAGATTATCATTCTTGTATATTAAGATTTTCAATGTGAAAAACTAGAAAAAATGACATCAATAATACATAAACATTGAAATTGATAAACCTGACATTGTTATTTTGTTCGCTTTCTCCATTACAAATTAAAAGCAATGGCAAAAGCGTCGTCGTTTAAACTGTCTTTCAACGTTATTACGACAAAAACATTTCTACCTGTGATTTTTGTATCTTTATAGATTTAAACTTTGTTTAAATTGATCATGAACGAATAACGAATGTCAAATTAGTACTGTATTTATTTAAAAATGGTTTCTATGTTAATTTTCTTTTAAACTCACGCTATATACAGGGGTATTTTTTATTCGTTTTAAAACCTGAAATCAATTACTGTAAACATTTTTCAACAAACAAAACGTTCAGAAATTATAAAATTCTGTATTAAACATTAAATTTGCATTGTTTGCATATCGAACGTTTTTGTCATAAGCTGGAATATTGTATATCATCGTGTTACCGCCAAAACAAGATAAGAATAAACACATTAGGTTGGAGATGACAGAAAAAAGTTACGTCTACAGAACACTTAAAGTGTAAGTGTCCTGTGGGTGTTTAATATAACAGTTGGCAAATTATTTACAAAATCTGCTACTGGCCATTTTTCGAAATTTTTACAAAAATAGTTCATTTATGGTCTACGAACCACGGAATGAGTGTTCATTCAGTCGTAAACTAAAATATCATGTAATGATTAGCGACTTTCTTATCATCCTATAGAGGGTGTCCCAGACTAATTTATCCAGGATATATCTCTTAAACGAATAAAGATTCTCGAATGGGACGAAAACTGATATATTCCATTTCCAATACACTTTAATATGGCGTAGAAAAAATTATCCCCTAAATATTCATCCCTTAGTTACAACCCCTAACTTTAAATTTCTAAATAGTACCCTGTAAATTTTTTTATAATTTTGGATTTGGTCTTCCATCGTGTATTCAACAAATTTTTCAAAAATATAATAGTTTCCTAGGTAATCAAGAAAATATTAGTTATTTTTTTTATTTTTGTTAAATTAATCAAATAAGCCTTAAAGCTTAAAGGAACAATAAAAATAAATGTAATTAAGATAGCAATAACTAATTAATATTATTTACATTAGATGTTCGAATTGTAGTCCACCTGCTGCAGCACACATCTCGAATCTTGCCAGAAGATTTCTTGTACGTGGGGCTTCAATCATTGCAGGAGTAATTCGGCGACATGCTTATCTACAAAACCATTTCGATAACCACTGAATAGCAAACAACTCTCCAGAAACTATGTGGGAGGCACGCCTTTATTCGTAAAGGTACAATTTTAAGGTGACGCTATTGTGCCTAAATTCAATAAAAGCGTGATCTTAACCCTACAATGCGCAATTTTCTGTACAAGTTGGAAAAAAATATTTTCTCGTGTATTTTGTTGTCTAGAACACCACAAAAATAGTTAAAAAAATCTGAATCATGTATTTTTTCGGAAATTGAATGAAAACCTGTTGTATCATATTTAGGACAAAGTGTATTTAATACAATACGTAATACATTACATCAGTACCTACTATTTCTAATTTTTATGAAATTTCACAAAGCAATTGTGGTTTTTATTCAGACACAAATATACTCCACATTTGCTACACTTTATTTGAGAGCAATATTTACATGTAGGAAACTTGCAACGTTGCCTGGTTTCAGTATAAATGGGCCAATGCGACTGCCCATCCATTCTAATATCCTTTGGTGGAATGTAGGAAGTTGTCGCGGAGCGTTTTTTTTTTTCTGCGATTTTATTTTCCACATCAGATGGCCTCCCTCTTTTTGGTATCCGCTCTGGCCCAGTTCTGCAAAGGCAATCAGCAATTTCTGCCCTAAACGCTGCCAATGGTAGGATTTTCTTTTCGCCCCTTTGGGTCGCAGTTCTTTTATATAGCAGCCAAGAATTTACCAGAGTAATATCCAGCAAATGGTAGAAGAGCCTCATGTACCATTTTTTGCTCCGCATGACAATTTTGTAACGACCAATTAGGCTGTCTAGGAGATCCACTCCTCCCATGTGCCTATTGTATTCAAAAACAAGATTTGGACATTGGACCTCCACTGTTTTCTTTTGTTTTTTGTCGTAACGCTTTACCGTACCTTTTGGGAGTTCTCCTGTGACAGTAGAGAGCAAGGTAACATTTTGTTATCTTTCCAAGCAACAGACGTAACATCGACACCATCAAAATTGCACACAAACTCCCACGACATTCCCCGATCGCTTTTTTCATCGTCTCTTCAGAAGGCAATTTACAATTAGGAAGTCGATTTCTTCTTACGGTGCCCAATACAAATATACCTTTGGTTGCCAGAAATGACATGAGTGGAAGCGATGAGTAGTAGTTGTTGAAGTAAACAACATAATTTTCTTTATTTTGAACGACTCTGCATAAACGTACCACAGTATTCGATGCAGCCCCTAAATCTGGTTCGTTAGGCAATCTAAATTTCGGTAGATTTTCTGAGCCGGTATATATTTCAAAGTTGTAGGAAAACCCACCAGCTCCACAAAGAACAAACAGTTTGTACCCCCACTTATGAGGTTTTGCAGGCATGTATTGCTTCAAGTGATGTCTCGCCTTTGTTGCACATAACTGCTCGTCTACTGACAATTTCGCCTCCAATGGAATACTTCGAAATTTCATGCAAAGTGCATCTATAACAGGTCTCAATTTATAAAGTCTATCATGGTTTTCATTATCTCTAGGTAACATATTCGAATTATCGTTGAAGTGTATTGCCGCGCGTATTGCTTCAAAATGTTTTTGACTCATTGTTTCTTTTATTTGGGGAAATCCCAATCGACTACTCCAGAATGATCTTGTATTAGGCATATGTATGATAGACATATATATACATATGCCCAAATATTTCTGCAAGTCAGCAATTGTTATCGTTGATATCTTATTTGGATTATTTTGAACTGTGTATAAATTTGACTCATCGACTATTTTTTGCAACAATTCATCGTCGAAAAAATATTTGAAAAAGGCAAACGGAGTTTCAAGTTCCATGAAAATACTACCAAGTTGTTCACTAGTTGTGTTGTGTTGTGTAGCTTTTGCTTCTTCATCCAAAACTAAATTCTCTTTTCTCCACCTAACACCCGAAAGTATTTTCTTCATCTCTTTCTGAATCTCTCTCTGATCATTCCTTTCCATATCGGCAATAGCTTGAACTGTATCATCTTCTCCTTCAATGTTCTCAATTTCTTCTATGATGTCAATTTCATCATTGCCTCCATCTATTCGCTCACTGTCTAATAAAAATCCGTCCGCAAACTCAATAGGAAGGTCCCCAATTTCAAATTCATCTAAAGCATTTTGTAAAGGGATTTCCTCCTCATTTTCCACTTCCGACTCATAATCGTCTTCACTATCTGACAAGTGTTCAATACATTTCTCTAATTCAGCTTGAGTAAGGTATTGTTTTCTGGATTCGTACATTATAAATTCTGGAATTAAAATCTATAATTATTCAAAGAATTCGAAGACAAAATCCAATGCTGTTCATTTTTTGTTAGAAATACTACACTTGCAAATATATCAGTCTAAACCATTATGTCTCAAATTTGATACATCCAAATATAACCCCGACTTTATGACAATATATTTTCAGGAAGAAAGAAGTAAAAAAACGGAATGTTATCTTATTATGCTGATCTCACCTTTACTTGATGAACCACTGATATTTTCAAACAAATTACGCACAAAATCACGTATCTTCAAACCCTGTGTTCACACTTATGAGTGGTAGGCGATACTGAATGTTTTGAATCGAGTAAATCCAAAACATATGTTGTACCTTGGATATTGACCCTTACATACGATATACATAGAGGTGTCCTAAATATAAAACAGAGCGTCTCATGCACATAGGAATAATATGCAAACAGTTTAACTTACAAAATAATGTGGTGTGTCGAATTTGATACAATGCGCAGTGTAGGGTTAAAAAAATGTATTTGGCTTGGATTGGGTTTGCATAGGTGTGTTGATTGCTTTTTCTTGACTTGTGCTTGTTGCAAAATTTATAATTTTGAGTTTTAATTTATGCGTTTGCGACTATTACAGTGGAATTATTGGTTTATTTTAAATTTTATATTATTGGGTTATTTTTGTGTTGCTTATGAAACTGACCCTGTTGTAATAATTCCCACCCATTGTTTGCCCTTACTAGCGCCAATCTTCACTGGTACTCAGTGTTAGTAGGTTTATGTTACACACAAAAAAATATTAAATTTTGACCTGAACAAATAGTAATCAAAAAACTAGCTCTAAGGGTATGGACACAATGGGGACCATTGACTGTCGACAATAGCTCAATAGGCTATTTGACAGGTTTTTGAAATCTATTTTATGATTGTTTGTAGCTACAAACAAATAAAATGTAACTTCAATATGTCAATCTGACATATGGAAGTTTTGTTCAACCGTTTAGTTGTTTACTATTCTGAGTAAGATGGACTTCCACAAAATAAAGGTTACTACAATCAATTTCATTTGGAACATTCAATCATTATTTGTAAAGAGTGCCGTAAAAGTGCGTGGGACAATTAATTTTTTTTCACTTTTATAAAAATAGTTTGTTACACATGTATAATTCCAAAATACTAAGTTTAAACATGTTAATATTGGGTACATTCAGGAGGTCCCAGCGGCTAGATCTAGCCACTCAGCATGCTGTGGCCGCTGTTAATAAGCGCCTTCGTTTCGCCTGAATGCGTGGCTCACTGACAGCGGAACAAAAGTCAAAACATTTGAAAACATAACCCAATTTTTATTTTGGTTTTTATATGTCTTTTGTGTTCATGTGCAAAACTACAATAATTATCTTCAATTATCAATTGGATAAATATTATCCCAACAATCAACACCTTAGAATATAATTAAGATCAACACAAACCTACATAACCCAATTTCGATATGTCATTAACGTCAAAATCGCGGTGCGCTTTTTAGAAAGCGACAAATTTCTACGCTGAGCAAAACAGTCAGCCACTGTTGAATAGCTTTCAAGCAGCGCTACATTCAGAGAGACTCCTTACTAAGCGATCTCAGCCGCTGGGACCTCCTGAATGTACCCATTGTAAAATTATTTGTAGTCTTTTTTTAATGAATAAATATTTCGTTGTCTTTAAATAATTATATCTTTGTTTGTAGTCCCTAAAATTTATTTTATTTGCCACGCGGAATGTTGGCCCGCAGCGACCACTCCTGTTTCAATATAAAGCACGTCTCCTGTAGGGTTAAGATTTAGAAGTTGTACCAAAAATAATTAACTTGGTTCAAGCATTAGTCAAATTTAATATCAAACTGAAATATACAGAGTGAATAAATATTTTACAATATCTACTCACTGCGCTAGTTTCAAAAAGCTTGATACTGAGTTTGACTGCTGTTTAAAGGAACCTATAAAACTTGAAAAATTTATAAAATAAATAAATATAAACACTCAGAAAAAGATAAGGAAAAGAAAATTTAGTTTTACTATTAATAATTACTCAGCTATTAAAACTTTAATATAACCAAACTATAAGAATGTTTTTGGCAGTAACCTGATGATATATTGATTTCAATAACATGCTCATAATTATACATGTTGGAATAATTTATGAATTCGGATCTTTCTATGCCTCTAAGAAATGTCAAATATCTATAAAGATCTAAATCAACGTGAAAAGTTTTGGCTACACCAATATCGAACACAATTTATACTACCACTACACCAAATTACATTTTTAAACGCCTAAGGTTTACCTTTGGTCTCTAAAGAAGATAACTTGGTTATCAAAACGCTAGTTAGACTATTAAAAGGGTGTGTTGGTGTAGTGGTAGTATAAACTGTGCTTGGGACTATTTACTGTTTTTGACATCATAGGTTTAACTTAAATACTTTGTAATGAACATGATTTCAAGCTACTAAAAAATGTGTTTCATAGAAAGTTTAAACTCACCCCACATATATACATATTGATAAATAAATTTTTACTTTTTTACAAATTGTACAGGTTCCTGACGTTCTTTCTCCAATATATTTCTGGTAATATTAAATGCTTGAGTTTTCATAAAATCTACTTTCTTGTACACAGTGTCCTCTTGACCTTTAGCAGCAGGTACATTCTTAGTACTAGTGGTAGTAGTAGTAAAAGTCGAATTGACACCATCAAGATCCAGATCTAAATATTGCATTTTACCCGAAAGATAATGATACATTTGTTCATTGTCGTTTTGAGAGAGCAAACTATCGTGAGATCGATGAACGTTAAGTGGTGTTGGAGTCGGACTAGGAGCCGCCCGGAGTTTTCGTTGGTCTTCTTCAGTGTTGAAGGGTTTTCTCATATGAGCTTCCTGTAAAAATACACAACCCAGTAATACTGTGCATTACAAAATTGTCAACAGGTCCAATAAATTAATACAATATTTAGAGGACCACGACTTGGATATACCAACCTGCAAAGGTGTCGGCGGTTTCAATTTTCTATCTACAGACGGGACGTTTCTTGGCGAAGATGGCTCTGGATTCGACGAAATCGAATGAGAATCGGATGATTTTCTTTTCGGTTTTAATTCCCTGTTAACAGTAGGTGGTAGCATGAATTGATTAACACTTAATGAAGGACTGGGTAAATTAGAATAAGTAGCAGCTGATGAAGAATGAGAATGCGCAGGAGAAGGAGGTTCTTCTTGTTCTTCTACCTCATATTGAAACACCTAAAACAACAAGTCTCTTGTGTCTTTCTTTTTTATAATACATCTATGTGTATTTAAAACATCCTTTACTTACTGCTGTGGCAGAGTCAGTTTTTGGAGAAATATCATATCTAAAAATGATGCCTTCTGGACATTGTGAAGGAGCGGCATTGTTGTAGCAATGTCTTTTCTTAATAGTGGAGTCAGTTTCTATGTGATGAGATCTTGGAAAGTCGTACATATCATCTGACAATACTTTTTGCTGTTGTGGCACTCCATCTGTTTCAGCTTCAATGTTTTTTCTAAAATCATATTTTTTTACTTTTAGGATTAATGAATAAGCCCAGTTGCATAAACGCTTAGTCAAACCAATATTAGCTAACAATACATTAACTTTGGGTTAAATACTTGATTGCATAAAACTATTTGAAACGTTATAAACTCACTTTTTTGCATTGTGTAAACAGTTTTTCAGTTTTAAAAAGGTGTCAAATTGCTGGTTAATTAGTTGTGAGAAGTAAAAGTGAGGTAAATAATAATCTATTCCATTACTTTGCTTTAAATACTCAGAATTCTCAGGTTTCTTTATTGTTTTATTTTAAAGTTACAGTTTGACAAGTATTTGTGAGATAATACATTTAAAATAGAATTAACTTGTTAAGGTTAACACATTGTTAGGTGAACAATTTATCAAACATTTATGCAATCAGACCATTTTGCATCTATAACATATTAATTTTATGTTAAAATCTAGTTCCAAGTTATTGACAGATTACTTAAACTGGACCTTTTTGGGAATTAACCATACAGGACAGTTTATATTTACCAACTTGATATTGAACTAGAGAATCATAGATCACTCAAATTGCTTTTTTCTATCCTTAAAATTTAATCATTAAAAAAAATATGAATAAAAATACTTACACCACATTACTACTGTTTGTGATAGAAGTGGCAGTAGTAATATGTATAGGTTTAGGAGGTCTAGGAGGTGGTTGCCTTACTACAGCATTATTTTGTGGGTTTACTTTAGTAAACTTTTTAGTAGCAGTGAAATTTCCATCTTCATCTGAACTTTCTGATTTTTTTGTGGACTTTGAAGTATCTGAAATATTTACATTGAGTAAATGATTTACCTGATAATCTTTAGCATAAGTCAGATATAGGATAAGCATTTAAAAATGTACATCAATATCTGTTATGTAAATATAGGAGGTGTACATTTAAGAATAAGTTTTTACCTAATTCAAAAGATGTGTTTGTGTTTTGCACCCAATAGTCATCATTAAAAACACTATCTGAGTCAGTGGGGCTTTGTAAAGGAGAAGAGTGTTTTTCATTGTATAATTCAACTTTATCTATATACAATTGAGGACACAGAGGTGCTAACTTTCTAGGACTATCATAAAATTTAGAATTTTCCTGTACATTTTTACAATTCAAATAATCTCTAGTTATGAAATCATCATTGTCATGATTAAAGGCACCTTGGTCTGATTTAAAATAATCATTCTTGCTGTAATTTAATAAAGCCTTAAGATCCTAAAACAAAATAATAATATGCTTTGGTCAACTTTATTGATTATTTTTAAACATATTTTCAAATATATTTTAAACTTGTGTTGAATGTACATATACAATCAGTCAAGATGAATAATTAAAAAACTCAATTTACCTGAGTGTTAAAAACTGGAGATTTCCCTGTTATACACTCTGAAATAGGAATATATGGACTAGTACCAATGGGAGTTACAGGTGGTGTCTGATTAAAATTATCCACTGATTTGATTCGATCGCAAAATTCTTCAGTTATCTCTACTTCGGGACAAGTAGATAGTACCTGAGTTGATGAACAAAATCCATCAATGCCCATACTTATTGCTGTGGAATTAAATGATTGTCATTAAACAACATTCTGTTTTTAATAAATTTTATTCAACTTATTGACTCACCATCATCTTCATTTGTAGGTTTTAAGCTACAAACTTTACAAATATAAGTAACCCATGATCTCATTTCATTGTCTGTGTCTGCAGCTAAGTAATATGTACGAGTTGGTGTTTTTATGTCAAAGACATGATCAAATTTCAGTTTTCTTTCATCTAATTTTAATCCCAAATCAACCTGTTCACATTGGTCCAAATGAATGACTCCTTTCAGTTTTCTACAATTCCTATCTGTGTAATAAGTAAGAATATACTGACCAGGAAGTTCTCCAGAATGTGTTAGTAAGAACCATCTCCTTCTCCACCTCTGAAATTTTGAGTATAATGAAAAGATTTTACATAACAATTTAAAAGTATCAGAATTAAAATACACAACATTTTTGTTCTATATATAGATTATGCTTACACCTTTTGATAATACACTGAATAGATTCATAAGATCACTTACTTTATAACTTTCTAAAAAGTTCTGTATTTTTTATTTATCCCATTCAAATACAATAAAAAATGTAAACTGGGTGAATTTAAAAACTTACCTATGGAAATATAACAATCCTTTAAAAAATATAATGTACTTAACAACTTTGTAATTATATTTGTTATGTATTCTATTGTTTATTATTCTTAGCTTTGAATGTACTTATAAACCACTAAACTTAGATATACTTTATAAATTTTTTATATAAAGTAACTCACTAAATTTTAGCAAACCTTATCCTTAATATGATCTGGTGTTTAGAGAAATTGTAACATTGTTATATGATGTAGATTTAATTTTACAACAATAAAAGGCGTATTTATAAAACAAAGCAATAATCGTATCTTCATAAAACCTCCTAATAACTGCATTGTTATTGTAATTATGAATCATCAATTTACAATATCAAACTAGAGATAAAGTCTTTGTAAATAAATATACTTACAGCTCTCCATATTCTCTTGGTTGGTGGTGATTTGGTAAGCCATCCCTCGAAGACAACTTCTTGAGGACTTTTAGCCATTTTTCTTTAAACAGGATTCTATTCACTTTATTCTTGTTGTTTTGTACCAATTAAAAACTCAATACCCTTCCATCATCAGCCTTGTCTACAAAACTGACGTGACGTGACGTCGTACGTCATAACATGATCCTCTAGCGGCGAGCTAGCGGCCCACATACAGTTTCACAGAATACAGAAAATTCATAGAAAGTAGACAAATTCTTCTTCGGATTTGTATTTATGGACATGGAAATAAAATAATTCGTTTTTGGCAGTTGACACATGAATAGAATAAAGCCAATCAAAATAAAAATTTTTAATTCATTAGATAATGAAAAACTAAAAATTTAAGATTATTGTTGTTACCGTTATTGTGGTCAGGGTCACAAATTTCCAGTGTGTATGACGACCTTCTATAATTAAATAACTACATGATCGTTTTATTATACTTTGGATTATATCGTCTTTAATCTAATAGGTAAATAATTTATTCTCTGTCATAGATTTACAAAAGAGAAATTGAGAAAACAACAGTAAAATGTATAGGAGAAACAGAATATGGTATTCCTGCTGGTATGAACAAAGTTAAAAAAACTTAAGGATATGGCATGCTACAAAAGATGAAAAAATCATAATATTTAAAAATATTTGAATATATTAAATGTAACCATGAATCGAATACAGACTCGTAAGTTTTATTGGAAAAAGTATATTTACAGTATAATTATTTATGTTTACTTTTAGCTAATGGAATTCCAAAAGACCACAATGACAAAACTAAAGACTGGCAACTGGAAATATTAATGGAAAAATTGAGATCTAAGGCAACTCAATTCAAAACATTACCAGAAATATCAAAAAATGTTAGAATGACTTTACTTGTAAGGCAGTTTATATTTAATGCATGTAGATAAATATAATTATAATTTGTCTTTGCAGGAAAAGAGGTATGCCTCTGATAGTGTGGAAAAGAGTCAACACCAAAAATGTCTAGATACTTTACAACATTCTATAAAGGTTACTTCATTACAAAGTATGGTTGAAAGACTGGAAAGTTTAACAAGACAGTTGGGGTAAGTACTTATATCTTTTATTTTTTTTTTCAATCAATGTTGGATAAATATGTAATAACCTTAATTAAAAAATGTGTTTAATATTCTGAAAGGGGTTTGATAACATTTTATATTGTTTCAGGTTAAAATTTGTTGTAGAACCATCTGGTGTTTTTATTTCATCAGATATGTTTTACTTAGAAATAGTTCTTGGATCTTCAGGATCTGTTGAAGATGTAAAGATTCATCATGAAGGAAAGAAAGAACAACAAAGTTGTATAGAATTAGTTAATTGCCTTTCTAAAGGAGATTTTAGTGATTTTACTGCTCAACTGGAAGGTTTTACTTCAATATATCAGTTAAATGCTGAAAAGAAAATTAAATGTAAAGCTTTCACAGCTCTAGAATCATTAGAAGCAGATTTAATAACTTTGTCTCAATTGCAAACATTTATAAAAGAGCCTTTTAATGTAATACACAAATCTCCTGTTGGTATATTAGAGAAAAGAAGAGGTGGTCATCCTATGAAGCTGACTTATTTTGTATCTCCTTATGATTTATTAAATGTAGAAAAAAATGAAATTGAGCCTATAAATATTGAAACAATTATTAATAAAAAATTAGGATACAGTGTAACAGTATGCATGGAAGGGTCAGCAGCTCATAAGTTACAAACTACAACTTTGATAACAGTCAATAAAAATATAAATGGAAAAAGGTAAGAAAACACAATTGGATTTGGTTTAAATATTTATACAAACATTGTAATTTATTTTAGCACACCATCATATGCACAAATAAACAGCCAAAATAGTGCAGTTATTCCAGCATGTTTTTTATTAAAATTAAATAAACCACTTCCAATGTGTCTTTCTTTGGTAAGAAAAATCCAACAAATATATCCTTGGACTGATATAGATAGTGCTCCAGTACAACCAATGCTTAATCTTATTGTAAGTGAATGTAGTGGTCATAAAATGAATTCTTCTAACAATAAAGGACTGTTTGTAGTAAGTATAAAGTTTTTCCATATAAATGGTCAAGCATTTATTTGCATAATTATGTTGTTTCCTTTTTTAGACACTGCCAGATCAGAATCACTGTTATTTTATGACAGAAAGCAAGACTATGGAAGGTGTTTTAGTAACAACAATACCTTTTACTCACCCTGCTAATGTAGCTAGTATTTTGATGTTGTTGAGGGAACAAGCTTTATTTAACACAATTATTAGCAGTTGCGTCCGGCCTAACAGCAAACAAGGTAAATAAGAACAAACACACATAGGTTTCCATCCAATATACATTATGTAAAAAAAAGTATATTTCAAACAGTTAGCTTTCAATTAACTTGGATGATCCTTTAATTTCCAAGAGTTTACCAACAAATTTTTTCTTTGCATCCTTGTCATTTTAAAGTCTGTGTGAAATGTTTGATTTTTAATTTACCATGTTGCATTTGCTATAATTATTGATTTTTTATATTGTCCTTATTAGTTTTATTATTGTTTTAAACAGAAGTATTATTACTAGTTTACATAAGTAAAAAGATTAAAGAATTTTATTGCTCCATTCAAAAATAAAAGAATTATTTGAACAATATTTATAGCTTAAAGTAAAGTAAACCAAAAAAACATGCTTACTACTATCTAATGTAATGGTTAGATACATTTTTTAGATTTGCTGAGAATTTTCACAGCACTTACAGCACTTGGTGTATAGAGACTGTTTTACTAACTTAATGAGTGACAGACCTCTTAAGATTTGATTAGATTAGGTTTGTGGTGAGTGGGTGTATAAGGCCCTCCAGTGCGACTTGTAAGAGTCTATTGTGGATCACACCAATTCAGATTTCACCAAACAAATTCAGCTTACTAACAAAGCCTATTAGTTTGTTTGGTAAATCATATTTCAGGTCTCAGGGTGAGAGAGACACCCCTGCCAAACATCAGATACCTGCCGATAGTCCAAGTTTTTGCATATGATGATTCAGATTACAGTGGCCCGTTAAAAGACCTATTAGACAATGTAAGTCGTGCCTGCTATAGTTTAACAGCTGTTTGCGGAGACATTACTTGGCAATAAAATGGGCCACATTGATTGACATATTATATGTCAATCTGACGATGCTAATTCTAGGGAAATGGCTGTCATTGAGTTATAAAAAAGAAATTTTTGAAATAAATAAAGGTTTTGTTAAAAAGAAGAGTTTTTTATTATTCTTAAATAGACTATTAATAATTATTTTTTTCAGATTTCGAAAATATGACAATGTTTGAAGTAAGTGCTCTTTCATCGGTACACATTTCCATCTCGCTGGAACATCCCGTGGAAGAAAGTATGGCTACAGCAGAAATCGACCTGTCCGACATTTCAAACGTGATTTGTCGCATCCATAATCCGAACTCGTCATCTCCAGTTCACCCTCCTCCCGACATAGCGACGGAATTAAGTTCAAAAATATTGAATAAATCTCTTTCAGTTCCTATAACGCTACGATCTGTGATAAAATTATGGGAACAACAATCGATGAAAAGAAATCATTATGGCGGACATGAAAATTTTAATTTACCTCTCGGTTCGGGTGATCCTGGAGGGCCTAAAGATCCTACCAGTACTAATTTAGTCGAATTCGGGGGCTTAAACGAAAAAATGAAGCAAGATTCTTCCGGCAATTCGGGTCATAACATGATGATGCAAGCAAGTCAGGATATGTTTTTGAATGAAACTATGATGACCTCGAATTTTCCAAATTTCCCACCTTCCGATGGGGTACTGACGACTTTGGAACTTACTAATATCCTCTCAGGTGAGCAAACAATTAATATAAAGGGCGAGTCATGAGGAACTTTATATACTTCTACCATTTGTAGAGTTCTTCAGGGACGATATTATGTAGCTACTAAAAGGTAACTCTTATTCATTAATTTAAAGGGTGATTTGTGCAATTGATCATTTATTTTAATTGGCTATAGTGTTTACATGGCTCACTTGATATTTATAATTTTTTCATGATACAGTACACTACTATCAAGCATTTGATTGGTATTAGATCAACTTAAAAACTCCAGGACCGGCTTTGGAAAATTTAATTTAGGGATTCATATTAAATATTGCACAAAGAATTTTTTTTAACTTAAATGATAAACTGAGTCGAAGACAAACACTGAATAAAAAAAACAGCTACTAACAATAATCAACAACAATTTAAAAAAAAAGCTAAAATTATGTAGTTATAATAACTGCATAAATAACAACTGGAAAAAATAACAAAGTAAAAATAATTCAAATTAGATTTTCGAAATGGAACCCTGCAGCTTTTACACATTTTTGTTGCCGATTTGTTAATTGCCGTATTGAGCTATCAATTATTTGTTGTTGTTTAATAATATTCACTATGTAAATTAGTTGCTTCAATAGTCCCCAAATATGGTAACCAACAGGATTGAAATCAGAGAATCTTCAATGCCATGAAATAGGACCTGCACGTCCTATCCACCTCTGTTGCCATAAACACTATTTAGATGTTGTCACACTGACCGTAAAAAGTGGGGGAGTGCCTCATCATACTGAATACATACCTCGTATGTTTGCGTTGGCAGGCAAATTCGATGAGGAAGTGAGGATCTACTAATTGGTCCTTCATCTGTAAATAGTGTTCTTTACAGCGTCGATAATTGTTAATCTACAACATTCCAACCTATGCATTTCATCTCCAGGATGTAGTCGCTGAACCATTTGTATATGATATGGGTATAGATTATGTTTTTGTAAAATTCTACTTACTTTTGAGTAACATTTAGTTCCCAACTTACTTGTCTAGTGCTTATTGTAGGGTTCATAGTAATACCGTCAATAATGTCATCTTCCTGTGCTTAATCTACACGTCGTTCTGTTCTTCCACTAGTAAAAGTGCCATTTTCTCGCAAATACTTAAAAACTAAACCAAATGTTGGATGGCTGAGTGTTCGACGATAAGGATATTCTCTTGTAGCAGGCCTATCATTCCCATTACAGAATCCATAAAAAAATTATCTCGGCATATTCTGTAGTCGAAAACTGATGTGGCATTTTGGATGAAAGTAACAAAAGCTCTGCGAAAGCTAACACAATCTACATAACGATGGCTTAAACTGTAAACCAGCTAACTCCAAAAATGTAATATGCAAATATATTTATAATATATATATGTAGTATGCAAATATATTAAAAAATATGGTATAATTTTATTATAATACAAGTTTCCAATTGTAACATTATTATTATTTATATTTATGAAATCTCTAAATGTTGCTCTGGAGACATCCCAACCAGTTTTTATTGTCTTCTGCAAAATTTACATTTTTGGAGTTAGCTGGTTTACAGTTTAAGCCATCGATAACCTAGAAATGACAGAAGAAATATGTATTCTGTACACATAAATATCGATTGATAATGACAATGGGTATAAAATATCAAGAATCGTCAAATGGTCAACGCTAATCTTGATTCGAAAAGTTATTTTTATTTTGTTCAGTTGATACAATTTATTATTATCTGACATAAAATTGTAATCATTTACAATCAACACATACAAGAGGTTTGAATTTTTAATCAATTCAATTTATTATTTATAATAACTATCATAAATTATAATAAATAATGTCCCAATGCAATTTTTGAGTAAAAATTCAAAATTAAAAATCAATTGATTCTATCTTAGAGATAATACAAAGTGACAGTAAAAATGTAAATTTATACATATTAGAGTATTTTGTAGGTACCTACTTTTTTTAGTTAAAATACATGAAATTTATAAAATTAGCTTTGTAGTGTACTGTATCATGGAAAAATTAGAAAAATCAAATGAGCTGTACAAACACTATAGCCAATTGAAATGTATGGTCAATAAACCTATCTCGTTATTTAATATTCATGCGCAATTATTTTTGAATTTAAACAAAGTATACCTTGTCCAGTATAAATATAGGTGCACGTTATCAAAGTGAACAAATCGCTCTGGGGGGGATTTTTGACCACTCGTTTCGTTATAAATCAATCGTTAAGTGGGGAATTTACCTTACCAAGAGCAAGACCTGCGGGGAATCGGTAAAGGCGGAGGTACATATTTTGCTACTGATGGGTGGAGCGTAAATACTATAAATTACGTTTCATGACAGATATCTACAATAAAATAATCTCCCTTATACCTAAGTATAATAAATACGAGGGGATTTGAAATCTTTGAAATAATTTTAAAGACTTATTTTGCAATCTGCAATAGGATTATAATATATATCTACAATAAATAAGTGTTACATATACATATATGAATGGTATGTATTTAGATATCAGTAAAGATGAATTTTTGTTTGAACATTTTTATTTAATGTCAACTCTGTCATAATAGTCGAATAGTGAATATCAGTCATACTGATCACAAGTTAAAAAAGGGCTTAAAGTATCGATTTTCGCTAATATCGTAAAAAATAAGAGATAATAAAAAGATATGGAAAATTAATTGCATCAAGAAATATTTTAAATAAAAACTCTTAAATGATTTTATATTTGACATATTGTTTCGGATTATTGTTTTTTATAAAAAAATCTTACTGGAAAAATATACACAGTGTCCTATCTATGACAAAATTTAAAATCTCTGTCATCTTAAGCGTCAGAGATAAATTATTTTAAAAATTACAGGACGTACCAATATGTAATGGTAAGACAAAGTTTTTTTTAATAGACCCATCTCGTTAATGGCAGAAATTGAATACTCATGCGCGAACCAACTCCCACTCTCGTAGTTCCCCCTAAATGTTCGTGCCCCTTATAAAATTGTGTTGGCATGACATGCCAATCAGTAATCCAAAGTAAATCCAAAGAGAAGTCTAGGTACAAATAAAAGTCGTTAATATTAAATACATGAAGGCAAGAAAAACACAATAACAACTAGCAAGCGGCGTACACGAACGAAATAAAAATTAGAACTTCTCCTTTGTGGTTTATAGCCTGGGCTGTCGCGACTATACGGCAAATAGAAGCTAGCTTTTGACAGCTAAAAGGGTTTTTTCATTTAAATTGTGGTATTTCTGGGTAGCAATACGTTGTGTTCTATGGCAAGAAGTAGTCATATTTTAGCAGTGGAAAGGAAACATTCAAAAATATTTGCGCACGAGTATTCAATAAAGAGATGGGTGTATTATTAGGTAAGACAGAATTTAGAAAATCACACTTTTTAAAGATTTGTGTTTTTATGTCCTAAAAATTCAAAATTAGAAAAAACGACTTACATGTCCCTTTTGACCAACCTGAGTAAAACATGAATTTTTTCGCTACTTTATTTTTTCTTACTTACTTTCAATATCTTCTGACGCTTGCGATTTAGGGATCGCGTTGATACTCTTTTAGACGACATCCATAATCGTTTTTTGGCACTTTTTCGAAGAGGCATCGTAAAAATATCAAAATAACACTCGAAAACACAAAAATACAAAGATAAGTCCGAAAAATACACAAAATACACGACACTATTACTCAAATACAGGAAAGATAATGATATAATTTCCTTCGGTACCTACTGATTGATTATATTATTAATACTTAATCCCTTGTAGATGTTTTTATGGTAATGGTAAGACACTAAACATAATAGATGCAAATATTTTATTTTTCAGGGAAAAATAACAGTTACAAAATTTAAAGTGTGATTCCTTATTGAAGCTATTTTTATTGCCAATTTAATTCAATAAAAAAGTAATCTTGAAATCAACACCAGAAAAACAACAATTTTAGTTTTTATTTAATTTGATTTATTAAAATGTGATTCCTAATAATTATTTTATATATTACATTGCATTAATTATTTTTTATATATTAGAATATTTGCTAATATTTTAACTTGAAAACTATTGTCAGATTTTAATAACTAAATAAGATATAAATATGCGTAGTGATACAAATGAAGAGAACACAAAAATTACTTATGGAGGTACCAAAGATATATAGAATTAAAAGCAAAAATTAAAAAGTATTTTTCATCGTTCCCCGATAAAATGCAAACATCTGTGAATGAGTTTATTATCTTTATAAAGTATTAGTTCCTTTACTTTCCAATCGGCGGAGCCACTTTATAATAGCAAAATATTGGATTGCAAAGTAGTCCCCCATTTTTAAAGTTTATTATTGATTTTAGACTCACGAAAAAATTATGTAATGTAGGTAAAAGTCCAATCTGTGTTTCTATGAAGAGAGTTTTTAAAAATTTTATTTAGGTTTTCATAAAAAAAATTGAGAAGAATGGGTAAAAAACCGACATTTTACCAATTTTTTTAGAAAAAACTTGATAAAATTTTTAAAAAATCTCTCCATAGGAACACAGATTGGGCTTTTACCTACATTACATATTTTATTTGTCATCCTAAAGTTAAAAATAAATTTTAAAAGTGGGGGACTACGAAAGCATTTCAAATACTGATATTTAAAAGGTAAATCCCCCTCTTAAGAAGCGAAGGACCGTGTTACTCAATTTTTAACCGATCGCTAAGTAACGAATTCGTAATATAGCGAATCATTCTATTCGCAATACAGCCTTCGAGCATATATACTAACGTAGAGACAGCGTCCAAATGAGCTTTGTTTTTGTATCAGGTGGGGAAAATAAATGTCATATAGTGTCCAGCAATCTCATTGGTCCGTGTTGAATTTGCGTGTCAAGTCGAATTGTCACATATGCCATTATTGTCACTTTGTTTTGCATTTAGAGCTATTTTTACAATTTAATAGTGTTTGGATATTACTTTTAAAGCCATTTTTTAAATTAATTTGAGTATATATTATATGGTGAGAGTTTGTGTGATTTTTAAATATAAATATGAAAATGAATCATCAAGTTCGTTATACAAGTAAATATGCATTAGCGTCTCTTACACTTGTTTAAAAATAGGAAAAAGGATAAAGCAAATATACCGCCATATTATTAAGAATACTGAAAATCTAGAAATGTATGCAATAAATTCAACTTTCTGTTTTATAGAATATCTTATGATTCCATGTAAATAATTAATTACTATTACTGCTTAAATTCAAGTCTAAAAAATATTTTGTTACGTTTCATAATGTATTATACAGGTATTAATGTCAAACCCCCTAAAAATGATACGACACTGGCTGTAGTGTCTGACAGTTTCCCCTCTGATACAAAATAATCACTATTGCTTGCTGTCTCTACGTTAGAATATATATGCTCGAAGAATACAAGCGAGCGCAGTTTTAGTAGTCTTTGTGCCTCTGAAAACTTACTTTTTTATTGTTCCTTGCTTTGAGGAATTAAGTGAGGTGAGTTAATTATAATTACATACCATATATCACGTATATGATACGACAAAGTTATTCAACCTAAACTATTTTTGAATTTTTTTATAATTTTTAAAATCTTTAAAATGGATGAATTAATACAAGTACTCTTCCACAAATACATCAGTATTTTTTGTCACCAAAACATTATTTGATTCATCATTAAAATTATAATCCACAATTGATTCTTGGATATTATGTCCTTCTATTGAAACTGGCTTTATAATTGACCTAATTTCCTCTTCTTTTGGTATTGACGGACCTCCTCCAGTTTTATTCGCATACAATTTTATTTTACCTAATTTAGTTTTTGTTCGTGAGCGCATTTCCTGCCAACACTACAAATTCATAAAATAATTAAATGACTAATCTATAAATATCTTGAAGACATTACCTTTCTCCAGTTTTGCCAGGTTTTGATAGCTGCTTCCCTGCTGTTTAAAATACTTGCTATTTCTATCCATAAGGCTTCGGCAACTTTCTGGGTAAAATTTTGTGTAAATCTACCGCTACTGAGAAAAGGTTTGGTTTTCATAAATTCTATCATAATCTTTTTTGTTTTTTGTTTATTTTTAATAATCTTTTGTTTATTTCTGTTACAACATCCATTTTTAAAAGTATATAATATAATAATTTAAATGGTGGCTTTTAGGTAATTTAAATGGTGGATTTCAGGCGCATGCGGTAATTTGAATTCTTAAAAATAATTTGATTGGTCGACAAGAGAGGGAAAATTTGAATTTTAGGCGATTACAGTTTTGTTATCATAGAACACAAAATATTGCAATGATGCCAAACTGAATATTCGCTTGCGTTGCGTAGATCGTTATTGGGTAAGCGAATGGTGTAAGCTTTTAGAAAAGTTTCGTAATTAATTTTATATCAAATAAAACTCCTGGACTAATAAAATATAAACTTCAAACGAACATAACTCGTGCTAAAATATTTTATACATTGTACAATTGCGCTCTGTTGTCGCGTTCAAACATAGTTTATCAGGTGAAGTTTTTCACATTCCTGACTAAGGTGTGTTGTTGCTTATTGAACAATTTCCTTTTGTTGTGATCATATATATTGGCAAGATTTTGCTTGTAGATAACCAGCTTAAATTTATTTTAGATAATAAATATATTTAATGTTTGTGAAACATTTTAGAACAATTAATTGGACTATTATATACATTTCCCTATTACTAATTTATACAGACCTTATAAGTACTTAAATAGTTCAGAATCATTAAAATATAAACTTCTAATTTAGTGCTGAGGTATTAACATCAAAATAAAACTCTTTTAATAACTAAAATAAGTTTTGTTTGGGCTATCACACATAACCTTTTTTCTAATTATCTGTAAACCTAACCTATCTTAATTTTGTACTCAAATAAAAAGAATATTTACTAGATCCTAGTACTATTTTAAATGCTTGGCAACATAGCCCCGTTCTGACAGCTGTGACGTGCAACCAGATTTATACTGGACAAGGTATAAACAACTCACCTATTATGCAAAAATGACAAAAATGGATTGATAGGCTTGCCAACACAATTTTATATGGGTCGCGAGCATTCAGGGAACTATGAGAGTGGGAGTTCGTTCGCGCATGCGGATTAACTAAGTGCAATTAACGAGATGGGTGTATTTAACAAACCACCCTGTAAATGAATAAATAAGAGAAGGTCCCATGGATCACCCTGTATAAGCAACAAACTGTAACTTCTCCTAAAAGGTTTTATAAAAATTTGTATTATTCATTAATCTCCCCCAAGAGAGTCCCTCATTGTCACTTCTACAAACTTTCAAAAAGATTGCTCTGTATTTCAATTTAATTAAATAATACATTTGTTTCGTTTCTCTTAAGGCGTATGTATTTAATTATATTTATTTTTAGAAAATGTGGATAAGGATTCCAAGCGTCCAAAGCGCAAACACGACGACGGCAGCAAAAGTGGCAAACGGAAGGTGGGAACCGAAGATTCTGATATATTAGAATCGTCTAGTTGCGATTCTACATCGAGAAGTACCCCAGTGTCACAAGAAACGGAAATTAGAACTCCAAATTCTATCTTGGGGTTTCAAACTGATCTGGAACTGTCCACTTTGGATCCCATGGATCTAATAAACTCTGGTGACAAACAAGAAGGAGAGTTCGAACATTTGGACGAGTTAAATTTGGAGGAAATATCAACAAAGGATTTTAAAAGAGAAAACGAACAGGCAATACCTTTGAATGATGTAATTGAAGATACAGTACATGGAATTAGTATAACCCCTATTACAACAGTAAAAGAAAAACGCCCTACTTCAGATTCTATAACTGTTCAGGATTCTTTAACAATAACTCCAGTTCCAAGTTTGAATAAAAATTTGGAAGAAAAACCGAGAGACAAGAAGAATAAATCTTTAAGAGATGAAAAGAGTAAATTGGAAAAGAAAAGGAAAAGAAAACGAGATGAGAGTCCTATGGGTCCACCAGAAAAAGTACCTCATAAGCAAGAATTTATCGGAAAACCTATCGCGTCATCGTTAAAATCGATAGAATCGCCACCACATTCCACACCTTCTTCGCCAAGTACGGCAAAAAAATACAGTCCGCCTGTTCCGAATCGACCTAATTCTCTAAGCGGAAAATTAAGCCCGAACATGATAAAGTCTAACCTTAAATCGAGTTCTTCGCATCATAGTCCTAAACATTCACCAGCACATGTACCTAGCAGTCCAAAGCAGACCATCACCGAACTTTCCAGTCCTAAACATTTAAGCAGCTCCCCCAAACATCCTTCGGTTACCAGTTCCGGCAAACCAAGTATGTCCGCCTTAAAAAACGCAGCGAATTCTCCGTCCGGCAAGAGTAGCAGCGATTCCAAATCGAAATGCGCCAAGGACGGTTCGCGAGACAAAGATAAAAAGCTATCAAACTCCCTTAGTAGCGTTTCTAACCCGAAAACCAAAACGTCTTCGAATAAAATAAAATCTTCGGAAGCGTCCTCGGGTGGCGATGCCGCTATGGACAGTTCGTCGTCTCCGAATAGCAATAGCGATCCGTCGAAAATGAATTCTAATCAACTTCGGGTAAATCGAAAAGGTTCTTTATCGGCCATCGTCGATAAATTAAAAGTGAACGCACAACATTGCGATAATTTGTCGGATTCGACCAGTAAATCCAGTAGTAATAAAGATAGAACGATAAGTGGAGGAAGTAAATTGAATGAATCCAGTAAAACTGTAGCTAAAATAGGAGACGCTAAAAATTCAGAATATATGGTGAAACCTAGTTCGGACGGAATGAAAATCACCATTAACAAAACTAGAAGTAAAGATAATTCTTCAAGTAAACAATCTAGCTCGACGCTAATCAGTAAAGGTAAGAAATCATGTTTCAGTCCTATTTTTTTTAACCTGAACCTCGCAAGCATGTTCTAGATTTATTAAGAACTCATCAATATTTGAGTAGAGGTTCATCAGGGCGCCATTTGCACTCTGATGATATGCTTTTTAATTGGTAATCATAATCATCAACAAATTTTAAATCCACTGCAGATCATAGGCCTCCCCTATTTGTATTCAGAGTACAGTCTGGTGCAGTAGGATCCATTGGTTCGTCATTTTTCATAGATCGTCTTTAACCACATAGCTTTTCGTATAAAAAACATTGTCACCCACTGCGTCTAACCAGCCACCATACTAATCTCAGATCTCAGTAGAGTTTTGAAAAAAAAATACCAAGGACAAGCATGTTACAGTAAAGGATTACATGGTGTAATTATTATATTAAGTTAATTAATAAAAATAATAAGAGTCTAGACATGGCACTTTGTACCGTTTCATTGCGAATCACCCCAATAAAAAAATGTTGAAACTAAATTTGTTTTAATTAATATTTTAACAAAAATAAGACTAGTTATCTGTGCAAAATTGAAAAAATTTTATTCAGGGTGACTCGAATACATGTATTTTTTTTAATTCAAAGTTAACTTTAACTTTCTTTGTTTCTTTGAAAAGTCGTCTACAACTAAATCTAAACTAATGTCTCTTTCAATATACAACATAGCCAGATTGGAAAATCAAATTATTAAAACTGCGACACCGATATTCACATAGATTGAGCATTCGTGCCGGTGATAGTGTGTGTAAGCGCCGCGCCGTGCCAGCGCTGAAGTCACGGGATGGCCGGCTGATAGAAATGTCCAAATTTCAGTACATTGTGTCACCAATATCTGGTAGCAATTTCGTAGTATCAGATATTGGCGGCTGATACTGCTTGATTTCTAAAGTTTAATTTTATATTTTTAAAATAATTTCAACATAATATTTAGCTGTACAATCTGGTCAAAAAATTTAAAATTTCAAGGGGGGCTAATGGTGAGCTAGGGGGGGCTTAGATCCCCTTAGCCCCCCCCTAGTTTCGCCTATGCGTATCTATCTCTTTATTTTCCTAAAAATTATTCGAGAATACGGGTCATGGTGTTAATTGCGCCTAGGTTACTGTTTATCTTAATTAGCACAAATTTTTTGATCGAATTTTCGCAAATTTTGTCGATTTACTTTTAAACGAAACCGAGTCCGTCGGACGAGTGGTATTTTCTTTTCTTGCGGACTTGTGGTTTATTTGGTCAGGTATCGGTCTTCCTTTTCCTTTACGGGGCCTTGTTTTCCTAAGGTAGGGAAGCTAAGAGGTCTTTTGTGGTCGTAAGTTTCCAGAAGTATATTAGCTTGTTTCAGACCTTCCATCTGATTCCAGTACTTGAATTTTTCCACAAGATAGTTCTAGTCCCAGTTCTGTGGTTTTAGCTCCTTTTTTGTCAGCTTATCTGTTGTTCCCGTATATTCCTTATATTCCATTCCCATGTGTCCTGGGACCCATAAGAGGGTGATAGTGTCCTTGACTAGTTCACTTAGCTTGCCTAGGCATTTCTAAACTATCTTCCAACTGATTGTATGTGAGCTCAGTGCTCTGATTGCTGCTTGACTATCAGATATGATTACAATCAAGTGAGTCCAGTGATGCATGCACAGGCTGGTATCTAATTCTTTGAAAAGTTTTTCCTCTTAGTACTCTGATTAGCTCTTGTGTACCAAGGTACTGTCCCATATCTCATTAATGGCCTCACTATTGCCGTGTATATCCATTGCAGTTTTTTCCTGAACACCATGAGGGCCTTAGAGGGTTTGAGTATTATGTTTATTTTATTAAAATTTAAAACTATACAATTATAAGATGTATTATAACTGTCATTTGCTATGTTTCTGCTGTTTTGCTTATGAAATTTATTGTATCAACCTTTACTTTGTGGAAGTCCATCATATTGAGGTTAGCAACAGCTTAATCAAACTTCCACTATGTGTTAATTTAGATGCTGATGGAGTTTTTATTTAAAATGTTCTTGTTTTACAGCTAATAGTATGAATTCTCCAAAAACACACACTGGTTTGAAACCCGGCGTTAACAGCGGTCCTGCTTCAAAGAAACCACAAGTTCTTAAATCCACCAACTCATATTCGCCCAGTAGCACATCAATAAACTCGAGTAGTAGCAGTACTACTGGTAGCAGTAGCAGCTCCAAAAGTTTTTCTCACAGTGCCAAATCTACTTCAGCCAATTATTCAAAAGGTTCTTCTGGGTCGTCGTGTAACAGCAACAGTACATCTATATCAAAGTCAACTTCGAAATTAAGTAGTTCTCCCAAAATGAATCTATCGATAGACCAGAATCGATCTAAAGAAAAAATAAAGTTTGGTAAAACTAATTCCGAAAAATCGCTATTATCTTCGTTGCGTGAAAGTAGAAAGTCTAGTCCAATTTTAAGTCGAGAAGAAGCTGATAACGTGTACAAAATATCTCAGTCCACTCTAATGGAGGGTAGAATTAAAACATTGGATAAAAATTTTCAAATACCAAAACTATCTGCTAGGATATCGGATGATAAAAAAGGAATTAGAAATGATAGTAGTAATTTAAATAGGGATAAGTTCGATCAAAAAGTATATGAAGGTATTTCAAAAAACGATTCAAAATATTCCATTGGGAATCAATTATTTGATAATGCTGTAGGCAGAAACAATTTACCCTTAAATTCAGAAACAAGCGAAGATAATCCAGGGAAAAAAGATGTTCCTCACAATTTATCAGGCATACAAGGTAAATAAAAATATTAAACATATTTAATTTAAATGCACGTAAAAGAATATATTTTGGTGGTAGGTAAGGAAGATAACAATCGCATGGACCCAACAACGAAATTGTATCCAGATCCATTAGGTTTCTCATCAACTTTATTGAAAAATATAGAGTTTTCTTCATCAAAGTTTATCGTGCCAGCACCCAGAGACGATCGGAAAGATAGAAAAAACGAAGAAGTATTGGATTTTAGTGCAAAGCCACAACAGCCGCTACCTCAATCTCCCTCCGTTAGTGTTCATATAGTAAAATCCCCGGCACCAAGTCCGTTAATAAATCGTAGTCCTTTATCTGCCTCACCAGGGATAACAGATGATGAGTTGATGGATGAAGCATTGGTTGGAATGGGAAAATAGTTATAAGAAGCAATAATGAGATGGCTTAAGATATATATATATATATAAATATATATATATATATAGAAATATTAATTACTTTATTGGTATGTTTTATATAACTGAAAAATTTGATTTACATAAGAGAAAGTATGATTAAATTTTTATACTATTGTTGTTGTTTTTATTTAGTGTTTCTTAGTTATAAAATTATGCTCCAACTAAAATTACTTTACAACATAAATAAATAAATTTTAGTAACAACTAAATGATATTTTTTTTGTAAATTATTTCTTCTTAGGTCCTTTATATTTTCTTTCAAACTGCATTTGTTTAAGTTTTTGTGCCAATTTTGCTGCATTTTCAGAAGATTTTTTCTCTGACACTTGTTGTTTTGGATGTAACATTTTTGCCCTTTCTTCCTTTTTAACTGCTTCTCCACAACCATGGATTTCTGGTAAACCATGGCTAATACAAAATCTAGATTTACAAAATTTACAATCTAGGGCAAAATCTTTAGTTTTATTTTTACAGCTTTTAAATGAGCATTTATAATCAATGGCTTGAATCTTTTCTAAGACATCATCTAAATTTTTTGAATTAACTGCCTGTAAAAGTTCTTTATCTTCACGTCTCTTCCTACCGTTAATGTTATCCATTTCATAAGTAATATTCTGTTAAATTAAGAATCAGAATTAATGTTATGTTGAAAATTATTTGCTAAAATTTTAACCACACCACAGAGCCAAAACTAATTAGATTGATGTAAGGCAGAGATAACATATAATATGTAAGGAGAGCAACTTTTATAGGAAAAATGTCAAAAAACAGGAGTAAAGAGCAAATAGTAGATAGCGCGAGAGTAGCAAAATAGTAAAAAGACAACGTGAAGGCCAAGAACGATAAACATTTACCAGGATTGCCTAATCGGGCTGATTTGCCCGCCAGCTGTGTGACGTCACTGCAGTCCTTCATTAACTAACCATATAAATGCATGGAAATAATAGGAATTAGACAGTATTTTTGTGATTTCTGTAATACTAACGTACCACTATTTGGATTTTTAAGATTAAACACTTATATTTTATAATAAATATTCTCATAAAATCGTTTTAATACGGCCGAGGACTGCAGTGACGTCACGTGCGATCGATTTTTTGGCGAACGTACGTCTTATGGGATTAAGCAATCCTGGTAAAATGTTTATCATTCTTGCGTGAAGGCAGTAAACCTCAATAGGTTATAAACAATATGAAGTGAGCTGGGTTGAAAAATTTAATATTTTTCGTGACTTGTGTAGTTAAAAATTATACAGTATTATAAATCTGAAATATTTACGCAGTCAATTTTAATTTCGCATGGCGTTGTTTTTTAAATCCTTAACTCTTGCTGCTATAGCGCCACCTTAATTTGTTCCCTTTCGATTGTCTATGCTCAAAATATACTACGTCTTCTTTTTTAGTAATTTAGGTACCTACAAAGAATTACGACAGTTAATAATGACATTTGCAGTAAGCATTAAAAAATTAAATACCCTGAACTTTTTACTAATACAAAAAGCAAAGTATTTCTTAAATTTTTTGTTATTCTTTTATTTACTGTTACTTTATAGTTATATTTCTTAATGAATAACAACAATTATTTTTTTTTAGTTTGTAGCTTCACACTAATTATTGAACCAATAAGAACATCGCATCGAAAATTTTCCAGCCAATCATATAACAATATCAAATGCTGTTTTTTTCTTATTGGTTAAACACAATAAAAGATGGTAGCACTGCCTTGAAGAGCCTGCTTAAAATATTACCCTAATTTTTTTACAAATGGATGAATTTGTGTTTTGACAGCTATAATTATTCCTTAAAATTAAATATTATTTTTTACACGAAATATCAGATATGTAACTCACTCAACCTTTAAGTAAAGTTCTGTTGATATAAATAACTTTTTACAGAACAATTGTACAAAATTTTAGTACTAAGATATTGTAAACAGAAGAAGTCGGCGTCCATACCAAATTGTTGTAACGTGTGATTTTTAAAGATACATCAGTTAATATGGGCTTTAAGTTAAAACATTAATAGTTTTATGTAGAATTATGGTGCAGTAAGTCATAAAGCATTTCTAAAATGTTTGAGAAGTTTTAAGTTTAAGAGAATGTATTTCTAATGGGGACTCAAACAGTATCTGAAGGCGAATTTAACGTCCTACAATTTGAAAAGCAACTAACGACGTTAAAAGACTCTCAAGAGGCCATAAATAACTGTTGTCAGTGGTGTTTACAAAATAAAGTTCATCATAAGAAAATTGTCAATGCCTGGCTAAATGTCCTAAAAAGGGTCAAAGTTGAACAGAGACTCATTTTATTTTACTTAGCTAACGATGTTGTTCAATACTCTAAAAGGCGGAATTTTGACTTTGTTGAAAGTTGGGGTATTGCATTGCAAAAGGCTACAACTATGGTTAGGTATGTATCTTTTTAATCCTAGATGGTATAATTAAATTCAGTGTGATAGTAGTATTTAAATTATTCTTAATAGATTAATGTTTTTAACTTTGTTATATGTGTTTAAGAGATGAAAAGGTTAAGCACAAAATACTTAGAATATTTAAAATCTGGGAACAAAGAAGTGTTTATAATGAAGAGTTCATATCTGATTTGTGTGGACTACTTAGTGTTATACCAAGTGCACCTAAGAGTGATGAACCACATGAATTTCAGGTATACCATATTACATCATGTTATTTATCCTTTTAAAATTAATTAAATTAGGAGAGGATTTATTAGAATGTTTACTTATAATAATATTCATTTTAAGGCAAACTATGTGATAAATAAAATTAAAAACTGTGCAAAGTTGGAGAAGGACACAGATACAAAATTGAAATTACTTAAGGAACACAATCCTAAAATACAACTTGATGATGGACTTATAACTTCATTGAAGGGTAATATATTAGAACAAACATTTTTTACAATTAAATTTAAGTAATCAAAATGTTGAATTTTGGTTTGTTTTCAATATTTGGTAACTTTTAGACCGTGCTCATGTAGATGATGTGGAGAAAGAGATAGAAGTGTACATTACTCACATGGAAGACTATATGAATGCTTTGAAATTAGAAATAAAAAACAGAATAACTCTAATTAGTGTGTTAAAACATGCAGAGTCACAATTAGAAGCAGACAGAAAAGATGTTAAAGTGGTTGCAAATGTAAGGATTTATGTGAAGTAATAATTAAGTACTTAAGTTTTTTGTTAGCATGTTCATTACTTTTGCTCTAATTTTATTAATTATAGGCATATAAGATGTTTGGCACCAGAGTTAAAACCTTTCAAAGAAAGTTAAATGAGCATAAGGATACATTATCTAGTCCAATACCTTCTCCAGATATAAATGCCCCCTCACCTAGTCCAGATTCAGATTTAGAACTACCAGAAGAAACTGCTGAGAATTTAGTAACCAGTGCAAAAGAAGGTAATTATTTGTGGACTAAAGACTGATTTTTTTACTTATCAATTTTATGTTGTAATGCATTTTTCAGTTGTGCCTGCACTTTATAATCCAAAAGCTGAGTTGCAGTATAGTGCAGGATATTACACTCCTGTACCAACAACTACTGTCAATACCAGTACTGATGCATCAAGCAGTTTTTTGAGTACTAATGGGTTTTCAAGTTTTATAGGATCAGAAACATTTAACTTAGAAGTAAGTTTAATTTTTTATAAAATGTATTTGAAATTGCTGTCTGTAATATAAAATAATATGCTTTATTTGAACTACTTTCAATAGTAAGACTTAGGGTGTGTTCAGGGAGCACGCTATTTGCGCCAGTTGGCGCTATCTAGTACTATTCCTCGTTTGCGTATATGGCGCTTGGTGCTAAATAGCTTGAAAGCGTGCTCCCCGAACACACCCTTAGTTTATTTATTTTTATTTTATTCTTGAATACCACAGGTAACAAAGTAATATTCTTTTAACAATAATATTTTAATATTTTTTTTCATTTCCATTCAAAAGATTGTATTGTTTGCAGAATTTTAGCAGTACACTTTTTAGTAACGTGAGCAACTTTAATAATACAAACGATTCTAGTTTGGAAAACGAATACGCGCCCCCTGTAACCACATCTACAACAAATATCCAAGCAGAAGTGAAACTCCCTTCAACACAACCTTCTTATGGTTATGGTACCAGTCATATACCACTATTACCACCTCCATTACCACCTTTCACCAAACCAGAAGTTAATTTTGGGAGTTCAGGCAACTATGGCACAACCACCACTGATTCAAATACATATGGTAAGATTCCTCAAGAATAGAGTAAATGCAAAACAAAAAGCGTTGTACGTCATGATTGTGATGTTTCCTTATTTATAACTAATAAGATAAGCCAGAATTTATCAAGATTAATAATCAAGCATCTTATAATACACCAAATATTATAAAGATTTGATTGATTTCAGTGATGATGACATAATTATTTGTACTTTATTATATTTATTATTATATAATTATTTGTTTCAACATTTAGAGATACCATTTTTTTCTCATAAGAACAGGTTTTTTAATGTTATCAAGACCACAATATCAGAAGAAATAACCTTAAATAGTTGCTTAAACCTTGATAATGAAAGTTAAATATTAGAAGGCGAAGAGAACATTATATCCGATATTTTAAATCGGCTTTTTTGACAACAGAGCTTTTTTGCATTTTTTAAATACACTTGAAACGCTGAAAGATTACCCGTGCGTCATTGTATGTAAGCATACGAATAGGATAGAAAAGGTGTCGGTAATATGATCGTTTAATCGTGACGCACGGGTAATCTTTCAGCGATTCAAGTGTATTGTGTTATTACTGACAAATGACGTCATTGAATTCTATGACGCACGATGATTTTTTTTCGCGTTTATTTTATTGAATTTTTTTGTCAGGTACTTAAAAATACTTATGTCTTAAACATTTCAGGTAATACCTATACAACTTCTTCTTATGAAACTTCAAACATTAATTATACGACTGAAGCAAGTTTTAGAGATGATCTTTTTGAACCTCCTGTTGGCGCTAATCCCTATCCTCCCAGTGAAGAGTACAATCCTGAAGATGAAGTGTCAACATGGGAACCTGATCCTAGTTGGAATGGAATACCTCCAACTATTCCAGATACAGGTTTGTTGATGGATTGACTTTTACAGAATCTACTTGATAGTTTTTTCTTCACCACGTAGCTCTTTGCATTTAGCTATGAACTTCCTTTATTTATGACAGTAATGTATTCCTTTTTTGTTCCATTTTTATTGTGGTATGGTTTACTTATGAGAGTTCTATTCCATATATTTTGATAATGTTTTCATATTAAAATATTCGTACAAGATATTGAATATCATAAGTATAAACATTGGTTCTAGTTATGCATAAGTGGACTATTTTATCTATATAGAAGTTAATGTCTTTGATTTAAATAAAAAATCGAGTGACTATTCACTGTGTCGTGTTTTTTTCAAATTGTTGATAGGTAATTTTATATCGTTAATATTTTTTTTTTTTGAAAAAAACACAATGAAATATCCATGAAAGACTTATATCTTTTGTTAGATACGCCAGAAAGTCCGCCGATGTTCGAAAAAGAAGGATACAATGATCCTGTAGAATATCATGATTCTCAGTTACCACAAGGTGGACTAGACGTTGAGCATAGAGTTCTCCCTGGAATACCTAAAGCATTGGGTAAGTTATCATGATGAATTTATTATTGATGTCCTAGCGAAACATTATTCCAATTGAGACGAAGCTCCAATTAAGATTATAATCCGAAGAAAGTATTTGGAACAACTCTTAATGATTTCTTTGATATGTGCGATAAAAGACTATTTGCTGCAAATCGCACGCATCATTTAATTAATATATTAAGGAGAAGCTTGTTTGACAAATAAGTCCAACAAAACAACTTATTTTTTCTCTATTTGTCTGGTTTATAATTTAAAATGTGTTTAAAATATTAAATAATTTTTTTTACATAACACTTAAGGTGGTAAAACAATATTGTAAAATACGTAATAAGACTGGTAATTTTTTAAATAGTTTCTTTGTCCTTAATTTTTATCCGTTACAAATAATTAATACTTTAAAAGAATATTTTAATATGAAAAAGTTACCTATGCACTTGTTTTAATGCATACATAGATTGAAAAGTTTAATAGGCGGCGTAATTTTTCATTTTACAGAAGATTCTCTGGGTAGTCTAGGTGCTAAGGATGTCGATCACAGAAATCTAATAAGTTTAACCGGATCACCAGCACAGTCCAATTCACAAACCTCTGCACCAGACGAGGTTTGGAATCAAGCAGATCAGGTAAAATTTTTGAATAACTTTTAGAGCTTTCAACATCTTTCTATCTTCAACATCCTCTATCTATTAAATATGATTTCCATGTATGGTAATTTTATAACAAGTTTTTTTAACAGATTTAATCTTGACTAACTTTTTATTATTAGGTCTCATCTCAAACAACTTGAGTTTAAGTTGTATTGTGATAATTGCATGCCAATCTTTTTCAAAGTTCTTCAGTTTTAAATTTATTTTTTTGTACATTTTTATTAGTGTTAAATTTTGCTTTAAAGTGTTTTTGGGAAATGGATTTCCTGGACCATTTAATAAAACCTTGGAGTCAAGATGTATTTTACAGAGTGCTTTTGCTTCAGAGTTTTTGGCTACTACTATTAGACCACTTTTCCAGTAGTTTCCTGTGTGATATCCTTTATACAAGGACACTATCACTTGTCTTTCTGTCAGATGAGAATTAATTTGTCTTTCTTTATTTGACATATTGTTAGATTATGTTAAGTTGATTTTCTACTTTTTTACTGTAATCATTCTACCCAATCTTCTTGAACACCATACTCTACTAATAATGAAATATGTAGAAATTGAACTTTATATATATATATATCTATATATATATATATATATATCAAAAAATGAAGATATTGGGTTAAGCCCGCTAATGCAGCCGTAGACACGTGTTGACTCCGTTTGTGTGATTTATATTGTTTTCCATCATTCCGTGTTTTTTTGGTAATATTCTCCTTAGCTATGCCGTACTGATGAAGTCTAAGGAGACAGAAACACGTGTCTACGGCTGCATTAGCGGGCTTAACCCAATATCTTCATTTTTTGATTTAATTCATTCCCGCAAAAATACTAGTACCATTTGTATATATATATATATATATATATATATATATATATAAATATTTAAAAATATCGGGGGTTGCAGCCAGTAAAAGTTCACTCTTTAAAGTTTTTGTGAGAGCTTTTGGTAAATTTTTTTACCTTCTTCAGTCACTTCTGAAATAAATAAAATAACGACATCTTTTTGTATTAATTTAAAAATATTAAATTAATATTACCTTTTTGAGATTAAATGAGAAGCTAGTATTTTTTGATTGAAAATCTTGATAAACTTTTTTAACAAGGTATAGTAAATTATAATGTAAAAAATATATTTTTTGAGACATTTGTCAATTATGACACAAAAATATTTTTTACATTATAATTTACTATACCTTGTTAAAAAAGTTTATCAAGATTTTCAATCAAAAAATACTAGCTTCTCATTTAATCTCAAAAAGGTAATATTAATTTAATATTTTTAAATTAATACAAAAAGATGTCGTTATTTTATTTTTTTCAGTAGTGACTGAAGAAGGTAAAAAATTTGCAGCTCTCACAAAAACTTTAAAGAGTGAACTTAATAATTACTGGCTGCAACCCCCGATATTTTTAAATATTTAGTATTTAACTAGTCAGCCGAGACTATCTTCAACTATATATATATATTTATATAATTAAATTTCTGTTATTTGCCGACTAATAGGTATTAAACCAGAATTTTTGGGGTAAACGGCAATGTTTTTTAAGAAAACTCTTTTACTTGTTTTCCAAGCTTTCGAAATACATTTATTTCATTTTCAAGGAAAAAGTGTGAGTTAAAACAAAATTGGTGTTAACAACTTGGTAAATATAACATAAAAAAACTATTTTAACTTTAATTTGGAATTTAAAAAAATTTTTTTTAAGTCAAATTTTTTTAAATTCCAAATTAAAGTTAAAATAGTTTTTTTATGTTATATTTACCAAGTTGTTAACACCAATTTTGTTTTAACTCACACTTTTTCCTTGAAAATGAAATAAATGTATTTCGAAAGCTTGGAAAACAAGTAAAAGAGTTTTCTTAAAAAACATTGCCGTTTACCCCAAAAATTCTGGTTTAATATATATTTATATATATATGTATGTATGAGTTAGGGGTGATAATTACACTACGACCTATAGGATCTATTGTGTCCCCCCTTACTTGCCATGTTTTGATATTTTCTCAGACCTATAGCAGCTCTTTGAGTCCTATTTTCCTGAGGAAGTTTAGGACATCGTCGGGCTTCAAATCAGGTAGATCCCCTTCCTTTATTTTATGTGCTCCTAGGTATCTAGCCCTAGAATTTTGCAAGGCAGGGCATTCTGAGAGTATGTGTATTGAGGTTTCATCCTCTTCTTCACAGAATCTGCACTTTGCTTCATCTGCTAACCCTAGTTTCTTCATGTGACTTCTTAACCGGCAATGCCCGGTTAATATTCCCGTTAAAATTCGGTCCTTTTTTTACTGAGGTTGAGGCAGCTAAGAGATCTCTTCTGGTCATAGTTCCCCAGTAGTATCTTAGATTGCCTCAGTCCTTCCAGCTGATTCCAGTACTTGGATTTTTCCTTCTCCATTTCTTCCCTTAGTTTTCCTAAGATTACTCTACTGCTGATCCCACAAGATGGTTCTGGTCCCAAATGTGGGGTTTCAGCTCCTTTTTTTGCCAGCTTATCTGCTGTTTCATTCCCCTCTATTCCTATGTGTCCCGGGACCCATTGGAGGGTGACATTGTTCTTCTGGCCTAGTTCATTTAGTTTGCCTAGGCATTCCCAAACCATCTTCGAACTGATTATATTTGAGCTCATCGCTTTGATGGCTGCTTGACTATCGACATGATCACAATCTCTTGTCTGCGGTAGTTTCTTCCAATATTGAATTCCACACATCTTTCGATGGCGCGGACTTCTGCTTGAAAGATGCTCGGGTATGTGCCCAAGCTTTCTGAGTATTTGGCTCTCGGTCCAAAAACTCCTATCCCAGTTCCCTCGTCTTGCTTGGAACCGTCCATATACCACTTTATGGTATTCTAGTTTAAATTCTGTATGGTGTCTTCATTCCATTCAGATTTATTACTCAACTTTGTGATGAATTTTCTCACAAAGTTGAATTTCTTTGGCATATCATCTTGGGGCATTTTCCAAGTTTGATCAAAATGAATTGATCGAGGTTTTTCCCTGATAATTCCTTCTTTGATCATTCTATATATTGTTTTCTTCCTTACACTTTCTAGCAGAATGTGCAGTGGGGTCAAGTTTAAAATCACCTCCATTGCAGCAGTGGGGCAAGTTCCCATTGCTCCAGTGAAACATGAACAGGCTAGTCTCTGAATCTTCGATCGCCATATTTTGTAAAGATAGACATTCTGAAGAGAACTATCAATAATTGTCACAACTTATAATTAAAAATTCCTTAAGATCTAAAAGTTCAAATTTCTCCTAAACCCTTAATTTTATCGAGTTCAAACAAGAGTACATTTTTATTAGTAAACGGATTGGAAAGTTTATTTTTGAAATTTAAATATTATTCAGATGGTCCCTATTAAAATTACGAATTATTAACCAATGTGCACAAGCCGTCTCTGCTTATCTGTACGTAATGTAGATTCATTTACACTGTCAAACACAGGAAATGGATGTATGCAATCCGTCACTGGAATTTTATAGTATTCCAATGTATAGTTTAGAAATTATGACAAAACAAAGGTTTTTATTTCGAAACTTTAGAGGTCTATAACTCGGAAACGAAGGCTTGTATGACAAAAATTTATTTGAACTTCTAACATTATTTTGACCTCTTCTATTTGCTCCCGAATTTTTGGCATTAAATTCCTGGATATATGTATGTCATATATGTATAAATTTTGTGCTCATTTAATATGGATAGTAGTTCCTTCTTTATTTAATTCATCTCAAGTCGACATTTTTGAATTCGTCTCAAACTGAATACCTTTATTTGATAGCTAGTTAATTACTTCTTGCTTTCTCCAAGCTGAAGTGGATATCTTCTCTATGCTCCTTGAATGGTATCCACAACCACGACGGAATCAGTTCGAAAAATTTTAACATTTCACCGAAGTAGTCTTCGAAGATATCCGAATTCATGTCTACTCAAAAGTTAACAAACCCATTTTTACTTCCATTGTGCACAATTATAACTCTCGTTCCTTTTTCATAAGGTACTGTAATACCAAAGGCCTTCTATGAAATATTGGCGAGAAGTAGTCATATTATTATCTTCCCACATTTTTTGTACATAACCTTCATTTACCCACGTCCCATCAAGATGAAAAATTCTCTATTGCTCTCTGCGATACTTCTTTATACTTTTCCTCTCCGGCCAACAATTTCATTGCTTTCCAGTAATAGGATATTTCGATTGTGGTAAAATACATACTTGATTGTATTAACCTTTACTTTGTGGAAGTCCATCTTACTAAGAACATGAAAGAAAAAGACTCTAGCAGATCAACAATTTAAAATAGTTAATGAACAAATAAGTCTTTACACTTCTCCACTATTAAACTGTTTGCTTTGATTGAGTCTTCATTTTATACATAGATAAGACGTAATTGTAACACAAATATTCAGTTCTTGTAAAGATCAGCATGATATAGTTTTTTCCTGGTTTTTCTATATCATTGCACATTGCACAGTTATACTGATCTTAGAGGTAAATACATCCAGGATAATCCCTTAGGGCTAATAACATCTAGGCTTTAATATTGTTATGTCTATTGTTACTTCCATACTTGGTCTAGCCGCATACTAAGAATAAAAGATAGACACAACATTCCCTTTATAAAACCGCATTTGTTTATAATTATACATGCCTCACTTGTGCATAATAAGTGTAAGAGATATAGCTTGACGATCATATCGGCAACGATGTTACTTCGAATCTCTAGATAAAATTCATACACCTTATCCTACCTTCGCCATGGGCGTGGGTTACTGTGTAGTGAAAGTAAATTTTTTTTTAAAATTCAAATATATTTTTTTTAATTATAAAAACACATATTATGCATGTTAATAAGCAAGTTGGAGAAATAATGGTTGGTACAGGTAAAATCGAATATGTTTCCCGTATTATCTATATACTTACCATTTTATGTCTTTTGGGTTTAAACTCATATACCAAGCCAATACATATGAAACAGTAAAGGTACAGCCAAAAAATTAAATACAAAATTTAAAACAATACTATCTTTATTTCTTTTTGTTTTTTCACACAATAAATTATTACAAACTAAATACCCTGGATTGTTAAAAAATCTTCACAATCTGTATCAAGAGACCTAAAATGTTTGTTTTATTTAAAAACTCTATAATATTTTAATGAAAGTTATTGCACCAACCCTTACTTTTAAAATGTTACCCAAGTTTATTTTCAACCAGATAGGTAATAGGCAATAAAAAATTATTTTCAATAGCAAGTATAAGTTATATAATGATCCTTTAATGTTTTATTGCTTTCACAATAGTAATAAAATAATACCCTATTGTAATAAACATTTATTAGGTATTTACCTGGAAGATTTTGTAGGAGAATTTCCAGTAAAGGTAGAGTCTGAACTAAATGAAAAAAATTTCAATATAAGTATAAATAATAATTAGATAATATTTAAAAATGTTTTTACCTGCAAGACACTTCTTCCGTAATCATGGGCATATACAAATGTGGCTCAGCTTTGGGTCTAATTTGTTTTTGACCTGATATCTCAGTAATTATAATATCGCCCTCACCAAAATGGTTTCAGCAAATTGATGCATATTTAAAAACATGTTGGTTATTTAAATTTAAAATATTTAGCCACCTCTGTCTGCGTTCGTTGTTTAGTGGAAAACTAAAATAATACAAAATAAATCTATACTCATAAAAATATAAAAAAAACATGTAATAAGATTTGTAACTTAAACTGAAAAGTTAAAGTTTTTATAGACATACAAAATACCAAATATTTATTTACTAAAAATTGTACCTGCACCACTGGATAATCAACAACTTTTTTACATATTGTAATGTCAGTTACCACCGAAATATTAAGTTTGGGTTTAGAAAAATCTATTTTTTTACAAACTACACATTGACGAACCATTTTTAATAAAGTTTAACAGTTTATTTAAAGAAAAAACCACTATTAACACTAAGAAAATCCAAAAATGGTCTGAAATAATCAACTTGTAGTAGGTCCAACCCCACAGCGTTGCCAACGCATTTCCTAATAAATTTTAAAAGTTTTGTAGTAATGTACTAAAAAGCAATGTTTGAAGCCAAAAAATAAAATAAGATGCTTAATTTAAAAAGAAAATATTTAATTAATGTAGTTTGCACAACTTTAAACGTAAAAATACTCTTATTTTAATATAAATCATATTGTTTGTCTTCAAACATCGTCAGTAAATCTAGGGAACGTAACTCAAGTTCGGCAACGGGTGTTTTTGTTTCTTTAAATTATATGTCTATGTCCTATACTCATTTTTAATTATACAGGGAGTTAAACTTAATACGATTTTCAGGTAATATTGGTTATAACATTTTAAATACCCGGTATAACATAATAAAACTTTACATTGTTGTGATGTGGAAGTGAAGGAGCTTTCAAATTTGAAATAAAATACAGGGTGTTGCATTTAAAAAAAAACATAAGTTTGGGGTGCCCTCATCTTGTGAAACACCCTGTAAGATTGTAACTAATTTTAAAATGTGGAGTTTAAAGCTGTCTACAATTTTTGTCAATAACTTTTCTTTGTAATTTTTACTATAACAGATCTACTGAGCTTCCTCACACTAATCAATCACCCTGCATATATAATATACACTGGGTTTCCCCTCAATTGTCTCTCAGCACGAGCTATATTTGAACTACTTCTAATTATTGAGTATTTGTTTACATTCGTGCTACAGTATTAATGAGCTAATTAGACTGCTCTTTTTACAAGAGTCTTAAATAGAGTTTTAAATTATGCTCACAAGTATATTAATTCACAAATTTTGTTAATCTCAGTTGATACATTATTATTATTCTCAGGATTACAGGATACCTCCACCGACAAAATCTCTTATAACAAGCGATCAGGATTATAGGTTAGGTTTTAATTTGGATCAGTTGAAACTTCCGCCTCCTCCTCCACCGCCTCCCAAATTTCAAGAACTTCAAGAACCGCCATTAGATAAACAATCGATATCTCCTCAACCTGCTTCTCCCGATAACGTAGATATGGATATGAGCGACGATGAGGGCAGGCACAAACACGACAATTTAAAGGTATGACAAAACTTGATCACCATTAAATAGATTGTTTAAAAACTTAACAGTTATGTATGGCAAGTCACAAAACATGTAAACATTTGATGAGATAATACATATCTAGTATGAAAGCTCTAGATTAAAATTAATAATTTGTGATTCTTCTACAATAATACAAAGATCAACATTAGTGATGACAGGCTCCTTCAACCCCCATTCCCTTCCCCACATATCCTAGATCAGCTAGCTAATGGATCACACACATATACTACAGAACATAAAAAATCTCTTCATTTGAACAAACCCATTAGCGAAATTTTTGCCCTTGATGATTCACTTTTAGTTACTATTTTATATCCCTCCAGGGCCCTTATTCTCATCATAAAACTAGGAGAACGGAACATTCGATCACACGAATAGGGAGTAGTCATAAACCAAGAGGAAGTCACTGACTTTGTTACCAAATTTATCACAGCTAGTAGAGCTACTCGATACAAAAAGTAGGCAAATGAATTTGTGTTCTTTGTATAAGTACACAGAAAAATGTTTTAAAAAAGAACCTGAACTGCAAAGTAAACGCTTTAGTTTATAATTTACTTTTAAAAATACTTATAATAAAAATTTTTCACTTTAGACCTTGTAAGTATTAAAAAACAAACCAAAATAAAGTAGACTGCTTTAATTATTTCAAACTTAATAAAATAACACAAAATTGAAAACCCAAGGTAAAATATTTAATAAAATTAATTTCTAAGAGGAAGATGACACAAAAAATATTTACTCGTTTAAGACACAGATCTTGAAAATACTCGATTCTCTTAGTTTGTAGATAGAGAATAAATTCCATCAAAAAGTTATAGGAAAGGAGTGAGGCTTAATGTGATTTTGGTAGAAAGATGGCGGACTTTTCTAAGGGAGTATTCATATCCACTGGATGAAAATAAGGGCCCTGATGGGAACAAGTTACACTTCCACTACACCAACATACACAGACTGAGAGTATAGTGTAGCCCAATAGTTTCGTCACTTTATTAATTTAGTTCTTAATTAAAACCGGATTTTTTAATGCATATAATATTTCAAATTACGCTTTTTAGGTCATAATCGACGGTACTGCTGATGATCAGTCATTTTTGCTCGAACCTCCTCCACCTTTACCGGAACTTCTAGATGACGTAGACAATAGCTTTCTCGATGATCTCAATGCCGACGTGAGCGATTTTGGAACAGTTGAAAATGTAGAAGGTGGGTCTTAATAGCAACAAACAACAACAAATTAATAATATCGACTTTATTTTTAGAATCGCTTAGTACATCCATGCTAGTACCTCACCCTCCCGTTATGAACTTTAACGAGTTGATGGGTCCTCCTTTATTACCACCTCAGATGAATACATCTTTACCTCCTCCTCCTCCACCATTACAACCTCCTCCTATAATGATGGGTCAATCTGGTCCTTTACCTCATAATCCGTGGATGCAAGAAGAAGAAATGGATCTTATGCAGATAAATAATCAAGTAAGTAGACCTATTGAAGATAACTGGTCAGATGAAATGTTTTCGCCTGATATGGAATCTCACCCTAATCACTGGATGAGTCCTGGACCCCCTATGATGAATCCCGGTTTTCGAGCGAGAGGGAATAGAGGATTTTTCAAAAGAGGTAAATTTTGTTTATGTAAATGAATATTCTTATTTCATATATTTCATTTTAGGACGAGGTCGAGGAGGCCCAGGTCTGCAACCGTTTCACCAAGAAAATAATTTTAGAGGAAACTTCAGGGGTAACAGGGGAAATCGAGGAGGAAATAGAGGCAATAGAGGATTTTTTCCCAGAGGTGGCAACAATTTCAGAGGAAACTATAGGGGCGGATTTTGATATAAATAATTTTCTATGTTATACATAGCATGATCAAACCGTTGAGTTTCGTATTGAATTTGTTCTTATGAAGAGGATTATCATTTTTGTGTATTTCTGACGATAAGTGTTTATAAACTAGCGAGCCTAACGATTTTGTTGTTTTAAATATACAATCTTGATGGTATAAAAGTTTCTTGCATTTCATGTTTTAGCTTTTTTCTAAAAATTTGTACAATTATTTAGCTGATAAAAAAGCAGATATATATTTTTTAAAAGCATGTAATAGAGGTAATTTTCAGTTGTGTTAATTCTTTTTGTTAGAAAAACCGAGAACACAAATCATTCAAAAAACTTTAGAAATAAAAAATAACTTTTAGGGTAGGTAGGAGTAACTCACAAGTTCCTTGGAAACTCCGCAGACAAAAGAAGTTTAAATCCATAATGCTTGAAATAAAAAATATAAAATTATGTTTAACATAAAGATGTTTGCAAATTAAATATATAATTGTATATATTTTTGTTTACATTAAAATTACCTGTTCGTTGATAATCCTGTAATAATTTATCTATAGCAGAAAGTGAAATTTCTCTCTTAAGCCATACCTTTTTTCATATTGAAATCCTAACCATATACAATATTATGATTATTTGATTCTTCAGAATTGATTTATTTTCTGGTTTGCAGAAAGTTTGTTTGAAACAGCTTCGCCTTTTATGAGGTGAGCAATCTTTTGGCGATGATAATTTTATTTATTGCTGCTCTTTACAGATTGTTAATTTTAGGCAGGATATTCGTTTTCTGTCTATGTCTCTCTTACCTTGTACTTTTCCATGCAAAATACATTTAAATAACTTAGATTTGATTCCAGAAGTACTTGTATGTTTGATATTCTGCCCCTACCTGAAGATCCACTATTCTACTCCATACAGCAAGATGTAGAATAAGTAGCATCATCATTTGATAAAAGCTGCTGTAGTCATTTCAATTCTTGAATTTATTACCTGGAAATGGTACTACTGTTCATTTAATACTATACATAGATAAGTGTAAGTCGACACTCATACTTTAGTTTTTTTATAGATAGAAAATTGTTTTCCCACAGTTCTCTCTTAGTTGATTGTTATCACTAATGGATTTTGTGTTAACTTAAAGGTCATACTACTTACTAATTTGACTCATGAAGCTTATTCCATTATCTGCTATTTTCGGCCCCCCGTTTTTTTTGACACCATAATTCCGATTGTAATCAGTCACTAGATATATATATATTTTATATTTGGGTTATAGTTCTGGATTAAAAGGTCAAATTTACTTTAAAACATCTGTATTAACGACGTTTCGACTTATAAAGTCATCATCTGGTTAATTCTAAAAACATTTGATATAAATAAATAAACAAATAAAAACAGCTACATGTAATATATGCATTTTGTTTAAAACATTAAAAATTTAAAATTATTATCATAAAATTGTAAAACTATAAAAATTATTACCTCATATTGCATTTTTTTTTAAATAAGTGTTGTTACATCAATAACATTCTACATTGTAAATTTTTGATTAAATGAATATTTTTAATATATTTTAAGGAAGACATTAATGTTTTTTGTTGTTTTTGTTTCCTTTAATCTTTGGTTTTTTTTTATTATTTTGATTAATATACAGTTGAATTTTAGTAAATATTAAACTCTTATTATAGTAAAGTGCAAATGATCCGAGCAAACATTACTTCTTCAAAATCCCGTCATAAATTATACTAAGGTTGCTTATATCATTTCTATTATTAATACTATTAGGATCTTTTTTAATTTCTATCATTTCCAAAAATGTTCTTACTCTTTCGTTTTTTTTTTGGCAATTTTTTCTACATTTTCAAAATTAAATGTATGTCCAGTGGTCTTACGGTGATTAGACAAAGCGGTAACATCAGTTTTTGAGTATGCACATAAATACGTCGTTAATACAGATGTTTTAAAGTAAATTTGACCTTTTAATCCAGTACTATAATCCAAATATTAATTTTATGGTCAAGAATACAAAAATTTAAATTATATAACCCAATATCTTCATTTTTTTATTTTTATATATATATATATATTCATTTCTGAAATTCTTATCAAAAATTCATCAAACTCATTCCTTGAACACCGTCCGAGTCGCAAGCTTTTTCATTATTATAACATTGCTATTAGTGGATTTCTTAGTCTGTTATGTTGTTAGGTTCTTAAATTTGAGAATAATTCTTTTATGTCGTTTTTCCATGTTAATTTGATTTGTTCGATATCTCAATCATTACTTCCCGGTCGTTTTTGTTTTTTCCTATTGATTTTTTGAATTTTCCTCTAAACACCAAAGTGAGAAATTTTACTAAAACCTAAAAAAAGTAAAAACAGCAAAACTATTTATTTATTTATACCTTTTATATTATCCTAGATCTTTTTCTCTACTCAAGTCTGTTAGTTCATGTATGAAAAATACTAAATCTACCTGCTATAGTTAATTATACTGTTACTACCCACTACAACGTGCTAGGAACGTGTCGGGTAAAAAAATATCATTTATTGAAAAGTATGATACTATGCTGGTTGGTGACGGAACGGTCTAGTGGGCATAGTCCTTTGCTTTACAGTACGAATGATATTTTTTTACCCGACAAGTATCTAGCACGGTCCTACTATGATATATTGTAATGGGTAGTCACCTTAAACATGGTAATAAGAATATATTTAGTTTTATTTCATTAAAACGCAAATAATCATACTCCTTTTTATCAAATTGGCAAAATAAATTTCCCAAAATGCTGGCCTTTTGAGAATTAGTAGTTGAGAATAAACTAAAAAAATAACAAATAGCTGATTTTGTATGTGGAGACTTCCGTAAGTAAAGTTGATACATCGATTGGTACATTCTTTACATGATTTTAACTATTTTAAACAATTGTTTTGGTAGTCTTGTGAAAAAGGCGGTTGTTGAAAAAATGTGTGTTGTTCTGGCAATGTCAAATAAAAGCTTATTTATTCAACTTTCCTTATCCCAAAAATCTACCTGTTCCAATCTCAAATTGTAACCAAAAAACTGTGGATAAAACAGTGTTTTAATTTCTTTGAGATATTTCAAGTTGTCAAGTTCAAAACGTATGTATTAAGTTTGTTATTATTCAAGGTTATGAAAATGTATTGCTTTTTTTGTAATTACCATGTTTCTATACCTTTTATTCAATAAAATTGACTTAAGTTATAAAGTACGGCGCATCCATTTTCGTTTATCGTCTGAAATATCAAAAACATTGGCACGTGTATGCGTTTTTTTTTATTTTGTTGTATACTATGAGATAGGATTTTTTGTTTTTTTTTGTAAAATAATTGAATGTATATATAGTTACATGTTTACATTTGATTGTTTTTTTTTCTCCTATTTGATATAATTCCTGTAAATATTACCATTTTAGTTGTTTCTAGTGGGTGTTTTCCTTTCGAATAGTATGTTTTTTATAGACAAAAGAACTGTTTTAAATTAATTTTAAAACTACTATTTTAAGAAATAACAGAAATTTACTAGATAAAGTCACAAACTAAAAATGTATAAAAAATTATTTTGTGAAGAAATAATTAGTTTTAAGTAATTGTATATGTTAGGAATACTTATATATAAAATATTACCCTGTAATAAATTTCTTTTAAAAGATCAACTTATTAAGTGTACCCACTTAAGCGAGAAGGGAAAAGGTCTAAGTGGATACCTAAATGTTTCTGTTTTGTTTGTTTATAATTAATTGCCTTTAAAATGATATAGTTTCGTGAGAAATATTTTTTGTAGTGTCAGAATAAAATTTGGTATTGAATAGAACGGATCGTTTTATTTTATCTCTGCCGTTACAATTCAGAAGTGGGATAGATTTTTTTTTCTACTTTTTAATTACAACGCGCTTTACTTAATTAAAAATATATATATAGTAGTATAGTAGTATAATATATATATATAGTGACGATGGGAAGCGACAGTGAAACGAGTGACAGTGATAATCGTGATGTACCGTCGAGTCAACACCGATATAGACAATATTTTCATTTAGATCGAGATGTATCTGCTGATCGTGTAGAAAATGATGAAGAATCAGTAAGCAGTGAAGAAGAACAAACTAGTCGACAAAATGTCGTAAAGAAACGAAGAATTGAGGAATTTATATCGAATAAGATCAGTGAAATTCTAAATCAAATAAAACCAGTGCAACCGATTATAAACCATCTATTTCCTGATAATTATACTCAGCAACATCCGACAAACAATATTAATTTAACCAAAGGTGATATTGTTCCGATTTTGATCCGGAAACTGGTGATGTGAATTCCGAAAATTGGTTAAACAAAATTGAACAGCTTGGACAAATCCATCAGTGGAGTGATACTACAAAATCTTATTATATGCAGTCAAAATTGGCAGGCATCGCTAAAATATGGTACAATGGTCTTCGAGATTATAATAAAACATGGTTAGATTGGAAGACTGAATTAGTTCGAGCATTTCCTTCACATACAAATTTTATGGACAACTTAAAGTTAATGATAGCAAGAAAAAAAACAACCAGACGAGACAATGCTGCATTATTACTACTCAAAATGTGTCCTTATTAGAAAATGCGATATTTCGGATATTAATGCAACTTCCTGTATTATTGATGGGCTTCCTATCGAACATCAAACGACGGCCAAATCCGCAAACTTTAAAACACCAGAAGAATTGTTTCAAGGGTTTTTATGTAAACTGGATAACACATCGAAACAAAAACCTGAAAGATCATCTAAAGACGATATGAAGTGTTATATTTGCAAAAGGAGTGGACATTTTTCGCGAAACTGTTTCTATAAAGACACGAACGCCGGACCATCTGGACTAAATAAAAACAGCGAAGTCAGAAAACCTAGGGACTACAAGACTTCCACCTTACGCGAAGCCAAAAATTTCAAAGAATGTGAACACTGTGGAAGAAAAGGACACCTTAAGCAAGAATGTTGGCATTTAAATCCTGCAAAAAGTACAGTTGTTACAAAGGCAAGTACCAAATCATATTTACAATATTAAAATTAACATAAACGATATTGAATGCCAAGGTTACTTGGACACAGGTAGTCAAATAAATGTCGCTAATTTTTCTGTTATAAAAAAACTTAAAATTAAATTAAATCCTGCTAAAATAGTTATAAAGGGTTTTGGAAGTAACATTATATTTCCCAAAGGTATGACTTCTGTTGATTTCAAGTTTAACACATTTTCTATAAGATCAGATTTATATTTTGTAGATGAAGATATGGGTGATATTGAAATAATAATTGGTCAACCAATTATAAATAATAGCGAAATAATAATGCATGTTCAGAGTGGAAAAGTTATATTAAGCAAAATAAGCGATAATAAAAACAGTTGGCCAGTTATATTAGATAAAGATATTTCAATTGAACCAAATTCTAGCTGTTTAGTTCAGTTAAGATGGATAACAGCAAATGCTTATGTATTTTTAGCAAAAACGTATAATAATTATTTAAAACATTATTCCATACCTTCCTGTTTTTTAAGAATTCTAATAATTTTGTTAATATCACTAATACAGGTTCTAATAGATTAGATTTGCATAAAGGTAAAATTGTTGCAAGGGGAAGGAAGTAAACCCTATAAACATAGATAATTTTATACAAAAATAACATAAAAAGTACTTGGTCTTTAAATTTTACTGACGTTAAGGTAGATTTAAAAGCATTAACAGAGCCCCATTTAACACAATTCTATAACATATTAAATAAATTTCGAGATTGTTTTGCTATTAATAGTTCTGAATTAGGCATCACAAATTTAATAGAATTTGAAATATGTCTAGAAAAAAAAGAGCCAATTTTCTATCGTCCATATAGATATTCTGAAAAAGAAAAAAATATAATTTGTAATAAAATTAAAGAAATGTTAGAAAATGGGATCGTAAGAAAGTCTTGGTCAAACTATGCGAGTCCTGTAATTTTAGTTAAAAAAAAGAACGGTGATCATAGATTATGTGTTGATTATAGAAAATTAAATTCTATTACTAGAAAAGATAGATACCCTCTTCCACATATAGAGGATCAAATAGGTCGTCTTGCGGGACAACAATATTTTACAAGTTTAGATATGACACAAGGTTACTACCAAATACCTGTTTCATCAAATTCGATAAGTAAAACCGCTTTTGTGACACAGGACGGACAATATGAATTTTTGCGTATGCCTTTCGGTTTAACAAATGCTCCCGCAACATTTCAAAGATTATTAAACAACTTATTTTCCGATCTGTGTTATAAAAATGTTTGTGTTTATTTAGATGACATTTTAATCTCCTCCAAGACGATCATTGAAGGTCTTAAAATGCTAGAAACTGTTTTAAATTTATTAAAAAATGCAAACTTAAAATTAAATATAGAAAAATGTTTCTTTTTTGAAACTAGTATTGATTATCTCGGATATGAAGTAGATGCAAACGGAATACGTCCGGGGTCACATAAAATTGCAGCTGTTTCCAACTTTCCAGTGCCCAAAAGCTTGCATGAATTAAGACAGTTTCTAGGTTTAAGTTCATATTTTAGAAAATTCATCAATGGACATGCGTTAATCGTAGCTCCATTGACGAATCTTTTAAAAAAATCAATACCGTGGAAATGGACATCTATAGAGGAAAATGCATTTATTGAAATAAAAAAACGATTAACTTCAAGACCTTTACTTTGCATATATGACCCAAATTTAGAAACAGAATTACATACGGATGCCAGCAGCAAAGGTATAGCTAGTATTCTATTACAAAAGCATGGGCATAACTTTAAACCTGTAATGTACTATAGTCGAATGACATCAAAAGATGAAAAGCTATATCATTCTTACGAATTAGAAACTCTTGCTATAGTAGAATCCATTAAACGTTTTAGAGTTTATTTGACAGGTATTCATTTGTAATTGTAACTGATTGTGCTGCTGTCAGATCTACGTTTACTAAACGTGATCTGTTACCACGTGTAGCACGATGGTGGTTAACTATACAAGATTACGATTTTGAAATTAAACACAGACCGGGAATTAAAATGCAACATGTAGATGCTCTAAGTCGTAATAGTATAAACTTTAATATGTCTAGTATTATGTATTCAGATGATTGGTTCTTATGTATTCAACAACAAGATGACACTATAAAAACAATTTATAATAAATTAATTCAAAAAGATTGTGATCAACAATTAAAAAATACCTTTATTATTAAAAACAATAGATTATATATAGAATAACTGCCGATAAAAATGAGAAACTAGTTATACCAAAATTTGCTAGATTTAGTATATTAAGAAAAAATCATGACGATATTGGACATATTGGATATCGAAAATGTGATGCATTAATAAAAAATAAATTTTGGTTTAAGGGCACTCGTTTTATTAGAAAATATGTATATTCTTGTATCGATTGTGCTTATAAAAAGGATCAGTACGGAAAAAAACAAGGATTTTTGTATCCTATCGATAAACCTACAGAACCCTTGCATATTTGGCATATCGATCATTTGGGGCCATTTGTCAAAAGTCCTGGTGGTTTCACATATATTTTAATGATAGTAGATTCATTTTCAAAATTTTTGTTTGCTCGACCAACAAAAAGTACTACCTTTAAAGAAGTAATGCATAATTTAAAAGATTTATTCAGTATGTTTACAGTACCTAAACGAATTGTTTCTGATCGTGGTAAAGCCTTTACTTGTAAAAACTTTAAACAATTTTCAATAAAATATCAATTTAAACATATTTTAAATAGTATCTCTTCACCCAGGTCTAATGGACAAGTGGAGAGATATAATTTAACACTCAAATCTGCAATTAATACTAGTATCAATGAGGAACATGAATGGTATTCTGTGCTTCCAGATGCAGTATGGGGTATAAATAATACTGTAAATTCGAGTACAGGATTCACTCCATGTAAACTCATGTTTGGTTTGAATCCCCAAGACAGGTAGATTTAGAAAAACCCGATAATATTAAAACAAATAAAAATATTGAACGAAAAGCTGCAAAAGCTAATATGGATAAGCAGGCTAAAAATATGAAATAAGATATTTGATAAAAAAAGAAAATTTGCATGTTCATACTCACTGGGTGATTTAGTACTGTGGAGCGGTAGTGAAACTTCAAAAAAGGAAGTTACTAAAAAGTTGCCCATTAAATTTGGGGGACCCTATAAAATAACTAAAGTTAAAGGTAACGATAGATATGAAATTTCTTCATTAAAGGGTATGAAAGGCTATAAAAAATATAAAGCCATTGTTCCAGTTGACCAATTAAGAAAGTTTAAATCTTGTGTATTAACTGAAGATGAATCTGACAGTGACGTTGATAGTAACGACGAACTGTTAGATTTATTGGAAAGTTAAATATAATATTAAAATTTAATACTAATAGTAAAGCTCTAGTGAGCATAAAAACGAACATAATAAGATCTATAAGTTCAATAGCAGAGCTCTAGTGAGCATAAAAACGAACATAACAAGATCTATAAGTTCAATAGCAGAGCTCTAGTGAGCATAAAAACGAACATAACAAGATCTATAAGTTCAATAGCAGAGCTCTAGTGAGCATAAAAACGAACATAACAAGATCTATAAGTTCAATAGCAGAGCTCTAGTGAGCATAAAAACGAACATAACAAGATCTATAAGTTCAATAGCAGAGCTCTAGTGAGCATAAAAACGAACATAACAAGATCTATAAGTTCAATAGCAGAGCTCTAGTGAGCATAAAAACGAACATAATAAGATCAATAAGTTTAATAGTAGAGCTCTAGTGAGCATAAAAAAAAAATGATTTTATAAGTATTTAACAATAAATAAAAATAAATAAAAACAATTACTTGGTATTTTTTTTTTAATTTCAGATCTTGGAATACAAAGAAAAATGATAAGAAGACGAGGACGTCTAAATAATTATCAGGATGGCCGAATGTGAAGAAATAATTAGTTTTAAGTAATTGTATATGTTAGGAATACTTATATATAAAATATTACCCTGTAATAAATTTCTTTTAAAAGATCAACTTATTAAGTGTACCCACTTAAGCGAGAAGGGAAAAGGTCTAAGTGGATACCTAAATGTTTCTGTTTTGTTTGTTTATAATTAATTGCCTTTAAAATGATATAGTTTCGTGAGAAATATTTTTTGTAGTGTCAGAATAAAATTTGGTATTGAATAGAACGGATCGTTTTATTTTATCTCTGCCGTTACAATTTATAAAATAAATGATAATTATTATTTGGACGACAATGTTTTATTTCGAATTAAAAAAACGTTTTGTTGAACTTATTCTACATTTCAAAGTCAGATCATCGCTGGATAAATTACGAAATAATCTCATCACTGTCAACCTCTGAACTAACTCGGAACCCCAGAACTGGAAAGTTACTCTGTAGCTATCCAAAATACCATAAAACATGCCTATAAGAAGTCCTGCCCCTCAGAAAGGTCGAACTTAGCGGTATAGCCAATTCCTGGTGGTGACGTGGGTTGGATCGGCTGAGGGCAATGGCATGAACATCTTTTTATAAGGCAAAAAATATTAAATTCAAAGAGGATTGGGACGCATACAAATTCCGCCTAAAAGAGTCATTAGACAAAATCAGAGAAAAGTCTGGAAGATCTACTGTGAGGAAACTGAAGAATTTCCTCAAACAGCTAAATTTCAGCGAACTCTCTCTAAAGACTCCTACTAATAGGTAAATTAACCAAAGCGGATGGAACTAAAATTGCCAATCTCAAGGAAAACCTGGAACTATTAATTCAACAAACTTCCCTGACTCCATATCTTATAATATGGCATTATGGAACGACTAGGAACAACATTATCATACGCACGATGACTGGACAATAGCAAACCAGATTGTCGACTAGGACAAATTAAGGTGGACCATTTTGAGCTTCCCTCCCTTTAAATCACGAGGAACCGACGGCATTTATCCTGTGGGGCCTGGAGGTGTTAATGCCGCACCAGGTAGGAATTCTCAGATCCTCCTTGGCACAGGTAAATTTCTAATGGTTGGAGATAAGTCGAGGTAGTCTTTATGCCACCAGGAAGATTGGACCATTCTATTCTAAAAGCATATCGACCCATCAGTTCTACATCGTTTACAATGAAAATTTTGGAGAGACTATGTGAAAAGTACATAAAAGATGTATCTATCACCCAAAATACACTACATCCAAATCAACATGCATACACCACATACGCTACCAGTTGCATATGGAACCAGCAGCTGGTGCCAAGCGGTTTCCCCTTGGCAAAAAAACTAGCAAGTACAGAATTAATTTCACAAAGATATGCCTTTTACAGGCCCTAATCATTAATAACAACGCTCAAAATGTATTGGTGACAGGTACTATCTGTATCTTCACCGATGGATCTAAATTCCAGATTCCTAAACTTACATATAAAATGATAATGTGTTGTAATGCCAGTGTAGCTCAGACAGAGCTCACTGCCACAAAAGAAATCACTGGTAAAAACATCCATATTCTTGCGGACATCAGACAAGTATCATCAGCCCTGAATAGGCAGATGGGAAAGAAGAAGGTTGCAGACTATCCAAAGAACTTCTGAAGTATTCGGATAGCAGAGCAGCCCAGAAATACTTGGGCATGACCAGAAAGGACCTGCGTCTGGCTACAGGTATCCTTAGTGGCCATAGTCACATACGAAAAACATCTGAATAGGTTGGGTTTATCTGACACTTCACTATCTAGAGGATGTGAACAAGAACTTGCTGACATACGCCGAATTGGGAGAGCTGCCTACTTAAACAGGTAGATTGGTTGACGAACTAATAATAGATAGGCTCAATGAAGGACGCAAAATGGGCCAAATGTGGCATAAAGTGCAGTGAGGCGACCTACCCTTCAAGATAGTTTAAAACCCACATCTGCATGGGACCAGAACCATCTTGTTGAATCAATAGTGGCGCAATTTTAGAAAAACAAAGAAAATAAATGGAGAGGGAAAAATCCAAGTACTGGAATCTAGCTCCTTTTAACTCAGTCTTAATTACTACTTACTATCTAAAAAATAATTATGAAATACTTCATACTATACAATATTACATGTCATTAAGAAGTCTAAGATATATCACAGAATTCAGCTACTTTATAGTATGGTCTCTCGAAGGTATGCTTTAGTCAATTTGCGGAATTTAATATAAGGACTGGTGGCTTTTATGTGTGTTGGTAGACAGTTGTACATTTTTCTAGCATTAATATAGAATGTTTAGTAAGACTAGAGGTGGGCATAGTCAAATGAACATCTAAATCAGAGTTTCGTGTGGGATATCTATGGAGTGGTCCCTGCTTTGATATAAGGTTAGATTTACGAACCAAGCAAACATATTCTATGAATAGTGCCGGAAGAGTCATAAGTTTGAATTTTTTAAAATAGGGTTCACAATGCGCTCTGTGACGTAAGCCAAGATATTTGTGGGAAACTAAGACCAGGGCCCTGATTCTAAGTGAAAATTTCGACTCGAAATAATTTCGACCGTCATGGCGGAGTCGAAATGCGACTGTGCGCACCTAGCGAAGGTATTGCAAAGTGAGCATATGACGTCATGAAACCGCGACAAGTCGAAATTAATTTCGACTAGACCATTTAGGTCGAAATAAGAATTTCGACTCGAAATTATGACACTTAGCAATTACATTAAATCTGTTTTTGAGGTTACCCGTCAGTTTAGTTAGTATCAGTATGATATATATGTCGCAGGCTTACAAACATGCCTAGGCTTTTTCAATACGACTAGGCGTATTGTAAAATGACAGGAATAATCAAGAATCTCACAATTTGACTAATAATTTCAGGCGTATTATGATGCGCCTGCGTCTCGTTAGGCTTATTGTGAAAATTAACCTGTATGCGATTGTTTTTTAATCCGACCCCAACAAACAGTAACTGTTGGCGGATCAATGGCCCAGTACTGTTTTGGCCTACCTGTCGCTGATGGTCCTTTGCATGGTTTGCCAGACCGGTAACAGCATGGGCACGTCCATGACGTGACCAGCACTTATTTAATGGGTAACCAGCAATGGCACACAGTCGGCCCGGACTGGCCTGCCAACACTTATTTATTAAGGGGAAACGTCAGTAGCCCATCAGTGGCTGTTCAATGGCCCTTCATGTTGGTTAATCAATGGCCCAATACCATACTTGTCATAGAATATTCTCTAAATAAAAAAACCATTTAAAAATTTTTTTTTATTTTAAATATAAAATTTTAGTGTTCCAATTATTATCTAAAACACAAAAAATCTATCTAACACAAACAAAAATATAAGATCCTTAAAAAAATATCAGACATACCAAAAAAATATCTTTAAGTTATCACAAAATTAAAAAAAAACAGACTAGACAAAAAAATTAAATATAAATCAGAAACAAATCAAAATCACAGAAAAACAATAAAAAAAGTACAAATATTTTTGTAAACAATATCACTATCAAAGATTTCCTTCGTTTTTCCCTTCCAACCAATCTGTCTCCTGCACACCGAATCCAGACTTTAATAATTCCTTCCACTTCTTTCTGGGATATGTCTTTTGAATACAATACACATTTTTTTCTTGCAATAGCTATAAAAAATACAATAAATAGTGATGTAACTATGAAATATACAATGTAACTTTACAGATTATTTTGAATAGGATGACAAAATTACAAATGATTGTTAACCAAAAAGAGAACCAAGTCATGAGCTCCCATTTTTCAACAAATTTCTTTCTCTGTTCATAATATAATATCCACTTCAAATGACAGACAGATCAGGTTCTAGCTTCTAGCCAGTGAGAAAGATCATAGCTGTGTGAAATAGAGTTACTATTGAAAAGTATTCTCCCACTGGTTACAACTCGATTTGCAGCAACTTTTTTAGGGTACGAAATTTGCACTGCACTGTACCTAAGTTGTACTTACTTCTTATTACAAAAAGTTCGTTATTACTACAAAACAATGCAGATCATTTTTACCGCCAATAACACTACATGCACTGTAATCATTAATTCAAGAATTATATAATTATTTACTTACTTATTGTCCCCCTTCCCAGCTGTCGTGTCGTGGCTAAGGGATTGCACAGGGGTACACGATGCCGGCGAGGTCCATTGACCGAACCGAAAAACCAGTAACCTTGTCGACCGTGGATTATTATGTCTCGCGGATAGGGTTACGGGGGTCTGGGCTTAACAACCTGGACCAAGAGGAGACAACCTCAATAAAAACCTGAATCTCACGGTGGGACACCAGGCCAAGGGGATGCGTGGCTGAACAGAAGATCAGCAGCGACTGGTAGTCACCTTGGGGCACCGGGCGAAACCCCATTGTATTTAGCCTTCCCCTGGCATGCGGGGCTCTGTCAGGGGCGACCACCCCTTCCCTAGCTGCTCGTGGGACCAGATATGGATACCAAACAAAAGACGAAAAGATCGGGAGCGCACCGTCGAAAGATGAAGCGCGCCCGAAGACTTCTTACCGGAGGAGATGGGGGAACCGTAGAGGGACAGCCAGCTCCGGTATTGACACCAACTCCGTCAGGGTCCGGCACCTCAATCGAGGGGCAAGGAACCAGCGGAAGAGGCGAGAGGGCTGAGAAGCCCATAAAACCGAGACCGGCAGGGACTCAGAAGAGGCCCAGACCGGACGGGCGAACACCACCTGAAAAGGTGGTAAAAATACTACAAGCAAATATACATCACTGTAAGGCAGCCACGGCTGTATTACAGAGATGTCTACTCAAACAAGACATAGATCTTGCTCTTGTGCAGGAACCCTATGTCGTTGGGAGAGCGGTCAAAGGGTTACCATGCGCGGGAGGCTACGACTTGATCTATTCGACGAATGGCTACCCTCGGACATGCATAGTAGCCAAAAGAAATCTTGATGTTTTTCCACAATGGGGCCTGTGCACAGGAGACCTAGTGGCAATTACAGTCAAGATTAATAGAAATAACATGTCGAGGCAGATTGTTATTGGCTCGGCATACCTACCTTACGACCAATCAGGTCCCCCTCCTTCCAAAGAGGTGAGAGAACTGGTTACACATTGTAGGGACAAAGGGATCGAACTCCTTCTGGGGTGCGACGCCAATGCTCACCATATCATATGGGGGAGCACAGACATTAACTCAAGAGGGGAGTCACTTCTGGAATACATTGCTTGCAATAATCTAGAGGTGGCTAACGTTGGGAATGACCCCACTTTTGTGATCGAATCGCGGGAGGAGGTCATTGATATCACAGTAGGTACAAGAGAGGTGTGCAGGTGGGTGGACGGATGGCATGTCTCTAGGGAGATGTCTATGTCCGACCATAGGCATGTCCTCTACAACCTAACCTGTGAAACGGGGAAGGAGGAGGTCACATATCGCAACCCTAGAACCTGTGATTGGGACTCCTTCAGGGAGCACCTTGAGCAGGGTCTAAGCGAATGCCTCCCAGCCCCAAAGAATGTGGCTGAAATAGACTTCCTCTCAGAACAACTGACTGGAGGTCTTATGGAGGCCTATAACAGAAACTGCCCAGAGAAAAGGAAGAGGGCTAATAGGGACACTGTATGGTGGACCAAAGTCCTCTCGAGTCTCAGGACAGAAGTGAGAAGACTCTTCAACCTGGCCAAAAGAACAAATGGCTGGGAAGCCTATAAGGCTAAAAGGAGAGAATATGGCTATGCGATCCGCAAAGCCAAAGAAAACTCTTGGAGAAAATTCTGTGAGGACATTGACAGCCTTCCAGAATGCTCCAAGCTGAGAAAAACTCTCCAGAGGGACACCATGGGTAGGGTAGGATCTCTGAAGAATGAAAAAGGGGAATACACAACGACCGGTGAGGAGACTTTAGATCTTTTTCTAAAATCACACTTCCCGGGATGTGAACCTGTCACGGAGCAGGGGCACATCTGTTCAGGGGCACTCCGTAGGAGGGCATCCAAGGACAGCTGGGCCCTTGCCAACAAAATCGTGAACAGAACCAGACTTGCATGGGCGATAAAATCCTTTCACCCATACAAAGCTGCGGGACCAGACGGTATCTTCCCGGCACTGTTGCAACAGGGCAGGGAAATCATCGAGGACCAATGTGCCGACTACTCAGGGCTAGCTTGGCACTGAGCTATATCCCTATGAACTGGAGGTCTGGAAGAGTAGTCTTCATACCGAAGCCTGGTAAGGCCACGTATGCTGAGACGGGCTCCTTCAGACCTATCAGCCTGACCTCCTTTTTTCTTAAAACTTTAGAAAAACTGGTGGACAGGTACCTACGGGACGGTGCTTTGAGGGTAAAACCTCTGCATCGAAACCAGTTTGCGTATAAGAGTGGGGTGTCCTGCGAAGTCGCGGTACACAAGCTGCTCCTGAAAGCGGAGCAGGCACTCTTAAATAAAGAGATAGCCCTAGGTACGTTTCTGGATATTGAAGGGGCATTTAATGTTGCCTCCTTCGATTCCATACTTAGGGCCATGCAGAACCGTGGCATAGAACAGGACATTGTAAGATGGACTGGTAATATGCTACGGGAAAGAACAATAATAGGTACGCTCTTTGGGGAGACGAGGATGGTCTCAGCCACTAAGAGGTGTCCGCAAGGAGGGGACATGAGTGAAGTATCTAAAGGCAAGACTATTGACATTGACATTTGTGGCTAATAGCAATTTATGAATTTTATATTGTTCTTTAAGAAAGTATCTGTGAATATGAATATAATATTTTACTTATATAATATATTATTATTGGTATATTATTCTTTTTAAAATATTTTAAAACATTAACATTTGATAATTTAAATGTCACAACTGTCAAATTTTATAAATTACACAGTGCTGCCGACATACTTTTTAAAATAAAAATTTTCGTAATTACATAAAAATAAAAAATTAATTTAAAAAATGGTAAAAAGGGCAAAATATAAAAAATATTATAAACAACTTATTTCATATGGCTGTTGTGACACTCGTTCTTTAAAAAACTCATCGCTTCGCGATTCGTTTTTTAAACTTGAACTCGTGTCATAACAGAATTCCATATGAAATGCGTTGTTTAATATACTATTATATTTTGCCCTTTTTACCATTTTTTAAATTAATTTTTTATTTTTATGTAATTACGAAATTTTTTATTTTAAAAAGTATGTCGGCAGCACTGTGTAATTTATAAAATTTGACAGTTGTGACATTTAAGTTATCAAATGTTATGCCTGTATGCACCATTTTCACGTTTTCTCGTAATTAGCTAACCACGTCTAAGTATGTAATCGCGGTTAAAAAGTAGATTCGATGCACCAAAGAATTTTGCATTTAAATTAGCTAATTGTGATTTGGTAATTATGGCCAGCTGGCAACATCGCAATTTTCCTAGGAATCCGTCATGTCTGTCACAATTTGATGTTGATTGATGTGAAGGTTACGGACAAAGAGGCTGTTTCGGGATTCGGGTGTTTGAAATTTATTGTAACTAATAACATTACATATTACTTAAAAGAATATATTTCGATTGTACATAAATTAATGACAGAACTTCAAATCGAATCTTCATGACACATGTCATTCTTAACTACTAGATCTCATCAATAAATATATAAATAAAAATAAAATAAAGGCTCGATTACAGAACACAACAAAATTATAAATGTCAGCTTCAATTTATTTCCTTTTGTTTTAAGAATACAGTTTAAAGTGCAATTCCACATAGTTATTGGAGACATAAAATTGCATAGGGTATACTTACACCCTATTATCATAAGTTAGGGCTTCAACCTCTTCAAGAAGATCTACCTTTGTTGGTTTCGTGAGACGGAAGCGACGAAAGAAACTAAGGTCATCCAGGGCTTCAAAATAATTATCTCTCTCATTCCAACGCCTGGGAAACCCATCTAACACTATGTCATTAATATCTAGTTCATCATCAAATAATAGGTCTTCCACTTCCATAATTATTTTTCACTACCACAGTTTATCACTACTCACTATTGACAAAAATACATGTAAATGAAATCAGAACCAAACAAAACATCCTAACCTCACTTATTAACTAACCGCAGTTATCTAGTCTTAATCCCAGGCCATCCGGCGGTTAAAAGTTAATTGCAGATTAGGAGAAAAAAGGCTTGGTGCATAGGAAAAACATTAAGTAATCACGGTTAAAGTCTTAATCAGAGAAATTGTACAATGGTGCATACAGCAGTGGCGGCTTTTCTTTATGTGCTGCTGAGCTGCAGAACTACCAAACAACCATAGCAAATCTTAATTATTAAAGAATAATTAATATAGTTTTATTTCAAATCTGCCATATTATCATATTAAACATCAACTGTTAATAATAATTCACCAACAACGATGATTAATATTATTTTTTTACGTATTTACTCCTCTAGTGAAACCGTATAATTTTTTTACGTATTTGGTGCTCCAGTGAAGCAATCTTTTTACGTATTTGCTGCTCCAGTGAAGCCGCGTCGATAACAACCGAAACACTGGCAGCGGTAAAATGCATTTATTAGGCAAACGGCGATCTTAGCCGATGTGCTTCGGCAATCGGCTGGGCCACTGATTAACGGCCTCGGAAATGAGCTGCAATTCACGACAGTTATTCGTGACCGTTGCATCTGTGCCGTGTTTAGAAATTCTTAGGTTACAATTTTGTTTAATTTGTTTTGTTCGAGCGTGTTTAAAACAATGGAGTTTCAATTTAAATTAGGTGTAAATAAATTTGTCGTTATTAGTTACTATTAATTAGTATTAAAGCTAATTTTATTGTTTTTGTTTTCGTATGTTATTCTATTTCTATTATTTTATATTGGCCGTGGTTCATGCAGCACACCCTATAGCAGATGTCACGAGCCGCCACTGGCATACAGGCATTAATGTTTTAAAATATTTTAAAATGAATAATATACCAATAATAATATATTATATAAGTAAAGGATGATATTCATATTCACAAATACTTTTTTAAAGAACAATATAAAATTAATAAATTGCTATTAGCCACAAATGTCATTCTCAATAGTCTTGCCTTTAGATAATTCACTCATGTCGCCAACCATTTAAAACAAAAATTTGCGTGCGTAAAAGTTACATTACGATACGCAAATGCGTTTTATAATGAAGATTTTCATAAGTGCAAAATATAAAAACTTTTTTTTGAAACTGTTGTCAATAAAAATAAATAATATAATAACCTACCTCTTTGCTGAGCTGTTTGCTTTAACAATAAATTCATAATCAAGAAATTAATGTGAAAACTTACATAATAATAATATTGATCTGCCAGAGCATCATTATTGTAGTAAAATAGGGGCATAAATTTATGCCAGATGACAAAGTGGTCCAAATTGGCTGACTGCTTATCAATAATTTTTGTTGCTTTTTGTTAATATAATTTTTAAAGGATGCCCCTTGCTGTTTGTCTTAAGGTTTCTTTATGGAACTAGCTTTCCTTTTAACTTTATTTTTCAAACCAATACATACCTAAAATGTTAACTATATTATTATACCTTTAAGCAGGTAACGGCATTATATTATAAATCTATTAAAAAATATTGCTTTATACATGTAAAATAGATGTAGGTACTTATATGCTGCCATTTTAGGCTTGTTTTTCCTTGCCCTATTCATCCCGTTTAACAGGGTGCTTTTCTCTCCCAGAATATTGTTTATAAAATCCAGATGCTTTTATATAAAAGCCAACATCATTTTCTTTTGCTGAAAGGACACTTTTTGGTTACACCATCACCTTCGTCTTCCAAATAATTTATTTTGATTATCATAATAATAAATAAAATTTAAACAACACGAACAAAACAAACTAATGAACTTAACCACAAACAGCTTATCAAAATATAAAAATGTGTGCCAATCATATATATTTATGCGATACCAATGACATAAATTAATTATCCCCAGATATTATCAAAAGTCGAAATCACTTGGAATCGCTAAAGATTTCAACTGTCATGGCCGACAATTTCGAGTCGAAATTTTGTTTACCACCAAACGTTTGAAAATTGGCTTCACTCACACGCATAAGGTTTTCATTGCCATGCGCTGTCCTCTCTCTTTCCTAGTCTAAGCTTCAATCACACGCATAAGGTTTTCATTGCCATGCGCTGTCCTCTCTCTTGCCTTGTCTAAGACTTAACTCGATTACATAACCTAAGTTGCGCAATCTGTTAAATAATAGAGACATAAAGCAATTCTAAAAATTGATCACGTATCCTTATCCGTATACGTAACGTAAAGGAGATACGTAACTAATCAAAAAAAAGCATAAAACAAATGCGTTTGTAACGTAACCATTCATGTGTTTTAATTTTTAACCTAAAAAATAGCCCCAAAATCTACCTTAACAAAATAATGTCGTCATTGCCACTAGGTTCGTTCCAACAAGAGTCCGAAACTATCAGAGATTGTTATGCGCATGCGTATATGCATTTTAGCGTTCCAACAACAATCTCTGACAGTTTGGTGACTGATAGTAAGCTGTTCCAACGTTACATGCAAACGGTTTGAAAACTGTCATAAAAGTTTGTGAATTTGTTAGGAACTATAAATCAGACGCATGCGCAAAGGACATTTGATTATTCGAAACCACGTGTTTGTCCATTTAACTCAACTTTTAACCTTTTTCGCGTATTATATATTTATATCGTGAGGAGATCTATTTAATATAAATAAGAGTTACAGTGGCTCGGATAAAAATATGGGCAACAGCGATTTATTAGACGAAAGTATTGGTGCATTCCACAGTGAAGACGAATCCAGTCACGTTCTCGAGTACCTAAATAATTGAGGAAATTGGTGTTCGCCCGAAAATTTTGGAATGGGAAAATACTTTCCACTTGTTGCACTGTCATGTGTTAAATGTCAAACTAGTACTACAGTGTTCCAACAGAACAGTTGTGGACTAGTTTCAAATTTCATCAAATGCGCGCATGCGTAGAAACAAATTTGAAAACAATCCGAAACGCATCCCTGATTGTTTGTTGGAACGAACCTACTGTAAAATAATATTTTTCTTTTTAAATCTATTATCGCATATCACAGAAATGTTTGTTATGATTTATGATAATGGAAAATAAGGTTATGATTTTTGAGCATACAACATCACTTTTGTCCCTTAATCGTTGAAAAACGCGATCACGGAACACAATAATGCGATACGTACGTTAGGTACGTGTGACGGATTGATACGTTTCACGTAACGAAACCCACGTATCGCTTCTGCACATGCGCATTGCGATACGTATACGGATACGTAGTGATTTTAAGAACTGCTTTAAGTCCCTAATGTCTATAGGTCTGTTCCAACCAAGCAAAGAACCGTTCTAAAATAGTAATTTTTGTGCGCAGTGGTGTAGTGAATTGCGCAGTGCACTCATTTGGTCTCGTGAGTGGTAATATTACCGTTCTAGAACGGTTCTTTGCTTGGTTGGAACAAAAATTATAATTTTCGTCTTTCCAATGTTTATTAACTCACTTTATTTATTCATACATATGTGGCAACGCAGCTCGAGATTTAAAGTTTGCCGCTACTTATCAACCAATAAAATTATCCTTGATACTTCAAATTTTGTACATGCGCAGAGAATTTTTAGCGGATGGTTAAACTGGAAGATATAACCGCTGATAACCGCTCCGGTTTTTAACATTTAAGGGGAATATTAACCGCGTATTGTCGGTTAAGTCCTTAGAACAAAAAGAAACAGGAAGGAGTATATGCAAAATGACCTTGAGTCCAGAAAGGAGCTTGCATATGGCGGCCAATTGTCAATTTTAATTTCCGTTTCCATTGACGTACCAAAAAAAAAATTATATCAAGGTTTTTATTTTTAATAAATTTCAACCAATCAAGTGTGTAAGTACAACTAGTGTTCTATATAATTTAGTATTTATAAGAACCGAATGATACGCCTATGCGCTCATTTTTGACATATTTATTCTGTACCTCAGAGGTAAACTGTACTAAGTCACTTTTTTTTGAAAACGCGTTTTTTACTCCATATCACTTTTTATAACATACTTTACCTCTGAAAAAATATTCAGATGCCTAGCTTCTAGAACAACGAAGATACCCAATTTGATCCTGTATTAAGTCACATATTACTTTAGAGGTAAAGTATGTTATAAAAAGTGATATGGAGTAAAAAACGCGTTTTCAAAAAAAAGTGACTTAGTACAGTTTACCTCTGAGGTACAGAAATATTGCTTTGACAGTATACTGTAAACATAAACAAAGAGTCATACTAGGAGCTTCAAGATGGCCGACTTCCGTCGCAAATTTTTATTAAAGTTAATATATGACAGACTCCTTCCTGTTTCTTTTTGTTCTAAGGTTAAGTCCAAAAATCATCTTAAGTCATATGAAGAAACTGGGGTTAGTAGATGAAGTAACGTGTGCGGATTCTGTAACGAAACCTCAATACATAAATATGCCCTGCCTTGCAAAATTCTAGGAGCACACGAAATAGAAGAGGAGTATCCACCTGATTTGAAGCCAGACCATGTCCTAAACTTTCTTACGAAAATATAGGACTGCTACAAGTCTGAGAAAATATTAGCCCTATGGCAAGAAAGACGCGGGACACAATCGATTTTATAAGTCGCAGGTGTAGGATACTTACAACATACATAGAATGTAGTTTCTGTCCGAAAAATATAGGACAGGTAGATACGGTGTATATGGATTTCTCAAATAAAATCGACCACTATTCTCCAGGAATAGGGTATATAAATAGTCATCCGGTATTACTTTACGTGTAAGTAATACATGAATAAACGTAAAATTTCGACTGTATTTAATGCTACAGAATCAAAAAATTAATTTTACAGAATTGGTGTATAAATAAACTTTATTTAAATAAATTCCAAATTTTAACAAAAAAATACAATTTTCCTGGTAAATAATTTTATGAACAAAGAACTTTTCAGCACAACTTCCGCACAGTTTAAAAGTCCTTCTTTTAATGTTCTTTAGAATAGACTCTAGACTCTCATAGAGTGAGGGTTATTACAATAAATTTCATTCAATAATTTTATATTAGAACGTTATATATAGAACTATTAATGATCTATAGAAATAAACAACTGAACACTTCAATTTTCACATTGATTGCAATTGTTTTATTAAAAACTTCTTTGTTTAATATAGGTAAATGAACTGCTTTCACGGAGTGAGTGTTAGTGCAATATAAATGTTATTAACGGGATCTGTAAAAAAATTAATGATTTGCCTGTGATAATTTCTTTTCCTTATTTTAGTTTTGTGAAAGGTAAATTAGAATACTCTTCCATATGGACTCCCACATAAATGCAGGTGCATTATGCATCGATGACCTTCTATGGAGTACAAAAAAATTGTTTATGCTTTTAAAACCAACGTTGGTTTATTATCCTTAACAAGGATAACAAGATTTTTCGTAAATAAAACTCAATCTAATTTAATTTATAAAGCACCAATTAATACCATGTGCAGAAATGAAAATTGTCACTTTAAAAATAGAACATTTTGTCAGTTACTTATATAAATACATTTTTTACAAGTTATTGACCACTATTTCATTATACGGAGATTGATAACAGTTGGCGACGAGGATAATGGATTCTGGGGCGTTAGCGAAGTTACTAGAACAGCAGAACAAAATTCTAGAAATGCTCGTACTGAATGTGAATGATAAGGTACCAGAATCAAAACCTGAAAACACTGAGTTCATCATCAAATCACTAGCCAGAAACATCATAGAGTTTGTACCAGATCCGGAAAACCATATCACATTCGAGTCTTGATATAAAAGATATGAAGATCTGTTTCTCCTCGATGGAAAAAAGTTGGATGAGTTCGACTTTTACTACGAAATCTCAGTACTTCAGCACATGAAAGGTACGCTAACTTCATTTTGCCAAAACATCCCAGAGATATTCAGTTTGAGGAAACAATAAAGATTCTCAAGAAAATTTTTGGAAAACAGTCATCTATATTCAGTACTCGTTACAAGTGTTTACAATTGAACAAGGTCGAATCCGACGACTTTTTAACATATGCTGGTATTGTTAATAAACATTGTGAAGCTTTTCAATTAAAGAAACTGAACGAAAATCAATTCAAATGTCTCATGTTCATAATTGGATTGAAATCTTCCAAATATTCGGATATTACAACACGTCTCTTATCAAAGATTGACAAAGATGAAAAAGACGACATCTCCTTAGAAGATTTAGTGGATGAATGTCATAGAATTTCGAGTCTGAAGGAAGACACTGCCCTCATTGAACATAGAACTAGTCCGACGGTTCATGCAGTTTTCAGCAAAGAAAAGAATCCACATAACAGTTTCGATAAAACCAAACCACATAACAGTTCCGATAAACCCAGAACACCTTGTTGGCAATGCGGCGAAATGCATTTCAAGAAGGATTGCAGTTTTTCACAACACAAGTGTGGAATCTGTTACAAAATTGGACATAAAGAAGGTTATTGCTCTTGTTTCGCAGATAAATCAGCAGAAAAATCACAAAACAGAAACAAAAATGGTTTTAGAAAGAATAAAGGTCAGAATAAAACTACTACAAAAAGTATATTCATACACCGAATAAATTCTTCACGAAAATACATTAACTTGACCATTAATGGTGTACAAACATCACTTCAGTTTGACACTGCGTCAGATATCACAATCATAGATGAAAATACATGGACATCTATTGGTCGACCAGAAATCATTAAAATTAATGAAGTTGCGTTCAATGCCTCCAGACAAGAGGTGGATTTACTTGGAAAAATAAGCTGTCAGGTGATACTGGGTGATCATTTACAACCGGTAGTGAAGACATGCTTTGTGACATCAATCAAAGAGTTAAATATATTGGGAATCGATTGGATCGAGGAATTTGGACTATGGAACATTCCGATTAATTCAATCTGCAAGAAAGTTGATTTGTTTTCCCAAATACCGTCAGAATTTGGTTTAGCAGATTTACAACGATTTTTTCCATAAGTTTTCAAAGATGGTTTGGGACACTGCACCAAATCAAAAGTGACACTTCATATAAAAGCAGGAGCGAAACCTATCTTTCGACCAAAACGACCGGTGGCTTACAATGTTAGGAAAACAGTGGAAGAGGAATTGGACCGATTAGAAAAACAAGGGGCAATTACACCTATCGATTTTTCTAATTGGGCAGCACCGATTGTAGTTGTTCGCAAACCGAATGGAAAAATTCGCATTTGTGCCGATTACTCAACAGGCCTCAATGATGCCTTAGAATCACATTGTTATCCATTGCCAGTTCCAGAGGAAATTTTTTCAAAAATTTCGAATGGAGTTATATTCAGTAACCTTGACTTATCTGATGCTTATCTACAAGTCGAAGTTGACGATGAATCCAAAAAACTACTAACGATTTCAACACACAGAGGGCTCTACTTATACAATCGTCTTCCTTTTGGAGTTAAGGTGGCACCAGGAGCTTTTCAGCAGTTGATGGATACCATGTTAGCAGGTTTGGATATGGTAGCTCCTTATCTGGATGACATAATTGTTTCTGGTAGAACGGAAATGGAACATAATCAAAATCTCTTCAAGGTTCTACAACGTATTCAGATTTATGGTTTTCGCTTGAAAATAGAAAAATGCAAGTTTTCCATGTCACAAATAAAATATTTGGGACATATTTTAGACAAAAATGGAATCAGGCCTGATCCATCAAGAATTGAAGCAATTTCACGAATGCCACCACCGAATGATCTCACAACTCTTCGATCATTTTTAGGTGCTATCAATTATTATGGGAAATTCGTTAACAACATGAAGCAGATTCGTGGGCCATTAGACGATCTTCTGAAGAAAAACGTAGAATGGAATTGGTCAGTCAAATGCCAAAAAACATTTGAAAAGTTGAAGGCTGTTTTATCTTCTGATTTATTGCTCACTCATTATAAACCAGAACTACCTATCATTGTAGCAGCTGATGCATCAAGCTATGGTCTTGGATCGTGTATCCTTCATAAATTTCCTGATGGAAGTGTAAAAGCAATATGTCACGCATCTCGTTCTTTGACTTCAGCAGAACAGAAATATAGTCAAATAGAGAAAGAAGGTCTTGCACTCATTTTTGCGGTAACAAAATTTCATAAAATGATTTTTGGAAGAAAATTCACACTTCAGACAGATCACAAACCACTTCTGTCAATTTTTGGATCAAAAAAAGGCATCCCTGTGTACACTGCGAATCGTATACAAAGATGGGCTCTAACTTTGCTTTCATATGATTTTGATATCGTGTACACATCATCTTCGGTATTCGGACATGCAGATGTTTTATCGAGACTGATAGATCGCGAATCGAAACCTGATGAAGAATTTGTCATTGCAGCACTATATATGGAAAATTCTGTCAAGCAAATCATCGAGACAGCTGCAAATTCTTTACCAGTAACAGCTAAAATGATAGCAAAGGAGACGCCAAAAGATACAGTTCTCAAAAAAGTATCACACTATATTTCCCATGGTTGGCCTAAAGAAATAGATGAACCAGATATTCGACAGTTGTACAATAGAAGGGAGTCTCTATCTATGGCCGAAAACTGTATTCTTTTTGGATATCGAGTGGTAATTCCCACCATATTTCGAAAAAGGATCTTGCAACAATTACATAAAGGACATCCTGGAAGAGATAGAATGAAAACTTTAGCGAGGAGCTATGTTTATTGGCCTTTATTAGATAAAGAAATCGAAAATTTCGTTCATCAATGTGATTCCTGCCTACAAGCTTCCAAATCACCTCCAAAAACCGAACTTTCATCTTGGCCAATACCAAAAGGACCCTGGACTAGGGTACATATGGATTTTGCTGGCCCTGTAGAAGGATCCAGTTTTCTCGTCATAGTGGACGCTTACACCAAATGGCCGGAGGTTTTCAAAATGAAAACAACTACTGCTACAGAAACCATAAAGAAACTAAAAGGAGTATTCTCCATTTTTGGACTACCAAGAACCATAGTTTCAGATAACGGCACCCAATTCACTAGTTCATTTTTCAAAGATTTCTGTCAAGCCAATGGAATTGATCATATCCGAACACCAGTTTACCATCCTCAATCAAATGGTTTGGCAGAACGGTTTGTGGATACTTTCAAGCGTGCACTCAAAAAAATGAAAGGAGAAGAATCTACAAATGATGAGGTGATAACTACATTTCTACAGACTTATCGTTCGACTCCGAACAAAAATGCTCCAGAGGGAAAATCACCATCAGAATTGATGTTTGGAAGAAAAACAAGATCACTCATGGATCTAGTTGTACCTTATCCAAAAGGGGAGAACATTGATAATTCAAGAATGGGACATCAATCAAATGAAAAACATGGAGCGAAGAAAAGAAATTTTGATGTTGGTCAACTGGTTTTTGCAAAAATCCATTCACACGACACTGTTAAGTGGGTTTCAGGTAAAATCATCGAACGCATCGGACATGTTATGTATAATGTGTTTCTAGAAGAAGATCGTAAATTAATCCGATCCCATGCAAACCAACTAAAATCAAGATTTGTCAGTACTGAAGAAGATTATCGCCAAGATCAAAATGAGCTTCCAATTGATATATTATTGGATACATTCGATGTTAATTCTAAGAGAAAATCGTCTGAAACTAATTTGAATGAGTCATCACAAGGAAATAGTTCTAGTCAAGAAGAGAACAGTAGAAGTCAGGATCATTCTAAACAGTCAGATCAGCCTGAAGAGTCAGATGAATCAGTCAATAATATTGGGAATTTCCTGATTCAGAGACCAAGACGAGAAACTCGTTTACCAAAAAAATTGGAAAATTTTGATGTAGAACATTTCAAAAGGGGGAGATGTTAGAGTCACCATGGTTTTGGGACAGGGACTTTTTGACAGCAGTTGTCACTTTAAAAATAGAACATTTTGTCAGTTACTTATATAAATACATTTTTTACAAGTTATTGACCACTATTTCATTATACGGAGATTGATAACAAAAATAAACTAACAAATATATATATGAGACACCTTTTCCTGCATTGGTTTATATTTAAGAACCCTAAATAAATTACTTGCCAACAAAACACTATTTTATTATAAATATTAACTATTTCGTCAATGGCAGCTGTTTTATCAACAGATTATATTTAGATTAGAAATTAGTTTTTTTCAAGTTTTTTGTAATTTAGATGTAATGAGTATATGTACCTATACCTATGTATGTTATAGTAAATATGTGCAAATCAATGCAATTGGAAAACTGTTGACCAATATTATTTATAATAATTTTATTTTATTTTTCATAAAGAGATAATACCTACCTAAAAATGGCTGAATATTAATTAGTATTGTAATTTAAATCACTTTTCGTTAAAGAATATCCCTATTAATGTATAAAAAAAAGAGAAATAACAAAAAGAACCAATGTTAATAGAATTTTATTATAAAAATGTATACTTCCATTTAATACGATGAAATAATTTTATAAAATTTCTTATTCCCCTACTTGCCACTTTTTGTACTCTTATCAGTTTGAACTTCTTTCTCCGCTTTAAGTTTTGCAGCTGCTATTCTTCGTTCCCGTCGTTTCGCAGATTTTGATTTGGCTTTAACCCCTTTTGTTGGAGCTGGTATCGGGTCTTCTCCTTCAGCAGATCTTTTAATTTTTTTTAATTCTCGAATTCTCCTTTTGGCTGTTTTAGTTAATTCCTTTCTACTTTCGATGCTCTTGAGACCTTTTTCAATTAATTCGATTGCCTCTTGTTTCTCCTTGTCATTCGATGAGTTTATTTTTTGTTTGATGCCAAGATACTGCTCCTTTTTCGGTTTTTTAATTTCTATTTCTTGATTATTGTTGGCCTGTAACAGTTCATTTTCTGGCATTTTTTGTTTTGTATTTTTATTGGCAATTTGAACCATTTTATGGACATTTATTTTATTTTTTAAATTATTTTGCTTGATCTTTTTACTGGTACCAAAATTTTTACGTGTCTGTTTGTGTTTTCTTTTAGATCCAAAATTGTTTACTTTTGTTTTACTCATATCTGTAAAATTTAACAAAACTGTTAATATTATCATAAAAAAATGGCCACCACTGTATAAAAAATGTTTCAGTTAGAATTTATTTTAGACTATTTTAAAATATTTCAATATTATATATGTATATATAATAGTATTGCTTTATTTTTTGTTTTTAAAAAATGGACTGGAAGGCAGCAAATGGAACAAGGTTAGGTTAAAAAAACATATGTAACCTACTAAAAATATAATTAAACATAAAAATGTATAACATAAGCCAACTTTAATAATGGCAATACATATTTTACTTATATATTAAGTAAGGCTGATTTTAGTTAATCAGATTCATCATCAGAATTTTCTTCATCATCTTCCTCCTCATCACTTTCCTCTTCCTCATCACTTTCCTCTTCCTCACTTTCCTCTTCTCCACTTTCATCATCACTTTCTTCATTTTCAATTTTATTTGCAGTCAACTCTTCATCACTGTCATCATCTTCGGATTCTGCAGGTTCAGATTTAAGAACTAATGGTTTTGGTTTAACTTGTTCTGCAGCTTTAGCATTCTTTTTTCTCTCTCTTCTTTTTGTTGCTTCTGATTTAGTATGAGGACTTTTTGCTTGTGGTGGTGTAATTTTACCACCTTCTGCTATCCTCTTAAATTTTTTCAACATTTTAATTTTTCGCATAGCAGATTTAGAAAGATTTCCTCTTTCTTCCATACTTTTAATCTTTTTTTCTATATCATCAATAACTTTTGCTTTCTCCTCAGTATCTGCTGAGTTAATTTTTTGTTTTATACTAAAGAAAGGTGTTCTGCGTTTTTTTGCCAAACTTGATTTCTGAGCAGGTTCTTGTATTTTCTTTTTTGGCTGATCCACTTGTGATGTACCCTTAAAAGGAACTTTAGATGGTGCACCTTTTTTTGGTTTTTTATCTTCCTCTGAAACCTGTTCAGTTTTAATTTTTTGTTTATTCTTTTGTTTTTGTGGTAGATTTGATGACTGCTTATTATTTTGTTTTGGTGTTGGTTGAACTTTTGGTTGCTTGGGTGTATTATTCTTTTGTTGTTTATTAGCAACTTGATGTTTTAATTGTTTAGGTGTATCCTCATTTTCTTTTTTGGGTGTAACCTTCAATTTTTCTTTTTTAGGGGTCAATTTTTGTAGAATTTGCTTAGGACTACCCTTTTGCTGCTTAGATGTATCCTTTGGAGTTTGTAATTTGGGAGTCTGACCTTTTTGTTTCTTAGCTGACCCAAACTTTTGTGGTGTCTGTCCATTTTCCAATTTAACTTTTTTGGGAGACTCTGACTTAACACCTTGACTTTTTCTTTTATTAGGAGTCTTGGGAGCAACATCAACCATTTCTGAAAACAAGAAAGTAAATGCGTTCTGAAATATTTATACACTTTGAGAAATTTTAGCAGACTTGAAATATATCTATTAAAACACCCATTCAATAAGAAGTAATTCTTCAGTGTTTTCTTAAATAAAAAAAAGCTGAAAAAAAGGTGGAATTTGTTTTAAGCATTTTCCTTTACTTATTTTAAAAATATGAGGCTTTTACACTACACTACACAAATAACTAAAAATAGAACTTCAGCGAATTGTGTTTTGAATTAGGTACATGCAAAAATGATTTGCTTTAAACACGAGGTAATCAAACGATTGAAAATTATTAATACAGACATAGGTAAATTATATACTGAATGACCAAATTACTTGTATACACAATTAAAATAAAATAAAGCAAATATTTTAAACTTACTTATTCAATTGTACTAACAACTTCGTCAAATATAAAAAACGTGTTTTTGATTCAGCGCGTTGGTAACCAACGATGCCAAAGTAAAAAAGGTTAGTTTTTTCATGCGTTTATACAACCTCAATAAAAGTGTTACCAACATAAAAATGTGCATTTACATTTGTAATTGCAAGTTATTTGTAAAGAGTACGTTATGCAAAATAAGATATAACAAGAATAAAGAATAAAAATAGTTTTTCCATTAATCTTTCTAATTTGTACAAATATAAAAGGAACTTTAAGTTCTCAACAATTCAGCGGAATAAGGTAATGAAAAAAGAAGAACTTACTAGTAGAAAATAGTGTTCTGTGTATGGAGCATAATATCAAGAACGATAAACATTTACCAGGATTGCCTAATCGGGCTGATTTGTCCGCCAGCTGTGTGACGTCACTGCAGTCCTTCATTATAACGTTTACCATATAAATGCATGGAAATAATAGGAGTTAGACAGTATTTTTATGATTTCTGTAATACTAACGTACCACTATTTGGATTTTTAAGATTAAACACTTATAATTTATAATAAATATTCCCATAAAATCGTTTTAATACGGCCGAGGACTGCAGTGACGTCACGTGCGATCGATTTTTTGGCGAACGTACGTCTTATGGGATTAAGCAATCCTGGTAAATTTTTTATCATTCTTGGCATAATATACTAATAAAATGTGACCAATGTATTAAAAAGTGTCCGTCGGAAAGAAACAAATTGGTGGCGCCACAGTAGCAAAAGGATACTGCAAATAGAAAAGAAGAATTTGTCCTGTGATCGGCTATGTCAAAATTGAAATGTTAAAAGAGAAAGAAACGAAATCAAATTACAATTGAGTACTTAGATTAGGAAAGCATAGTCTAAGATTGAGTAAGTATGTATAAAACTCTCAGTATATATATATATCTCTTATCTATGGTATAAAACCTATGGATGGTTACTGACTAGACTCCACGTTGATTTTTTACCCTTTTGCTACTCCCGCGCTATCTACTGTTTGCTTCTTACCTGCGGACATCAAATTTTTGTTGACGTCACTGCGCCCTCTACCACAAATAGAATGGTAAATGTTTATCGTTCTTGAGAATTTCCCAATACCAGTTGGTCATCCTTACACTTTACACCCTCCATAGTTCTGTGAGTATATAAACCTTATTCTATGGTATAATCATAATAAAATCACAACATAACCTTGAGATGATTTGTGACATAACCCTAGACTATTAATTATCTAAAATAACAAACGAATTGGATTTAACTAAATTTTATTACAATGGTAAACGAAGTACTTACTTTGCAATTTGGACATTATTCAAATTTTGTAGGAACACATTGGTGGAATATCCAAGAATTAAGTTTTCAATATAATTCAAACACTCCATCTGAAATCAATCATGAAGTACTTTACCGAGAAGGGATTACACAAAAGGTTAAGTAATTATTTACGGCTGGAATTAGATTGTACCTCGTAAAATTATTATGGTGGATATCAATATATTTTTATACTAACCTTTGATTATTTAATGTTTTTTATTATTATCCCTGAAGAACTGATTTGATTTTAGCGAGAAACTACGTTTACTCCTAGATTGTTATTGGTAGATTTAAAAGACAGTTTAGGATCATTACCAGAACAGGGAGATTTATATGAACCCATACCTGACTATACCAAAGAAAGTGTTAAGTGGGATCAAAATTTGCTGAAAGTTGAAGTAGAACCTAGTAAAATTAAAAATCGATTTCAAAAGGATTTAGAAAATCTTGAACAGTGTAGTAGTGTTTTGAATAAAAATTATGAGTTAGAAAAAACAGTTAATGTATGGTCTGATTTTCTTTATACTAGATTTCATCCTAGAACCATTGAAGTTGTAAAGCAATATCAGCATTGTAATGAAAATACTCCCTTTGATGCCTTTCCCCTTGGTAGTGATTTGTGGAAATCTCATCAATTTTCTGAAGACTTTATTGACAAAATAAGAAACTATGTAGAAGAATCTGATAATTTCCAAGTAAGTATAGAAACATGTATATAAACATAAATACTTGGAACTTGCTAAATAATATTTTTTAAAATACACCCTTTATTTTTAGGGTTTTCACATACTTACAGATTGTACAAATGCTTTTTCTGGTTTAACATCATCATGTTTGGAGTATATTAGAGATGAATATGACAGAAAATCAGTTTTAGTTTTTCCACTGATCCCATCAAGTTATTTGGATGAGAGTAAAATAGAAAAATCACAATCAATTTTAAATGATTCAGTTAGATTAATTAACATGGCTTTGAGTTTTAATGAATTTAATACCAATTCATCAATGTTTGTACCTTTGAGTGTTGGTAGCAAAGGATGGAGACAACCAGGTCCTGAAAGAAAATTTAACAATTTAGAATATAATGTATGTTTTTTATGTTAAAATTATTAACTAGTTTAACAAGATAGCACTTACATTTATTTCTTTAAACATTATATTTTAGCATACACTACCATATCATTCTAGTGCAATTTTAGCAGCAGCCTTAGATACAGTAACATTAAAATATCGACTGAAATGGTCATCATTTACATTAAAAGATTTGATCTTAGATATGACACAAAATGAAAGAAAAGCAAGTGCAGCTAGTATCCAAATTCCTTTCCCATTAGAAGAAAACAGTAATCTTCTTGAATGTCTAGATAACTGGAAAGGACCTCTTTATCAAAGTATTACTCCTAGCTGTGATATTGGTATGTTTAATTATTTAATATATGTAATTAATTGTAATTGTATGCTAACACTGCTATCCTTAGGTACTCGCCGTGTTATGCAACACATAACATTAAGAGGCATAAAAGAAGAGAAATTAAAAAAACCTCTAAATAATGCTGGTAAACAAAGGGAATTGCCAGCATATAGATGTAATACAACAGAAGAAATGTTATCAATGTATCTATCTTACACAACAGAGGCCACAGCTAGTTCTGTAACAGTTGCACAAAGTCCAGTTACTGTTAAGACTCCATTTCCAAAAATTTTCAAAAAATGTAAGGTTTAGTAATCTTTTGAATATGTTACATGATATATTATAATTTAGTAAGTTTAGTGAATCCTTTTGTAAAGTATGGTATTTCTGATAATATTCATCATGTTTTCTTTGGATTCCATTGCAGTACTTTCCTAAGTATTCCCACTTTTGAGGAAGACCTAGATCCAGCCATACATGCTGCAGATGTTCTCCTAAGCATCACTGGTGTGCACAAGAATGTGCATTTCACTTTCTTTTATAAAAAGAACAAAAAGTCTAACTTAAAATTTGATCCCTATTTAAATGATTTTCTCTATAAAAACTAAAATGTCATTGACATCACCACTTTTGAATTGCTAACTGACCTGGGTGTTCTATTGTTATGCAGGTTTTCCTGTAACATTAAATTGTCAATAAAAAGCAAATAATTTACCACCTCATGAAATTATCATCAACTTAACCCAAACCATATGTTCTGAGAGTTAGATACTCCACAATATAATTTGAATAATATTGGTGTTACATCCTTGGTTCTTTTTTTTATGACAAAATCGGTTGTTTTATTTCATTTTAGTTTGTGATTTACTATTTTCAATGAATAATTTTACAGTTTTAATTTATTTGACGTTGATATTGGTAAGATTACTGTCATATGCTTACTTTAGGTCCACATATACAAGATAAATTTTTTGATTTTACACCATTTTTTCACTATAACTTGAGATTAGTTCTTTTGCCTTTGCATTTTATTAAATTCTCTTTCATTTATATTTTTAATACTGTCATACATACACAACCAAAGTTATAATAATGGATTTATCCAATATTAATATGAACTATAATTATTAATAATAATAATTAAGACTTGTAATTGCAGTGTCTATTTTATTGATTTGCTTGGGTTTCTAAATTTTAGCATATTTCAAATCACTGCCCTTACAAAACAAGACATGCCACAATAGTAGGGGTTTTGTTTTAAAAACCTATTCAAGGTTTCTGAAATTGGGAACCTTAAAGGATAGACCAAGAAAAAGTCAGAAGAATATCTACAAAAATACATTACCTGTATGCGTTTTTGTAGATACTGTTTCTGCTATTTAAGAGCGTTCTTTAGGCTTTCATTTACTAGGTTCCTGCTAACTTTTTTATTAATTAACTAATTAAAATTTGGTCGAACTATTATGCCCGGTTTCACAAAAGCTGATTAAGCAAGTGATTAGTTATTAGTTAATCAACTGTTAAAGTTAACAGTCTGTTATATCTTAATCAGGTTTCATAAAACAAAATGTGTTTTTCTTAATCAATGATTAACTAACAACGAATTAGATTTGGCAACATTGAAAAAACGTCGTTTTTTATACGTTTAGAGGTTAGGTTTAATCAAGAACCAAAAATAGCAAAATAATAATTTAATTATTGGAAAAATTATTAGAAAAATAGTTAACAACCTATTAATTTCACAATGGAAAATAAAAGAAAAAGAACATGTAATTTTTCCGAAGCAGATAAACAAACCCTTTTAGGTTTAGTTAACCAGTAAGTACCTAAAAATTAATATAGTTGGAACAGAAAATTTAAATAAAAGCTTAACTGTATTTTTTATGCATTTTTGTTATATCATTTTTTTATTAAGATATAGTTGCATTACATCAAAAGCAACAGACGGAGCCACTTTAAAGAAAAAAAACGAAACCTGGAAAATTATCAGCGACATTTTCAATGCCCAAAGTATTGTAGAGAGAAGTATAGAGCAGTTAAAAAACCTTTACAATAATATTAAAAGAGAGGAAAGAAAGAAGGTGGCTACAATACATGTATGTATCTGTATAAGTTCTCAATAACTTTTAACATTTATTTTGAATTATTGCAGAAAGAAAAGTACAGACAGAAATTATTAAATATTAATGTTACGGAAGAACAGATGACTGAGTATATGGAAATTGCTGCAATTGAAAAGGTATATTAATTAAGGAATTAAAGCATATGAACCAAGCCATATATAGGGATTTAATGAACAGGTGTCAATATAATTTATAATGTAATTTTTATTCTTAGAATATTACAAACAAGGTTTGGTTCTGTAGTTCTTTCGTAAGACATTCAATTTAGTATATAATACAAATTTACACAAAATTGCAGGAAGAAAGGTTTAGGACAGGGGGTGGTACATGTAGCACTTCTTTGTCAGATTTAGGTGCACAAGCCATTGCTGTTATTCAAGAGCAATTTGCACCAATGGGTAACCCTTATGATGATGTGACATTATATTTTGGTAAGATTATAAATTTATCCAAAGTATTAATTTACCAAGTAATTTACCTATTGTTAATCCTACCACCTTCTGTGTTACAAATACATTTTAGATTAAAATTTAATAAATTTGAATTTATGTATAGTGGGATCATAACTTTAAAAATGATTTTAATTTGCAAAGTTCTAATAATTCCAACTAAAATTTGTATCTATTATTTCTAAAAGTTCCTTAACTGTACGTTTTGTAAATCGAAAACGAATTTTAAAATCATGATCATCATATTTTTCAAAGGCATTGATTCTATCTCTAATTTCTCGAAGTCTCCGTACATTGCGTCTTACCCTTCTTCTTGGCCGATTTATGGATGAATTGGATGAAAGTGAGGATAAAGAAGAACAAGACATTTTAAATGTAAGTATGTTTACCTTTACTTCTTTTATAAAGAATAAATACTGTAATACTTTTTTTAAATATATTTATCAAAATATAATTCGATTTTTTATTTCCTTCCCAATATTTAACGACTTTTTTGAAAATAAAATAAATTTGACAGCTATTTATCATAGGAAAATACTTGATTAAGCTAATCAATGATTAAGGGACCTTTAACAAGTGATTATTTAGTAATTCAGTTTTATGAAACAGTTAATCATTGATTAGACAGTTTAATCATCTGTTAAGGTAATCAACTGTTAAATTTACTAATCACTGATTAAGAAACACTTTTTAAATTTTAATCAGTGGTTAAGTTGCTAACAGCTGATTAAGGCCTTAATCAACGTTTGTGAAACCGGGCATTAGAGTTGCATCTAAAGGGTTCAGAGGCGTTGGGCCCATCAGTATAAATTGCCAATATATTTTATACCTGTTATCAGTTTTGGTTAGCAACCCTAGTGAAAACAATTGTACCTATCGTAATTTACTTTCGGTGTGTGGCTTATTTAAGTTATTTATTTAAATAATTTTAAAGAATTGTAATAATAATGGGTAATTTAAAAAAATCAATCTCGGGAATACGTTTGAAGTTTTAAGTGCAAAATTAATTAATTATTTTTCACCATTTTGTTGGTTAATCAATCTGATATGATGTACCTTTATAATTATGTTTTGCCTGTTAGTCCATTTGCCCTATTTAATATTCATAGAGAGTATTATTTTAATCGATAAAATTAATTGTTGATTTTAACCGTTAATCCAAATACTGTTGAAAACTCAATTAATTATTAACAAAAGAAAATGAATACACCACAAGGAACATACAGAAGATATATACTATTTTATATTTTTATTGTTAAGTTAAACACAATCCATAGATGAAATGTTTTAAGTTTATTATTATTTTGACATACAGGTTGTAGTTATATTCTTTGTTTTAAATAGGATGAATGAAAAGTTTTTGCTCCCAGTTAGTAGCATGTTTGCTGTTTTTATGTGTGTACCTATTTGTATATTTAGACATAATATAAAGAATAAGATGTGTCATTTTTTAAAAACTATTATTATGTGTATTTTGTTATACAAATTTCTGATTAGGGTAAATTTTATAATACACCATTAGATAGTATTTTTGATTTTCGATACCCTGGTTACTTGTATAAGAGTTACAAAAAGATGATTTACCCCACTCATAATAAAATTGTATAATCCTTTAAGCAATTGTTCTTTATTCTAACAAAACAGTTTTCATCAATTTAGTCATTTTACCCTTCAGTATTTAAGGACAGTTAAAGTGCAATTTGACTGAAGGAACAATTATCCATTGAATTATTTGGTTTTGAAGAAAATCATTCCTATGTCAATTTTCTAAAAAAAATCGATATATCCGATAGTCAATAAAATCCTAATGATAGGCAATTCATTACATATTTTTTTTAATTTGAACTTTTAAAACACTTCCCTGAAAACCTACCAATATGTCACTTTAGACCTTTTACCTTTCCAATGATGATGTGCAAAAAATACCTATTACTTTTATTTAGGTTTGCATTTTGGGATAAAAATTATTTTAATATTATCATGTAATTTAAAAACGATCCTAATCTATACAAAAATTTTAAACACCTTTCATAAATTTTCCTACCAGAAAAGACCCTGTATATTATTAATAAAATATTAAAAGTTTTTTCAATAAAATATTTTATTTAGGCGTCAAGTTAAATTTGTATACGAATCCATACATGCTACCAAAATAAATATAAAATATTAAAAATATTCTACGGTCATGAATTTTTATGTAGGGTATGATATAGATAAGCAAACGATTTGCGAAAGACAAACGTTTCAATGGGAAGCCGTTTAGCATATATTAGAAATTTATATTAGACAAATATAATTATGTCATAGAGTGAATCAGTAATAATTTTGAAGTCCAGCCCACCGCTTTGCTTAAAAAGTGGAAGGGTGATGCAATTCCGATCCTTTTTGCAGCGAAAGAACGCTCTTAAGCATTATAGCTAAAATCTCACCACTTCTCATCCACAGTTTCAAAGGAAATTTTTACAAGTAAAGATCAATTTATAAACTTGACATTCAGATTCCATTTGCATGCTTCATTCAAAGTTAAATATACATATAAGACCATTTATATTTACTGTTGTGCTATTCTAGAAAATCCAACTTTTTCTTATTCTATTTTTTGTTTGCTGTTTGTGGTAGTACTTTGGAACATTAATTTTGTTTGTCATTGCCTGATAATTATCACAGATCTTTGAAAAGTCCCATGTTTTGTATGTTTCCTTGCCATAAAAAGTAAATGCATTATATACATTTTACTTTAATTTCTAGCATCAGAGAATGTACCTGTCCTTGCAGGTATACATAGTGGATCTGAAATTGGAGTTATGCTAGAAACTCTACACACTGAAGCAAGAAAAATAAAAATAGCAAAGTTTAGTCAGTTTTCAAGTGGTGGAATTGATAAAGACGACTATGAAGAGTGTTTGGACAATCTGTTTACTTTGAGAGAAAATTATGAAGATAAATATTTAGTTTAATATAATATATTCTACTAAAAGATGTTACAATAATTTTTACAAATATATGAATGCCAATTAGAAGAATTTTGGTTTAATTTATTGTTACTTACATGCATGCTTACCATTCCATAATGATAAAACTAATAATAAAAAAATGTATTGTATTTAAAAACTTTACTCTTTAAGATAATAGCAAGGTCATTATAATTAAATATGTATACCATTCCTTTGAAACACAAATGTGATAAAAACAGTTTTTAAATTTCTGTCAAGCCAAAATATTCATAGTTTAAAATGAATTAAAATGAATTTATTCCAGCTTTTTATCCTGAACAACCTCTACATCCACAATGTACACATTCTACAATTCTACCTTCTTCTAATTTAGACTTTGGAACACGACAAATACAATTTGTTCCAAAATTGGTATCTCTTGTTTGAATGCATCTTAGACAACAGAGGCTTTCATATCCTTGCTTCTTCCATTTGGCTATTAAATTTTTATCAGCTATATTTTCTACTAAGCAATATTCATATAATTCCCGACTAATAGCTTTTCGTCTGTAAAATAGGTCAAATATGTATCTGGACTTTTGATGATGAATCTTGAATATTGGCCACAGTGATTCGTTTTTCCGTTTCCCTTCGTGCGATTCTGTTTCAGCTAAAGCATATAAAAATTATGTTTTAATTAAACATAAGATGTTATTTATAATAGTGAAATATAATGAAAAAATTAAAATGTACGTACCTTCTCGCATTTTTTGTTCCAATTCATCTAAAGTCGGCTCTATTAGTTCCCATCCTTCAGGCGGAGGTTTTTTGCTTCTTCGAACTTTGGGCATTCTAATAATCTACCCTGAATCTCTTTTTCTTTTTATTGATATTTTTATTTTCACCAACAAACTATATGTGAAAACAAACAGTGACACCACAATACAGAACACTATTTACTTGACATTTACAGAATAGGCAACCTATACCACAGAATTAGTGAAAAATTAGGCAATCCAAACAATATGGCCGTCCAGGGCAAATATTTGTGACAGTTCAGGTAGAAAACCATTGTTTTGAAAGTTTTTGTTGTGTTTAGATCAATTTTTGTAGTATTTGTGTGAGATTTGTTGCCTATTTTGAGATGGAAAGCAGCTATGTATTACAAGAACATCCTGATATTAGTAAAAGGTAATGATGAAAACTTGCCAATTATTTTGTTTACTTATTAATGTTATTAAGATGATTGTGAGACAAAATGGTTTCATTTTGAGTGTATCAATTTAGGCACTCTTCCGAATGAACCTTGGTAATGCAATAATTGCTCCAAAGCAATGACTAGATAATTATAAATAAATACTATTTTTAATAATACAATTTTGTTTCACTTACTTTTAATTATAAATTATTGAACAAATTATCTTGAACGGCTTCCACAACCAACCACAATATAAGTTGTAGGCATTTTCTACTAAAGAAAACACACAAATGAAGTCAAAAAGTTAATAAAAACTAAGGTTTTTTCCTTTATAAAACACAAACCCTTCAATAAACACGAAAACAGACCTTTGCCATAAAATCAAACAATTTATCCATTACACAAAGCCACGATCATATACAAATAAACGTTGTTTACTTTAAATATTTGCCCTGGGACGCCATATTTGACAGGTTGTTGGATTGCCTCAAGAACGATAAACATTTACCAGGATTGCCTAATCGGCCTGATTTGTCCGCCAGCTGTGTGACGTCACTGCAGTCCTTCATTATAACGTTTACCATATAAATGCATGGAAATAATAGGAATTAGACAGTATTTTTATGATTTCTGAAATACTAACGTACCACTATTTGGATTTTTAAGATTAAACACTTATAATTTATAATAAATAATCCCATAAAATCGTTTTAATACTTATATTTAATTAATTTATTGAATATTATTTGGGAAATAGGTAGGTAGAGTAAAGAAAACACTATTTAGTTCTATTTTTATTTTAAAAAATACATTCAAATAAATTTATTATTACACAAAATCATGCCTAAAACTAGTGTTTTTTGACAAACAAAGAAACAATAAACAATTTGCAGCATATATTACTAATACAATCCGTGAATCTTTTATGGAGCGACATAATATGTATTCTATAAAGAATTTTTAATTACAAATTTAAAATTAACAAAAAATACTACATATTAAAAAAATAGTACGTAAGTAAACTATCTCACTAAAAACGTAAAATAAAAAATGTATTCACTATTGAATATTAACGTTGACACTCAACGATACTAACCAAGCAATGTCCAGCCAAGCAGTGTAACACATGAAATTTAAAAGTCCGAACTGGAGTTTAAAAAAACAGTTTTTTAAAAATTTTACACAAAAATGCAACGTACACTAATGTATCCACAATATCTACCAGTCAAAATTTTGAATATTTTTATAATAAATCTAAAAACGACGATTGAAAACGACCTAAAATGCACTGTCAAGATAGGAAAAATACGGCCGAGGACTGCAGTGACGTCACAGGCCACCACGTGCAATCGATTTTTTGGCGAATGTACGTCTTATGGGATTAAGCAATCCTGGTAAATGTTTATCGTTCTTGGGATTGCCTAATAGTAAACAAGAGGATAGCTCATAGGGTTATTCTCTGTCAAGAATGATAAACATTTACCAGGATTGCTTAATCCCATAAGACGTACGTTCGCCAAAAAATCGATCGCACGTGGGGCCTGTGACGTCACTGCAGTCCTCGGCCGTATTATTCCTATCTTGACAGTGCATTTTAGGTCGTTTTCAATCGTCGTTTTTAGATTTATTGTAAAAATATTCAAAATTTTGACTGGTATTTATTGTGGATACATTAGTGTACGTTGCATTTTTGTGAAAAATATTTAAAAAACTGTTCTTTTAAACTCCAGTTCGGACTTTTAAATTTCATGTGTTACACTGCGTATTATATGTTATCTCTGTTACACTGCTTGGCTGGGCGTTAGTATCGTTGAGTGTCAATATTCAACTTCGAGCATATATACTAACGTAGAGACACCAACCAATACTGATTGGGTACATTCAGGAGGTCCCAGCGGCTGTGATCGCTTAGTAAGGAGTCTCTCCGAATGTAGCGCTGCTTGAAAGCTGTTCAACAGCGGCTGACTGTTTTGCTCAGCGTAGAAATTTGTCGCTTTCTAAAAAGCGCATCGCGATTTTGACATTAATGACATATCGAAATTGGGTTATGTAGGTTTGTGTTGATCTTAATTATATTCTAAGGTGTTGATTGTTGGGTTAAGATTTATCCAATTGATAATTGAAGATAATTATTGTAGTTTTGTACATAAACACAATAGACATATAAAAACCAAAATAAAAATTGGGTTATGTTTTCAAATGTTTTGACTTTTGTTCCGCTTTCAGTGAGCCACGCATTCAGGCGAAACGAAGGCGCTTATTAACAGCGGCCACAGCATGCTGAGTGGCTAGATCTAGCCGCTGGGACCTCCTGAATGTACCCATTGTTTTGTATCAGAGGGGAAACTGTCAGACACTACAGCCAGTGTCGTATCATTTTTAGGGGGTTTGAAATTAATACCTTTATAATACATTTTGAAACGTAACAAAATATTTTTTAGACTTGAATTTAAGTAGTAATAGTAATTAATTATTTACATGGAAACATAAGATATTTTATAAAATAGAAAGTTGAATTTATGGCATAAATTTCTAGATTTTCAGTATTCTTAATATTATGGCGGTATATTTACTTTATGCATTTTCCTATTTTTAAACAAGTATTAGAGACGCTAATGTATATTTACTTGTAAAACGACCTTGATGATTTATTTTCATATTTATATTTACAAATCACACAAACTCTCACTATATAATATATACTCAAATTAATTTAAAAAATGGCTTTAAAAGTAATATCCAAACACTATTAAATTGTAAAAATAACTTCGAAATGCAAAACAAATTGACAATAATGACATATGTGACAATTCGACTTGACACGCAAATTCAAAACGGACCAATGAGATTGCTGGACACTATATGACATTTATTTTCCCCCCCTGATACAAAACAAAGCCACAGAGTATATAGTACAAACCAGAGTATCGACTCTATATGGAGGGGGTAAGCATTCATTTGCAGGTATCGCCATGACACTTTGGGAGTATCCATAGCCGTTAGTTTTGGTTGGTAGGCAGTTGGTTGTATGTGAATAAATCAGTGGTAGCGTTTGTATTGTGAGGAATAGTGAATTAAACTATTTAATTCAAGTACAAAAAACTGCAAATGAGATGCGGAATAAATGTTACTTACATTAAATGACATTAAAATAAATACTACTTCTCAGTGTTCTGTAAGTGGATATTTAATAAAAAAATGTTTACAACAACATACAATGTGAGCATTATTCTAAATCCATTGAAAATTTAGATGATTCAGCTTTACTCTTTTTATTTAAAGCATATAGAAATAAAGATAATAGTGTCTATAGAAATATTTTAATGCCAGGTAATAGTTTTATTATATTTATTGCTAAACTAAATAACATTTTTGAAAAACTATTTGAAGAATTGTCAATAAAATATCGTGTTCTTCAAACTATAATAAATAGTAGTAATGAAATTTTTACTCATCTTTGTACACATTTTCCATCGAAATATATAGAGAGTTTGCAGTAAGATGTTTTACGTTATAAAAATTTCCGTTAGAATGTATAACGTAAAAATGTAGTAAAAATTATACCGTATATTATAGCTTATTTTTACGCTATTTTAAAAAATAACGTTAACCAATCAGATTTTAATGTTTATAATTTACTTCCATGGTACAACAAATCTACAATGTAAATTGTTGTATCCTGCCTGAATTAGTTTTGTTGGGCATTTGCAAAACTTTATGGAGCTTAATAGGTAATGTCTTATTTTTCAAAACCAAACAAGAAGTTACAATTATTGCTCTGCATGGAATATAAATTAAATATTAAATTTAATTGTAGAATCAACCATTTTTCTATCTTTGGCTGCTTTCTGTAAAGCAGTAAATAGAAGTAAATCTTCTGTTACTATATTAAATCAGGTTTACCAAGGCTTTGTTCATGATTTTTATGGTTAATATTTTTCTTAATTATATCAATTATTCCTAACGATCTTTTTTAATCTTGCACTATTGACATATCCCTGACATGTCCTGACATCTGAGAGTAACGTTTATTTTTAAGAAATGTTAACCCCGCAAGCGATGTTTACAAATTTTATGATACACTACAGTCGCAGAGTAATAATACAAATCAGAATCAGAGTATCGACTCTATATGGAGGGGGTAAGCATCCATTTCAGTTATCGCCATGGCCATGCCATGACACTTTGGGAGTATCCATAGCCGTCGCCGTTAGTTTTGGTTAAGGTAGGCAGTTGGTTGTATGTGAATAAATCAGTGGTAGCGTTTGTATTGTGAGGAATAGTGAATTAAACTATTTAATTCAAGTACAAAAAACTGCAAATGAGATGCGGAATAAATGTTACTTACATTAAATGACATTAAAATAAATACTACTTCTCAGTGTTCTGTAAGTGGATATTTAATAAAAAAATGTTTACAACAACATACAATGTGAGCATTATTCTAAATCCATTGAAAATTTAGATGATTCAGCTTTACTCTTTTTATTTAAAGCATATAGAAATAAAGATAATAGTTTCTATAGAAATATTTTAATGCCAGGTAATAGTTTTATTATATTTATTGCTAAACTAAATAACATTTTTGAAAAACTATTTGAAGAATTGTCAATAAAATATCGTGTTCTTCAAACTATAATAAATAGTAGTAATGAAATTTTTACTCATCTTTGTACACATTTTCCATTACTCTATGTGAAAAAATTATATTTTAGGTTAAGACTATACACTACCATTAAATGTATCAACAGAAATTTTAAAAGTAATAAAAATAAAGATAAATTGTTAATTTGGAGAAATAAATAAGTTTTAAAGCTGTTGATGGGTTTTTTTTTATCCTTCCTTACTAACTAGGAAAATTGCATGTAAGACATACATATTCGGTCATTTATTTTGCGTAGAAATTCTATTTATATGTAATTATTTAACCTAAAAAACCAATTTTACTTTTTTTAAACACAAATAAATCAACGTTTAGTTAATATTATTAATCTTGTTGAAAACAAATTCTATTTTTCTAAACTTTTTTAAAATAACAATGGACTGGGAAAGTAGTGACGTAAGTGTCAAACCAAATGACTCCAAACAACTTTTTTTGTGGTATGTTTTATAGGTGTTATTGACAATTTTATTGTATTTTCTTGATTTTCCGAAGTTAATTACTGTTGTTTCATTGGTAAGTGTTCATTCATATGCTTTACATTATCACTAAAGTAGATAGATGAAAATTTCCGTAAAAATATTATAACATAACCTTCAAAGTTGTGCATTGTCATAAATTTTGAGAATACTTACTAAAAGGGTACTTTAAAAATCGAATTTGGAAAGATTTTGCTTATATGTAATTAATTATCATATTTGCGTTATATTTTAAAGTATAATAATAACAAGATAACTCAAACAAAAGTTATTTCTGGAGATTTATAATGTTGCCGATTGGAATCATTTCGTTGACATTTCCCAGTTCAACAGCATAGAACACAAATTTTGACGTCACACTTTCCCAGTCCATTATCTCAATAATAAAGAAAAATTTCAAGTACGGGTCTTATTTATAATAGGTCTGTTCCAACCAAGCAGAGAACCGTTCTAAAATAGTAATTTTTGTGCGCAGTGGTGTAATGAGTTGCGCAGTGCACTAATTTGGTCTCGTGAGTGGTAATATTACCGTTCTAGAACGGTTCTTTGCTTGGTTGGAACAAACCTAATAACAATTTTTTTGGTACCACCCTGAGCATATACCACAAAACAAAATATTGGTTACCACAAAACAAAAAACCAATTTTCTGTTTTGTGGTTTATACTCCCAAAAAATGGCCGCTCTTGTCTTATAAACATCAAAGGTGCCGACAGCGAGTCGATACTCTGGTTTGTATTATATACTCTGTGACAAAGCTCATTTGGACGCTGTCTCTACGTTAGTATATATGCTCGAAGATATTCAATAGTAAATACATTTTTTATTTTACGATTTTAGTGAGATAGTTTACTTACTATTTTTTTAATATGTAGTATTTATTGTTAATTTTAAATTTGTAATTAAAAATTCTCTATATAGTCTAAGATCCGGCCCTAAATCGACCTTCACCGAGGTGATAAATGAATGAAACATGTTTTATATTAAATTTAATACACTAAATATTAAGTAAAAAATAGGTTGACAGAAAAAATCCTGGACAGGCTATATTTAATAATTGTTTAAAAAATGATTTTTTTTTTAAAATGTACCGACGAGATAAATAAAAAAATCTCATACCAACAGAAAGTATGAAGCGTGTAGATTGTGCAATTGATAGGTTGCCGGTTTTTTACCTGGACAGACTACTAGGTTGACAGGTATAAACAGGTGTGCTGAATTTAGGTTCTTTCACTTAACATGATAAATAAATAAATTTTATATCATCATGAGCGCTGTTTCATGGCGAACACGTTGATATAAGGTTGTCGGCAAAAATATTGGTCGTAATAGGGGTTGCCGATTTTTAAAGATTAAAATTTTCGCCGAACTGGGGATAGAGCGACAGAGAGGTCTAATGTAACTATCCAATGAAACAGAAAAGGACGCAACACGGCAGCTGTGCGCGACGCGACCCTCGAACGAAAGTGAGTGCGCATGCGCAAGAGAATGGGAGCGATGTATTAGTAAATACTTAGTGTTGTTTTGGAGCAACTGGAAGTTGCGGAAAACATAATTAAATAATAACATAACAATTTGATATTATTTATAAATTATGATATGTCATAGATAAATATTAAACAATATTACATAAAATAAATAAACATATAATGAATTAAATATATTTTTATATTATTATTTTGAATAAAAAAATGTATACTTATCTTAATTAATTACACAAAATAAGACATGTAAGTTATTAACGGCTCCAAAACAAACCTCGGTATTTACTAATACATCGCTCCCATTCTCTTGCGCATGCGCACTCACTTTCGTTCGATGGTCGCGTCTCGCACAGCTGCCGTGTTGCGTCCTTTTCTGTTTCATTGGATAGTTACATTAGACCTCTCTGTCGCTCTATCCCCAGTTCGGCGAAAATTTTAATCTTTAAAAATCGGCAACCCCTATTACGACCAATATTTTTGCCGACAACCTTATGTCAACGTGTTCGCCATGAAACAGCGCTCATGATGATATAAAATTTATTTATTTATCATGTTAAGTGAAAGAACCTAAATTCAGCACACCTGTTTATACCTGTCAACCTAGTAGTCTGTCCAGGTAAAAAACCGGCAACCTATCAATTGCACAATCTACACGCTTCATACTTTCTGTTGGTATGAGATTTTTTTATTTATCTCGTCGGTACATTTTAAAAAAAAATCATTTTTTAAACAATTATTAAATATAGCCTGTCCAGGATTTTTTCTGTCAACCTATTTTTTACTTAATATTTAGTGTATTAAATTTAATATAAAACATGTTTCATTCATTTATCACCTCGGTGAAGGTCGATTTAGGGCCGGATCTTCTACTAATAGAATACATATTATGTCGCTCCATAAAAGATTCACGGATTGTACTAGTAATATATACTGCAAATTGTTTATGTTTCTTTGTTTGTCAAAAAACAATAGTTTTAGGTATGATTTTGTGTATTAATAAATTTATTTGAATGTATTTTTAAAATAAAAATAGAACTAAATTTTTTTAAAATAGTGTTTTCTTTACTCTACCTATTTCCCAAATAATATTGTTGGAAAAATATATATATATATATAATATATATTTACAGAAAAACGCAATACAACCTTTTTAAACAAGGCACGTAGTCATTCTATTTGATCGCCTGTAAAATATATATATTAATCTTTTTACTGATGCATCGCATTGGTTTGAATCACTACTTGGACTTGCTTTCTTTAGACAGAGTCGTCACATCGCGTTGCCCATATTATTAATAATACAATAATAAGCTTGTATATTTATCTCAGTATTATAATAAATCAAACAATAACATAGAATTACAAAATTATTAACAAAATAATCGCTCAACGCTAACACGGCCAGCCTGACACTGGGACGCTCTCGGCCCAATGTATTTTTTTTAATGCTCGGTTTCATCCTGACTACTAGTACTGGATGTGCTCGCGTCAACATCAGTGTTGGTTTGATCCATGTTCTAGATAACAGAAAACAATCTCATAATCACATGCTCAAATACCAATGCTTAAAATCTAATAAAATCTAACAGGTGGAGATTTTCGTCAGAAAGCATAAAACCATGCCCAAGCATCTTTACTAAAATAATTTAAACCAGTGAGATATCCGCCAGACAGCATTATACCTTGCCCAAGCATCTACACTAAAAATATTTTAAACCAGTGAGATATCCGCCAGACAGCGTTATACCATGCCCAAGCATCTACACTAAAAATATTTTAAACCAGTGAGATATCCGCCAGACAGCATTATACCATGCCAAGCATCTACACTAAAAACATTTTAAACCAGTGAGATATCCGCCAGACAGCATTATACCATGCCCAAGCATCTACACTAAAAACATTTTAAACCAGTGAGATATCCGCCAGACAGCATTATACCATGCCCAAGCATCTTCACTCAAAATATACCAACAATTACCGCTAACACGGTCATACAATTATAAAAATTATCAGTTACCTGGTAATCATCATTGTCAGTAAATACGTATGACTCAAGCAACTCCGAGCAGTCCTCAGGAGTCCATTCCTTTAATAATGCATAACGTGCATTTTTAGGCACAAAGTATTGTGTTACTCTTTCCGAATTTATATCACTTAAATGGCACAGAGTACTACCAATCATACAAAACTGATTTTTATCAAGTTCGCCATTGTTTAATCTTTCTTTAAGTTCCTGAGTTTCGCTGTGTGTACTTTGTTGTACAGACAACCAACCGTCAGGCATTAGGCTAAATTTTCCTTCGCTCGCATTATCAACAATTTCAGAAATTCGATTAATGCAGACTGATTTTGGTGGATTGCGACTTAAATAATCCACATACGACATCTGATTACCCGCCCTATGCTCAATAGTAAAATTGAAGTCCTGTAGGTAAATCCACCAACGACTTACTCGTGGAACTAAATCACGCTTATACTGAGAGCTTTTTAATGAGTTGCAATCTGTGACCAATTTGAATGGAATACCTATAAAATAGTGTCTAAACTGTTTCAGAGCGTATACCAAAGTTTCCAACTCGTATGAGTGGTAACGTGACTCGGCATCAGATGTGGCTTTACTGAAATATGCAATAACACGCTTAATTCCATCATGGATTTGTAAAATAATGGCTCCAAAACCATGACAACTGGCATCCGTATTGAGCTCTATAGGAAGATTGGGATCGAATATGGCTAAAACCGGTTCATTTGACAGTGTATTAATGACATATTCAAAAGCCTTAGATTGTTTATCACCCCAGCACCAAGGTTCATCTTTCTTTAGTAAATGTGATATTGGTCTAGTTTTTACTGAAAATTCGGGGACAAACTTGCGGAAATATCCCGCAAGACCTAAAAACTGGCGCACCTCTTTAACATTTGTCGGAGGTGACAGAGCCAATGTTTTTGAAGGGCTGGGTTTCACGGCACCCTTGCAAATCAATCTACCTAAATACTCAATTTCTTCTTTTACATTTATTCCTATTTATGGAAAATCCGTGAGATCTTAAAGTCACAAAAACTTTGCAGAGATTTGTTAAGCCTTCTTCAAGGGTAGTAGATGGAATCAGAATATCGTCTAAATACACTAAAACTAAACCTTTTGAAATTTCATCCTGTAAAGCAAGATTTATCGCCCTTTGAAAAATGGAGGGGGCATTCGCGAGGCCAAATGGCATACGCAAATACTCGTACTGGCCTTCGGGTGTAATAAATGCTAATTTTTCTACTGATTCAGGATGAACTTTAATTTGGTGGAAGCCAGCGGCCTTGTCTAAAGTAGTAAAATATCTACAGCCACTTAAACGATCAATTTGATCGTCAATGGGTGGTAGGGGAAATCGATCTTTCACAGTGATACGATTTAAGGCCCTAAAGTCACAAACTAGGCGCGGCTCACCATTTTTTTTTCTTCACCAAAAGTACAGGACTGGCATATGGTGAGTGAGAGGGTTGGATTATAGAATTATTCAAAATATTTCGAACTATTTTTTGCACTGTCTCCCTTTCAGTGACTGAAAGACGGTAAGGTTGATATTTGATTTCCTTATCTGATGTAAGGCGTATTTTGAATTCCCCAGTGGTAATTAATTAAGGGACTTTATTACCACTAGTAAAAATATCTTGAAATTCATCAAATAATAAATCGAGTTGGTTTTGAATTAAATTCAAACCCAATTCAGAGGAGTGAAAATGTAAAGACAGTACACACTGATTGTACGTAAATATTATACCTGGAATGCTCAAAAAGTCTAATCCTATTGTAATATTACAATATATTACGTCATTCGGGACAACAAATATTTTTAGCACAAAAACATTTTTATTTAAAAATATCGCAGTTTCAATAGCATATTTTGAATAAAAGGATGAATTATCGCCTACTCCCTTGATCAATTTTTTGGCCAAAATATGCAACGAAGTTATTTCCTTAGCTTTATCTTCGCGAATAAGTGAAACCTGAGCACCTGTATCCAATAAAACTTCATAAAAGTTCCGCCGATATTAAGAGAATATAAACAAAACTTATCGTTATTTTTATTTGTAAGTGATGATTCACAAACATTAATGTGTTTGGATTCGTCACTCTTGTTTTTATCCTGGCGTAATCTTTTAAAACAATTTTCAAAAGAATGGCCAGTTTTCTTGCAAAAACTACAAGTATTTATTGGATTATTAAAGGATTTCGAAGTACTGGGAGTTAAAGTGGTATCCCGTTCACGTTTTCCACCTCGCCCTGAGCAAGATATTTTTCGGTGGCCTAGTTTTCCACATTTAAAGCATTTAATATTAATTATATTACCGGATGAGACATTGTTACTATGAGCAATATTAATACCTTTGTTTTGGTTATCACGTCAATTATTTGGCCTAGATTGAATACGTAATAAATGAGCAATCAAAGAAGTTGTATTCTCATGACCTGACTGTGTCTATTGTGCCTTCAAAGCAGAATCTTTTACCCCAAAACAAATTAAACTTATCAGCTGTTCTTGAGAAAAAGTTACACGCAAAAAATGTATTTTCTGTAGTTTCATGCGACCATAAAAGCCATAAGATGGACATCCATCGGAAGTAAACATTATTGCGTCATGTGCTAATTTTCCAAAATTAGTACAACCCGCTAAGCTTTCACATAAGTCTCGCTTTAGGTTATCCCAAGAACTCCGATCTATAGGAGCCCAATTAGAAAACACTCACCCGCCTCTCCTTCAAAACAGTTTGCAATTCTTCCCATAAGAATACCATCTCACCAACATAAACCAGTAGCTAACTCAGAAATATAATCAATCCATCTTTGCGGTTCGTCTCTTCACTGCACAATGCATAATATTGAAACACTTGTGAGGACTTTTAACATAATTTATTCACAAATTGTAAGAATACAAGAATTCAGCTGGTTACAAATTACTAACTGTCACTTATTACTATTAAACTTGACGAAAACTGAACGAATACTAACTCACTACCGCGAATGACCCGCTTTATATATCAAAATACTTGACATCTCGATTTTTCTAGAAATAACTATTTACTAAAATCCAAATATTACTAAAATGTTCGCGAATAACTACCAACCTAAAATAATTATAAATCATGTCAAGTTCCTGTCAAAACCTTCTTCCTCATTCACGGACTCTACCCTTTATGGCAAGCAGCTACATAAAAATACATGCATTCCTCTCGCGCATCTGTCACAATCATCCGTCACATTCATCCGTCACACATCTGTCACCCGTTACACTGCCCCCTCCTTAGGTTCATTCCTCCCGGAATGTGTTAACTCTCCGGAGTAGACTTCAGGGTCATCTTCGGAACTGGTCAAACCCTCTACCCGAAGTTGCTGTACCTCCCTACTGTGGTCACTCTGATATAACGCCAACCTATCATGATGGACTACGACGGGTTTTCCTTTGGGGACTCTAACAATCCGATAGATTACATCATTGATTCTCTTTTTAATCAAATATGGACCTTCCCACTTCTTTTGAAGTTTCGGACACACACCCCGTTTCCGTCGAGGATTATAGAGCCAGACCAATTCCCCAGGTTCATAAGTGTTTCCTGTTGCTCGTAAGTCGTAGTACCTTTTCATCCGGTCACTGGAGAGTTGTAGTTTGTGGCGCACCAGTTCATGAATATTTTCGATCTTCTTCTGAAGATCTCCGACGTATCCTTCACCGGTCGCTATTTCACCAGGCTTGCTCCCATATATCAAATCGCAAGGTAATCTAGTTTCCCTACCAAAGAGGACTTTCGCGGGTGTCTGACCCGTAGATTCGTTGACAGCCGATCGGATAGCCATTAAAAATAGCGGAATATGTTTATCCCAATCTTTCTGATGTTCTGAGACCACTTTCGATAAATAATTTGCAATGGTTCGGTTCATTCGTTCAACCATTCCATCAGACTGTGGATGCATCGCTGTGGTTCTAGTTTTATGGATACCTAATCTTTTGCAGACTTCTTGAAATAGCTTGCTTTCAAAATTTCTTCCCTGATCTGCGTGCAGCTCCAACGGTACCCCAAAACGGCTAATGAACTCGTTGACCAGAATATCGGCCAAGGTAGGGGCTTCTTGGTTGGGAACAGGGTAGGCTTCCACCCATTTAGAAAAGTAGTCCATCACAACGAAGATGTATTTATTTCCAACCTCACTAGTGGGTAGTGGCCCCAACACATCTACGGCGATTCTTTCGAATGGACTTCCGACAAGGTATTGCTGCATCTCTGCTTTAGGTTTACGATTAGGTCCATTGCTAGCAGCACACGTCGTGCATTTGCGGCACCAATCTTTAACATCGTTGGAGCAATTAACCCAATAGAATCTATCCCGGACTTTTTGCAGCGTCTTTGTAATACCTAGGTGTCCTCCAGATATATCATCATGAAGTTGTTTTAAAATTTTCGGCACCGTACTTCTTGGTACCACAATTTGTTTCTTGATTTCTGAGCCGTCAGGGTTTTCAACTATCCTTTTGAGAAGCCCTCCGTCAAAAGTCAAAGAATTCCATTGGGCCCAATAGAATTTTAAGACCGGAGAGGACGATGATACCTATCGCCATGGGGGACGCTGACCCGTTCTTTTCCATTCCAGGATCTTCCTAATAACGTGATCGTTGTTTTGTACCTCCTCCATTCTGGAGCACAAGTCGTCTGGCACCACTTTTATTAGAGCGAGCTTCTAGTTTTGTTCGAGTCGACTGCAATTTGTGCAATTAGGTGGGCATGGCCTTCGAGAAAGTGCATCGGCGTTACGGTGCTTAGTTCCAGGTCTATGTTCGATTTCAAAATCGTATTCCTGGAGTTTTTCCAACCATCTTGCTATCTGCCCCTCTGGATTTCTAAAGCTCAGTAGTCACTTTAAACTGGCATGGTCTGTTCTAATTAGGAATCTTTTGCCATATAAGTATTTGTAGAAATGTTCCACAGACTTCACAACTGCGAGGAGTTCACGTCTCGTTACGCAATAGTTTCTTTCGGCTTTTGATAATGTCTTGCTAAAATATCCTAGAACTCTTTCTTTTCCGTCTTGAAGTTGTGAAAGTATAGCTCCGATTCCCACATTGCTAGCGTCGGTATCCAGAATAAGTCTGCCCTCAGGACGAGGATAAGCGAGAACAGGGGCCGAAGTTAATTCTTTCTTTAAAAATTCAAAGGCCTTTTGGCATTCTTCACTCCAACAAAAAGTCTTATCTTGCTCAGTTAGTCTCGTTAAGGGCTTGGCGATGTCTCCAAAATTTCTAACAAATCGTCGGTAATATGAGCAAAGACCCAGGAAGCTGCGAAGTTGATGCTTATCAGAAGGGACCGGCCACTCTTGAACGGCTTGAATCTTGGCGGGGTCTACAGTAACGCCATTCTTGCTTACAACATGCCCCAAATAACTGACCTGTCTCTGGAGCAAGTTACATTTCTTAACATTCAATGTTAGATTGGCCTTTTTCAGTCGTCGAAAAACTTCTTCTAGGTTAGCCAAATGTTCCTTAAAATCCTTACCCATTATAATGATGTCATCTAAGTAGACCAAACAAGATTCCCAGGATAAACCTCGAAGAATAGTTTCCATCAACCTTTCAAAGGTAGCAGGAGCATTGCATAAGCCAAATGGAAGGACGGTAAATTACCACAAACCTGATCCACTACTGAAGGCGGTCTTCTCTTTATCAGAAGGATCCATTTCAACCTGCCAGTATCCGCTCTTTAAGTCTAACGTAGAGAAAAGGGTAGATCCACCTAAGGCGTCGAGGGCATCGTCAATCCTCGGAAGGGGATAACTATCCTTCTTCGTAACCTCATTCAACTTCCTATAGTCAACGCAGAACCGCATTGATCCGTCTCTTTTCCTTACCAATACAACGGGAGAAGCCCACGGACTATTGGAGGGTTCAACTATTCCATCCCGAATCATTTCTTGGAGGGCCTTGTCCGCTTCTTCCTTTTTAACTTGAGGCAATCGTCGGGGTACCTGACGAATCGGACGTGCATCGCCAGTCTCAATCTTGTGCTTGACTATGTCGGTCCCTTCCAGTTTACTTCCAGAACCGAAGACAGGTTTATAGCGGTAGATTAAGTCTCTTACCTGCTTCTTTTCTATATTTGACAAAGATGGGTCTAACCTAGTCATTAATTGTTCTATGTCGTTGGTTCTGTCTGATTCAAAGGCTCCTACCTGGTGAATCACGGCTATTACCGGTTCCAAGGTTCCGATTTCGGTGTTCTTTCGCAGAAGAACTGGATGATCATTCATGTTAATAATTCGGATTGGCACCTCTTTGGCTGATCTAACAAGAGCTTTTCCGACCAGAAGTCCTCTTCCCAATATCTGATCATGATTCTTGGGTTCTACCATAGCTGGGGTTCCATCCGGCTCTACTTCCTCTAGTCGTGCTGTTACAACACATTCGCACTTCGCTGGAAGCTCGATGTCGTCAGATAGTTTCAACGGGGCGATAGCTTCATGTTTTCGATGTAGAAGCAATTCTTCCTTTTCCGTATGAAGTATCCGTCGTCCCAAATCCAAGCGAAAACAACAGTTGTGCATTAGGTCCATACCCAGGATAGCATCTTCATCGATATCAGCCACCAATATCGAATGAGAAAGACAAGTTGAACCAAACTGTAGAGACACGTTAACCTCTCCGTAGACTTTGGCAGGTTCTCCAGTAGCGGTGCGCAGTCTCCAACTGGTGGGCGACATCTTCCTAGCCACGACTACTGTCGGCCGTACCACAGTTTTTGTAGCTCCAGTATCCACCAGCATGTTGTATCTCTTTCTGTCAATCAGGGCTTCGACGTATAAGCTGCCTGCTTGGTGTTTTAATATTGCTACCTTGACCGTAGGAGGGGCTTTGCAATGGTTTTCCTGCTGTTGGGAGACAGTAGTAGAAGACGTCTCCTTGCGTGGACATGAGTTTTTCACGTGCCCTAGTTCTCCACAATTCCAACATCGTATGGGTCGCCGTCTCCTGGTGGGTAATAATTTCATTAGCCTTTCCACTAATCCATCGACGTCGCTGGCGGGTGCTATCACGTTGTTGTCATCAGCAGTCATCTCCCTTATTCGTGCAACTCCCCGTGATGCTTCCTTTGCCGCTTCGATTTCAAGTGCAATGGTTAACGCGTCGACAAGGTCTTTTGGTCGGGCCAACCGCACAGCTCTTTGTAACTCCGGATCCCTAAGGCCATCGGTAAATGTTTGGACTGCTAGACACTCCAGGAACTCTTCTGCTGCTGTCGGATAAGCAAATCGAACCATTCTAGCTACCTCTGCCTCGAACTCCTGGATAGATTCTCCACTCTTCTGTTTACGGTTCTTCCGCTGTGTTCGGTACACGGGTTGTAGATGGGTCTGACCATACCTCATCTCCAGGCGATGTACTAGTAGCTCGAAGTTGTCAGCTTCGTCGGGCTTAAGGGAATGCAAGACATTCAAAGCATCGCCTCGCAACGCTATGGTTAGCGATATTGCCTTCTCCTTGGATGACCATCCGTTCGCCCTGGCCGCCGCGTCGAATTGCTTGACGTAGTTGGACCACGAAGTTGTTCCATCGAAGATAGGAGGTTTCATTGTTGACCGCATCTGTGTAGTGTCTCCGCTTCCCCGTCGTTCGACATCCACGCTGAAGGGTTCCATTCTTTCTGCATCTCCCTCGCCGCGGTGGACGTAGTGATCTTGCCGAAGGACTTCTATTTCTTTCTGAAGTTGTTGAATCATGGCATTCATTTTGGTACCTTCATTGCGTAGTTCGGCTACTTGCTGGGAAACATAGCTTGACATCTCTGCACGCATTTGATGGACGAGTTCTTCTTGTTTCTTCATCTGCTCCTCTTGCTGGCTCTTCATTTGATCTTTCAGCTCTTCTTGTTGACTGGAAATTCTAGTGGCAAGCTCGGCTAATTGTTGTGCTTGGTCTTCTTGCTGGCTTGTAATTCGGTTGGTAAGCTCTTCTTGCTGGTTTTTTATTTGATCTTTCAGCTCTTCTTGTTGACTGGAAATTCTAGTGGCAAGCTCTTCTTGTTGACTGGAAATTCTAGTGGCAAGCTCTTCTTGTTGGCTTTTTATTTGACCGGATAGCTCGGACATTGCTTTGTGCATAGGATCTTCGAATTCCACCGAGTCAGGGTCAATATTTATACTTAAATAGTACTCACGTAATCTATTGATTAAAATAGTTTTTCCTCCGGTGGTATCCAAATCCAATTCTTCCAACTCTCTTCTGAGCTCAGCCACCAACAGTTCACGTAACTTCTTTCTAGGCATTCTTGCTTCTTCACCCCACACCTGACACCAATTTGAAACACTTGTGAGGACTTTTAACACAATTTATTCACAAATTGTAAGAATACAAGAATTCAGCTGGTTACAAATTACTAACTGTCACTTATTACTATTAAACTTCACGAAAACTGAACGAATACTAACTCACTACCGCGAATGACCCGCTTTATATATCAAAATACTTGACATCTCGATTTTTCTAGAAATAACTATTTACTAAAATCCAAATATTACTTTAAATTCTGAAGAATTCAGATTGTGTAATTTGCTTCTCTTCTTCTGAGTTTGGAAAAGTAATATTCTGAGGCAGAAGGGATGCTATGGCTGCACTCACTCGGTGAATAATTCTATGTGCTGTAGACTTGCTAAATCCACCAAAATCTGCACATGTCAGTTGGTGGCATCCAGTAGCATAGTATCGCAAAGTGCAAAGCAGTTGATTAATTGGTGAGACAGAATTATTCCTAAAACATAAATAGTTAAAATGAAAGATGTATATAAAAGTAGACAGATTGAATTACCTATCACCTGGGTATTCCAATTGATCTTCAATAGATTCCAAAACGTAAATGACTGCTTGTTTGGAAAGTCTAAATCTAACTGCAAAATCAGTATCGTCCAATGAGTTGAAGTGATCTTCCCTTTGACGTATCCATCGGGGGCGACGCACAACAAATTCATCCTCATCGCTACTTTCATCTTCGAATGCAAGATTATATAGCCTTTGTAAATCTCCCATTACAGTATTTTTTAAAGCAACGATCAATATACACCAAATGACCAAATTAATGATAATACCGATAAACAATATCAACATAACCTATATCAGAAATAACGAGAGATTATCTCAAATAACTGATCAAAAATGGCCAGTTATTAAATAATCTCGATTACCACACTTAATCGTAGTTTTCGGTGTGGTGAAACAGTTTGAGGGCGTAATCGCGATTAAAATTGTCGTTTATTTTTAAATCTAAGATTAACTGTTTGGTGAAACCGGGCCTAACTCACTACCGCGAATGACCCGCTTTATATATCAAAATACTTGACATCTCGATTTTTCTAGAAATAACTATTTACTAAAATCCAAATATTACTAGAATGTTCGCGAATAACTACCAACCTAAAATAATTATAAATCATGTCAAGTTCCTGTCAAAACCTTCTTCCTCATTCACGGACTCTACCCTTTATGGCAAGCAGCTACATAAAAATACATGCATTCCTCTCGCGCATCTGTCACAATCATCCGTCACATTCATCCGTCACATACATCCGTCACACATCTGTCAACCGTTACAATATTTAAAACGTTACACCACGAATGACTATGTATTATTTTAGATTTTTTGCTTTATAATTTATAAAATTTTGTTTGAGAAAAGCTCTTTGTGGAATTGGTCGAAATTTACCTTACCTTGCAGGTTTTATTATAAAAATGTTTTTAACTGATCACTTTTTACTTATTTCTAGCTAAACATAAATTAAAAATCTCTTTATTAGAGTATATTGTAAATGGGTATATTCTTTCTATAAAAACTTTTCTTTTTCTTGTATTTTCCATATTTATATCTATATTTATTAAATTAATAACCTCCTCAACAGCTTCTACACCTTATCGCAAGCATATTTTTTAGGTTATACTACACTTAAACAAGGCTTAGGGTAGGTATAACTTTATACCGAGTTTTTATTCCGAGTATAAGTTATTCCATATTTATTAGTAGACATTTTGCCTATTCCGAATTTATTCTCGGTATAAAATATTTATTCTCGGTATAAATATTTATACTCCGTTTATTAGTAAGGCTGTTACACTGTTACTAATAAAAATCTCTTATTCTTACGTTATTCCTTATTTAAACTTAGAATAGTTATCCTAAGTATAAGGTTGGTATAAATTGTTTACAAATAAACTCGGAATAAACTCGGTATAACTATTCCCTCTTTATTCCAAAATATTGATTTGGCAACATAGCAGACATTGACACAAGTACATGGAACAGTGTTAAATTAAATGAAGTATGACAGTACGACTATTAAAAAAAATAAAAAAGGTTGTTGTCGTCGGGAATCGAACCCTCATCAGCTGCTTGAGAGGCCATTGCGTTAACCATTACACCACGAGGGATTATACGTCATTTTAGATTTTTTTTGATTTATAATTTGTAAAATTTTGTTTGAGAAAAGTTCTAACTTTGTGGAATTGGTCGAGATTTTCCTTACCTTGCAGATTTTATTATAAAAATGTCTTTAACTGATCACTTTTTACTTATTTCTGGCAAAATATTAATTAAAAATCTCTTTTAATACCTGGATTTGTTTGGAAAAGTTGTGACATCAGAGCTTAGGTAGTCCATATTAAGTAAAGATTGCAGACAAATCAATCTTTACTCACTTGGTTCCGACCCCAATATCTTAAAGTTGCCAGTATCTATAAAGTGGAGGATAAACCGCCTCCTCGTCTGTACGTATTTAAGGAATTCCCTATTAGTTCATTTAAAAGCCTGACTCCTTGTTTTGAAAATCGATATTTTACTATTTGTCAGAATATATTGTAAATGGGTCTATTCTTTCTTTAAAAGCTTTTCTTTTTCTTGTATTTTCCATATCTATGTCCATATTTATTAAATTATTAACCTCCTCAACAGCTTCTACACCTTATCGCAAACATATTTTTTAGGTTATACTACACTTAAACAAGGCTTAGGGTAGGTATAACTTTATACCGAGTTTTTATTCCGAGTATAAGTTATTCCATATTTATTGGTAGACATTTTGCCTATTCCGAATTTATTCTCGGTATAAAATATTTATTCTCGGTATAAATATTTATACTCCGTTTATTAGTAAGGCTGTTAATGTTTAAAAACATTATAGTAACACTTTTGCAATAATCATCAAACGTTTTGGAAAAGTATTTAAATTTTTCCCCACAAAATATATTCTAAAAATTTACATCTACTTCAACACCTTCAAATAATACATCCATCAGAATGTAAATAAAATAATCTCTGTGTTGGGGGGTAGACATTCATATCAGCCTCAACATCGGGTTAAGCCGCTAATCACTCTTCCCACCTTCGAATGGACTACTTAAGCTGGTTTATACTGATTGTTGGAATCGTAGACATCAATCAAGACCACATTATAATTTTTGCATTTATTTATAAATGTACAAGCAAACTCGTATTAACGAGTATACAAACGAAGATCAAATATAAAAATAATACGAAACGAAGGACCACCGGCTTCAAATACCGTAATAGTATATTAAACAACGCATTTCATATGGAATTCTGTTATGACACGAGTTCAAGTTTAAAAAATGAATCGCGAAGCGATGAGTTTTTTAAAGAACGAGTGTTACAACAGCCATATGAAATAAGTTGTTTATAATATTTTTTATATTTTGCCCTTTTTACCATTTTTTAAATTAATTTATTATTTTTATGTAATTACGAAAATTTTGATTTTAAAAAATATGTCGGTAGCACTGTGTAATTTATAACATTTGACAGTTGTGACATTTAAATTATCAATTGTTAATGTTTTAAAATATTTTAAAATGAATAATACACCAATAATAATATATTATATAAGTAAAAGATTATATTCATATTCATAAATACTTTTTTAAAGAACAATATAAAATTAATAAATTGCTTTTAGCCACAAATGTCATTGTCAATAGTCTTGTCATTAGATACTTCACTCATGTCGCCAACCATTTAAAACAAAAATTTGCGTGCGTAAAAGTTACATTACGATACGCAAATGCGTTTTATAATGAAGATTTTTATAAGTGCAAAATATAAAAATATGTTTTAATGAAATTTATATTATTTGACAATGTTGTCATTCACTGAGACATTGCGTAGATATTTTTTAAACTGAATAGGAATTTGGACTTACTAAATTAGAGACTGGAAAACATCACTTTCACTTAACCTTTTTGTTAATTTATAATTGGAAAGAACATTCAGGATATATTTTGTAGTGCAAAAACGAGGATTAACCTTTCTTCACTTTTAAAAACGACTGAGAGCAGTGACAGTTCTGTTTGACATTATTTCTTTTTTCTAAAATGCGTGTTGTCATGGATACATGTGAAATGAAATTGAACATATTCCCCCGCGTTGAAGGGTTTCCCTTCAAAAAAAAATTAAATATTATCTATACAATAAAAAAAACTGCTTATAAAGTAAAAAGAAACTGCGAAATCCAAAACAATTTTTTTTAATCATGAAGGCCATGAAGGCCATGAAGAAAATCTAATAAAGAAGTGATTCCACAATTCATACTGGATTGGCATATTGAAAGTATTATGTAAATTAATTTTTCTTTCCTCAGGAATATTGATGTCAGCAATAACAGGATTATGAACCTTCATTTGAAAGTCAGGGTTAAGAAAAAATGATGGTCCTTGCCACCATAACTTTGAAGAGATAAGGGAAGATGCTGACATACCTCTAGAGAGTAAATCGGCAGGTTTTTCCCATAGATAAGAGATATATATACTGAGATAGATCGGAAACTGCCATTATAACCTCGATACCAAAACGATATTCGCGGCACCTCGCGTCTGGAACCAAGAACTATAAGATAAAGCGGGAAACTTAAATGTATTTAAATATTAAAAGGTTTTGATTAATATTTTGATGGGAAAAATCTCTAGGTCTCTTCAATAATACACAAATATACATCTTTATGAAATATTTATTACATTCAATAAATTATTTACATGTGCATGACAAACTCTATGTAATTCATGAATTCTAGACAATGGTTTTTCTTTTAAATCTAACCATCCAATTAATGACAACCATAGATTGCATAGCTGAAATTAAATATTCAATTAATATTTATAAGATGTTTCTCTCTTAAAATTATTAATTAATCCCAAAGTTCTCACAGTTAAAGTATTTTAGACACAACACAAACATTAAATAAAGAACTGTTTAATAAAACTTTCAAGGTTTATTTAAAAAATTAAATTTCACTGTATATTTAAATTAAAAATTGAATAACCGTGAAAATATTATTAAAAAGTTATTATTTTAAGGCTTTTATTATTTTATATACTTTAATTCAACTTACTTGTTCATCTTTAGGAATTCGATGCATTTGATATCCTGTTTTATCGGAGTTATTGCATCCAGGAACACAACATTGAAAACCCATTTTTATCTCTAATTAATCACGAATTGTAACAAATACTTCTTATACATTATAAATTACTGTAAAGAGTAACCGAACTTGACATACTATAAACACAAAATGGCAATGAAATTCACAAAACACGAAAATTCTTTGACAGATGCGACATATGAAAGCACACCAGCGTTTTTTGCGGTTGGAACCTCAACTAATAACAATGAACTTTTATTTACATATAAGATTCCTAGCCATGGTTTTTCCAAAGAGGAAACATGGCGCCAATGCCATGTAGAAGATAGAGCTTGAATTTTTGAAACTCTGTTTGACACAAAATTCGACCAACGAGAAGGATGACCTTGTAACCAATACAACGCGATTTGTGAATCTGTCCATAGATTCACTGAAGAAAATATTAAATTTTTTTTGAAAATATTAAATATTTTTTGAAAATATTAAATATTTTTAGAGTCAGGTTAGCTAACAGAACCATAGCGCATAACTCCAAACGAGGAATTGATAAACTTTTTATAGGAGCTACTCGTGATTTTGAACTTATGAGAACAGAAGAAATAGAATGGTTATGTGTTGTGAAATCTTATTAGTTTATTAATGGATAATGCTATTCTTGCAAGATATAAATCTATATTATATATTATATATTAAATGGCGCTAGGTAACCTATATTCTATATAAATAGTTTTTGTAGAGTTAGTGTAATAAAAAAATAAATCTGAGTTGTTATCGGTTGCCAAGCAAACTGTCTATTGATATATAAAATTGATATAATAAAAAGTTACTTTAATATGTCAACATTTTAAAAAGTATCTGTAAATCTGTAAATAAGAACATAATAAACGTGTAGATAGTAATGGAAGCTGTTTATTATTATCAATATTAATTGGACCAAACACCAGATGGAAAATTAAAATAACAGGTTATGGGCCCAGATTCTTGCCCAAGATTCACGAAATAAAAAAAATATGGCTGCAATATCTGGTAAGAGTAATACCTTTAATATCAAACCCCTAAATGATCACAATTACCATGCATGGAAGTTTAGAATGCAAATTTTGTTAGATGAAAAAGATGTAAAAGATTGCATAGAAAATGAATTTAAAGAGGTTAATTATGTAGATGAAAAAAAGTTATTAGAGGCAAAGAAAAAAGATCAAAGATGCAAGTCATATATAGTTCAATGTTTGGATGATTTGCAATTAGATATTATTAGGGGAAAAGAAACTGCATATGCTATGTGGACGAGTTTAGAAGAAAGATATGAAAAGAAAGGAGTGCCAATTAATGTTAAGAAGAAAATTAATGTCAATGAAATTGAAAGTGATGGAATTTTTGGAAACATTTTTAACCGAATTTGAAGATACAATTAGACAGTTGAAGGTTGCAGGTGCCCAGATAAGTGATGAAGATGTTGTATGTAATTTGTTGTTAGCAATGCCCCAATCGTTCGAAACAGTTGTTACAGTGTTGGAAAATTTAGATCCAGCTGATTTAACATTGGACCTTGTCAAAGCTAAATTACGAAGCGAAGTTGAAAAGAAAAAAGCCCTTACACTTACATCGCAAAAACAAAACGACGATCACTGCAAGCCAACAGCATTTGTGACAGAGAGGGGTCTATGTTATCAATGTGGTCAAAGCGGGCATTATAAAAAGGATTGCCCAAGATTGAATGACACAGAAAGAAATGGACAGAAAAGAAGTTTTGTTCGAGGTGGTTTTTCCAGAGGCTTTTATAGAGGCAATAGTCGAGGTGGTTTCCAAGCAGGTTTCAATGGTAATGGTGGGCCAAGTAGTAGAGGAACTTTTCCAAGAGGTCGTTACAGAGGAAGAGGATATCATAGCAATTATAGACACTATCGATCTGGACGAGCAAGCGGACAAGCTCATGAAGGTCACAATATTGAGTCACAAAATGAGTCCCAACAAGAAAAAGTATGTTTCATGACAAATAATAGTGAAAAAGAGACTGTAAGTAGAAATAATGAAATTTTATTTTATATAGATTCTGGTTGTACAGATCATTTGATCAATAGCAAAGATTATTTTGTTGATTATATGCCACTTGAAAATCCTATTAAAATAGCAGTAGCAAAAGATAATAGTTTCATGAATGCAGTAGGAGTAGGAAATATTCAGGTTTTAAGCAAGGTTTACAATAGAGAAGTAGAATGCGCTATAAAAAATGTCTTTTATGTACCAAATTTAAGAAAAAATTTATTATCAGTCAAAAGACTAAAAGTGGCCAATATTAAAGTAATTTTTGATAAAGGTAAAGTATTTTTGTATAGCAATAAAAATTTGGTTGGTCTAGGATATAGAGACAAATTATATGAAATTTTCTTTAAAGTACAAAATCAAGAATGTTTGAATATTGATATTGAAGATCAAAATACAAAATTGTGGCATAAAAGGTTAGGACACATTTGTTACTCAAATTTAGAAAAATTGGTTAAGAATAATATGGCTGTAGGTATAGATAAAATAAAATTGGGTAAAATTGATTTCTGTGAAGGTTGCACTGGTAAAATGACACGCTCTAATTTTGGTACTAGGAGAAGGGCAAAAAGGGTTTTACAAATTATTCATTCGGATGTTGCTGGTCCAATAGAGCCATTAAGTCACGATGGTGCCAAATACTTTGTTACTTTTATCGATGACTTTTCAAATTTTGTTACTGTTTATCCTATAAAAGGGAAAAATGAGGTATTTAATTGTTTTCAGGATTTTGTAAATGTGGCTCAAACTAAATTTAATTTAAAAATTTCAGTTCTACGATGTGATAATGGAAGAGAGTATATATCAAATGAAATTAAAGCTTTTTGTAGAGAGAATGGAACAGTTATAGATTACAGTACACCGTACACTCCAGAGCAAAATGGGAAAGCGGAAAGGTTCAACAGAAGTCTAGTAGATAAAGCGCGAGCGATGATCCAGGAAGCAAACATGCCTAAATACTTTTGGAATGAAGCAGTGAGAGTGGCAGCATATATATTAAATAGATCACCAAGTAATAGCCTAGACAAAGTAACCCCAGCAGAAATATGGTATGAATGTAAGCCAAATGTAAGTAGAATGAGAGTTTTCGGATGCACAGCTTATTCCCACATTCCAAAACAATTTAGACAAAAATTCGATTCAAAAGCAGAAAAAACAATCATGATAGGATACACGACAACAGGATACAGATTATGGCACATAAAAGATCAAAAAGTAATTGTAGCTAGAGACGTTATATTTAATGAAGATGAATTCTATTATAAATCAAAGGTAACTGGATTAGACTTGGAAACAGAGGAAAATAATGAGAATGCAGAGGTAATGGGTGAGACAGAGATGAAGATACAGGAGGAAAATGATATAAGTACCATGAGAGAGAAAGAATTAGATACAGACCAAATTTTCAGTGAAAGAACCAGAAGAATGACTAAAATACCCCAACGATATGACGATTATGAACTTTACATGGCTTTTGATGCTATGTCCTATGTAGAAGAGGTACCAGAAAGTGTAGAAGAAATAATGACTAGAGAAGATAAGAAATTGTGGATTAGAGCAATGGAAAAAGAAATAGAATCAATAGAGAAAAATAATACTTGGAGTAGGGTAAAGAAACCAAAAGGAGCAGAAATATTGAGTACAAAATGGGTATTTGCTTCGAAACCCATTGAAGAAGAAAAGGAAAATAGATATAAAGCACGATTAGTAGTAAGAGGCTTTGCTCAAAGAAACTCATTCAACTATGATGAACTCTATTCACCAGTAGCAAAAATGTCAACCCTCCGAATGTAGGAAATCAATATAAATACTATTTCAGGCAACTTGATGTAAAAACAGCTTTTCTTAATGGTGAGTTGAAAGAGGATGTTTATGTGTATGCACCAGAGATGATTGAGTGTGAGCGTGATTGTGTGTTAAAACTGAATAAAGCGTTATATGGGTTAAAACAAGCGTCAAAATGTTGGAACAACAAAATTAATGGTTATTTAATAAAGTTAGGTTTTGAAAGATCAGAAACAGATTGTTGTTTATATATTAAACAATTTGAAAATGATGAAATAATGTATTTATTATTATATGTGGATGATATTATTATTTCAGGACCGGACTATAATAAAATTGAAACTTGCAAAAATGATTTGGTTAAATGTTTTGAAATTAAAGATAAAGGAGAATTGAAATATTTTTTAGGGCTTGAGATTGATTATAAAAGAAATGAGGGAATTTTGAGAATAAGTCAACAGAGATATTTGTTAGGAATCTTGAAAAGGTTTAATTTTGATAACTGTAATTCTTCGCCAACTCCAATTGATCCTAAATTAAAAATTTGTTTAAATAATAGTGATAGTTGTGATAAACCAGTTAGACAGTTAATCGGGTGTCTAATTTATTTGTTATTGGGTTCTAGACCCGTATTAGTTTCGCAGTAAACTACTTGAGTCGGTTTCAGGATAAAAATAATGAGGATGTTTGGGTGTCTCTTAAAAGATTGCTAAGATATTTGAAAGGAAGTATGAATGTTTGTTTGAAATTTGAAAGAAAGCAGGGAGAAATTTTTACTTGTTTTGTAGATTCAGATTGGGCTGGGGATATAGATGATAGAAAATCAGTATCAGGTTATATAATTCAAATATTTGGAAACACTATATCTTGGGTGTGTAGAAAACAAAATTGTGTCGCTCTTTCAAGTTCTGAGGCTGAATTAGTAGCCTTGTGTGCAGCAGTACAGGATTGTTTGTGGATGAGAAAATTATTCATTGATATGAAATTAGGTATTCAAAGTTGTAAGATTTTTGAAGATAATCAAGGATGCATTGCAATCATTAAAAACCCTGAAAATAACAAACGAGTTAAGCACATTGACCTTAAGTATCATTTTGTTTGTGAGGCTTTAAATTCAAAATTGATAACAATAGAATATATAGGTACTAAGTTTCAATTGGCTGACATTTTAACCAAGGGACTAAACAGAAATCAGTTTCACTTGAATTGCACTAGAATAGGTTTAGAAACCAGAGAGGGATAGTTATTATTACTTTAAATGATGATTAGAGACATGAGTTCATTTGTTCGATTTTAGATTGTAAGTTTGATGTAAGATTTTGAATTGTGATATTGTTCTTTTATTTCAGAAATAAGTTTATTTCTCAGATTCTAAACTTGATTTAAGATTGTGAATTTTGATATTGTTTATATTTTTCTTAGTTTCAGGATCTAGCAAGAACAGCATTAAGAGAGGGTGTTGTGAAATCTTATTAGTTTATTAATGGATAATGCTATTCTTGCAAGATATAAATCTATATTATATATTATATATTAAATGGCGCTAGGTAACCTATATTCTATATAAATAGTTTTTGTAGAGTTAGTGTAATAAAAAAATAAATCTGAGTTGTTATCGGTTGCCAAGCAAACTGTCTATTGATATATAAAATTGATATAATAAAAAGTTACTTTAATATGTCAACATTTTAAAAAGTATCTGTAAATCTGTAAATAAGAACATAATAAACGTGTAATTAGTAATGGAAGCTGTTTATTATTATCAATATTAATTGGACCAAACACCAGATGGAAAATTAAAATAACATTATGATATCTTATTCTGAAATATATACAAGCTGCGTATGCCTTTTGACTACTATCTGCAAACCCATGAATTTGAATTTCCATTATTTTCTCATTCAGAAATAGGAATCTGGGAACTTTCAAATCCTTCAGAGACATAATGTCCCTTATAAAGGAATACCACTCTGATGACAAAGCAGGAGTTAACTGTTCGTCCCAGGATACTTTTTCTATCCACAATTTTTGGATAAAAAGTTTACCCCTTACTATGAAAGGACCAATTAACCCGAGAGGATCGAACATTTTTAAAATGATACTTAGTGTTTTTCTCTTAGAAATGGGTTCAGAAAGGAAAATTTTCGAAAGAGATATGGAAAATACATCAGTTAAAACGTTCCAATAAAGCCCTAATACCTTATCAGAGAACTCTTTGTCATTTATGACATAATTTATCTTTTTATTATTATCACAATATAACTGTGGAAATTCAGGAGAATTTGACGTACACTTATGCAATTCGAAACCATGTGAGTTTAAAACATGATTTAGCTCAGAATAAGCAGTTTTTAATTCTGCTAAAGAAGAACAGCCATACAACACGTCATCCACATACGTCTGGCGCAACAATGCATCTGACGCATAAACATATTTCCCATTGTAAATTTTTGAAATTTCATTTAAAGTTCTTGTGGCCAGAAACGGAGCACAATTAGTGCCGTATGTAACAGTTTCTAATTGAATACAAGTCAGGTCTTTATCAGACGACTCTCTCCACAAAATGTTTTGTAGAAAGGTTTGCTCGGGGTTTATCAGGATTTGTCTATACATCTTTTTTATGTCGGCTGAGAAAACAACTGAAAATAGCAGAAAAGGATAAAGAATGTCGTACAGATCACACTGTACTTGAAAACCTTTTAGCATTACGTCGTTTAGGGAACTTCCATAAGTACTCTTACAGGACGCATCAAAAACAACCCTTAGTTTAGTTGTTTCACTACTTTCTCGTATCACGCAGTGATGGGGAAGAAAGTACTTGTTCTCTAACTTAGAATTGACAAGTTGAAGAGGAATGATTCTTCCATGTCCTACTTCTATATACTCGTTGATAAATGCCCTATATTCATGAAAAAGATTAGAATCTCTTTTGAACCTTTTTTCCAAATTTAGAAAGCGTTTCTTTGCTACATGAAAAGAATTTCCAAACCGATTATTTTCAGTTGGAGTTTTTAATGATAGATCTACTTGGAATCTACCATTTGGAAGTTGTTTTAAGGTTGAAATATATATTTCCTCTGCGAGTTCATCATTAGGGGAAAGAACTTATTCTCCAGGAAGTTCTTCGACTTCCCAGAACTTTGTAAGAAATCTATCGATTTGTATATCAGGTTCAATGATTGATCCTTGACTAAAAAAAGAAACATTAGTGGTCTTTTGACCAACTGTTGGATATTTACCCCCAATCAACCATCCTAGTTGCGAGTTTTGAAGAATGGGTAAATTTTTTCCTACTCGAACAATATCTGGGAGTATTAAATCAAAATACCCTTCTGCTCCAATAAGAATGTCAATATCAGAAGGAATCATGAAACTCGTGTCAGCAAGTTTCATGGACGAAGGAACTTTGAACTTTTCTAAGTGTACTTTTACTTGTGGAAGTTTAGAGGTAATTATTGGAATAACACAACAACTTAATGGATATTGTGTATTTCTATTATCTGAGTAGATGACCAAATCGGTAATTTTATTAGAAAATGAGGATGTATATAAAATACTTGAATGCTGCATTGTCCGATTATAAGTTCGAGCATTCAGTTTTGCAACAAGTTTCTCGGTTACAAAGGAGTTTTGGGAACCACTATCAAGCAGTGCCTTTACCTTCAACGGGCCTTGACAACTATGCAATGTCACTACTGCTGTTTGCAATAGGACTTCCACATTTAAATTTCTAGAAGAAAGAGTATAGGATACACTCGAACTTTGTGGATTAGAATCGATTTGAGTTCCAATTTCACTACTTTCGGAAACTCTCGGTTGTGAAGATTGGGGATGCTGTTCATCTCGCGGGGTGCTACATGAACCTTGTTGAGAATTGTCACGAATTTCTGTATTTCTATGAGGGCGTGATTTGAAAGACAATTGAGAGGATCCTTGTGAGTTTCTGAACGGTTGTCTACCAGTTTGTATATTTGAACTTGTAAATATATTATTCGAATGAAGAATGCTGTTGTGTCTTTTTGAACAAACAGCGCATGACTTTAAAGACCTACACTCATTCACTGAGTGCTTGTAAAATATACAATGTAGAAAAATGCCGAATTCATTTAAGAGGGCCCTGTGCATTTAGTTGAATTAAAAATATTTTGTTTGCATCAATTATCCTCAAATAATCGGCAAAAAACTTATACTGAACCAATAAATTTATTTTATTAATTTATTATAATACGTCTCAGTGATGACTAACGCTGTAAGAAAAACTTAATACGTACATAGAAAAAATTGAAAGTATAGAACAAATCTTAATTCTAAACACAATTTAAATGTTCACAGTTTGAGAAATATTGCAATGGAATACCTGCTATTTGAATGTGACAGATGTCACCGAATTTCTTTTCTCAGCATCTGCGGAATTTTTATCCAAATGACTCACAATCCGGCTCGAAGGACCAAAATGTTGGGGGGTAGACATTCATATCAGCCTCAACATCGAGTTAAGCCGCTAATCACTCTTCCCACCTTCGAATGGACTACTTAAGCTGGTTGAATTACTGATTGTTGGAATCGTAGACATCAGTCAAGACCACATTATAATTTTTGCATTTATTTGTAAATGTACAAGCAAACTCGTATTAACGAGTATACAAACGAAGATCAAATATAAAAATAACATGAAACGAAGGACCACCGGCTTCAAATACCGGAAATATGTTTTAATGAAATTTATATTATTTGACAATTTTGTCATTCACTGAGACATTGCGTAGATATTTTTTAAACTGAATAGAAATTTCACTTAACCTTTTTGTTAATTTATAATTTGAAAGAACATTCAGGATATATTTTGTAGTGCAAAAACGAGGATTAACCTTTCTTCACTTTTAAAAACGACTGAGAGCAGTCTCAGTTCTGTTTGACATTATTTCTTTTTTCTAAAATGCGTGTTGTCATGGATACATGTGAAATGAAATTGAACACTCTGATCAAACTAACCTCGTTTAATTTTGCATTGTTGCCAATACATTTCAATCTCAATTTTAAAAAAGGTATAATTACATACTTTCCACTTTATTTCAATTTTTCTTTAGACCATGTTGATGTGTGTATATCCAGAAACCGTAATATGTTTTTATTATAATTAATATATTTTGTAATGTTTAGATATTCTATAATAGTATAATATCAACAGAAGTTGTTTAATATAACTTAATCAGATAATTTTTATTATATTGTATTGTTTTATTATATATTTTGTGTATTTGTAAGAGAATTTTAAGTTAGAAATTATTTTAATGTGTCAATATTATATTTAGTACATAAATATGTTATTTAAAATTTACTAGAAATTTCGGGAACATTGATTATATAATGTGTAAAAAGGAGACAGATGTATTTTACTATATTTTTATTCTGGAATGATCGATGATAGACGAAGTAAGAATGTCTTGTCATAAATAGGAAAGAAAGAGATACACATATTTTCCCAGATATGACTAATCTCTAGAACAAAAAAACGAATCTTCTAGAAGTTTGAAACCTATAAAAGACTGAACAGAGGTCGTTAAAAGGAAGTTTATTATTGGAAGTCGAACAGAGAAGATCAGTGAGTGTGAACAGTCAGTTAAAAAGTGAACAAACAGTTTTTAAAGTAGTCATAATAAAGTGACGTTAAAAATACAAAGTAAAACAATTATAAAGTTAACAAAGTGCCAAAAGTGACATTAAAAACTAATAAAAAGTGAAATTAAAACATTTTCGGTTGATGTAAAAAAAAAGAGTACTTACTATTATTAATACAACTAAAGGAACTATAATCCATCAACACTAAACTTTGAGGAACAAACAAAGAACAATAATTACACAAGAAACTAATCGTCTAACAACACTTCAGTTTACCAAAATCGCAAATACCACGTATCACTTCGTTCGTCTCCGTTTTTCATAGATCACCTACAGATTTTTCCACCAATCAGGAAACAGGACTTTACATATCAAGGTCAGATAAAATTGTAATTTTTTAAAAAAATTTTGTAGTAGTTAGTTGAATTTTAGAATTTAAAAAAATAAAGGAATGTACTTGATATTTAATAGTTAGTGTATTTGATAATCTTACCTACCATTACATAAACAACATTGGTTAGTTTAACTTAATTCACATCAAGTAAGTTCTTTTATAATTACTAAAGGCCTTTCTTTTTAATATTTTTTTATATTTTGCACTTATAAAAATCTTCATTATAAAACGCATTTGCGTATCGTAATGTAACTTTTGCGCACGCAAATTTTTGTTTTAAATGGTTGCCGACATGAGTGAAGTATCTAAAGGCAAGACTATTGACAATGACATTTGTGGCTAATAGCAATTTATTAATTTTATATTGTTCTTTAAGAAAGTATCTGTGAATATGAATATAATATTTTACTTATATAATATATTATTATTGGTATATTATTCATTTTAAAATATTTTAAAACATTAACATTTGATAATTTAAATGTCACAACTGTCAAATTTTATAAATTACACAGTGCTGCCGACATACTTCTTAAAATAAAAATTTTCGTAATTACATAAAAATAAAAAATTAATTTAAAAAATTGTAAAAAGGGCAAAATATAAAAAATATTATAAACAACTTATTTCATATGGCTGTTGTGACACTCGTTCTTTAAAAAACTCATCGCTTCGCGATTCGTTTTTTAAAATTGAACTCGTGTCATAACAGAATTCCATATGAAATGCGTTGTTTAATATACTATTTTATATTTTGCACTTATAAAAATCTTCATTATAAAACGCATTTGCGTATCGTAATGTAACTTTTGCGCACGCAAATTTTTGTTTTAAATGGTTGGCGACATGAGTGAAGTATCTAATGACAAGACTATTGACAATGACATTTGTGGCTAATAGCAATTTATTAATTTTATATTGTTCTTTAAGAAAGTATTTGTGAATATGAATATCATTTTTTACTTATATAATCTTAGACAAGGAAAGAGAGAGGACTGCGCATTGGAATCAATTTATGTAACCCATTTACCACCAAACTAATGGCGGACAATATTGACATAGGCGTATCATACGATTTTTCTTATACGATTATTAAATAATCATTTTCATTATTTCGTATTACAAATCTAATTTAAAAAATTCTTTAAATATGTACTGCTCCAAAAAAAATCCACAATCATTTTAAAACATATTTATTTAATAAATATTACAATTTTAATCTATTTTATCTATTTTAAATATATGTTTTTGTTCCACGCCACTGCAAAACTATTACATCTATGAGAAAATAATAACAATTAATTGAAAAATAATCTTTAAAACTGAATGAAAACAATTTTCAAAATGTATGTACTATTAATTTAAGTTATCATACATAACATATGTGATTTAGTTAAACATCTATTACCTGAAAGCTGTAATATTAATAAAAATAAATTTCAAGGAAATAGTTGTAAAATACTTTTTACCTATGAAATGAAATTCCTTCCTCTTTTTTAGCACTCTGACTGTTGCACTTATAAACCATTTTAAAAAGTCTATTCAGGTAATTAAAAAAGGTGAAAATTAATAAGAAAACTAAAAAAATACAATTCGACGTTCCAAATTTGTTTACCACCAAACGTTTGAAAATTGGCTTCACTCACACGCATAAGGTTTTCATTGCCATGCGCTGTCCTCTCTCTTTCCTAGTCTAAGTATATAATATATTATTATTGGTGTATTAGTCATTTTAAAACATTAACATTTCATAATTTAAATGTCAAAACTGTCAAATGTTATAAATAACACAGCGCTACCGACATACATTTTAAAATCAAAATTTTCGGTATTACGTAAAAATGATAAATTAATTTAAAAAATAATAAAGAGGCAAAATATAAAAAATATTATAAACAACTTATTTCATATGGCTGTTGTGACACTCGTTCTTTAAAAAACTCATCGCTTCGCGATTCGTTTTTTAAACTTGAACTCGTGTCATAACAGAAGCCCATATGAAATGCGTTGTTTAATATACTATTTTCTAATTAGTTTCATTATTAAACTTTCAACATTACTGTTTTAATTTAACTATTTTATAATAAATTTATGATTATAATTAATCAATTTTATTCAAATACCTTCTACCTAATAATCCAATAGAAACTTGCATAACCAAAACCCCTGAGAAAAAGATCTTGTTGCTATCAGTACATTTAAATAAGTAATATCAATCTAATAAATAAATCAATCAAACAATAAACAATATTTAAAATCATAATATTCATCACAATTTATTCTAATAAATACCTTAATTAGTAAGGGTTAGTACCAGAGCTGGGTAGTATACGAATACAATATCCGGATACTTTTTATGTATCCGAAAGCTGTATTCACATACTTTTTAAATTTTGTACCCGGTATCTGTATCCGTGACCAAATTTTAAAGCATCCGGTATCCGGATACTGTTTTTGATATTGGGGTACTTTTAAATATTATTTATCGCACTCCGATAATGCACCTAACGTAGGCACAACACTGCCCTTCCTTTAATTCAGATGTGTCTAACATGTTAAATCCCATTTTTCGTCACCGTTATAATATATTATTATATTCTAATGGAGCTTTGTTTTTACCTATAAATCAGTTATAAAGTTTCATAAGTACGTTATTTATTTTTTATATTTTCTATATCTCTCTTTTCAAGAACCCCTTTGTACCCTGTATTTATAATTATTAGAAGAAATTATTTTTCGGATTATAATAAAGGACATCCTAATATTTATATTTTTATTTTAGTGTACCCACAAATAAGTACACCCCCTAAAAAGTTTGAAAACTCGGCTGGTCCGACGCTGGCCAAATTCAATATCAAAAGCTCAGGCAGTGACACGAAAAAGTTTTTCGTTAGCTCATCATTAAATGTATTTTTATTATTATATATTACATTACATGCACATAACACAGTTTTAATACTAATAATTTATGACCTTTTTAAAAAAAGTATCCTTCAAAGTATCCTAGGAAGTATCCGAATACATTTTTAAATGAAAGTACCTATTCGAACTTCTTAAAAAAGTATGCGGATACTTTTTAAGTATCCGTATCCGGTATCCGGATACTTTTTTTCAATATCCGACCCAACTCTGGTTGGTACAATAAATTTCATTAATTAATTATGTTATGTATGTAATTTAAATAGTCCCGCTTAATCACACAGGAAGTGGCCCTACATGGTGGGCGCATTCTGATTAGATACCTAGCACGTCCTACAGAGGGCGGAACACGCGAGTTAGTTGTTAAGCGGCCTTCTGTTCAATCACATATTTAAAATAGAAAGTTGTACATACCAAATATAATCGTATATATTGTAATTAATGTTATGACGTGTAAATGTATGTGGTGTTCATTACCGTGTCAAGCAATACTCAGATATTAACAATAAATGTAATCTACGAGTGCATAGTAGTGGTTTTATTTAAATCGACTATCAAAAAACATAACAAATGGCGACGATGGAAAATTAAGGAAGCGAGTCAAAGCAGTGAATAGCAAGAAAATGGCACAAGTTGGCGTTGGCATTATCGGACACGTTAGTGAGTTCGACGCTGAACAGGAGGATTGGGTCATTTATTGTGAAAAATTGGAACAATATTTTGAGGCAAATGGGGTAAAAGAAAACACAAGGAAGGTAGCTGTTTTATTAAGTTTAATGGGTACTACAACTTATAAACTCCTAAGAGACCTCTCATTCCCCAAAATTCCAAAAGAAAAAACTTATGAAGAATTAAAAGAATTATTGAGAAAGCAATTTTGCCCTCATGTATCAGTGTTCAGAGAAAGAATTCAATTTTTTCAAGCAAAACAAGAGAACCACGAAACGTGCAAAGAATGGTACGCGAGACTAAGATCATTGGCAATTAACGCTAGAAAAACTACTCGATCTAGCGGCAAAAAAAGAGAGCACAAAAACACTGATATTCAACGAAAGTAACGTGAATTGGGTAAAAAGAGATGAAAAACCAGCAAGTGCCGATTCAAGGTCGAACGAGCAGTGGACAGGAGCTAAGAATGGTGCGCGATTTGACAGTCGACAGGGCAATGTCAACTTCAAAGAAAATGGAAGAAGAAGATCGGAGGGAAACACAAACACAAGTGCGAAGTTTCATGATAGAAAACGAGAGAAATGTGGAAGGTGTGGTAATAATCATGAAAATAAGTGGTGCAAGTATAAAAATTTCCGATGTAGAAAATGTGGTGAACCCAACAAAAAGACAATCTATAAATTTTACTTTCTTTCTCTCTCTCTCTCTCTATCTCTCTCTCACTCTACCTTTCTCTCTCTCATGCGCCTGCAATAAACGTCATTGAATTGTAAACCTGTCAAGTGACAATACGTTTTATTACAGGTAAGAAAATAATTAATTAGGATTGAATTGTAAACCTGTCAAGTGACAATACGTTTTATTACAGATAAATAAAATACAAACTTTATACTACGAGTTTACTTTATTGGCGACGAGGATATTGGAAAACAGAAAAATTACATTTTTTTCTGAAACTGCGTGGAAAACATAACCTCAAATATGGATGCGAAACAATTCAAAGAATTCATCCAGCTACAACAGACTCTAGCTGACAAACGAGATCAGCAGCATAAAGAGGAGTTAAAGCTTTACAAAGAAGAAGCTGAAAAGCGCGAACAACTACTGATCGAAAAGCTAACTCAAAATCAATCAATCAAAGTCGAGAACGGTGAAGGTGTCAACGTCTTCAACCAAGGCTCAAAGGCTGAAATTATCCGAAACTTAAAAGAGCTCATAGACAAGTTCAGCTATGACCCAGAACACAACGGAACCTTTGATAAGTGGTACGAACGATATGACAATATTTTTACTACGACAGCCGATCTCACCGATGACGAAAAGCGAATTCTCATCCTTCAATGTCTTCAGCAGACGGATTATAATTTTTATCGTGACTCAATTCGCCCATCAAAGCCGCATGAAGTCACATTCGAGAAAACCGTCGAAGAGCTGAAGCGCTTATTTAGTTTTCGCGAAACAAAATTCTCTCTCCGATCAAAGTGCTTCAACCTGGTCATTGACGAAAGCGAGGATTATGCTAAGTACGCAGCTCGAATTAACTTTTGCGCAGAACGTTTTGACATCGCATCGTGCACCGCTGACGACCTCAAGATCCTGCTCTTCCTTAAAGGCCTTAGAGGAACAAAACATGAAAAGATTCTTGAGAAACTTCTCATGAAAGTCGATCAAAGTGCGGCGTTATACGAAGCTCTCACAACACAAGCGGAGAGAGACACATTTATCAAGCTGACTCTTCAGGACGTGGTCAACACAGCCGAGCAAATTATCAGCATTCAAGATGACAAACAAGCAGTCATATCACCGCTCGAATCGACTTCTATCAATGCAGTGCATTACAATAATAAGAAGAGCAAGTCATCAAACAATTCATCGACTTCAGGCTCTTCAAGCTCTTCACATCGCACAGGTCTTTGGAGGGATCCAGCAACACGACCAGCGACACCGAGACTGGCATGTTATCGCTGCGGGGAATTCCATTGGACCGACCAATGCTCGTACAAGTCGAAGAACTGCTCAAACTGTGGAAAAAGTGGTCACGCAGCGGGATACTGCGATGAACGACAGGCTCGTCAAACATTGGGTTACAAAATCACTAATCGCTACGGAAACCGACAGCGCCGAAACTCTGAGACGGGTAACCCTAACTCGAATCACATCAGCGACTCTTCAGGCCGATCAAATAAACAAAACCGGAAATTCGTCGAAGCTAATATTAATGGTGCCGCTATCAAATTACAATTGGACACGGGATCTGATATCACAGTGATTTCACAAGCGAACTGGCGAATTCTCGGCAAGCCTTCACTCCAAACGTCGAGCAAGATCGTAAACAGCGCTTCAGGGGACTCGTTTCTGCTCAAAGGATTTTTTCCATGCGTCATGAAACTGCATGGTGTGGAGGAATACGGTGATATCTACGTCGTGAATCATGATCTCAACCTGTTTGGCGCAGACTGGATTCAAAACTTCAAACTTTGGGACACTGCTCCGTCAACTTACTGCAATTCAGTGAAGTTAAACGAGAGCTCAACCGATCTCTCAAGCATCGTCAAAGAAAAGTTTCCTGAAGTCTTCTCAGATGGACTTGGCTGCTACACAAAGTCAATCGCTTCAGTAACTCTCAAAGAAGGCACGAAGCCAATCTATCGAAAAGCTCGTCCAGTTCCCCATGCGGCCCTGTTAGACGTCACTACCGAGTTGGAACGGCTGCAGCATCTGGGGGTCATCACGCCAGTAACCTACTCAGAATGGGCAGCACCAATCGTGGTTATCAAGAAGAAAACAGGAAAACTTCGTGTTTGTGGAGACTACTCAACCGGCCTCAACGACGCTCTCGAATCCAATCATCACCCGCTGCCGACAGCTGATCAAATATTCTCAAATTTAGCTGGCTGCACAAAGTTCAGCAAAATTGATCTCAGCGATGCATTTTGGCAAGTCCCGGTCGACGATGAAACTAGGAAAATTCTCACAATCAACACGCACCTTGGCCTATTCAACGTCAATCGACTACAACAAGGCGTAAAAACAGCTCCGGGAATCTTTCAGCAAGCGACAGACACCATGTGCAGTGGCCTCACTGCGTTTTCATTCATCGACGACGTGATAGTGGGAGGAACTGAAATAACTCACGACGAGCAAGTCTTTAAACTTTTAAGCCGTATCAAAGATCACGGATTTAAGATTCGCCTCGACAAATGCGAGTTTGGCCAAAAGAAACTCGAATTCTGCGGTCACATCATCGACGATCAAGGCATCCGTCCAAGTCCCGAGAAGCTGGTGAAGATACAAGATTTGCCAGCACCAAGCAACATTCATCAGCTTCGATCGTTTTTAGGAGCAGCAAACTACTACGGGAAATTCATTAATAAAATGAAAACTCTGCGAGCTCCACTCGACAAGTTATTGGAAAAGGACGTCGACTTCAATTGGACATCGGATCAACAAAAAGCTTTTGAAGACATCAAGCAAGTTCTCTCAAGCGATCTGGTGTTGACGCATTATGATCCGAAAAAGAAAATTGTTTTGGCCACTGACGCATCACAATACGGAATGGGAGCTGTCCTTATGCATGAATTCGCTGACGGTTCACTCCATCCCATCATGCATTGGTCTTCGACTTTCAACGCTGCCGAGAAAAACTATCCACAAATCCAGAAGGAAGCTCGAGCACTTGTATTTGGATTAAGAAGGGCATACAGTTATATTTACGGACGAAAAATCGAGATCCACATCGCTGCTAGCGATCTTCGGCTCTAAGAAAGGCATTCCCATCTACACTGCAAGCAGACTCGCACGATATGCTCTGGTGGTGATGGCATTCGATTTTACAATAAAATACATTAACACCGAAAGCTTTGGATACGCCGACATCGTCTCCCGACTCATCGCAGCGCATCCCAAGCCTAACGAGGACACCGTGATCGCAGCCGTACAGTCAATTGACGAAGAAGACAACGACTTCATAATTAACGCGATTCAGGAAGAAGATCCGATCATCTGCCTCAACCTCAGTGGAACAACCATGCCAATCACTTTTAAAGACGTTCAACAAGCAACAGAGGAAAGCTCGACGTTGCAGCAAGTGATCAAATTCATAGAATCTAAATGGCCACAAAAGCAACGTCAAATAATCGATAAACAAGTCGCGGAATTCTTCACAATCAAAAACTATCTTCACATCAATCAAGGTTGCATAATGTTCAACGATCGGCTAGTGATTCCGATGAAACTCCGACCGAAGATCCTCGAAGAACTTCACGAAGGTCATCCAGGCGCCAGTCGCATGAAGTTGTTAGCAGCGAACTTCGTTTACTTCCCCTATATCGACGAACACATCGAAAAGTTTCTGAAATCATGCGAAATTTGCGCAACGACAGCGAAGGCGCCGATTAAATGCACCCTCCAACCATGGGCAATTCCACAATCACCTTGGTCAAGGCTCCACATCGACTATGCAGGTCCCATCAATGGAAACTTCTTCCTCATAATTGTCGATGCCTACAGCAAGTGGCCGGAGATTTTCAAGACTCAAAGCACGACTTCCGCTCGAACAATTGAGCTCATCTCTGAAGCCCTGTCACGTCACGGAAACTGTGATACCATTGTCTCAGATAACGGCCCACAGTTCACGTCCACCGAATTCGATAGCTTCTGTAAATCAAGAGGAATTCAACATGTTAAAACAGCTCCGTACAGTCCACAGTCAAATGGACAAGCTGAACGGTTCGTCGACACCTTCAAGAGAGGCATTAAGAAGCTCTCAGGCAACATCGACGAAAAGCTTCGAGAATTCCTAACAAACTATCGCCGAACTCCTTCATATAACCTGGGCAAGAAATCGCCAGCGGAATTGCTCAACAATCGTCAGATGAAGTCTCATCTCGATCTTCTCAAGCCGAAAACTGACGATCACAAGGTCTCAAATTTCCGAAGCGAACGAAACGAGACTCATTTCAATCGACATCACGGGGCTAAGTGGCGAGAGTTCAGCGCGAACGATGAAGTTTACTTCAAGCAGCACTTATCTAACGACAAATGGCAGTGGACCCCAGCAATCATCATCGATCGTCTGGGCAAAGTGAACTACACAATAAAAATTGGTTCAACCGGCAAAACTCAAATTGCACACGCCAACCAACTGAAGTCAAGATTCGGCAAGAACGAATTACTAGATGCGTTCGATCTTGAGGATTATTGCGCAAACGCACCAACAGGTCAAGTCGAGCCTGTCATTATCCCTCAAAGCTCTCCAAAAATTCAGGTTGCTGATTCAGATGACGATGATGAAGTTTTTGAGACACCTCCAGATCATGTTCCAGATCCAGTTACACAAGCAGCTCCGGCTATTCAACGATCGAGACGAATTAACGCAGGAGTTCCGGCAGTCAGATACGATGACGTCTACAACATTAGCGAGACACCGTCTTCAACATTTAAGCGGACACCTCGAAAAAGTATGTAACGTAAAAAACCATAACTTTTTAGAAAGTAATACGGGAGAAAATGTAAGTAATGAAATTTAAGATTTATTTCATGAGATAGCAACAGTTTAAACGTAAATTATTTTACTTTGGATGTAGAAATAAACAATAAAAAACATGTATTATGTGTTGACACGGGTGCATCAGTATCTGTTTTAAATATTCAGTTTTTTAGGCTAAATTTTAAAAACAAAAAAGTTTGTAAAGATAATTTAATATTAAGAGCTTTTAACGAAAACTTGGTTAAGCCAATAGGGTATATTTTGACGAATGTTAAAGTTAAACATGTTATAAGAAGTGTTAAATTTTATATAATAGATCATATTGAGACACCAAACTTGTTGGGTAGAGATTTTTTAAACACTTACAACATTAAATTAGACATAGCAGACGTTCAGCTTTTACAAGGAGCTAAAAATAATATAATTAAAAAGTTTCCACTAGTTTTTAGTGATAAGGTTGGTAAATTTAAGCATTTTACTGTTTCTTTCGATATTTTAGATAACGTAAAGCCAATTTTCCACAAACCACGACCTGTGCCTCTTGCCTATCTCAAACAAGTTGAAAAACAATTAGAAGACATGGTTAAGGAAGATATAATTGAAAGAGTGGATTTCTCAGAGTGGGGTACACCTATAGTGCCCAATTTGAAAGCTGATAACACGGTAAGGATCTGTGGCGATTATAAAATTACATTAAATAAGGTTTTAAAAGATATTAGGTATCCCATGCCTCGCATAGAGGAAATATTTGCAAAATTGAATGGTGGTAAGTTATTTACCAAGCTTGATTTAAATAAAGCTTACTTGCAGCTGCGGCTAGATGAAAAGTCACAAATAATGGCTAGTTTATCCACACACAGGGGTATTTTTAAAATGAAATCTTTGCCATTTGGTACCAAAGTTTCATCTGCAATCTTTCAACAGGTTATAGACAATGTTTTGCAGGGACTAGAAGGTGTAGCAGTGTATGTAGATGACATTATCGTTACGGGGAAAAACCAGAAGGAACATGAAGAAAATTTAATGGAGGTACTTAGAAAACTACAAGAAGCTGGATTGACACTTGCAAAGAGAAAAAATGTATGTTCTTTAAGAAAGAGGTAGAGTACTTAGGACACAAAATATGCGCGGAAGGATTGAAAAAGACAGAAACCAAAACGCAAGCGATAGTAGCAGTGCCAAGACCTACTACAGTGACTGAAGTAAGAAGCTTTGCAGGATTAGTCAATTATTACACCAGGTTTGTACCAAATCTTGCCACAAAGATGAGTCCGTTATATGAACTATTAAAAAATAATGGGGAAGAGATAGCATGGAATGAAGAATGTGAAAAAGCGTTTAAAGAAATTAAGGAGGGAATCTCAAAAGATATAACTTTAGCACACTATGACCCCAATAAGCAAATCATTTTAGCAAGTGACGCGTCAGGAAAAGGAATATCAAGCGTTTTATTTCATAGAGAAAGTAATGGAGTGGAAAAACCCATTGCCTGCGTGTCAAGGACATACATGCCGCATGAAAGGAAATACTCAGTAATTTGTCAGGAAGCATTGGCTCTTATCTTTGGACTTAAAAAGTTTGAACAATTTATCAGAGGAAGAAAAGTTCTAATCAGAACTGATCACAAGCCGTTAATAGCATTGTTCGGTGAAACAAGGAGCATACCAGAGAGAAGTAAAGATAGGTTGCAACGTTGGGCTGTGTATGTAGCTTCATTTGATTATCAAATTGAACATGTAAAAGGACAACAGAACATCCTTCCAGATTGTTTATCAAGGCTGCCAGTAACCAAAGAAGTCAGAACAGAGGAAGAAAACTGCAAAGGGTATCTTAATTTTGCAGCAACAACTGAAGAATGGCCAATAGATAATAAAAGAGTGCAAGTGGAAACAAGAAAGGATCATACACTAACCTTGGTGGTGAAAAACATAAAAGAAAATTGGAAAAACATAGTAGGAGAAGAGTTAAAATCGTATGAAGCAAGAAAAGAAGAATTATTTATAGAAGACGACTGTGTAGTGTGGGGACACAGAGTGGTAATACCCACAAACTTAAGGAGTTCCATGTTGGAAGAACTTCATGCTGGTCATCTAGGCATAGTCAAGACAAAAAGTCTAGCACGGTCATATTTATGGTGGCCAAACATAGACAAAGACATCGAACAGAAAGTAAAAGGATGTGTAGCCTGTCAGAGCAGTCAAGGAAATCAACCTAAGAGCGATCTAACACCATGGCCAACTACAGGTAAACCATGGCAACGCATACACATTGATCATTTAGGGGTATGTATTTCCTCATCTTAGTTGATTCGTTCTCGAAGTGGACAGAAATTTTCCAGGTGAAGACTATAACCAGTAAGGAGACTGAGTCCAAGTTGAGAGAAACATTCGCTAGGTTCGGTATACCAGAAACTGTCGTCTCAGACAATGCAGCAAATTTTGTGTCAAAAGAGTTAAAAACATTCTTTCATAAGAATGGTATAAAACATCTAACATCACCCCCATTCCACCCAGCTAGCAACGGAGCTGCAGAGAACTTTGTAAAAACTTTTAAAAATAAATTAAAAGCAGCATTAGCTGACACTAACAATAATAACCAACCAATTATAACTATTATATCTAGATTTTTAATATCTTACAGGAATGCAGAACACAGTACAACAAGGAAATCACCTGCAGAGATCATGTTTGGAAGAAAAATAAGAACAAGACTGAGTATGGTCCAAGCCATAAGTCAAAAGAACCAGCAAGACTATTCGCCTTTTCGAAAGTCTAGACGCCCTCTGGCGGACATATGATAAACCTACTTTGTGAGTAATCGCAAATTATTTTATGTTGGATTGTTATGTGGAGGTTGATGTTTGGTTCTTTTATTTTGTATTTGTAAAATTGTGTCTTGTTATTAAAATGTAGAAACAGTATAGTTGAAGTTTTAGTTGAAGAATTCTTGAATAGCTCAAGTTTTAAAGGTAGGTATTCAAATGCATTTTCTCAATTTTCAAATACTATAATTATTAATTTTCATTTTTAGATTAGAAAGTTTTTGTTGTTCCGAAAATAGGACTGCTGTTATTGTTCGTAAGGTAAGATCTCGGGTAAGAAGTTTAAAAAATATTATTGACTTGTTGAATTTTAGCCTGAAACTACTAAAAAGGAAAAATGAATGAACAAAGTAGAAAAAAAAAGACATTACACAACGCTAACTGCTGTGTCTACAGTTGTTCCTCTAGGAAAAATAATAATAGGACTTTGCACTTTCATGCCTTTCCTAAGAAAGGTGCATCCACAGTCCATATCACTAATGCTTTTGGCATACTTGAAAAAATAGATAGAAGGAAAGCATGGACAAAAGTTTTATTAATGAGGAAGCCAGTTACTAACTCAATGCGTGTTTGTTCTCTTCATTTCCAAGAAAATGATTATCTTGCCAAAGGTAAGTTGAAATCAAAGTTTCAGCAAAAGGTGATTTTTAAATGCCTGTTTTATTGTACATAGGTGCAGCTCTTATTAGCATGAACCGTCCTAAACTGAAAGCTACAGCAGTTCCATCCCTCAACTTACCCAAAAAACAGCACACAAGAGAGTTGCAACAGGCTGATTTTCAACGAAAGCAAAGGTATGAAAAGCGAAGTATCCTAAGAGATTTAAGTAACAATCCCCAAACTATCTCTGAAGCCTCACATTCTCATGATGTTGAACATGGTGAACAAATGGAACATAAGCCTCTGCAATTTGCCGACTTGGGAGAAAAAGAACAGTGTGTTGTTCAATCTTTGTTGGACTTGCAATTTACAGGAAATAAAATGTCAGTGAAATCATTTGAAGATAAGGAGGTTCAAGTGACAAGTGGGGATTTGATGATTAGTTTCACTAGCACAATTCAATCTAATGCCCAATTGAATTCATTAACTGGAATTCAAAGTTTTGAAATACTGGAAAGTTTAACCAACTTGATTTCTAATCTATATCCCGATAAAAAAATTCATAAATTAACTGTGAAAGATAGAATAGTTCTTGTGTTTATGAAACTAAAAATGGCTGTAAGATTCACAGTATTATCTTTTTTGTTTAAAGTTGCTCAAAGTACAGTCAAAGTTGTATTCAGTGAGTATATAGCTTACCTAGCTAATATCTTGGAAAATTGTATACAATGGCCAAGTTCAGATGAAATATCAATGAACTTGCCCCTTTGCTTTGAGAAATTCAGAAATGTAAGGGTAATACTTGATTGCACTGAGGTACCAGTGCAAAGATCAAAATGCTTATCTTGCCGAATAAGAACTTATTCTCATTATAAAGGGGGACAAACAATCAAGTTCATGACAGGTGTTAGTCCTTCTGGGCATATAACTTTTGTTTCAGCTTGTTATGGTGGAAGGTGCTCAGATAAAACTATATTTGAGCAAAGCAAATTAATAGAAAAACTAGTACCTTTCAAAGATTCTATCATGGTTGATAAGGGTTTTCTAATTGAGAACATTTGTCACAAATATTCTGTCAGTTTAATTAGACCTTTTTTCTTACGACATAAAAAACAATTTACCAAACAGGAAGCTGATCTGAATGTTGCTATATCTAAGGCTCGAGTCCATATTGAAAGAGCAAACCAGCGTATGAAGATTTTTGAAATATTGAGAGTTCCTCTGCCATGGACTTTGCTCAAAGATGTGGATTACATAGTTAAAGTCATAAGTGCTATGGTGAACCTGCAAACCCCTATATTAGAAGATGACAAATTCATGAAGAATTAATATTCATTAATGCGCAAATAATCTTATTATTGTTGAGTTACTATTTTGATTGTTTTTTCATATTACAATATTAATTTGATATGATTTTCTATAATTGTAAGGAAATCATTATGTTTTTTTTATTATAATAATAAAATTTAATACAGTTAAAATACTTGTTTTTTCTTTTTTCACAAATCTTCACTTTTGTCATCTGCATTGAAAATTAATTTATTAATGAAATTGATATGATTGATAAAGCCTTTGACATTCATTTCAAGACTATAATATGTTTGCATTTCACTGTAGAGTAGAACCAAACTAAGAATGGTACACCACATGGCTGAAACCTGCGCGAAGGTGTGACGTCAGAAACAGAGGCGGACAAATTTCTAGTTAGTTTTTAATCATTAATATTAATATTATGGATGATTTCCCTTACTTGACTATTAAGGGGTCTTCCTTTTATTCCAATTTTTTTTGGAGCCATTTATAAAATAATAACAAATAAAAAAGTATATAGTCAGAACTCACAATAATCACTTTTCGCTTTCAGCTCACTTTGCACTTACTCTACTCAACCAAGTCACGCCACTGAATAATTACATTTCGCTCTTTCGGGAGTCGTTACTATGGTAACTGCCACTGCGCAACTTATGCGGTCGCCATGTTGTGTACCATTCTTAGTTTGGTTCTACTCTATGTATGCATCATAATTAATTTTTACAAATAACACAAATTTATGCTTTATAAAGAAGGGTGATTTAGTAAAGCTTTTGGAGTCTTCAAGACTATTTTCATAATGAAATTTATTGTAGGTATTAACCTTTACTTTGTGGAAGTCCATCTTACTAAGAACATTAAAAAAATTTGCTATTTTTTTAGCGAAAAGCAATTTTTAAATAAAATGTTCAAGTTTTATTTTTAATGTTCTTATTTTCATAACAGTAATGAATGTTTTCATGTATGTGATACTTTACAAAAGAAACTCAAAAATATTCTAACTCTTGTTTATTTTCACATATAACATGTATCATGTGGTTAAAATAATTTATTGTAATTGTTTCTATCAACTGCCTGCTGAAATCTTCATCAAAAGGTACAATTATATTTATAAACGATTTTGAATATGTTGAATATAATATTAAATCACATCGGGTCAAGTTCAACAGGGCCATGCCAAATTGTACTTGTCCATAATAGGTATGCTTCTTCTTCAACCTAACTCCATTGGTTGAAATTTCTAGGTAGCTACATTCATTTACAAAATGTATTGCACCTTTTGTTTTGCCTACAAATGAAAGATATTTATTCAGGCTCATTATTATGATTATAAGTGAATATATTACCAACAAAAGGACATTTAATTTCAAGCAGCCTAGATGGTTTTCCTTCTTCCATGACAATACCATCAGGTGAATATCCTAACCATGGATATGACTGGCAAATAATGAACCCAGGTTCAATAACATTTACTCCCAAATTTTCTTTATATTTACTAAGAGCTTCTTCCCGTGGGTTTGGAGCCTATCGGGCGCGTCCCCAGGTGGCGGATAGGGGCCCCCCAGAAAAGTATCTGGTCTGCTTGAGCAGCTAACACTGCAACATGGCAGGCTAGATGCAACACTGGGGTTGTGCGTACTATACGGACGGCGAGTCTTGCATGAGCGGTATAAAACCCGCAAGATTGTCGGACGAGTCGTACCTAAGGTCGCACCGCGGACCAACCACCCCTTCCCAGCTGTCGTGTCGTGGCTAAGGGATTGCACAGGGGTACACGATGCCGGCGAGGTCCATTGACCGAACCGAAAAACCAGTAACCTTGTCGACCGTGGATCATGTCTCGCGGACAGGGTTACGGGGGTCTGGGCTTAACAACCTGAACCAAGAGGAGACAACCTCAATAAAAACCTGAATCTCACGGTGGGACACCAGGCCAAGGGGATGCGTGGCTGAACAGAAGATCAGCAGCGACTGGTAGTCACCTTGGGGCACCGGGCGAAACCCCATTGTATTTAGCCTTCCCCTGGCATGCGGGGCTCTGTCAGGGGTGACCACCCCTTCCCTAGCTGCTCGTGGGACCAGATATGGAAACCAAAAAAACGAAAAGATCGGGAGCGTACCGTCGAAAGATGAAGCGCGCCCGAAGACTTCTTACCGGAGATGGTGGAACCGTAGAGGGACAGCCAGCTCCGGTGTTATTGACACCAACTCCGTCAGGGTCTGGCACCTCAATCGAGGGGCAAGGAACCGGCGGAAGAGGCGAGAGGGCTGAGAAGCCCATAAAACCGAGACCGGCAGGGACTCAGAAGAGGCCCAGACCGGACGGGCGAACACCACCTGAAAAGGTGAAAAAAAAGGCGAAGGCGGCGGGAGGTGCACCAAGGGCTGCTGGAACTACCGCACCGGTAGGACCACGCCCTAAGGGGCCCGAGCCAGCCGCCACATACGCCTCCAGGGTGAGGGATGTAGGGGTTGCCATTGTTCCCAGTGGCTATCCCAGCGTTACCCTTACCGCGGAACAAGTAGACCTCATCCGTGAGGCGCTACTTGATAACATCTACGCGATGCAGGAGGGCACAGGCCCGCTCCAAGATTCTCGGAAGCGAGAATGAAGAGCGGTGGACTGGTCGTGTACTGCGTCGACGGGCCTACCCAGGAATGGGTTAAAGGCCAGGTCAGTGACATGCGACCGTGGGAATCTGCGGAACTAAGGGTCATCGACCCTAAGGACCTGGAGAAACCGGTCCATGTCATGACATGGATCCCGGGACCACAGATGCCTACAGACAGGCTGTGGAAAATGCTCAGGGTCCAAAATCCGGGGCTCCGAACGGAGCACTGGAGAGTCCAGAATGAGAAGGCGGACTCTAGAGGCCGCCAACTCTTCCTGGCAATGGACAGGGCTTCCTGGGACTTCGTGTCAGGAAAAAACCAGAAAAAACTATACCTCAACTTGGGAAGCATAACGCTGAAAGAGTTGGGGAAAAACCCGAAGGGGAAACTCCGGATACTGGAGGAACGACTGGGGAACTGACAGCCCAACCACCCGTGGTGAGGGCTGGAGAGTTGCCTGGGCCGTCCTCCGAGGGTATGGAGTTGGAGGAGACTTCCTGCAGTAAGGAGGGACCGAGCCGTGTCACGGATGACCTGCCTGCGAAGGCAGCAATCCCGGCGACACTGGCTATGGAGATCACCGAGGTGCAGGGAGAAACGGAAGAGGTACCGGGCAAGGAACCGGGATACCTCTAGGTAGTAAAAAAAAAAAAAAAAAAAAAAAAATGAAAATAAAAATACTACAAGCAAATATACATCACTGTAAGGCAGCCACGGCTGTATTACAGAGATGTCTACTCAAACAAGACATAGATCTTGCTCTTGTGCAGGAACCCTATGTCGTTGGGAGAGCGGTTAAAGGGTTACCATGCGCGGGAGGCTATGACTTGATCTATTCGACGAATGGCCACCCTCGGGCATGCATAGTAGTTAAAAGAAATCTTGATGTTTTTCCACAATGGGACCTGTGCACAGGAGACCTAGTGGCAATTACAGTCAAGATTAAAAGAAATAACATGTCGAGGCAGATTGTTATTGGTTCGGCATACCTACCTTACGACCAATCAGGTCCCCCTCCTTCCAAAGAGGTGAGAGAACTGGTTACACATTGTAGGGACAAAGGGATCGAACTCCTTCTGGGGTGCGACGCCAATGCTCACCATATCATATGGGGGAGCACAGACATTAACTCAAGAGGGAGTCACTTCTGGAATACATTGCTTGCAATAATCTAGAAGTGGCTAACGTTGGGAATGACCCCACTTTTGTGATCGAATCGCGGGAGGAGGTCATTGATATCACAGTAGGTACAAGAGAGGTGTGCAGGTGGGTGGACGGATGGCATGTCTCCAGGGAGATGTCTATGTCCGACCATAGGCATGTCCTCTACAACCTAACCTGTGAAACGGGGAAGGAGGAGGTCACATATCGCAACCCTAGAACTTGTGACTGGGACTCCTTTAGGGAGCACCTTGAGCAGGGTCTAAGCAGATGCCTCCCAGCCCCAAAGAATGAGGCTGAAATAGACCTCCTCTCAGAACAACTGACTGGAGGTCTTATGGATTCCTATAACAGAAACTGCCCAGAGAAAAGGAAAAGGGGCTAATAGGGACACTGTATGGTGGACCAAAGACCTCTCGAGTCTCAGGACAGAAGTGAGAAGACTCTTTAACCTGGCCAAAAGAACAAATGGCTGGGAAGCCTATAAGGCTAAAAAGGAGAGAATATGGCTATGCGATTCGCAAAGCCAAAGAAAACTCTTGGAGAAAATTCTGTGAGGACATTGACAGTCTTCCAGAATGCTCCAAGCTGAGAAAAAATCTCCAGAGGGACACCATGGGTGGGGTAGGATCTCTGAAGAATGAAAAAGGGGAATACACAACGACCGGTGAGGAGACTATAGATCTTCTTCTAAAATCACACTTCCCGGGATGTGAACCTGTCACGGAGCAGGGGCGCATCTGTTCAGGGAGCACTCCGTAGGGGGCATCCAAGGACAGCTGGGCCCTTGCCAACAAAATCGTGAACAGAACCAGACTAGCATGGGCGATAAAATCCTTTCACCCATACAAAGCTGCGGGACCAGACGGTATCTTCCCAGCACTGTTGCAACAGGGCAGGGAAATCATCGAGGGACCAATGTGCCGACTACTCAGGGCTAGCTTGGCACTGAGCTATATCCCTATGAACTGGAGGTCTGGAAGAGTAGTCTTCATACCGAAGCCTGGTAAGGCCACGTATGCTGAGACGGGCTCCTTCAGACCTATCAGCCTGACCTCCTTTTTTCTTAAAACTTTAGAAAAACTGGTAGACAGGTACCTACGGGACGGTGCTTTGAGGGTAAAACCTCTGCATCGAAACCAGTGTGCGTATAAGAGTGGGGTGTCCTGCGAAGTCGCGGTACACAAGCTGCTCCTGAAAGCGGAGCAGGCACTCTTAAATAAAGAGATAGCCCTAGGTACGTTTCTGGATATTGAAGGGGCATTTAATGTTGCCTCCTTCGATTCCATACTTAGGGCTATGCAGAACCGTGGCATAGAACAGGACATTGTAAGATGGACTGGTAATATGTTACGGGAAAGAACAATAATAGGTACGCTCTTTGGGGAGACGAGGATGGTCTCAGCCACTAAGGGGTGTCCGCAAGGAGGGGTGTTATCTCCTCTTCTGTGGAACCTGGTGGTTGACGAGCTCCTTTGTAGACTCAATGACGAGGGTATCTATGCCCAAGCCTTTGCTGATGACGTCAGCATAGTTGTAAACGGTAGATTCGGGGCCACTGTGTCCGAGAGAATGCAGCTGGCACTGAGGATTACCGAAAAATGGTGCAAACAAGAGGGATTGTCAACTAATCCGGCAAAGACCTCCGTGATAGCGTTCACCCTCAGAAGGAACCTTGACTTGAGGGTACTTCGTATGTGGGGCCAAACGCTAAAGTTTAAAGTCAAATACCTAGGGGTAACCCTAGATAGCAAACTAACCCTTTCCAACCACATTAGAAACACAACAGATAAAGGCCTAAGAGTTCTCTGGGCATGCAGAAGAGCTGTGGGCAATACGTGGGGGCTTAAACCCAGTATGATGCACTGGCTTTATACGAGGGTGGTGGCACCCATCATAACCTACTGTTCTGTTGTGTGGTGGCATAAAGCGAGGTGCTCAGTAGCATCTAGACAGCTAGGCAGGGTACAAAGAGTAGCCTGTCTAGCTATAACCGGGGCGATGCGAACAACGCCCACGGCGGCCCTGGAAGCTATGCTGGGACTACCTCCACTACATCTTATTGTGGAAAGGGAAGCACTGGCAGCTGCTTACAGGCTGAAAATAAACAACGAATGGGGCAGGGCGATCCCTAGGTACCATTCCACAATCTCGAAAGAGATTGAACATAATCAATTACTGAGCATGCCCTCAGATAGAATACCTATCTGCTACGACCTTTCCAAACCATATACGGTTCATATTCCGGATAGGGACGAAGCTCGTACCAAGACTAGGAAACAACATGAATCCGTTTGGTACACAGACGGATCCAAAACAAGCACCAGCACTGGGATTGGAATCTACAATGAAAATACAGGGAAGACGTATAGTCTCAACCTGGAGTTCAGTAGAGACTATCCTGCAAGCTGAAGTGGTTGCCATCAACACATGCTCGGAAATCATCCTGAACGAGACAGTCCCTAACAGGACTGTCAGGATCAGAAGTGATAGCCAAGCAGCTCTCAAAGCAATAGAGAGCGTACACACTACGTCACGAACAGTGAAGCACTGCCAAGGAACTGTAGCTGAACTGGCACAACGCCACAAGGTTATCCTTGAATGGGTACCAGGACACACAGGGATTCTTGGAAATGAAAAAGCTGACCTCCCTAGCCAGGGAAGCTTCCAGAAGGAACCCTGATCGGACCTCTTCCCACATGTGGGGTCTCATACCAACATGTAAGGGAAACAATAGAGGAACGACTAAGGGAACAACATAAAAAACTCTGGATGGAACTGCCTGGACTCAGGCAATCCAGATTATTCATAACAGGTCCATCCAGGGAGAAAACTACAGAACTACTCAGCCTAAGTAGAACCCAATTGAGAAAGGCAGTTGGACTGCTTACAGGACACTGCCATCTCCGAAAACACATGAACACAATGGGACTCGCTGAGGACCCATTGTGCAGAAAATGTGGTGAGGAAGACGAAACTCCTCTTCACGTAATATGTCACTGTCCGAGCCTTAAGTGGCTTAGACAGAGACACTTTGGCATTCAGTTTCCTGAGCCAGAGGAAATCGTGAAAGCGAATATCAGGGACATTCTAGAATACATGAAGGAAACGAACCTGGTATGATTACTTCAGGGGGGTACAATGAGCCTAGAGCTCCAGTACATGCATGAAACGCACCCCAGAAGAATAGAATAGAAGAGCTTCTTTCTCATGATGGATACCATGTTGTATAAATTTATTTGTGAATCCTTTAGGAAAGAAGTAGTTGAAGCTCTTATTATTCCAATCTGTTTGTCTGTATGTGAATATAGAATAGCAGCGGGAACCTGAAAAACACATTTTATTATCTCTACTTTTGATAATTTTATTGAATATTTATACCTGTTAACCTATACTTCCTATGAATTTTCCAACCTTCACTTCCACTACAACAACTGACAATTATTTTTGATATGTCTACATCACAGAGAGTTGAATAAAACCTTTTGCAACATTCTCGCAATGTGTAGTTTGAGACATTCAAATTCAAACTCGACAAAAATGTTGAATCTCTCATGTGTGACACCAGAGGATTAAGCCAATTTGGAGGTAGGACTTCTACAGCAACTTTTGTTGTCACTGTTCGACGCCCCTGTCTGTAAATAAAAACATTTTTATAAGCAATGTTTTTTAGTCATATTGTTCTAGTTAACTTACATATGCTTACTCAGTGCAGAATTAGGTGAAGTGGATATCAATAAAGACAAACATCTGTCTTTCTCTGCCTGTGAAAGTGGTCTACAATGTTTCCTGGCAGCCATCTCCTTGACACAACAAGTTAGGGTAATTGGTTGGGCCTCATAATCCTCCTCAACAGCCTTTTTGTGACTTCTCCAATAGCACTCCACATCAGTGCTTGACAATGTCTCAAGTGATAAAACATCTCCCCTGCAATCAATATCATAAACTGAATTAATAAGTTCTTTTTGAAGTAAAAAAAAAATTACCTTGTACATTTTAAAAGTGTAGCTGAAATGTGTTTACATTTCCCTGAAGCTCCAGCTTTGCAAGTACATGAAAATGAAAGTATTTTCCATGTTCCTGATGAAATATCAGTTTCTAACCATCCAGAGACTTCATGAGGTTTTCCAGTTAGGAGTGCACTGGTTTGTAGGCAAAGTGCTATAAGTTTAATGGCAGAGTGAACACCATATTCATTGTATTTGCGATCGCAAATGCCACAAACAATCAGATGCCTACTGTTTAGGACTTGTTCGCCCTCCACGAAGCACCTACTGTCAGGTGTTGCATCCAAATATGTAAATACAGTAGTCAAACTCAAATATACCCCCTGGTTTTCCATTACTGTTGATAACTAAAAAAAGATTTGATTTGATAACTATTTTAAACCATTGCAAAACTTTATATTACCTCACAGTTTGTTATTTTCCTCCACACACGATAATTAATTGTCCAAAACACAAAAAAAATCCAATATACCACCAAACAATCAAAAAAACACAACTCAACCACTAAGTTCGTATACAAACTAACACCTCAAACAAAAAGATTACTCACAATCCTCCATATTTGTTTACCTCTCGTAGCGCCCTTAACGGTAGTCGAAATCGCGAATAGTGAAGTAACTGAGGAAATAGAAAAAGCAAAACAAAAACAGATAACATCAGCTGGAGGTAGAAAAAAATTATTTTGGAGAGGACAGCAGGTGTGGGCAAAAGACTATAGAATGCAAGGGGCAGAAGTATGGAAGGAAGGGGCCATAGTTGGTAAAAAAGGTAAGAGCATTTATCTTTGTAGGATGTTGGATGGACAGATGTGGAGAAGGCACAAAAACCAACTGAAGGAAAGGTTTGACATGGCAGAGAGGCATAGGAGTGGAGAGATGGAAAGAAGCAGGTCAAGTATAAAATTAAATAGTAGTAATATGATTAGTAAATCTAAAGTAAATAAAATTGCTTACAATGTACCACATGTTGTTGGTACAGAGCCTACCAGTAGTAATTCACAACAGGTTGGTGACTCAATTAACATACATAGTTCACAGGAACTCAATAAAAATGTAACAGATAATTCGGTGAATGAACGAGAGGCAGGGGAACGCGAACGCGTGAATAAAAGTCAGTCGGGAGACGCTATCACAGTAGATGGCGAGGAATTTCACGAAACACTAGATATGTCTTTCGAAAACGTTTCAGAAAAACAAAGGAAATCGGAACGCGTTAAGAAGGCGCCAAATAAATACAAACATTTCGTAACTAATTTTAAGTAGGGAGGGGATGTTATGTATGTAATTTAAATAGTCCCGCTTAATCACACAGGAAGTGGCCCTACATGGTGGGCGCATTCTGATTAGATACCTAGCACGTCCTACAGAGGGCGGAACACGCGAGTTAGTTGTTAAGCGGCCTTCCGTTCAATCACATATTTAAAATAGAAAGTTGTACATACCAAATATAATCGTATATATTGTAATTAATGTTATGACGTGTAAATGTATGTGGTGTTCATTACCGTGTCAAGCAATACTCAGATATTAACAATAAATGTAATCTACGAGTGCATAGTAGTGGTTTTATTTAAATCAACTATCAAAAAACATAACAAATTATTTGTTAGGAATGCCGAAATCTTATTTTATTTTATTTTTTTGTATATCGATATTTTTAATCCTAAAAACAATTAATTTGTAAATACGGTTACGTTACGTGAAACGTATCAATCCGTCACACGTACCTAACGTACGTATCGCATTACTGTGTTCCGTGATCGCGTTTTTCAACGATTAAGCGACAAAAGTGACATTTCTGTGATATGCGATAATAGATTTAAAAAGAAAAAAAAAATATTTTGCAACGGCAATGACGACATTACTTTGTTAAGGGAGATATCGGGGCTATTATTTAGGTTAAAAATTAAAACACATGAATGGTTACGTTACGTTACAAATACATTTGCTTTATACTTCTTTTTGATTAGTTACGTATCTCCGTTACGTTACGTATACGGATAAGGATACGTGATATATTTTTAGAATTGCTTTATGTCTCTAATAAGTTGACATTTGACGCGAATACTTGTTAGTTTTAATTTAGATAAAAGTTGTTATTTTTTTACTAATTATTATCAGTGTTGTCTCTGTTATTACATTAATAAATTTCACAAATTTATATTTGTATATATTATATTATATTTATATATTAATTACTATCTTACCTATCTAATAGTTTATACATTATAGATTTTAATAAATCTTTATATTATTTAAGTTAAAAGTCAAAGCGTTAACTTATTAAAGTTTCCTTATTTCAAAGACCTTTATACGCAAGCATAACTGTCAATATAAGGAAAACTTTATTAAGAGGGGCGTTTCTAATTTGGTAAGACTGCCTGAATTTAGTGAAAAATCTGGTTATTTTTAAATTACAAGAATGTAGAGTAGATGGCGATAGTGGTTTCAAATTAGTATTTTTGTTATAAATTTGAATATTTTTAGAGCTTGTTGACTTTCTTTGTCTAAGACAGAGATGAAAATATGAATTTTGCTTCGTAAATCTTTGAATATCACGACATACACATACATTTGACCTTGAGACCATAAACAGATGAAGAATACTTGTATAATTTTTATTAAATATCCTATTTGGATACATTTTGGAAGTTTGTTGTGTGTTATTGTTGTGTCATAGGCGTAACAAATTAATTGTTTTTAGGATTTAAAATATCGATATATAAAAAAAAATAAAATGAGATTTCGGCATTCCTAACAAATAATTAATTAATGAAATTTATTGTACTAACCAGAGTTGGGTCGGATATTGAAAAAAAGTATCCGGATACCGGATACGGATATTCAAAATGTATCCGGATACTTTTTTAAAAAGTTCGAATACTTTCATTTAAAAATGTATTCGGATACAAGTATCCGGATACTTCCTAGGATACTTTGGAGGATACTTTTTTTAAAAAGGACATAAATTATTAGTATTAAAACTATATGATGTGCATGTATTTTTAATGTAATATATAATCATAAAAATACATTTAACGAAAAATTTTTCGTGTCACTGCCTGAACTTTTGATATTGAATTTGGCCAGCGTCGGACCAGCCGAGTTTTCAAACTTTTTAGGGGGTGTACTTATTTGTACTTGTAGGTACACTAAAATAAAAATATAAATATTAGGATGTGTCCTTTATTATAATATCCGAAAAATAATTTCTTCTAATAATTATAAATACAGGGTACAAAGGGGTTCTTGAAAATAATAGAGATATAGAAAATATAAAAAATAAATAACGTAAGTACTTATGAAACTTTATAACTGATTTATAGGTAAAAACAAAGCTCCATTAGAATATAATAATATATATATTATAACGGTAACCAGTACGAAAAATGGGATTTAACATGTTTTAGACACATCTGAATTAAAAGAAGGGCAGTGTTGTGCCTACGTTAGGTGCATTATCGGAGGGCGATAAATAATATTTAAAAGTATCCGAATATCAAAAACAGTATCCGGATACCGGATACTTTAAAATTTGGTCACGGATACGGATACCGGGTACAAAATTTAAAAGAGCTTTCGGATACATAAAAAGTATCCAGATATTGTATCCTTATACAGAAGTATCCGGATACTACCCAGCTCTGGTACTAACCCTTACTAATTAAGGTATTTATTAAAATAAATATATTAATTATAATAAAAACATAATACGGTTTCTGAATATACACACATCAACATGGTCTAAAGAAAAATTGAAATAAAGTGGAAAGTATGTAATTATACCTTTTTTAAAATTGAGATTGAAATCTATTGGCAACGATGCAAAGTTAAACGAGGTTAGTTGTTAGTTTGATCAGAGATGTATTATTTGAAGGTGTTAGGTTAAGTTAGGTTAGTAGATGTAAATTTTTAGAATATATTTTGTTGGGAAAAAATTTAAATACTTTTCCAAAACGTTTGATGATTATTGCAAAAGTGTTACTATAATGTTTGTAAACATTAACAGGTTAGTCTGTCTTCAATATGACTTCAAGTAAGTAGGTACCTTGCTAATTATTTACTGCCTAAATAAATAAATATCATTTATTTTTTAGAGAGTATTGGACATTCCTAAATTACCACCCAGATCCATGATTTAATGAAAAATGGAGTACAAAGTACATAACTAACCAAATCTAGTATCTATAGAAATACACTTTGTATACCTGTTTTCAAGATACCTAAAGAAGTGGGATAAGCTGACTATCAGCGATTGGCCAACAATACTCTTACAAGTACTAAACATAATTGTTAATGTTATGGGTATATCTTAATAAAACTAATTATATCATTAAATTATGGCTATTAATTATATTCCAAAAATGTCAACCCCATACTTTTTGGAATCAATTGAAATTAAAATGTATCTAATGATTGTAACTGAATTTTTTAACTGGTATTTTTCACACAAATTAAAAAATTTTATTTATTTTATTTACATTTGAAAGCACTCTCCATCTAGTAATCAGAAGTGATAACAGGTAAGTTTTAATTTGTTTATTTACTGGTTTAATTTTTTTACAATTAATAGGTAGGTATTATTTATTTTATTATCTATGATTCAGATCTAAATATCAAATTTAGTTTTAAAAGATATTTTGCATATTAGATATATAAATTTTCTTCTTTTTGAGTAGGTACCTACCAATAGTATTTGCCCATGTTGAAGTATTTTCTTTGGAAAATTGAAATCAGTGGTATTTTGTGTACTACTGCTACTGTGTGCTTATTCCCCTGTGAATTTGCCTCTCGATACTAAATAATCAGCATTATCTGGATAGCATATTTCTTTGGTTTCATATAAGAGTCTTTACTGGGGCATCTCAGAGAAGTGTTAATGCTACTCGTCCTTTGAGCCATCCTTTGTGTACTTTAAATACTAGGATAGACCAGGAAGAATATTAGTGTTATTTTCTAAATCAAAACTATTTGATTAATTTTTGATTATTTTATTAGGTGGAGTATAGAAAACAAAATATTTCTACAAGATTCAAAATAGGTTACTACTTTTCTAAAGTATTTAAAAAATATCCTGAAAATACTATTTTTAGCAATATACTATTTCTGGCAACCATATATGTTATTTCATCTATGTTTAGATAATTAAATTGTTGGAGAAATAAATCAATGGTTTTCAAAATATATGCTACTGTTTCCTCAAAATCTTTGGACCTCAAGTATAACTGCCTACACTGGTTGTATTCTGTTGATAGTAAGAAGACTGACAAAATTTGTAACAGTTAGTAATGTTATATTTTATTTTATATTTTATTTCTAATCTTTAATTTTTTAGAACTGTTTCCTCAAAAACTTTGGACCTGAAGTAACACAGGCTTTATTCTATTTATAGTAAATAATTAATAATTTTTACTGTTAATTCTAATCTTTTATTTTTTAGAACTCTTTCTTCAAAAACATTGAATCTGGACCCTCATAGAACTACATCAATATGAAACCTATTGTGGGCTGCTATGTGTTTTAAAATACAAATGTTTATTTTAGGGTTCAATATTACATTTTAAACATTACCAAATTACAATCGCATATTATTAGTAAATAACAAGTAAATGTTTTATGTTTTTCTTTTTTAGGACTCATTTTCTCAATTAGGTATATGTACCCAGTTCACCATATATGAACTTCATTCTGACATGAATATGGAACCCTTTGGTCTGTTTTATCATTTACCAACAAACTTTCAATGATGAGGGGGATATATATAAAGATAACAGACATATTCAGTATCCAACCCAAATTTGTAAAACTGTTTTAATAAAAAATATTACATATTTGACTGTAATTTTTATTCATCACATTATCTAAAGAGAAAGCTATTATATTTATGCATATTGAACATGTAAATAAATATTGTAGAAACCCTTACTTTGTGGACATTATCCTGCCTATTTAGAAAAACAGTTTAACACTTAGCTGTTAATATTTACATATGTAGTTTTAATTTTATGAATGTAAATCCCTTAGGTTGGGTTTATGTTATTTAACAAATAAAGATATAAGGTAACTTAAAGATTAAAAAAGTATAAAGAAAAATCAGGTCTCTCAAAACTCACATTTTTACCAATTCGACTAAAATAAGACAACTGTGTTTAAGTAAAAAGTAATTTAGGAAATAACGGTTCATAACACTAAATTCCTTGGATAATGCATAAACCGATGTAAAAACCAACGCAAATTGTGAAAATATACTTTAAAATTAATTTAATTGACTTCTGGTAAATTATAAATATAGACAATTATATATTTAAAAGCAAAACACTAAAATGAATATATTTTGACGTTATAAACGAGAAATAAAGTTAGGTTATGTTAAGTGAAGTTTGTGTTTGGATTTGGAGAATTAGAATAGACATACGTTTTTGAAAAAAGCGCCACCAAAACTGTTGAACTAAATTGACAGATTAGTGCAATGTTCAAATTTTGCGTGCAACAAATCTCAAAAAATATACCTTTCTTTAACTTCATATTTTGCTAGTCGCATTCTCTATGCATTCTTTAGGAGTTAAGCTTCTGGCGTTAAAATTCGTGATCACAAATTGTCAAACTTTTTAAAAACATACCATCACTTAAACACCAATATCTCTTTTATTACAATATAAAACTTAACTAAAAAACCTTATCTCCTAGAGAAAGGTCTAAGCTATATCCTGTTAAAATTTGAATACGTAATTTAAAGGCGTTCTTTAGATTTGTTGTTTACAAAATGATTGAAATTTTGGGTACAATTCAGGCATGCCACCCGTTTTCAGCTGTCACATTTTTGACGCCCCTCTTAAGGCAACGCACAAAAGTAGTGTGCGATAACTCCCTAATGTCAAACGAAGTTTCTCTAATATTCTTCTTTTTATTTGACTACAATACTACACCATTTTTGAACGCGGCAACAGAGCGCAATTTTGCCAACATCTAAAACATTTTAGCACGAGGCATGTTCGTTTGAAGTTTATCTTTTATTAGTCCAGGAGATGTATTTGATATAAAATTAATTACGTAACCTTTCTTAAAGCATTTATTTATTATTTGTAATAACTTGTGGCCTACGAATTTAAATATTTAGCAAATTTACAGTGAAAAACGATACTAATTGACAGTAACAAACGAACGAAGGAAGTCAAACGAACAGAGCGATTTGTACACTTTGATGACGTGCTCTTACATTTATACTGGACAAGCCATATGTAATCGTTGTGTTTACAGTAAAATTAAAATATAGTTCGTTCGGTGGATCTTTTCCCATGACCTTGAACCATATACAAACGCAATACATTAAATAACACGTAGGTCGTAGATTGATAGTTTAATAAGGATATGGCTAAAGTGACGGTGGACGTTATTTATTATTGTATTAAAGCTGGTGATATTTGTAAATATTTTATAGCCTTTTAGCAATATGCTACCTAAAAATGAAAACTATTTATCAATGGTTCTGGTTATCCAGAAAATTAGGTCAATATTTTCTCCTTTGGTGAAAGCAAAATGTGTTTCATATAATTTTGTTTGATAGAGTTCTATCCAGAATCATAATGATATGTCAATTTAAGGTTAGTTTTCATTGCAAAATAAATTGATAGTTAAAACAACTGTTTTTGAAATAAATTTATATGCAAGGGGCAATAAAATGGATAAAAACCTAAAATAAAAATGTAAACAACGTATTTGATATATCAATTTACAAATTCACGGATAAACTACAGAACTTTCATTGTGTAGGTTACACCTATCATCGACATTCGTCATATGGCTATCTCTGTTTGTTATATTATGCTGTATTGGAACAAACGGTTCAATGTTGGGGTTTTAGTTTCTGTGAGTGGAAAAGAGACGTACTACAAAAAGTAGTATGTTAATAATTTCAGCCATGGGAAAAGATCCAGCGAACGAACTGTAAAAAGTATTTATAATAAATACAATTAAAACAACTATATTCCAACAAAAACTGAACTATATCCATAAATCGATTTGTGGAACAATTATATTACACAAGAAACCAAACGTCTAACAACTACGATATTTTGCCAAAGTCGGAGATTCCACGTACACCTTCGTTGGTTTCCGTTTTTCATAGAGCGACTACGGTTTTTTTCCACCAATCAGACAGCAGGAGTCTACGTATTAAGGACATATAACTTGGTAAAACATTTTTGAATTTTTGTAAAAGTTAGTTAAGTTATATCTACGAATAAAGAATAAAAAGGAAGGAATATAATACGATTTGGCAATGTCTGCGTTGGTTCTTGCATATGGCTGACTTGAATTTTCCGGTTACCAGTGTCACACACAGGGTATTATAAACTTATGCCTCGTATTAATTGTTAAAAAAAATAACTGTTTTCCGCTTGTAATTATCTGTACAATACTTAGAACATAAAATAGTAAGAAAGTATTGCTCGTTCAAGGGCAGTTGACCGAGATGGTTGTCCAAGATGGCTACCGGAAGTTACTTTTTAACAGTGGCGTCCTATATTTTTATTAATAGAAAAATAATTTCCTTATTGAAACATACCTATTATTCAGTATGGACACTAATCATTATATATTAAAATAACTATTTTAATAAGAAAAGTTGAGCAAAAAAAATAGTATAACATTACCTAAAATGGGGGTAGCAGATTTAAGGAAATAAAACCAGTTATATACTACACAATTTTTATTAAAATTTTTCATTCTACCACTATTGGCCCTTAAATTGAATTAGTTTTGTGTGAACATGTCTAATTTTTCCTACATTACTTATTCTACTTTTACATATAGGATTTTTACGATAAGTTGACAATGACGTCAGAGCATAACATTTTGCAGTGTTGTCACGCAGAGTTGTTTTTCCTTCATCTAGGTTAACTGCAGAGTTGTTTTTCCTTCATCTAGGTTAACTGGTAGTGCTGTGCTAATTCTAAATGTCAAACGTGTACAATACAATAATGACGCGTGGCAATTGGCTCGTGGCAACAGCGCGAATTGTTACCAATCTGTAAACGTTTAATTTTCCTAGCTCTTACAAGTAAATCTCATCTACTGTCAGTTATTTTTAAGTTACTTTGTTAAGGATTAGGATTATGAGGAACCATAAGAGCAAATATGTCTTTATATAAGCAAAAACTTAATACCTTACAGCATATTTTATTTTTATTAATTTTATGAGTTTCATATTGGTTTATGTACTTTTGGCAGGTTGTATATATTTTTATTATATCGTCACTAGGGTATGTCAACCAACCTTTGGATTTGTAATTTTTAAGAAATGCAAAAAATTTGGCTTTTCTCCTTGCAGTAGGTACATTTATACAGTTTTCGCATTTAAGAAAACATTGTAGTTTGAATGCCACAAACCCAGAAATATATTTAATAATTTCCATTTTATATTTTGAAAAATTATTATAATCAAATATATAGTTGTGGTCATCAAGGAAATCGAGAATATAGTCGAAATTTTCACATTCAGAAATTCTAGAAGCAGTACTTTCATTAATTATTTCAAGAGCATATTTGTTGTAAGTTGTGTTTAAAATTTTTATTTATTCCAATAGAACACAATTCCCAACACCATGTTCCCTTATTTCGGCATGTATACATTTTTTTTTGTAGGTAGTCTTAAATTGCCTGTATGTGGGATTATTGTTATATTGATCTAATTGTACCAAAAAATAATTCCAAATGGTCCTGACAACATTTGTACATGGGAATATGCTGTAGCATTTTATTATATTCAATGTATTGGTAAAACATATTAATAAGATAATCAAATCCCAATAGCAAACCTAAAAATCCAGTTTTCCTACTTGAATCTAGAAAATTTATACCACTGAATAAAATATCCTCTTTTCATTATTGATACGCCTATGTCATTTTAAAAAGATAGGTTAGGAATCAATACAAAGTATTAATTTAATTTACACATCAAAATATAGTTTACGTATATATAATGTATATTTTTTATAATAATAGCTACTTACTGATGAAAAGTAATTTTCTTATGGTCGATTTTATTAGTCTTTGAACACCCACAAGCACTAAAACTAACCATTGTCTTTAAAAGTATTTACACTAAACTTTGAAGTAAAAAACTTAAATAATTAATCCAAATTTTTAACAGAAATAGTAATTTATGCAACAAGTGCATAAAGTGGTACTTTTTTTCACGAATGGAAAAGTTGTCCGCACGAGCCGCCAGGCGAGTGCGGAAATTCCATGAGTGAAAAAAAGACACTTTATGCATATGTTGCATACAATATTTTTTCTACAGCCCTATACAAATAATAAAATCAAAATAGAAATTTGAAATAATTTAATTAAACTCCTTCAGTAAATTACAACTAATGAATGCAGAATGAATTGGAAAAAGTGCACAATAATTAAGAAAAATTAACAACTACATATTGTATTTTAGTATTATTTCGCAATGTGAATATTGAAAACGCAATTGTTTGGTTGATTAATGTGAATTTTTGATCCAGTCACATTTGTTTCCGTTTGATTCATTGATAAAGCTTCACTTAAATTGTGAATATTTGGAACATTTAAATTCATCTCTGCTTGATTCTCATTTAAATAGTGAATATTTGGAAGAGTCAAATTCGTGTCGGCTTGATTCTCATTGGATGTTGAAGGTAGGTTAAAAAAACTGCTGACATTAGATCCTTGTAAAATTCGTGAAGCACAGTTCATTTTTGCATTGAGAGAATTGTTCACATACCCTTCGGCAACAGCAGTAGATTTCCATCCTCCATGTTGCTTTAATTGAAGAATGTCTCCACCCGAATCTACTAGAAGCGATGCTGAAGTTCGTCGAAACGTGTGACCTGTATATTCTTCTGGATGTGGTAAATTTAAATACCTCGCAATTAGCGATGGAATTTTCGAAAAAGTATTTTTATATTTTGCACTTATAAAAATCTTCATTATAAAACGCATTTGCGTATCGTAATGTAACTTTTGCGCACGCAAATTTTTGTTTTAAATGGTTGGCGACATGAGTGAAGTATCTAAAGGCAAGACTATTGACAATGACATTTGTGGCTAATAGCAATTTATTAATTTTATATTGTTCTTTAAGGAAGTATCTGTGAATATAAATATAATATTTTACTTATATAATATATTATTATTGGTATATTATTCATTTTAAAATATTTTAAAACATTAACATTTGATAATTTAAATGTCACAACTGTCAAATTTTATAAATTACACAGTGCTGCCGACATACTTCTTAAAACAAAAATTTTCCTAATTACATAAAAATAAAAAATTAATTTAAAAAATGGTAAAAAGGGCAAAATATAAAAAATATTATAAACAACTTATTTCATATGGCTGTTGTGACACTCGTTCTTTAAAAAACTCATCGCTTCGCGATTCGTTTTTTAAACTTGAACTCGTGTCATAACAGAATTCCATATGAAATGCGTTGTTTAATATACTATTATACCAACTACTTGTTTTGTACATTTGCCGTTTCTATATGATAAAAAGAAATGGTTGCTGGTTGCATTTTTCGGTCTCAGATTAGCATACTTTTGGAATAAATGTATAAAATTAATGTTTGTAATGGATTCTCCAATAACTGTAAAACTGGAATCGTGACGAGTAGAAATTCCCCCTTATTTTCAATGTCATCGATTTTCATTTTATACAACTCTTCTCGTCGACAACCTCCGGCTATTCCTAATATTAATGTTACCTACAAATTTATAAATAATGTAAGCAAAAAACAAATTAACTTTTTAAAACTTTTACCTTAAACATGTAACAGTACCTGTTAACATTTTAAGCACCTGGTATCCTAAATATTAAATTCAATTAGTGCCGCTAGCTCCATCTATCATAAAACATTTTTAATAATAAAATAATGAATACGGTCTCTATAATTATAATTGGAAGTTCAAAGTAGCTACACTACGAGGTGTACTAATGAGTTGGCATTATCGAATTCAATAGGTTTTAATAATTATTCCCAGTCTCATTTTCTTCTATTGATTTACTGTCATATACAGAAAGTTGGAATATAATACAGTAAACTAGAGGCAACTCTTTAGTTGAAGATTCTGTAAACCAGAAGCATCTCTTAAATTTGGAGTTTCCGTAAACTTGAACAGCTTGTAAACTTTAAGCCCTCGCATGTACATTCTTAACTGGATTATCTCTACAACTGGGGCAGATCATCCCTCCACTAGTGATCTTCCATAATCATTTGGAACCACCTAGACAGTGCCGTAGCGACCCCAAGGTGCGGCGAAGGATCGTCCACTATTGTAACAGATAAGTTTATTGTGATCTATCAAGTTTACTGTTCCCATATTTTTTCTCTTTTATTTCCATGTATATCTATCTATATCGTCAACTGTATTAGAATAAGTATTTTTAAAAGAACTGTTTGCGGATTATTTTGTTGTAACGTATTCTCTACCTCATTAATTTCAGCACCAAGGAAATCTTATTATCTTTTATATATTTGTACATTTTCAAATCATTTTTTTATCTTCATAGACAGTTTTTTCTGACATCTTTCTGTCATCTTATGATACTTATTTAAATAACTCAGCTTAAAACAACTTTCTTCAGTAGTATCATAAAAAATAAAAGGATTTCAGTGGCGCCCTTATAATTTCTTAAAGAAACAAATATTGTACAATAGTCAGAGCTAATGAACTTACTCACTCCTAGCCGAGGTATTTAACTATCATAATTTTTGTGTGATAAACATTTATAAATTCTGTTAATTATTGAAGTATCTTTTACAACTAATTAAAGACGAAATTAAGCTTAATGTTTGTTTTATTGTAAATTACATTTTTTCTTTTGGTATATTGTTATTTTTTCAAAAAAGTTAACTAAATATTTTTATAAATTCACTATCAACAGGTAACTCATATTACAAATTGTCGCCCAACGCACAATAATATTACAAACATTAAATACTTGTCGTCTGGAGCACTCAATAAAAATCTGTTCATTTCCTCTCTTGAGAATGTATTAGATTTTTTAGGTTTGTACCCAACCGACTTTCGTTTCAAAAATGCTATTAGCTTAGAGTATTTACTTATATCTATGTTATCATTAATAATTAAGGTTGCCTTTAGTTTGGAATAGCTGGACCATAATGTAGAACACTTACATTTTTTAGACCTTTCTTCAAAAAAAGCTAACAGTACTCGCTCTGTAAAGCTATGAATATTGTTCTCGTTTCTCCATTTCATAAAAGTGTCATACTCTTTTATATAATTTTCTTTGGATTTTTCCGGCAGCAAATTTAATGTGGCCACATTTGCCTTTTCTATAATTTCTTCGGGGTACATATTATTTCAAAGTCGGAATCTTCACTATCCATTGTAATAATAGGAACAACTACTGAATTCTCTTAGACAAATCGGATTATTTATAAAAACTAACGTCAAATGAGTTATAGTTCATGTACTGTCAAAGTCGAAGCAAACTTGATATTTTTTCCAGTAAAGGTGTGGATGAATTGCACTATTCAATTGCATCGGCTTATGGCAAGCGTGAAATAAAGTTAACGTTATGGCACTTTTTTTAACGCTTTTTCACTTTTTTTCACTCTCACCATAAACAGCCGTTTTAAGAGCTACAAACTAGTGAAATACAAGGTACTTTAAAGATAGGGCTTAGAAAAACTAAATTTTTGTAACTTTTAAACAAACTATGAGTCATAAATGCTTATCCAAGATGGCCGACTTCCGTCACCAGATTTTAACATTGTAGATATAGGGTATGTTCGGGGAGCACGCTTTCGAGCTATGTAGCGCCAAGAGCCATATAACGCAAACGAGGAATAGTACTAGATAGCGCCAAATGGCGCAAATAGCGTGCTCCCCGAACACACCCATAACATCAACTCCTTCCTTACTATTTTACAATACCAACTTAGTTGGTCTATGTAAAAAATAAAGGAACGTCTATGATACCAATGTGGTTGTCATTATAATATTTTGTTAATTTTTAATCATTCAGATAAATAGAACCCTACAGATGAAAAGTAACTCCCATTCTAGAGGTTCACTACTTAAATCAGAAAATAATATATAAAACAGCATGAAAAAACTATACATGTCAAATGTCACGATTCAAATGAATCATATTTGGTTCTTCAATATGGCCGACTTCCGTCCTGATTATTTGCTAGATTAAAATATGACAACGTTCCTTCCTTTCTATTCTTTATTCGTAGAGTTATATAAATTAAAACAAAAGAATTTATTTGATACTCAATAATTACTGTATTTCGATAATAACTTATTTACCATTGCATAAATAACAATAATTAATTTAGTACAATTTCAACATCTTCTTTTCTAGTTAATAAAGGGTCTTTCCTTTTTTATTTTTCCTACTAATTAGTTTAATTATTAGTCATTCAATTACTGTTTTAATTTAACTATTTTTTAATAAATTAGTAATTATAATTATTCAATTTTTCATTACAATTTTTTTCCCTTAAATTTATGGCCTTGGGATAACCAATTGGCCAGACTATTTTCTGGTAGAGAATTTAGAAAAATATTATGTTACATTACAATTCAGTCAGATACCTATGATTAATGATTAGTGAGTTAGTAAAAACTATTGAATTACTTGCAGATTGGAACAGTTTATGGAAATATTCAACTTCAGTTAAATTATAGACTGCAGTTCAAAAGTATATTTATTTTCGACTATATAATTACAACACATATCCATAGCTACCAGATATATCAAAATATAATATATCATGGGCTATGTGATTTTCTTTATGAAATCCAATAATCTAACTCCCCCAATTTCATTAAGAAACTATATCTTCATCTGAGTAAGGATGTGGAACACATATCTTCAGCGCAGAACGAATGAAGTATATCTTTTCTCTCGGTAAGGGCTTTGCTAAAATATCGGCTAACTGTAGCTTTGATTCAATGAAGCTTATATGAACTGCTCCATTTTCAACTGCTTCACGAACGAAATGATATTTGATATCAATATGTTTCGTTCGCTGATGGAATTCTGGATTACTAACGAGCTTGATAACGCTTTGATTATCAACATTTCTTCGCGTTGCATTCTCTTGAGGAAAACCAAGTTCATCCAGCAAACGTCTTAGCCATATAACTTCTCTGACTCCTAGTGATAAGGCTATATATTCAGCCTCAGTTGTTGATAAAGCTACTACCGACTGTCTCTTGGATGTCCAGGTTATAGGTGACCCATTCAGTACAAATATATATCCACTTCTTGATTTTCTTGTGTCTAAATCTCCCCATAGTCTGCATCTGTATAGCCAGTGAGTTTCAAATTTTCATCGTTAGATTTACGGTATAGAATTCCATGACCAATAGTATTTTTCAAATATCTGAATATTTTCTTGACCGCTTCGCAATGTTCATGGCTAAAAGCATTGTTGAATTGGCTCAAGAAATTCACTGAGTATGCTATATCACGGCGAGTGTTCTGAGCTATATAGAGCAATGTTCCAATAGCTTCTCTATATGGTGAGGTAAATGAATTGTTATTCCTATCAGGTTTCTTCAACCTAGCTCCAGGCTCAGCAGGTATTGATGAGGATACACACTCAGACATGTTGAATTTCTTTAATGCCTTGGTGATGAAACTTTCTTGGCGAATTAACATCTCATTTCTCAATATATTGCGTTCAATTTCAAAACCTACATTTGGCGTCTCCTGTAGTTATTTCAAAGTCAGTTCTCAAATAAGATATTATTTTCTCGATGACATATTTCGACTTTGTCAAAATTAAACCATCATCAACGTATAAGGAGATGTACACCTTGAATCCATCAAAACCTCCTAAGAATATACAGGGATCTGCATCAGTTTGCTCCATTCCAAAAGTTTCTAGGAATCTTTTAAATCTATAATTCCAACATCGAGGAGATTGCTTTAATCCGTATAAACTTTTGTTGAGCTTACATATGAGATTTCCAGCTTCCTCAAATCCCTCTGGTTGTTCCATAAAGATAGTCTCTTCTAATTCTTCATATAAAAACGCTGTTTTTACATCGAACTGAGCGATTTCGAGATCCTCTTCTACAGCAATGGCCAAAAGATTGACTCATATCTGACTACTGGAGCGTAGGTTTCTTGGTAGTCTATGGCTTCCCTTTGAGAAAATCCTTTCGCAACTAACCTGGCTTTGAATTTATGTTTCCCATTGATTCCATTTTTGATACAATATATCCATTTGCATGGCACAATATTTCCTTGTTCAGGAATTGGAACTAAAGACCAAGTTTTGTTCTTTCTGAGTGCTTCAATTTCGTCTTTCATCGCCAATATCCAATTTTTAGAGTTATCGGAATTCACAGCTTCGTTGTAAGTTGCTGGATTTTCTATTTCTGCAACCATGGCATCCTGAAGGAATCCTGGAGCTTGAATTCTACTACGATCCCTCAAGTTATACTGCATTTCTTTGTTTCCTCCATAGTTTTCAGGTTCCTTATCAGTAACTATCACAGAACTGTTGTGATTTTCTTCAGATATTTTCTCTATGCTTTGTTCTTCTATTTCATAATCGACTTTTAGTTCATCTTCGTTTCCAAATATCAGTTCAACAATCATATTCCCACTATTTTCATCATCTTTACTAGTGACTTTATTAGCTTCATCAAATTTTACATTAGCACTAGTAAAATTTTTTCTCTTTTCAGGATCCCAAAGTCTATAGTTACTGGAATTTTGGTTATATCCAACAAATATCATCTTCTTGCTTTTTGGATCCCATTTTTTATTTAGTTCTTTAGGAACATGCATATAGGCTGTAGCACCAAATATTTTCATATGGTGTATACTAGGCTTCTTTCCAAACCATTGTTCATATGAAGTGATTTCAAGTTGGGATTTCCTGCTGATAGTTCTATTGAGCACATAAACTGCTGTGCTAACAGCTTCAGCCCAAAGTTCAATAGGAACGTTCTTCGCATGAATCATTGAACGAGCACTTTCTGTGATTGTTCGTATTTCCCTTTCCTCAGATTTTCCATTTTGTTCATGAGCATAGGGAGCTGAAAGTTCATGAATAATTCCATTCTTCTTTAAATAATCTGTCAAATCTCTATTCGCATATTCTTTCCCGTTGTCTGAACGTAGAATCTTTATTAAATTTCCAGTTTGTCTCTTCACTAGCTGTTCAAATTCCTTGAATTTGGTACTGACCTCAGATTTATGCTTCAAAAAATAAACCATTCTGAAACTCGTGCAATCATCTTTGAAAATCAGAAAATATTTTGACTGGCTTGGAGAGTTCACATTCATTGGTCCGCAAACATCAGTGTGAATAAATTCGCCAGGTGCAAATTTTCTATGTTGACTATTTTCTAAAAATGATCTTCTGGTCTGCTTGCCAAATTGACAGCATTCACAAAATGTGCCAATTTCATCATCTTCGTTATGAAATTTTGCTCCTACTGCCCCTTTTTGAATGGTATCTTTAATAGTCTTCAAATTAATATGTCCAAGTCTCTCGTGCCACAACTTTAAACTGCTGACGGTGACCGAGTTACAGTCATAATGAGAATCTACTTTAATCATCATTTTGAACATATTTCCTTGTTTTATACCCATACAGGATAATTCACCTACCTCGTTTAAGAATTCACATTTATCCTGCTTAGCTACCATTGTATATCCTTTTGCAGTAATTTTTCCGACTGATAGGAGATTTCTTCGCAATTCTGGTATGTATGAAACATCTGTAAGGATCTTGGAAAAATTTCGGTATAGGGGAACAACTCCGATTTTAACGAATTTTTTTTGGACACTCCCTAAACATCCCTGAGCACTACTGTGAAGTTTTTTTTTCCGGAAATGAAAACTAAAATTTTGAAAAAATTTTGAAATTTAAAAAAAAAAAAATTTTGGTTCCAATTTGCACAAAAATTTTTTTGGAGAACCCGATAAAATGTAAGTTAAAACCTAACGTAACCTAACCTAACCTAACCTAACCTAACCTAACCTAACCTAACCTAACCTAACCTAACCTAACCTAACCTAACCTAACCTAACCTAACCTAACCTAACCTAACCTAACCTAACCTAACCTAACCTAACCTAACCTAACCTAACCTAACCTAACCTAACCTAACCTAACCTAACCTAACCTAACCTAACCTAACCTAACCTAACCTAACCTAACCTAACCTAACCTAACCTAACCTAACCTAACCTAACCTAACCTAACCTAACCTAACCTAACCTAACCTAACCTAACCTAACCTAACCTAACCTAACCTAACCTAACCTAACCTAACCTAACCTAACCTAACCTAACCTAACCTTTTTTTTTTTTTTCTGGTGGGGAAATCTTCAGAAAGACTAACCCCTGGGAAGGTGACCCAGGGAGTGTGGGTTTCTGGCAAGAGCAGCGCGATGACAACAGGGGGTATCCCGGAAAGGGACCCCCCTCCCATCATCGCCCCGGTCCTGTCAGCATCCCACTAAAACCCCACCCACATGGCCGACCTGGAAACAGCCACCTATGGGCACGAGCTCGGGTCGGTCTTGTCATTCCACCATTCATTCTACTTTCACCTATTCATCTACTCATCCATCGCCATGCCGTAGCTCACTCACACACACACTCTCTTTCCGGCAACCACCTTTCTCTCTTCTTTCTCTTTCATGTACAGAATCTCTTTCACGCACCGACTTATCACTTTCCACCCGCTCTCGCTCAATATCATTCTCTGTACCATCTCTCTAACACTCTTGATCTGCACTCCCATGAGTTCATTCATTCTTCCCCGCTCCGCAATCCATCTCGGACACTCCAACAACGTATGTGTCACAGTGTCCACCCTCCGACAGTATGTACATACATCATCATCTGACTTCCCGAATCTCGCCAGGTAAGACCGGAAACACCCGTGCCCCGTGAGCATCTGCGTAACGAAATAATCGATCCGCCGATGCCCACACCGCATCCACCTGTCGAGATTCGGTATCAGGGACTTGGTCCACTGAGCCACATCCGTTGTCCCATTCCATTTCCGACTGCCACAAATCCAATGTGACAGCCCGTTCCTCCTTTCTCACCCTTTCGCTTACTTTCTCGCGTCTCTCATATATCCGTCCTCTCTCTCTTTCGCGAGTAAATGGGTAGGCACCATACCTGCAATCACATAAAGAGCGGCCGTAGGTGCGGTGCGGTACGCGCATGCAGTGCGGACCAGGCAAGTCCTGTCCGTGCGAATTAAAAGGTTTTTGAAATGTGGAATATCCACTTGTCCGCACCACACTGGGGCCGGATACAGGACGATAGACTGCACAACCCCGGCGAGAACCTTCCTCCTCTCAGAGTTCGGACCGCCGATGTTGGGCATCAACCTTCCCAATGCGGCCGCTCTCTCGGCCGCCCTTCGTGTGACCACGCGCAGGTGTTCCCCAAATCCTCCAAATTCATGCAAGGTGACCCCTAGGTACTTAACGTACTTTCGGGGAAACACCTCCGTTTCGTCACAGAGGAAATTAATTCCTCTTCTATCACGCGGTCCCTTCAGTATGATGGCCTCGGTCTTCTCCGTTGCCAGAGAAAGCCCGTGACCATGCATCCAATCTTTCACTCCCTCGCATGCAACCTTTGCCTGGTACTGCAGGTCGTCGAGGTCTCCAGCCAGGACAAGCACGGCGAGATCATCCGCGAACGCGAACGGAACCACACCCTGTGGGTATTCGCGCCGGAGGACCCCGTCATATGCCAGATTCCATAGCGTGGGGCCCAAGACTGATCCCTGAGGCACCCCAGCCGACACATCAATGACAACATCCTTCTCCACTTGCAACTTCCTACCATCTAGGTAGGCCTCAATTATTTCCTGAAGATATCCAGGACATCTCCTACATTGTAAAGATCTTAAGACCAGCTCATGCTGAAGCGTATTGAAGGCATTCCGGACGTCGAACGGACGTCGAACGCCCATTTGGACGAGTGCGCCCCGTTCAGCGTCCGAAATATCTCCGACACGGCATCCACAGTCGACCTTCCACACGTAAAACCGTATTGTTGGCGAGAAAGTCCCCCGCTCTCTTCAATCACTCTCTCCAGTCTGCCCCTTATCATTCCTTCATACAACTTGCTAAGAGCAGTAAGAAGGCAAATGGGGCGATACTTCCCCGGTTTACTCTTTGGTATTAAAACCAACTTGGCGGTCTTCCAGTCCGCCGGGAAAGCCCGATCGGCGACGAGGGCGTTATAGTGCATCAGGAGCCAGTCGGGCTCCAGGGCAACGACGCGTTTGACTGCTTCAGCAGTAACGCCATCGAGACCCGGAGACCGACCGGCTCGCAGAGCTCCCGCCGCCTTGACGATTTCATCCATGGTAAAGAATAATGGATCCCCCCTCAGAGGCTCATCAGTTCGCACTCCACGCGGAACACGCCCGTCGGCAGTTGGGAACAGCTCCCTAGCTATCTCCAGCTTTCTATCGGCGGGCATGTCAAATGGAGAGTACGCCCCAAAGTGCCTCATGGCGATCTTATATTCCTGACCAAAGATGTCCTCGTCCAAGTCTCCGATCAGACTCTGCCAGCAGGCCTTCTTCCGCCTACGGATCGTCCTACCAAGTGCCTTCCTACTGCTCTTGAGCTCCTCATCCATCCTTCTCGCATCCGCTTCTCTCCCTTGCGTACGCGCTCTCGTACGTAGCCTACGTAAACGTAGGCACCTCGCTCGCTGTCTCGCAATATCTTCGTTCCACCAATACGGTGTCCCCCGGGAGTCTTTTTGGACCCTGGGAAGACTACCTCTCACTGCTTCACATACCACGCGATCGAGGCCATCCGCCGTTATGGTTTCCGACTTTCGATCCCTCTCTACTCCCCACCTCAGCAGTTCGTCGAACGCATTCCAATCCATGTAAACTTTCCTCTTAGATTTGCCCGGAACCGGAGTCACCCCCTCGCCCACCTCGAAGTAGATGAAGCGGTGCTCCGTCCCCGTATAATCCGCAAGGACCTTCCATCCGTCAACAGTCGTACTCAACACACTCGTCGATAGAGTAATGTCGATATACGACTCGGAACCTCCTCTAACAAACGTTGGCTCCAGCCCGTCGTTGAGGACGACAAGGTCAAGAGCCGAGATCCAGTCCGTCATCAATTTTCCACGAGCATCGGTGACCGGGGGATCCCCACTCCGAGGACTTCGCGTTGAAATCCCCAAGCACCATATACTCTCCTCCCATACTTTTGCCTTCTTCCATTACTGCATCTATACGTGCCGTACATTCCTCTGCTGTTATGTTTGGTGAAACATAACAACAAAGCAGATTCATACGTTCCATTCGTACGACTATATAGCCGTCACGCGCTTCAATGGCATAGATACGCAACTTACGATTCCGAACATATACCGCCACGTTCCCCGTCTCGTCGCTAAACCAGCCATTCTGCCGAACCAACGTTGGGTTTGGCTCCGCCACGGAGAGAACGTCAATATTTCTCTCAATGGCGGTCGCCTGAGCGAGATTGTGAGCCAACCTCGCTCTCCCCAGGTTGGTCTGGAGAACCTTCAGTTTCCTGGAGTTGGCTAGCTCTGCGATCGTTCACTCCTCCCTCACGCTCTTCTCCTTCGCGCTTCCTCTACGAGGCCGGCGAACACCTTGCAGCGGTATGACCCGCTCCAGTGGTCCCGACCCCCGCAGTCCATGCACTTCGGTGGATTTTTGCATTCCCGGCTAATGTGGCCTGCTTGGCCGCATCGCCGGCATGCGTCCACCACAGCCGCCTCCTTGCACTCTTTGCCGAGGTGGCCATGCTTTGGCACTTGAAGCACCGCTTCAAGTCGAACCTCTCTTTCGCGAGGCAGGTGAGCCATCCAACCCTGACTTCGCCGGTTCTAATTAGCCTCGCGGCTACCTTCTCCTCCACTTCGACAGTGGCATTTTGGTTACCACCGCGGGTGGGTCGAAGGGACCGGATGGTCAGGTCGACCGGTCTTCCTGCCTCCCTTTCGATACCCACACGTACGTCTTCCTCGGTAGCAGTGGCATCCATTCCTATGAGGAAGATGGTCTTTCTCCTTATCCCACCCTTTGCGGACACGTTGGTGCCAGCGAAGGCGGGTCCGGATCGGATCGCCCTCCTCACCCTTTCAGCCATTTCCATCCCTCCTTTCAGCTCGAGGGCCGCACCGTCCTTGGTCCGGTGCACCCTCCTCACTCTCGCCTCCTCACAACTGCCTACCGTTGTCCTCAAATCTTTAACAAGGTCGGCATACGTCCTGTCGGACCTAACAAACACCACCGCCTCCCTCGTCTTGGATTGCGGCACTGCCCCCCTACTCTTCTCGTTCTTACCGTACACTTTGAAGTGTACCTCATTTTCTCTGGCCGCCAGCTCCGCGATCTTCCTGGACCTTTCCAGGCCAAGAATCCCGGGGGCCGACAGGCCCACATTCGTCCTTCCCCGTTCTTTCGTTAGACGAGCCAGGTGCCTCAAAGCCTTGAGGAACCTGCCCGCCTCACACTCACCCTCCTCTAGCGCTCCGTTGGAGACCAGCTTGCTAACGTGTCGCTCGCTGGACTCCCCCCCAGGCATACGTGTGCAGACCACCATTGTCCCCACACTCACTCCGTTCTCCACATTCTCCACCGGGAGATCACCAAGCTCGGGGTACCGCTCAAGGCACACCCGGGCTAGTTCCCCCCCCGGTCTCCACATACACCACTAGATCGGCGGCTACCGAAAGGGGTGTCCCATCGGCAGTCGTCGTTCTCTCAAACACTCCCTCCGGCCACTCTTCGTCGCATACTTCCAGCGCTTCTCTCTCCTCACTGGTTGCCGCTCTCGCAATCTTTTCCCGCAGCGAACTCTCCCTCTCACTCTCCGCTACGGCCTCCAAAATCTCACCCATCCCGGCTTGTACCCCGACGCTAACCATATTCTTCTTGGGAGAAGGCAATCCCACCTCCGCAGTCTGCGTCGCTACCTCGGCCGCGACCGCACCTCTCGCTTTGGGTTGTTTAGTTTCCACCTCTACCATTGCCTCCACTTTCCTGGGAGCCTTACTGATTGCCTTCTCCAGCGATCGTTGTATGGCCTGCCAGGCGTTCCGAAGCGCCTTGGCAGCCTTTTTTATCTCCACCTTGGTGTTACTATGCTGTGCCGTTAGTTGGCACAGCTCCTCTACCCTCTGGCTCATCTTTTCCATCTTGTTCTCGATGGGAGAGCCCGTCCTCACGCCTGAGCCTGACGCTGTCTGGGGAGTGACCTCCCTCTTCCTCTTACTCTTTTGGATCCACTCATCCCCCTGGCCCCCAGGGGTATGGTAGATTTCCTCCACAACTGCCCTTTCCGGGGTTCTCCTAAGAGAGCTCCTAGGGGTGAATATTCCCGCCACTGCGGTCTCCTCCTCCACTACTTCCACCACATCGACAACCTTTTCTGGTTTTTTAATAAAATTCTCCATACAACCTAACCTAACCTAACCTAACCTAACCTAACCTAACCTAACCTAACCTAACCTAACCTAACCTAACCTAACCTAACCTAACCTAACCTAACCTAACCTAACCTAACCTAACCTAACCTAACCTAACCTAACCTAACCTAACCTAACCTAACCTAACCTAACCCAACCTAACCCAACCTAACCCAACCTAACCCAACTCAACTCAACCCAACCTAACCCAATCCCAACCTAACCTAACCTAACCCAACCTAACCCAACCTAACCTGGCCAACCTAACCCAACCTTCCAACCTTCCAACTTAACTCAACCTAACTCCAACCTAACCCAACCTAACCCAACCTAACTCCAACCTAACCCCAATCCAACCTAACCCCAATTACCTAATTCCCAACTTCCAACTAACAATTCCTAACCCAATTCTAACTCAACAATTTAACCCAATTTAACCCAACCTAATTTCAACCTAACCTAATTTAACCTAACCTTAAATAAACAACCCAATCCTAACCCAACAACCCAACCAACCCAATTTAATTTAACTCAATTCCAATTCTAATTTAACCCAACTCCTAACCCAACTCAACCCACCCAACCCAACTAACCCAACCCAGCCAACTCCAACCTAACAACTCTAATTCTAACCCAACCCAAAATTCTCCAATTAACCCAACCTAACCCAACCCAGCCCAACCCAACCCAACCCAACCCAATTCTAATTCTAACCCAACCCAATTCCAACCCAACCCAAACCCTGAACCCAACCTAACCCAACCCAACCCAACCCAACCCAACCCAACCCAACCCAGCAACCCAACCCAACCCAACCCAACCCAACCAGCAACCCAACCAACCCAACCCAACCCAACCCAACCCAACCCAACCCAACCCAACCCAACCCAACCCCAACTCCAACCCAACCCAACCCAACTCCAACCCAACCCAACCCAACCCAACCCAACCCAACCCAACCCAACCCAACCCAACCCAAACTCCAACCCATCCCAACCCTAACTCAACCCAACCCAACCCAACCCAACCCAACCCAACCCAACCCAACCCAACCCAACCCAACCCAACCCAACCCAAAATCGGAGTTGTTCCCCTATACCGAAATTTTACCAGGATCTTTTTCTTCCATTCACCATTAACATAGGCCTTTATATTGATATCACCTATGCTCACGGGTTTGATTATTTCATTATCAGCAACTCGAACAACGGTATCATTTTCGATTGGTTTCAGTGAAGTGAACCATTCAGGGTGAAAACACATGTGGGCACTTGCTCCTGAATCTGCTAACCAAGTTTCTTGGTCATCTTGAAATTCTTCTATTAACAATGAAAAATCACAGATTAGGGCTTCGGCATTATTATTTCTTGAATTTATTCTAGCTGCACTTGGTTGTTCTCGTGATTTTCCACTTTTATTTCGTTTTCTGTCTGGACATTCTCTCCACCAGTGACCCGTTTGTTTACAAAATTCACATTTCGTTTTCTGTTTCAGCTTCTGTATATTCTGTTTTCTAGAAGTCAGTGTAGAACTTGGATTCAATTTCATTGATTCTACTTGTAGAGCAAGAGTGGCTTCATTTTCATATTTTATGGAGTTTCTCTGTTCTTCTTTCATCAAGCGAGCAATCAGATCAGTCAGTGTTTGCTTTGATGGGTCTACAGAATCCCATGCCGTAACGAACATATCATACTTAGCTGGCAAACTGTTTATAATTTTTGAAATTTTGGCTACTTCTGATATTTTTTCTCCCATCTCTTCTAATTGTTTTACTAGAGATTCTATTTCGGAAATAAATGTAGCAATGTTCATTCCGGCATTCATGCGTATATCATAAAACTTTTGATACACGACATGTTTGGATATATCTGTTTTCTGCTCATGAATGCTGATAAGTTTATTCCACATTTCAGCAGCAGTTTCACAATTAACTAGGTGATTAAGCTGTTCTTCGCAAATGGAAGTAAGAAATAAAACCATGGCTTGATTGTTTCTTTGATCCCATCTCCTAACTAGGACTTTGTTTTCTTCACTTTCTTCAGGTCTCCTTTCTTTGCCGTTGACAATTTCCATAAGGTCGTTCGACTTCAATGCTATGGAGACACTGAATTTCCAGAGCTGATAATTTCGTCCATCGAATTTCACGATTCTCGCTGGCTCAAACTTTTCCGACATATTCTGACAATTTGTTCAAATTCTGATGTTTCCGAAAATTATTCACTCAAAATAAATTTTGGCACATATAAATTTTTTTTAATAAAATAAAATTCACCAAATTAATAATTTCATAAATTTCATATTTAATTTTTTTTACTGGATACAAACCATATCAAATTCCCCTAAATTTTGTTTTTATAAATTTGTTTACAATAAATTATAATAACAAAATGTAACCATAAATATATTATATAATTTTAAATTTGTTTATAAATTTCGTCCAACTCTACAAATAATATTTTATTTTATATTTATCTAAATTAATAAATATTATTTTTTAAAATTCTTGATAATATTTATATAAGTCTTGAATATTAAAAATTCCCCTTATTTGACCACTGTTAACATATTTTAAAACATAACTGTTTACACCATTTTCATTAGCAACTTCATATGGACCTTCAAACGGTAATGTTAGTTTAGCACAAACATTTTTATTTTTGTTTGAATTCGTTAATGCTCTTACTATTACTAAATCTTCTTTTTCAAATTTTGTTTTCACTTTATTTTTCTTTCCCATTCTATCTAAATATTTTCAAGCATTATTTTCCAAATTTTTATTTATTTTTGCTATTATATCTTCATAACTTTCCTTATTTTGATTTATCAAATTTCTACATGGATTGATTTTTTTCATAATACAAATATGACTTTCTTCTGTTACTGTACTTGGGGAATTGTTTATAAAATTTTCTGTCTTCTAAATAATCTTCCCAATTTTTATGATTTTTCAATTCCAATTCCATTTTTTCCAAATCTATTTTCGCTCTACATTTAACTAGCTCATCAATTCCAATAACTATGTCTATTTCTAAATTATCCAATATCAAAAACTGCATTTCAATTTCAACTCCTTTTTACTGATTTTCCCCTATGTCCAAAAATATACAATATATCTAAACTTTTATTTGTATCTCCTTCCTCCCCAAATTTAATATATTCCCTTGGTTGTTCGTATGTACACATTGAATTTTTTATATTTGGTATGTGCTGGATAGGAAATTTTGATTTTGCATTTCTTCATTTGTGATCTCTGGTTCTGGTACTCCAACAATTTCTTTTTCTTTATCTCTCTGAATATGATGAATTCTTCTTTCTTCTTCTTTTACATGTTGATTATTATTTGTATTTTGTCTATTGGTGGGATTATTATTGTTATACCTAGTTCCATTTCTATCCTGTTGATTATTCCCATTGTAATTGAGGGGATCAGAAGCCAAGGGGTCCAAGTCGTAAAATGTAACTATTGAGATATTTTAATTTAATGTAATTTTTCCTCCAAAAAAATCTAGTACCCCAAAAGGCGTAGTTTTTTCATCTGGAATTGTTTATTATTACTTTGACTATAAATTGATTATATTTTAGAACTTTATTTATTTTTATTTGCAGGGCTGTTGTAATAATTTTGAAAAATTTTGTTTAATTTTTGATGATTTTTTTAAATAAATAGGTAACAAAAATCTCTTACAAAAACATCAGTTTAATTTCAACCCAACAAAGTAATACAAAATATTTAATTTATTTAACAATTAAAAAAAATGTATTGTTAGTCATCGTCTGATTCAACGATGGCATTGAAACTATCTTTCTCTTCATTCCCGCCATTTGTTTCTTGGCCTGGATTCAACGACTCATAAAAATTATGATGAATAGGTGGCACATATGACAAGAGTTGCATGAGGTTGTTGTATTTGGCTATTTTTATTAGTGGACTAGACTCGTACAGTTGAGTTAGAAGTAGAGGTGCTTTTGTAGGTCTACCACGCGAAGCAGCTTTTTTAGAAAAATCAATTTCTTCAAAAGGAGCATCAGTATTATAAACTTCTTTACAATACATTTTGAATGGTTGCTCTTTTTTGAAATGTAGCCACTGCATTTTACTTACTCCCTTAAAATTTGATATGACTACGTTGTCCATGGGAGATATTGACTTAAAGTCATCAGGCTGCATTTTTACTACAACGAACTTTCTACTAACTTCTGCTACAAAATTAACCCAATCCTCGGGAGTAAAAATGTGAGTTAGCCGTCTCTTTACTTTTTCAATAACAGCAAAATCTTGGTCGCATTCCATGAAAGAATGCCCCGAAGCTAGGAAACGGTGGTCTATGCTTTCAATATGTGTATATTGCACAATAAACATCCAAAATTTTATTATCTTCTTGGTTTTGTTCTGCCCATCGCAGTTGTCACTAAATGCATCAATGTGTGTTACTGTTTTTGGCAAACTTTTAATATACTTAAGCAAACATGACATAACATCCTGAGACCCTTTCAAACTAAATGAAATTAACTAATGTCTTGGTTGCAAAGGGGTCCAAGTATACTTGGACCCGTACAGCTCTAAGCAAATAATAACATTTAGTAAATACCTGAAATTGTCACCGATAGATCGCAGCATTAAAATTTATTTTATACTTGGATCTCATTACCACTAAGTAAATGTTTATATCTAGTATTAATTTTTGCACTTAACCCAACATTCAAAAAAACTCGACTTGGACCCCTTGGCTTCTAATCCCCTCAATTATTGTTATTATGTCCTCTGTGGTCATTGTTATTAAATTGATTATTAGTATCATGAAAATTATTTCTATAATTCCTAGGATTATTTTGTTGATTATTATTGCATCTATTGTAATTATTTGTATTTTGAGTATAATTTCGTCTGTATTGTGATTTCTGTACTTGTGCATGTGGTTGTTCTCCCTGTTGTATCTCATTTACATTTTGCAAATTTCTTTCTATTCTCACCAGATAATTTGATAATAGACCTAATATTATTCGTGACTATTGTTTCCGAAATTTGTGGTTTAAAATGTCTGGATAAGTAAGTAAAAATTTCTTCTTCTTTCATAATAGCATCCAGAAATTTTGCCTGTGTATACATTAATAAAGCATAATTTGACATTTGACATAGAAGTTTTATTTTTGTCATATTTACCAAAATACAGTTTCTCCCTGGTGTAACTGGTTGACTTCACCCCAATATTGCTTCATCAACAATTCTTCAAATTTTGTAAAACTATTTATTTCTTCTTCTTTACTAGTAAACCAGGTTTGTGCTTGTCCTTTCAGATAACCTCTAATGATTTCCTTTTTGTCATCAAAAGCTTTCAACCTTGTTTTTCACTATTTTCAGGAAAGTCTTGGGATATAATCTCTTCGTTTTTCCATCAAATTTTAAATTGTCATCAATGTAATAATTCATAGATGTTGGCACTTGCATTATAACATTTTTTCCGTCTAATTGTTTCTTTACTTCCTTATCAATATTTTGTCTTTGTAATTCCACTTCTTATCTAACCTTTCTCTGTTGTTCATATAATTGTTTCGGATATTCTTCCTCGCCTTTTTTTAATAGTGTACTATTTTCTTTTTTTAACTTTTCCCTTAAATCCATTATTTCTTCATTCACTTTTTTTTAAATTATCAATTTTTGTAGTGTTGATTTTCCACCTGCATCAATCTTCCTATCATTTCATTTCTAACTTCTTCTTTTGTCTCTTCAATTTTTCGTTTAATTCCTTCGACTTCTTTTCTAACTTCTGTGTTTTCATGTTTTATTTTTCGTATTTCTTCCATGTCTATGTTCATTTCTGTCGTCAAATCGGTAAACTTCTTTTCTACATCTAAAAATTTCGTATCCAATTTCTCCTCTAATTTCCTGTTTAATTTCTCATTACTTTCATCTAAATTCTTCTTTGGTTGCATCTAAATTCTTCTTTGGTTGCATCTAAATTCTTCTTCATTTCTTATTTATTTTTATCAAATTTTCTATCCAATTTTTTATTCAAATCCATAAACATTTTCCTTAACCAATAATCACTCCTTGCCGTTTCTTGCCTTTCTTGTCTCCTATCTGTCTCTTGTTCCGCTATAAAATCTCCGGTACTTCTATTCCTTTCCTCGTCAACCTGTACCTCCACCTGATCTCTATCCCTGTTATTCACTACCTATCCTTCCTTGACCTGACACAACTGCTTTCCATCCCTAAGAATCATCTTCTTGTCCGCCATGTTAAATTATTTCTTATCTAATTGTTATAAAAATTTTAATTTTCAGTTTATTAATGCCTTATTTTTTAAAATTATAATTTTTTTTAAATCCACATATAAATATTGTGAAGTCCCTACTATTAAATAATTTTTTTTTAATTGAATTAAATTGTACTTTAGATACATTTTAAATTTCTACTTTATTTTAATTACTTCTCAGGATGTTTGGGTTCTGGATTTAAACTCAAAATTTATTTTAATTTCTGCAATGAAAAAATATTAAATCAAATTTCTATCTAGACAAATACCTAACTACTTATCTAACCATATTATCTTAACTACCTTAATTACCTTAACTAACCTTATCTACCACTTATTGTCCTTCACTCTTGTTTTCCTTAGCTTTATCCTTTTCCTTGTACTGGAGTTATTGCCCTTTTTTATTTGTCGTCCAGTTGTTGTCCTTTTCCTTTATCCTCCAGTTGTTTATCCTAAATGTCTTTAATTTAAGTTATTTGCGTCTGTTACACAACTAATCAGTTAAATGTATCAAATGTATCAATTTTTCTTTATTAATTTTTGTTGCTGTTAGAATTTAATAATAACTGATTTCTTCTAATTTATAATTTGAATAAACTTTGCTTTTCGTCTTTTTACTTGTATAAATTATCTTAATACAAATTAAATAACGGTACCTTTTTTTAACTCTGTCTCTCGAATGTTGGCCGTTCACTGCAGATGTCGGTGGGGTAGATCTTCGTTGACGAAAGTGAAACTGGTGGTCTATTTTCTCTTGCAGTACACACATGGGATGCAGAACTTCAATAGTTGGCAAATATTTCTATTAAAATTGTATATATATATTGTAATGTTTTAAAATAATCAAAAATATAACTTACCCAATATATAACTTAAATTTGAAACAAGTTATTAAAGATGGATATAATTTTCAAATCTTTCCTTTAAATGATGAATACACCATAAAGTTTCTTTATTAGAGCTATTTAATAAGTCCCAAGTAACACAAGAACACAAAAATTATCTTGATAAAATATAAGTCCATAAGAAGAAGTATTAACATCAATAGTCGATTCCATAGCCAAGTCCAAGATCCTATGTTGTTTAAGCTAAAAATAAAAAGTAAATGAATATTAGAATATCATAATAATGAATAATAGGAATATTATATTAGTGATAGGAAACCCACTCTATTAGTTATATTAAGTTAGTTTGATCAAAATATAAATAAGTTATAACCAAAGTTAATAATAATAATAAGTTTATTAATGTTTTCTTTTAATAGGTAGTTATAAAATAAGAATTAAGTAGGTGTAGATGATTACAAACTATAATTTAATGTAGAAAGTATTCAACTATATTCAGTTAATTATATCATTAGCAAAATTTAAACTCAACAAATAAATATTAGCTATTAGAATAAAATAAACAGTATCATAGACTATGAATGTAACTAAATAAATAAATTTGACTTATAAATTCATTTAAGCATCGAAGTGATGAGTCCATATTACAATGTATCGGATGATAGTACAAGCCTAGTATTTCCTATGTTCTGGTACATCCCATATTTTGATACAATGCAATGCTTGAGAGAGAGTCTAAAAAAAAGATATTGAAATTTATCACATGTAAAACTGTAAGAAAGTGATGTGGTTGTTTACAAACAAAGACTATATAATCAGAGCTTTATCAAGGACATTGTGATTGATAAGTCCAGTGAAAAAACACTGTAAATAGTGAAATAGTGATCACAAACTTATAATATAAACTTAAAAGATGTAATTGTAGTGAAAAGACATGAACTTAATATTAAAGGGTTATTTAGTGTTATTATTTATTAAAACTATATGTTGTTGTAAAGTAATTGATTTTAAGTTATTCGGTGATGATTTTAGGTATTATTAATTTGTTTATTTGATAAATTTTATAGTTGAATTGTTATGACGTAATAGATTTCTAATGTAAATAAAAACTAAAATAAGAAGTGTCATTAAAAGAAAAAGTTTTCTGATTATATTTAAATATATAAATTTTCAATTTTTGTTAAAATTGAGGGCCAAAAAGAAATATTTGCTCATAATTGTTAAATTTGTTATTGTTAATTGTAAGGATGTCCGCCATTATGGAGCTCCAGAAAGTCAACAATTTTAAAAGGAAAATTTTGTTTGAAAATTTAAAAAGTTTATTTTTATGATGAAATAAATGATGCAGATTCAATTAATAACAATTATAAGGCCAAAAAATGCTAAATTAAATACTTAATTTTCCAAAATTTCAATGCAAAAAGGTTATGAAAAACAAAACACGGTCGAAAAAGCGGCCATTTTTGCAAGTTCCGGTGTTAACATATAAAAACCCAGGGAAAATGGGAAAACAGGTCACTCTAAATTCATCAAAAGGCCAATCCACGTCAGTTTATTTCTAAATTATTATATCTATAGTGGCCGACTTCCTTTAAAAAATAAAAATGGTGGCACAATAATCTCTTAAAACTGTATTATTAATTTGTAAAAGCAAAACCGATTGGAAATAATATATGGAAATTATACATTGGATAATAAAATACCTATCTATAAGAAGAAAAATAAATTTGTTTTTGTACTAACCTGTGATATAGAACATCGGACATCTGGAGAAGTAATAAAAAGCTTTTATAACAATTTTAAATATGGTGAGGACGAGATAGCTGTTTCTGGGAGGACTCCATAATCAAACATCAGCTCGTTGCCGGTTACAAGAAGTCAGACGCTATCAACAAGTGAATTACGGTATGTCTTTGATATCACTTATTACATTCACTTTCCTAATATCTATAAAGTTGTAAATGATAGATTTCAATATCTTTGAACCACTATTTTGAAACAATTTTGTTTTAAGTAAAATAAACTGTTCGAACATCTTGTAACAACGAATGCACGCTGCTTCTCTCTACTAGAATATAACTGTAATATATCACGTGTTCTTTTAAGCTTGGGCATATGCGCACGAAAATACCATAGTCGTATCATTAAGTAGATATAGGGTATATTAATTTTTTTGGTAAAATAAGTAAAATAAATAGTTTTATCGTTAGATTTTATTTTAATTGGAACCGACTACTGTGGTTAAGAGTCACTCGTGTTTTAAGATTAATTTAAATAAAGCAAATCTAAAATAATAATAGATAAAAACTACATATGTTGATTTTGATCATATATTATTGGCAAATAAAAAAAAAAAAAAAAAAAAAATAAAGAAATTTTGAGATGTTTTGAAATAAATAAAGATTAAATAGGAACTAAAACATAAATGATCATAAATTATAGCCCCACAAACTTTAAAAATAAAAATTTAAAATAATAAAAACAACAATTTAATAACTATATCAATCATAAATTATATCTATACAATCATCACATTTTTAACATTGTAATTTATTACAATATATATATTTATTTCTTAATTTTTTTGTTGTTGGGTTCTTATGGTTTCTTTTTTTGTTTTTTTTTTTTTTAATTTTTTTTTGATATTTACGCAAACCCATGTTAGTTGTGACAAGATATTATGAGTTGTTTGTTTCTATTTTGATTTGATGTAATTGTTGAAGTTTTTTTTTACTACAATAATGTTCTTAGCCCCTTAAATAATATGTATAATGATGACTAGCTCAAATAAAATTAAATGTTTCTGCGCTCGTTTGTTTAATTCAAAAATAAATACTATCGGAAATCGAAAAATTGTATCTATGGTTTAATTAAAGACAGAAACTCTTACGATGTAGAATTTATTATTGTTCACTTGTGGATTTATTTGTACAATTTATTGGTTGATAAGACTCCCTTTTTACAAGTGATGTGTTACAAAGGATTATTTCTGATATAAGGTAAGTCAAGCTTCTTATATTTAATACTAACTTTTGTATCATTAAAATTACAGTTGGAACTATTATATTATAAAGTTACTCTGCTTGATTCAACAAACCAATTTTCTATTCAAAGTCAAAGAATGTTAACTTATAAAGTTAATAAAATTTATGACTAATCAAAGTCTTTTTTAAAAATGTAGATTACGAGTTGAATATTTTAATAACTGTTGTTGAATGTTTTGAAAATGAGTCTTGAATCTGTTTTTAAAATTAAACTTGAGTGTTGAGTCGTGAGTTTTTTTAAAATTAAATCTTAAATGTTTGTTGAAAGTTTTTTTTGAAACGAGGCTTGAATGTTTGTATAAAGGGTCTTGACTCTCTTTAAAATTAGGCTTGACTCCTTTTATTCTTCCTGACTGGTTCTTTTACGTAAAGACTGAGATCCCTCTCTCATTATTCTCTGACCAATAGAAAAGCTTTATTTAAAAACTCCACGAGAACCAATCAGAAGGAACTATATCTTAATTTGCTTATTTCTAACTAACTACTTATATTTTACAAACAATTTTTTTACATAATATATACAACAATCATTTCTAATGTTCAATAATTTTTTTATAATTTATTATGATCGGAAAAGCTGTCAAATTATATTAACACTGAGGCTTGAAAGTCACAAATTCGACCGATAATATTTCCGAGTAACTCTTACGTTACACGTGCAGGTGTTCTTCTAAGCTTTTGGAGTTCGAGGAACTCTTCAAACACGCGATGTTGTGTACGAGCACTCGTAGTTCTGTTGATTTGACGTCATACAGGCACAGGTGCGCTTCTAAGGTTTTGGAGTTCGTGGAAACTAAACACTTCAACACGCAATGCAGCTGTTGTTTTCGAGCACTGGTAATTTTTTTTAATTTTACATCATACATATGCACAGGTGTTATTCGTAGAAGAACTTTTAATATACACTTTTGTAGATTTTTGAAAATCCTTTTATATGTTAACGGAAAAATATTTTTAGAAAATTTATAATTTGTTCGTTTTTTTTTTCATTTAGAATTATATTTTCATTATTATTTTTTTTAATGGTGATTTTGATTATTTTTATGTAATGTGATTACTTTTTTATTATTTATTTGCTTTCAATTGACTTAATAACGATTTTGTTTTTGATTTAATCATCATAATACATATTTTTATTGAAATTAATCTTTTCTTTAATGAATAATTTTTATAATAATATAACTTCGTCTCAATATATATATATATATACATATATATATATATATATATATATATATATATATATTAAACCAGAATTTTTGGGGTAAACGGCAATGTTTTTAAAGAAAACTCTTACTTGTTTTCCAAGCTTTCGAAATATATTTATTTCATTTTCAAGGAATAAGCGAGAGTATATACAAAATTGGTGTTAAAAAATGGTAAATATAACATCAAAAACTATTTTAACTTTAATTTGGAATTTAAAAAATATTTTTTAAGTCAAATTATTTATAAAACAAAATAACTTCATAAAATGAATAAACCACTTAATTGCTTAAGATAAAATGTAATAATAAAAGAGTAGAAAATAATAGGTTATAATTTTATTTCTTCTTTCATAAAAAATGTGAATTTTGATTATAACATTTAACTGTTCTATGATAAAAAATTAAGATATCTTATTCTTTTTATAATTTTGAATTAAGCTTCTAAAGTGTCATTTAAAAATCAAAATAAAAATGTCAAATAAATGTCATGAATTTTAGGTATTATTTAGATCTTTATTTTTATGTTTATCCAAAGATAGCAGATAATAATAAATATCACTCAGGTTTTTATGGTCACTTTTTTTATTAATAATATGATTTTCTTGTGAAATAGATGCCATTTCCAAAAAAAGTCTTTTTTTATTGTTAAATTGTATATCTAAAATACCAACAGAAGCATAATCGATAAGATGGTCATTATTTACGGAATGTTTAGCCAATTCACATCTTTCAGGATGTAATCTTGTATCACTCTTATGTAATGATAAACGTAGTTTCAATCTTTGGCCAGTTTGACCTATATATTTTTGATCGCAAACAGAACAAGGAATACAATATACTACATTAGACAGCTCTAAAATTGGAGTTGAATCTTTTACTTTGCTGAAAATGTTTTTTATGGTAAGACATGTTCTACTAGTAATTTTAATATTATTTAATAGTTTAAAAATTCTACTTAATTTGGATGAAATTTCTCTAATATATGGTAAAGATATATATAATTTTGTATTATTAGTTTGAAGTTCTAATTCTTTATTATCATTTTGATCATATGTATTTAAATTGTAGGAATAATTATATAGTACATTTTTTATTAATTTATTAGGATAACCATTTTCTAAAAACATTTCGTGTAAAATTTTAAAATTTTTATTATGAAAAATAGGATCCGAAATCAATGTTATTCTTTTTTTCATTTGCATTATTAAATTAATTTTAATTGAAAATTTATGATATGACCAAAAATTCATTATTTTACCAGAATTTATTGGTTTTCTGTACCAATCTATAGTTATAGTGTTATCTTTTCTAATAAATTTTGTGTCTAAAAATGGTACACTATGTTCTGCGTCCTCTTTTTCTAATGTAAATTGGATATGAGGATCATAAGAATTAAATATGAAAAGAAGTTCGTTTAAACCATCTTTAGGTAATGCCAAAATAATGTCATCTACATATTTTTTAACAAAAATTAAATTAAAAGGTAATACGGGAATAACAGTGTCCAATAAATTATCCATTACATAACAAGAAATTATTGGAGAGATAGAAGCTCCCATAGGAGTACCGAATGTTTGTTTGTATAATTGATTGTTAAATGTAAAATAGTTTTTGATGTTATATTTACCATTTTTTAACACCAATTTTGTATATACTCTCGCTTATTCCTTGAAAATGAAATAAATATATTTCGAAAGCTTGGAAAACAAGTAAAAGAGTTTTCTTTAAAAACATTGCCGTTTACCCCAAAAATTCTGGTTTAATACCTATTAGTCGGCAAATAACATACATTTAATTAAATTACTGATCATGGGGTTTTATCAAGACATCGAAGAACGTTATGGTAAATATATTGTTTAATATTTTAAAGATTGGTCCAAGGCTAAGAATAAACTTGCAAAAGAACTTAATCGAAGATGCTTTTTATTGAGATGTAGAAGAGAAGGTGTTATTCCAAAGCATGTTGACAATTCTATAGTACCTATAGTAGATCTTTTACATCGTCAAAATATTTCCATGAAGAAAAACACAAGTTTTTTCTTAAGGTTAGGATCTAAGATTATTAATATTGAAATATCTTGTAATCAAAAAACTATTTTATCATTAGAAAAGAATTTGGAAAATTTAAAAAATGACATTATTCAATCAACGTCAAATTTTGTATTTAAAAACTATGAATTTTTTCAGAAAAAAACATTTAATAAAATTTTTAATTTAACCAAAAGAAATAATATTAAAAAATTTAATAAATTAATAGATGATGAATTTAAAATAAAACTTAGTACAAATCCCAAATGGATTAAAAATTTAACAAACATTGAAATTCCACATGACATTTTGTGTTTTTTATCTTTAGGGCATAAATTTAGTATTGAACCAATTATTGGAAAAGATCTTAAATTTAAACATATTTTAGCAGATATTGAATATATTACATCTCAAACATCAGACGATAACTTAAGGAAAACATTAATAGCAAAATCAACTAATATTATTACAAATCATATTAACCAAAATTCTAATAATAGGTTTTTTCGTAATTTATATCATAAAACTAAAAAATTTTTAAAGAATCACTCAAATATTATAGTTACTAACAGTGATAAAGGAAATTGTACTGTAGTTATGTTTAAAGACAATTATATTGAATTATCACTGGAAATTCTAGATAATAGTTCATCTTATGTAAAATTAAAAAAAGATCCAACAATTACAATTCAAAATAAATGTAATTCTATTATAAAAAAACTTTACAATACAAAACAAATTGATAAAACTACGAAACAAAAATTGATTTGCTATAATGGAATTCCAGCAAAATTTTATGGTCTTCCCAAAATTCATAAACCAGTATTATCAATTAGACCTATTGTAGCTTCATTAAACACTCCTACTAATTTACTTGGTTCATATATTACTGAAATATTAACAAAAGCATATGATTACAATACAGAATACTACATTAAAGATTCTTATGATGTTTTTAAAAAATTTAATAAATTTCAGTTACCAAATAATTATATTATTTGTAGTTTGGATGTCGTTTCTTTGTTTAGTAATGTTTATTTAGAATTTGCTTTAAGAGCAATATATAAAAAATGGAATGATATTAGCCAGCATTGTTCAATTTCCAAAAAATACTTTGAAGAAATTTTAATTTTTTTATTTGAAAATACTTATTTTACATTTAACAATCAATTATACAAACAAACATTCGGTACTCCTATGGGAGCTTCTATCTCTCCAATAATTTCTTGTTATGTAATGGATAATTTATTGGACACTGTTATTCCCGTATTACCTTTTAATTTAATTTTTGTTAAAAAATATGTAGATGACATTATTTTGGCATTACCTAAAGATGGTTTAAACGAACTTCTTTTCATATTTAATTCTTATGATCCTCATATCCAATTTACATTAGAAAAAGAGGACGCAGAACATAGTGTACCATTTTTAGACACAAAATTTATTAGAAAAGATAACACTATAACTATAGATTGGTACAGAAAACCAATAAATTCTGGTAGAATAATGAATTTTTGGTCATATCATAAATTTTCAATTAAAATTAATTTAATAATGCAAATGAACAAAAGAATAACATTGATTTCGGATCCTATTTTTCATAATAAAAATTTTAATATTTTACACGAAATGTTTTTAGAAAATGGTTATCCTAATAAATTAATAAAAAATGTACTATATAATTATTCTTACAATTTAAATACATATGATCAAAATGATAATAAAGAATTAGAACTTCAAACTAATAATACAAAATTATATACCGGGTGTTTCAAAAAAAGGTAACACCGTCTCTAGGATAGGTAAAAAATTGAAAAATAATTGGGGTTTGCTTTGTAAATTTTTTTTCTAACGCCATCCGTTTTCAAGATAAAGGGCGTTGAAGAATATAAAAAATTACACATTTCTTACGATTTTGCCGAAACTACTGGCACCATTGCAATGAAATTTTATACGAATATGTTTTTGAAGCTGATATATCCCATGAATTTGTTTTTATAACTAACTCTCATAGAGGGCGCTAGTTACACGATTCATACAACGTATTATTCAACATAACTTTTTTTAGGGTAGAATTATTAGTCAAAATTCCAAGTGAACATAAACATCGTTTAATTCTACACCAAAAAGGTACTCTTGGTAAAACTCGATATTATGTACCGTTTTCGGAATATTTTGATTTGAAAATTATGAAGTAATAACCGCTCTCGTATAAGTTAATTATAAAGTTCGCTTTTCTCTAAGTTTGCCATTCAACATTTGAGTACATTTTGTTTAACAATATCTAATTTTACAAATAACAAGGTTTCAAAACTCTATTTATTGTTGACTTATTGTCATAACAATCAATAAATGTCAATTTTACATGGCAAACTTAAAGAAAAGCGAACTTTATCATTAGTTTATACCAGGAGCGATTATTACTTCATAATTTTCAAATCAAAATATTCCGAAAACGGTACATAATATCGAGTTTTTCCAAGAGTACCTTTTTGGTGTAGAATTAAACGATGTTTATGTTCACTTGGAGTTTTGACTAATAATTCTACACTAAAAAAAGTTATGTTGAATAATACGTTGTATGAATCGTGTAACTAGCGCCCTCTATGAGAGTTAGTTATAAAAACAAATTCATGGGATATATCAGCTTCCAAAATATATTCGTATAAAATTTCATTGCAATGGTGCCAGTAGTTTCAGCAAAATCGTAAGAAATGTGTAATTTTTTATTTTCTTCAATGCCCTTTATCTTGAAAACGGATGGCGTTAGAAAAAAATTTTACTAAGCAAACCCCAATTATTTTTCAGTTTTTTACCTATCCTAGAGACGGTGTTACCTTTTTTTGAAACACCCTGTATATCTTTACCATATATTAGAGAAATTTCATCCAAATTAAGTAGAGTTTTTAAACCATTAAATAATATTAAAATTACTAGTAGAACATGTCTTACCATAAAAAATATTTTCAGCAAAGTAAAAGATTCAACTCCAATTTTAGAGCTGTCTAATGTAGTATATTGTATTCCTTGTTCTGTTTGCGATCAAAAATATATAGGTCAAACTGGCCAAAGATTAAAACAACGTTTATCATTACATAAGAGTGATACAAGATTACATCCTGAAAGATGTGAATTGGCTAAACATTCCGTAAATAATGACCATCTTATCGATTATGCTTCTGTTGGTATTTTAGATATACAATTTAACAATAAAAAAAGACTTTTTTGGAAATGGCATCTATTTCTCAAGAAAATAATATTATTAATAAAAAAAGTGACCAAAAAAACCTGAGTGATATTTATTATTATCTGCTATCTTTGGATAAACATATAAATAAAGATCTAAATAATACCTAAAATTCATGACATTTATTTGACATTTTTATTTTGATTTTTTAATGACACTTTAGAAGCTTAATTCAAAATTATAAAAAAGAATAAGATATCTTAATTTTTATCATAGAACAATTAAATATTATAATCAAAATTCACATTTTTTATGAAAGAAGAAATAAAATTATAACCTATTATTTTCTACTCTTTTATTATTACATTTTATCTTAAGCAATTAAGTGGTTTATTCATTTTATGACGTTATTTTGTTTTATAAATAATTTGACTTAAAAAATATTTTTTAAATTCCAAATTAAAGTTAAAATAGTTTTTGATGTTATATTTACCATTTTTTAACACCAATTTTGTATATACTCTCGCTTATTCCTTGAAAATGAAATAAATATATTTCGAAAGCTTGGAAAACAAGTAAAAGAGTTTTCTTTAAAAACATTGCCGTTTACCCCAAAAATTCTGGTTTAATACCTATTAGTCGGCAAATAACATACATTTAATTATATATATATATATATATATATATAATATTAAAGGTTTTTTTGAGGTAAGCAGTCAAATAAAAAAGGGCAATTAATGTAAACTCTTTATATTTGCGAAGCTTTCGAAAATGTTTATTTTCTTCTTCAGCACAAACTAAAATTATAATAAACTTTTAACATTATATTATAATAGATAAATTAAAAACTTACTATCGTGAGGTTAAATAATTTTTGGCCTCATAAATGCGCACGATAGTAAGTTTTTAATTTATCTATTATAATATAATGTTAAAAGTTTATTATAATTTTAGTTTGTGCTGAAGAAGAAAATAAACATTTTCGAAAGCTTCGCAAATATAAAGAGTTTACATTAATTGCCCTTTTTTATTTGACTGCTTACCTCAAAAAAAACCTTTAATTTCATATATATCAGTCAAGACTACCCTCCTTTATATATATATATATTGTGATGATTATGCTCACCTACTTAATTTAATTTATGAAAATTAACTTTTAATTTTAAAATTTTACAAATTAAGGTAGGGTTCTATCAAAATTTATCTTTAATTTTTTTGTTATATTTTTTTTTATAAATAACCAAATAAAATTTATTCTCCCTAACTAATTCCTATCTGACCTATCTATTTGCCTATCTAACTTATCTATCTTATCTTAACTACCTAAACTAACCTTAACTACCGCAGTGTCCTTTTCTCTTCTATTCTTCCTAACACCTTTTATGCCAAATTTCCTTGTACCTCCCAATCATTTGACCTCTAGTTGTTTTTATCTATCAATTTTAGCTTCTTTCTCCTCACTGCACTCCACTCGGATAATTAATAAGACTTACTGATTTTAATTCTTCTTTTATGTTATTTATTTTTTTTATATCTTTAAATAATTTCTTCTACATTACCAAATAAAGTAAAATTTTTCTTGTCGCCTTTTATAATAGTCAAATAAAAATTCTTCTTTAATTCTTTCTGACTTTTTAAATCAATTACCAACTGTCACTGCTTTTTTATTTTAATAACTTTTTATAATTGCTTATTTTCTTTACCATTAATATAAACTTTTTCTATTCGACATTAACTTCCTTTTTAAATTATACTTTTTTATTCTATTGGCTTCTTTTAAAAAATTAATTTCTGCTCTACTTGACTTTTCAATTCTCTTCTACTAACTGTCAAACTTTTTTTTTAAACTCCTGTCAAACTTCCATCCCCTCTGGCAACGAACTTGTCACTCTCTCACTTGCACTACTTATCTATCCTTAACCTAATACACGTTTTGTTTACATTACATAAAATTTTTTTAATCTAAACTAATAAAAATTAACTTTGATATTTCCTTCAAATTTTGACATATTTCCGAAATTAATAATTAAACTAAAATAAATTTTGATTTCACCCTGAAACATACCTTCACAATATATATATATATATATATATATATATATATATATATTGCAATGAATATTATGATTTGAGAGAAAGTTTATTGATTTATTTATTAGATTGATATTACTTATTTAAATGTACTAATAGCAACAAGATCTTTTTCTCAGGGGGTGTTTGGTTATGCAAGTTTCTATTGGGTTATTAGGTAGAAGGTATTTGAATAAAATTGATTAATTATAGTTATAAATTTATTATAAAATAGTTAAATTAAAACAGTAAAGTTGAAAGTTTAATAATGAAACTAATTAGAAAAAATATTAAAAAGAAAGGCCTTTAGTAATTATAAAAGAACTTACTTGATGTGAATTAAGTTAAACTATCCAATGTTGTTTATGTAATGGCAAGTAAGATTATCAAATACACTAATTATTAAATATCAAGTAAATTCCTTTGTTTTTTTTACCTTATAAAATTCAACTAACTACTACAAAAATTTTTTTTTAATAAATTACAATTTTATCTGACCTTGATATGTAAAGTCCTGTTTCCTGATTGGTGGAAAAATCTGTAGGTGATCTATGAAGAACGGAGACGAACGAAGTGATACGTAGTATTTGCGATTTTGGTAAACTGAAGTATTGTTAGACGATTAGTTTCTTGTGTAATTATTGTTCTTTGTTTGTTCCTCAAACTTTAGTGTTGATGGATTATAGTTCCTTTAGTTGTATTAATAATAGTAAGTACTCTTCTTTTTTTTTAACATCAACCGAAAATGCTTTAATTTCACCTTTTGATTAGTTTTTAATGTCACTTGGCACTTTGTTTTACTTTATAATTGTTTTACTTTGTATTTTTAATGTCACTTTATTATAACTACTTTAAAAACTGTTTGTTCACTTTTTAACTGACTGTTCACACTCACTGATCTTCTCTCTTTTTACTTCCAATAATAAACTCTCCCTTAACGACCTCTGTTCAGTCTTTTATAGGTTTCAAACTTCTAGAAGCTTCGTTTTTTTTTGTTCTAGAGATTAGTCGTTTCTGGGAAAATATGTGTATCTCTTTCTTTCCTATTTATGACAAGACATTCTTACTTAGTCTATCATCGATAGACCTTTTTTTACACATTATATAATCAATTTTCGCGAAGTTTCTACTAAGTTCTAAATAACATATTTATGTACTAAATATAATATTGTTACATTAAAATAATTTCTAACTTGAATTTCTCTTACAAATACACAAAATATACAATAAAATAATACAATATAATAAAAATTATTTGATTAAGTTAATTAAACAACTTCTGTTGATATTATACTATTATAGAATGTCTAAACATTACAATCAGCCCCCGATTATTTAAAAATATTTGTATAGTCATATAGAAATTTTTTTAAATAATCTAATAAACATGCTAATAAAATTCTAAGTATATCATACGATAATTTTTTATACTATCCAAGGTACAAAAAATTGTTTTGTGAATATTTTATAAAAACGAAGAAGACTCATTCTTACTGTTCCGTGTTCTATGATCAAATCAAATTAAATATGTCAAACTTTTAAATCATCTGTTTATTTATTAACTGCAAATTAAATTTGCATATGTTTTTAATTAATATGTTATGTTAATTTGATCTAAATATTTTATATGTTTTAGGATTTTGAAAACATCTACATCTGAGGATATTTCGGTTGGGTTTCGGCTCTGGGGACCGTTTTTATATATAAGGAACGGGAAGAGATACAAATTTGATTTTTGGGATAGGGTATATATTGGACCTGCTCTCTTTAAAAAAAATATAAAAATCCGAAAATTCCGAAGGGGGGGCAATATTAGGGGGGTCGACCCCCCGAAAAATAAAAATAAATAAAAATCCAATACCGCCATCGTTTTCCTCATATTTTTTTATGTATGTACCTAAATTTTCATAATTTTATCTCAAAATTTAATTTTTGATCAGGTATGGACTTTGAAAAAATTTCCGCAAAGATCGATGATTCTGGATCTGGGGACACTCTGTCATTAAGGAAACGGGAAGAGATACAAATTTGATTTTTGGGATAGGGTATATATTGGACCTGCTCTCTTTAAAAAAAAAATAAAAATCCGAAAATTCCGAAGGGGGGGCAATATTAGGGGGGTCGACCCCCCGAAAAATAAAAAAAAATAAAAATCCAATACCGCCATCGTTTTCCTCATATTTTTTTATGTATGTACCCAAATTTTCATAATTTTATCTCAAAATTTAATTTTTGATCAGGTATGGACTTTGAAAAAATTTCCGCAAAGATCGATGATTCTGGATCTGGGGACACTCTGTCGTTAAGGAAACGGGAAGAGATACAAATTTGATTTTTGGGATAGGGTATATATTGGACCTGCTCTCTTTAAAAAAAATATAAAAATCCGAAAATTCCGAAGGGGGGCAATATAAGGGGGGTCGACCCCCCGAAAAATAAAAAAAAATAAAAATCCAATACCGCCATCGTTTTCCTCATATTTTTTTATGTATGAACCTAAATTTTCATAATTTTATCTCCAAATTTAATTTTTGATCAGGTATGGACTTTGAAAAAATTTCCGCAAAGATCGATGATTCTGGATCTGGGGACACTCTGTCATTAAGGAAACGGGAAGAGATACAAATTTGATTTTTGGGATAGGGTATATATTGGACCTGCTCTCTTTAAAAAAAAAATAAAAATCCGAAAATTCCGAAGGGGGGGCAATATTAGGGGGGTCGACCCCCCGAAAAATAAAAAAAAATAAAAATCCAATACCGCCATCGTTTTCCTCATATTTTTTTATGTATGTACCTAAATTTTCAACTGTCAACTGCCTTTTTTAGCTGTCAACTGCCTTTTTTAGCTGTCAACTGTAATTTTTTTAACTGTCAACTGTCATTTTTAACTGTCAAGTGTATTTTTTGCCTGCCAAGTGTCTTTTTTAGTTGTCAACTGTCTTTTTCAGCTGTCAACTGTCCTTTTTCAGCTGTGAACAGTCATTTTTAGCTGCCAACTGTCATCTTTCCGCAGTCAACTGTCATTTTTAACTGTAAAATATCATTATTTAGCTGCTAACTGTTGTTTTCAGCTGTTAAATGTCAATTTTAACTGTCAAATGTCATTTTTAACTGTCAACTGCGTGCCGAGCGAAGCTAGGTTCGCAGCAGAACATTTTTTATCTGTCAAATGTCATTCTTCGACTGTCAATTGTCATTTTCAGCTGTCAGCAGTCATTTTTCAGCTACCAACTGTTATTTTTAACGGTCAAATATCATTTTTTTACTTTCAAATTTCATTTTTAACTATCAACCGCCATTTTTAAATGTCAATTGTCATTTTCCAACTGTCAAATGCCATTTTTAGCTGCAAAAATGTTAAATTTTAAGCTTATCTGAACTGATTTAAACTAACCTAACCTAACCTTACCTAACCTAACTTAACCCATACCCAAAAATATTTTAATCCCTAAGGAATGTAAATATGTAGAAATTTATTATGTACTAAGTGTTTCAGCTCATAATTTTTTTTGAAATTTTCATTTTGTTTAATAACTTGTAGCTGTCACTTCGCTCCGTTTCGAAGTTGAAATTAATCGGGAAAAAATGAAGTTTAATTAATGAAAGTTGATTTATTATCAATTATTAAAGCTAAAGTTTGATTATTAACCAATATTAGAACCAATAAAGTAAGATTAATTAATTAGATTTATCAGAAAATCACGAAAAATTGTCTGATTAAACAAAAGAAATGCAATTACATCTCAGTTTCAGGGAAAAGGCATAAATACCGTGAATTTCATTGTTTTTGAGGTCAGTTCCATTTGATTCAACGCCAAATCCACGTTTAAAAACAAAAGAAATCTATAAAATTTTAATGGCCGCCTAGTTAAAAATTGTTAACCCCATTTGTTCAACTGTTTGTATTGAAAGTACAAGTTTATAACATAAAATAGTGGAGCAATTCACAATTAATTGGAATATCTAATAAATGGAAGTGCATTAAATAGCCACCTACCTTAAATTTTACGTTCCTGGATCTGAAAATCAGAAAAACCATCAAGAGGCATCAAGCGTTGTGTAGACAGGGAGCATTTGACGCCAATCTAATTTAATTTGTTATTTACGTTTTTTGATAACTAATTACGCTTTTTTTTAAATAACTTGATAATAAAAATTAATAATTCAAACCGACAACGGTGCTTTTTAAATTTCATCAATCACCACACCCTAAAAGAGGCGTTACCCAAAATATTCACATTGGAGGTGGGGTTATAAAGAAAAAAGAAACACTTTGTAAGAAAGTGTATATTTTCAACTAGTCGTCTATTAATTTTTACAGAGCTTATTTTTATTTATATTAATTTATGTGGGATAATAGGGCTTCTGGCGAACACCCACTCATAAAAAGTAACGCGCCGAAAGCAGTACCTCAAGGGTGGTATGGAAATCTGCTTACAAAATGTATTCAACTTTCATACTTTCAAATATATTTGCTACTGTAGGTACCCGCTTAATTATATTTTAATAGTAAAGCTTGGCAGTGCTAACGCACATGCCTTTTCCCTTACCTTACCTTTCCAGTAAGCTGTCATGTGACCTCGGTTTGTATTGAAAAAATCGTCGATGACGTCATTACGCCATCACTAATGACGTAATGTCCAACACATCTATAGCAGTTGATGACTATTCAAAAATTAAAATTGACGTGTATTAAGATTTTTTTTTAAAAGTCGTCTGTTTCTGAAATAATGAATTTATTCCATACGTAAAATTTAAGGTAGGTGGCTATTTAATGCACTTCCATTTATTAGATATTCCAATTAATTGTGAATTGCTCCACTATTTTATGTTATAAACTTGTACTTTCAATACAAACAGTTGAACAAATGGGGTTAACAATTTTTAACTAGGCGGCCATTAAAATTTTATAGATTTCTTTTGTTTTTAAACGTGGATTTGGCGTTGAATCAAATGGAACTGACCTCAAAAACAATGAAATTCACGGTATTTATGCCTTTTCCCTGAAACTGAGATGTAATTGCATTTCTTTTGTTTAATCAGACAATTTTTCGTGATTTTCTGATAAATCTAATTAATTAATCTTACTTTATTGGTTCTAATATTGGTTAATAATCAAACTTTAGCTTTAATAATTGATAATAAATTAACTTTCATTAATTAAACTTCATTTTTTCCCGATTAATTTCAACTTCGAAACGGAGCGAAGTGACAGCTACAAGTTATCAAACAAAATGAAAATTTCAAAAAAAATTATGAGCTGAAACACTTAATACATAATAAATTTCTACATATTTACATTCCTTAGGGATTAAAATATTTATGGGTATGGGTTAAGTTAGGTTAGGTAAGGTTAGGTTAGGTTAGTTTAAATCAGTTCAGATAAGCTTAAAATTTAACATTTTTGCAGCTAAAAATGGCATTTGACAGTTGGAAAATGACAATTGACATTTAAAAATGGCGGTTGATAGTTAAAAATGAAATTTGAAAGTAAAAAAATGATATTTGACCGTTAAAAATAACAGTTGGTAGCTGAAAAATGACTGCTGACAGCTGAAAATGACAATTGACAGTCGAAGAATAACATTTGACAGATAAAAAATGTTCTGCTGCTAACCTAGCTTCGCTCGGCACGCAGTTGACAGTTAAAAATGACATTTGACAGTTAAAATTGACATTTAACAGCTGAAAACAACAGTTAGCAGCTAAATAATGATATTTTACAGTTAAAAATGACAGTTGACTGCGGAAAGATGACAGTTGGCAGCTAAAAATGACTGTTCACAGCTGAAAAAGGACAGTTGACAGCTGAAAAAGACAGTTGACAACTAAAAAAGACACTTGGCAGGCAAAAAATACACTTGACAGTTAAAAATGACAGTTGACAGTTAAAAAAAATTACAGTTGACAGCTAAAAAAGGCAGTTGACAGCTAAAAAAGGCAGTAGACAGTTAAAAATTTAGGTACATACATAAAAAAATATGAGGAAAACGATGGCGGTATTGGATTTTTATTTTTTTTTATTTTTCGGGGGGTCGACCCCCTAATATTGCCCCCCCTTCGGAATTTTCGGATTTTCATTTTTTTTTTAAAGAGAGCAGGTCCAATATATACCCTGTCCCAAAAATCAAATTTGTATCTCTTCCCGTTTCCTTAATGACAGAGTGTCCCCAGATCCAGAATCATCGATCTTTGCGGAAATTTTTTCAAAGTCCATACCTGATCAAAAATTAAATTTGGTACATACATTTGGGTACATACATAAAAAAATATGAGGAAAACGATGGCGGTATTGGATTTTTATTTTTTTTATTTTTCGGGGGGTCGACCCCCCTAATATTGCCCTTCCTTCGGAATTTTCGGATTTTTATATTTTTTTTAAAGAGAGCAGGTCCAATATATACCCTATCCCAAAAATCAAATTTGTATCTCTTCCCGTTTCCTTAATGACAGAGTGTCCCCAGATCCAGAATCATCGATCTTTGCGGAAATTTTTTCAAAGTCCATACCTGATCAAAAATTAAATTTGGTACATACATTTGGGTACATACATAAAAAAATATGAGGAAAACGATGGCGGTATTGGATTTTTATTTTTTTTATTTTTCGGGGGGTCGACCCCCCTAATATTGCCCTTCCTTCGGAATTTTCGGATTTTTATATTTTTTTTAAAGAGAGCAGGTCCAATATATACCCTATCCCAAACAATCAAATTTGTATCTCTTCCCGTTTCCTTAATGACAGAGTGTCCCCAGATCCAGAATCATCGATCTTTGCGGAAATTTTTTCAAAGTCCATACCTGATCAAAAATTAAATTTGGTACATACATTTGGGTACATACATAAAAAAATATGAGGAAAACGATGGCGGTATTGGATTTTTATTTTTTTTATTTTTCGGGGGGTCGACCCCCCTAATATTGCCCTTCCTTCGGAATTTTCGGATTTTTATATTTTTTTTAAAGAGAGCAGGTCCAATATATACCCTATCCCAAAAATCAAATTTGTATCTCTTCCCGTTTCCTTAATGACAGAGTGTCCCCAGATCCAGAATCATCGATCTTTGCGGAAATTTTTTCAAAGTCCATACCTGATCAAAAATTAAATTTGGTACATACATTTGGGTACATACATAAAAAAATATGAGGAAAACGATGGCGGTATTGGATTTTTATTTTTTTTTATTTTTCGGGGGGTCGACCCCCCTAATATTGCCCCCCTTCGGAATTTTCGGATTTTTATATTTTTTTAAAGAGAGCAGGTCCAATATATACCCTATCCCAAAAATCAAATTTGTATCTCTTCCCGTTTCCTTAATGACAGAGTGTCCCCAGATCCAGAATCATCGATCTTTGCGGAAATTTTTTCAGTCCATACCTGATCGAAAATTAAATTTTGAGATAAAATTATGAAAATTTGGGTACATACATAAAAAAATATGAGGAAAACGATGGCGGTATTGGATTTTTATTTATTTTTTTTTTCGGGGGGTCGACCCCCCTAATATTGCCCCCCCTTCGGAATTTTCGGATTTTTATATTTTTTTTTAAAGAGAGCAGGTCCAATATATACCCTATTCCAAAAATCAAATTTGTATCTCTTCCCGTTCCTTATATATAAAAACGGTCCCCAGAACCGAAACCCAACCGATTTTTTTTTAATTATTTATTTTCTTGAATAAACAGCAACATTTTTTACATTACATATATTTGATATGGTTTTGAAATGCATATAAATAAGATTGTTTTTCTTTTCTTAACTGAATCACTCCAAGTAAGTATTTATCTTAATAGATATTTTATCATCTTGTCTAAGTGTTGTTAGTTCTTAACTTCTTTTACTCACTTGTATCTGTTGTTTACAATTTAAATTTATTAAGTATGTTTTCCTCCAATGTTAATTCTTGTTAAATTGTATAATATTATTATGTCTTTCAATTGTTTATATTATGTTTAAATTAATTGGTTCCATATATAGGCAATAATAGCAATGAAGTTTAAAATTATCATCATTTTGTTTCATTATATTTCTTGGAGTATTTTGTAAATAGATTATAATATATTTCCCTCAACTATCAACTTCTTATTACATCATCTTTCTTCTACTATACATACAATTATCATAATCTTATACTTATCATTTCATATTCATCATATAATCTTTATACCTTCTTAAATCATCATCAATAAACATTTTATATCATTTCATCTTATACACACTCGTGTATCTTCCACAAATAAATCATATTCATTTTCATTTATACCTCTAGTTCCTTAATAACTCTTATTTACACTGTTCTCCAAGTACTTATCTTCTAATATTTTATATTTGTTTGTATCTTCATACCAATTAATATTAAACTTTATATTTCTTATATGTAGTCAGGTATTTTGTTTTATTTATAGAATTAACGCTATAGTTTCTTTGTTTTAAATTAGTTTTGTATTGATCAAATTAGTTTTATAATTATTGTTAATTTCTATTATTCGAACAATTATTATACTAAGTGTTTGTTGAATATTTTTGTTTTCATATATCCAATAGATCATTAGTTCTTTTACTTAGTTTGATTTAGATTGATTTATTAATTAGTTTTATTTTCCTTTTTTCAGGTAATATTTTAGATAAATCCATAAACTTACTTGTACCATATATGAAAGATGTTTTGTCACCAATGCAGCATTTTTCTCAAAATCATGATGTCAAAGTTGTTGCCTTATTAGTTTTATTATTGTTTTAATTTTTTAATCTTATTGTTAATGTAGTTTTTGCTTATTTTACTGTTGTAGATGTCAGATACTATACTAATAATCTTAATTCTATATCTTATACCTATTTCCTATGCTACTATGTACACATGTGAAGACTCTTTATCTAGATACTTTTTTTTCTTACTTTTCAATTTTGTTTATTATATTTAATTGATGTGGTAATTATCTTTTGGTATAATTTCTTACTTACCTATTATGTAATTTTTGTTGTTATAGTTATATGAAGTTGTGTTGTGTTGTCTATTACTATTTTCAATTCTTGAATTATGTGGTTGTTTATTTCTTCCTATTTGTGTTTCTTCTGTTATATTTAATAAGTTAAAATAGTTTATTCTTGGTTCATATTTTGGTTGTACTTTTATTGTGTTATTATCTGGTCTCATTTTATATTTTTGTTTATTTGTCCATGTTTTTAAATCTTGTGTTTTTATTTCATTATAGTAGTCTAAAGTTGAGTTATTTATTTATTTATTTATCAAAACTCAAACAGGCCTATTGACCTTTTTACATGAGTAGTTCTTATTAACTATAATATAAACAAACATATTTTTATTTTAATATAACAGTAACTATAATAATACAATAAAGATGTAATGCAATGGTTTTAGGGGATCAAAAACCAAAACCGCAGTATACAGTGGGATATGTCAAACGAATACATTTTATGTTTTATAATATTTAAAGACTCAAAGTAGTTAAATATTCATTTAAAATTTTCTTAAATCGATTTTGATTAATTTCCATCCAGTCAATATTACTCATAGCATCGAAATTATTAGCAAGTCTAATAATATAAGTTAGAGGAGATTGTGGGGTGGATCCTGAAATATTAAATAGCAATGATGATCTAATACGCCTTGACGGAACATTAAATGGTACCAATGATAATAATTGTATAGACTTGGTGTTGTTATTAAGTATTTTATATAAGAACAAAACCATAGATAGCTTACGTCTATCAATTAGTGAGGGTATTACGAATTCTTTTCTTAGCATTGAAGTTCTTATTTCCATAAAATCAGGCCATGAATGATGTTTTTTGTAATATAAGTATCTTAAAAATTTATTTTGTACTTTCTCCAGCAAGTCCAAGTGTATCTGGGGTTGCTGCGCCCATAATACCGAAGCAAATTCCAGCTTTGTTCTAACTAAAGAAAAATACATATGTTTTATTACTTTTAAATTTGTAAAATCCGCTGTTTGTCTGATAATAAATCCCAATGCTCGACTTGCATTAATAGCTATTTTTTTATATGTGGTACAAATGACATTTGATGGTTATAATATACTCCAAGATCTTTAACGTCTAATTTTCTGTCCAAGATTTCTTGATCCATAGTATAATCAAATACTATTGGATGTTTTTTTCGGGTAATAGAAAGTATGGAACACTTTTTGATATTGAAAAATAACTTATTAGACTTAGTCCATGATAGAATGTTGTTGATATCTTTCTGGAGTTCCACACAATCTCTAACTGTTTCCACTCGTCTATAAAATTTAAAATCATCAGCGAATAATAAAAATTCAGAACTGCGAATACAAAGTCCTACATCATTTATGAAAAGCGTGAATAATAGAGGGCCCAGGTTGGATCCTTGTGGCACCCCAGAATTAGCATGATACTTTCCTGACGTGTTCCCACCGAATCTTACAATGAAGTACCTATTTTCCAAATAATTTTTAATTAAAGTCACAAAACCGACAGAGAGCCCATAGTTAATTAATTTTTGTAATAATATATCATGATGGATTTGATCAAACGCCTTCTTAAAATCAGTGTATATAACGTCCAACTGTACTTTATCTTCTAAAGCTCTACTTGCACTTTCACTAAATATGAGCAAATTACTATCAACTGATCTACCTCGGATAAAACCATGCTGTTCATCAACTATTATGTTTTGTACATGATCTATTAACTTATTATAAATAATTTGTTCAAATAGCTTCGAGGCAGAGCAATTTATTGCAATTCCTCTATAGTTTTCAATTTCTGACAATTTTCCTGCTTTATGAATAGGTGTACAGTAAGATATTTTCCACTGGGTCGGGAATACAGTACTGTTAATTATTAAATTATAAATATGTATTAATGGTACTTTTAACAAATGACTACATCCTTTTAACACATACGGAGGGATATTATCAATACCTGCTGCTTTTTTCGGTTTTAACTTTTGCGCTGCTTTTATTAAACTCATCTTCATTTATTTCGGATAATAAACACAAACCATAATTGTCACAGTTATTTAAATAATTACTAAAATTATACGTAGATTTTTCAGAAGAGTACATAGAGAAAAAGAATTGAGCAAAATTCTCAGCAACATTTTTTTCTGGTACCTGGTTTCCACTTAAAGTAAATGAGGAAATTTTAGTTTTATCATTTTGTTTTCCCTTTACAAAATTCCAAAATACATTAACATCTGCAACGCAGGCATTTTCAATTTCCTTTAAATAACTTCTATATTCTCTTCTTAAACTCGACTTTAGTTCTTTTCTGATTAGTATATATTTATTGTTATAAAACTCTGAAATATTTCTAAGTTTTTTGTAGATTTCTTTTTCTTTAATAAGTTTTTTTATGTCAGCCGAAAACCAAACAGGGTAGTGTCTACTATTATGAATTCTATATAACGGAACAGTTGAGTGAAAAATAGTATTTATAATTTTATAAAACTCATCAAGAGCAGCATTTACTTCAATCTCCCGGGTAACAGATTCCCAGCAAGTTTCCTCCATCATTCTATACATTAATTCAAAATTAGCTTTTTTAAAATTAAGTTTACTATTTACAATTTTGTTCTCTCTAAGTTTGCAAACCTTATCAAAGAATAAATTAATTTCTAGAGATGGATGATACTGGTCTATTTTGACTAATGGAACTTTCTCTTCTTTAACACTGCAATTATCTATATTATTTTTACTTCCTATGACTAAATCAAGCGTAGTACCCAAACAGTTTTTTACATTATTAAAAAGCATAAAATTATTAAAAGTTAAAAAATCCAGTAAACAATTTCCTTTTAAATTTAAATTACTCAAATCGCTGTTTGTGCCTTTAATATCTGATAAATTGAAATCGCCAAAAATATAAACTCTATCTGTATTTGTAATATGATTTTGCAATATGTCAAAACAGGATTGGTAATCTATCACTGATCCGTCAGGCGGGATATATACAATCATAAATAAACATTTTAATCCATGTTTTATTTTCACTTCCAGTATTAAAATCTCAAATTTAGAGCTATGCTGTATTACATTGAGAACTTTATGTTCATGTTTTATTGCAATTAAGACCCCTCCACCCTTTGTTTTACCTGTTATTTCACAATTTCTATCTGATCGAAATAAATTATAAATATTTAAATCCACCAACTCACCATCTGCGAATCCCTTCTTTAGCCAGGTTTCAATAGCAACTATTACATCATAATTACTTTCGGAAGAGCCACTGTAAAATTCTGCGGTCTTGGTATTTAGTCCCCTACAGTTTTGTACATTAATTGAAAAGTTTGACATTTTCAGTTAGAGATAACTCCATATTTATAAAAAAAAAAAAATTATCATAAACTCCAATATTATCTATTACTAATAAAAATTCAAAACAAAACATTTACTTCATAATTGAAACCAATCTAGAAATAGTTAAGAGTTACAAATATAATTTAGAACAAAATAACATTAATATATATATATTTATATATTTAAATTGTACTAGTATATTATTGTTTCTTATGTTATATTGCAGCTTCTTATTCCATGTTTCTTCTTCTTCTGTAGTTTCTTTAAATGCTCTTTCCATTTCTAATTTAAGTTTTAAATACCCTTTATCCATTATACATTTCTTGCTTATAAATTCTTTGATTAAACACTTTTTATGTATATTAATAGTATCTATGTTTCTTAAAACTTTTTCATATAGGTTGAACTTTTTTGAAAGTTTCATATTACTATCAGTTGTTTCAGTTATATTAGTTTCTGTTTTTGTTTCTACAATTTCATTTTTATTTTGTTCAGTCAGATTATTGAGTATAATTTCTAGACGATTAGTTTCTTGTGTAATTATTGTTCTTTGTTTGTTCCTCAAATTTTAGTGTTGATGGATTATAGTTCCTTTAGTTGTATTAATAATAGTAAGTACTCTTCTTTTTTTTTACATCAACCGAAAATGCTTTAATTTCACCTTTTGATTAGTTTTTAATGTCACTTGGCACTTTGTTTTACTTTATAATTGTTTTACTTTGTATTTTTAATGTCACTTTATTATAACTACTTTAAAAACTGTTTGTTCACTTTTTAACTGACTGTTCACACTCACTGATCTTCTCTCTTTTTACTTCCAATAATAAACTCTCCCTTAACGACCTCTGTTCAGTCTTTTATAGGTTTCAAACTTCTAGAAGCTTCGTTTTTTTTTGTTCTAGAGATTAGTCGTTTCTGGGAAAATATGTGTATCTCTTTCTTTCCTATTTATGACAAGACATTCTTACTTAGTCTATCATCGATAATTCCAGAATAAAAATATAGTAAAATATATTTGTCTCCTTTTTACACATTATCTGTCCTTTTTTTACACATTATATAATCAATTTTCGCGAAGTTTCTACTAAGGTCTAAATAACATATTTATGTACTAAATATAATATTGTTACATTAAAATAATTTCTAACTTGAATTTCTCTTACAAATACACAAAATATACAATAAAATAATACAATATAATAAAAATTATTTGATTAAGTTAATTAAACAACTTCTGTTGATATTATACTATTATAGAATATCTAAACATTACAATATTTATTAAACCAGATATTTTGGGGTAAACGGCAATGTTTTTTAAGAAAGCTCTTTTACTTGTTTTCCAAGCTTTCGAAATATATTTATTTCATTAGTTAGTTAAAACAAATTTTTTTTTTAATTTTTTTAAATTGTAAATTAAAGTTAAAATAGTTTTTAATGTTATATTTACCATTTTTTAACACCAATTTTGTTTATATTCGTGCTTATTCCTTGATAATGAAATAAAAACAAGTAAAAGAGTTTTCTTAAAAAACATTGCCGTTTACCCCAAAAATTCTGGTTTAATACCATTTAGTCGGCAAATATTAAAAGTGTACCTAATATGTATTGTGTTTCTAGATTGATTGAATTAGTTATTTCTTGAAATATAAATAATTTTTTTGAGTTATTATAAGCTTCTGTTTAAATGAATTTAATTTTTCTTTATTTTAATTATTAAGTGGGGCTATAAATATTTATTATTTATTTTAATTATTAAAATTATTTTATGATCTACCTGGTATAAAATTTTATGCACATGAGAACTCTATTATTCAGTAGTCGGTTCAAATTTATTTTATTCAAAATTAAATCAACTTGTAAATGTGATACCAAAAAAATTTAAAATATGATCCTGTCTATCGGTTGGTTCAAAACTATTCGTTTATTGTAGATCTATGAATTTGACCCTTTTAAAAGAAATCGATAATCGATTTAAAGATCTATCTTCTACTAATTCGATTTTACACTTAAATTACTTTGAATATAACGTTATAAAACATTCAATTTATTTTACAAATAAAAAATTTAAACATCATGTGATTTAAAATATTTATGATTGAAAGACAAAATGTTTAATATAACTAAATCTTTTTTAAAAACATACCGCATAGTTTTCTTCTATTGAAGTTGGCATCTGCGCATCCTTCTTATCGTTTTATACTTCAAGCTTATACTTCAAGTTTCAAGCTTCAAATTGTCAAGAATCAAGGTCATGCCGTCAGTTGTCTTTCACGGTGAATATCGTCTTGTTGCACGTGAAAATTTTATTGGATACAACAAAATACAGGTAATTAATTATTTATTCTATCTACATTTTTCATAAATAGGTTTTATTTATTCCAATAGTTCCATAAATAATAATATAATGTATAATTTTCCAATTGACAGTTAAATTGGTAGAGATAACAATTTGTTATATCTGCTTACTAAGGCGCCATTAAAATTTAATTATTCTTTTGTTTTAATTTTGGGCATAAGGTTTGCTTTGGTTAAAATGTAAAATTAAAATGACTAAAAAACAAAGAAATCCGCAGTATTTATACCCTTTCTCCCAGAATGACATATTGGACTTAAATTATTGAAATTCAATTGTTTTATTAGGCAATTTTTCGTAAATTTTTGATAATTAATTATTATTACTTTATCGACTCTTTAATTTGGTGATAATTAAACTTTAAGTTTAATAATTGATAATAAATTAACTTTCATTAATTAAATTTTACTTTTTCCCTATAAATTTTTACTTTTAAACAGAGTGAAGTGATGGCTGCCGATTATTAATCAAAATGAAATTTGAAAAAAATTATGAGCTAATACATTTAACATCTAATAAATTTTAACATAATCATATTCCTTAATGTTTGAAATATTGATGGATATTGTTTTCTATGGCTAATATTCTATAATTTTTTAATAAATAACTTTTATAATTATTAAATTTCCGTCATTTTTATATACAAATTTAAAATAAATTACATGATTAATAAAACATTTCTACTCTAAACATACAAAACTTTAGTGTAAAACATATTAATAACCTATACAAATAATACTAATAACAAATTTTATATTGTTCTGGTATTTTGCAACCATAATCTCTAGTGTCCTTTCACCTTGCAATTTCACATTTTATACCTTATATCTAATACATATTGTTTATTTATAGTGTCCTATCACAATCCATAAACTTAACTAACCTGAAACAAAAATCGAGAATTAAAAGACCCTATTTTTCTACGATAATATAAATCAAAAATTCTTATATTTTGGACAGAAATGTCTAAATCAAAATTATGTCTAAATATGAAATACCATAGAAGCCAGAATGTCAAAATGTCAAAAAAGATATAAACAAAGTATTAGCATGGTAGAGAAGCACGTAGATGCGTTACATCCCCCCATCTAGAGGCTGATTACTGGAAATTTCAGGTAGGTCATCATCATAAATTGAATTTACTAATATGAAAAATATTTGATTCCTTTTTCTTATAGCCGCATTCTATCTTGAAAATTGAATTAGAAATTTTTTCTACTATTTTGAAAGGTCCAATTTTCAATTTATCCAATTTATTCCTATTAGGTCGATTTCCATTCTCAACATAAACTAAGTTACCAATATTAAATTGATGATTTTTTCTGTTTTTATTAATTCTTTGTTCATTTAAATGGTACGAAGCTATAGAATTTTGAAGTGCTATTATCCTATCTATGCGGTAATAATTGCTCAGGAACGATAGAAGAAACTTTCCCATATAAAAGTTAATTAGGTGTAAACTTTGTAACACTATGTATACTATTATTATACTCTTACACACAATCATTAGCAACCTTTGACCATGCTTTTTTTTATCAAGCTCGTTTATTCCACATCGGATTCGATTTACCAGGGTTTGGTTCAACCTCTCATTTAGTCCATTGGAAAAAGGACAATTAACAGCTGTAAAAACAATTCAATATTTTTTTCCCGTAAAAAATTCTTGAAATCCGTAGAGTTTATTCCACTGTATTGGTCTGTTAATAATGTTTTAATTTTATGATCTTTAATAAGTTTTAAAAGTAATTTCATAAATTCATCTGCAGTCTGAAATTTTAAAGTTCATATAAATGCATATCTTGTAAAATGATACACTAATAAATGTAAGTAGCGTTTACTGGAATTATTACCACCAAAACCACCAATGGTATCCAAAGAAACAATCTCAAATGGTTTTGTAGCAATCCCGAGTTGTGAAAGAAATCCTAAAGTTTTTCCTTGCCTTGATTTATTTTTTATACAAATTTCACATCTTCCACAAATTTCACGAATTGATGAATCCATTTTAGGGAAAAAATAAAATGGTCTAATTTTGGTGAACTCAACAAAAAGACAATCTCTTTATAAATTTTACTTTCTTTCTCTCTCTCTCTCTACCTCTCTCTCACTCTACCTTTCTCTCTCTCATGCGCCTGCAATAAACGTCATTGAATTGTCAAGTGACAATACGTTTTATTACAGGTAAGAAAATAATTAATTAGATTGAATTGTAAACCTGTCAAGTGACAATACGTTTTATTGCAGATAAATAAAATACAAACTTTATACTACGAGTTTACTTTATTGGCGACGAGGATATTGGAAAACAGAAAAATTACATTTTTTTTCTGAAACTGCGTGGAAAACATAACCTCAAATATGGATGCGAAACAATTCAAAGAATTCATCCAGCTACAACAGGCTCTAGCTGACAAACGAGATCAGCAGCATAAAGAGGAGTTAAAGCTTTACAAAGAAGAAGCTGAAAAGCGCGAACAACTACTGATCGAAAAGCTAACTCAAAATCAATCAATCAAAGTCGAGAACGGTGAAGGTGTCAACGTCTTCAACCAAGGCCCAAAGGCTGAAATTATCCGAAACTTAAAAGAGCTCATAGACAAGTTCAGCTATGACCCAGAACACAACGGAACCTTTGATAAGTGGTACGAACGATATAACAATATTTTTACTACGACAGCCGATCTCACCGATGACGAAAAGCGAATTCTCATCCTTCAATGTCTTCAGCAGACGGATTATAATTTTTATCGTGACTCAATTCGCCCATCAAAGCCGCACGAAGTCACATTCGATAAAACCGTCGAAGAGCTGAAGCGCTTATTTAGTTTTCGCGAAACAAAATTCTCTCTCCGATCAAAGTGCTTCAACCTGGTCATTGACGAAAGCGAGGATTACGCTAAGTACGCAGCTCGAATTAACTTTTGCGCAGAACGTTTTGACATCGCATCATGCACCGCTGACGACCTCAAGATCCTGCTCTTCCTTAAAGGCCTTAGAGGAACAAAACATGAAAAGATTCTTGAAAAACTTCTCATGAAAGTCGATCAAAGTGCGGCGTTGTACGAAGCTCTCACAACACAAGCGGAGAGAGACACATTTATCAAGCTGACTCTTCAGGACGTGGTCAACACAGCCGAGCGAATTATCAGCATTCAAGATGACAAACAAGCAGTCATATCACCGCTCGAATCGACTTCTATCAATGCAGTGCATTACAATAATAAGAAGAGCAAGTCATCAAACAATTCATCGACTTCAGGCTCTTCAAGCTCTTCACATCGCACAGGTCTTTGGAGGGATCCAGCAACACGACCAGCGACACCGAGACTGGCATGTTATCGCTGCGGGGAATTCCATTGGACCGACCGCGGGATACTGCGATGAACGACAGGCTCGTCAAACATTGGGTTACAAAATCACTAATCGCTACGGAAACCGACAGCGCCGAAACTCTGAGACGGGTAACCCTAACTCGAATCACATCAGCGACTCTTCAGGCCGATCAAATAAACAAAACCGGAAATTCGTCGAAGCTAATATTAATGGTGCCGCTATCAAATTACAATTGGACACGGGATCTGATATTACAGTGATTTCACAAGCGAACTGGCGAATTCTCGGCAAGCCTTCACTCCAAACGTCGAAGGCATGGACCCCAGCAATCATCATCGATCGTCTGGGCAAAGTGAACTACACAATAAAAATTGGTTCATCCGGCAAAACTCAAAATGCACACGCCAACCAACTGAAGTCAAGATTCGGCAAGAGCGAATTACTAGATGCCTTCGACCTTGATGATGATTGCGCAAACGCACCAACAGGTCAAGTCGAGCCTGTCATTATCCCTCAAAGCTCTCCAAAAATTCAGGTTGCTGATTCAGATGACGATAATGAAGTTTTTGAGACACCTCCAGATCATGTTCCAGATCCAGTTACACAAGCAGCTCCGGCTATTCAACGATCGAGACGAATTAACGCAGGAGTTCCGGCAGTCAGATACGATGACGTCTACAACATTAGCGAGATACCGTCTTCAACATTTAAGCGGGAAGGAATGTGGTGAACCCAAAAAAAGACAATCTCTTTATAAATTTTACTTTCTTTTTCTCTCTCTCTCTCTACCTCTCTCTCACTCTACCTTTCTCTCTCTCATGCGCCTGCAATAAACGTCATTGAATTGTAAACCTGTCAAGTGACAATACGTTTTATTACAGATAAATAAAATACAAACTTTATACTACGAGTTTACTTTACTAATATGATTCCCTAAATGTTTCGAACCAATATGAACATAATTGTGATGAACTTTATCTATAAGTTTCCTTCCACATTGTTCTGATAAAATAATTCTATTTCTTTTGAATAAAATTCCTTCTCGTTGGGTAATATTTTTGATATTTTTTTCAATATTTTTTTGATCATGGAGTATTTCGCTCATTTCAAGTAAATTTACCACTTTAAGACAATCATCTGTATTCTCAAAATATTCTAAAACAGGATTTCGGGATAAACAATCTGCTTCTTTATTTTGATTTCCAGGATTATATCTAATTTCGAAGTTATATTGCGACAAATAGAATACCAAATCACCTAAACTCTCATCTGTTCTTGATTTTATCTTCAAATTTTCCAATGGTTTGTGATCGGAGAGAACTATAAATTTATTTCCAATAAGCCAATACTGCCAATACAAAATAGCTTCTTTAATTGCTAGACATTCTTAATAAATTGCTTTTTTTTTCTATTGAGTAGGATTTCGTTTTTTTGAAAAGTACGCAACAGGTAAAGTTTCTCCATTCTTTCGAGGTTGTTTTAAAATGGCTCCTATTCCTTCAATGCTGGCATCTGTTTGAATAATTATTGGTGATTGAGGATCAAAAATTGCAAGGATAGTAGAGTTTGATAAGTAAATTTTTATCATATTGAAACACTTGTGAGGACTTTTAACACAATTTATTCACAAATTGTAAGAATACAAGAATTCAGCTGGTTACAAATTACCAACTGTCACTTTTGA